>JAPNXP010000013.1:1404166-2808333 GCA_028753945.1 Hexactinellida sp. DTS-2022 | reverse complement strand
GTGAATTATTTTCTGTGTGGACTTTCTCCCTTTGGTTGCCTGACAGATAGGGCACAGGCGTAGAAAGAGGAGTATTACCTCACGAGGGATGTGGTACATATGCTCTAGGAAGTAGGCTTCCATCCTATCGCGTCCTCCATGAGACAGCTCCTTATGTGCGAGCACCAGTGTGTCCCATAGGTCTTCCTTGGGTACTACGCGTAAACGGGGTCGTGGAATACCTCGGACATCTTGTTCCCTGTAGTATAGTACCTTTACATCATCAATCGTCATTACGCAGTAACGTAGCCTACTCCTTTTCTAATTGGGATCTCTGTTAACATTCTTATTACCTCAAAACCTCGACCATCGCCTCACCTTGCCTCAAACCAATAACTGCACCGGTTTTTTAAAAAACCAAATTTACAAAAGAACTAACAACTCAGCCAACTATTAAACCAACTAACAACCCAGCCAACTATTAAACCAACTATTAACTCAGCCAACTATTAAACCAACTAACAACCCAGCCAACTATTACTCAGCCAACTATTAAACCAACTATTAACTCAGCCAACTATTAAACCAACTATTAACTCAGCCAACTATTAAGGAGATAGGTCCTCAAATTAATCACTAATGTTGCAAACGCAAAAATATTGTTTTTGGCACGCCTAGCTATACATTGATATACTATCTATCTAATTCCGAAAGAAATTTTTAATTCGGACATTTTTTTGACCTTTTTGACGTCACTGAAGGTCAAAGAATGGGGAATTGTGCAAATTAGGGGATAAGACACTCAATTATTAGTAAATCATGAAAAATTATGGATTATTGTTTAAGCACTCCCAACTAAACTTTGATATACTATCTATCCAATTCCGAAAGAAAAATTTGATTCGGACATTTCTTCGACCTTTTTGACGTAACTAAAGGTTAAAGTCGCCGTTATTTTGTATTAAAGAAAATTCCGCAAGATTTTCTGAGAGTGACCTTTGTATTCTTATGTGTATCTCAAAAAGTATAAGTCGTAGAGAAAAAAACTATCCCTCAAAAATGATCCTTGTCAGTTGTTCTTAGGATTATGCCGTGTCGATTTTCAACTTTAATACAAATTTATAGAGTTAATAATTATATAATGCCAAAATTCTGATAAAATCGAGTGATTATTTGAAAATCTATAGAAAAAAAGAATCAAATCGATATTGAAAATTCTGTGTGGCATAATCCCTTGTACTAATGTAGTAGAGTTAAACTTGCACTATAATAGAACTTGCGCCAATTAGAGTAAATAGCTAGAATTTATAATGACTAGTATGGATTCACTATTAGGCTAAACTTTGACTATGAATATCTAATTCAAATTTTTCGATTTTTAGAAATTCTGAGCTTCTAGGTCCTTCTTAGAATAATTAGTACTATTCGAAAACACAATAATAATTAGGGGTTATCGGGTGTCGAAAATTTGAGGACCTATCTCCTTAAACCAACTAACAACCCAGCCAACTATTACTCAGCCAACTATTAACTCAGCCAACTATTAAACCAACTAACAACCCAGCCAACTATTAAACCAACTAACAAGAACCAGCTTATCAGTAAAGAATGTGTCCGTTTAATTATATTCTGTTTATTTAGTAAATGTATTTAAAATAATATGTATTGAAGATTAAACTGGTGGCTTGAGTGGAATGGTTTGAATTCGCGAGTAGATTACGATAGATATTTATTACGAGCCTATAATCTCGTTCGCTTTTGCTAGCGAATATATTTACATTTTAACCTCGCTTTATAATAAACTTATAAAAGGACTCGTATTCATTTTTACAATGTTCAATATTAATTTATATACGTTCTATATGATACTTGTTTGCTTACTTACTTATAATTTAAAATCTCAATCTTATTCTTAGTCATTAATTCCCCAACTTTAACAACAAACAGCCCTTATTTGCAAGTAGTTAATTCTAAATTCGTATTTAGCATATGCAATTACTTAAAATAATCGTCTAATCTCTATGTAAATTCTAATATTTTACAAACTTGTTTACCTATATTGTCAATAACAACAATAAATATTTGTATTAGAAACTTGTGAGTGTCAAATTCGTATTCAGGATACTTTGTTTACCTAGTATGATAAGTGAACGAATAACTGGATTAGATCTGGGATATAATCAATTTTTAACAACCCATAATATTTAGTTATAAATTTTCTATAAGTATTATGACTCCATTTCGCCTGGTACTCAATCTCGCCTGACACTCGCAGGCGAAATTGAGTTTCAGGCGAAATTGAGACTCAATCTCGCCTGGTACTCAATTTCGCCTACAACATATACAGTAACAGTGAAATTGACACTTTTCATTACTGTAAGTACTTTAAGATTCGAATTTATCAGACTTGGCCAGACCGCATTTAGTATACATTTTGGGTTATTTTCATAATTGTAATCATATACAAGTTTATTTTAATTGTAATCGTAATCGTAATCACTTAAAAATTATAGAACGTAATAGTAATCGTAATCATAATCGTTTAAAAAATATAAATCGTAATCGTAATCGTAATCATCTGAAAGTAATCGGCCCCAACCCTGACTTGTACTTAATTACTTTCCTCGTTTTTCTAAAGTACTTGCACTTCTACTTGAGTACTTGTTACTCGTGACTTTTTTATCATTCAATATATTTCCAACACACATCATTGATGTTCCTCAAATCCCATCTCAAATAAAGTAGTGTTACTTAATACTTAGTATGTTAGGAATTGTATTCGTGTCAAGGACTACTTCTACTTTCATTTAAATAGATTTGGATGATACAATATAAACTATATATTTAGCAATTCTACTATTAGTACGAGAGATTTATCATAAGAGCTTGGGAAGTACTTGTACTTGTCCTCAAGTATTTTCGTATTTTTCATTGTACTTGTACTTGTACTTAAGTACTTTAAGTTTACCCGTACTTGTACTTGTATTGTACTTGGATATCTGAAAAGTAGTAGTACTTGTACTTAAGTACTTTGAAATGTACTTGAAGTCTTGAACCCAACCCTGCTAAATAATACATTCGGAAACGATATTTCGTAAAATAGCCGAATTATTAGTCACATGACCATATATGGACATAATTGGAACTAATTGGCTAACACATTTTCTGTACTAGATAGAATTTAGCTTCAAACAGTAAATGTTCAGAATAGCCGACTTCCTATACCTAAATAATACCTTTGGAAGCAATATAAGGTTAAGTAGCTGAGCAGTGGCATAGCCAGGCCCGGGCCTGGGATCACAGGCCCGGGCAACTTCTCTCTGTGCCCGGGCAATATTTTTTCAATGGGTCAGTGGCGTAAACAGGCCCGGACCTGGGAGGCACAGGTCCGGGCAACTTCTCTCTGTGGTCGGGCAATCACTCGGGGCAGGCTACGCCACTGTAGCTGAGTATTATTCATTTTACCAATTTATCATATATGGGCATTAAAAAATATTGGAAGCATAAAGGTCGAATTCTAGGTGCCTCCCGATCTTAAATCATTAGATATACATTTTTCTAATTGCACAACAAAAATTTGATGCCTTTATCACTAAATGCAGAATTATTATTGAAATCTTAGCAAATCGGCCACACTATATTGGGTTTTTGAAATTGAAGGAAGTTAGTTTGTGGTTTTTGAAATTGAAGGAAGTTAGTTTTGTGTTGTGTCATGCACCAGAAACAGCTATGCTAGAAAAAGTGATCTAAGGTATCATTGAGTTTAATACACATTATAATTATATTCATTAAGCATCTACCGCCTTTACATGAGTATATAAATCCTTATATTGCTTGGGAATTGGACATCTACAAAATCTTCCCGTGAATTCAAGATATTTGACAATGACCATGTGTGAATATTAAAAGTGTGTTATTAACAAACCAAAAAATATCATTTCATTGATTTACAAAAAATATTATTTCATTGATTTACAACAAATCACCCAGGACTAAATTTAAGATACTACATACATCATTTTTGATGATACGATTCAATTCCCAGCTATCAATAACCTATATGTCATTAATACTTCAGTTTGTGTACTTGCAACCTAATTGCCTATTTCCCATAAACTACAGTTTTAAGCCACTGTGCACCCCAAGGATTTATCCAGGAGCTCGAGACGCTCCTTTTGGAGCATGATTTTTGGAAAATTTGAATTTAGGAGCGCGAAAATTGGAATCCTCTCCTATACCGAACATTAATTTGAATATAGACGTATGAAAATTGGATTAGACCAGGATTAGGAGTGTATTTACACAGGGTTGCCAACCTCTGAAAACCAAAAAGCGGGAGATTTTGCCAATTTTGGCGGGAGTTTACCAAAAAAGCGGGAGGTCGGAGATGAAAAAACGGGAGAAAAGCGGGAGACTTAAAATATATGCCATTTCTTTGAATCTATCATGAATAGAACGATACAAATGATTATTTTTTTATGTCTGGATATCGAGTATTAGGAAACGCTTATTTTGATAGTTCTATCTATCAAATTTATTCCCGCGTATCTCATATTCACCCAATGTATGCAATAATTCAACAAAAAAGGAATAGCTAGATGAAGGAATTATAAAAAAATTTACAAATATTATGTTTTTTTTTCAGATATACGTAGAAAGTTCTCGTAATTTATGAACATTTTTCTTGAGATTTCAAGGAAATTCATGAAGATTAGGCCATCAGATTTGTAAATTGTGTTGTAAACTTAATCCACACGTGGTTGCATATATCGACTTATAAACTAAACGAGAAAAAAATTCAGCATCGGATCTAGTATAACAAATTTCTGGAGGGTAGCGCAAGGCCATCCGGGATATTTTTAAGAATTTCTTCCAAATTCGAATTAAAACATAATAGTACAGTGTAGTAATAATTGGCTAAATAATCTTAACTACTTACAAGTAAGTATACATGAGTAGAACAAAACTTGGTACTCGTATCTTGACGAATTTTAGCAAAAAAAATCCCGTTATTTACTTATACAGGTATCCCTCTTTTTACGCGGTAGATGCGTTCCTTGAAAAGCCCGCGTAAAACGAAATCGCGCAAAAAAAACGGTATATTCTCATAGTAACACATATTAAACCAATAGATGCGTTTCCAAAAATTATCAACATCGAATAAAATTTTAAATACCTAGTGTTTAAACACCCAAACCTCCAACATCCGGACCTCTCAGATAGCCAAGGTATACGTGTGTATGTTAATCCCATGGGAATTCCAATATGGGATTTGAATGGAAATTATTTTAACCTATGGGAATCCTGAAAGAAACCAACTTGTGAGAATATTTGGGAATTCCCACAGAAAGGGAATTGTGTTGTGAAGGGAATTAAAATTCCCTTCACACCGCAACCCTACACCTACGGGTACCTCCCACAACCGGGTATATTTAGTGTGTATAGTGAAGCAAATATGTATTCATTTGACCAATAATATATTTGGATAAACTTACTATATGTCAAATACATATCGCTAACTATCTTCTATCCCTAAATAATCATTTTTTTGTTTTTTTGGAATTGTAGAATCGCTTTGTTTCGACTGAATATTAAAAATTATCTAAAATCTCCATAAAAAAGAGAATTAATTGTATGAAAATCATAGATAAACCGCGTAAAACGAGTTGAGGATCGCGTAAAAAAGTTTTGGTTATAAAAAATTGTTCCGCGTAAAACGAAAACGCGTTAAAAAAAACCGCGTAAAACGAGGTATTACTGTATATCATAAAATAATAATATAGAAACAATTTCCCAAAGCGGGAGTTTGAAAAGTTTGGCGGGAGGTCGGGAGGATGGGAGAAAAAAAGCAAAAAAGCGGGAGGGTTGGCAACCCTGATTTACAAATGGCTGTATAATACACTGGTGCACCCGCATTAAATTTACAAAGGCATGTGTTATAAATACAAGCTGTGGCCGCAGCCCGCAGGACCGAGTGCAAGTTGCAAGAACGCGCGAAGAGCGGATGAGCAACGTTGTGTTTTTATATGAAAAATATTAAGAAAAACTGTAATTTGAAAATTCAAAATAGAAATAAACAATACCTATTGGATGGGTTGGAGCGTTTACTGGAGATAGGTCCATTAGTTCTTAGGGCCTGCATTGCTGCATGCACGGCATCTTTTCTAACGCTAATAGAGAACTCTTCACCCATAGTTTCTCCATCGTCTATCGTAAGGTCCATGGATGGCATAGTTGGGGAGTGACTTGTTGGAGAGTATCTACCTTCTAGTCCTCCTCCACATGTAGATACATCCGCTGTATATGGCTCCAATAATTTCTTACGTTTCTTGTCGTACCCTTTCTGAGTAATGTCTCCTTCTTCAAGCTCATCGTCCAACCCTTTCAGTCTTTCCTGTATAGAAGAGGGCAACATACTAATGTCCATAAATTCAGCCATATGGTACCACAATTAGAACTAGATATTATTTTCAAAAAATATTTATAATTATTAGAATACTACCAAATAAAATATATTGCCCAAGGTTGGTGAATGGTGAATTAGTATTAATGTGTTTTAAATAGTAGAAGAGTATTGCTTGACGTACATAATATGAAGCCAATCGAAATATTTAATTATATTGTTATAGTCGATAGAATTCGAAGCCCTATGATATTTAAGGGAGGGTTTCATACAGGGGGTGGTAGGGGTGCACTTGCCCACCAGATATAACTAGGTAATACAGTACATAATGGAAATATTGATATTGGATATAGTGATAATTTGATCAAAAATCGCTATCCATGATGTACTGTATAATAATCAGATATAGCATTTTTACATTACATTTGGGCACAATTTAATTCTCTCCACAACTAATATCTTTCATGTATTATGTAATTTGTAAAGCTAGATTCCATATGATAAATATGCAACGATTCTTTGCAGGAGTAGAATAATCTATTACAGTTTATTGAAATGCCTCCTTAATTAATATTCATAATAATCACAAAATGATACTAAGCATAGATGCATTATACGATTATACGTTCGGGGAGCGTATAATGGACCATATATACGTTAAAATCGTTATACGCTACAGGGGCGGCATACCCGGTACGGCTGGTGCGGCGAGCGCCGTACCACTTTTCAGGATTGCCAGCTTTGCCGTACCACATTCATATACTGTAAAATTCTCCGCCGTACCACTTTTCGAAATGACGTGCCGCCCTTGCGCTATACGTTGTATGATGATTATACGTTTCGTATGATGGCATTATACGTTCACCTATCGTATAATGGTACCATATATACGTTATACGTTACGTATAATGCAACTATGATACTAAGAGCAATCAATGAAATGATCAATCACACTTTTCTGAACTACCTGCTCAGAGCGATCATTTATAAAATGTAGCAGTCGGAATATTGTTATTTCCTTAAGAAAACCTGTCGAGGTGTGAGAAATTTCTGATAGAAACCTCAAATTCTTGTCGGGTGCCAAAGGTTACCCCTATATTCCAGAAATTATATTTCAAAATGAGTAAGCATACTGGTAATCTGTTGTGACCAACGTGTCCGCATCATTAATGTAGTTTCAGATTTTTATTTAATTACAGGGCGCGAATTATGTGCAATTAAGTGAATTTTCAGGGTTCTCGAAATGTGACACTGACGTCATAGTTTGTCGAGGTGAGAAAATTTGAGTGGAAACCTTAACTTGTTGGCGGGTGCCAAAAGTTACTCTATAGCATTCTATACATAAGGCAATGGTGCTGATTGATGGACTTGGACCAGGGATTGGTTAGGTCAGTCAAATTAAATTTTGCGTAAGCTTATTTACTGCTAGCATTTAGCATTGTACACCCTAAACCAGTGGTTGCCAACCTGGGAGGAATTCCTCCCTCGGGAGGAATTTGGCCATCCTCGGGGAGGAATTCGACATAGGTATACTTATAAATATTAATGAAATTTTCTGGATTGCTTTGTCTCACTGAACGATTTAATCACTGAATAATTAAAAATACCTAGTATTAATAATATTGACAGTTCTCATTGACAGTATTATTTATATTTCACTTAGTTTTTCAGTTATTTCAATACCAAAATTGTACATTGTAGTGTTGGGGGGAATTATAGCAAAAATATAGGTTAGGGGTAATATCGTGAAATTTTTTGGAAAAGGTTGGGAACCACTGCCCTAAACTAACCATTATAATTCATTCTACATCGATTTTAACCAAAAATGGTACATAGGTAGGAATGTCGAAACCAACCATAATATTTATATATTATTTTAATACTTAGTTAAAGTTCTTTTAATCACTGTTAAATTCATTTCACGACACTTATCTTCATCAGAACGTTCCCCAACAGTACAATTCATTTGAAACTTCTAATAGCATGTCTTGTGTTGTCCCAGGATGCAAGTCTAATTATAAAAGCCAAGATGAGTCTACCTCCGCATTTCATTTCCCAAGAGACCCGAAGTTACTTGAAGAAGTAACTTCGGGTTGAAGAAGGTTCAGGGAAATTCCACGGCCACGGAAGGACTATGAAACCAACAAGTAGATGAGGGGGAGAAGCGTCAATTCATCGACTCATAGTGTTTGCAATTCATCGACTTTTCCCAGGTTTGCAATTCATCGACTTTCCAAGGTTTGCAATTTATTGACTTTCCTATGGTTAGCAAATTATCGACTTTACTGTGACAGTGGCGTAGGGAGGGTGGTCCTAGGTGACCTAGCATCCCCCAATCCTGTCAGACTGAAGTATTTTATTAGGAACGGAGGACTACTTCCGCTTCAAAAGCATTGTACTAGTCACGAGTGAAGCGGCAAATGTTAAAAGTTATATTTAAAAGTGTTTCATTGTTAGTGGATAAAGGCTATGTACTGCAAGGATTTCTCATATACAAAATCTGTCGTTTGTTACAGTAATTTTAAACATTTCGCTGGGGGCTATGACTCCAGATTCCAGAAGCCTCCCCTTCAACCCAAATCCTGGCTACGCCCCTGTAGTATGGTTAGTGCTTAATCAATGAACTTTAATACCGAGTAAACAATCAGAGTTGTCTATGAATAAATGAATAAATAAAAGTAACTAAATGAGAAAAACAATAGAGTAATATAAAATTATTCAAGTATATATTTGGAATCGTTCTTCGATGGTAGACCTGCACATTGGGCATTGTTCTAGGTGTACGCTGCAATTCTCGCAACATTTAGCATGCCTGCAGGGAAGAAATACTACGGTTGTTTCTCTACGTAATAGGCACACACAGCAAGCAGCAATTTGTTGAGGAGTTTCACGCTCATTATCGTCATCGATTGAAGAATTGCTTTGAAGATCTCCATGTATCATATCAATCGAATTGGTTTCTGGTTGAATCGAGTTGGCAATTGATTTCACATATTGGACTAGATCATATTAACCTGACACAAGCTTTTCTCTGCAGTTACTAAGGAATGAATCTTTCTGGATATCTTTCAATTTTCGTGTGCGAGTGATATCAATGCCTTTGCTTAGACGCTCAATATCTAGATCAGTATCCTGGATTGTGTTATTTAAGACTTCTACAAAGAACCAAATGCGTGGATGTGCGACTACGATGTCCTTTTTCAATCTACCATGGTAGTTTTCCGCTCCATTGTTCGTTCTGAATCGACAGTTAAAAACAGAGAGTTCGTTGCTAGGAATGCCATCAATCCATTGCTTTCTGATATAATTTTAAAAAATGGTAAAGTTATCCATATTTTCAGCAGTAAGAATGACATCTTCCAAATTTAAGTGATTATATATTGGTCGAATATGATCTTCGGGAAGAAATGGAAGAGCCATAAAACACCTAACTGCTGTTTTAAATTCCGAATTCGAGTGATATGCATTGGAAAGGCCTAACCTTTGAATCTTACGCCAGACACTTTGAGAATAGTGAAAATGACATCCTCTAAGAAGAATACCTGGAAATCGTGTTTTACAGCGTTTCTAGCACCCCTTTCCCAATCGGACATCCCATTAATAGGTGTTAGTTGTGGAAGAAGTTAATGAATTCTTGCTAGAACAGCAGTATAGATTTCTTCCTGTTTGACTGTAAGCAGACAATGAATCTCAGGGAGTACGTGACGCCCAAATCGTGCAAAAACTGTCCACAGTTGATAGAATTGGGAAGGGACTGTGTAAAATGTTCCATCGAAATAAATGTCTTCTACTTCTGATAGTGTAGCAGTCATCTGATCTGAGAAAAAAATTACTCCATATCATTTCCCACATGTACCTCACCTTTGTAATGGACACCAAATTGTGATGATGGAATCATTTGACAAAATTCAGCAGGACTTCCAGGAATAGGTGGCTCAATTTCTCTACGTGCGCGATACATTGTTGATTCTAAATTTTTATATAATAAAGTAGTCGCAGCAGGATCATCACGGATCACTTGTTTAAACACCTTAGATAGTCTGTCACGTGAGATTCTCGCCACGATTAAGCACTTTGATTTTAAGAGGTAAACTTCGGCCCTATAATCTGAAAGCTTGTGATTGTGTGCTTTTAATTCAAATAAACTCAATACGGTATATAGTAGTGGAGTTTGCCTATTAGCAAGTGTTAGAGTCCATTTGCGCCTTTGGCTAATAGTCGAAGTTGGTAATAAAGAAACAAAATTAATACAAATATACTCTTGGGACTTTTTATAAAAAAACAATAAGCGAATTCCACTTGATTATAATTATAGTTGAACACAATTACATAATTTTCTCGAAACAGTAGCATTCGATGTTCCTATAGATATGGTACCTATTACTCATCTGTTTCTAAATATTTTAGCTATTTCTCGATTAGTTATAGTTGCTGCAGTTGATCACTTATTAAATATATATAATTATCTTACTTACTCAGAAAATATGTTCATATCAAATTAATTGCCTAAAATATTAGAACGAATCATAACCTCAAAATAATCACTATAATTTACAGTATACGTTCAAACCACTAACCCAATATTTCTGTTTAATTTCTGATTAGCTTTCTAGATTATAAAGACATTACGCTCTAGTGTTTAATATCAAACAATTAAACTAGCAAAGTCAATTCTGACCATTACTTTACTTGGGTTCCAGCAGGATTATACTCAAATACTAAGAACTCACTAACGAAAATATGGTTAATTTATTACTTAATAGCTTATCTACGTCAGAATAGGCATATTATTTTGTACGTATTTATTTAGTCAGCAGGTTCACTTATTATTAACTTTCAGGGGGCCAAAATGTATTCATAATACAAAGACTTAATTATAAATTTCGAATATTTGAGATATATATTTCTATTTGACAATTCTAATTTTATCCATATTTTTTAGAATAAATCTTAGATAAGGTGCGATGACCAGCATTTAGAGTAGTGGAATCAGTTCTAATTATTCAACCATAACATTGAGGGTAATTATGGCCATAACGCTGTGGGAGGTAATCATAAATAGGCTTATTTAGGTGAAAGGTCCAACTCGCGTAAAATCCCCCCATATAAAGGCTACTGCACCTGTGTTAATAAAATACGCCAATAGGTTGCTTGCGTAAAATCGTTCTAAGAGTAACTCCAGGGGGAAGTCACGTAAAATGCCCCCATGAGTTACTCTAGGGATTGGTCGCGTAAATGCCCCCAAGAGTAACTCTAGGAATTTTCACCAATTTTACGTAAAGTTCTGCACGACGTCAATTATATACAGCCTAGTTCTCGTATTTTCTGCTTAACATTTATACTGCATTTAAAACTCTAAATTATTATTTACTACTATTTCATACAAAGACAACTGATGTTTTAATAATACACAATACTACCTCACAGACAATACCTAAGGCAGAATAAATTTTGTATGTAAGATTAGAGAGTTTTAGATTCTCTTATTCGTCTTCTTTGAAGATGTATTTTGCGAATTTGTTTAGAATAGATTAGACCTCTTCGCGGGGCGGGTTGCGGAACCGGCAACCCGCGGGTTTTTTCGGGTCAAA
The DNA here is from genome assembly GCA_028753945.1 of Hexactinellida sp. DTS-2022. Taxonomy (NCBI): domain Eukaryota; kingdom Metazoa; phylum Porifera; class Hexactinellida; species Hexactinellida sp. DTS-2022. Next base: position 2,796,360 of record JAPNXP010000013.1, on the reverse strand, counting down.
GGATCTGAATATTTTCGGGACGGGGCGGTTGCTTAATATTTCTTTCTGTAACATTTATTTTCATACCCTTAAATACTGTGGCCCAAAGGATGAAATGCAAATGCATATGAGGCCAATCTATCCTGTATATGTACAATAATTTGTCGCACAAAATCGCCAAACTCGAAATTTACTTTTGATTTAAATATGGAATATTTAACTATTTTAAACCAGTTCTCTACCTGAACATTACTATCAGTTGAAACCCTGCTTCCATATACAGTGCAACCTCTATAAGTGGGGTCTCTATAAATGGGGAACCTCTATAAGCGGGGAATTTTGGTCCATATTCCTTCATTTCCATACAAATGATCCTCTATAAGCGGGGAAGTGGGGACCTTAATTATAAAGGATTTAGTATCCCCAAACAAAATGACCTCTATAAATGGGGGAGATGGACAAATTATATCATAATATAATAAATTATGCTGTATTTCTAATAAATACAATCTAAAGTTGTACTGAATAAATATTTTTGATGGCTCTACTCGAATGTTTTTAAGAAATCATCGGCGGTGGATCAGAATTTAACTAAATTGTCAAAATATACAAATACTGACTAGAACTTACATTAATGGATGTGTTATAAGTAGTGTTGTAAAATTTACAAAAATTTTGTTTTCTATGGAAATTTCCGAAAATATCCGGAAATTATTGGAAAGATTACATATTTCAAATTATGCTTAGGAACTTTATTTGAAATTGCCAAAATTTTTGTGCTAATTAAGTTAGAATGTCATGAGGGAAAATAACAAGCGCATAGTAACAACTCTACATTATAGATTTGGTTTATCAAAATTAAAAAATCTAGGTATATATAATAATTTCTCCTTGTAAAATTTCCGGAAATTTAGCTATTTTTTGGAATTCTCCGGAAATCTTCCGACCTTACAACACTAGTTATAAGTGTATATTTCATAATAAAACCATATGTACCATTTAAGGTGCGAGTCAGGCGCCTGCAAATGTTAGAATTTCGATGTTGTCACTTGTCAGAATTTGTTGAGTTGCCATTTGTTAGAATTTATGAAGTTGTCGTTTGTTAGAATTTATGATATTGTCATTTGTTAGAATTCGTTAAGTTGTCATTTGTTAGAATTTATTATGTTGCCATCTTTAACATATAATTGCCGCTGTTTATGTAGAGGTGTTGTATAAGGAATATGGTTTTCATTTGTAGAAAATTGTAAGTATAAAAAAGATTGGTAAGAAATAGAAAGTAAGAAGAACAACAGATACACAATTTAAATAATAATTTTGTAGAAATTACAAGTAAATTAATTAGTGAATATCTGAAAAGTATTTTCGATGGGAGAACGACAGACAGGGCATGTTTGACCAAGTTGTACGATTTTGTCACTACAATTTCCGAAACAATTCGCATGTTTGCACGGCATAAATAACCATGTAGTCTCGCGTGACTTTAAACAAACCAAGCACATGTTTGTAGTAGTGATATTATGTCTCAATGTACTTACAGAGGAATAATCATTGTCATCTGAACAGGAGTCATTTTCATTTGTTTCTGTAAAAGAACCCACTGTAAGGCTGATTGCCTTAACAAATTCCAATGCGGTATATTTACCTTCAACAAGATATTCTTTATATTTCTGTCGCCGCTGGTCGTTTAGCACATTTTTCTTCTTCCTTTCCCTTGTAATCCGTAAACCTTCTTTTAATCTTGCAATTTCGTTGTTTGTGTCCACTATAATTTCATTCAATGTATCCAGAAAATTCCATATTCTTGGCTTGCTACACTTTATTAAGGATTTTAGTCTTCCGTGATAATTTTCTGCTCCATTATTTGTGGCCATTTTCTGGTGCCAAACAGATAATTCTTCAGGTGGAACTTGATTAATCCACCTTCTCTGAACATATTGTTTGAGTTTCTCCACTCTATCCATTTGATTCTCTTCGAGACCAAGATTTTGTGCATTAATTTGATCGCATGTAGGCTGTATTTCATCTGGAGGTAAGAACGGTAGAGCCATAATACAGCGTATGTAATTTTGAAATGCACCATTATTGGTGTATGTCGTTGCAAGATTTACTTTCTGAACCTTCTTCCAAATTTGCTGGGTATAATGGAACCAACAGCCTTGTAACTTGATCCCATTGAACAGCGTTCTATAAGCATTACGTGCTGCTGTTCCCAGTCCGACATTGCTATTTGAGGTTGAAATTGTGGAAGAATTTGCTGAATTTCTGACAGAACTGCATGATATAATTCTTCAGATTTTCCAGTCAGAAGACAATGTATAGCAGGGAGTACATGTTGATCAATGACGATAAAGATCGTCCAAAGCTGGTAAACTGCAGTGGTACAGTAAAAAAAGATACCGTCAAAACAAATTTCTGATATTTCAAGCATTATGGAGGTAATCGCAGCTTCCTAACATTTCGCTTTTACCAAGTATATGTCATTATTATATTCACTGTGTCCATGCCAGGAAATGATACTTATCAAATTCGAATCATGGTTCAGTTTACCAGTAGATTTACAACCGTTACGGAACAAAACACATCTCATAATTATAAGCGACCATTCTTTTGGACGAAATATACTTATGTCCATCAGAAGTCTAATAAATTATCCCGCGATTCTGTTTATAAGTTGTAAGCGTGTACTCCATATTAGATAAGGAAATTATGAAATATTGTCGGGATATACCGTATTTATTCGAATAGTAGCCTCTATTCGAATAATCGCCTACCTCCAATAATCGCCCCCCTAAAGTAGGAAATAAAAATTTATTACTGCTACCCGTAGTAAACATTTATATCTAATATAACTCACTATACGAATTATCAACCGATTATCATAAATAAATTGTAATAAAATGTGATATTCTAGAAAATTGCTCAAAATTATTGGTCCAAAAATGGAGGAAAAACAATAATCGCCTAGGCTACTATTCGAGTAAATACGGTATGTACGTATGTGCTATTTATTAATATGGATGTACATAATGCACTCGATTGATCATAAGATACCAATTGATTTGTTTACTAATTCCACAGTTAGTGATTTCATTTAACCAGCATAAGAAAACTTAGAAGTTGGTACTATAGCAACATCACAAATTCTGACAAATGACAACATGACAAATTCTAACAGATGACAACTTGACAGATTCTAACAAATGACAACTTGACAGATTCTAACAAATGATAACATGACCAATTCTAACAATTGACAACATCACAAATTCTAACAAATGCAGCGCTCCCGTGCCAGCATCCTTCCCAGCACTTTTTGAGAAAGAATGACCCGATTTAACTTAAATCTTCACAGTCGAATTGGTTCATCGCATAGATGCCAAAAACGCAATAATATTTGATATTCAAGTAACATTGAGAAAATATACTTTGGATTTTCACATATTCATGTAATAGATTCCTAAGAAATTATCAACATGAATTGGTTGAATTTAATGTTTATCTGGAGTAGCTATACGCTGGCTATGTAGCGATTGAGGAGAAACTATTTTTTTATGTGTTTTCCAGAATTTTACCCGATGTCAGTTTGAAAATGAAAAATTATTGATCTAAAAATGATAAAACCTAGTTGTTTAATACGCGTATTGTGTATAATACGTATAATACGTATTATACGTAATACGCTATCCCCAGTACGTATTATACGTTAAATCTATGATCAACCAGGAATGTTTTTGAAGTAAATTCAATATAATATTTCTAATTCTTGTTGTAAAAACAACATCGAGCAAATAATCATATTTGTACTATACAAACTATACTACGAGTCGATTAACAATAAAAGAATAACGATTAAACCAAAAGTTGTTCAAAGCAAATTCCATGAGCTCGATATTATATGTAAGGTATACGTATAATACGTATTACATTATACGTATTATACGTAATACGTAGCCAATAAAAGACGTATTAAACAACTTAGGATAAAACTAATGAAGTTTTTCAAATTGAATGAATCGCTACATAGCCAGGATGTATCTTTTTGAAAGCTGTCCAAAACCGTTGAGATTTTGTTTCTAGGTTGTATATGAGCCAAAATGTGTCTTACATATCGACAAAAGTTGCGACTGGAGATGGCGGGGTCAGAAAAAAATGACCCCCTACAGGAGTGGCTTAGGTGGAGGTCACAAAAAAGTCGGTATTATTAAAAGTTTTCAATATTTCTATACAAAATTTGGAATGGAGATGCGGCATAGGCTCTTCTAACCAGAAATGATATAAAACTTAAAAGTGACAAAGTACCCGAAATTGGTAAATTTCAGGGTATACTGCATGGGATACTGCTACCTTAAAATTATAACTGGGGAATGGGGGGCAATTCAAATTTTCCCGTCCCAAGCTCCCCCACTTATATAGGTTGCACTGTACTTTGTTTAATAAAATTCCACTCCAAAGTGGTAGCGATGGCATATAATAAGTTAACATATATTCTAGGATTTGTGGGTAATAAGTAATAACAAAATTTTTGTTAGATGTCAATTGTTTTAGTTTTAAAACTTAGCACAGATTTCACTGTAGGCCCCCTTAAAATTTCTCCCAAATGGGGAAGTTTATATATATAGGTATCTTTTTCAAAATTTTCAGGGTTATCGTCTTTCACTATACTTTCTAAATCTAACAAACTCTTAGTAACTGGGGGTAACATTGATTCAGTTGTCATTAAACACACAGGGATGCAAAAACAATATTTCTTTCTTCGATGTTTGTACTTGTTTTGTACCATAGTACCGCATGCATGTAGCACTATCTGTTTGAGTTGTTTATCAATTTTATAATTCTTAGCTAATTTGTAACTAATACTATGTATGCATTATGTGTGCCGAACAGAGATGCAATACAGTTGGTAAATTTAACTTTCCATTGGTTTTACAAATTACAGTTTACAATTTCCCAGCATTTAGATAAATATATATGGGTATACTTTGTTTATTGAATGCTAAACATGTACTATGCATTAATGGCCAACTATAGTCCATTTCAACTTGGTCAATATTTATATCTTATAGAGAATTAGCTTACACGTTAATATCCATTTATTAAAAAAATGAGTTATTTCGGAGAATCCCTAGGCATAACTTATCATTTCTGCAACAGGTACCGGGCTCGTGCAAAATTCAGGGTGCTGTAAAGTAAGAGCATAATAGTATTTCGATTTTGCACATATTGATGGCTTTTTGATAATAGAACCGGTGGCGTCTATATTCAGTACAATATTTTTATTTTTTAAGAATTTAAAAACTTATATCTGTTTTAAGGTATATACATTAATAATAAATGGATTTTGAACCATAAATTTAATGTAACCTGGTATTTGATCGTCAGGTAACTCTAAACGGAAACGCCTTTGAGTTTCCAAAATATCTATTATATCGTCATTGAAGAACCTATCTATAGAGTTCAAGTCTGATTTAGTTCTTCTTAAAGTTTGTTGGGATTTTAGATTAGAGAAATTACCCCTTTTAAATGCCTCAATGTTCTTTTCCAATATAAATTGTCTATGAAAAATATTACTTGCTGAAATATTAATTGATTGTTCCCCAATTTCTTTTCTTTCACATGCATTAATGTGAGTCATTATGTGACGTACATGAGTAGTTTTATTATTTGCATGTTCTAACGAAATATCACCATTGGAATCATAGCCGATAGCCAGGGAATTAAAGGTTCACGAACTAACTTATTGCACTTGAACTGAACGAACGCCAACGGTTTCCAAAAGGCAACTGAACGAACTGAATTGAACTGAACTGAACGAATTAAACTGAATAAAGATAAATTATAAATATCGACCCATTAAATATAATAGGTGACTGCAAAAGTGCTAATTCCGGAAATCCCTAGTGGACTCTCTTAGCCTAGATTCTAGCTTCTTAACCTGAACTTCAATAACAGCTTGGAGAATTGAACAGTCTATCATAAACGGAATAGTTCGACCCACAGACTTTGAACGAACGCGGGTTAGCCAGAGAATGAACTGAACGAACGCTGGTGGAGCTGAACTGAATTGCGTCAATTAAGTCCGTGAACCTTTAATTCCCTGCCGATAGCTATAGCATTAGAATCTATTGAATTAAAATCATTCTCAATTGAAAAAGTTACAGAAATACACAGTGTTCTCGCTAGGCCTCTATCAAAAGGTACATGCCCTTCTTGAAAGCAATTGTACCCTTTATTCACATGTTGTGAGTGGGCATGTACCCATTGAGTCAATATTAATATTTGAAGGTTTCATTAATTCATTGACATTAAGTAATATCTCACTCTCATGAACCCTACAACGAAAAATCCTGGCAAGAACCCTGGAAATACAATTAGAGAATTTACACACTGCCCAAGCTTGGAAAAACAGGGATTTAAATTTCCTACTATCACATTTTTGTGAACCATTAATGTTTAAACTTTAAAACACAAATTGAATTTATTTTCTGAAAAACTTTTAGCTACCGTATTAGACTTGTCCATTCTATATTCAATCGATATTTACCATCATCATCTATGTAACTTATGCTATTTAACTCCTCTCTATATATGTAAAACTCACCGAAACAATTTCTAATATAAGATGATTTTGTATCTTCTACAAATGCATTAATAATTGGAAAATCAACATTCTCAGGATTCACTAAAAAGTCTGTTTTCTAAATTATTCGAATTTTTTAATGGATCATTCACGGTGCACTATACTCAAGATTGCAAAAACATTATTTTTGAGTTTATTTCATATTCCTGGTTGTACCAGGGACTTCTTTAATATAGGGACTGTAAACTTCGTTTTACGGTAAAATTAGCGTAGGCCTAAAACAGTATTGTTACTTACTGATATCCCGTAATCCGCTAATGCTAGACATAGGAAATGTATTATTGTCGTATAGGAAGTCATATTTTGGGAGTCCAACGGTCATATTGGTTCATCGAAAATATTTGTGGAATGTAAGTTATGCGATTTTCACACCCTTCCATATATGGTAATATTGTTAAAATCTCGAGATTACTTAACTTTATACATATGAAATGTATCATTTTCGTACAGGAAATCATATTTTGGGAGTCCAACGGTAATATTGGTTTATCGAAAATATTTGTGGAATGTAAGTTATACGATTCTCACACCTTTCCATATATGGTAATATTGTTAAAATCTCGAGATTAGTTAGTTTTATACATATGAAATATATTATTGGCGAATTGGAAATGGGAATTCATATTTAGGGACTCAGTAGATCACATTGATTTACCTAAGGCGTTCCCCTTAGCCTATATTATTATTTTGGCACTCTCCATAGGAGGATTGCCCCGACCCTATTTTGTAGTTTAGCTAATTCTTACATTATTAAAAAATATTGATAAGTTTCTTTCAAATCTATATTTAAATCAATGTTGTCCAATAAAATGTATTAAGTGGTGATGAGAAATGGATTTAGGACTACATATTCTGATAAAATTCAAAAAAATTTAATACTTTATACATTAATTTCCCAATAACTCTACTGTTATTCAACAGACCGGCTAACTGGTTAATAAAATCTCTAATCGTTAACCGATGTCAGCAACGGTAACCGGTTAACCGAATCCAGCCTTGTTGTTTTTTAATAAACAACATAATCACAGATATCTGATATGTAAGTATTAGCTAAACTACAAAACAGGGTTGGGGCAATCCTCCTATGGAGAGTGCCAAAATAATAATATAGGCTAATGGGAACGCCTTAGGTAAATCAATGTGATCTACTGAGTCCCTAAATATGAATTCCCATTTCCAATTCGCCAATAATATATTTCATATGTATAAAACTAATTAATCTCGAGATTTTAACAATATTACCATATATGGAAAGGTGTGAGAATCGTATAACTTACATTCCACAAATATTTTCGATAAACCAATATTACCGTTGGACTCCCAAAATATGATTTCCTGTACGAAAATGATACATTTCATATGTATAAAGTTAAGTAATCTCGAGATTTTAACAATAATACAATATATGGAAGGGTGTGAAAATCGCATGACTTACATTCCACAAATATTTTCGATAAACCAATATTACCGTTGGACTCCCAAAATATGACTTCCTATACGACAATAATACATTTCCTATGTCTAGCATTAGCGGATTACGGGATATCAGTAAGTAACAATACTGTTTTAGGCCTACGCTAATTTTACCGTAAAACGAAGTTTACAGTCCCTATATTAAAGAAGTCCCTGGTTGTACTTATCGGGAAGATAATATGACAATTTTTTTTAAATTCCGAGTTGAATTGAACTCACTAGGGATTCGGTGAAATCGGGAAATCAATGATATTTGGACAAATTTAGTGGAAGTATAAATGACATCCGCACTATGTTGGTCAGAGAAATTGATAATAGTTTTTTTCGATACAGTGCAACCTCGATTATCCGGACTTTGATTATCCGGACTCTTCGATAATCCAGACATGGCCCTAAATCCCAATCCTATACTATTACAGTTGAAACCGGATATTTTTAACACATTCTTTACACGAAAATTTGTTAAAAATATCCGATTGTTAAAAATACCCGAATTTATAACAACAACAATAATTAATTATTTACAAGAAAATGTGTTAAAAATATCCGATTGTTAAAAATATCCGGTGTTAAAATATCCGATTTCAACTGTACATATATATAAAATGACCTCGATTATCCGGACTTTAGCTTATACGGACATTTTCGTTCGGTCCCAATGGGTCCGGATAATCGAAGATGCACTGTAGTACACTATAAAGTACAGCTACCCTGAAAATTTCAGGTGATTCTGACATATAGTTTTGCTGTAGTGTCCATTATGGGTTCCAGGAATGTGAAGGTCATCATGAACGGTGTCTTTTCAAATATTATAAAAATCTTGTAGGCTCGTATTGTCTCAATTTGCTTTCAAATACATTGTTATTCATACAATAGTATATTAGAATATGTACTTAGGGTCTAATGCAAAAAATTTAAAATTTCACAATATAAAAATTGCGAATTATAGTCATTTGAAGTCCGATTTCGACTGTGAAGCTGCCAATCCTGATTCCAAAGGGCTGCAACTCTGAAAGTTTGTATTGCAAAATTTAGATCAAGGAATAATCCCTTACTAGATATGTATTCTATGGTTTACACTTAGTTTAAAATAATTTGAACCAAATCTGTGACCCCTGTACAAAATAAACCTTGTTGAGTTTTATTTTCCTGTAATCTCATTAGGTGGTCCTTTTATTTATATCTTTTGTAGCTTAGACACCCGTCCACCTATAATTGAAATTTTGAGCGCAAAATGCTCGCAATACCCGACTTCCTATTAGTCGATTATACATTTATGACCCCAACCCTCGCCATTTTCAAAATGACCATATATGAGCATTGGAATGTGCCACTTTTTGATGATTTAGCAAATTAATACTCCTGAAATATTGACTCTAGAGCTTAGCACTAAATTTCTAATCACATCCATGCACTAATGCAAACCATAGGATTCTAATACACTAAGGCTATGGCACTCATCTTTTTTTTGGGACCATGGATTGGTTAAACGAGTCATTTTCATACGCATTTGAATTAAAAAATTTGATGCTCCGAAATATCCCCTCTATATTGTATATTGTTTAGCATCATTATTTCAAACCATAATCATTTCATCGAATGAAATTTTTGAACCTGAATTCAGTGGAATGGGAATTTATTAAACAACCACAAGTTATATTTATGTTCAATTTGTTTACCCATTATGTTTGTATTTGGTCACGATACGATTAGTATAATAATTTTAGGCATTATTAAATTGTTATTTTACTACTTCCTCGACTTTAAATCAATTTATCTATACGCATTTTCTAAATTTTTGTTGATATCTTACTGAAACGAAGATGTCCTGCGTAGTTCCTGGGTGTAAATCCAATTACAAGAGCCAAGGTCAACGTACAGCTTCTTTTTCATTTCCGAAATATAAAAACTTCGTGAGAAGTGGTTTAGGGCTATCCCAAGACCAAGAGAGCACTACGAGGAGAACAAATACTTACAGGTGTGTAATTTATATGCATTCTGAATTTATTTATATTGTTTTGACAAAAATTGTCCGCCCGGACAATTTTTGTCAAACCAATACATTTCAACCAACTTCGATCTTAGGTATGTATCCACCACTTCAAAGATGAAGATACTGTAAGGACACTTGAGTATTTTGATGGAGAAAAGATTTTCGAGATGCCCCGAGACAAGATGACTCTGAAAAAGACAGCGATACCCAGTATTTTCCCCAACTTCCCAAGCTATTTAACTGACAGAACAGAAAAGTGTAAAAGGGTGTCAAGAGATGACAAGGATGAGACCATGCTTCGAGAAGCATTCAGGATGAGCCGTATTGATGACAATATTACAGGTGTTAAGTTCCAAGTTAATTCATTTGCTGATTTGTTAACTAAGTTAGATTTAATCGATCTAAAAAATGATTGGGTTAACTACAATCCATGAACAGATTCTTTATATTTCCTGAAGATTGTAACATTGGATAACGCACCTTCCATTGAAAGGACACTCATAATTGACCATGACTTAATGCTCAAGCATTTTATAGGGGGAAACATCTAATTCCTTTGCCGACAAAGGGTGATAAATAATATTCGTCAAATTGAATCACATATGAGTGATATTAATTGTTATTCTTTAGAATCTTTACCCCAAAGTTCTAATATCAAGAGTATTACAGTAAAAACTAATATAGAACATGCAATTAGTGATATTAGCTGTGCAATTAATCAATTAGAACTTAGTGAAAATATAGAAAGCGATTTTTGAATGGAAGACTCCAATTCAATGAAAATTCGACTCCATTTCCTTATAAACCAACTGAGAAATTTAATAACTGAAAAAAATGGTCGCCCCCATAATATTATTGCTCAAGTTTTTGCATTAAAACTTCATGGGATATCGCCTGCTGGTTATCGGCTTATTCTATCTTCGGATTGTTTAATTTTGCCACACGAGAGGAATATTTTGAGAATGAATAATTCCATTGGCTTAGAAAATTAGTACCTAAACGTTCTCAAAGAAACAGCCACGACTTTTAGCCAGCTAGATCGCCATGTAATTATTCAAATGGATGAGTGCACATCCGTAGTGCTGCTAGCTACAAAGGGGGTATAATGATTGGATCCATTGAGAATCCTGAAGATCCCCCAACCAGTGATGTGCTCCGTTACTAAATCTTCCGTTACTCCGTTACTCAGTTGCCGTTACTTTATATCTCCCATTACCGTTACTCCGTTACCGTTACTTTATTTGTTCCGTTACCGTTACTCCGTTACCGTTACTTTTTTTTCACCCGTTACTTATACTCCGTTACCGTTACTTTATTTCTTCCGTTACCATTACTCCGTTACTTTTGTTAAGTTTATCCGTTTTCCTTTATTCAGTACTGTTTACCTTAATGTAACGGTAACTGATTTAAAATAACGTCGTAATGGTAAAGGAATAAGTTTAACGTAGTAACTGTTACTGTGTTACGGTAAAGTATTGGTAAGAGTAACTGATTAAAGATAACGGTAACTAGTCAAAAGTAACGGATGTCCGTTACCGTTACTTTTTTCCGTTACCGTTACTCGGCGATGCCCGTTACCGTTACTTTTTTCCGTTACCGTTACTCCGCGATGCCCGTTACCATTACTTTTTTCCGTTACCGTTACTTGTCGACATCCGTTACCGTTACTTTTTCCGTTACCGTTACTCCGTTACTAGTAACGGAGCACATCACTGCCCCCAACCACTGTTTTTTTCTATAATGGTATCCAGTTTAGCGAAAAAGTATTAAACCATTGTCCGTTTGATACCTCTCGGCTCTTCGTCAGCAGAAGTCCAATTCCCAATTGTCAGAAATACTATTTCTGATATTGAAAGTTGCAACTTGTTTGTTGAAGCGATGTGTACTGATAACTATCCTCTGATGTTAGTTTGTTTAAATTATTTTCAAATGACTCAAAAACTTTGCATCCTAAAGTTAAACATCCATGTGATCCCTCCAGAAATCTAATATTACTTTTTGATATAGTTCATATAATAAAATCAATTCGTAATAATTGGCAAAATTTGCACGATCATGACAAGACATTTGTTTCCCCCATGTTTGAAGATTGCTTTGAAGGCTATTCAAACAACGTGACTCCATCTAATAGCCTATGTGTGTCAATTCAAATCAAAAATATCACCGTTAATCATTGTAAACACCCGTCGCTCTATCCACAAGTATGTACAGCTTCTTTTGATGACATACGAACTTTATTCAAATCAGACGTGTACAATATTTTGAAGAGGGCACCTAAATTATCTTCAAAGGCATGTTGGCCATCCAATTTAGAAAGGTAAAATGTAAACTTGGCACTCAAGATATTTCACGATTCTACATACAATGGGTTGCTAACTTTCAAAATTGAGAAGGAAATTGTAGAAAATAATCAAACAGTTGCATTTTTGAAATTAATTAGTCATATTTGGGATGTATTTAATGTTAGTTGGGTTGGAAAAGATATCCGCTTTAATAATGACTACTCAGCTCATATAACAAAAAGTACACAGATCATGATCCTTAGGAAGTACACAGATCATGATCCTTAGGAAGTACACAGATCATGATCCTTAGGAAGTACACAGATCATGATCCTTAGAAAGTACACAGATCATGATCCTTAGAAAGTACACAGATCATGATCCTTAGAAAGTACACAGATCATGATCCTTAGAAAGTACACAGATCGTACACCATTATAGGCTTGTCACGTAATATTCGGTCCGGCCGGACCAAAATGTAACCCGGACCAATTATTTCAGACATTGTTGGTCCGATTGTATATCATTGTGTTCAATAGGGTAATATATTCTAGATTATGAGAGCAATATCTATATTATTAAAACTCGATTATTGTTTGTGATTGTGTGTGTTTGTTTGTTTGTGTGTTTGTTTGTCCGGATTGTATTAAAATGATGAGGGAATAGATACCGCTATTAATATTGGGATATAAACAAACTTTCAAATGTTATAATGCGTAAACAAGTATGCTAAACACGAATTTCGCGTTTATAAATTTATAATATGAATATTTGTTGTTGTTGTTATTACACAAAATAGGTTAAACAAATTAATGAAATTCAAAATCAACCCAGAAGTTAGCTTTCAACGGATAATATATTAATATAAGTAAACGGATATTATAACTAATTTATAAGTATATAACTATGACAAATATTACTAACTATGTAATCAATTGTTAGTGAGGAGTAAGGCCGCGTAACGGCCGATAACTTGAGGTGCGTAGCACCGATCTGTCGCAAAGAGACCGAGACCGAAGGGCTCGTTTTATTATAAGGGCTCGGTATACTATTGGCACCACGATCACTACCAATAAGTCATTACATTTTGGTCCGGCCGAACCAAAATGTAACCCGGACCAAATATTTCATACGTTTTTGGTCCGGGTTTACATTTCAACATTGAGATTTGGTTTATTGGTAGTGATCGTCGTGCCAATAGTATACCGAGCCCTTATAATAAAACGAGCCCTTCGGTCTCGGTCTCTTTGCAACAGATCGGTGCTACGCACCTCAAGTTATCGGCCGTTACGCGGCCTTACTCCTCACTAACAATTGATTACATAGTTAGTAATATTTGTCATAGTTATATACTTATAAATTAGTTATAATATCCGTTTAATATATTCATATATTATCCGTTGAAAGCTAACTTCTGGGTTGATTTTGAATTTCATTAATTTGTTTAACCTATTTTGTGTAATAACAACAACAACAAATATTCATATTATAAATTTATAAACGCGAAATTCGTGTTTAGCATACTTGTTTACGCATTATAACATTTGAAAGTTTGTTTATATCCCAATATTAATAGCGGTATCTATTCCCTCATCATTTTAATACAATCCGGACAAACAAACAAACACACACAATCACAAACAATAATCGAGTTCTAATAATATAGATATTGCTCTCATAATCTAGAATATATTACCCTATTGAACACAATGATATACAATCGGACCAACAATGTCTGAAATAATTGGTCCGGGTTACATTTTGGTCTGGCCGGACCGAATATTACGTGACAAGCCTATAATGGTGTACGATCTGTGTACTTTCTAAGGATCATGATCTGTGTACTTTCTAAGGATCATGATCTGTGTACTTTCTAAGGATCATGATCCGTGTACTTCCTAAGGATCATGATCTGTGTACCTAAGGATCATGATCTGTGTACTTGCTAAGGATCATGATCTGTGTACCTAAGGATCATGATCTGTGTACTTTTTGTTACCTCCTCAGCTCCATTATGTCAAAACGATTCTCGATTGAGCTCTATTCGAAAAGTGGTTGCATGGTTGAATTATTGGAAAATTCTACCATGTAGATATGGTAAACTGACACCACAAACGTTTAAGAGTTTTAGGCACACCTGTATGGCACTACCTTTCCTAGTTGATCGACTTACTTGTGAATGCAATTTCAAATATGTACTATCAGCTAGAATTCAAAACGACCCCTTAGAACACCACTTCGGATTATATAGACAAATGTCTGGAGCTCACTACCATATTACACACTGAAACATTAGAAAGTGAAAGACTCCAACTTTCTAATATTCTGAAATTGTTTTCAGCTAAATTAAAATCTGATGAATTTGTCAAGCCTTTAACATTGGATTATTATATAAAAAATTTGCGGAAGATGTTTGTGGGGAGAGTTCAGATTCTTATTTTGATTTTCAATTATTTGTTGAAACACTTGAATTAATTCCCAAACCTAAAATTAATTCATCCCAGGTTGAATGCCTTGCTTATGTTGCTGGGTATACCGTGTTTTCATACCTTAAAAAATCTAACTCGTGTGTTAATTGTCATAATTTCTTAACTACTGAGAAACAAATGGAAGTAGTAAATGATATGGGATCTCAATTTATTCTCATTGAATTATTAGACAGGGGTTCTCTTAAATATCCATCTATTGCAGTTATCGATTGTGTTAATATTGTTTACGAAACTTTTATGAAAATTGATAGCTCTGAATTACTCAGTAAAATATTTTTTGTCGGTCCATGTCGTACTATTTTAATACAAATAAGCATGAAGTTTATTTAAGATGAGCTTATTAATAAATGGAGAGAATGTTGTGATTACAAAGTCTGGCGGTGGGATATATTAAAAAAGATTATATTAACTGTATCTAATTGTATTCTCTCAAAAAAAGTTAAGAATTATAATAACATGGTGGTGAAGTCCGACAATTCGAAGCTTAAAAAATTTAATAACTAATTTTTCTTTTATTCTAGGTATCCATTATCAGGAGTTTAATTAAAGAAACGAATTCTTCTGAGAATACTTACAGGAGAAACTTGCCTCTACGAAGATATAAAGTACAGATAGTTTTGCTTATCTTAATTTGTTATTATTATGAATTAATTATTCATGAGATATTGTTCAAATCTTCACTATCTCTAACGACTTTTATGGATTTTAATTAAATATGAAGAAGGTACCAGAAGAATTAAATAAATGCATCAACAATGTTACTGTCTTACTGGCGGGCTGTTTAGTATATGTATATCTTGAATAGAGTGAATTAGATACTTAACTCGTTTAAACAATCCATGGTCCAAAAAAAAGATGAGTGTCATTGCCTTAGTACAGGGGTGCCCAACCTGTGATTCGCGAATCAAATGTGATTCTTTTCCTGAAAAATATGATTCGCGAAGCATTTTGTTGCTTTTTTAAATAATATAATATAATTTTTGAAAAAATCATTTACTTATTTGATCGTAAATACAATTATTATTGAATACAGTTAAAATTGATGATTCTACAATTATAATTACGTTATTTCGGTATTTTAAATCGTACGTTTATTTCTTCCAAAAACATTTGAGTAACTATAGTAACTTTATTTATGGAAGTCAAGGAAGATTGTATCAGCGAAAAAATATTTTGTTGGTATTTCTTTACGAACAATTAACATTTTGACAGATATTACGTTTTTATCGTAATTTTGGATAACACCTGCTTTTTGTTTATTAATCTTAGTTGGTAAATTAGGGGTTTATGGAACCTCATTGTGGTCTATGATTCGAAAATTATATATCAGTTGAAATGTGATTCGCCACATGAGAAAGGTTGGGCAGCCCTGCCTTAGTATATTAGAATGCTATGTGCAAACCTATCAGAACAACAATTGAAGATGTTATAGACATTACCTGGAGTACTTGGGGTTGAGGAGCCCTGGGTAGGTTGGCAGTACGGGCAGACTCACGCAGTGTGAGTTAGTGATGTATTCACAGGCCGGCAGTACGGACTGGTAACTGGTATGCGTAAAGGTACCTGGTGCTAGGTGCAATAAGTAGGTCGAGGGTTACCCTCCTGATGAGTCCCTGCAATGGGACGAAACCACACACATAACTTCCCTATGGGATGAGGTCGGCCGAGATAGCGGCTAGTCTTCATACTGAGCCGTGGCCTCATCTCATAACAAAACCATTATCCAAAAGTTTGCTAACTTATAAATTCCTCGGATTAAGCTCATAATAGTGTGAAAAGTAAATTAAAAATAAATTTACATTGGGTTCAACTATTGCAAATTTGTTCCAAATTGTTTGAAACTGAGTCTAAACTAATGAGGACATATATAATTCCGGAGGGTTTTTCAAACTAAAATCAACCATGCAAACTTTCAGAATTCTATGTGCTTCAAGTTTGACTTCGTCTGCCAATTGACAAAATTCGTCCAATCATTCAATTTTGGAGATAGAACTGTGAGTTTAAAGTGCTACAGCTCCCTAAGTTTGAATGGTAGATATTAGTTTGAAAAATACTCCGGAATTACATAAGTCCTCATTAGTTTAGAGTTGGTTTCAAAATATTTGGACCAAATTTGCAATAGTTGAACCAAATGTAAATTTATTTTTAATTGAAAATTGATCTTTTCATGTTGATACACAATTTCTTAGCTCTAAAATGGTCGATATAGCAAAAGTAGAAGTCAGATTTACATGAAAATTTCTGCTTAGCTGTATTTTACTGCCTACTATCCGAAAACATTCTAATCTCAATTTCAATCTTGAGTATAGTGGCCCCTGAAGTGCAAAAACAATTGTAATCAATATATATATATTTTTGAAATATAAACGTCTCCTCTATTGAATGACACTATTTTTGTCCCGTTCCAACAATGGGAAGTGTCTAAAATTATAACTTGAAGTATGCTCAGTTGAAAAAGCATTAAAATGTTACGGAGTCTAATGACGTGATCACTGATAGGTGCAAAATTATTTCAATTGTATTTCTTAGGAAAATTATTATTTTTTTGAAATATTTTGAAATAAGAAACGTCCCTTAGTCACAAACATGTATGCTAATTTTTAAATTCAAATTCGAAAAATTATTGTAAAAATAAATTGTTATTAGTGCTCAGACATAATGTAGAAACAAATACAAAAATTAAAATTAAAAGTTTTACATCCAGATTCACTAACGTCCGTATCTCCCCTTTAAGGTGTGTAATTTTTGGCGAAATCCAATTGCTGGAAGGGCCTCACATTTGGATTTGATCTGTGCTCAGTTGAATATTGCGCCAACTTCACACTCGTCGCGAATATTAAATTATGTGCATTCGATATAGAGTTTAATCTACACCATTTCACAGCACGAATTTTCAAATTGGGCTTAGTTTGTGACACAATTGAGTTGCAAAATTCCTTTGTTTACTAAGACTTTAGTTCAATTAAAGTGTTATTCTAATTCTATTGTATCAACTTGTGATAATTCTATTGATTCAACCTGTGAGATCGAGAGGCTTCTATTTTCCAATTGAAAACTAAGATTCTACATTTCATAACAACGACAGATTAAGTGAATATATTTCACTCTGCAAGAATACTTTGACTATTTATATACTTACGCGTGACCTTTGTTATATAAGGCCTTACTACTGAGTAGATTTTGCTGAACCATGGATTACTTAAAGGCCATTGATTGTTAGCTGACATATATCTTTATCTCAATCAGGGTTGATAAAAATCATGTCTTTTTTAAAAAAATCAAAAAAATCGGATTTTTTTGATTTAAATCGGATTTTTTTGATTTAAATCAGATTTTTTTGATTTTTATTGTTTTTTGTAATCTATATAATTTTTTTTGACTAATACATAAAATGCACTGAGAATCAGATAGTTTAATAGTTTATTTTTGCTAAACCTAAACTCAGTATGATTATGAAAGTATAATAATGTAGAAATATGATTGGAGTTTTATTTAGATAGATTGAGCATTCTGTAAATAAACACTAGCTTTGCCGCCTTCTCGATTCCAAGTTTATTCCTTATGTTGGAATGTATATATCCAAATGTAGAAAATATGCGCTCAACTCCAGCACTTGATGCCACAGCTGTCAAGAACCTTTCTGCTACCGCCACAAACTCTTTTTCCACTATTCCATCTAGAGATCTCCACCAACAGGAAGGTGTCACGTTTGCAATTATACTTTGGTTGAACATATAGGGTTTGAAAGGTTCGCAGTCTGCTTTAAACTTTACCAAAGTTCCCATTGTTTCCGGGTACCGATCACTCATATGTTCCATGGCTATATCAATCTCCGCTGTACTCATTAACTTTCCTCTGTATCTCGGATCGATTAAGTTTGCACAATAGTGTGCCGGGGTAATGGCTTGTGCAGCCCTATTGTGTACTTTGGTTAATACATTCTTTGGCTGTCCTGTATTAATTAAATCTTCCTTTAACTTTTTCCAAATTTCTACAGTATCGCTGATAATAGCATTATCTCTTTGAATCCTATCCAAAGCTACTGAAATCGGCTTTAATCTAACTAAAAATTCCTCGGCATTTCGTTTCAGGGAATAATTCTTTACCTTGTTTGCTATGTTAAGATTAATTTCATCGCGGTATTCCTCGCAAACCTTAACCAGTATTGGCCAATTCGCAATATAGCTCTCCAAACAATCACTAACGGTATTCCATCGCACCTCATGTGGAAGAACAAGAGCTTTACCTCCAGAAGCCCTGTATCTTGCAGCTGGTAGATGAGTATTTCGAAAATATTTAATTATTTGGAGAACTTGTTCTTTTACTTCTGGGATTTGAACATCTTGTGCCAATAGATTTAGCAGATGGGCTGAGCATCCGTATGTTAACAAATCACTTGATATATTTTCTTCTAACTGTCGCCTCATTTTGGCCATGTTTGCAGCATTGTCTGTAACTACGCTTCCGACACGACATTTGAATTTTTCTTGACAAGACTTAATGGAATTTTCTGCGAGCTGAGTAAGGTAATCTGAAGTGTGAGCACATCCAGATGTATCAATAGTATCTGTCAGAAATGAATCTCCTTTATCAGTTGTGACACTGACGCACACAACCGGTTCGTTGTGAACATTGCTCCACCCGTCCAAAGATAAAGAAACTGTTTTATTTTCGAGTGTTTGTCTGCAAGTATTCATTAATGAACCTTGTACCTTATCTAATAACTTTCCACCAACATCATAGCGGCTTGGTGGTGAGTAACCAGGACGAAGCATGCTTATTAATTTGACAAATTCTGGATGTCCCACTGCTACAAATGGTGTGTTTGTTGCATAGAAATATCGAGCAATTTGCTCATCAAGTAGTTCAGCTTCTAATTTTGAGGTTTTTACTATATAATCTCCAATTGTATTACAAATCTTCCTTTTTTTGGAGGTAACTTGTCTTGGTATATTCACAAACGTTGCATGCGCTTCATCAGACAGATCATTTTGAGTATTTTCTTGGGATAACTGTATCGTCTCAATGGAAAGATCTTGTGAATTTGAACTACAAATAGCATAATGTTGTTTAAGTCGATTTACCACACCTTGCATCTCCTTTTGGCACAATGTGCACTTAGCTTTCCAACCAGATATACCAGGAGTCTCAAACCTATCGAAATGTATCCATATAGGGTCTTGTTTCCTTCCTGCCATGAATCAAAAATAATAAAAATGACCAATTCTTTAGTATTGTTGTTGTTGTTATATACATATGCGATCTGTCTCTATTTATACTAGCATGGTAATTAGGTAAGTTTGAAATTCAATTATATGATTTCTGGTTAGAGTGATAAGAGTATACATCAATTGAATAATTAAATTTTGGTATATTGAATGCCATTGATGAAGATTGTTGACGGTAAATGCGATAATAATAAATGAATATGTACTTTATATGATTTAAATAATGATTTTTATTAATAAAAAATCATTGATTTAAATCATGATTTTTATTAATAAAAATCATTGATTTAAATCATGATTTAAATCAATGATTTAAATCACTTGATTTAAATCACTTGATTTAAATCAAACAACCCTGATCTCAATAGCTAGTAATGACAGACCTGAGAAATGCATTATAATTGTATAGGAAGTTAGGGAGATGATATCAAGGCATACATAACAGCCTTTAGAATTGTGATATATCACCATTTAACCCTCGGCTGGCTTGGGGTAAAAGGTATAAATAGAAAAACCCCACTTTGACTTTCACTTTCAATTGAAATTCAATTAACTTTCAGTTTCAATTTTAAATTCCTAGCCAGACGAGGATTAAATACGTAATCGACATTTTTCGTGGGAATTATCGTGTTTTTATAGCCTGCTTTTAACATAGTTAAACGCGTTAAGATGTTCAAAATTGGAACATGAGGATGTCCATAACTAGTTGAATGAAATATATCGAAATTATAAATGGAATGTTGACACATTCCTCGGTTTCCAGGGAAATGAATATTTCTTAAAATGAGCCATAACTCAAAAACTATCCATTTTATGTAAGCTATGCTAGTACTGATCTATCCGCAATTGGTAACTTCCTATTCATTGATAATACATTTTCTAGGCCTAACTTCAATAATCTTTGAGATAATGAGTGTATTACCATATAAAGAATTAAGTGCTAATAATCTCATTATCTCAAAGATTATTAGAAGTTAGGCCTAGAAAATGTATTATCAATGAGTAGGAAGTTAGCAATTGCGGATAGATCAGTACTAGCATAGTTTACATAAAATAGATAGTTTTTGAGTTATGGCTCATTTTAAGAAATATTCATTTACCTGGAAACCGAGGAATGTGTCAACATTCCATTTATAATTTCGATATATTTCATTCAACTAGTTATGGACATCCTCATGTTCCAATTTTGAACATTTTAACGCGTTTAACTATGTTAAAGCAGGCTATAAAAACACGATAATTCCCACGAAAAATATCGATTACGTATTCAAATGGTGATATATCACAATTCTAGAGGGTGTTATGTATGCCTTGCAGCGCCGTAGCTATGTTTTGGGGGCCCCTACATAGGAATGAATAAGTAATATAATTTTGTTATATGAATTTATAGGGCCCCTTAAATGTGGGCCCCCCCCGGCCGAGGGGTTCGGGGGACCCTTCCTACGGCCCTGATGCCTTGATATCATGTTCCTAACTTCCTATATAATTATAATGCATTTCTCAGGTCTGTCATTACTAGCCATTGAGATATAGATATGTTGGCTAATAATCAACGGCCTTTAAGTAATCCATGGTTCGGAGGAGTAGCAAGGCCTTATATAACGGAGGTCACGACTGACGTAATTTATATCTATAATTAAGTATTTAACATATAGAGAAGCCATAGACGTCGAACTTTCCAATTTTTCTGAAAATCTGGAGGGGGGGGGGGGGGGGCGGCAGCCAGAGAACATTTAAAAGACATTTATTTTATGTTGCAATTAAAGCGTAAAATCACACATAATTATTAAATTAATACCGTGTAAGTGAGATGTAAATTTACTGAGAAAGCTTTATGCAACTTGGCATTTGGGGCACATTAAAAACATGTTATCTTCCACTGTTTCAACTAATTTTCAAGACAAACGCCAGCACAGCGGGAAAAATCTGGAGGGGGGGGTGGGCGAGACCGATGCTGCCCCCCCGCCTCCCCTGCAACGACGCCAGGGGTTTATCTAGAATATTCGTTGCTGGCACCTTATTATGGAGGTATAAATTTTCCGGCACCCTAGAGGTATTAGCCATAATACAAAATCAATATTATACAATGATGCGACACTATTTTAAACAGGTAAACTGCTACGGTGCACAACCTGTTGTTTATCCAATCATTTCTGGACCAGAAAATCTGGCTATACACCCGGCACCTAAATCAAAATCGAAAATCACGCACTTTTTGACCACAACTGATGCCTGGCCGGCACCTAAAAGTGCCGACCAGGCACCTAGATAAACCCCTGACAACGCCTATGAGAGAAGCATTTAGTTTGTTTATAAGGGTTGTCCAATGTGGTGAATTCGAATTTGGTAGCCATATTCATTTAAATTAAAATTGATAACAAATAATTAAAGTAGATATACGTAAGTTGACCTTCAAATTGGTGTTAAATTATTAATAATATTATATACTAATTAGCTAAATAACATAAATCTCAGATGATACAAGATAAAAACTTACTTCCAATTTATCAATTTATCATTATGCCACTTAACACCTACAAATGGGTCCTGACACCTTGAGGTGATCGTAAAAAAAAATTTTTAACAATAATGTGAATTAGGCCATATCAGGGACTTCTTTAATATAGGGACTGTAAACTTCGTTTTACGGTAAAATTTGCGTAGGCCTAAAACAGTATTGTTACTTATTGATATCCCGTAATCCGCTAATGCTAGACATAGGAAATGTATTATTGTCGTATAGGAAGTCATATTTTGGGAGTCCAACGGTCATATTGGTTCATCGAAAATATTTGTGGAATGTAAGTTATGCGATTTTCACACCCTTCCATATATGGTAATATTGTTAAAATCTCGAGATTACTTAACTTTATACATATGAAATGTATCATTTTCGTACAGGAAATCATATTTTGGGAGTCCAACGGTCATATTATATATTTCGAATGGGTTGGTTGTAGTGGGTTGAACACCCAACACGTACAAAATGCTCACTGATTACCTATTATATTCTACAGAAACTTGAATTTCTCTCAAATGAAGTGAGCTTAAGGGTAACTTCCACCAAAAGGGTCGTTGCCTTCCGAAACACCCTTCGAAATGGCTTGATGACTTTATGTAATGATGATACAGCAAAAAAATCTAAAATTACACCTGTACGGAGCATGTTATTTTGGAGGCACTATCAAACGACCAACTAACCAAAAGATATTGTCTTCAAAGGAACATGCAGTTGGCACAGGTTTAATTTTAGATTTTTAATACTATCTTAAGGTTTTATTGACCATAATTCATAGTACAGTAGAAGTCGGATATAAGCACACCGGTTACTAGAACATATCAGATATAAGAACACTATGTTGGAAACGGTTGCCATATACCCTGTATAATTTATGTCGGTTATAAGTACATTAAGTGCAGTTCCCAACGATGTGCTTATAACCGACATCCACTGTACTATGTTATGAAAATTTTAACGGAAAGTTTTGTTCATTATAGAAAGGTTTCACTATGCAGCATCAATTCAAATAGTTGAGCTACTACAGTAGATGCCGGATATAAGAACACCGGTTATAAGAACATTATATGTGGTTCCCGACGATGTTCTTATACCCAGCATCTACAGTATTGCTATTTGAGGAAATATCGAGCACGTTTCATGGATCACAATCTTTGCTATTCGAGTCATAGATTCATTTGATTCTTGAGAAATTTAATAGTGAAAACCCTGAAAATTCGGTGTTTCGTTCGATTCACAGAGTCCGACTCGTGACTCGCGAGTCATCAATTCAATCAGATAATATCTCTTGAAATTCATAGGTTTTTAGAATTCTGAATACTGTCAGATTAGTAAATACTTAAAGAATAAATTTGGTTTGAACAGGCGGGCACGTGTCAGCGAGTCCATAATTAATCTAGGCGCGCATAAATTTTTGCCTGGATGAAAGCCTGAGTATATACTCAAATTCGAATTGCTAATTCTAAGCATGCATACACATCGAAAACTTGCGAGCATCGATGATTGATGACTCTCTAGTCCTGACTCGTGATAGAATTAAATGACTAGAATCACCGAGTTATCTGGCTCGTTACAAAATTTAAATCACTCGATTCACCTAGGCTCTTGACTTCGATTCAATCAGATGATACGTAAAAGACCTAAGAATAATTTACATACGATTAAAATAATCACCAACTCGTCTCACGTGCTTGTTTTGTGGTCTGAAATCCTATCCTAGTTACCTAGGTAGGTGTAGGTAATTTACCCAAGTTTTGACATCAGCAAAATAAAATGTGGAAAAACAAGTGATATTTGATGTTTGTATTTAATCCCTAAATAGATGCTTAAACCAACGAGGCAGGGAAGCAAAGTAAATCATTTGAATATAAAAAAGAAATGATTTGTTGACTTAAAATATTATTTGAATATTTAATGAAATTTTCAGCATGATATAGATCTTGAAAATTAAGTTAAGTTTATTTCAGAAATTTGAACCACTTAAATTATTTGATTTGTTACGAAAAATCACAATAAAATCATGATTTTGTTTTAAAATCAAAATTGATTGAAAATCATTATGTCATTTAAGTTGCTGACATTCTCAGATGAAACAAGATAATAGTTCAAGGAACTCAAACAATAGGGCTCTGCATATGTTCTGACAGCGACAATGATATACAGTGGAGCCTCCCATAACGGACACTCCAAATAGCGGACAACCTCTAAATAACGGACAACCCTCGTGGCACGGATTTATTTATTTAGCATATGTCTAATAGAAAAGCAACCTCTAAATAGCTGACAACCTCTAAATAACGGACAACGGTTCAGGTCCCAATGTGTCCGTTGTTCAGAGGCTCTACTGTATACCCTGCTATGTAAACGACTACTTACTGTGAATCCTCTGTCAGTTGTAAATCTCGATTTTATTTTAGAACTAGATCCAATATCATGATGGGAAGGAAATTCTAATTAAATCCCCCTTATGGAGAAACTAGCAAAAGTGTACTTGTTAGCTCCTGCTTCAACAGCTGTTGTTGTCTACTAGCTGTGAGCATGCAGCAGATAATTTATCGGAACTTAATGACTAGGTAGTCAACTTAATGAATTCAAAAATTGATTATCTCGTATTTATCTAGTACGTATTTCACTATTGTAGTCTATGTCCTCTAATTAAATACACAAATGCATCTATGTATTTTTAACATGCCAATTCACTGTAATATTTAAATTTACTAGGTTTAGGCCAGTGTTATTAATTAATGGTAATATTGTTTCATCTTCACACAAAGTGTATCAGAAGATGCGGGCGGACGGCATCTCATTATCATTATCTCATTGTTTGATAACGACATGGTTAATAATTATCTGAGCAAAAATTATAATTTGTGAGTACTTATTAATAAAATATGCAATCGTTGGGTAATAATGATTGTTGTAGGATCTGATTTTGTTACTAGCTAATTATGGCTATTTTACAGTGTGTCCTACCAAAATTGACAACGAACAGTGGCCTTACTTTGAAATGTAGGTGTAATAATGGAAATAATGACAATATTCGTGCGGGAGTGGAATCTGAAGCGGGCGGTTGCGCTGAAACAAGATTCCAACAAACAGTAGCCTCAAATTCAATTACACTAAAAACTCCCTTACCCGGGAACTGTCGTCCGGAGGGTGCCCGTAACTTGGAATTTCCCCTGATCTCAGAAATACAATAGCTACTAGTCCAAATCCAAAGGTTTGTTCTATTACGGTTTACTTACCGTCTTTGCAATGGCTTCACACTTTATACTTCCTATTACACATCCACACGTATAAGGATTCACATCTCAAATTCTAATTTACTTTCATAATTTGACATTGCATCAACATAACATTTAACCGAATACTGCCTGAAAGAATAGTGTGAAATTTCAAAATATTTTATCCATCTCAATTTTAAAGCTTTTTCTTATCTTTTTTCGTTATATAATTGATAAATGTTGTCCTTCTACTACACTTTTTTTCAGCAGTTTTTGAGTATCATTTCCCTGTCAAAACCTTTCTCATAATTCTACACTTTTTTACTCATAACTTAACAAATAATTCATGAATCTTCTCGATAAAATGTCAGTTTGGTAACAAGTTCCTATCTTTGATTTAATATATTTCTAGGTGACTTTGGATAATTATATAAATAGATATTCAAGGTAATAGAACTATCCATATTTACTACCAAAATACAATTGACCTTACAAATCCTCATATCCATGGTACATTTTCCTTGATCTATATTGTCCTTGGTACAACTCACTTGATATTCATTTTTCTACGTTCATTGGTTTTATCTCATATTACCATTATACGAATATTATTCCCTCAAAACTATTTTAAATTGGTTTATATTTGTATTGTTATATTCTATATTTTATAAAAACTATAGTAAATTGCTTTATACCTTATTAGTTATCTCTAATATTCAGAGATATCAAAGCTACGTATTATATATTGGTTTATTGGTATGTATCTACTCTCAAGTATACATTACTAATTTGGAACTTCATTGCTATTATAAGGGCCTCTAATCCATTTATATGACATGCATGAATAGAGTCTAAAATCATTCCATTCCCAAAATAGTTACAATCTGACTGAAACATGGATATTTTTAGAACAGATACAAATATACAATGCTTCCCCATTTTAGTGTC
Source organism: Hexactinellida sp. DTS-2022 (assembly GCA_028753945.1). Taxonomy (NCBI): domain Eukaryota; kingdom Metazoa; phylum Porifera; class Hexactinellida; species Hexactinellida sp. DTS-2022. Next base: position 2,769,586 of record JAPNXP010000013.1, on the reverse strand, counting down.
TGGCATTATACAAGTCTTATATGAGCTTTCTAAACTTCTAAGCCTATATTTATTCTATTTAGTTTATTCCGATAATATTCCAAACTATGAAAACGCTTGGCCTCAGCGAAATTTTATATAGCATTAGTTTTCGGTATTTTTTATTTATCAACGGCAAAATATCGTTGGTTTCATTCGCATACAGTACACAGTATTGCACAATACACGTTTTAGTGTCAATAACTGGAATAAATTTATAATCTTTAGAACGAAGCATTCAAAGATAATGTTTGTACTAAGTTCGAGAAATAAAGGTTAGGAAACGTTAGAGGAGTAAGCGAGTCGAGTTATACGCACGGAATACTGTCATTGGGCTCCCGTGATTAGGTGTAAGACAGGGCGAAGCGTCAGGAACCAGTTAGTCCCTCTGTGGTAATTACACCTCACGAAAAATGACATCATCCGTCCAGTTGTCAAATCCTGTGTTACCAATCCAATCCTTAACCGAAATCGTACAGCACCACATTCAGCCGACGAAAAATATACCAGAGTTGGAAGGTAAAGGAGTCGGGAGGTGTCTTATTTGCAAGAAGCCACTGCGTACAGCTTGCATCATCTGTGAACAACACTACTGTTATGAATGTGGCAGACAGCATCTGCTTGATCTGTTGAAGCATCACACCAAGGACATGATGGAATCTGAAGAGGGACAGGTCACAATGCCGCCACCAAGCCAAACTTCTACCAAGTACGCTGAAGTAATCTCAAGCGAAAGTGATCCTGATTCCCCTGAGGATTGAGGATGCCTTGTAACTAGCAAGTATGGAAGGTCACCAGCTGCTGACGCATTGGGGTGATTAGATTCAGTCGTTACACACAAATGATTATGTAGTACAGTATGCATGAACTGATTATAATTGTACAGATAGTTGTAAGTGCTATGAAAACACAAGAATAAATACAAAATGAAACAGTCTCTAATCAATAAATTTTACGAGAACAAGTGAAGGGGAGGGGGGAAAGGATTAGGGGCTAACGTGGATACGTATACAGAGCTCAGATAAATGACTAAAACTGACAAAGATGCTTGCCACAGGTGTATCCTGAGCATCTGATTAACACTGACTTAGCTAAGTCCCTGAGTTTACATTCAGTACCAAGGAATCAATTGGAGTAGGTTAAGAGACGTACGAAATGAATTAGAGAAAAGTTTCAGTTTGTAAATACACAATATGTGTCTACGAACAACAATTGAATCTAACTAACACGGGAAACAGACAGCATAATCGCGTAGTCTACAACCACAAGATAATAAAGCGCGAACCTCTCCATAATACATGGTATAAAAGTATATGAGAGCGGGCGAGATAGCACAGATCAACTAAATGAACAAGAAAATAAATTGAAAACCATCCAATAGATGTGTCCAGGTGGATGAGTAACGTTAGATGTGTTACGGCTCATGCTCTACCGTTGAAAGACACAATACTATGCATGGACTATCAGACAGAGCCACTCCATAATCAAGGTGCTTACTTCGAATCAGACACAGCTAGGCTCTGTATATAATACCGTCAGGTACCTAACGGTATTGCCACCTGCAGGTGGCAATGGCTCAAGTCAAACTTCTGGAAACAGTGGCACACCTTGTGGTCAGGACTGGTCAGGTCAGATCTAACATTGATCACATATCTAATCCCGTATATTCGGGGGGAATGTACATACATAATTAATTATAACCTCATTCAAAACCAAACTAGTACTGTCATCGTAATTACAGCCGATTAAAAACGGATGATTACTATTACAACTATACTATCTGACTAGAATGAGTAGTGTATGGCAGCACATCCATTGTACAAAATAAACAATCAGCAACGTGTAGTCGGTAGTTCCCAGGATAATTTGATTATAGGTACAAGCAATCGATATAAAACTTCACAATATCTAGTGAAAATAGGCTGCTATCGGGGCTAGCGATATTCCCAATATAACAATCGAAACGAAGGTTCATAATTATAACCATTACAAAATACAGAAACATTACACACTAATATTTGAAAACATACGTAATTTGAGACTAACATTGAGGAATAAACTAATAGCTATCACATAGAAATATGTTATGAACAGATCAGACGTATGAGTATAATCTATAGCTAATAAACAGTGTTTGGTCTGGCTAGGCATACAACAAGTTCTGTCAATCCCTGTTTGAGACCATATCGTGTTAGATCATATCGTAATTGGGAGGATGTCGAGCTACGAGTGTAAACACTTCGCATTGGGGATCGCTAAAACCAGGTTGGGTGAAAGAGTAAAACGACAACTTGAATACAGACTTCAGGATGAATCTTCCTCCCGTACTGAATAACAATAGGAACACTTTTGGCAGCAGGGTGTCTAGGAGGGTGTCTAGGTCCAGTCCAGGAGATAGCTAAACAGTGTGAATACTCTCATACGTTAAAATTTGTACATAATACATGCCGCGATGCCTGGGGGCCTTACCTCCGTGTTCAGTCTATCTCAACTAATAGGAGCTTAATACACTTATGCTAATTGCCATGAGTATATACTCGAAGTTCCAGGAGACAGAGTTTCTTTTACTAACAATTATAACGAACAATTATGATTTTACTAACAATTATGTTTCTGTATAAATATTTATCCAGTTCCATCAATTGTCCGATGAATCCGATATTGGGGTCGATGCAGGATCTCTGTTGTTTTACGAACAAGATTGACTCTGTGAACCTCCATCGACGGGACCACATAAGGTATGCGATCACCATGCTGGATGATCGAGAAATACTCGACCGTATTTCTCTTTGGCAGCTTCTATGAAACTGAATGCAACTTCAAAGAATTCTGTCAGTGTTTGTCTGTGGGAGTCCAGAGCTGGTATATTTAGGTATTATATTTCTCTGTAGATGAAATGGTTTGGGATTTCAGTCCAGTAGACAATTGATTGGAGGAAGGTCCGGCGAAGATTGAAATGCAGCGGTAATATTATATATACCATCAGCACACTAATTTACAATAAGACTAACCTATGCAAAAAGTGCTCTGGATAAGAGAGACTGTCATTGTCTAGGCTACGGAAGTTGAGAAGACCCACTACCTGAAGAAACACAGCTTGGTAAAACATTGTATAAATCATTACTACAAGTCACAATAAATATTGATATAGTGTGCCAGATAAAATAAAACCAAAAACATGGCGAGTGTCAACCAAGAACCGGAAAAAGAATTTGTTACTGCTTCAGGGGTAAACATTGGTATCTAATATGAGCCTCAATACGATTATCAACCGACTAGAATATATATGTACTTATGTAGTATATATATAAGTATACAGTCAAACAACATATCATATTCTCGAAAACTCATAACTAAAATTCGGTCCCAAAAAATCAAAAACATTCAGGCCCCCAAAAACGAAAAGATCACTAATAGTAGGTAGCAATACGAGTAATGGTATGGGACAAAATATCTTTGTTTGGCACTGTTACTTATAATTCTAGAGTTGTGCTGCCCACCTATATCAGTAGAATAATGAGTGTATTGCAACAGCAATCAAGCTTCTTGCTAGAATTTATAGGTTGCAATCTAGGAGTAAAAATCAATTTATAAATATATCTCGCTATCTGCAGCTATAATTATAACTGCATCTGTTTCTCTGGGCGCAGTGTACATTATATGGTATAATTGATCAATGGTTAGTGGAGTTGAAAGTACTCCAAGCTCATACTATAGTAGCATCATACACAGGTTAGAAAATAGAGCCAGGCATGCTTACCCTAGGTCTATTATGAGAAGCTTAGAAAAACAAACTCACCAAAGTGCATGAATTTGTATTCAGTGCATTTCCAACTTATTTGAGCCGAAATAACCATGGGGCAAGCAGGCTTTGAAAGCTGAGTGCATAGTAAGCAATAACTCACAAACAACCGGTCATGATGGATGAGAAAGTGTCAGGTGTGTGACTACTGAATGCTGTCAGTGGAAGCACTAATGAGGCTGGGTAGTGCACAGTGCACAGCCGACAATAGACAAGGATCCTTCTCGGTAATACTTTACAAGGTACTAAGCAAAGCTCAATTATATAAAATATTAGTTTGCATTTTCAGAAAACAATGTAAAAGAGTGCCATTTCGAAGGTAGCAATTCAGAACTTGGAATACAAATATGTTGATACAAACAATGAAACTTCTCAGTAATAATTTTGCAAGATTCTCAACAGAGAGAAATCATACAATCAATAGTCTGGTTGTGGAAGAAAAAAATACAAATTGTCATATCAAGCTAGCAATTCAAAAATGGGAGACAGGTACGTGGATACAAACAGGAAAATGAAATTCAAACTATTCCACGATAAGAAGGGCAGGAGAAAGAATAATATACAAATTCAAGGATTTAAAATAAAAATGCCATGCGGTTACAACATATGATATCATATGAGCAATGTAGTTGAGAGGAAAATAGTCAAGAACCATTAGCAGCATTATAACAGGATAGAAAATTGGGGGAACGAGATAGAGCGTCAGTAATCAACACAGATTTGATGGATAAGAGGTTGCTGTTTGAATACTTACAAAAGATTGTGATTGCATATGGATACGAAAGAAGACTAGTTGTTGTGTTTTGCAATTATGAGAATTATCAGGGCGAACAAGCAATTGAGATAGGATTGTAATATGGTCATGATAATTTTAAGGAATTAGTACTTCATCATTGAAAACATTTGAAAAAATAGCTGCCATTCACAATTTTCAAATAATCATTACGTGAGTGCGGCTGGCTTGAAGGAGAAAGTTTTACAGCCACACATGGTAATACGATCAGCTTTGAAATAGGATTCCTTTTGCGTCACTGATCATGGAATTTCCAATCTCTATTTTTAGCCACTTCATTGCTGCTGGCTTGATGGAGAAACCATTACTGCCACACATGGTAATACGATCAGCTTTGAAATAGGATTCCTTTTGCGTCACTGATCATGGAATTTCCAATCTCTATTTTTAGCCACTTCATTGTGTCCATGTGGTACCCAGCTCCTATATATAGACGATTATTTTGTGCAAATGTTACCAATTTCAATCATTCAACTATTCAATCACACACAACACTCAAAAGCACAACTCTGTCAAATCAGATGGCAACTAATTTTCCCACACTCACAACTGTGGATCCGGAAGACGATCAGCTGCAGACTGATAACAATCAGAGCCTTCACCCAGCAGGCACTGCTCCAACCCAATATCAGAACGATTCCGACGATGAGTCACTGTCGGAGGATGATGGGGACGACGATGAACTTTACGGTCTACTACAGGCAGACTATTTAACTAACCCAGTGCCTGGCTCAACAAATACGCCTACCGCCTCGACAATTAACCCGACACTCGGTCCTTCAACAGCTAGCGAGGACGTGTCGGATAGTTTATTTACAACTAGCAGCCCCCTGTCCAGCCCTGCTAGCCAATTTGCTGGAATGGCCTTCCCACAACTACACATTCACTCGTCCTCTCAGACAGAGATACTAGCAAGCACACATCAGTTTACCTATCCCTATCCACCACCAGCTCAAACATCTTTCGATACACGGTCAACAGGAAAACGTAGCTCAAGCCCATCCATACTCAACAGCAGAACCAAACGTACTGACTTTCGCTACAATCCAGAATCTCAACAAGTCAAACCCCTTACAACTGTCACTTACATCGCTGAACAGATGCAACTGCAAACTAGCCCACAAATATTCACAATGCGAACCCCCATTCCTAAAGATAAGATTCCCGAGTACTATCCCGACAATTACAAAATCTGGGAAAACCGGCCCATCTTCAAGCCCGATACCAATCTAAAATCACCCACAGGGCTACCACGTGTAGATCTCTATGTATACGCGATTGATGCAAACACGGAAACAAAGTCACAATGTGAAAAGAAAAAGTATCGCAGACGCCTGACCCTAAGAAACACGCCCATTCAACGATTCTATCCTGATATCTGGGACGCAGAGCACAAACAGCTCATAGGGTCTCCGATTCAATCCACAGAATTTCTCCAAGCACAGCCTTTCTTCCAGGAGCCATATGAAAATGCTCTATCAGTAGACAGAAACTCACTAGATAATATCTCCAAGGTAGCACCAGCCATTCCAGAACCACTCGATCAGCTACACCCTGATCCACCATCTCAGCAGCACACACTGTCTCAACAAGGACGGTACCTAGTCGACTGCGAAGAACCGGTGGAATTTTTCGACGCAATCTACAGCCCACACCAAATAGAGAGCCTTCTCCATCAGACCATACTCTACCGCAACCAAAAGGGGCTACAAAATTGGCAAGTGCCCACCTACAACGAGATGCGCTGCTTCATAGGACTCCTCCTTTGGACATCGCTGGCACAGTTTCCAAATCGTCGAGCATATTTCCATAAATCCGAAATCTACAATCTGCCACATTTCACAGCACACACCTCGCGAGATCGTTTCGAGCAGCTACTAACCATGTTGCACTTCACGGACAATGAAAACATCCCTCAGGACCTCGGCACAGCCAGACGCTTTGAGGCAAAACTAGCCAACCAGCTCACTGATGTCAATCATAACTCCGCGAAACTTCTCACGCCAGCTAGAGCACTCTCCATCGACGAAATGATGGTAAAGTTCTACGGGAGGAGTGTGCTGCGTCAATACATGCCCGCTAAGCCGAATAAATACGGAATAAAGTTATGGGCCATCTGCTGTGCCTGTTGCGGATACTCCCTCACCCAGAACATCTATCTCGGCAGCAGTGTACAGACTGTGGGAGGGCGTGATGTTGTGCTACAACTAGCTGAACCCTACTTCGAAAAGGGTCATGTCATTTATTGCGATAGGTTCTTCTCGCATCTCGACCTGGCTGCCTATCTTCGCTCACGACAAACCGGCATGGTTGGAACAGCAGACATAACCTCCCTCGAGCAGGATCTGAAATACCTGGTCACCAAAATGCACCCTCTAACCTGGGCATACAAATGGTACAGCTATAAGGCCAACTTCACTCATCGTACAAGGCAAGGTGAAGAAAGGAAACTTGTGGCGGAAGAGCCGGTGTGCTTACTCGTTTGGATGGATAAAAAGTATCGTACGACGAACAAACAAGTAGTATTCATCACTAACTGCATACCCGCCATTCCAACCGATCCGGAACTTCAATGCCACCGAAAGAACATCCGGGACGAAAACGGAAATTACACTCGACAGCTTATAGCGAGTCCACCTGTTGTGAAAGCATACAACTATAGGATGGGAGGGGTTGATAGGCATGACAGACTCGTGGGACAACATACCATTCCTCTCACATCCAAACGCGGATATATCAAGTTATTCTTCCACATTCTAGACTCAGCTATGGTCAACGCCTGGATCCTATTCAAAACAGCTAAGCAGGCAAACGGTAAGTGGAACACAGCTTCACAAAATAGACACACTTTGGCATGGTTCAAAGAGTGTGTAATTCTATCTCTGTGTGGTAATTATACTTCTCGGAAAATGACATCATCCGTCCAGTTGGCACAGTCACTCTTGCCAGTACAATCGTTGGGCAACATAGTACAGCATCAAATACAACCGACGAAACATATACCAGAGTTGGAAGGGAAAGGAGTCAGGAGGTGTCTTATTTGCAGAAAATCAAGGCTTACAGCTTGCATCACCTGTAAACAATTTTACTGTTTCGAATGTGGCATACAGCATCTCCTTGATCTTTTGAAGCATCATAGCAAGGACGTGACTGAATCTGAATCTGAATCTCAGGAACAAGTCATAGTGCCGCCACCAAACGCACCTTCGACTCAAACCGCGTATCCGAGCTCCAGCGAAAATGATCCTGATTCACCCGAGGATGACTTCGAATATTAGCCAGGCACGCTCGCATCAAAGCACTAAATTCACGCGGGCACCAATGGATGATCCCCAGCTGACCCATTCAGAGATTAGATTCAGTCGTTACACAAATTAATATAGCATAGTGTATATATATATATATATATATTAATTAGTAGGATTTAGCACTGTAGGCATGAACTGATTATACATATACTAATTATAATTGTCTATTAGAAATATATGAATAAATACAGAAGCAAACAGTATCTTTTCTAAATATTACGACAAGGGATAGCGGTAACAGGTAGACATATACCGAGCTCAGTTGTTTCAAACTTCCCAAAAGAGGCAAGCATGGTTACCCAAGGTCTATCATGAGGTTATCATAAAACAGACCTATCTAAGTGGCTCAATTTACATTCAGTACAAGGCTAACTTTTGGAGGAGTGTGATTCACATACTAATCGTACAATAGTATATCAGTAGAGAGAGATAGAGCAATCAAATAGTGATAACTCACCAAAACATATGTGCCCAGGTGGATGAGAAACTGTCAGAGGTGTCCGTTTCAGTATTCTGTCTTACTTCTTGTTTTGTATTTGAGAAATTCAATGTCAAGAATCACCAATTCATATAGTAATAGGTAATAGGTGACATCAAAGCTCGTATGAGAGGGTAAAGTGGGTAGGGAAGCAACTGGATTGAGGGATAAGCGCCCATTCTTGGATGCGAGAACTAAACTTTAGAGAGAAGGTTGGGTGGGGTAGGCAATAAATAGCAGCTACTGGGTTGAGATTTATCTGCACGGGATAGAGCAAGAGGAGGCCTTGTGTTGTTGCCATTCAGTCTACACTATCAACTGTGGGAACACTCCAACTAACAGGGGCAATGTCCACCACTCAGTAACAAACAGAGATCTAACTCTCATATATTCGGGAAATACACAAATTAGACTCCTTTCGGCCAAAAACAATCATGTGATTTGATAACACCGTTGAGGCTTATAATATATAAAGTATTATCGCACTACAAACAATCAAAATCAAAGAGAAGTATAATTTGTAGCGCAAGGTAGTAGTTCTACTATTGCATTCAATACAAGTAGCATGGCTCTACAGAATCGGAAATGAGTCTACAGGCATTTTGATTACTGAGACTCAATAACTGTGATAATATGATAAGTAGAACATGATAGCATATCCATTGTGCACGTGAATAAGTTCGTATTATATTCACGGTTTGATGTAATATACATGTGTATCTAAATTGAGAACTGGCTAAATTGAGAACGAACGTTCTATACTATACGAGTGTTCCCCTAACAAATGGAACACTTCTCTTTAGTAATATAACTGAATCAATTTATGTATTGCCAATAGAACTGCTGAGCTATATTTCACAACCCAAAGCAAATAAAGATGTCGAATTATACTCATTATAAATGTACATGTATAACAGAGCAACATTACACGCTATCACTATCACTATAGGGCTAACATTGGACACATCCTGGCAGGAAGAAAAATATTTTGATCAAATATGTAAACAGAGTAAAATATTATATAATTTATAGTTTAGTTCCTGTCAATTAGGTGTACTTGAGTAGAGATATCAACGAGTTTCAGTCAATTAGGAAAAGCATTGTCAGAAATATTTTCAATGGGTATTTCCCAAATTTTATCAGGTGTTCACAAGCCAGTGTCACCGAGAGTTTTCTTGAATTCTACCGTTTCAAATCGACTAATTGTGCGGGCCCTCCAACACAGACTATAATATTCGCCTATGTACATATGTAGATATATCTCAAGCCTCTAACTTGCTCTAAGTAAAAAGTAATAATCAGTATGGATTATGGAAGCTCACATTCTTGATAAAAAGCGGCTGATTTCCCTAACAATGTGCATACCTTGAGGGTGCTTTCCAAAGCTATTGAGAGTGGAGAAAAACAGCCTCCAACAGCAAGCCCGGCCCTAACCCCACTTTGAGCTCAACTCAGGAAACTCAGTAGCTATATTGCGTGCTTATAACTCAACTCGGCTGCCACTGTACCGCCGAAAATGGGCACCCCCTATTACATCTATACTAGCCAACTATAACGAGTAGTGTGGGGCAGCACATCCAATGTACAAGATACCATTTTTGATTGAACAATAAGAAAGTGTTGACGACAGTTCTCAGGATAATTTGATCACACGTACAAGAAGAAAATCCAGGAAATTGACTGTCAATAGGTCACTATCGGCGCTAGCGATGTTCCCAACGCAACAATCATAGGGAAGTTGCATAATTATAACCAGTATCAAACTATATAAACAGAACACACAAACAATATCTGAAAACATAACCTGAGGCTGAGACTAACATTGAGAAACAAACTAACAACAATACAAATAAGTGATGAACTACAACGTATGGGTGGTCTACTAAACTAAAGATAATAACACATTGTTTGGAGAATGTCACTTTCTCAGGAAGGATAGTAGGGCGGGAAAACTCTCCGTTGAAATACACCATATATTATGTGATAAGGTGTCGATGCACGAGAGTAAAAGACTTCGCATTGGGGACTGCTAAAAGCGAGATTGAGCGAAAGAGCAATTCGCGGAGAGAGCAGCAATAACTCAGTCTCAAACTCAGAATGACTCTGCTCCTCACACTATTGTTCATCCAATGAGTGATTGAAAGTATGTGTGAGTGTGTGTGAGCTCCTGACTCGTGCAGACAGAAATTGATAATAAGAACCTAATTCTATACAAAAGGAGAAAACTCACATTTACATCATGGAGGGATCTCTTTGCGCATAACACATGTCTTGGCAGCAGCGACTCAGAACAATATAAGGAAAACTCGTGACTGCAAGGTATCTAGGGCCAGGAGGCCAGTGATGGGAGGAAGATCCTGGAAGATGGACAGGTACGTGGGAGGGTGCACCAAAAACTGTATAAATAACACAAATATGTTCGGAGGATGGCTATACTAACAGTAAATTGATTCACAATAAGACTAACCTTTGTAAATCTGCCCTGGCTGTGAGAGAATCGTCACTGCAAAAGCTATGGTGCTGAGAAGACACACTACCTGAACAGGCAAAGCTTGTAATACAATTACCGGGTCTCTGAGTAACATTATACAGATGAATTATAATAAAGATCAGAATAATGTGACTAACTAACCTATGCAAAATCTGCCCTGGCTGTGAGAGAATCGTCACTGATAAGTGGCAAAGCTTGTAATACAATCACCGAGTATCTGAGTTACAATAGACTGATAAATTATATTACAATATAACAATAATATGACAAACTAACCTTTGTAAATCTGCCCAGGCTGTGAGAGAATTGTCACTGCAAAAGCTATGGTGCTGAGAAGACACACTACCTGAACAGGCAAAGCTTGGTAAATACAATTACACTCATCTCTGAGTAACAATATCAGGGGCGGCGCCAAGGGGGTGCTAGGGGGTGCTACGGCACCTCCTGAGATTCTGTCAGCACCCCCAATGGGGGTGCTCAGAGAATTCAAGGTGTGTTTATAATTTATTGTATTCAAGTTGAATAGCATAACTAGCAAAACTGCCAACCTATTTGAGTCATATCCCTCATAGGGCTCAAATTTTCCCCTGTACATTGTCCAAAAATCCGTGTACGCCTCCCCAAGATTTCTCGCTCGCTAAGCTCGCTCGTCCCGGGAATTATTATTCAGGGACACACGAAAGACATATCAAAATTATTACTTTGGAAAGGTAAAGCAATGAAATATATACTGTATAGGGATTCCGTAAACGCTTGAATAGATATATAAACCAAGTTGTGTCTTTATGTGGTAAATGCAGAATGCATGGCAGAGTATACTATCATCACTGTAGATATTTTAGGCAATAATATTAACTCATAATTAGTAAATTAAAAATCCCTATACAAATGGAATAAATCCCTGTATGCTTTACAGATCAGCCAAAATGGTTAAATCCCTGTACGGTTGGCAGTTATGAACTACCCCACTTCAATTCGTATATAAGAATTAGCATGAATGACTAGTCAAATTTAGCACTTTGTACTTTGATATCTACGTCAGAGACGGTTCGAGAAACAAATCTGAGGGGTGAACAGAGACTATTTCAGGGGGGCTGTATCTTCAAATTCCTAACTAAAATTTAACATACTAAATCTTATTTATTTCAAATATGTAAATACAATGATGTATAGTGAGGGAGTTAAATCTATCTGTAATTATACTAAAGGCAGGGCAGGATTACCCTTGAGTGGCCTGAAGGATGAACCACACAAGTGGTCCGAACATGATCGGCATTGGTCCTATAGTGGCCCATTGGTCCTGTAGTGTCCTGACATTGGTCCTGTAGTGGCCCATTGGTCCTGTAGTGTCCTGACATTGGTCCTGTAGTGGCCCATTGGTCCTGTAGTGTCCTGACATTGGTCCTGTAGTGGCCCATTGGTCCTGTAGTGTCCTGACATTGGTCCTGTAGTGGCCCATTGGTCCTGTAGTGTCCTGACATTGGTCTTGTAGTGTACCAAAGGCTATAGCCTACTTAGCATAATGGTAAATCCGGCCCTGACTAAAGGTATATAATTGGTGCCATATGCGAAACTGAACTTTCAGGTCTGGGTGGGCACGGATCTTGTGATGAGGATGTTGCCAACTAAACACGATACAATAACTACATAACTAGCTAAAGATAAGTAGCTTCTGGAATTCTAATATCTCAATTTTAGAGATCTACATAACAGGAGTATTACCCATTGAATAGCAAATCTAGGAACCTGATTTTGTGAAGCCATTTGTTCCTGTTATCCCGAAATTATCATTTACCGTGTTTGTACTAACGAGCTTCTGCTGTAATTCTTAAAGGAAAAGGCAAATAAGCCTACCGCATTTGTTGTTTTGGTATCTCGCCGAACTAAGATACTACCGTTGGGCAATAGAGGAAGGGGGCAGTGGGGGGGCATATGCCCGCCTCCCCTTGGATCCGCCACTGATCTACGTATGATCGCCATATTGCTAATATGTTTAGCTTCCGAATAATAAATTTGAGTAGCAACTTAAAGTAATAGCTAATTTCTATAAAAGACCACCGTTATAACATGACACAATAATCATTCAAACATTCTGGCAGGTTTTAACTGGACAAATGATTGCACCCCCTGAAATGCAACATCACCTCCAGTTGCACCCCCTATTTTGATGTGCTAGCGCCGCCACTGAACAATATACAGATGAATTACCATACAAGATTACAATAATGTAAACATAGTTTGGCAAATAAATATCTAAAAATGAGTGTAATCCCTAAATGGATAAATACTATCTAAACATGAACACTAGTCTACCCCCTCGAATAATAACTTCAACCTAGATTACAGTGCAATGTATAAAACAACAAAGAACAGATAGCTCGTTGCCAAGCTAGATATTATTATAGCTCATGAATAGCACATTTAGACATAGCCAAATTTGTTAAAGATTTTAGTATACCATCACGAGATAGCAATAAGAGAATTTGTAATACCGAGTTTTGTAAATAAAATCGGTAATGTAAAATGCGCATAATTCGTTTTAGGGCACACTTGCACAATTTCTTCAATTGAACTAACTAATGTTCATCTAAAATGTCATAAAATTCGCAATTTGATAAGGTCTCCCGTGATAAAGTGAAGCGAAGGATAAGCGTCAGGAACAAGTTAGTTCAGAACTAAAGCTGGGTGACGGTAGAGAAACAATAGAGTCCAGTTATACGCAAGGAATACTGTCATTGGGCCCCTGTGATAAAGTGTAAGCGAAGGATAAGCGTCAGGAACAAGTTAGTTCAGAACTAAAGCTGGGTGACGGTAGAGAAACAATAGAGTCCAGTTATACGCAAGGAATACTGTCATTGGGCCCCTGTGATAAAGTGTAAGCGAAGGATAAGCGTCAGGAACAAGTTAGTTCAGAACTAACAGCTGGGTGACGGTAGAGAAACAATAGAGTCCAGTTATACGCAAGGAATACTGTCATTGGGCCCCTGTGATAAAGTGTAAGCGAAGGATAAGCGTCAGGAACAAGTTAGTTCAGAACTAACAGCTGGGTGACGGTAGAGAAACAATAGAGTCCAGTTATACGCAAGGAATACTGTCATTGGGCCCCCGTGATAAAGTGTAAGCGAAGGATAAGCGTCAGGAACAAGTTAGTTCAGAACTAAAGCTGGGTGACGGTAGAGAAACAATAGAGTCCAGTTATACGCAAGGAATACTGTCATTGGGCCCCTGTGATAAAGTGTAAGCGAAGGATAAGCGTCAGGAACAAGTTAGTTCAGAACTAACAGCTGGGTGATGGTAGAGAAACAATAGAGTCCAGTTATACGCAAGGAATACTGTCATTGTCTCCCGTGATAAAGTGTAAGCGAAGGATAAGCGTCAGGAACAAGTTAGTTCAGAACTAACAGCCGGGTGACGGTAGTGAAACAATAGAGTCCAGTTATACGCAAGGAATACTGTCATTGGGCCCCTGTGATAAAGTGAAGCGAAGGATAAGCGTCAGGAACAAGTTAGTTCAGAACTAACAGCGCGCTCCCTTTTTAAATTTAGCATTTTCTTAGAAAACATAGGTAAAAACGGCCCCCAATAATGAATTCTATAGATAACTCATAGGGACGACGGCCCCCCCCTAGGATATAAGCGCCCCCCAGCGAAATAAGTGGGGGAGCGCCTCCCCCCGAGCCCCCCCCCACCCCCAAAACATCACTAATAATGCGACTAACAACCTCATTATTTTGTGATGAGTGCGATGAGTCCTAATAGATCAGATCTCTATGTCTTTATTGTTTTTATTTGTTTTAGCAAACCTTACAAAAACTATTAGCGTTCTCTACCTTTGAATGGCGTTTTCTCAAAATTAGATTTAGACTATCAGTCAAACACATCCACATCAGATTTTAGCGAATATTCAGGGCTAATATCAAATACTCTAATCAGTCTAATGATAAATATATCAATGATTCTATCGTTATCGCGTTTTTTGTTTTTAAAAATCATTATGTAGATTTAGTATCTATTAGGAGTGTCTGTCCTAAACTCATGTGCACCAATTGGAAAATCGCCGTTCGTGACAATAAGGTGTGTCAGTGTGTAGAAAAACACAGCGTACAATCGCTTGTAAAATATCCCTGGGGAATATTGTCAACATATACTAAAATGGGTACAGTCTGTTCTCTCTAATAGTCCACTTTTCTAATAGCCACTTATTTACTTGTCTAAATCACTATATATATATATCTGTAATAGTCCATATTCTCTAATAGTCCACTTTGGACCAATTGCCACTGGTGAACTATTAGAGAGAACAGTGTGTATAGCAATATTCAGTAGGATACAATGTGTGTAGTAATCGTTGGACGCAAAAACTTGTCAATTATTCTCAATTGAAGACTATAGATAGATTTTCAAAATAAACAATAGCAGAAAAGGATAATAGGTTTGTCGTTATATATATCATAATAATCATTCTGAAAATATTCCTAAGTAAATACCAAAACTAATTGTTATTTAGATCGATTAATATTAGATATAATAATTTTTGGACCATGGATGAGACTAAAAAATCAAAAACCAAATAACTACCCCAAAAGATCCCGTGTGACACAATTTCTTTGTGCATTCGATTGACAATGAACTATCATGTATGTTGAATTCCTACCAAATATTAGTATTCCATTATTTTTACTGTGCCGACTATACTATAGGATAGTGGCTCAGTATTGGAATCACTGCCTTTATTATTTTTACTGTGCCGACTATACTATAGTATAGTGGCCCAGTATTAGAATCACTGCCTTTATTATTATTTTTATTATTATTATTATTTCTCCGTAGCAGGTGCCCTGGCCACACCTGTATACATAGAGGGCTGAAACTTGGCATGTAGATTCGGAGTCGACGTCTAATTTGCACCTGGGGTTACGATTTTGTATTAACAAATTTTTGACACATCTTTAACACCTTTCAAAATTTGTCTGGTCCATAACTCAAAAAATGTTTTACTAAACCCCAAAATTTTATTTCACATTTGGATTCGCCATAAAATTCTGCGTCTGATGGGAGAAGAAATTTTTCAATAAAGGGGTCAATTTCTGCCATAAATGGGAGTTGAAATTTCTTTGTTTACTCACACTTCAATTTCAGTAAAACTGTGAAATCTAATTCCATTGTTTCAACTTTCAACTTGTAATAATTATATTGATTTAACTTGTTAAATCCTACTCTAGTGATTCAACTTGCGATAATTATATTGATTTAACTTATAAATTCCAGCTGGCTTCTATTTATTGTAGTATTACTATACAATGGATTAAATAAAATATTATAATATAAGGAATTTGTTGACTTAATTCAACTCAACCGTGGATAACATTGCTAAAATAAATAACTAATAATATAATTTATTATCAATACATAAAGGATTAATGGCATTAAACTCAAGATGGTTTAAGATAGAAACAAAACTTAAAATTTATCCCCCGTTCCTTGTGACTCGGACCAGTTAACAAATGGTTCTTGACGCCTTGAGGCGTTGATGACTGGGCGAAAAAAAATCCAAAATTGCACCCTGTGCTGACAGCATGCTCCTTTGGAGGCACTATCAATAACCAACCAATAAAATATAGTGCCACCAAAGGAACATGCGTCGGCACAGGGTGCAATTTTGGATTTTTATTTTTATTTTCTCCGTAGACGGTGCCCTGGCCTTAGCTTTATAGTTGATGGGCATAAACTTGGCATGTAGGTGCGATGGGACCGTCTAATTTGCACCTGGGGTTACGATTTTTGATTAACAAATTTTTGACACATTCTTAACACCTTTCAAATTTTTTCTGGTCCATAACTCAAAAATTGTTTTACTATACCCCCAAATTTTATTTCATATTTGGATTCGCCATAAAATTTTGCTTCTGATGGGAGAAGAAATCTTTCAATAAAGGGGTCAATTTCTGCCATAAATGGGGGTTGAAATTTCTTTATTTACTCACACTTCAGTTTCAGTATAACTGTTAAATCTAATTCCATTGTTTCAACTTGTAATAATTATATTGATTTAACTTGTTAAATCCTACTCTAGTGATTCAACTTGCGATAATTATATTGATTTAACTTATAAATTCCAGCTGGCTTCTATTTAATTCTAGTACATATTACTATACAATGGATTAAATAAAATATTATAATATAAGGAATTTGTTGACTTAATTCAACTTAACCGTGGATAACATTGCTAAAATAAATAACTAATAATATAATTTATTATCAATACATAATGAATGAGTGGCTTTAAACTCAAGATGGTTTATGATAGAACCGTAAGATTTTACATTCCACAACAACGACAGATTAAGTGAAGATATTTATTTCGGCGAGAATATTCTTGCACAATTAATGTACTGACGTAATTAATTATAATTAATTCCTTTTGTATTTAACTTATAGACGGTTCCAATTGGATTATTGGGGTTATCGAGTGCGTGGAATTCAAACATTATAGTGAAATTCAATTTAAATTAATAATAATTGCAAATAATTGAACTTAATTTATTTTGCTGTATATAATAATGGTGTTAAATAATCAATACATTAATTAAATTTTTATACTAATTAGCTAAATTTCATTAATCTCAGAGTTGATACAAGATATAAACAAACTTTCAATTTATCAATTGGTCCTTATGCCAGGTACCACCTATACAAGTGGGTCTTGACACCATGAGGTGATGATGAGATCGTTAAAAAAATGTATTTTTAGAATTTTTTTAATTCGACATTTAAAATGGGTTAGTTGGTGTTGGGTGATGACCCAACACTGACATAAATATGCTGACTCATCACTTATTATATTCTACTGAAATTTGAATATCATTGAAACGAAGTGAGCAAAATGGAAACTTCCACGACTCTAAGGGTCGTTGCCTTCTGAAACACCTTTCTGAAATAATTTAACACCTTCATAGTGATGATGACATTGCGGAAAAAAATCCAAAATTGCAGCCTGCGCCGACAGCATGTTCCTATGGAGGCACTACCAATAAACCACCACCAAAATATAGTGCCACCAAAGGAACATGCGTCGGCACAGGCTGCAATTTTGGATTTTTTTTTTTGAAAATTTCTGTAATGGGACCATGGATCAGAATAAATGAAGATTATCCATGGTGCAAACCAATATCTAAAAAAAATTCTCAGTTATCCTAAGCACAACAAGAAATAGTGGAGGAACACAGAATGTTCAATTTTTTTTTAAATACACCGATTTTATGCATTATTAGTCATCCATAAACTTCTCAGTGCTCTTGATACACGTTGTGCCAGTTAGGCAGTCTACGGTTAATAATTTCCATATTAGCATTAGATTTTTTGGGCCATAATGACATTTTCCAATTAAAAGCCATAGCAAAGACGGTAAGTAAACCGTCATGCATAGAAAGCATCCATGGTTAATAAATGGTTATTGCAACAGAGGTAAGTAAACTGTAATGTTAAGTAAACCGTCATACAACAGGTTATAATCCATATTTTCTATATTCTTTCAAAAATTAACAACTGATGTTTTAACGGGTTATTGAAGAATTAAGATATATATTTGTTATATAATTTTGTCATTTAATTCCATTATTGGTTAAATTAATACACATTTAGCTTGCCTTTACACAAATGTTGGTGCCCAGATCTCGGACTTTTGAGTGTGATTGAATAAAGGAGAGTCTTATTTGAGTAATTTAACTTAAATCTATTTTAAAGCACAGATTAATACCTATATAGTCGACTCCGCTTAAATGGGATACATTCGTTCCTCGCAGCTTGTCCAAAATAAGCCGAGTCGAAAATAATTATGGTGGTGTGTACTGTGTGTCATTAATAGATTGAACAACCTGACAGGTTAATCCTGACGTCAATGACCGACTAATTGTCACCTTTGTAGAAGTTTAAATTAAATATAAGGCTTATTATATTACTACTTTTATCTTCCAAAAGTTAAGATTCTGTAAACATAATACAATATTCATTAGAACTAGCGCGCGTCGCTTGCTAGGTCGCTTCGCGGCAGAACACAACGACGCACCAACCGCGAAGCGGTTGGTGTGTGGTTTATAAGGGTTGCCAACATCTGGAAACGAAAAAGCGGGAGGTTTTTGCCATTTTGGCGGGAGTTTTACCAAAAAAGCGGGAGACTCAAAATATATGCTATTTTCTTGAATCTATCATGAATAGAACGATACAATATGATTAATTTGTATGTTTGGATATCTACAATTATGAAACGCTTATTTCTCTAGTTCTATCTATCAAATTTATTCCCGCGTATCACGTATTCACTCAATGTATCTAATAATACAACAAAAACGAAATAGCTCGAATAATTAACTATAATTTTTTACAAAATATATTTAAAAAAATTAGATATACGTAGATGTAGCCGATTTAAATATCTTCAAAAGTTCTCTAATTTATGGATATTTTTATTGAGATTTCAATGTTTTCATGACGATTAAAATGTGTTGTAATATTTAATCCACCCGTGGTAGCATAGATCGACATATAAAAACTAAACGATAAAAAATTCAGCATCGTATCTAGTAGTATAATAACTTTTTGGAGGATGTAAGCGAAAGAAATATTAAGAATTTCTTCCAAATTCGAATTAAAACATAATAGTTCAGTGTATTAATAAGGCCATTATAAGGGGCTAAGTAATCTTAACTAACTTAAAAAGTATACCAGTAGAACCAAACTTGGTACTTGTATCTTGACTAATTTTAGCAAAAAATCCAGTTATTTACTTATTTATCATTAAATATTAGTATAGAAACAATTTCCAAAAAAAGCGGGAGTTTGAAAAGTTTGGTGGGAGGTCGGGAGGATGTGAGAAAATAAGGCAAAAAAACGGGAGACTCCCGCCAAAACGGGAGAGTTGGCAACCCTGGGTTTATACCAGGGTTCGCTAATTTAACCCACCTCGGGTTAAACCCGGGCTGGGCAAAACCCCTTTTTGTGGGTTAAAGTGGGTTTTATTCTGATGTACTTGTAAATCAAGTTAATTTTAGCTATGTCAATTGTTTGGATTGAGAATCCTTATTCTGCAAGTATTATGTTGAGATTCCGTATGATGTTTTTTGATAATACCTGATGTACGAACAATGGGATTTCTTATAAGTTACAACAATCTGAGGTGCTTCAAGTAAACAATTAAAGGATACTACTAGTATCTATAGCAGTTTGTTCATCTTACTCTAATCATAGCAGTTACTACATCATAATGGCTAGTTTTCTTGGTAGGCCCAGTGATCCTGTTCGAAGCTTTTTCTAAAAGTAGAAGGTTCCAAGGTGAGGTGCATAAATTCCAATTTATTAGTTAGTGATAAAATCGAGCGACTACGGAATCACAGAAAGCGCTGCCAACCCACAAGTGATAGTGCTCAATCATACCCGGATCTGATAGTTGAATCCTCGTCACAGCCACCACCAGCAAAGCATCCTAAGACATGTCAGTCACAGATGACATCTTATAGCATAAAGACTGATTTCTGCTGCAGCTAATCAATTACATATTCAGGTAGCCAGGTTCTTTTATGCATGTAACTTACCTTTCAATGTCGCTGAACATAAAGAGTTCAAAAAAATGAAATCTCTTCTCCGGCCGGGGTACTCCCCTCCAAACAGAAAAGATCTAGCTGGACACCTGCTATATAGCGTATACGAGCAAGTTAATGAACATATTGTTGAAGATACACGAGGTAAAGACGTTACGTTAGTTCAAGATGGGTGGAGTGATATCCATAATAATCCGGTTATTGCTACTTCCATCCACACTGGTTCGAAAACATATTTTTCTAATGCAGTAGATACACGTTCAAATAAAAAAATGCATCTTTCTGTGCTTCAATATTTCAAAAGGCAATGTCTGAAGCTGAAACAAAATTCCAATGTCGTACGGTAGGAGTTGTAACAGATAATGAAAGGAAATCGAAGCGATGCGTAACAAGCTCTATGAAGTGGACAATTCTCTTATTACCTATGGATGTTCTTCTCACCTGTTAAATCTTTTGGGACAAGATGTGACTCCTCAACAAGTAATAAATCCAATTATTGATGTGAGCAAATATTTTCGAAATCACCATACTCCAGGTGCTCTTCTTTGTGAATTTTCGGATCAGGGTCAATTAAATCACATCTTCCAGGAGCAACCAGATGGAATAGTCAGCTAGAATGTATTAAGGCTTTCAACAAGAAGAGACCCTTTTACCTAATGATAAATGCTCAAAATGAAAATACAATAGAGAATCGAATAGTGAGTATTATAAATAATACTGGCCCCACGAACCAAGCAAAACACCTCAAGATCAATTACAACCAATTTTTAACGCGCTAAATACTATTCAATCCGACCATTCAGGTATCGCTGATAGCTGCAATTGTTGGCTAAAACTACTTCATGATGAGCTGCTATCTCCTTATAAAGAAAAAGTCCACCATCGCCTTATACAAACAATGACTCCTTTTCATTTTGTAGCATTTTGCTTGCATCCTAAGTACCGAGGAAGAGGTCTGGATAGGGAACAGCTAGAATCCGCTCATCAGTTGGTTTCTAGCAAGTGGCATGGAATACAAGGTGACTTGTGTGCATTCCAGGCTGAGGCAAAGCCGTTTCCACAACATATGTTCGATGATAATTTTCTCGAAAAAGTAAACCATTTGTTTGGTGGTTATGCATCAAAAAAACATACAAAGATGTAAATCCAAAGTTGTGTGACTTAGCCCTTCTTCTACTACTGCTACCAGCAAGTTCTGCTTCTATGAACTGATATTTTCTAATTTAGTTTAGTCCAGAACAAACTTCGAAATAGATTAGGCTTAGAGAAAACAGCAAAATTGGTAACCTGTCATCGGGAATTGAGAATTCAGTGGAGTTTGACTGGTGATTTGCTCTACATTTGTTTTAGATTTTCATTAGTGTATTAAATTTTGATATGCACCTCTTACAATAAATACGCTTATATAATTAATTACATAGTTGAATTTGAAAACAAGGACTATAACTTGGAAAATCCCTTTCTGGAGAATTTAAACCCGGGTTTAATCCACTGGGCTGGGCAAAACCTATTTAACCCGGGTTAAATTCCAACCCTGGTTTATATACTCCTAATTAGGATTATAAAGCTTAAATAGCCAAATTTAACAATGTGAAATTTTAATGATCACGTCATCATGCGATAATGAGTTAGCATAGTGGTGATTTGGTGTGACCAACGTGTCCGCATCATTAATGTCCATGTTCTATTAAAATTCAGGTTTTTATCTCTTAGAGGAAAGGAATTATGTGCGATTAAGTGAAATTACAGGGTTCACGAAATGTGACAATGACGTCATAACTTGTCGAGGTGTGAGAAATTTCGAGTTGAAACCTCAACTTGTTGGCGGGTGCCAAAAGTTACCCCTTAATGCCAAAAATTACATTTGGAAACCGTCCACTTTCTTCAATTAACTCGTAACATACAAACAAATATAGAAATGTTGGAGTGTATTAGAGAACTGAGTACGAAGTATACACCATTTAAGTTTGGTGTATACGCGTACTTACCAAACTGTGTAGTGAGTACGCGTACACCCTAAATGTAATTAGTGTGTTAGAGTAACTTTAATGTTATGGGTTGTTTTCTGGGATTCTAAGCTCTAAGCTATTCAAAGCTGTTTTCTTCGATTCTAAGCTCATTATATTTAGTAATTATTATTGTCTCAATCAATAAGTTAATTTATGCAGGGATGGATCCATCGGGGGGTTCAGGGGGGTTGCACCCCAGCTCAGGGGGAGTGCGAACCCCCCCCAGTGGCGTATCCAGGGGGGAAATGGGTGTTCAAACACCCACCTCATAACTGGTTTCCAAAAGGGATATGTTGTTATTTATAATACATAAACATCTAAACATCTTTGGTACAACTGCACATTATTACACTCCTGCTACTAACAAGAATAGCTGTACATCGATGTTTAAGCGTCTAAGATTCAAAAGAATTCTGGGGGTGTCCCCAAAGAATATTATGATTCGCGGAAAATTCGTCGACGGAAATTGGTCGATAAAATTGGTCGAAAAGGAAAACATGAATATGAAGAATTAATGAAGATATAAATTTAGCAAATACATTTGATATGTAAGAATGAGATTAAATTTTTTTTGAAAATCAGAAGTCAAAATTATTTGCTATCCCGCGTAAGTATTCTAAAGTATCGCGATTCTCATAATCTGAGACTAGATTTTGAAGCCTTTCGTCGCTCATTTTCATCTTTTTTGATTGTTTTTTCATTTGTCCAGCCTCCCATTTCGCTAAGTTAGCTTCTTGTAATGATTGTTCTCGCTGTAAAGAACTTAGAAATTTACTCATTGAGGGGTGGGAACATGATATGGATGCTTGAAAGCCATTGTGCCATCCCTCAACGCTGTTGTTTGTGCGAGATTGATGTTCTTGAACTCTTGTGAATACGTTCCATAACCGGATTGGAAATAGTGGTATTCATCTAGTTCCATTTCGTAACTTTTTGCCAATGTAATTATCTTCGAAATATTTGGCCAGATTAAATGCATTTTCAGGGAAGACTTGCATTAAGAGATTGAAACAGTCTACAACCTCCATTTCTGGTACAAATGCCAGACTTGATAGCATCTTTATTTTTAGAGCGAAAGCGGGATTTTCTTGATAATTCTGAGAGAGTCCTTCTGCTTGAACATTCCGATAAACATTCTGTGATAAATGGAAGAAACAACCTCTGATGACTGAAATATAATTGTTTTCAAGAGCGTTTATAGAAGCCTTTTCGAAATCGGTCATTATTGACACAGGATTTAAAGCTGGTTCTAATTCCAGTAGTTTTCGAAAAGCGGTGTCATAGGTTGCTTCGTCTTTATTCAATAGCAACATATATACGCAGGGTAAGACTAATCCTCCCATGTCACCGTAAATAGTATACAATTGAAAGAATAACACCGGAACCACTTTAAAGGTTCCATCGCAATGCCAATTATTAGTTTGACTTAGAATTCTTAAGAACCTGGGAGTAGAATATATGTATAAGCATTCTCCTATCATCTCCAAACCCTGAATCATATAATAGAAACTGTTCACCCTTTAGACTAAGTGTGTATTTAGGTGGTATTATGATACTCGCTGCATCTGTAGGTTGGCCACAACTTTCAATACCGATGATCTTGTATGATCGTATTGTACGTTTAATTTACTTTTCACACTATTATGAGCTTAATCCGGTGAATTTATAGGATTGCAATCTTTTCGAAAATGGTTTCACTTGTTAATCTAATGGGTTTGCAATATTACATGGATGTGATTGGAAATTTAGTCCTAAGCTCTGGAGTTTATAGTTCTCGAGAAATAAATATGATAAATCATCCAAAATGGGCACATTCTATGCCCATATATGGTCATTTTGAAATATTGTGCGAGTTAGGGTCATAAAATGTATTATGGAGGAATAGGAAACCGGGTATTTCGAGCATTTTGCACTCAAAATTTTATATATTGGTCAACGGGTTTCTGAGATTCAAAATAGAGATGTGAAAGGACCACCCAATGAGTTGAAAAGTCAGAAAGTTTAAATGCTAAAGCGATCACAGTTTTTATCCAAATTGTTTGAAACCAAGTGTAAACTAATGAATATATATTTCATTTGGGAATGACCATTGATCTAAACTTTACAATTCAAACTTTCAGACTTACAGCCCTTTGAAGTCAGACTAGGCACCTGACAGTCCAAATCTGACTTCAAATGACTATAACTCCGAACTTAACTTTTGGAATGTTGAAAATTTTGTTTACAACATAAGTAGATATGGAAATATACTTTTGCAAGAATAACAACGAAATTGAAACAAATTATGCCAGTGCGAACCTACAAACTTTTTATTCCATTTGAAAAAGTCTACTTTCATCATGTCCTTCACATTCCTGGAACTTAGAATGTTTACTACAGGAAAACTAGATTTCAGATTCATCTGAAATTTTCAATATAACTATGCATTATAAGATTCTATCTAAAAACCATCTATTCTCAAAGTATCTGACAAGCATAGGGCGCCCGAAATTTATAACTCTCTGAATTTGTCCATAATAGACATTTTCCAATTTGACTTA
Organism: Hexactinellida sp. DTS-2022; assembly: GCA_028753945.1. Classification (NCBI taxonomy): domain Eukaryota; kingdom Metazoa; phylum Porifera; class Hexactinellida; species Hexactinellida sp. DTS-2022. The sequence goes on along the minus strand of JAPNXP010000013.1, from coordinate 2,744,554 downwards.
GCACTAGTGAGTTCAATTGTGCTCAGAATTAAGCCAAATTTTCCTATATTATCCTCCCGAGTATAATAACTAATAAAACGAAATATACTCAATTATAATAAAAATTCAAAATAAACCAAAGAGGGACCTTAAGCGAGTTTGGCTGAGCATATAATAGTTTGTATAAATAATTAAAATACTAGGTGAGATTTCCAGGGGCGGCGCCAAGGGATGCTAGGGGTTGCTACGGCACCTCCTGAAACTGTGTCAGCACCCCTAGTGGGGCTGCTTTGAAAATTCATGGTGTATTTAGAATCTCTTGCATTCAGGTAGAATAGCATAACTAGCCCACTTCAATACATCAGGAATGACAACTTCCGGAAACCGAAAAGCCGGGGTTTTGCCTACCTGGCGAGAGTTTTACCAAAAAAAGCGTGAGGTCGAAGTGTAAAAAGTGGGTGAAATGCAGGAAACTCAAATACATACTAACTATTATTTAGAATTTAAATGAATAGACGATACAAAATCATATTTAGTATGTTTGGATATCTACAAACCAGGAAACACTTATCTTTCTAGTTTTATCTATCAAACCTCTTCCCGGGTATCTCGTGAGGACACAATGTATGCAATAATGCAACAAAACAAATTCAGAATTAAATATCTTCAAAGGTTCTCGTAATTTATGGACATTTTGCTTGAAATTCAAGGAATTTATTGATGATTAGGCCATAAAATTTGTAAAATGTGTTGAAAAACTGATTTCACCCGTAGGGAATGGATCAACATATAAACTAAACGAGAAAAAATTCTGCATCGTATCTAGTAAAACAACTTTCTGGAGGTTGTAGGCATGGGCGTAGCTATGGGGGGGCCTTGGAGGGCCTGGCCCCCCAAAAATTATACCTGGGGCCCCCAAATTTTCTACAATAACTTTTTGAATAAGGATAGATTGAGCTTTCGCTCACTTTATTGTAATGACTCATAAAAATAATGGCCCCCAAAAAAATTTTCGGGGCCCCCCCCCAAATTTTTTGGTTGGCCACCAGGGATATTTTTAAGAACTTCCAAATTCGAATTAAAAAATAATTAGTATCGTGCACTAATAAGTGGGCTAAAGAATCTTAACTAACTTACAAGTATAAGAGTAGAACAGAACTTGGTACTCGTATCTTGACTAATTTTATCAAAAAATCCTCTAATTACTTATAAATATCATAAAAATTTCCAAAAAATCGGGAGTTTGAAAAGTTTGGCGCGAGATCGGGAGGATGTAATAAAAAGGCAGAAAAGCGGGATAGTTGGCAACCCAGAATATATAAGCAGGCGCGGCAAGTCCTTTAGGAAAGTGGTACGGCGGAGTATTTTACAGTACTTGTATGTGGTCCGGCGACGCTGCACCAGTTATTTGAATATCATTCGGCTATTATTAATTCATTAAATCATTAAATTATCAATGAATTGTTAATTTAGGTGGTGCAGCAAAGCTGACCATCCTGAAAAGTGGTACGGCGCTCGCCGCACCAGCCGTACCTGGTATGCCGCCCCTGATAAGGATAGGCAAGAATGACTTCAAATTTTAAATTTAGCACCAAATGATTTGATTCATATTATTGTTCATATTACAGGTAAACCTCCCAAAGCGGCACCCATCGGGAGACTGATTTTGTGCCGCTTCTCGGAGGTTGCCGCTTTGGGAAGTTGCTCGTAAGGTAAAACTCCCAAAGCGGCACCCATCGGGAGAATGATTTTGTGCCGCTTCTCGGAGGTTGCCGCTACTCGGAGGTGCCGCTTTGGGAGGTTTACCTGTATTGCTAAACAAGTTTACAGTTTCCGAATATTAGATTTGATTGAAACCTAAAGTATTATATCTACTTTCTATAAAAGAAAATTCGTGATAGGATCAAACAATATTCATTCAAACATTCTGGCAGGCTGTAACTGAACAAAATGTTTGCATCCCCTGAAATAAAACAGCACCTCCCGTTGCAACCCCTCTTTTGATGAGCTAGCGCCGCCACTGGAGATTTCAAGGCTAATTATGGCCATAACGCTGTGGGAGGTAATCATAAATAGGCTTATTTAGGTGAAAGGTCCAACTCGCGTAAAATCCCCCCATATAAAGGCTACTGCACCTGTGTTAATAAAATACGCCAATAGGTTGCTTGCGTAAAATCGTTCCAAGAGTAACTCCAGGGGGAAGTCACGTAAAATGCCCCCATGAGTTACTCTAGGGATTGGTCGCGTAAAATGCCCCCTAGAGTAACTCTAGGCATTTTCACCAATTTTACATAATGTGTGTACGACCTATAATTGACTATGGCAAAGACAAATTGGAAAGGCTAAACTATAATAAATCATTATCGAATTATCACCAAATAGATGATACAGTAGCACATGTGCTTGTTCACTCGATCAATATAGAAATATACAATCTGAAGTAAATAGATGTTAAACTTTGCCAAGCTCAATCTTATAGGAATATTGATATTTTTTGAAATATTTTGAGAGACTTTCGGACTTTGGGCGATTCATAGACAAAGGGCCATCGCTTGAATTGGAGGAAGTTCTGTATAAAAACTAGAATTGAATCCAGAGAAGGTCGAATTTTATCACTTCACTTATATTATAAGCATAGTAGTGAAAAGAGTTTTCACTACTGTACTAATAGAATGCTTAGACATCATTAGCTTAATAGTAATTAAATGGAGGGATGCCAAGTTGGGTCAGAGGTAGGGCCAGAGTATCTCAAGGGGCAAGGGTGTAGTTCTGGGGAGCTAGGGGCCTTAAGTCCTCCCAGATTTTATATAAACAACATGTAAACTATATGCCGGTACTATTTATATCACTCCGCATGCGGTGTTAGCCCCATCTACAGCCCTGAAAGGGTGTCATGGTCCTAGCTAGCCTCCCCTTGGGTGCGCTTTTTGATGCAAGTTTTATTGTCTAATTAGTGTAAATGGGTAAATGTAGTTCGAATTATTGTGTGGACTGGAGTAAATGCTTCTCATACCATATATATACTTAATTAATAAAAGCATAAATGTCCATTTGATTCAAGAACAAAAGATGCATATGTTACAACATCCAATATTTTGACGATATTGTGAGTACAAATTGTAATTAAAATGTTGGTTGGGACTGAAAGAGCTAATCATTTACCTAGAAGCAGGATCGGAATCGCCTCTTCTTTGGTGGGGTGGTGCCATTAAGTGACTAGGGGGGGGGGGGGCGGTTAACAAAGAACTATTATACAAGGCAGCCCTGTAGCCAGAAAGTAGTAGCTATGAGGATTGCAGGGGAGATGAGTATAGTAATTTAATACGAAGACCCTGGGTAGGGGTGGATTTAGGTTTTGCTATAAGGGGGGTTGTGGTTTCTAAAACATCGCATCACCAGCTTGGGATCGGGGAGAGCAGTTAGCTCCCCAGTTGGGTCCAGGGCGAAGCCCTAGGAAGCCAGAAACAATGCTACTAGTAGTATTCACCCAAATTTCAATACCTACGTACAAGTGCGATACTAGATTTATTCGAGGGTATTAATACAAAATGTGAGCATGAGGAAATTGAAACTCCAATAATATACAATTCAACAACAAATTAAAATGTCAGATCTATCACAAAAGTTAACCTAGCCGGCGAGCCTCTCCCTAGCTACTGGCCTGACACAAGGACGAACAGATGGGGAGCATGTGCATTGCACAATGGAACCATGGCCGGTCCAAGCCTGCCTAGAAGTAGTACAAGTACAAAGACATGTTCTTGCGGCTTTTTCTGTGATCAAAGTACAGAAGTGCTTCTTCAAGCAACTGCTACTTTTGATCTTGGATAAATGACGAATCAAAACAGCAGGATGTGAAAAATGCATACTTTTGGCTTGACAATTAATATTTAGAGTGTTTCTAATAGTGTATACGCACTCAGTACGCATACCTGAGAAAAACAAGGGGTCACTCGATATGGTTACTCCAAATTGGGAGATCGGAATGTTATCACATTCTTACCGTTGCTATGGAAAACCAAAAGATATTCTCACCAAATATAGTCAATATACCTATCAAAATGCTGAAAATTAAGTGCTGAGCACGAATCTGACAATATAAAGTTGTTAAGAAAGCATTTTAATGAGCTAAACTGTATTTATACTGCCGGCGATTTCGAATGGGCACCAATTTTTGACCCACTGAAAAATTTGTTCTTCCAAAAATTCTGCTATGTGCCATAGCTGAAGTTGATCAGAACCTATATTACTACAATTGTGCAAATTTGATACTTTTATCTCGAAAATGCACAATTCGACCATTTCCTGCACCATAGTGCTGGACTTGTATATATATATATTTGTTTGTATGTTCCGAGTTGACTGAAGAAACTGGACGATTTTCAAATGAGATTTTTGGCATATAGGGGTAACCATAGCATTCTATACATAAGGCAATGGTGCTGATTGATGGACTTGGACCAGGGATTGGCTAGGTCAGTTCCTTTGGTTTTAGATCTAAATCCCAATACAGCTCTAAATTAATGTAGACTATCAATGTGAAGGGAAATAATTGATAATCCACCACCCTTCTAAGAAAATTACGAATTGTAAGGATATATTTTTATTTAAAATGTATTTTATATATATAAATAGAGATATCTTAAATTAGACCGTCTAGAAATAGACCAGGTTTTATTCCCTATGCATTAGTATTACCCATAAAAAGCAGGGCAAGTGGTCTACATAATTTATAGACGGTCTCAGGGTTGTATCAACTCATTTTGAGTTGGCAAAACAACACATTTTTTGTCTACCAACTCATTCAAATTTCCTTCACCAACTCATTCAACTCATTCATTTTGCAGTTACCAACTCATTCAACTCATTCATTTTGCTGTTACCAACTCATTCAACTCATTAAAGAAAATGAGTTGATTCTGCCAACTCAAAATGAGTTGATACAACCCTGGACGGTCTACAAATTTTTGGCTTATTTGTATGGGCTTTTATAGACCGTCTATTTCTAGACGGTCTACATATAAGGATGCTCATATAAATATACGAATCATGACATAAAATAAGTATAAAAGCAACAATAAAGATAATACATAGTATGAAGGTAAATTAATAGAATAGTGGTCTGAGTTACTAGAAGAGCAGTTACATCCATGACGACATGTGGAGCGAATGTGGTTACGATGTGTCCTGAATGAGCGGCTTGATTGTAGGTGTTAGTGAAGCTCCTCGTGACCTCGTCTAAATGATAGTAATGTAGAGAATACAGTCAAATGATGGTAGTAGATGCGCACTGGTATATCGGCATGTCAGGAAGCTATCTATAAGATTAGAAAAATTATGTACTGAATTTTTTAAGTTTGCTATTATCTCGACCAATAACTATCGAATTAAAGTTTATAACCTTCTTCGATAAAATACAATTAGCTACAGTAGTATAAAAATTTCTAGAATTTCCCATTTTTGAATCATACAAACACGCCATTGCCTCCATATTTCACTATACATTTCTTCTACAATAATAAGTGACAACTGAACCAAATTCCGACGGCAGGATCTCTCGTAAAATTGTTTACTTAAATGTGAATGGTTATTGATTTTCAAAAATATTTCAGACATTATGATGAGAGATTGGTAGATAATTTCAGATGGATACTTAAGTGAGCCTCTATCAAGGTATTAATTCAATCATTGAAAATCAGGTGTCGTTAAAAACTTGAATATCTTTGGGAGATGTTAAAAAATATTTGCAGTCTCGACATTCTTTAGAATTTTTAAGGTACGAAAAGATTGCATAGTCAGCCACGTAATTTAAGCATTCAATTTGCGAATTATCAAATAATGGGTTAGGAATGTTAAGTATTTCACTTGTAACATACTCAAAATAAAACTCTGGGTGCATTTCTTCATCGTCATCCTGTGTAAAAATCTTCAAATATTCTTTAAGAGATATTTTATCAGACTTGATATATGTAAAAAATTTGAGAAGACTAGATAATTGAAGTCGACGTTCACTCTCCAAAATTTGACAGTAAGATATATTACACTTTGAACCAGACATTTGACGATATAGTCCGAAATGATGTTTTAATGGGTCATTTTGTATTCGAGACGTCAGCAAAAATTCAAAACCGCATTCAAGGGTCAGTCTCTGTACTAAGAGAGGGAGGGCAATACAAGTATGTCTAAAACTAGTGAATGTTTGTGGTGTAAGCTTCCCTCTAGACGTGGGAATTAATTTCCATCAATCCAGCCATTTAACTACATGGTCCAAAAAGGATAATCTCGGATCGTTCAAGCGAAGCGGAGCAAAATTTTGGATTGTTGAAGCAAATATCTTTCCGACCCAATTAACATTGAATATGTTCCAGATTTTATTTATCAAATGTATGAATTTGACGATATGGCGATTTTCATTTGTTGTATTCTCATTATAGAAACTAGAGAGCCCCGCTGCTGTTGATTCATGAAAGATTTTAAGAGCTAAGTTTACATTTTGTCGCTCTAAATGAGATGGCCAACATGCTTTTGATGTTAGTTTGGGGGCTCTCTTAATTATGGAAAATTTGTCAGCTTTAAATAAGGTTCTGAGTTCGTCAAATGCTGCAAAGCATATTGGAGGGTATTCTGACTTCTTCAATATCCTCGGATTCAAAATAATATTAGCAACAGGTATAGAAACTTTTATGCTGAGTAGATGGTATGATTACTGGTAGTGGAATATCATCGATGCAAGTCTCAAAATCAGGATAATTAAAAGTTTTCTCAAAGTTTTTTAAATTAAACTAGTTATTACGAATTGATTTCATAATGTGGACTATGTCAAAGAATAAAATAAGGTTGCGCGTTGGGTTACATGGATGTACAACTCGCGGTTGCAATATTTTCGCGTCATATGAAATAATTTAAATACACTGTCATTCAAACGATAATTATTGGTAAATATTTCCTCAACAAATAAATTACAACTCTCTATATCACCAATTGTTTTTGTAATGATTGGATATAAATCAGCCGCGGATGAAGACTCTAAGGGCATCAGACGAACACCCTAAGGGAATCAGACGAACAATGGTGGAAAACTTTTTCATAAGACTGGAAATCATCATTGAAAACACAGTTGTGGGTGGGTCGCTAGGGTTGTCGATGGCGCCCAAAGACTTTACCTCCTTTATATGAAGCATCACTACGGATGTGAACTTCGTCCATTTAAAGTATCACATGGCGTTCCCTATGGCTAAATTTGGAAGTTTTTCCTTTAGAATTTGAAAGTAATCACCTTCAATACCCAGAGTGTTATTTATACCAATCAAATTTCTATCGTGAGGCAAGGTTAAGCAATTGGATGATTGAATAAGTCGGTAACATGCAGGTGATATTCCATGAATTTTTAGTGAAATTAGTTGAGTTAAAATATTGTACCGTCGACGACTTATAGCATTTATCAAATTTCTCAGTTGTCCAACTAAAAGTGGAATGAAATACTCAGAGATTCGCTACTGCAATGTAAATCATCTATGTCTAGGTCTATCGAGTCACCATCAAAAAGCTTAATTGCACTATCGAGTTCATGGATAGCAAGTTTTATATGGTTGTTAATAGAACATTCAGTTTGAGAGTTAATAGTTTGAAGTAAGTGATAATGTATCTACTTGATCCGAGGTTGGTCTCAACTTGGCGAGTGTCATTAATAAAAATTCGCGAGATGGGAATGGTGACGTTTTTATTATCAAATGATTTGATGTACAAATCATCGTTAACTAATACAGATCGGTCGATGAAAGGTCCGGTTTCTAAAATAACGATTTTTATAAAAAATAAAGGAGTGTTATTAGACACATTAGTTATCCAGCCGTTTGGTAGGTCGATTAAATTTAGCTTAGAAAGAAGATCATAATGTGAATTAACTAGGAACTTATCCACCGTTTCTTCGTTGTCAGTTATGCTCTTGGAGTATGCAGATTCCATCAGCAGTCGACTTTGTCATCTAGGCATAGTCTCTTTGGCTTGGAATTAAATTCAGAAAGATAGGGAGGACAGTTGGGAAAATGCTGGGTACTGCTGTCTTCTTCAGAGCTATTCTCTCTCCGGAAAATGTAACAGTATGAACCCCCTAATTGTTGGATATGGTCCTTTCGATGTCATCTTGTTTGAAATGTCGAATGCATACCTAAATAAACTAATGTAAATATGGCAATCAATAAATGGAAATTATAGATACTTACCCTCATCGAGGCGCACTCAATTCATCGACTTTGTAAGGTTTGCAATTCATCGACTTTTTAAGGTTTGCAATTCATCGACTTTTAATTAAGTATTTAAATAAGAATGGGATTTCCCATGTTTTGTATTGACAGTAGTTGCATGAGGTTTCATTTATGTATCCAACTATATAAATAACTTTTCAATATCAAGTTAATATTCTTTCGTAATTGCTTTTATTGACTTACTTCATACAATATCATGGATTACACGAGCGGACATTACAAACATAAGAGAGGAACTATCATGACTACATCAGATGGTTTCAAATATAATCGCTATAAAGCCAAACATGGTATGACATATTTACGATGTGTTTTATATCTGACACAAAAAGCATGTAGAGGATCCGCAAAGTTGGATTCTCACTCCGATACCATTACACCCTTAACTGATTCAAGTTTTGGCAATTTGTTAACCGTACCTGAATTCATAGTTCCCAACATTGTAGACAAAATACTTCTGGTGCTTTGTTCAGATTTCTTCGCAAGAGACTTTGACTTAGAATAGGATTGTAACATTTCGATACGCTCTTGGGAAGGTGCATGCGTGTGATCATGTGCAATTTGAGCGAGGTCTGATGGTTTTATGATATTGTCATTCCGCGTGTTAATACGAGCATTACAGTGTCCACGTAGTTCACATACCCAATACAGAACATCACCATATGTACGATTTAGGGAATAGGTAAATCCGTTTACAACAGCATTATCTTTGTTACGATTGCTCTTTATTTTCTCAATGGTCATTGAATTAAGAGGGGTAGCCATATGTCAGTCGTACGAGTTGAAAGTAGATGTTAAGAAGGTTGATTTTTATTATAATAAATACAGTATTCCTTACATAGTACTTATATCTTTTTGAAATGTTGGCTATGATAACCATGCAACTTAAAACTAATATGATTTTTAAGTGTTTACGTAAGTCAAATGGCGAGTCTATTCATGAGTGATTCATGACAACTCGAAGTTATAAGATTGCTTTGTGTTAAAATCAAAACCATTCATCCTGTTAAGACCATAGCAAGAGTTGTGAATCTACAAAGGTTTCAGCTTAAATTATTACACTTTCGAGCAAATTTCCGTCGACGAATTTTCCTTTCGACGAAGTTTCGTCAACGGAATATTACAATATAGTGCAAAATTATATCTAGGGACTGGGACAATTTGCGAGATTTGTTGAGAGAGATCAGGCTTTCATCCAGACAAAAATTTCCGCGCGCCTAGATTTAGTTTGAGCTCGTTCATTCACTCACTAAGTTCTCTAATACACTGCAACATATATACATACACCCACCCTTGTGTTTTAATAGTATAGGTGATACTATTGTGGCTTACGCGAAGCAAAACTACGCTTACTCCTCTAATGGTACTAAGGTACTAAGTATGTACTTAAGTAATATTCACTAAAGTTGGTATTCACTAAGATTTAAGTGCGTATTTAAGTACATACTTAAGTAACCAACTAAGATGAAATACGCAATACAAAGTAATACGCTATCCATCACTACGTATTGTACGCTAAATCTATGATCAACAAGGGATGTTTTCGGAGTTAATTCGGTAGTATATTTTTAAATCTTACCATAAATACAAGATAATAACAAACTAGCGCGCTTCGCTTGCTAGGTCGCTTCGCGGCAGAACACAACCACACACCAACCACTTCGCGGTTGGTATGTGGTTTATATACTCCTAATATTGATTATAAAGCGTAAATAGGCCTAAAATAGTCAAATTAACAATGTGAAATTTTAGTGAATACGTCATCATGCGATAATGAGTAAGCATATCGGCAATCTGATGTGACCAACATGTCCGCATCATTAATGTCCATGTTCTATTAAATTTTCAGATTTTTTACTCATAGAGGGCGCAAATTATGGGCGATTAAGTTAATTTTCAGGGTTCTCGAAATGTGACAATGACGTCATAACTTTTCGAGGTGTGAGAAATTTTGAGTGGAAACCTCAACTTGTTGGCGGGTGCCAAAAGTTACCCCTATATGCCAAAAATCACATTTGGAAACCGTCCAGTATCTTCAATCAACCCGTAACATACAAACAAATATTTATATACATGTTGCAGTGTATACCCGCACATGGTGTGTGCGGGCACACACTGGTGTATATCCGCACACAATCAATGAATTAGTCTGGCTAAAATATGTTGTTAGATGATGAAAATAAAACTCCTACACTTGTGAAAGGGACTATAATGGATTAAAATGTGCAGAAAAGAAAAGCAACAATAAAACACCAAACCTTCCAACGTAATAATTTGCAATAATAATAAATAACTAATCTCGCTAATAAACTTATATTAATAAAACCAACGTCATATAGTGTGTGCGGATATACACCAGTGTGTGCCCGCACACACCATGTGCGGGTATACACTGCAACATACACACACATATACACCCAGGCTTGTGATTTAATAGTATAGATAATCTAATTTGTACTATAGTATGAGTCGATTAACAATAAAAGAATAACAATTATATTATACCGTCCGATGAGCTCGATATTATAAGTAAGATATAGGTATAATACGTACTACATTATACGTATCCAATAAAATATGTATTAAAACAATTAAAAATTTTATATGCTTGGGAGGATATTTAGTGAGCTAGCTATGTTCCAAAACAGAGAACTATGTTTAACAAAACGTTCTAAGATTGATAAGAGTACTTATACTAGCGAGAATCTCACCCAGTATCAGGCCTGGGGTCAATTACTCTAAAATGCAATACAGTGGATGCCGGTTATAAGCACATCGTCGGGAACTGCACTTGATGTGCTTATAACCGACATGTTCTTATAACCGACATGTTCTTATAACCGACATAAATTATACAGGGTATATGGCAACCGTTTTCAACATAGTGTGCTTATATCCGATATGTTCTTATAACCGGTGTGCTTATATCCGACATCTACTGTATATTACTAAATGTTACTATTACTTATATTTCTTTCTATTACTATTACTATTACAATAACATTATTATAATATGTAATATATTACTAGTATTACTATTTCTTTTAATATTACTATTACAAATTACTAGACATTTACTAAGACTCTGCTATGATTCAGAATGTCTGAAGTTTATTATTTTAATTGATTATCCCACACAAACAAAACATATTATCTAACCTAAGCAAACAACTAATTTCAATAAAACAACTAATTTCAATAAAGTGGCAAATTCAAAAACGATAATCATCTTGCCTTAAATTTATTTTAACAACTTCCTATTTCTTCACGAAATCAAATAAACCAGTCCGAAGTTGTAGAATTGTAATAGATAATTCCTATTACAATAGGTTATATTACTATTACTATTACTATTACATCCTATTTGAAACACTATTACTTATTACGATTACTATTACTTCTAAAATGTAATCGTTACTAATACAATTACTATTACATATTACTATTACCCCAGGCCTGCCCAGTATCAACCACCCTGCTTACATTCGTTGCAATCTAAAATTTACTGGGGTAAGACAAGTTTTAGTTATTTTCCACTTTAAAAATCAATAATCAAATAATCATGGGCGAATAATAAAGGATTGTTAACCAACCAAAACATAATTCTTATTCAAATCACCTTCAATTATCCAGAACTTTATTAAGAGACTAGATCCATCATTTTCTATGATGTCATTCAGTAACCTATATCTATCTATATATTAAAAGCGCAATTATTGTGTGTTGTCCAGAATTAATTGGAGACCACGAGTCCCAGCACAGTGGTTTATTTGGACCATTCACAGGAAGTAGGTATTTCCAGAGCAGATAGACCTATCAAATGTATTATATACCCATGGGTTATCTATACCTGTGAATCCATTTATGGACTCATAAAATTAGTACGGCTTCAAATTTTTAAGTTATGACGTCATAGTATTTTTTTATTCCCATAATTCCACAAATATTTGCTAAATTAGTATTTTCAAATAAACTAGAGCTAATTCATTTATATGCATCTCTAAATAAATGCATGGTGTAGATCAAATTAAGTTGATAATGTAATTCGAGAGCCTAGGCCAGTTAAATAACCAGTTTTTTTAACATCAACGATTCGACCAGTTTAAACTTTATATTAAAATAGGGCTAGTAAAACGACACGAGACGACACGACAGTTTACGCAATACCAATACATGGAATTTAGCAGTTCGGACACTTCCAGCTAATCATAATTTGCAATGATAATTATACTAAAGGACAAATAATTATATGAAGAGTATTCAACAGTTTTAGGATGATTTAAACTATAGTTAAACACTGTGAAAATATTAGCTGATTGTGATCGAAACCTAATGAGATACACGAGCATGAAATGATGCATAATAGTTAACCACAAAATTTCTTCAATTATATTTAGCCTTTGAAACTATAGACACTGCATCATATTTCTAATTCTACTTGGAATTTTTAACTGTAAAAACAGTTACCTAGGTTCTCGATTATGCTGAACACGATAAAAACGTTTTTGAAGAGATCAGAATTGGTAAAAATTGTCCAACTCCCTGTCAATATACCACTGTGCCCAGAAAGCTGATAATTTGTATAAGGGGGTAATTTTCTATTGCGACAACGATCTTTTGTTTTTTTTCAGAGAAATATTCACATTTATAGGTTACAAAATATGTTAGCCAATAAAATTCGAGGGTTTGTAAGTATGGATTAGGTATACTTCATTCAATTAGTATAGACTGTGCATAATAGAAATATTTTCTAGGGCAGCAATCTGATTGTGTGAAAATATATTCATTTAACTAATCAATCATTTGTCTCTTCTATTGCATGTTTTTTCTTTTATTATTATTTGGAATCGAGATATCGTTATCGTGCAACTGAAATTAATTAAGCTATTAATGGGAGTATTTGAATTTCCCAAACAAATTACATTGTATAGCACGAGTTTTATTAAGGGAACTTTATGAGGAATATATTTAATACACCACAGAGATGAATAATTCTAAATTAGATTCAAGGCGTAGTAAGGCCGCGCAGCGGTCGTCAATTGAGGCGTGATGCGCCGAACTGTCGCAAAGCGACCGAGACCTTTTGCCTCGTACTATTAAACCACAAACCTCTATGTATGTGTATATATGTATATATTTTTTGTGTGTTCCGAGTTGTTTGAATAAGCTGGACGGTTTCCAAATGTAATTTGGGCATATAGTGGAAACTTTTGGCACTCGACAACAAGTTATGACGTCATTGTCACATTGTAGAAGTATGAAAATTTACTTAATCACACATAACTCGCATTCTATCTGAAAAATTAATAGATCATGTACATTAATAATGCGAACATGATGATTACACCAGATTCCCAATATACTTACTCATTATAGCATGATGACGAAATCACTAAATTTAACATTATTTAATTTGACTATTTAGGCCTATTTACGCTGTATAATAAATGTTGGCAGTATATAAACCACACACCAACCGATTAATTTGACTATTTAGGCCTATTTACGCTGTATAATAAATGTTGGCAGTATATAAACCACACACCAACCGATTGTGTGGTAGTATTCTACCACGAAGCGAAGCGCTAGTGTCAATAATACTTCATGATTGGCTATCTGTTACTAAATGCATATTTCCCATAAATAGTTATTCTCGCCCACTGTGTGCACTTGAATTTTTTTAATAGAAAATAATTTACTCGAGGACAACCAATATCCCTGGTCAATACTGTTGCGATCTGAAACTGAAAAAGTTTTCTTAGCTGAAATGTACTCTTTTCTTTAACTGCAACTATAATTACTGTAACTGTAACTGTAGCTAAAAAATCTTTTTTTATACTGAAACTGAATTTTACAAATTCAATTTCGGTCCGCAGCCCTACTGGATAAACTTAATATAGTACTAATTTTTATTTATTGTTATGGTTGAGGTAGGATACTTAATTATAAATTAAAAAGATTAATTTACTGAGTACGCAGGAGATCATTAATATATTTAACACCACGATATAGTATTATTCATTTATTTTATTTACAAGAATAGTAATATAGTTATAGCGCTATTTCGTCAGCACACAACTCTAATTTTTAAAATGCCAGAATAATCTTGCTAATCAGACAGTGGTTCTCACACATCAAAGCAAAATATGATCAAATTCAGCCCTTTAGTAGTAATGCAAAATATTATTATGACTTTAGATCACCATACAATTATATTTTTAATCGAGGAAATAGTGGTGTTCGAATACTTTTGGTAGGATAGTGTGTCTGGCCGTCCAGTGGACTTATCCTGTTCAAAAAGGACTTTACATGGATATTTTAAATCAAGATTGCTATATTTATTATAATCGAGGGAACATAAGTTCTCTGAAATATTCAATCGGTCAATGTTAATCGTAAATTGAGGACGATTGGTATACTCGAAGTTGTTTAATACGCGTATTGCGTATAATACGTTAAATCTATGATCAACCAAGGATGTTTTCGAAGTAAATTCAATATAATATTTCTAATTCTTGTTGTAAATAAACATCTAGCAAATAATCATATTTTACAATACAAATTATACTACGAGTCAATTAACAATAAAAGAATAACGGTTGAACCAAAAGTTGTTCAAAGCAAATTCCATGAGCTCAATATTTGAAGTAAAGAATACGTACAATACGTATTACATTATACGTGTTATACGTAATACGTGACCAATAAAATACGTTATTAAACAACTTAGAGTACACTGTACTAAATATTTCAAGCCCAAAGGGCGACCCTTGAATTTACGATGCCTAGGATATTATGAATAGAATATTAATGATTAATATAGTCAGGGATGGATCCAGGGGGGTTGCATCACCTCCCCCCACCCCCCCCCCCCCCCCCCCATTTTATAATATAATCCCACAACTTTCTTGAAAGATGCTTTCTCAAATGCAATCTTAAAAAATAACGTCTAAAATTGGCAGTTGACCCGGGGACGCTTCCCACGGCGTCCACAAATCTAAGGCCCAACCCTGGGCATTTCACTCCCCCAGATATTTGTGCTGGATCCATCCCTCATATAGTAGTAATTTCACAAAAATAAAATGAAGGTAATATTTTCAATGATAAATAATTAATGAGTAAATATTAACACACTGCTTACAGGAAAATCAATATATTTTATCCACAAAATCAGTACAGTATGTAACTGTTTCATAATTCTTTAATACTTTCCATAAGTTCATCAAATATTTCCTTTTGTTTTTTGTATTCTGAATTTAATTGATCAATCTTCTTAGTTTTCTCATTTATTTCGTGATCTAAAGTAGTACGCTGCCTTGCAAAATTTTCATATTCATTGTCCACTTCCAAGTATTCAGCATTGATATCTCTCAGTTCATCTCTCAAGGCGTACTCGTGCTCGCTTAGTTGAGTTTCGTCCTGCTCCAGTTGAGATATTTCAATAGTTACTTTTTCTAGCTTTTCTTTGGTCTTGGAAATCCGCTCTTGATTCTTTTCGCTCTCTTCTTCGCGTTTCTCGACCAATGAAGATAATACCCGCAGTCTGCGTTTGTGATCCTCCAGGACCACTTCGGCCTCTGTAATATTCCCCGCTAGCGTCTTTGCTTTGTCTTCAAGATTCACTTTATGACCCTCATCCTCGTCTTGGTTACCTTCGAGTACACCTATTTCTTGTTCTTTCTCACATAATCTTTCAGATCTAGCAGATATATCTTGTTTGATATCCTCTTGCTCCTGCTCAACAGCATCAAGTTGTTTCTCTAGCATTGAAAGCTTAGACGTACAAGATAAAACTTCTGCTTCATATCCAAGAATATCAGAATCCAAGGTCTTTTTTTTCAAATCTAACTCAGCCAAGGTATCCGTGTTTTTTGCTAGCTCATCTTTCATGTTCGACAAACGATTCTTGACTTGCGAGGACGCCATTGATAATTAGGTAAGATAACTTGAAGATTATTGCCCAAATATAAGAGTTCTATTTATTGCTTGTATTTTATTTAATTAAATAAACAGTTATGCATATTATTAATTCATCACAACAATTGATAATTATATATTTTTTTTTGCAAATATTGTTCGTTTAAAAGACAGAGCAATTGACTGAAAATGGAGAAAATTGGTTCAAAGCCTCTACCCAGACAATAGAAAAAAATCCAAAATTGCAGCCTGTGCCGACGCATTTCCCTTAGGAGGTACTACATTTGATCGTTGGGTAACTACCAGGCCTCCAAAGGGAAATACTCTCGGTACAGGCTGCAATTTTGGATTTTTTCTCCATGTCATGAACGCTTCATGGGGTTTAGTCTCATTTAACAAGTTGTTACTGGACAAAGGAACGAATTATAATTTGAAGTTCATTTCTATCTTAAAATTTGAAGTTCATTTCTATCTTAACGGTGTCCGGACAGGGCTAATTACAGAAATTCTTTTATTCCACCGGAATTATTTTTTTTAATAAATATACACTCAATGACATAAATATTTGTCCTCCAATCTTAATTTTGATTTTGTCATTCATAAGTGTCACAATATGACGTTGCAACACCTCCATATATGGTATAGATTACAAATTTTGCCGATATCATTGAAATTTTACAGTAGAGTATGAGTCATAGTAGACATTATCTTGTTTTTTCTAGAAGTAATATATTGGGGGGGAATACTAAGACACTTTAGAATCAAAATGAAATGTTAGTAAGTGACTATATTGAGAAATTAGAACAAATAAACACTTAATTTTCAAATGCTTGTTTAAAAGAATAATAAAATTGATTTAGAAAGCTTAGTTTTGATGAAATGGATTGAGTTATCTTTACAAACTCAACTGCATTGTCAATAACATAACTATATCGAAAAAAAATAGGAAGTAGAATGAGTAATTTATGATTTGGGATTGAATATAGGAACAGAATGTGTGAAATTTCCCAATAAATTGAAGAAATGTGGACTTTGAATCGAAAACTGTAAAAAAATCGAGGAGAAAAAATTAAATTCATTGTTATCGCTAGTTCGATAGGTTTCTAAGAAACTCAATTTCTTATACAACAACTAGTTAGAAGTTGGGAAGTGCTTCTACAAAAGATTATAGACTATTAGACTATGTTACGGTCAATTAGAAGCCATTTTTAGAAATTCTATTTATAATTTCCTACATTTTGAAATTTGAATTTTTAAAAGTGCAGTTATTCTTAGAAATGCCTTCGAAGATACTTGTTATGAATCACAAGTAGTTATGAAGAAGCAATACAAATTTACCATTGTAATTTGTCTGAATCCCTATCCGGACACCGTTAAACCATCTTGAGTTTAATGCCATTCAATAATTATGTATTGATAATAAATTATACTATTACAGTCAACTCAGCTTAATAGAGCCACCTCGGGACCAGACCAGGTTGTTTTGACCCGATTATTAAGCGGAGAAACCGATTAACTGAAAATAATGTAAGCCAAACTGTAATTCTGTCCTATAAATCCCGTGAAATTTTGACCCGATTAAGCGGAGAAACCGATTAACCGGTGGCTCTATTAAGCGGAGTTGACTGTAGTTAATTATTTAAAAGCAATGTTAACCACGGCGAGTTGAAGTCAACAAATTCCTCATATTATTATATTTGTTATAGTCCATTGTATAGTAATAGTAATACAATTGAATAGAAGCCAGCTCGAATTCATAAGTAAATCAATATTATTATCGAAGGTTGAAACAATAGAGTAAGATTTAACAAGTTAAATCAATATATTTAAGACAAATTGAAACAATAGAACTAGAATTAATACTTTTACTGAAACTGAAGTGTGACTGTGTGAGTAAACAAAGAAATTTAAACCAACATTTATTGCATGAATTAAACACTTTATAAAAATTCTTCTGTCCCCATCACACGTATAATTTATGGTGAATCCAATATGGTGAAAATAAAAATTGTGAGTTAACTATAACATTTTTTGAGTTATGGATCAGACAAATATTCAAAGGTGTCAAAGTGGTATTAAAAAATGGTTTATCAAAAAATTGGCTCGAGATGCACATCTGTAACATATGGGAGACCTCAGGGACGTCGCCACGGGGGGGCATAGGGGGGCAATGCCCCCCCTGGTAGAAATCCTCGCCCCGGGGCAAAGCCCCCCCTTGGAAAATTTCGTGCCCCGGGACATACCCCCTGCTAAATTATTGCCAAATAACGTTGTAGGTGTATTATTATTATTATTATTATTATTATTATGTATACAAGCGCGCTTCGCTTGCTTTCGCTGCGCGGCTGCAGAAAGCACCCTTCTGGTGCCTCATATATCCCAACCAACAAATAACAGAAGTAACGTATGTAAATTCCTTATAACGTCTACATCTAAACCAGGGGTGCCCAACCTGTGATTCGCGAATCAAATGTGATTCTTTTCCTGAAAAATATGATTCGCGAAGCATTTTGTTGCTTTTTTTAAAAATATAATATAATTTTTGAAAAAATCATTTACTTATTTGATCGTAAATACAATTATTATTGAATACAGTTAAAATTGATGATTCTACAATTATAATTACGTTATTTCGGTATTTTAAATCGTACGTTTATTTCTTCCAAAAACATTTGAGTAACTATAGTAACTTTATTTATGGAAGTCAAGGAAGATTGTATCATGAAAAAATATTTTGTTGGTATTTCTTTACGAACAATTAACATTTTGACAGATATTACGTTTTTATCGTAATTTTGGATAACACCTGCTTTTTGTTTATTAATCTTAGTTGGTAAATTAGGGGTTTATGGAACCTCATTGTGGTCTATGATTCGAAAATTATATATCAGTTGAAATGTGATTCGCCACATGAGAAAGGTTGGGCAGCCCTGATCTAAACAACAAATATATACACATGGGTTGTTAACATCATATTTGGAATCAGCTTACTTAATTACTCCGTATATAGTCGTTGGAATTAAGCGGCCCCGACCCTTTAAAATATGTAAATTACAAATAATTGATTGGATTTATTATTTTTCTCTCGCCCAATTAAATTGCAGTTTCAGATTGGCATTCTATAAATTATTGAACGCTTAACAAATGTTAGAGACACTAAATCAATTTATACTAATGGAATGCTAGCTGCTAATCCATACTGTGCCACGCTCGAATTTAATTGGCTAAAGGTTTTGTACCTTTTGAGATTGAAGATGTGAATATTTTTCTTAGATATTAGAACTTGTTCCTAGATACGTAGTTACCCACCTCCCTGCCAAATTTCAAGTCTGTAGCTCTTACCCAGTTTCTCAATCAATTCCGAACAAACAAACAACAAACAAAAAAACAAACCATTTAGATTTAATATATAAGATAAAAACTTGATAATTTCATATTATAATCGACTCTCGTTGATACTAATTTTGTGAGGGGGGGGGGGAGGGGGGGCATGCCCCCCCTGGTAATTTTGCCGCCCCCCCTAGATGAAAAATCCTGTCGACGTCCCTAGGAGACCTATGCAAAAAATTTGAGCTCCGGGACAATCTAACACTATCCTGTAGAGCTGATACGGACTAAAAAACAAAACAAGGCAGTAGGATTAGAACTGGGCCACTATACTATCGTATAGTCGGCACTGTAAAAAAAAAACTATCTAAGATTGTTAAGAGTACTTATATTCGCGAGATTTTCATTAGTATACATCGGGGGTGGGCAAACTTTTAGGCCGCGGGCCAAAATGGATAAATGTCATAATGTTGCGGGCCTGAGAGTGAACATTTCCTATTTAACACATTTTTGATTTGATTTGCAGTAGCATTAATGGGAAATTAACTATGATACTGAGGAAGTATAAACTAATTTAATGGCATATTAGGAAGTATAAAGAACCAGTGGCGGATCCTGACATGTTGAAAAGGGGGGGCCCAAGAAATAATTCGAGCGTAGCGAGCAACTTATAAGGGGTCTGACGGTTAACCCCCAGATTTTCTTGGAGTTATATACACTCAGAAGTCATTTTAAACGGTAATTTCTTTGTAAGGAGCCATAATTCAAACTTGAGGCTGAAGTTTCTTAATTATTTTGCCAATTTCAGCCTAAATTTCAGTCAATTTCAGTTTCGAAGGGGGGGCCCAGGCCCCCTGGGCCCCCCCCCTTGGATCCGCCTCTGAGAACTAGTGGGAGTTGTGCAGTTGATCCTGCGTTTTTATTATTTATCAAAATTTGGTTCTCTGGCTGAAGTAGCAATACACATATGATAAGCTGAGAAAGGTATTCATCTGTCAATACTGATCTGACATATTTTTGATAAACTTTATCATACCTGCCAATCGTACAGGGACCATTTTGGCCATTCTGTACAGGCGTACAGGGATTTATTCCATTTATACAGTACCCGGACAAAAAGTATTCGACCACCCAACATTTTCCCATTGAAAATAGTACTATAGTAGGCCTAATAATATTGTTCAATGTATTAAAACTTTATGACATATTGTTATTTTGAATTCAGATTCGTATTCTACGCAATCGAATTACCCATTGTAGATGCTTCCAATTGATTACATATTAATTCGGTTGAGAATTATCATCAAATGGCAACATGTGCCACCAGTTCCCATATCTCCAATAGTGGCAATTTTGGAAAAGTGGTGCATAGTGGCATAGGAAGATAATTTTTAACCAAATCAAAAAGGGATTGAATTGAAAGCTCCTACAATTGTTAATTCGAATGTGCAGAATACGAATATGTAATCGAAGTAGCAATATCTCATGTAATTTTAAAACACCATCTTCCATTGTTAACCCCACTATAGTACTATTTTCAATGGGAAAATGTTGGGTGGTCGAATACTTTTGTCCGGGTAGTGTATAGGGATTTTTAATTTACTAATTATGAGTAAATAATGCCTAAAAATGTCTACAGATGTGATAGTAGTATATTCTGCCATGCATTTTGCATTGACTACATAAAGGCACAACGTTGTTTCTATATTTATTCAAGTGTATAGTAATTCCCTGGACGATTGAACGCAACGAGCGAGATATTTTTGGGAGGTGTACAGGGATTTTGGCTAATGTCCAGGGGGAAATTGGAGCCCTGTACAGGGATATGATTCAAATAGGTTGGCAGGTATACTTTATGTGGCCTAGACTACCAAAAATATGGACTTCTGTTGAGGTCAAGCGTGCCGGTTAAATATCGTAGGCGGGCCGTAGTTTGCCCACCCCTGGCCTGGTATACATCCACCCTTGCTTACATTCGTTGCAATATAAATTTCCTAGGGTAAGACTCGGTTTTAGTTATTTTTTCCCACGTTAAATTTACTTAATCAATAATTATGGGTGAATAATAAAGGACTATTAACCAACCAAAACCAAATTCTTAATCGAATCACCTCAATAATACTTCATGATTGGCTATCTGTCCGAAATCGGTTCATGGTACAACATTACCCAAGGTGTTCATAAATTTCGAAAATGAATCGTATTTAAAGTAGCAAAATTTTCATATGCCCAAATCCAAACAAATTTATTCTTGCCAGATAAGGATCGTTCTACTTTAGGAGATAGACCGGTCGATTTATAAAATACATCAAACTATTGTTAAAT
This sequence comes from Hexactinellida sp. DTS-2022, assembly GCA_028753945.1. Lineage (NCBI taxonomy): Eukaryota > Metazoa > Porifera > Hexactinellida > Hexactinellida sp. DTS-2022. The sequence continues at coordinate 2,722,742 of JAPNXP010000013.1, read as the reverse complement.
TATTGTTAATACTCCTAGCTATACTTTGACATGCTATCTATCCAAATCCGAAAGAAGGTCAATATCGCCGTCATTTAGACAAAAAAATTCCGAAAGAATTTCCGTGGGGTGACCTTTGCATAGCTCGCATATCTCGAATAGTATAAGTCTGAGAGAGAAAAAGTCCTTATCAGTAGTACTACAGTTTATGCATGTCGATTTTCAACTTTTATACAAAGTTAAGAGTTAATAATTATATAATGCCAAAATTCTGATAAAATCGATTGAAAATTTGAAAATCTATAGAAAAAATGAATTAAATCGATATCGAAAATTATGAGGGACATGCATTAGTTCGAATTTTGATGTTGTCATTAGTTCGAATTTGTTGAACTGTCATTAGTTCGAATCGATTTTGCGAGTACTGTCGTTAGTTGAATGTCATTAGCTGTCATCAATTAAGAAATATTAATTGGGACGAGATTTAGTTTATTGAATAATATGAGAAATAGAATTAAGAGCAAAGAAAGAAGGGAAACAATCTATTAATTTGTAAAGACTTCAAATGTACTCTGTATTACAGAGCGGCATATTGGGCAAGGCTGTCCCAATTCTTCAATGGTATTGCAACAATCTGTGCAGCAATGTGCATGTTTACAAGGCAGGAATAACCATGTCCTTGTACGAGGTAACAGGAAAATTACACACATATTCCCTACACTTTCTTGGGTGTTGGAACCCTCCTCATCAGAATACTCCGTGTCGCTCAAATCTAAATTGTCTGGTGTTTTGATGTTGCCAATTGTAAAACTTATCGATTGAAGAAATTGCCATGGTGAGTAAACTCCTTCACTCAATTTTTGTTTAGAAATGCCCCAAAAATAGAACAATGAAAGTTATACTGAAATGTGGATACTCTTAGTTATGTTAAAAAGCATTTATGTTTCGATTCAAAAATTTTACAAAAGATCAGGGGCTGGAAATCTCTCCATAGAGCTAATAGTGATTTCAGTCGAAGCACCCTTACTATTAAAAAGTTTTGTTTAAAAACGCAATAAAAATTGGGGGTTATCGGGTGTGAAAAATCGACCGGTCTATCTCCTTTAGTAATGTGTTTGACATTCAAATCAACAAAGATTAACAAAATTTGTAGGCTATTACTTAAAATGGAAAAAATGTTGCCCGGAACTTGGAGGTCCTGACTGTATATATATATTCCAGGTATAAAATATGAACAAATTTTGAAATAATTAAAATGATTGTTTATTTCTATAATTTTGGAACATTTCAAGGGGTCACTAGCGTTAAATCAGTATCAGGTATGTTATATAAGGCATACATTTAAAAATAGAATGGAATTGGTGGTTTTATCTAATTTGCCCGGATATTCACGCCTTTGATAATGAATACTCATATTAGTGATTTTGGGTAGGAATAACTAGACACAATTAATACAGTATACATATTGTATATTAATTTTAACGTTTCTAACTGATGTGAAATATGAGTTGTGAGCAATTAGGTGTATTTAACACTTTCAAAAAGTTACAATTACGTCATAACTTTCACTTTTGAATTCATAGAAAAATTCCAATTTTATCAATGAATTAGATGAATGCGATTTTCCATAGGTAAATAATATACTTTATTCGCTATCTTATACCTAAATAGCTACTTCCAGGATTTGACCATATAGTGCCACTTTGCGCTGTTGGATGACTACAAAAAGAATCAAAGTCACCAATTATATCAAGAGTGTTAGTTCTAAGGTCTTCATTTCTTGCACGCTTCTGCCGAAGAATTTGTATTTCTAGGGGTTGAAGAGAACATGACTTTCTGACACCACGAAAACAGGATGCTGGTTAGCTAGGTCGTTTATCACCATTAAATGTGACCCATACACACTCAAAATGATGGACACAACTCACACAAGCATAGATTTGTTTAAGTTGTAACACACTGGAGGGCTCAATTGGCATAGGATCAATCCAACGATCTCGCTCCACTTCATCACTTGGAAATGGTAACACTTTTGTGTATGGTTCACACTGTATTTTCCCGACAACCATAGACGTTCCACTTCTTAGGCATTATGAAGTTAAACCAACACCATCATTAAAGCAGTTGTAAACTGGACGATTCCAATAACCAAGTGTCAGAAATGTTTCTAAAGATATAAAGTACAAACCTAAAAAAACTCATAATACAGCAGCGTGACCAGGGACAGCGTCAGGTGGCGCACGGATCGGCGAAAAAAGCAAAAACTTTCCAGGATCTGCCATTTTTATGAGGTAACGACGTCGTTGCGTCGTTACGTTCGAGTCTTCTAAATATGTTTCCAGGAATGACATAAATATGTTGGCAAGTGTACTTAATTCATATTAACATGCATAGCAGTAGTATCGGAGTTTACATCCATGCGTGCGCAACGCGCCTTCAGCCGCGTAATGTTGAAAGGAACTTCTATGAGCGTGAAAATCGAGAGATGCTCTCATAGACGTATATAAATTAAGTGGTTTTGGCTCGTGTGAGCGAGCTCAAACTTAATCTAGGCGCACAAAGAATTGCCTGTATGAATCATGTTAGTATATCCCTTAATCAAAAACTACTACCAAGATTTTAGTAACGTGGAGGGTTTAATAGGAGTGCACAGTGTGCAAATGAGGGGAAATACAGTAGGACCTCATCAATACGAACACCAACGGAGCTAAAATTTTGTTCGCTTTATCCGGAGTTCGTATTAAGAGTGCGAGTTGGACTAAATTGAGCGAGAATTGGAATTGAGATAGTGATATAATCGAATGGGAGACTAACGCGATGAATAACTTCCAAAAGGTAACAACGACGCCTAAAACAGTTTTCGGGGGTCACTTTAACTACCACGATCAGTCAGATGAATCAGTTTGAAAGTATGTGGAATTTTTTCAATATCGAGATATTTTTCTGGAGTTAAAAACAAGACACACTCATTACATAATTTAATGATCTTTTTCATCATAGAGAAGGCTGCATAACCAGAAATAAATGCCAATGCTTGTTGTATTTCCAAAGAAGGGTCAGGACAATCTTTACCTATGATATAAAAATATATCTGTAAGTCAACAGCTTATCCACACTCGGATGTGAAGGTGTTGAGAAATTCGATAAAAGAAGCTCGCTCCACGAATGTCGAAAGCTTGCAAAAGTTTGGGGTGTCAGTTTACCTTCCAGTAATCCTAATCTTCTCCACTGATCTAGCCAACAAACTAATGAAGATATGAATTGGAACCTAGGGTCATTCTCTTGAGTGGCAAGCTATTTCGATCGTTGAGATGGATACAGTGCTGCCAAGTCTCCGTAAATTTACGTAGACTACGTAAATATACCCCTATCTACGTGTCTACGTATGAAGACTTATTCCTATGTATTTCTAGCGAAATATATTTAAGACTTCTTGTTTAACATATAACTGCGTTTTGTTTTTACTAGTGAACCACCATATCATTATTTATGTTTTATAATATGTTAAATAATATCATAGTGATGAATAATTCCAATCGCAGAATACTCTTGATTCAAAACAGTGCACAATTAAAAATTAGTTAAATTAAATCTTACTTTGATAGTTTGATACATACTATTAGTGAGTATATCTTATTGTTTACAAGCGCGAAAGCGTCCATTTTTTAATGATTATTCATACAAATAGTTAGTTTATATGATTTGAAAAAGCAAATTAAAAACTATTGGGTCGCAGAGGGAATTTTAGCATGCTCCGTAAAAACTTTTGTTTCTCCGTAAATTTTATGGTCAATCTCCAGGAATTTATCTGAACTCACTGGATGGGGACCTTTCCACGGGCGTCGCACGGCTATGAAATATCTCCGGACAAACAGTTAAAATGGTCCAGCCAAAACCGGACCGTCCTATATAATATAGTAGAATAAAGTAAAACTGGTCCGGCCATGGCCGGACCAGCCGGACCGCGTACTACGCCTATGCTTTCCAACGGGATTTGTCGCAGGCGAAATTGAGTTTCAGGCGATATTGTGTCTCAATCTCGCCTGAAACTCATTAATTAGTATTAATAATAATAAATATTATTAATAATTTAACACCAATTTCAATGTGAACTTACATTTATTAAGTAAAATTATTTGTCATAAATAATTAATTAATTAATTTGGCTATCAAATTTCAATTCCGCACACTCGATGACCCCTAATAAACAAATTGGAACCTTCTATAATAGTCAAATACAGACTGAATTAATTATAATTAATTACTTCAGTATTTTAACAGTCAAGAGTATTCTTGCAGAAGGAAATATAATCACATAATCTGTCGTTGTTATTATTAATTAATTAATTAATTAACCTCGGGATTACTTGGGGTCAAAGGCAGGGGCGTAACTAGAGCGTTGGCCAGGGGGGGGGGGGGGGCAGGTGGCACTGGGGGGGGCCCAGAAAAAAAGACGATTTTAGTAGTATAAAACCTGATGTAAATATGTATTTATAGTAGTATAAATCTGTAATCCGCTGTATTTTATATTCTCGGGCGACCGAAATAGGTTTCAAAAATTAGCTACCACCGATGCTGGCTACATAATAATTTCAGAAATATAGTTTCGCTATTTTCTTGTAGAGTTAGTAGTACGCGTGCATTCATGTCCAGCAACAAGCGCCCTCGCACTGAGAGTGTGTCCTCCGGGGATGAACACATGCCTGAGCCTGGAATTCCTAGTTTCAGCTCTGAGTGTGAGTCTGAGTCTGACTATGGGTCTGTAGCTCTCTGCACAACATCCTCTCACTTCCTGTCATTGGAGAGGTTGCTTGACTTCGCTCTGCACTACCTCATCGACATGGACATCCTGCGTCATGATATCGCTACGTACCGGATCATGACTGCAGGCTTCGTAGCCAGGGATCCTGAGTTCGTCCACCCTAAGTGTTTGAGCGACCTCATCAACATGGTAACGCCCTACCGCATGGCAGTTCCTGCTCTGTTGGAAATCGCAACCATTGCCATCACGATCCCTGTAGGCACGGCAGGTTGCGAGAGGGTGTTCTCTGTGATGAGAAGGGTGAAGACATGGCTTCGCTGCCAGACCACGGATGATCGGCTCTCGGACCTCGCAATACTTGCGGTGCACCGGAAGCGAGCGAAGGAGCTTGGGGCCGTGTGGTGCAAAGGTTTAAGGAGGATTGGCATAGGGTGGACATATTGCTATAATTATATAATTTTAGTTGGTTTCATGTTTGCAGTTGTTAGCCGACAAATCCGGTCCCAAGGGATCTCTGTTATACTTAAGTGAGTAAATTATAAATCTGGCCCCCCCGGCCGCCACCCTTGGCGGGGGGGGGCAGAGGGGGGGCCAGAAGCCCTGAGTGGGGGGGGGGCATGGCCCCCTCTGGCCCCCCCTTAGTTACGCCCCTGGTCAAAGGTATAAATAGAAAACCTCATTTTCATTTTCACTTTCAATTGAAATTCAATTAACTTTCAGTTTCAATTTCACATTCCAAGGAATCCGCGAGTTAATTAATTAATTAATTGTCAATTAGAAAATAGAAGACTAATCGATCTCACAAGTTGAATCAATATAATAATCACGAGCCGAAACAATAGAATTAGATTTAACACTTTCAATTGATCTGAAGTGTTAGTAAACAAAGGAAATTTGCAACTCAATTGTGGCACAAACGAAGCCCAAAATTTGTTAATAAAAAATAGTAACCCCAGGTGCACATCTCTAACCCATGAGACACCTGTCCTAAAAATTTGGGTTCTTGGTCGATTATACTCTGTTCTGTGGATGAGCTACGGAAGAATAATAATAATATCCAAAATTGCAGCCTGTGCCGTCGCATGTTCCTTTGGTGCAGTGGCGGCGCAAGGATTTTTAATCAGGGGGGGCTCTGGGGGCAGGGTGATTTCAGGGGGTGCACAATTAATAAATATTTTTTAATGCTCCATTACAAGACTATAGTATAAAGTTTAGAAATTCATCAAATTTATAGTAATAAAGGAGCTACAGCAGAAAAGGGAATTGTCGATTGGTACAGCGGTGAAGACATTTAGGATTACTTAAAAATTCATAATTAGAATAAATAAAAATTATTTGCAATTTTTTAATGAATTATATTACTTAGATAGTGAATTAGTGATTACGAAATGAAACAAATGAATTCCAATTACTATTATATGCTTTCATCAAATATTCATTCAAAATCAATGGTACAGGGACAACATAAATGTAATTATATAATACAAACTCGTACAGAGGTTGTAATATCCTTATGAGGATGATATTCTATTGTAGCTCCGGGAGGGCTCAGAGGGGGGGCTCAACCGAAAAGTGTGGGGGGGGCTCGAGCCCCCCTTGCCCCCCCCGTAGCGCCGCCACTACTTTGGTGGCACTATATTTTGATGGTGGTTTATTGATAGTGCCTCCAAAGAAACATGCTGTAGGCACAGGCTGCAATTTTGGATTTTTATCGCCAAGTCATCAACGCCTCAAGGTGTCAAGCACCATTTGTTAATTGGTCCGATTCACAAAGAACGGTAGATTAATTTGAAGTTTGTTTCTATCATAAACCATCTTGAGTTTGAATGGCGGAAAATTGGTCGCCAGAAAATTGGTCGCCGGAAAATTGGTCGCGGAAAATTGGTCGCCAGAAAATTAGTCGCAGGGACAATTCTTAACCAGTAGCTTTATCTAATGTAATATATAGTTCTTTTATTTATGTAATGAGTTCAATAATAGTTTCTTTATAATAAATATGAATAATGAGAGGGCTAGGGAAGCACAAGTCAGAAAAATATTGTATCATCACAAGTTAAAATTATCGGCAATGCCACGAAGATAAACCAATATATCACGTTTTTGATAGTCTCCAACGATATTTTGTAGTCTTTTTTCCTGTTCGATGGACTGTTTAGATCGTTGCTTAATGGACCCACCTTCCCCCTTAGCATAAATCGCTTCTTGAAGGGATTGTTCCCTCTGTAAGTGGAACAAAAGCTTAGGAAAGCTTGGGTGCGCATGGCATATCCCTGATTTGAAGGCGTTGTGCCATCCTTCAACACAGTTATTAGAACGAGGCATGCTATTAATTATTCTTGTGTTCCTGTTCCATAATCTGATAGGAAATGGAGGTATCCGTCGAGTATTGTCAGGAAGCTTTTTGCCAATATAGTAGTCTTCAAAATACATCGCAATATTGCATGCTGATTGGGGGGATTCTGTCATTAAGATATAGTTTTATTATATTGTTACTTCTCGTATGTATTCTTGAATTGCAAACGCCGCGCGCTTTTCGCATACCCAGTACTCGACATCAATCGACATTCTGTTGAGTGTGTAAATAAAGCCTTCAACAGTTGCTTTTATCCTTCTGTCTTTCACTCTTGATACTTTGAATGGTAAATGGAGTAGCCATTATTTGACCATGTTGATGAGGTTTATAGATTTAATTAAATATAGATATAAATACACGTATGTAGTATACATAGCCAGTTAGATGTGTTTTAATAAAAGTAACTGAGGGTGTTTACATTGAAAGTGACGAATCCATATTAGATAATAGAATTAAATGATAAATGGATTACAAGTTGAAACAATAGAATCATGGGAAATTTCCAAATATACTCAACAATACTCAACTAATTTGTAATTATACTCAAGTTTTTCCAAATATACTCAAGTTTTATTGGATTATTCCAAATATACTCAAGTTTTATTGGATTATTCCAAATATACTCAATTTTTATTGGAATATTCCAAATATACCCAAGTTTTATTGGAATATTCCAAATATGCTCAAGTTTTATTGGACTATTGAAACTAGTATGGAGATCCCAAACACAAATATATATTAGTACAACTGTACAAGTGCTCGTCTGCTCTACGCGCGTCCTTACAACTTGTACTCGGGCCTGCGGCCCTCGCTTGTACTTCAGCATGTTCCTTTTCAAATTAAATGTCGTTCTTGATGAGTGGCCCCTACTTGTCTATTTATATCCGTGGATCCTAGCTACAGGTTATATAGAGTTAATAATTTGGATATTTATGCTAATTTGAACAGATAATTTTCTAGATATTTAAAGTAAGTCCGTGTATAATAATATACCAACTCCAATTATAAAATTAAATATCACTAAGAACCAGTGGTGTAGAAGAAGGGGGGCATATAACACTGAAAACTAGGAACGTATAAATAACATCTTACTTATAGTTTACAGCCAAAACTAAGATCCTAATGTTGTGTCAAACTCCCCTCAGCTCTAAACCTGTCGGTGTCCAGAACTCCAAACTTGGCGTCTATGAATCATTTAGTTAAAATTTTTTTGATGTGGTTATTTGTAGAATTATAATTTTTCATATTATGAAGAAATTCTAAACAAGTTAATTAGCCAACTAAGCGCGTCAATCAATTCAGACTGTCCAACAAACCCGATTTTGCTTGAAAACCCGAATCCCGACACAACTTGGCAAATGCCGATTTTACACAGGTACAGTCCTATTTCAATAATACTGCTATGTGATACTGTGTATATAATTGAACGATGTAGTAAACTTGTCGACTAAGTACTAACTTGATCTCATTTGTAGCTTTAAGCGCCAATCATTTGCTCAAAGCGCTCCTAGCCCCCTCACCCAGTACCAACAGCCACTACAGTGGAACCCCGCGTATCGGGGCACTTCCGTCCAAAAGGACAGCGCCCCGATATGCGGGATTCTATGATAACTCCAATATTTTAGATGAAGATAATTAAGTTAGCACCTACACAACAAACATACACAGATAGTTAAACCTAGATTTAAGGATGATATTTCAGCAGTACTACACATTACAATTTCACATTATACTACTTCTGCCTACACTAGGAGTCACAACGTTCTGATATTCACGGAATATTTTTCAATTACAAATAATACTAAGCTGCTCAAAAGTAAAAGCTGTTACAAAAGAGAAAAAGTCCAATGTGGAGTGCTCCGATAAGTGAATGGTTCCCCGATACGCGGGATTATTTTTAAAGGGAATAGAGCAAATTCCCAACCTACTGCCCCGATATGCGGGGTTCTACTGTATCTCCAAATGCCTACTTGAAGCCTGCAAAGCCCATGGCTTATGTTTGAAATGTGGTCGTCCTCGTAAGATTGCCAACATCCGCTGCCCATATTCGTTGTTCCGCCGGTCCCAAAAACTGTTCTGTGATCTTAGTCCCGCTTGCCATCAAGGTACCTGTACTCACCCCATCCATGCAACCCCTAGCATTTGGCGACTCGATGAGTTGACCATCACCCCTCGCACCAATAACTTGGCGCGCGCAACCACTGAACTCCCTTTTTAGCGAGGGTAGGAGTGCCTGACTCAGCTCCTCTTAGCCTTCTCCTACACCTCTTCCAAACTCACGAATGTTCTTTGTATGAGCATCTTCCCACCCCGAACTTAGATTACTACGTCATCATACGATAAATTTCCAAACCACCCATCCAAAAGTATCCTACCACCCCTCTCCACCTTCAAATACTCCCCTCGGACCGTCCATTATTCGAACTCTCTCCCTTAACACATATCACAAGTGTTTGCCTGAAAATACCACCCCGGAAAAAAAATCGGGAATAAACCGGGAAAAACCGGCTTTTTCCACCCCGGAAAAGGGCAGTAAATTTGGAAAAAAACATTTATGACCATATACGGCAACACTATAGGCCTATTTATGGTCAGCTTCTATATGCAAGAGACAGATATTTTTAGAGATTCTACACTTCTAGTGCCAACGATTGATATATTTAGGACTTTTGAAAGTGGATCCCTAATGTTATACAAAGGTTAGTGGATTAACCACTAAATACACCGAAATACCTATGTTAACTACGCGTTTTTTTCCACCTGCCCCGGTCTTTTCTAGAAAAGGGTGATTTTTTCCGAACACTACCTAGCACTCGAACTCCAGAACCTCATGTCTTATGGCCTTTCCTTTCAAACACCATCTCCTCCTCAATCCAACCCCTTTCTCAATCATTTCCAAACTATTTTAGACCTCGATTTGAATGCCCCTCCGCTCACCCGTTTTTCCCATCCTCCATTTACATCGTGAAACACTCAAACCATTTTCCCTCCTCATATCATCCTTCAAAAAATCTATCGCCCTTCACCACCTTCGCATCCTTCAAACCGATCGCACTGGCGGCTTCGTAATCCTCGAGGACACCGAGCTACTAGTCTTATACTCTACTCACCTTGTGAAATACCGGACTGTTCCTCTACCTTGGTACTTCGCCTCGGTCACCAAACTTCGTTTAGCCTTATCAGGGACTTCTTTAATATAGGGACTGTAAACTTCGTTTACGGTAAAAATAGCGTATGCCGAAAACAGTATTGTGTACTTATTGGCAAGAGCGGTCCTTGAGTCGGGTTCTAAATCCGCCCCCCTAGGCCCTCCAAATTTTCGAATACATGTCCTAATTTACTAATATATAGTATTGGGAAAATTAACAACAAAAGAGGTCAGGTTGGAACTATACCTTATTTGGGCGAGCCCGCGCGCCCAGGGGTGAGTGATATTTGGGAAATATTTATGAGGGATCGGGAAAATGGCCCATATCAGGTGCTATCTCCATGTTCATAATACATTAGGTTGGACGAAATTTCAACTATGCATACTTAGGATGTGGGATACCTAACTCTAGATGAAGCCCTGATTGGAACCTGATAAACAGGGGAAGTTATAGCCCTTCTAAATTCTAAAAACAAACAAACATTGAGTACTTAGAATTGACGAGGATAAGTATTTAGAGAGTTGGGCCATTTAGTTTACGGATTATAAAATCAAATTGGGTGGAAAATAAGTCTAATTGATGTGTGTTTTGGATTAAAGGGTGTGGGATAATCAGAGGATGAGCATTTTCAATTTACATTAGCAAGTGATCGTTGTGTGTACTTCAATTGTTCACTCAGTTTGCAAATATGCCGCCTCTTAAATTGTGCCGCCCTAGGCGACTGCCTAGTTCGCCTAGTGGAAGGACCGCCCAGCTTATTGGTAATCCGTAATCCGCTAATGCTAGACACAGGAAATGTATTATTGTCGTATAGGAAGTCATATTTTGGGAGTCCAACGGTCATATTTGTGGAATGTAAGTTATGCGATGTTCACACCTTTCCATATATGGTAATATTGTTAAAATCTCGACATCAGTTAACTTTGTGCATTTAAAATTTGTTATTGGCGAATGGGAAATGGGAGTTCATATTTAGGAACTCAGTAGATCACATTGATTTCCTATTGCGTTTCCCTTAATCTATATTATTATTTGGCACTCATCACAAAAAGGTTGTCAACCCCTGTTTTGTAGTTTAGCATCTCCTTACCCCTTAGATATCTATAATTATGTTGTTTATTATAAAGATTCGAATTAGATATGCCTCGAAAATGTTGTACGTTTTATGATGAGTCCCTAAATAGAGACACACCGGATCTATTTTTTTGAGATCCGGCCGTAATCGGATCTTAGCGGAACGGATCCGCTTTCAGCCGAAATATAGAGCAGGGGCATTATTCACTAACATTATAAATTTTGTTTAACTCAAAAACTAAGCAAAACTTAAGTTTTGCTTTGTTTTGGCAGGGACTTCTTTAATATAGGGACTGTAAATCAGGGTTTCATCCAGGCGTATGCGATACGCCTGCAGGCGCGTAATTTCAAAGGGAAACTTTTCTAGGCGCGCGAAAATTGAGAGATGCTCCCATAGACGTAATACAAATTGAGTATTTTAGGCGCGTGTGAGCGAGCTCAAACTTAATCTAGGCGCGCGGGAAATTTTGCCTAGATGAAAGCCTGCTGTAAATGTATAAAACTAACTAATCTCGAGATTTTAACAATCTTACCATATATGGAAAAGTGCGAAAATCGCATAACTTACATTCCACAAATATTTTCGATAAACCAATATGACCGTTGGACTCCCAAAATATGACTTCCTATACGACAATAATACATTTCCTGTGTCTAGCATTAGCGGATTATGGGATATCAATAAGTAACAATACTGTTTTAGGCCTACGCTAATTTTACCGTAAAACGAAGTTTACAGTCCCTATGTACGGAAGATGTTGGCGATTGGAAGATGTTGGCTCGGTTAATTTGTATGGCTTTCCTTCAGCACTAATAATGAGGTTTCAGTTAACCGCAGCACTTATCAGGTTTCCAGTTATGTAGCATTGATGAAGTTTCTAGTAACATTTGCAGTAATAAGGATTCCACAAATACGATTTTGTAAACGCCAACATCTTCCGTATTGGAAGATGTTGGCTCGGGTATTACAAATATAATTATGATCTGAAATATAGATAATATGTAAATACTAGACTTAAACATGAATATAAAGTGAACTCTCGTTATAACGAAGTGCTTAGGAACTGTAAATTCCTTCGTTATATCTGATATAACGAAGGGATTTACAGTAATCATATTTGTAATTCCCGAGCCAACATCTTCCAATACAGAAGATGTGGCGTTTACAAAATCCTATTTGTGGAATCCTTATTACTGCAAATGTTACCAGAAACCTTATTAATGCTACATAACTGGAAACCTGATAATTGCTGCGGTTAACTGAAACCTCATTAGTGCTGAAGAAAAGCCATACAAATTAACCGAGCCAACATCTTCCGTAACACCTATATTAAAGAAGTCCCTGGTTTTGGTTAAGTTTTCTTAAAGTTAGAAAACTTAACAGAAATCTTAGATTATGCTTAACTTTAAGCAAAAACTTAAGTTTTGATTAAGTTTAACCAAAATCTAAGGAAAATTAGTTTTTGCTTAGTTTTGGTTAAGTTTTCTTAAACTTAGAAAACTTAACTGAAATCTTAGATTATGCTTAACTTTAAGCACAAACTTAAATTTTGCTTAGTTTTTGTTTAGTTTTCTTAAAGTTAGAAAACTTAACGGAAATCTTAGATTTTGCTTAAGTTCTAGTCAAACTTAAGTTTTTTGAGAAAATAATTTTCTTGTAAATTGCAAGTTTTGGGGATATATATCATAAGCCCTTCGGTCCCGGTCACTTCGCTACGGATGATCAAATCGTTACGCGGTCTTCCTTTTTTCAATGGACAGTTAAGGCCATATAAAATAAATAACTTAATTCCCATCTATCCCAATTTTACCCTCCGTACGGATATATTTATGATTATCTTAAACATAATCATACTAAATATTAGCTATACTTGTGTAAAGTACCCCTAATGTATCAATTTTATATAAGTCTTATATTTTTGAACATTACTTAATTACTTAAGCATTATGAATGCAAATTTCGAAATCATCATACTGTTTACCTATTATAACATTTTAAGATAGTGTATTTCTCAAATGTAAATGCGGGTTTTCCCCCATCCCTTTAATATAATACGGACAAACACACAAACACTCAACAATGAGTTTTAATCATATAGATACCGTATATACTCTAATAGTAGCCCCTATTCGAATAATCGCCTACCTCCAATAATAGCCCCCCCAAATTAGCAAATAAAAATTTATCACGGGTACCCTGAGAAAATTTATTTATCTAATATTAGTCGCAATACGATTATCAACCGACTATACTAAATAAATTGTATCAACATGTGATATTCTCGAAAAGTCACAAAAATTATTGGTCAGAAAATGGCCTAAAAAACAATAATCGCCTAGGCTACTATTCGAATAAACACGGTATATATTTTATTTGGTGAATAAGTTTGTATCCATGACTCCAAAGTTGAACATATTTTAAATACCGTATTTATTCTAATAGTAGCCCCTATTCGAATAATCGCCTACCTCCAATAATAGCCCCCCCAAATTTGCAAATATAAATTTACTACAGGTACCCTGAGTAAATTTCTTTATCTAATATTAGTCGCAATACGATTATCAACCGACTATGCTAAATAAATTGTATCAACATGTGATATTCTCGAAAAGTCACAAAAATTATTGGTCAGAAAATGGCCTATAAAACAATAATCGCCTAGGCTACTATTCGAATAAATACGGTATTTGTATATTACTTTTGCAGTTATGCCAATTAAGTCGTATTATAATTAAATTTACATGAATATCATAAACATCCTAATACTTCGCACGAGTTTCTGTCTAATGAGCAATAAATATTATTCTCAGAAAAATTACAGACCCTAGAAGACGAATACTAAATTTATCTCGCATGTAGTAATATGATACTCATAAGTTAATTATAGAATGATATATTTCTATAATAATAGGCTATATATTACTCGAAATAGTTTAATGTATATCTTGTGCAGCAGCAATTTTCTGACAATTTACTCAGTATTAGGTATAGTTAACATAAATTCTATATATTCTTTTCATGTCATCTGCACTAAGTTTGATTGAGATTGAAATTGAATTAATACAAGCAGCTTACGTAGACAGCGAGTTTTTAGAGATCGACTAAACCCCCTGGATGCATATTCTGACTTTGAGTTTATCACTAGGTACAGAATTACTCAGTATATGTTCCTCGAACTCCTGGAAAGGATTTCTACGAAACTAAATCGCACCACAGCTCGTTCTTACCCAATTGTTCCAGCTACACAACTAGCAGTATCTCTACAATTTTTAGCTACAGTACATTCAAACGGTAGTCGCATACGCACATGGGATCTCCTAAACATCTGTATCCAGATGCGTAACTGCTGTATGTGAAGCATTAACAGCTATTGCTCCTACATATATTCAATTTCCAAATACATCTCGACAAAAAGTAATTCAAAGATTCTTCCACAATAAATACAAGTTTCCACTAGTTCTCGGTTGTATTGATTGTTCACATGTTTCCGTCCTTGCGCCATCATCGAATGAGGATATCTATGTTAACCAAAAGGGATTTCATTCTATTAACATACAAGCGATTTGTGCCCACGAATTTCACTTCATTAATGCTGTTGTTAAATTGCCGGGATGTACTCATGATGCTTTCATATGGCGACAATCAGGCATAAATCAAAAGATAACAACTGGTGAGATCGAAACTGTACATGGGTGGTTCTTGGGTGATAGTGCTTATGGATAAAAACAAAACCTAATGACTCCTATAACTTCTCCAATTACTCCTGGGCACAGAAGGTATAATCGGGCTTTTCTTAAAGCTCGCCAAACCATTGAGTGTACCTTTGCAAAATTATATTGGCTACCATGGTGCTGCATAACATGTGTATTAGCCATGGCCTCTTAGCCGATTTTGAAATGTTGATGACTGATCTTATCTCAGATATAGTCCCACCGGAACCTTCAGAAAATGGATTAATAATTAGAGAATCAATAATATCAGATTTTTTTGCTTAATTTTGCTGTTGTATACTACATTGAATTTATACTAGTAAAGTAGGTAATAGTATAATTACAAAGTTATATTATAGAATACTATTTATTGGAGAACTATTAGCGAACTATCTATCTTTGATTACTTGGTTATTAATTAGTAGAAATCCATTAATAATCGGTAGTAGGAGGATACATTGATGGATGAGGAGGAAAATTCTTCACATAGGGATTTGAAACTTAAGACCCGACTGCTGCTACAGGATGCTCTAAACCTGGCTGGGTTAACGCAGCTAACAGTCTGTTTTGGTTCGCGAGTATCTCGGGGATTGTTTCCATCATTATATCCCCAATTCGTTTCAGGCTGTACTCGATTTCTCCATTCTATGTTCTATATTCTTCATGCAATCCAATTTCTGCTGTTCTTTTTCGAGGAGAATATGTTTAGTTTGTGTGAGATCACTTGGTGATAAGCTATGTGAGAAGTATTATCTCTTGCGATTGGGCAGTACCTCAAACTTCGGCTGGTCATCATCAGTTGAGAAGATTGGACTTATTGGCATCTGCTGGTCAGACTCAATGGAAACTTAAGAGCTGATATCTATTCCAGAAGCAATGCCCTCAAACACTTCTTTGCCCTTAATACTTCTAATCTTGTCCTCCAATAGTGTTAACTCGGCTCCAGGGGGACCTCCGTCAGTTTTATGAATTGAATCAAGCTTATCGGCGATTAGTGGTTTATGTTTGCTCAAGAGGTTAGACCACTTTTTAAGTATATCATCTCTAGTTCTTGTTACCCCATGTAGAGATGATAACCTAAAGGCGACTTCCTCCCAAACCAAAGTCTTCTCTTCAAAGGTAAATGAAGCACCTAAGCTGCCTAATAACTGCGACTTGTTTTCAAGGATTATGTCCACCAAGGAATGAATTTCTTCGGTGGAAAAATTTTTCAAACGGGTTTTGGATTTTTCGAGGGTCATTTGGTTAAGAATACCATTATGTAATTATTGTTAAATTGTTGTTTATATATCCGGTGTTTACATTGTATATGTTCGGTAGTTGAAGTTAGTGATAAGTTTGAAATAAAATAACAGTTAAATCAACGTCCGGTATGACTTAAGTTTTAACTCAAGTTTTAGTCAGAGTTAAGAAAAATTTTAGAAAATTCTAAGAATTTGCTTAAAGTTAAGCAAATTCTTAGTTTTTGCTTAAGTTTTGTTTAGTAAATACCAACTTAAGTCTGACTTAAGTGTTGCTTAAGTGCTGATTTAAGTTTAAGCAAAAACTAAGAATTTGCTTAAGTTTTAAGCAAATACTAATAATTTGCTTCACTTTAAGCAAATTCTTAGTTTTTCCTTAAGTTTTGTTTAGTGAATACCAACTTAAGTCTGACTTAAGTGTTGCTTAAGTACTGATTTAAGTTTAAGCAAAACTAAGTTTTTGCTTAACTTTAAGCAAAAACTAATAATTTTCTTAAAGTTAAGCAAATTATAAGTTAAGAAGTTTAGTGGATAAGGCCCCAGGTAGCTAAGAATACAAGGTATATAGATACGCATTACAATCTGGGACGTCGCCAGGATTTTCTCTACACATCTCAGGACCCCATTGATATTCTCCACGCCTTTGCTCCCTTCGAGTTTATCTCCGAGCCCGACAACACTTTCTAAGATGCCGGCTACCACCCTGACCTCCATCAATTCTGCCCCAACCCTATGAACTCAGAACTCCCACCCCCCATCCATCCACATTCTTATCACCCCTGTAGTGTTTCATTTGGGAGGGCCTCCCCAAATTTGTGGGGGGAACCCCGATGAGTCCCCCCAAAAATACCCACATTGACTCATTTGGGGGAAGTCCCCAATATTTGGGGCAGATCCCCTCAAATTTTTATTTAAATTTGTGAAATTTTGGGTTGCCCCTATGCTTATAAGTGCGCTTCCTATACTGTAGTATTGGAATTTAAAATCCAATCTATAGTATCATTGCACACTTCTAAAATTGTGATGTCCGGTCGGCCGTACCAGCTGTCTTGAACAGAGTTTAGGTGGTAATGACTTGAATTATCACTGAAGGTGTGAACATATATGTGGATGTTCACCTCGGTAATCGATTTTTGATATACTGTATGCTAAATTACTACAACGACGAATCATTTTGCAATATTCTTGTTTTGTGTATTTATACGGTCGAAAACAGGTTTTTTTCCGCTGGGATTTTTTGCCTCCCTGGTTATTTTTCCCCCTTCCTTGTCTTTGTTTCTCCATAACACAATTTATATATTGTCCAAATCAGGTTTATTTGCGTATCGTTTTTTTTTGCTACCTTTATCATGCTAAAATGTAGCATTATTATTTAATGTGTTTTCCATCGGGTTATTTTGCCCCCTAAATTTGATCCTCTATCATGCCAGATTCAGTCAAGGATTACTGAATTCTTTACCAAGTATGATTAATTTGTCGATAGTTTAGACAGTTTTTGTACGTACTTGTACAACAAGTTTTGTATATTCCATACATAAATTAATTGGTGATACATATATATAGGTCTCATTGTTGTTGATTTAGGGCAGTGATTCCCAACCTGGGGTCCACGGAGCGCTGTATGGATGCACAAGATGTATTACAGTCAATGGGAAGGGGTCACTGAATGTCTAATGTTTACTATAGTTGTCCACGGTTTAAAAAGTTTGGGTATCGCTGACCACATTGACACTACATTTTTCGAAGTTTTGTTTTGTTTATTGAACGAATATTATACAGACGATTTGTTTGTGTTAGGCACTACGCGATGCAATTAACGGCCGCTTCGCGGCCTTTCCCTTCCCAAAAAGCTATAATATTACTAATGAGTTCACCTGTGGCTAGTGAATTACACACTATTACTAATAGCGCGTGCCTAAAATTCATTTTGGGTTGTGATTACTGTAATTTGTTTGGGGAATTATGTTGTGTAAGTTATTCTCATTGCTCAATAGTTATTAATTTTTAGTTAATTAATAGCTCAATAGTTCTTAAGGGTAGCTCGTTCAGCTATATAAAAAGGTTAGCTTGTTAGCTCAATTAAATTGAGCATGTGGTTGGTAAATTATAAGCAATTAATTATTTCAGTAAATTGTATTGCAAAGTAATTTACTAACTCTGGGTGTAATCTCTCCATAATAATGGTTTAAAGTTGAGTCCAAAATATTGATTTAATAGTAATAAACATTTATAGATCTCACCATAAACAATTCATTTTGCAGAGCTGAGTTAGTGAATTATTTAATTACATTGATAGCAATAATTAACATAATAAATCTCATCGTTAGGCAGAACCAAAATCCTAGATTACTTAACTTAATTCATTTCTAGTAGAAATACTAGGTTCCATTGATAGTCTTATTATAGAAGCCAATATAGGTGTAATAAATAAACAATGCATTAGAGACTCTAAGCGCATTCTTTGTTAACCAAACAAATCAGATTGATAGTAATATTATGCATACTTATGTCATTGACGTAAGCTAAATACATCACAAATAGAAATAAACTGATGGAAGCCAAACTGGATTAATTAGTATGCAATTTCGCAAATAATGTAGGTGAACATTAAATCATCAAACCTCAATATGTGCAAATTCGCAGCAATTGGAGGTTACATTTTTGTTATTGCCTGGCTCAGATTAAATGCGAAAATTATAAAATTTCTAGAGACATGCAATACATTCTGTTTTATAATGTGACAAAATTATTTGTCGATTGAACTAAAAGTGTAAGAGCTGAATCCAAATTAATTCTTACGTGACGTAACATTCCCAGAAATCGGTATACGTGTGTCTCATTGTATGTTGTGTTATCATCTAAAATCGTGGGCTAATCGAATAAAAACTGAGAGTTATTGCCAAATATGTGCGTTTATGACGTCATACCCCGTTATTTCGCTTAGAAACCATTAGATCGTTGTCGCAGTACAAAATTACCCCTAGATACAAATTTTCAGCTTCCTGGGACTCGTAGTCTTTCCAATTAATTCTGGACAAACACACACACACACACAAACAGACAACAATTTCGCTTTTAATATATAGATAAACTAGCTATTAGTACAAAAATATGTTAAGTGGTGTTAATATAATTTTGAGCTCGCTTTTTAGAAGTATTTCTATTATAAGCATAATTTTGGTCCCCTGAATGCTCATAATAGAACCTCAATGCATTACTGAAAACAATGATCGCATACAAATGTAATGTAAAGTTATATGTGAATAATGTTTTGGCTTTTGCAAAGTACTGTTTCGACGTATTTTGAGTACTTTTCAGTACCGAAACCATGCATAACCAATTTATCGACGTATTTTGTGTACTGTCGTATTTTGAGTACATTTTCTATTCTATTTTATATTTATATTTTTTCTATTACAAATTATGCTGTTATATTTTGAGGCGCTCTGATAGACTGAGACGCTACTATAAATGCAATTTACTACTCATTTTACAATTTATCTTAAATTATTTTGGATAATCTTTCTTTCTGCTTTAGGTATCTTTCAAAGTATTGTAATGTACTATTCCATACGGATGATACGGTCTGAACATGTTTACTGTTAATACTATCCGATCAGATTAAATAAATGTAGAATACTAAACCCAACTGAAAACTAAACATAACTACATAATCATATATGCTTATACATATACTATATAACAAGGTTTGCAATGCGAAATCAGCGGAAATGTATTACAAAAATACACTATGTTAATGATACAATCTACAAAAGCATATAAAGATTAATGGCTAGTGGAAAGAATTATTAGTTAGCCTGTAATTACACACAACTTATACAGGACACATACAATACAAGAGCTACACTATACCAGTACCGCTATAACCTAGCTGATATTATTACTCTCCTAACCCTAAGCTGGTGGTGAATTCCAGATAGCAGGTACTCATATATAGCGTAACTATTGTCATTATAATACTAAATTACATAAACCAAACACATACAATTAAAAGTCGTATTGTTCCAGTTCCACCACTTCAGAGTATGTATTCTGCATTCCAATCGCTTTAGCAATGAAGTATCTGAGCTTATCGAAATTTAACTCATTGACAAGGGCCATAAGTTCATGGAATTTCGCATCAGATGGTGTAGACCCGAATATTCCGCAAGATTCAATTATCTTCTCCTTAAACAGACTTAATATGGCGATGATATTGTCGAGGGTGCAGGTGTTATTTTGTGCAATGTTATTGTATTCCCCTTGCCATGTTGGTAAATGAAAGTCCTCTCGCGTTAACACTCTATTTTCCGAGTTTGTCTTAGGAGGTGATTTTAGAGTGATTTGAATAACTTATTCGGGGAAAATCAACATCACCACTGGTAGAAGGACAGCGAAGGGGTAGTCTCGTTCCCATTTATCCCGTGGGATGTCGGCACCAAATTCAGCTTCGGCATACTAGTCATACCATGAGGCAACGCTATGTCCTATTTGCTGCTTGAACTCGGAGCTTATTTCGGGTCTTGAACTGTATTCAAAAAGAATATCTAATGACCCTAATGTTAAAGCTTTAAATGCGAGTTTTTTATGAAGTGGTGTAATGTACTTACCTGTTTGTAGAGCTGAAATTACCTCTGATTTGAGCGAATTGACTTTTTCTGAAAGTATTTCTGGTATCATTATAATCTGTTCATCCATATCTCCGAATGTTTCTTCAGTTGCGTCCAAACAAAGCTTATCGATTACTTCTTTCAAATGACAAACAATTAGGTTAAGTCCCCCAAATTTAAATGGTTATCGAATTGCAAATGGTTTGCATTCGCATGGGAAGCTCTCCAGGTGTCTATATATGTTTTAAGGAACTAAATTCTCCCGTTATAACGAAATGCTTGAGACCTCGCCTCGGTTTCAATTCGTATTTAGTGGAGTAAAATCGATTACTTGCATCAAATAATCACTCATGTTGCTTGAAATCTTTTAGTCGAAATCAGCATACTCGATTACCACCAGGGCCAGATTAACCCATGGGCAACCGGGGCAAATGCCCCGGGGCCTCTTCCACCAAAGTTGTACTTCATTTTTCTCTGCGAATTTGTAATGGAAGGAGTTATGGGCCTCCACAACACTGGTTGCCCCAGGGCCTCCACCTCTGTTAATCCGTCCTGATTACCAAAGTGGAGTGTTATTTTTGTTCGATTAGTTACTATCATTATCTCAGATTGGTACCCGAGTTTTATAATGCGAAACAAAGTGTGACACACAGAGACAGGCAGACATAAATGAGACATATCTTAATTAAAAATAATATACATTAATTATACAGTGTAACCTCTGGAATCGGGGCCTCTGGAATAGGGGAACCTCTGAATTCGGGGCATTTGAAATTCGCGATAATATTTCCCCATACAAATGAACCTCTGGAATCGGGGAAATAGCGACAAACGGGGAATCGGGGCAAGCCCTGAAAATCTAATTCTTTCAGCTTGCATAGAACTAATACTAAAATCCCCTACGCAATCGGGGGATCAATACTGAAATCAACTCAATAATTATTTTTTTCGCAATAACTATCGAATAAAACACAATATAAATGCTACGTAAGTGTAGCGTAGAAATTAATATTCTATTATGCGAGTAACAGTAAAATCTCTAAAAAGTGAATACCTTTGGAACCAGCAAAATTTTCACTTTAGAGGTGTTCAGGATAAGCAATATGTAGCAGAATGAAATATTTTAACGTTACAGTGTGACTAGCAATACGAAACAATAGTATGACATAATATGAACTACATATATACGGAAAATGGTGATTTTGACACAATACCAGACTGAAATCCAGAATCGGGGAATTTCCACAATCGGGGCGTCATAAATTTTCCCAGTATCCCGCATGCCCCGATTCCAGAGGTTACACTGTAGTAACTTATTCGTGAATATCTCGGGAATATTAGTTTGCATTCTATTAAGTGCTGATCAAGATTATTCTACTCACCAGATTGTATATTGACATTCTTTGGTTTTCTTGCTGTTGATCTCCTATTTCCATAAGAATAAGGTGGTGGTTTAACCTTTCGAAGTTATATATATATTAATGCATAAGTATACAAGAGGACGCATTTGACCCTGCTAATAATAGTCTACTGAATCAAAAACTTTAACTTAATTTGATATCTTTCTGCCGATACTTTCGTGACAAGTGAATTGGAATCTTTGTCGTTTTGTCACTTGCAGGATTTTTCTGTGTAACTAGATGGCTAGGAGTACTTCGGAAACCGTATATGGACCAATAAATTTGGTTCTTTTTTCGCCCAGGTAGTTTCTTTGATTTCTTAATGTTCTGAAAAGAATCAAATCACCTTCCTCAAACTCCGATCTATTTCACAATGTAATATAATATCAATTACGTAATAACAGAATAATTAATGTTAATATTTGCAATAGTAGTAGAAAGTCAGGGCCGGCGCCACCGGGGGTGTCCGGACACCCACTGCCTCAAGGAAATGAAGCGGTGACACCCACTAGACTATACAGTGGACACCCACTACACCCACACCTCATAACACGTGGCGCCGGCAATGAAATTATATTTCAAAAACATCCGGGTTTAGTTCCAATTTAAGTAAGCAATCACATAACAAATATCACTACATATTACGCTTGACTTTGCGATCGAAAATATTATTTTGGATTTTTTGCTCTTTCATGATGTTATTCGGCGCTGACATTCTTTCACTAGAACGATTATTTTCATTTTGATCAATCCATTCATCTTCAAAGTCAGGTAATTGGAAAGGACATAGTGCTTCCATTGGTAAATCGTTCGTCTAGAAATGTAATAATAACTGCAATTAAACTTTCTATGGATCCAGTCTGGAATTGACGTTAAATATTAATTTTAAAATGTGTAATCATAGAACATAAATTAGTACATACCGTTTCTTCATCATCAAAAAAATGATTTTATTGATCTTGAGTATCCTCATGAGCTCCAGATATCAAGTTCAGAAGGGGGAATGGATCGCACTCTCTTCCAAACATGAGTCGAAATGCTGTGAGTTGTACCAGAAATCTTACCACCTATCCTGTGCCACGTAGTTGATGTTCCGCTGTAAACAATGTCTTGCCAACCGAATATTCTGGAGCGTGAGCGGCTATTTTGGATCTAAAATCGACGTGGGAGAGAAGAAAATTGCAAAACGCAACGACATAATGTAGTATAGCAGTGTCTTAGAAGGGCGACTCGTTGGATTGGGAGAACCGAACCTGCGTTTATATCACGCCTGTATGAATACACCACCGCCACCAACAGGTCCCTCTTTCCAACGTATTCAGAAAGATCTGCTTATAGCTAGCGAGTACGTTGCCAACATTTGCATGATGCAGGCGAAGATCCAGTTAGAAGATATCTATGGAATCAACCCCCTAACCAACGCTGTGCATGTGGTAGTATCCTATGACGGCGCCTATCAGATCCGTTCCAAGAAAGGCGGAGGAGGCTACAGCCCATATTGTTTCGCTGCAGCTATATCTGTTGAAACCGCGAAGGAAGTATCTTATGACGTAGCTTGTAACAACTGCCGTCAGTGCAATATGAATGCCAGCAAATTGAGAGACCACGAGCTAACTGAAGAGCAACACCACCAATGGTTTCTCGAACACAAGAGCATTTGTCCTGCGAAATATTCAGAGTACGCGTCTGTTCACTTGGAGTCCTTACTAGCTCCTCTAGTAGTACGACAGGCGTATGATCGAGGGATTATCTTCACTGGGGTAGTATCCGACGGGGATAACAAGATAGATGCAGCCCTAAAAAATGCGGGAATATACAAGAACATGGGCTTTGATTTAGAAATCGGGAGGCTGGAGTGTCTCAGCCATGTCCTGAAAAAGATGAAGACAAATCTATGCAAGAAGCAAGAAGTTGTGCTGAAAGATGCTAGAGCTTCGAAAACAGTCCACACTAAAGCACTGATGAAGACAGGAAAGAGTAAGAAAGAGGCTGCTAAAATACTTGGACCGGAGTTGCGGGAACTCTAAGGAAAGTATCTAAGGCTAGAGATAGTTGGAAGAGTTCCTCTACTTCAGTGGAGATCAAACACCTATCAGAAGCAATGTGCGGCCAGGTAGCAAGCTACTATCGAGTTGCAGTGCAACGAAACAAGGGAAATACCGAAGTCATTATACAAGCAGTGATGGCTATTCCTTACCACCTTGGGGCAAACAATGAGAACGCAGAAGATTACCACCGTTTCTGCCCCTTTGAACAAGACAGCTGGTGTCAGTACCAATCAGCTAAATATAACAAGAAACCTCCTCCCCACTATCCTAACTATCTATCTGAGGACGCCGAAACATCATATTAGACATCTATAAGGAATTCAAACTGACCTTCCGGACTTCATTGAAAAGATCAATACCTCACTGACATCTAATAATAATGAGGCTATACACAGCATACTGTTTGACATCGTCCCGAAGAAAGAAACTATTGGCTACAAATTGATGAGATTGGGACCTGCCTTAGCTGTGATTCTATACAACAAGGGGTTTCAAGGCATCATTGGAGTATTCGAGTCAGTGGGAATAACACCTGGGACCAATTTAACCGATACATTTACTAAGATGGATCAGGAGAGAATAACCCGCAGCAGAAATATTCTCCGTAATCAGCAGCGAAAATTTGCAAAGAAACAACGGCGAGGGAAGAAAGTAGAGTCAGATTCAAAAGCATGGGAAAGGCTATGACTCCGGGAAGTACTCATCAGCACAACCAGATGAGACCGACGCTGAAGATGCAACACCTGCCCCGACATCAAGCAGACCACCTCTTACAGATGTAAACACAGACAGTGATGAAGAAGTCCCTCTAACTCCAACAATAACAAGAGCAGAAAAAATTACCGACAGCTGTGAGACCTGCGGTTATACCGAGGAGGAAGGAATTGTAGGAATCGGACTCGGTATACCTTTGCCAGCCGGAGATATTCTATGGGTGCAATGCGATGAGTGTTTGGAATGGTATCACCTCCTGTGCCTCGGAATAGAAGATGAGGACCTGCCAGCCGGTGACTGGAGATGTGCTAAGTGTTAGTTTAGTACATGTATTTGTTTTAGTGTTGTATTTGTAACAAAGAAAACTCATAAAAATTAGAATAAAACAAAAACCAGAAATTTTTTGATTATAAAACAAAAACTCACAAAAAAAACAATAAAAAATTGAAACTTATAAAAAAACCTTATTTATTCAACTCTTATATAGATCTCTTATTATTCATTATATTGCTCTATACTTATATTCACTCTATTGCTCTCTGTATACTCATTTATTTATTTATATGTCAGTAAATATATGTTGATTGATTATTTGTGTGTGCGTATGTCTTGTTTTTCTCTAGTTATAGTTCTATTCCGAACTACTGATGAGACTTATGGAGAGTCGAAACCTAGAAAATATTCATAATATAGTTTTTAGACAATTGCATAATCCTTCTACAAATCGATAGAATTAATTTAAATAAAATCAATTATTTTCAAATATATTTTTTTGTTTTACGATCGAGACAGTCCGACATGCGCCGACGTGGCAAAAATTATGCAACTATTTGAAGATTTGAATTCAAATAATTATTGTAGTTATAGTACTACAATAGTTGTGCTAGACCTAAACGTTTCTGAAACATTTACAAATTGTTGTAATACTTTGAATCAGAAAAATGCAATAATCATCTTATAAAATAACTTGGTTGACTTTGAAGCTATATAAAATCTTAGTAAGCTGATAAAATGATAAAAGCTCCCATTAAATTTTAGCTAAGTATATGTATTGAATAAACAAGGCATAATCAACACTAAATCTTTTGTGGTTTTTCTCTTACATCTGCGCGAATATTTTCAGTCAGGTATAGGAATTTAATTTTACGTAATATGGAAGTAAATTCAATCACTCTAGCGAATATTATTCGAATTCAATTTTGATCGCGGATTTGTTATCAGTATAGATAAGGCTAAGACAATTATAAGATTGGATTTGATTTGGCAATTTTTTCTGAAGTTGTGGGTCGAGACTTATGGATAAACCATTGATCCCGAAATAGGGCCATTGATCAGTTAGAGACATTGCTTATATAATTCAAGAATTGCTAAACACTGAATGAAGTCAGCTGGATACTTGTGGGAGATTAATGACACCATAGATCTAAGATCAACGCAGCGTCTCCTGGATAAAGGTTTGAGCGATCCATAAGCTGATGAAGTACGTATATCACAATGGACATATTGTAGCACATATTGCATTGTTAGATTGGATTATTATCTTGCGACTTGTATTTCATTATTTTTGATTCATATTGAATGGCTCTTCATTAAAATACTTACTGTGAAATACATTACAATTACAATAGTTACAGTAACTCATCTAGTCAGGTATTTCATGTTTGGACGTAACTGAGGCTTTCATGGCCCTGACCAGGTGGATTTTTGTAATTATATTTTCTATTATATATAAATGGAACCAGTGCAACATAGATAAACTTTTGTGTGGGTATTAATTCTATCAAAAATGGCTATTATTCTCCCAAACTTTCAACTCTCGTTGCCACTTCTAATCGATCTACTATATGTGTTTGGACTTTGGAATCAGTTAGTCAGTGTATAGCAGTGCCCCTATCATTTCCGGGGAGCTTACTTCCCAACTCGGACTCTACCTCATATTCTGGAAATGAGCATATCCAAACGCAATTACCCGGAAGCTTAGGTGAATGAGCATTTTCCCTGGACACGCCCCGAAATCCTTATAGCAAATACTGTATCACTGTATGCCTATTAACAGGCCATATTATTCACGTCATATTGTAATAATTGACAGCACAATGAATTGGTACATGTTACATTACTCTATCGAACTACTACATTGTATTACTAATATTCAATAAGATTGATTGGCCTGTCTGCAGGTAAATAGACAGATATTTCATGGGTCTTTCGTGCTCGAAGTTCGTCTCTCTCTTTGAAGGTGAGCTGCTTGTGGCCCCATCGGAAATTCCTTCCGTATAGCTTCACATAATGCTTGTAGGCCTTATATTCCTCCATGCCAAACTCCTCCACCAGGTTTTGGTCTGTAGATTGGTGGAACAGCTCCAGATATAGATTATCGTGTACTAGCAAACGCCTAACTTGACTAGTGAGTACTCCTCGTTCACTCATGTAAGTGATTTCCACTGGATCATGGTTGGTTTTCTGATAGGCCCATAATTCGTCCAGTAGTTTTGCGTTGTAATGCGCTCTTCTCATATAGACTGGCATTGAGAGACTGAGACAGCAAAACCAAGTGTGGCTGTGAATTACGGCAGGCACGGGGCGGTACTTGCCAGACTATTGGTGTCTGTCCCTTTGTAGTTTGTCGTGGTTCATTTATCTGAATTTGACTTGTTATATAAGTTTGGTTGTGAGACTCTTTTCTTTTGTCTGATGTATCGACCTGTTACAACTTACAATCAGCCTACTTTTTATAATATCTGAAGCATATAGCTGCTGAATGACTACAGCTGAAAATGCTTATTTATTTCGTTTGTTAGTAACTAAATATATAGGTGTCTATTTTTGGTTTGGATGAGAAAGTGTCCTAATGGAATGTGTATCCTTTAGAATTCCTGCCTCTTGACGTCAACTTGGAAGATTCTTCCTAATCCATCTAATTATAGATGTACTGTATAACCATATATAGAGCTAATTAGTGGGTGTCTAAGTATAGACTTATCAGATGTTTTTCCGGGTAACTTGAGCTAATTTGTGTCATAATACAGGTCAGATTTGTTTTAGTTCTTTGATTACGATAATGGCATTCCATTAGTCTTGATTCGTTACTAACTGCCACTGGTGGCCTCTTAGTTCTGCTTCCGTTGTTGTAAATGTGGTGTATAACCAAATATCGACGCGTGGGCGAAAATTGTTTCTGTCGTTTAGAATAAACTGTCACCCATTAGTACATTTGAATTCATGTCTATTTTTAGATCATCACATTCGATTTGTTTTAGAGTTAGCTTAATTTACGTGGACAGGCTGCATTATACACAGTTTCCGGGTAACTTCAATACATGTAAACTCTGCAAACTGTTGCAATTTTCTAAGAACATTGCTATAGCTAAATATTTGACCTGTAGAATCCTCATTTTCAACTTTCCCTAAATATATTCCTTATAATTAACATTTCCATTAGAACAGTGCTAGTGCCTCCTGCACTCAATTTACCCATGTACAATGAATACCAGGACAACTACATGAAGTGTCGAGATACGATTGGCCAGCACTTGTAGACTAGTAGCACCGCATCCCTCAAAAACTTTTCTAACTACTATGTGTCACTTTATTATTATTATTATTGTCCTAGAGTATTTTCATTTTGAACTTTATACAGTAATTAGATTAAAGTCTGATACGCAGATAACGTAACACCTATAGATGCAGTAGTATCCTATGTTACTTTCCATGTCGTCAGGTGTAGCAGGAGTTACAGCATAAGGAACAACGAACGAGAATGACGGCCATTTTTCGGATTAGAATGTTCCAGAATTCTTGTGATCCTGATTATGTTACTGTTAGAGTACTATATGTGTTGTATTGTGAATTGGTATAAATTTGCTGAGTTTCACAATAATTATCGTCGTATTGTATTATTTTGCTAATAGTTTAACCTTTATCGCATCTAGTTGTAGTAACTGTTATCAGGGTTGTATTTATGAACACGCCACACGCCTCGAGGCGAATTTAGCTGCATATCAAAGGGAAGATTACTAAGTTATATGTAACTTACTCATACTTGAATATAATTGAATTCATCTTGCTGTGGAAACTATTGTCGAAAGGTTAATAAAAATCTGTGCACAAAGATTGAGAAAGTCTTTTGAGCTAATTTTAGAAAAGGTCAAACCACTAGTGCACAGTTTGTACTAATTTGGGCACAATGTGACATGTGACACCTTTCCTTTCAGTTAGTATATAATATAAGGGCACTGGTGAAGCAGCTCATATAACTATTCCAGCACCAACTCAAGCTAGATATTTACTTGAAAAGTTTATTACCTCGAAAATTGAAGCAATTCATGGCAAATAGATCAGAACAGCCGACACATTCAAATTGGGATCTGGAAGCTGAGGAAGCGATTAGGGATGATGTCCCACTTCTATCCATCTCCCACATTCAAGATGCATACCAATCAAATGACGAATTCCTCACTGAAGATGAAGAAGATACTGATTTGTATGGCATTCTCACAACACCCCTCACGCCTAGCACACAATACATATCTACAACGGACATACCCCTTCCCAGTCCTGCGACGCAATTAGCAGATGTCTTACTGCCGGAATTGCAGATACAGTCTGCAGCAACACCATCTGCAGAGCCAGATACAGGAAACTTTCCCCCAAAGTTTATCTTTCCTCCACCACTAGAGGTCTCTACCCAGCATGCTAAGGGAAAGCGATCATCTACTCCACCCACATCGAGAGAAGTAAAACGAGTTTCCCGGCACTACAACCCATTTTCCAAACAAACGCAATCCTTTACATATATCACTTACATCGGTGATGCAAACAGTGATCCTACCACACTACTACCACCACCACCTCCATCCGACCTTTACCTACCTAAACTGGACCCAAGAGAACAGCTCCCTAATTACTTTGGAAATATATCATCATCAAAAGTTTGGGAGAAACGGAACATCTTTACTCCCGATCTGAACTATACATCACCCACTGGGCTGGTACGCACCGATCTCTATGTTTATGCAATAGATGCGAATGGTGAAACACAGTCACAACAAGCAAAGCCTAGTTATCGAAGAGCTCTGAACAAGATGCAGACACCCATTGAACGATTCTACCCGCGACTATGGGACTCGCAACATGCTCTTAACACTGGCAACCCTGTAAAATCCCTACAACAACTTGAATCGTTGCCCTTCTATAAGGAACCCTATGAGAATGCATTACGTGTCGACAGGATTCCAGTGGATAAGTTTAAGAAAGTGCCGCAGGCTATTCCAGAGCCAATCGAGCCGCTTCACACTAATCCACCGCCGCAGCAGCATTCACTATCACCACAGGCTAGTCATCTCCTCCAGTGTTTTGAACCAATCGACTTTTTTGATGCAATATTCCGTCCATACGAATTCAATAACATTCTCCAACAAACGCTAATATACAGGCAACAACTGAAGAAACTGACTTGGAACAAACCTACCTACCGAGAAATTCGTTGTTTTATTGGGCTCCTCATGTGGACTTCGCTAGTGAAAATGCCCAATCGCCGAACTTATTTCACTGATTCGAAGATATTCTACCTCCCACATTTCAGAGCCCATACTACCCGTGATCGTTTCCAAGAGCTCTTTACTATGTTATACTTAGCCAACAACGATCAAATACCACAGACACTCAAAACAGCACAACGCTTTGAGGCCAAACTCGGCAATCTACTCACAGCTGTGAATAAAACCTCAGCATCCCTGCTAACACCGGCTAGAGCACTCTCCATTGACGAGATGATGGTGAAGTTTTATGGTAGAAGTGTCCTCCGCCAGTACATTAAAGCTAAGCCACACAAGTATGGCATCAAACTCTAGGCCTTCTGCTGCGCCTGTTGTGGATACTCCCTCACACAGAACATCTACCCCGGCAGCACAGTTGAATCGGTAGGGGGACGGGATGTTGTGCTACAGCTGACACAGCCTTACCTCGATAAAGGTCATGTCGTATATTGTGACAGATTCTTCTCTCACCTCGATTTAGCAGCCTATCTGCGCTCTCGACAAACTGGCATGGTTGGTACCTCATCGCTCACCACACTACCCCATGATCTGGATTATCTCGTCAGTAATATGCATCCTCTCACATGGGCATATAAGTGGTTCAACTGCAAGGCTAACATTACCTTCCATCCCAGAAAAGGACAAGGCACGGATGAACATCTGCATGCGGAAGAACCTGTATGTCTACTCATCTGGATGGATAAGAAGTATCGAACCGAAGATAGAAAAGTCGTCTTCATTACCAACTGCCTACCAGCTATCCCAAATTCACCACACAACCAATGTCATATGAAGAACATTCGAGACTCTAACAAACAATACACCAGGAGACTTATAGCCAGCCCGCTTATTCTGAAAGCGTATAACCACCGTATGGGAGGAGTCGACAAACACGATCGTCTTGTAGGCCACCATGCCATTTCACTAACATCAAAACGCGGCTACCTCAAAATATTATTTCATGTGCTTGATTCTGCCCTTGTAAATGCATGGATCCTCTTCAAAGCAGCAATCGATGCTAGGGGTGAGTGGAACCAAGCAGCAAAAAAACTCTATACACTCGCCTGGTTCAAGGAATCTGTCATTCTATCACTTTGCGGCAGTTATACGTCTCGAGTAAAGACTCCATCCGTCCCAGGAGCCAAGCTGACACTGCCGATCCAGTCTCTGGAAATGATCACTCAGCACCAAATACAACCAATTAAAAATCTGAAACCAGAGTTTCATTGCGATAAAGGAAGATGTTGCACTTGTAAAACTTCACAACGCACTGCTTGTATGGCATGCAAACAAATATATTGCTACGAGTGCGGCAGACAACATCTGCATAACACAGATAATACGTCTGGAGAAGAAGAAGAAAATCTACTCCTCTGTCCTGAATCCGATGCGAATCCCCCACCAGACATAGTACCAGAGAGTGATAGTGAACCGGATCCAACAAGTTATGATATCTACTAGTATTATAGGGCTCCCTCCTGACCAGATTAAATATACATGTGGGTTTATTATACTTGTACACCTGTGTTGATGTATACTTGTGTGTTGATTCTATTTGTACGTACTCGTTGTGTATACTATACTTGACTCGTGTGTAACTTTCCTTGTAGGATGTACGTATTGAATTATTTGTGATATTAGAAGTACAATGTTTGCCAGGATGAAATTATTGAATGATAACTTGATAATAATGTACAAAAATATTACATGATGTATACGTAACTGTATACTATGTTTTGGTAGTATTATTCTATTTGTAAAGGGGTTGTGGGTTTGGCTTGTGCGAAATATCCAACCATCTGTGAAGTATTAACCACGTAGTGTCCTTTCATTACAGTCTTGTATTCATTTTATCCAAACTCTTTGGAGGAAGTGCGTACTGGCACCAGGTTCTAGGATATAACGAACACCCTGCTGGGTCACTCTGAAGGCTTTGCGTTTGTTGGGACTCTTCCATTTGTCTCAGATGAACCCTTCAACATGTTTCACGTTTACACATTGATTGATTGTGGAGTCATTTTATATTCTTACTTTGAAAATTAGAAACAGGCCTCTTTGTTTTATGGCCTTCTCGGCGACATATATAGCCGTATATTAAGTAGGTCATGGTTGGTACGATGCACTATTTATGGTTGATTAGTGTATGGACTGATTAATTAACTGTGTCACATTCAGAAGAAAAATGGGAATTCGTGAACTGCTATCAGGTGTAGAAATTTAGTATACGTCTAATTCTTTGAATTTTCTACAGATCAGAGAAAAATTGGGAATCTAGTACAAAATATCTGTTTTTCGCAACTGTGACGTCATAATCCCGTTTTTTTTTCAAAAACCAATAGATCGTTGTCGCAGTACAAAATTACCCCTGTATACAAATTTTCAGCTTTCTGGGATTCGTAGTCTTTCCAATCAATTACGGACAAACATCCAAACAAACACACAACAATTCCGCTTTTAATATACGAGCCCTTCGGTCTCGGTCGCTTCGCGACGGATCACTCTCTCACAAAAGTCACTTCGCGACTACGCAATACAATTAACGGCCGCTTCGCGGCCTTTCCCTCCCCAAAAAGCAATCACATTAATAATGAGTTTTAGTAGCTCAATAAATTTCAGTTGCACGATAAGAAAGCTCTAATCAAAAGAATACTAAAAGAAAAACAGGCGATAGAATAGACAAATAATTGATTGGTTAAATGAATTAATTTTCAATCAATCTAATTGGAGCCTCAGAAAATATTTCCATTATGCACAATCTATTTATACTAATTGAAGAAATCTGCTAATCCATACTAATAAAGCCTCGAATTTAATTGGCTAACAATTTTTGTCACCTTCAAATGTGAATATTTCTCTTCAAAAACCAATAGATCGTTGTCGCAGAACAAAATTACCCCTGTATATAAATTTTCAGCTTTCTGGCACTCGTAGTCTTTTCAATTAATTCTGGACAAACACACAAACACATAAACAAACAAACAAACAAACACACAACAATTCCTCTTTTTATATATAGATAGATAAGTGCACAGTATTGAATTTACCTCTGTCTGACCTCCGGCCGGCCGGCCGTACGCGATGGCCTGACTAGACCATTGGTGATAGAGGTTTAAAATTTGGACAGGAGATATATAATTTGCTGGATATGATCACCTTGAAGCCCGATTTCTCAATTTCGCTTTTGTTCGTCAGTTATATCGAAATTTGTATTCTGGTCCAGTGACTCTTTAATAATTCGAATTAGTTATTGAAAATATAGAGGTTGTATTCTCCTAAGGATGTTCTTTCTATTTATCAATTAAAATGAATTGGTCGCTAAGCAACTCTAGGTTTTATTAACGATTATTTACATAAATCAGCCATCTTCTCCATATTGTAATTGCTCAATAGTACTATACTGAATACTATAGAATATATTACATAAGCCTACTATCTGCTAGATAATGACCGTATTGATTGGTTTTGTAAGTTAATACAAGGCTGGATTCGGTTAACCGGCTAACCGGTTAACCGTTGCTGACATCGGTTAACGGTTAGAGTTTTATTAATCAGTTAGCCGGTCTGTTGAATATCAGCAGATTTATTGAGAAATTAATGTATAAAGTATTAAAGATTTTTGAATTTTATCATCACCACTTATTATATTTTCTTAGACAACATTGATTTAAATTTACCTATAGGACGAAATGTATCAGTTAATATACTTATGCGGTTATACTTTATACAGCTGAGTCTTATTCTGTAGAATAATACAGGCACGTAGCTAGAGTATGTAATTCAGGGGGGCAAGTTTTATGTTGGGGGGGCAAGTGCAGGGAGTCGGGGGGGCAAGGGGGGGACGAATCACTCTATTTACTATAACGAACACCTCCTAAATTCTCTTGGGAGGGGGGCGAGAAGTACTTTTTACTGGGGGGCAGTCGCCCCCCTCGCCCCCCCGTAGCTACGTGCCTGGCCACTAATCAAATATTTACAAAGGATTTATTGTATTGAGTAGGATGGGCGGTTAACCGGTTAACCGTTGCGAGAAATCAAATTGTAACCGTAGCCTCGGATCGGTTAACCAACCCCACCCTTGAGTGAATATGTGTTTCATTCAAGTGCAATAAAACACTTTGAAGTTGGAACATTTACAAGTTGATGATGATGTCAATTCTATTATTCAAAATAGTAACGTAAATACTACACGTATTCATAATTTCTATTTGTAATAATTAATCTTTAATTAATTAAAACATTTGAAGTCTTCACAATTCAAACATTAATTAAATTATATTACACTAAGATGAAATGTAATTTGAATATTGAAATTCTAGTTAAATTATACATTGGGGAAGTGCAATCAGAAGGAGCACACTCCCATCCCTCCTATGAGGGGTTTTTATTAATAGGTTCACATACTTTGGCTTCCAAATAACAAACCCTGAAATTAATTAAGAAGGGTAATTTACAACCACAGGATTAACTTTATTATTATTAGGTGTTTTGGGAGGGAGTTAATTGTGTAGTGCCTAACACGAACGAACAAAGGTCGCGAAGCGACCTTTGTGAGAGAGTCATCCGTCGCGAAGCGACGAGACCGAAGGGCTCGTGTTATTAAAACTCGAATGTTGTTTGCGAGTTAGTTTGGCCGGATTGTATTTAAGTCATAGGGGAACAAAAACAACATTTGCATTGGAGATCGAAGTAAGGTTTTATTTCTTATTTTCAATATTTAGGAAAAAGTCGTAATTTTTGGGGAAAATCTAAGCTTAAGCCTTCTTGGGGGCCTGAAGAAATACCTTTTCGAAATGTATCAAACTATTCCAAGAAGACATTACTGATAATTGTGTCATCTTATAAAAATAAATCATCTGGAATGAATCTTCACCATCTACTTCTGCCACCTATAGAAACTGGTCTTCTCATGCTAGTATAAAACACAAACAACCCTTAAATTTAAAGGACATGACTAGTAAACTTGAGGGAGAATACGACTCCAAGTCTTCGCTTTCAATTCCCAAATCATACGAGGAAATTTTACACCACCTTAGGGATGCTAACATGGACGAATCTAATGATTCAATATTCCCAGGACTCGAAACTATGCAACCCGTATCGACTTACAAGCCACAACCTGACCACATCACTGACCGTCCCTTTAGCTCAGTTATCTCACGCTAAAGTACTGAAACCTCTCCCAGCAGTGTCTACTACTAGAGTACTAGACGAAAAAGTAAGATCGCGTTGTTTACTAGAGCTATCAGATGAAAACACATTTCTGACAGACATTACAATCAACGCTTTTTGTGTAAGTTGATAGATTATTCATTCGGTTGTAATCATGGAGGTGGTAATCAGGGTATATTATAAGCCCATTTTTTTATTCCTAGCCCATTTTTTTATTCCTATTTTCATTTTTTTACTCCCTTGAATAGTGAGTTTTTATCGTCTGATATCCATTTCAAGATTCCATTTCTACCGAAAATCCTTTTTTTTATTCCACGAAAACAATAAAAAACATTTTTTTATTCCTTATAAAATACACTGGTGGTAATGTGCCATTCACTCAGTCATTGTATTTGATATATTATTTGTATGCATATTTAGTAGCGTATTAAGTTTTTAATAAGCACTACAGCTCTGTATTCTTCATTAATCCATTTACCAATAACTTTGATAGGATATTTTGAAAAATAACTACCCTCGGTTTCAAGGACTCCAAGACACGATTCTATCGCTAGTAAGTTAAATAGGTTTTATAATTATAAATTTAATTCAAATTTACATCTTGTTATTTGTATTACAGATACGTCAGTTTATCAAAGCACCCAAGGGAAGTGCCCAGATCCATCACGACGGGCAATTACAATGGGTTTGCTCAAGTATAAAGTCAAATGGAAATACTATTACTCTTTTCGATTTAATGACGAATGGTCGGACAAGCAGGGAGCTGGATACGCAACTAGCACTTTTGTACAGGCAGGAATTGAATGATTTAAGCGTAACAATTGCTCCTGTACAACAACAACGCGGTGGGTCAGACTGCGGGTTATTTGCAATTGCATTTTGCTTGGCCTTTGCACTTAACCAGCATCCAGCAACACTTCGATACCGACAGTGCAAGATGAGGAAACATTTAGGTGAGATATTTCGG
Organism: Hexactinellida sp. DTS-2022; assembly: GCA_028753945.1. Lineage (NCBI taxonomy): Eukaryota > Metazoa > Porifera > Hexactinellida > Hexactinellida sp. DTS-2022. The sequence continues at coordinate 2,686,028 of JAPNXP010000013.1, read as the reverse complement.
AAAGAGATTATTAAGCCATTCCCTACAACCAAGGGAAACAACGTGACCAATTAGTAATATCCCATGTGGAGACTAACACAATAGCTTTATGGTACGTATGCCGTCTCCCTTCATATGCTTTTAACCACATGGTTGAATGCCAACAATGTAAGAAATGGTAACATAAACCATGCGTGGGAATTCCTGACACTAAGAACTTAGTCTCTGTGTTTAGATGTCACTCATGCACTCAGGACAACAATTGCAATATTTAAGATAATTAGCAGAAATACGTATAAAGATTACAGTATAGTATATTATAGTTTAGTATAGAAGTAGATATTGTCTTCGCTTTAGGTGCATCTTTAGAACTTCTTGTTGATTCAAACAAGCTAGGAAATATTTAACATTGTAATATATATTTCTATTCTCATGAAATAAACTTGTGGTGATATTCTTCTAAGGATAGAAAACAACTGTTCACAGGCTTGAGAATTTAAGTCATTGATGCTATTTGTGTTGATTGATGACATTGCATATGAGGAGTTGCAAAGATGGTTTCGTGAATGAAACAGATCTATAAGAAAGGTAGTTTCCGAAATAACTGAGGGTCCCTACATATAAGGAAAATAAACTTTAAAATGCCAATATTGTAATGACTGTAATTACAAGTCAGGAATATTACATTTATTAGTTACCTAATCATGCACGTATTATGCAGGTTGCACGCATTATCATAGATAATAATGCTTGGAGGGATTCTGAAATATCTTAAAATTAGATTGAAAACTATGACAGTTGACTCAATTTTCCTTAAGATTTGAAACCCACAACATATTTTATGTTTGCAAACAATAACGAGTAATCCAGGAGATAATCGTTGATGTTTGGGATATACTTTAGTACACTTCTCTATTGATTCATCAATTGCACCATGATATAGAGGAATCCTAAAAGAATATACACTCTTGAAGGTATTATATATAATTATCTTATTCAAAAAATTTTATTATACTTTACCTGTAATTCTTTGTAAATCCTGGAAAATACGTACAATAGCTTTCACAGCCTGCTTCGATTTCTATAGGGATACGTGTTGGATGTGTATATAAGATTTTAATTTTCACAAGTATTGCTCCAAGTAGTTTCGCGACAATAGGATGCAAGATAAGTTGTCCTCCAGTAAGCTGTATTCTCTCAAAAGAATTAAATAATATAGATAGAGAGCTCATCTTTCGACAAATTGGTAAAATATTTGAATGATCTACTGCAGTTCCCATGGAAAGTTGTACTACTGATTGTTGCTCAGCGCTGGTCAATATGGAAAATTTAAATAGTCCTGTAATTGGTTCAGGACGGCTAAGTAGGTTAACTATACTCTTTACATTAGGTAAATTTTGACAGATATTCACAATGTCTTCTTTATGGGTGCTACTATGTCTAATATAGTCAGCCAAGGAGTCGATTAGTAAATCAAGCAATTCGTTAAACCTATCGACCCTTAAACCATTCTGGGAATACTCTTGAAGCTGTTTCCGAAAGTGTTCATTCGCTACGAATAGACGTTCTGTTAGCGGTATCGGACTAAATTGTTGATTTTCATCATACTGATAATCAGTTTCTGGAACTTCTTTACTTGTACCCATCGTTACTCCGTCCATTATAATAACGTGCGGATTATCTTTGCAAACTGGACAAGTTAAAGAGGCTGTGTAATCAATATTAATCATACGAAAATATGCGTACCAAGCATGTTGTAATATATGATAGTAATATACTTGTTTTTCCTCCCCATACGTTCCATCTTTCCATTCTTCGCCCTAGGAATAAAAAATGCTCATTATATGAAGTAGACTTTGATTTTCAGGATTTGTTCGACTATATAATATTCCGATATGATAAATAACTGTTTAATGAGACCTACCTCGCGTATCCATGTAATGTATTCCTTGATAAGGTCATGAGTTCACTGTATTCGAATAGAACTCCATAGTGGACAAGATAACGGTTGTTTATATTCAATAAAAGCATAGCAAGTCCTTCGAAAACTGCTTTACAAACGCACGGGCCATTGCATCGGGAACTAAAGACTAAAAAATAATTAAGTTAGGATAATATATTAATTTGCAAATATTTAGTGAAACCAAGTGGTTACTGAGTAATAACATACTTACTTTTATGTTCATTGAGCTTTAGCACCTCATTCTCTGTATACACAATTATCCCGGTTTTCTCTAAAACTAAATCTTCAAGTTTATTGAATGGGTAGCCATTTACACAATATTCAGCTTCAGGTAAAATATTTAGAGGTAGCTGTAGTCCTCGTGAGAGTTGTCGGGGCTAAACTTGGCTCATTGTTTCGTCTAGACTAATAGGTATAGGAAGGGTCGAGATAGTAGATAATAAAATCTCACTTTCTTCCTTTATTGGTTGTTCTAAGGTGGTCAAGATAGGTTGGAATCTGTGTTTCTGTTTACAAACTCCAGGACAAGTCTCACAATACCATTTTCTCCCTTTATTAAGATAACAGTAGGTGTAATCACTCTCAAGAAAGAAAATAGTTTTTTCATTTAGAAGAAAGTACATACAATCATTCAGTGTACAAGGTTCACTAATCGCTAAACATTGTTGGTGCATACATTGAATTGTTGCTTTATAATGGAGACACTGTTTCCCGATACAAAATGTGCAATATTCTTTACGGAAATTGACAACAAGCAAACTCTTGTATAACATGATCCTTCCTAAAGGGAAGTTATATAAACTGGGAAAGAGCCAACTCAAAGATGTCAAAGGATTAAACAATTTAATTACCATTGATAGACAGAAATTAACTGGAAATAGAAACACCAACTCAATATTATAAAGAATGAAAGGGGGATATCATATTATACATGTAGATTACGAGTAGCCCAGAAGCAGTAGATTATATAAAAGGAAACACTTCGAGGCCAATTTATGACAAGCATGCCATTGCATAATCGCGCACACGTGTTATAATTTTGCAATTATACTACCATAAGCCTGTAATAGAACTATAAACACAGTATACTTCTTGCAATTCTAGTTAAGTAAGAATATAAAATGACTCCACAATCAATCAATGTGTAAACGTGAAACATGTTGAAGGGTTCATCTGAGACAAATGGAAGAGTCCCAACAAACGCAAAGCCTTCAGAGTGACCCAGCAGGGTGTTCGTTATATCCTAGAACCTGGTGCCAGTACGCACTTCCTCCAAAGAGTTTGGATAAAATGAATACAAGACTGTAATGAAAGGACACTACGTGGTTAATACTTCACAGATGGTTGGATATTTCGCACAAGCCAAACCCACAACCCCTTTACAAATAGAATAATACTACCAAAACATAGTATACAGTTACGTATACATCATGTAATATTTTTGTACATTATTATCAAGTTATCATTCAATAATTTCATCCTGGCAAACATTGTACTTCTAATATCACAAATAATTCAATACGTACATCCTACAAGGAAAGTTACACACGAGTCAAGTATAGTATACACAACGAGTACGTACAAATAGAATCAACACACAAGTATACATCAACACAGGTGTACAAGTATAATAAACCCACATGTATATTTAATCTGGTCAGGAGGGAGCCCTATAATACTAGTAGATATCATAACTTGTTGGATCCGGTTCACTATCACTCTCTGGTACTATGTCTGGTGGGGGATTCGCATCGGATTCAGGACAGAGGAGTAGATTTTCTTCTTCTTCTCCAGACGTATTATCTGTGTTATGCAGATGTTGTCTGCCGCACTCGTAGCAATATATTTGTTTGCATGCCATACAAGCAGTGCGTTGTGAAGTTTTACAAGTGCAACATCTTCCTTTATCGCAATGAAACTCTGGTTTCAGATTTTTAATTGGTTGTATTTGGTGCTGAGTGATCATTTCCAGAGACTGGATCGGCAGTGTCAGCTTGGCTCCTGGGACGGATGGAGTCTTTACTCGAGACGTATAACTGCCGCAAAGTGATAGAATGACAGATTCCTTGAACCAGGCGAGTGTATAGAGTTTTTTTGCTGCTTGGTTCCACTCACCCCTAGCATCGATTGCTGCTTTGAAGAGGATCCATGCATTTACAAGGGCAGAATCAAGCACATGAAATAATATTTTGAGGTAGCCGCGTTTTGATGTTAGTGAAATGGCATGGTGGCCTACAAGACGATCGTGTTTGTCGACTCCTCCCATACGGTGGTTATACGCTTTCAGAATAAGCGGGCTGGCTATAAGTCTCCTGGTGTATTGTTTGTTAGAGTCTCGAATGTTCTTCATATGACATTGGTTGTGTGGTGAATTTGGGATAGCTGGTAGGCAGTTGGTAATGAAGACGACTTTTCTATCTTCGGTTCGATACTTCTTATCCATCCAGATGAGTAGACATACAGGTTCTTCCGCATGCAGATGTTCATCCGTGCCTTGTCCTTTTCTGGGATGGAAGGTAATGTTAGCCTTGCAGTTGAACCACTTATATGCCCATGTGAGAGGATGCATATTACTGACGAGATAATCCAGATCATGGGGTAGTGTGGTGAGCGATGAGGTACCAACCATGCCAGTTTGTCGAGAGCGCAGATAGGCTGCTAAATCGAGGTGAGAGAAGAATCTGTCACAATATACGACATGACCTTTATCGAGGTAAGGCTGTGTCAGCTGTAGCACAACATCCCGTCCCCCTACCGATTCAACTGTGCTGCCGGGGTAGATGTTCTGTGTGAGGGAGTATCCACAACAGGCGCAGCAGAAGGCCTAGAGTTTGATGCCATACTTGTGTGGCTTAGCTTTAATGTACTGGCGGAGGACACTTCTACCATAAAACTTCACCATCATCTCGTCAATGGAGAGTGCTCTAGCCGGTGTTAGCAGGGATGCTGAGGTTTTATTCACAGCTGTGAGTAGATTGCCGAGTTTGGCCTCAAAGCGTTGTGCTGTTTTGAGTGTCTGTGGTATTTGATCGTTGTTGGCTAAGTATAACATAGTAAAGAGCTCTTGGAAACGATCACGGGTAGTATGGGCTCTGAAATGTGGGAGGTAGAATATCTTCGAATCAGTGAAATAAGTTCGGCGATTGGGCATTTTCACTAGCGAAGTCCACATGAGGAGCCCAATAAAACAACGAATTTCTCGGTAGGTAGGTTTGTTCCAAGTCAGTTTCTTCAGTTGTTGCCTGTATATTAGCGTTTGTTGGAGAATGTTATTGAATTCGTATGGACGGAATATTGCATCAAAAAAGTCGATTGGTTCAAAACACTGGAGGAGATGACTAGCCTGTGGTGATAGTGAATGCTGCTGCGGCGGTGGATTAGTGTGAAGCGGCTCGATTGGCTCTGGAATAGCCTGCGGCACTTTCTTAAACTTATCCACTGGAATCCTGTCGACACGTAATGCATTCTCATAGGGTTCCTTATAGAAGGGCAACGATTCAAGTTGTTGTAGGGATTTTACAGGGTTGCCAGTGTTAAGAGCATGTTGCGAGTCCCATAGTCGCGGGTAGAATCGTTCAATGGGTGTCTGCATCTTGTTCAGAGCTCTTCGATAACTAGGCTTTGCTTGTTGTGACTGTGTTTCACCATTCGCATCTATTGCATAAACATAGAGATCGGTGCGTACCAGCCCAGTGGGTGATGTATAGTTCAGATCGGGAGTAAAGATGTTCCGTTTCTCCCAAACTTTTGATGATGATATATTTCCAAAGTAATTAGGGAGCTGTTCTCTTGGGTCCAGTTTAGGTAGGTAAAGGTCGGATGGAGGTGGTGGTGGTAGTAGTGTGGTAGGATCACTGTTTGCATCACCGATGTAAGTGATATATGTAAAGGATTGCGTTTGTTTGGAAAATGGGTTGTAGTGCCGGGAAACTCGTTTTACTTCTCTCGATGTGGGTGGAGTAGATGATCGCTTTCCCTTAGCATGCTGGGTAGAGACCTCTAGTGGTGGAGGAAAGATAAACTTTGGGGGAAAGTTTCCTGTATCTGGCTCTGCAGATGGTGTTGCTGCAGACTGTATCTGCAATTCCGGCAGTAAGACATCTGCTAATTGCGTCGCAGGACTGGGAAGGGGTATGTCCGTTGTAGATATGTATTGTGTGCTAGGCGTGAGGGGTGTTGTGAGAATGCCATACAAATCAGTATCTTCTTCATCTTCAGTGAGGAATTCGTCATTTGATTGGTATGCATCTTGAATGTGGGAGATGGATAGAAGTGGGACATCATCCCTAATCGCTTCCTCAGCTTCCAGATCCCAATTTGAATGTGTCGGCTGTTCTGATCTATTTGCCATGAATTGCTTCAATTTTCGAGGTAATAAACTTTTCAAGTAAATATCTAGCTTGAGTTGGTGCTGGAATAGTTATATGAGCTGCTTCACCAGTGCCCTTATATTATATACTAACTGAAAGGAAAGGTGTCACATGTCACATTGTGCCCAAATTAGTACAAACTGTGCACTAGTGGTTTGACCTTTTCTAAAATTAGCTCAAAAGACTTTCTCAATCTTTGTGCACAGATTTTTATTAACCTTTCGACAATAGTTTCCACAGCAAGATGAATTCAATTATATTCAAGTATGAGTAAGTTACATATAACTTAGTAATCTTCCCTTTGATATGCAGCTAAATTCGCCTCGAGGCGTGTGGCGTGTTCATAAATACAACCCTGATAACAGTTACTACAACTAGATGCGATAAAGGTTAAACTATTAGCAAAATAATACAATACGACGATAATTATTGTGAAACTCAGCAAATTTATACCAATTCACAATACAACACATACAGTACTCTAACAGTAACATAATCAGGATCACAAGAATTCTGGAACATTCTAATCCGAAAAATGGCCGTCATTCTCGTTCGTTGTTCCTTATGCTGTAACTCCTGCTACACCTGACGACATGGAAAGTAACATAGGATACTACTGCATCTATAGGTGTTACGTTATCTGCGTATCAGACTTTAATCTAATTACTGTATAAAGTTCAAAATGAAAATACTCTAGGACAATAATAATAATAATAAAGTGACACATAGTAGTTAGAAAAGTTTTTGAGGGATGCGGTGCTACTAGTCTACAAGTGCTGGCCAATCGTATCTCGACACTTCATGTAGTTGTCCTGGTATTCATTGTACATGGGTAAATTGAGTGCAGGAGGCACTAGCACTGTTCTAATGGAAATGTTAATTATAAGGAATATATTTAGGGAAAGTTGAAAATGAGGATTCTACAGGTCAAATATTTAGCTATAGCAATGTTCTTAGAAAATTGCAACAGTTTGCAGAGTTTACATGTATTGAAGTTACCCGGAAACTGTGTATAATGCAGCCTGTCCACGTAAATTAAGCTAACTCTAAAACAAATCGAATGTGATGATCTAAAAATAGACATGAATTCAAATGTACTAATGGGTGACAGTTTATTCTAAACGACAGAAACAATTTTCGCCCACGCGTCGATATTTGGTTATACACCACATTTACAACAACGGAAGCAGAACTAAGAGGCCACCAGTGGCAGTTAGTAACGAATCAAGACTAATGGAATGCCATTATCGTAATCAAAGAACTAAAACAAATCTGACCTGTATTATGACACAAATTAGCTCAAGTTACCCGGAAAAACATCTGATAAGTCTATACTTAGACACCCACTAATTAGCTCTATATATGGTTATACAGTACATCTATAATTAGATGGATTAGGAAGAATCTTCCAAGTTGACGTCAAGAGGCAGGAATTCTAAAGGATACACATTCCATTAGGACACTTTCTCATCCAAACCAAAAATAGACACCTATATATTTAGTTACTAACAAACGAAATAAATAAGCATTTTCAGCTGTAGTCATTCAGCAGCTATATGCTTCAGATATTATAAAAAGTAGGCTGATTGTAAGTTGTAACAGGTCGATACATCAGACAAAAGAAAAGAGTCTCACAACCAAACTTATATAACAAGTCAAATTCAGATAAATGAACCACGACAAACTACAAAGGGACAGACACCAATAGTCTGGCAAGTACCGCCCCGTGCCTGCCGTAATTCACAGCCACACTTGGTTTTGCTGTCTCAGTCTCTCAATGCCAGTCTATATGAGAAGAGCGCATTACAACGCAAAACTACTGGACGAATTATGGGCCTATCAGAAAACCAACCATGATCCAGTGGAAATCACTTACATGAGTGAACGAGGAGTACTCACTAGTCAAGTTAGGCGTTTGCTAGTACACGATAATCTATATCTGGAGCTGTTCCACCAATCTACAGACCAAAACCTGGTGGAGGAGTTTGGCATGGAGGAATATAAGGCCTACAAGCATTATGTGAAGCTATACGGAAGGAATTTCCGATGGGGCCACAAGCAGCTCACCTTCAAAGAGAGAGACGAACTTCGAGCACGAAAGACCCATGAAATATCTGTCTATTTACCTGCAGACAGGCCAATCAATCTTATTGAATATTAGTAATACAATGTAGTAGTTCGATAGAGTAATGTAACATGTACCAATTCATTGTGCTGTCAATTATTACAATATGACGTGAATAATATGGCCTGTTAATAGGCATACAGTGATACAGTATTTGCTATAAGGATTTCGGGGCGTGTCCAGGGAAAATGCTCATTCACCTAAGCTTCCGGGTAATTGCGTTTGGATATGCTCATTTCCAGAATATGAGGTAGAGTCCGAGTTGGGAAGTAAGCTCCCCGGAAATGATAGGGGCACTGCTATACACTGACTAACTGATTCCAAAGTCCAAACACATATAGTAGATCGATTAGAAGTGGCAACGAGAGTTGAAAGTTTGGGAGAATAATAGCCATTTTTGATAGAATTAATACCCACACAAAAGTTTATCTATGTTGCACTGGTTCCATTTATATATAATAGAAAATATAATTACAAAAATCCACCTGGTCAGGGCCATGAAAGCCTCAGTTACGTCCAAACATGAAATACCTGACTAGATGAGTTACTGTAACTATTGTAATTGTAATGTATTTCACAGTAAGTATTTTAATGAAGAGCCATTCAATATGAATCAAAAATAATGAAATACAAGTCGCAAGATAATAATCCAATCTAACAATGCAATATGTGCTACAATATGTCCATTGTGATATACGTACTTCATCAGCTTATGGATCGCTCAAACCTTTATCCAGGAGACGCTGCGTTGATCTTAGATCTATGGTGTCATTAATCTCCCACAAGTATCCAGCTGACTTCATTCAGTGTTTAGCAATTCTTGAATTATATAAGCAATGTCTCTAACTGATCAATGGCCCTATTTCGGGATCAATGGTTTATCTATACGCACACCACAGGTTGCATCTAGGATTTTAGGTTCCAAGCAACATAGGATATTGTTTCGTTCGAAATAACAATGGAATGCAATTGATATAATACAATAATACAATAATTCAATAGATTATTACAAAACAATTACTTATACACTAACCAGCAAAAAGTATTTGAACAATTGGAGTTTTAATGCAAACTGCAATAATCGTCTGGTACTTATCAGAGGCTGTATAAACTACTCTGAAATGACCATAAATATCTTGCTATAGTTATAAATTAAATAATATTTTGAATTCACGTGATTTACTTAATATCCATGAAGAGGCATAAGTGTATCTGCCACGTGCCACTTGTGGCACAAGTGGCACAAATGGGAATGTGACTGTATTCCAGTAGAAAATAAACGTAATCATTTGAAATTATGCTCCTAGAGTAATTCGACCATGTGGAATTCAATTCTGCGATCAGAACTTCTATATTCTCATTCCATTTTGATGATCAGAAATTATATATTTAATTAGCTAATTATATAGTTAATGAGTTTAACACCTGGATATAAATGTAAATTCAAAAATTTTGCCATTTTATTATATATCACATATCGTTTTATGTAAATAGCAGTGTTGATGCATCACCAATGCTATTTTGCTGATAGAAGCTTGAATGTATAAAGACAAATTATTGCTGTTCAAATACTTTTGTCCGGCTAGTGTATAATATATTATGTGTATAAACACTGCTCGTTGTTAGTAGCTTGGGCATTCTGGAACGAAAAGTAAGAGAAGGCGTAATCATTAGTGGGCATCAGGGCAATGAAGTAGAGAGACTCTCGCCAATTTAAAACACCTAAACAGTCGATCTAAATACAAAACAAGAAAAAGAACTTCTAACTAAGTGAAATGAACACGATAAACCAATTGAATTACTAATTTGGTCATTGTATTGAAATTAGATAACTTCGAAACTATGCTTGGTACAACAGACTTTGGCCCCCCAATAGAGCTGTTGAGTTATATTTTAGCTGTGTTGAGCAATTATTACGAATAATTATACGCTGAGAGAAATATGCCAATACAATTTTGCTAACTATAGAAATTCATCAAATGATCAAATGGACCCTAGTTGGATACGTAAATCCTAATTTGAGTTGCCATGCTATTCAAACACAATTCCTAGTGAATTGACGCGGTATTCAATAGGTAGATTGGTCAGAAAGCAGGGAGGGAGTTAAGTTAATTAAGTTATAATTAAGTTAACACTAACAGGACGAGTCGGATAGATGGGAAGGGAAACTTCAAAATGTGTTACGTTTACAAAAACTAACACAATTAGTCTAAAACAGTTCTTACTACCAAACGAATTTGGATAATTTCTATATAGTGTTATTGTAGTTCTGAGCTAAATGGTAACGCGTATAGATTTCATGCCGAAGTACATCGTATTTAATCACATATTACACCCTTACTTGGGATTCTCAGATAATAGTAACCTTTCAACATTCAAGAGCAATTGTAAATTGCACGAATCAGTCTTACTAGCTTCGGATGAGGAGAAGTAGATCTGTCGATCGAACTCGAGCTCAAACTTAATCTAGGCGCGCAGAAAACTTTGCCTGGATGAAAGCCTGAGCGTATCCCAACATAAACAACTGCCTTTAGCAGTTAATCCTTGGCGTTTCAATCAAAGATATAGGCGTAGCAACACTCTACAATAAAGCTTCATGTCGAGTCAAAGCAAATATTAATATAGCGTAGAATAATCTAAATAACTCGCTTCCAGGCAGCGAATCAGCTTCGGAGCATTGAGCGTGTATTGTATATTTGTGTGTATTCGAATTGAAATACTATTTGTAAAGAAAGATAAAATGAAGATGAAATGTAATGTTCGGTGGGTTCCAACTATTAGACAAGGTGGTATATACAGGGTCGTGATGTGACAATGTAGTAACAATATATAATCCATAGGATGAAACAGACAACGTATTTCCTTAGCTAATAGGCTGTCACAACAATAACTAAACGAAAATACTTTATTGCAACGTGAGCGACAATAAATACATAAGTATAAACTGGTAGTCCTCGTTATAGACAGGGCCATAAAGAGTGGCTGGAGATTAAGTGGTTATGGGAAGTAGGAATAGTCAACCATTTAGCCTGTTGTAACTAATAAGCTCTAGCACGTCTAATTTCAAAAATATAAAATAGCATGGATTAGACGCAGTAAATATGGAACCTGTGATTTGATGGGATAGAGGTGTGAAATGTATTATTAGCGTATGGGAAGTCGTGGTACTCAAGTATTCAGCCGTTTGCAGCTAACCTCTAGGTCATCTAGTTTTCGAGATATACGGTACTAAAATAAGCATATATTTCTATGATGTCATAAAAAAAGAACTCCGTGATATTGAGTTTGTCTAGTGATATTGAGTTTGTTAAAATGTTTTATTTGGGTATGGGAAGAGGTATAATCACGCACTTCGCCATTTAAAGCTAAGATTCACATCATATTTTCAGAATTATATATCGGTTGGACCATGGATATGATCCAATAAATGATTTCGTTGTTCCTGTTATAACTCGACACAATGCGATGAAACTTATTATTGTATTCTATTCTCCATACCCGAAAACCTATCCGCAAGTAAAACATTCAATAGGTCTAAAGTGTATGGTTAAGGCAGCGTTTCTCTAACATATTTAAGCTCCGCCCCCCCTCTATCGAATTTAGAAATGTAACGCCCCCCTTCCAAAATATTCACACTTCAACTAATGTTATATAGCAAAGTTCTACACCTCTACTGTTATAACACTATGATTTATGTGTGTGTATATATATAAGTGTTAACAAGGCTTATTAATCTACTATATAAATCACTATTGATTAAGTTGTCCACAAAATCTTTAGTGTGTTCGCCAGAGTTTCGCGCCCCCCCTTGGAAATGTTCGCGCCCCCAGTTTGAGAACCACTGGGTTAAGTTAATAATGACTCTTTTCACTTTTATGCTTACTCATCAATTTGACAGCAAATATTTGAAAAAAATATTGTCATATTGTGTTTAATTCTAATAGAGAAAAAAAAAACACTTCTAAATCCTATTTTTTTTAAAAATAAAAGTAATGTAAGCTTGGTTTATTAAATTGGGACACTGTGTCCCAATCGTCCGCCTACGGTTAATTGTCAAAGTTAGGTGCTCCTCCAGCAGGGTAACCAGGTGACTACTTTAAAAGAAGGACACGTTTAAAATTAAAGAGATCGCAGGTTGAGAAACCCTTAATGTAGAACATTTGAGAATAAGGCTTGACCCACACCTTCAGGACGGAGGCCCAGAACATTGATTAAATTATTGTATATTCCGCATGCTCTATAGGTGGAGTATATTCACAGGAATTTTCATCCAGAAATTCCAAATACTTTAGGAAATATACCACCTTGCGCCACTTCGCGCCACTGACGTAATACAAAATTTGGATGGGATTTCGTCACAATTTATAGCGGAATTATCTAATTTGTATTGCTTAATACTTCATAACGTAAGATTAAACCATTGCATATTATTACTTAGTTAACGTTGTTATATAACCACTATATAAGATTCCTACTGAATGAAGTGATATATATATAGGAAAACAGTATTACAATATAAATAAACAGATATTCTTCAACAAAGTACCAACCCAGTCCAATTCGCGCGGATGGAGGGAAAAATTTAATTATGATTTTTAGGATTTCTTTGCAGATTACTATTGTAGTAATAGTGCTACCTAACTTGTATTAGAATTTAACGTTTCTGATACATTTACAAATTGTTGTAATTCTTTGAATCGGAAAAATGCAATAATCATCACCAAAATAACTTGTTTTGAAGCTAATAAAATATCTAATAAAATGATAAAAGCTCCCATTACATTTGAACTAAGTATATGTATTGAATAAACAAGGCATAATCAACACTAAAACTTTTGTGGTTTTTCACTTACATCGGCGCGAATATTTTCAGTCAGGATAGGAATTTAATATTACGCATTATGGAACTGTAATCAATTACTCGAGCGAATATTATTCGAATTCAATTTTGATTGCGGATTTATTACCATTATAGATAAGGCTAAACTGATATATGTATGGATTTGAAGGGGACGTTATTAGTGAAGGTGTGGGTCGAGCCATAAAAAAAGGCTTTTGTACAAGGACATGGGCTAGTATACTTTAATAATTCTGAGTATGGTTGAACAACAAAGTTATTTAGACAGGTAGAGGAGTGGATTATTAGAATGAAGAGACTGTAAACAATTTTTTAAAAGATACAAAAGGACACAGTGTAAGAAAGCAGTTAGCATGACTGCCTGAAAAGGACTGTCCTTCTAAAAATTGGACATTTGGTCACCCTGCTCGTCAGGTCCTTTGGCCAAAACCCTCCACCCCCTGGCCCCCCCTCAAGAGCCCCCCCGGTTCGGCGCCTATGGTTCTTTGCATCATCTATGTCAGTGGTTCCCAAACTTAACTACTTCGCGACCCACTATACTTCTCCAACAACTCCGGGTACAATTTCACTATCTTACCTCACCTAGATATTTTTGTGTTTTACCCAACTCCGACCCCCTTATCTAACAAATATAACTATATTTGATACCTTAAACCATTCATAATATTATAGTTATTACCGTGATTTTTATTTTAGTTAATATTAGGCGGGCACTACTGGGTACTAATTAATTGACCAACATTATAGAGAAAGCGAAAAATTTTATGCATTCTGGTCGGATTTCCGGGATAAAATTTTCTTCATTAAAAGGGACTCAAATTCTAAAAATGGTGGAAAAATATAATTGTCTGAATTTTTCAAATTTGTAGCTCAGTCGAATGAAATTTGTGACTACCCTTGAATTTCATTGACAACTTTGTTATCCATTATTTTGTTTATCCATACGAAACTTATTTAGAATTATGTCTTTTTACGATGGGAAGTTTTCCTTTGGTCCTCCACGTGAGTTGGAAGCAATGGTTAGTTTAAAAGTTGATAATCTTACTTTCAGAACCACTCCTGATGATCTTCTGCCTATCTTTGAACGATACGGCCGCGTAGGTGATATATATATACCTAGGGATAGATATTCTAAGGAATCCAGAGGATTTGCTTTTGTCCGTTATTTTGATAGATTGGATGCTGAGGATGCTATGGACAGACTTGATGGTTTCAAAGTAGATGGAAGGGAAATTCGGGTGCAAGTTGCTAGGTATGCTCGTCCTCGAGAGCCAGTCTATTCTCCAAGTCGAAGTCGTTTGCACAGCCACCACGATAATTTTCGTAGAAGACGTAGGAGTTTATCTTATTCCCCTAGAAGATATAGACGATCTTCACGGAGTAGAACTCCAACCAGGAACAGAAGGCGCTCTCGAAAACATGTTACCCATTCTAAGTCATTCTCACCATCACGAAGCCGATCTCGTTCCTCTTCTAAATCTTACGCTAATTCCAGATCTTCAAGTTCATCGATAATTCATGACTCAAAACCTCAATTACGAAAATATAGAGGTTCACATAAATCTGCAGTTAAAAAATCAGATGTTCGAATGTCTGATTCAAATAATAGTCCTTGTTCTACTAGATATATTTCCCAAGATAAGATAGAGTTGTCAAATTCTCACAGTGAACAAAAAGTTAACATTTCATCAACTACTCAGAATTTACCTATCAAACAGTTAACTAACTCTGATTCTGATAGTTCATATAATTTGAATCCACTCCGAACGAAGCACATTCCCTAAGTTTCTATGGTAAAGTTCAATTCTTATGTCAAATGTAAAACTCATTCTTATACTTAAATTATAGTTACTATAATTTATAGGTTTTCTCGACAACTTCATACATTAATTTGATATTGAGCCAAAACCTCAAGTCCATTTTTGTCATTATTGCTTTGTTTCATTTTAGATAATTTCAATTATAGTTAATGTACTTGAATATTTCTTAGAGATCGTTTGTTTTATAATAATACGATTCATGCACTATCGGTTAACAATTCCTGCAGAATTATGATTTGAAGTGATGAGCTTCTTGATTGCATGAAATATTATAACTAGTTTTTGTATGATCACGATTATTTTTGAATACAGTCGAAACCGGTTTATTCTAACTCGGGTTATTATAACTTATCGGTTTATTCTAACAATTAGTAATGTAATCTTTTGTGAGAAATTCCAACTACAGTACATATTGGATATAGTGATAATGGTGGGGACATCAGATTTATCGTCAAATTATCACTATATCCACTATATCACTATATCCAATATATCACTAAACCCATTATATCACTATATCCACTATATCACCGCATCTAATATATGACTGTATACATTGTCAATACTTATATTCTGAAAAGAATAATCAAATTCCTTATCAAATTCAAGTGGTACCGATATTTATACTGTAAAATATGAAATTATGGGTTCCAAGTAAGGTCAAAATCCAATATTCTTGTGTAATCTGTACACAAATTATCACTATATCCAATAATGATATCATTATAACCAATAAAATTTGTATGGGATTTGCTCGGGGACGCACATAAAGCTGCAAAATTATCACTATATCCAAATTATCACTATATCCATGATCACTATATCTATTATGTACTGTATACTGTATTTTTCATCGGTTTTTTCCAACTATCGGTTTTTTCTTACTATTTTTATCTGAAAAGAAATGGTTAGAAAAAACCGGTTTGAACTGTATTAATTAATACCGAGTACATTTGATTTAACATAGGTACATAAAAGTTCATAAGCTTTAATTATGTCACTCGATACGAACTACATTGTAGTTTGTACTTACCAAGTCCCATTTTATTGTATTCCTATGTATCCGAGGGATTTTTGCATAGCGGTTAATGCTGAGCTATTCAATGGTATAGACATTGAATCTCCTAAAGGAATCTTTAGTTCTGAAAATCAAATTATTCTATACATATGGGGTTTACATTTATAACAACTTTCTGAGGGGTATTTCGTTATGTCAGCCTTTTAACTGGAGTTTTCTTTAATGTAAATTATAATTATACAATAGAATCTCTATAGTACGATCACCTGGGGACCGTCAAAACACATTCATCTTATCCGGAATTCGTGTAAAGCAATATAATTTGAATTAAAGGATTTTAAGGAGACCAGAATTTGTGTTCGTACTAACGAAATTCAACTCTATTATGTCATTATTTTGAGATTAGCAATTATTATCTATCTTATACATTTTACTATAGAAACATTGTTAAAATTGATAATCTTATCTCTAAACTTTTGAGGTGATGATTAGATAATAAAATATACATTTTGCAGTTTTCTCGAATTTTTAATTCAAAAGCATAGAATAGAGGGCATTCGAGTTGTACAGAAACATTTAATATTAGTTCTGAATTCAAATAACTCTCCAATCCAGTGGGTTTGAAGGTAACTTCAGAAGGATAAAATGATCGTCATTATCCCATTTTTGTCTATTTCAAATTTTGCCCTTCTATTTCTAAGTTTGGTTTTTATTATCCACAAGTCACCCCAAACTATGTTCAAATCAAAGGCATATTTATGAACTAATGTTCAAAAAGGGGTGGTAAAGTCTACTTACTTACGATGTTAAAGCAGTGACAAATTAAATTTTCTGAAAATACTAAATCGTCACTATCTAATTGTGCAATGTTGATGTTGAAGCTGTAATTATTATTATTCCAGTAGAACTTGGATTCTTTTTACAGATTATTTATTCTCCCACAATTCCTTTTTATGCCACTTCTGACCCATTAGTTTTTTTCCAGTACATATACATATCTCTAACAAATTATTAACTGAATTAAATCGCAAGTTAGATATAATTTTGTCCCCTACAAAATTCAGTGCGTTTGATCATCTTTCAAAGCAGTCTCCAAAATACAAGAGGTATCCAAACAGCAGATTTCTAATGACATTGTTTTTCAAGCTCTTTTACACCCTGTCGAGAATACCGTTTGTATTTGTTAATATTGTAGCTAGCAAGTTAACTCCTATACTACCGCTAGGGCCACATTTGATTGTATCATTTCTGAGAACACTACGAACCAACAGTGTTAGAGAAAAATTATTTTTCAAAAAATCAAAAACAACTCCAATTTTTTATAATTATTCGATCTTCGAAAGATAGAACATTGATTATAGGTTTTCGAGTCTAAATTGTTTCTTTCTGTATTCACAATTGGCTTAAAATTGCTATTGGTAGGTAATGAGTATTTGCTTGCAGGTGCCTTCTTGTGAAGTATTATGAATGACATCTGTAACAGCATATTATTAATAGCCAAATATAATTTTACCAAAAAAATGTTTTTTTGCTTGCATATTATACCTGAAATCGACATCCGCTGTGGGAAAACTTTGATTTCAACAGTCCAATTTATACATGCGATTAATACCCTGTAACATGGTTAACTCAGCAGTTTTTTTCTAGTAGCCAAATTATATTGTTAACATCAAATTAAGTGCTGCACTTTAATTGCTCAAGTATGTTGAAATTGCTTAAATACTATTAATGCCCAAAAGGTTTTCTACAATAGTTTTTAAGCTGCCAGTATACTTCCAGATTTATCAAAATCCGCCAATTTGGATACTTTTGGCTTGACAATTAATATTTAGAGTTGTCTAATAGTATATTCGCACTCAGTACGCATACCCGAGAAAAACAAGGGGTCACTCGATATGGTTACTCCAAATTGAGAGATCGGAATGTTTATCACATTCTTACCGTTGCTATGGAAAACCAAAAAATATTCTCACCAAATATAGTTAATATACCTATCAAAATGCTGGAAATTAAGTGCTGAGCACGAATCGAGAGTATAAAGTGGTTAAGAATCCATTTGAATGAGCTATCCTGTATTTATACTTCCGGCGATTCGATTGGGCACCAATTTTTGACCCCATGAAAAATTTGTTCTTCCAAAAATTCTGCTATGTGCCATAGCTGAAGTTGATCAGAACCTATATTACTACAATTGTGCAAAATTTGGTACTTTTATCTCGTAAATGCACAATCTTTCACCATATTGCTGGACTATAATGGATGGAATGGTGAAATATATAATGCTTTTAAAATAGGCCACATTTTGACGTCCCTCTGCCCTTAGGCGTCGGAAATGGTCCCGCCGGGCCTTTGGGCCGCCCTGCCCGAAGGTTCCGGGGCCGGCCCAATCGACCCCGGGACCGCTACATTCACGGCCGGGTAGCCCCTTTGGGCCACCCGGCCCATGCCGGGTGGCCGGGTGGGTCTACGCCTATGCCTCTGCCCTAAGCCACTTTGGTGACGCACATTCCCTCCTAAATTTCCTTTACTACGCCTGAAAAATTCAAATTCACGACAGAGCCATAATTGGAATATGTAACTACCTGGATTTCCAAAATATTGGGGTTGCGAGCTGCTTTTGGTTAAATGACCCACTAAATTTTATGTGGGGTATAAACGAAGTGACCAAATGTTTCCTTTTATATAACTAATATTATTAAATCTCGATTGTTGTTTGTTTGTGTGTGTGTGTGTGTGTGTGTGTGTTTGTCCGGATTATATTAAAGTGATGGGGGAATAGAAACCGCAATTAATATTGGGATATAAACTAACTTTCAATTGTTATAATTGGTAAACAAATGTTATAATAGGTAAACAAGAATGCCGAACACGAATTTCGCGTTTATAAATTTATCATATTAATATTTGTTGTTGTTGTTTACACAAAATAGGTAAACAAATTAATGAAAATTCAAAATCAACCTAGAAGTTAGCTTCCAACGGGTATTATAGGTAAACAAGTATGCTGAAGACGAATTTCGCGTTTATAAATTTATCATATTAATATTTGTTGTTGTTTACACAAAATAGGTAAACAAATGAATGAAATTCAAAATCAACCTAGAAGTTTGCTTTCAACGGGTATTATAGGTAAACAAGTATGCTGATTTCGAATTTCGCGTTTATATATTTATCATATTAATATTTGTTGTTGTTGTTTACACAAAATAGGTAAACAAATTAATGAAATTCAAAATCAACCTAGAAGTTTGCTTTCAACGGGTATTATAGGTAAACAAGTATGCTGAACACAATTTTCGCGGTTAAAATTTTATAATATGAATATTTGTTGTGTTGTTTACACAAAATAGGTAAACAAATTAATGAAAATTCAAAATCAACCTAGAAGTTAGCTTTCAACGGGTATTGTAGGTAAACATGTATGCTGAACACGAATTTCGCGTTTAAATTTTCTAATATGAATATTTGTTGTTTTGTTTACACAAAATAGGTAAACAAATTAATGAAAACTCAATATCAACCTAGAAGTTAGCTTTCAACGGGTATTATAGGTAAACAAGTATGCTGAACACGAATTTCGCATTTATAAAATTCTAATATGAGTATTTGTTGTTGTTGTTGTTTGCACAAATAGGTAAACAAATTAATGAAAATCAAAATCATAACGTCCCTATCTACCATTTCCATGGTAGAAAATGTGAGGAGTAAGGCCGTACAGCGGCCGTTAACTTGAGGTGCGTAGCACCGATCTGTCGCAAAGCGACCGAGACCGAAGGGCTCGTAACTATTAACTATGTTTACTTTACACTTCGTTTCATAGTTTTATTTTGTTATCCACTTATGATAATTTGTCATCTATATATTAATAACTATTGTTTTAATTTTGTGTTTATGTTTGTTTGTTCAGAATTGATAGGGAGCCATATCAGTCATCTTTTGCCAGGGGGAACGCCGTCCCCCTCCACTATTTTGCTGCGTATTACTTATTTAACTGGAATGAAATAGAATTGATAATTTATATGATGCTTTGTTTATTCATTGCACTAATCTTGGCCTGTATAATAGTCAGGGTTGGGTTCAAGTACATTTGAAAGTACTTAAGTACAAGTACTACTACTTTTCAGATATTCAAGTACAATACAAGTACAAGTACAGGTAACTTAAAGTACTTAAGTACAAGTACAATGAAAAAATTACGAAAAACTTGGGGACAAGTACATGTACTTCCCAAGCTCATGATAAATCTCTCGTACTAATAGTAGAATTGCTAAATATCTAGTTTATATATTATCATCCAAATCTATTTAAATGAAAGTAGCAGTAGTCCTTGACACGAACACAATTCCTAATATTCTAAGTATTAAGTAACACTACTTTATTTGAGATGGGATCTGAGGAACATCAATGATGTGTGTTGGAAATATATTGAATGATAAAAAAGTCACGAGTAACAAGTACTCAAGTACAAGTGCAAGTACTTTAGAAAATTGAGGAAAGTAATTAAGTACAAGTACAACGGAAAAATGGTGAAAGTACTTAAGTACAAGTACAAGTATTCAAAAAATGTACTTAATTACAGAAGTACTTAAGTAAATTGTACTTGAACCCAACCCTGATAATAGTATCATCATTTAGTTAACCAGACAAGTCAGATCACCCACATAATGTTAAAAGCAACGTGTAAACAAGTAAGCAATAAATAGTGTAAAGTTTAAAATATAGATCGTACTATGACCATTGTCATAGCTGCAAACAGCAAACCT
Organism: Hexactinellida sp. DTS-2022; assembly: GCA_028753945.1. Classification (NCBI taxonomy): domain Eukaryota; kingdom Metazoa; phylum Porifera; class Hexactinellida; species Hexactinellida sp. DTS-2022. The sequence goes on along the minus strand of JAPNXP010000013.1, from coordinate 2,665,132 downwards.
ATTTGTGTCACTGTCAGATCCCTGTACGTAGCTCCAATATTCCCCTGTATCCATGTACACTTATACTCATACCTCCAACCTATTTGAGACATATCCCTGTACGAGGCTCCTATTTCCCCCTGTACATTGGCCAAAATCCCTGTACACCCCAAAAATATTTCTTGTAAAGGTGAAAACATTAGTTTATATAGACTGAATAGGGAATCTCTGTATGCTCGAATAGGAACAGATTATTTACACAAAACAAAATGTTATATTTAGATGGAGTAGACATGTTTAGGTATTAATAGACTCACAATCAATAATTTTTCCCTAGCTAAAAATCCCTGTACAAATTAAAAAATCCCTGTACGGTCCAGCCAAAATGGTCAAAATCCCTGTACGGTTGGCAGTCAAAACCCCTGTACTAAAGGGAGTATACTAACCAAGCATTGCACTACGTTCTTAGTTCAGAATCCATAGCAAGAAATACTATCATGTTATTTATATTAATTAATTAGTAGGTGTTACGAGTTAAATTATTCAAATTTTTCCATCCTAGGAGAACAGCCTAATTAAATTTTAATGAGCGTTCGCCCTCTTCTAAAATTGGCAAAACTTTCCTAGGCCAGTTGCTGTAATATTTGGAAATTTGAATGGAGGCGTGACCTGCATTATATAAGGCCTACTACTGAGTAGATTTTGCTGGACCATGGTTTACTTAAAGGCCATTGATTATTAGTTAACATATCTTTATCTCAATAGCTAGTATTGACAGACCTGAGAAATGCATTATAATTCTATAGGAAGGTAGGAACATGATATCAAGGCATACATAACACCCTTTAGAATGTGATATATCCCCATTTAATTACGTAATCGCTATTTTTCTTTTGAATTATCGTGTTTTTATAGCCTGCTTTTAACATAGTTAAACGCGTTATAAATGTTCATTACTAGTTGAATGTAATATATCGAAATTATAAATGGAATGTTTACACATTCCTCGGTTTCCAGGGAAATGTATATTTCTAAAATGAGCCATAACTCAAATACTATCGATATTATGTAAACTATGCTATTACTGATCTATCCGCAATAGGCAACTTCCTATTCATTGATGGTACATTTTCTCGGCCTAACTTCAATAATATTTGAGATAATGAGTGTATTACCATATAAAGAATAAAGTGCCATAATCTCATTATCTCAAAGAATATTGAAGTTAGGCCTAGAAAATCTATCATCAATGAATAGGTGGTTACCAATTTGGGATAGATCAGTAAAGCATAGTTTACATAATATCTATAGTTTTTGAGTTATGGCTCATTTTAGAAACATACATTTCCCTGGCAACCGAGGAATGTGTAAACATTCCATTTTTAATTTGATATATTTCATTCAACTAGATATGGACATGCTCATGTTTAAATTTTGAACATTTATAAGGAGTTTAAAGTGTTATAATTGTGGAACCCTTGCGAATCTCTCAATCAGATGTATGTTTGAAAACCGATAGATATGGACATTGATTGATTAATCAACTCTTGGAAAGGAGTTGATTATTGCCACTTATACATAATTATTCTTGCCACTTATACATAATGATGCCAGATATAATTGAATGTCTAATCTAGTTCGTTGGTTAGAGTCGGGGGAAGCTTGCCAGTTCATGAGGAAATTAACTTGAAGAAACTTGTCAATAGTAATAATCTTTTGACTGAAATCACTACTGTATTTGATGTCAGATTGACAATATAAATGTGGCATCAAGGTGCCAAAAATCCATTCTTGGGGATCTTAATGTTAGATAATTTAATGGTTATGTCATCTAGTTTAGAAACAGTGAATTTTCTCTGTTCTTCTTCGTACACGTCAACACTCTGTTTCATTGCCTATATACAATAACATACAACATATTAAAATACAAAACTTTTACATTTAGCACAACTTGACATACTCGGATCTGTAAATCATGCTCCTTTTTGTCTCTATCAAGCCGCTGATACTTGCTAGTGTGATTAAGACGATCAGGGCCACCAGGAAGGTATTTAGCTACTGCGCCTTTCTTCAATGTAGCTTTTATTGGTCGTATCTTCGTTTGGCCATCATGTCAAGATAAGTTTGTGTGTCAATGATATCATCAGGATCAAAGTGTTTAGCACAAACGAAATGTTTTTTAGTGTGTGATTATCTAGCATATAATTACATAATTACGTATGATTAATTAAAGAGCATCCTTATATGTAGACGGTCTACATATAAGTTATTTCTTAATTAAAGTATATAAGTGATGTTTAGGTTAAAAGGAAAACTGGTAAAGTAATTAATTAAGCTTGTCCAACTAGTAAAGATATACTCACCATCTCTATGCAGAATTTTTTTTCATATATAATTTATGTCCTCCGGCCCAGAAGGAATGTGAAATACTGCAACACCACTATGATCTCTATAGTATCCATAGCACATCTGGGAACAGAACAGTTGGGCATGATTCCAGGATATAAATAAATTCAATAAAGTTAATAAACAAGGAGCTAACATTATAAAGGCAAAGTATGATTGAATTAAAGAGAAATTGTAATTAGAATAGCTAATATTTACATAGATGAATCTCGTTAACTATATTTCTAACCCGGATTTGCATTTAGTTTTAATCAAAATATTTATATTACATTATGGGTATATAAGAAAATCCCCTTTTTCTTATCCCTGGTCCAGCCGCATTTGGCTCAGTGAAATGGCCTGTATATAGTAGGCTATGCGATTACGTAATTAAATGGTTGTAAATCACATTCTAAAGGGTGTTATGTATGCCTTGATATCATGTCCCTAACTTCCTATATAATTATAATGCATTTCTCAAGTCTGTCATTACTAGCCATTGAGATAAGATATATCAGCTAATAATCAATGGCCTTTAAGTAATCCATGGTTCGGAGTAGTAGTAAGGCCTTATATAACGAAGGTCACGAACTACATCGATTTAAATGATTGGAACTCTTTCAACATATTTTGTCTTTTGGCACCGACTTTTTCTAATACTTATTTTCGGTCAAAAAATATAATTTAGGCCGCCTTCTAAAAAGTGATGGGACTTATAGTTATAGTGCTATGCCCTGCTGTGAAATCTTTATAATTTTAAAATTTTGTTTCGTTACTAATATTCAAATTACAAAAGTATTTACCCCGCACGGAGGCGCACTGAACACTTTATTTACAAATGGATATACCACTTCAGTAAATGTATAGCATCACTTTCAATCGAGAAGCTCTTGATTTCTCAAAATACAACCTTTATGAGAGAAGCTTCCTATCCAGTGACTTTATGGATTACGATCATTTAGGATCTGACTAATATCAAACTATTCGGTTCAATTTGGTGAATTAATGTTTAGCAGGGAGCTGAACTGTCGGCAATATGGCCGAAACTGGGTTCTACTAGCTCTAAAACATGGTGATGTAATATTCATATAAAAAGTTTCTAAATGCGCGCGAAAAGGCGGGACGTGGAAACTTAATGACTTTAAACCATATATATTAGGATTTTATAAAAATGTTCAAGAAATATAATCAATAATCATGGGTGAACAATAAAAAATTTGTTAACAAACCTAAAATATACTTCATAACTGAATTAACATGAATTGTCTAGAATTACTTTTAGGAGCCTACGTACATTTTTTTGATAGTGCCATTCAGTTTGCAGATACGGTTTTGCAGCGACCTATATATCAATAAAACTTCATTAGAGTCTATCTAGCATATTTTTCATATTTCCACTCATACCCCTGAAAATGCCCACTGTGTTTTGTTCTTGGTGTTTCTTAGTTGCTGTCTCACAGCCTACTTTATTTTCTAGTCATATACCTTTGTTCCTCTCTGACAGCCTCACTTAGTTGATGTTTGTGGAGCAGGGTTCTCGCCAAGATTTTGTAATTGGGGGATATGCACTCAGTGCCTAATGCGCGCTCAAAAATATTTATACCCCTAAGGTATAAGGAAGATTATTGTCCACTTTGTGGGCAAATATTTTAACTCCGAATTACGAGGTTATTTACGGAATTACGGGATAATTCTACTATAAAATTACCAATAGCGATTCTTTCGATCGCAACACTCCTGCCATTTTCAAATAATATTACACAATTATTGTAGTGCTAGTGATTTTTACATTATTTAACTTAGAAATCATCAATGACTCCGAATGCTGAATCATTACTATTATTCCCATAAATATTCATTATATCATAATATGGATTACTATATGGGGTACAATAGGTTTGTTTAGGCACTATAGGGGTGTACATTATGTCTATTTAGGCATGATAGAGAAGTGCATTATCGCAATAAGGAGTACTGTACCCCCAAAAGAGGCCTAGTGAGAACACTTGTGGAGAAGCGTTCTTTTGACATCCTAGCTTCGTTGTTCTTTGTATAGCTTTATTGCTGTCTAACAGCTTATCTTCGTTTCTTAAAACATAGGATAACTTATTTATATAAAGCATAGCCTATTTGCAGCCAGTTTGAATTACTGCTTTATACTACCCAAAGACATTTCATTTATTTCTTACGGAATTTGCTAGAAACACTATCGAGGGCCTCACTGCTTCAGTCTCGAGTGCAAGTTTGAGGATTATCTTTGACCTGTAGAATCAGTGTTGTTCAGCGCAAAGCCTCAGCGAAAATTAAACTACCATCTCGTTTAAACTTTATCAGTAAATAGTTATTGTTATGTCTTGTATATCAGATATAAGAATAAATTCATAGCTTTATTTTTCGGCGTATGATAATTTATTTTGTAGCAACAAACAATTCCTAACGAAAATGAGGGGCTAGGCGAATTGTCTACCGAAATAAACCTTTATTTAAATTGCAATCGTACCAAAAAGATAACACTGATTGATTATTTACATAAAATATTATAACTCTAAAAACTTAAATTTGAATGGCTAGGGCTATTGCCGTCAATTTGTGTTTCAAGAACTCAACGAATAACAAAAGCTTGTTTAAAATGAAGGTACTAACTAAAATAATAATTGAATCTAAAATTTATTACCTAGTTAATCGATGCAACAAGTTGCTCGTACATATGTATATGGTAAGACCAATGTTGTTGGACATGAGCTAGAAACACGGTACGTGGTATACCGATGCTATAATGAGGTATAAGCAATTATACCAAATTAGTATATAGTTTCGGTATACTACCTTGTGCTTAAATTATTTATTAAATTTTATCTACATTACACCTAGATTATACCATAGGCTACTCTATATAAGGCCTAACAGTTGATATAATGAACATAAAAGCACTTAAGTGCATCTCAAGTAATATTTTCCCAACCCAGTATATCCGTGAAGAATAAGTCCATACATTTATTGGAATTAATATATTTTAATTATAATAAGTCAACCTACATACAAAATACAAACATTTAAACTAGTGTAATACACAACACATATACGAAACACAACATGTGTTGGAACTCCTCTATAAAGAAATTAAGTGCTATCAACAATAAATATTATGTAATGGTAAACAATAATTCATGAGATTTTTTTAAATTCACGTTTATCGATACCTATTTGAAGCACAGAGGAGTTGTAGTTTTTAATTTTATTGGCAAGAAACAATTAGCAGCAGTAAAGATTAACTTGCTCAAAATACTCCAACTGTACACATCGCAATTAATACAATTTGATTTCCAGATAGCAATATCATCATCATTTTCCATGTATGTCAAGGTGAGTTCTACTAATAACCTTCTAGAGGGACCGTCTACAAGCAAAGTCAACAGCTGATTATTGTTTTCTATTGCAATCATTATATTCCAGTAAGAACAGGCTCAGACGGATACTTAAGTCCGCTGTTAATTGTATGAACTTAAACTCAGTATGTGATTCAACATCAAAAACAAATTATTTATCATAAATTAAAGTACCAGCGCACACATGGCATTCTGGAGATCTTTTTAATAACTTATGGACCGTATAACCTGCGATAAAAGCTAACGACTGAAGGATTTGTTGAAGCATTCAATGGATGATAGATCGCCAATTACATCAAGAAAACGCATTGCAGCAATTAGAAAAAGACTTTACAAATGTCTGAATCGTTTGGAAAGCGTATTGTTGATCTGCAAACATGTTTAATACATATACTAGAAAGTTTAAGACGACGCTCGGTTTCAAGAATCTGAATGTAAGAAATATGGTAATTCGAACCCGACATCATAACGGTAGAGTCCAAAATGGTGTTCCAAAGGGTCAGTTTGCAAAAAGGATGATAATACTTAAGAAAAGCCACAATATTCAGTTAGATGGTTAGTATAAGTGGTAAGACAGTACAGGCGTGTCTAAAACTAGTATACGTTTGCTTACTCAATTTACCCGTTTTGTCGGGTAAATCCTGCCAAGCACCTAGCCAAAATACTATACGTATCAAAAATAAAAATCGTTCATCGTTTAAGATCAACGGTCTTGAGAGGCTATCATTTAATCGGGTCCCTTTGACTGGCGTATTGATATTGAATATTTTCCAAAGAGTAAGAAGGATACTTACGAAACTAGATGTATTATTACGATACTCCGGACAACGACTTTCATTTTGGATTTCAAGGTCAGATAGTGTAAGTTCGCTAACAACCTTCCAAACCAATTTGACATTTTGCCTTTCTAAACTAGGAGGAAAACAAGCTTTTACAATCAAGTGATCGGCTAGTTTTGCTAAACTGTATCGTTCAGAATTGTATAGAAGGCGTACATCTTGAGAAGAAGCAGAATGGACACTGAGGGGGTAGCTGCATTTATCAATGTCAATATGTTCAAAATTTGGAAAACGAAATGTTTATCAAAAAATTTCTAATTTAACCAATTATTGCGTATACTTTTCAATATATGGACAAAATCAAATGTAAGGAAGAGAGGTCAATTTTCATCTAAAGGGTGGGGTACGCTAGTTTCCAGCTTTCCACTAAGAGAAAATAATTTACACAAGTTAAATTCAATGGCTAGTCAAAATTAACTTAGCTTTTAGATCCTGTAAATTTCTGATGATGTACTTATGTTTCTCCTCACTCTCAGATAGTAAGCTAAGCTGTAGTGTCTGATTCATCAATTCTTCTTCTTTTGCGTCATACGACAAGCGAGTCCGTTTGGTTGTTATGGTTGAAGAATAGTAGGATGGACAACCAGGAAGCAAGCAGGGAACTGCGCCGTCTCTCAACTTGGGCTTTGCACGAGGTATTTCAGTGAAAGTTCCGTCTCCATTGGGAACCTTGTGAGAAACTTCGACATCTTCTCGAAAATGCTTCAGCATACGTTGACTACCTTGAGATTATCAATATTCTCTCGAAGAAGAGCCCGTATCCAAGCTTGTCGGAGTTCTGGTGAATGTTCAGGCATCCTGAATATAGTAACTCGATCATCTGGGCTGTACTTCTGCATCCGGGGGCTGAGCAACTGCTGGGCATAATGTAAACGAATCTAATACAGTTGAAACCGGATATTTTTAACACATTCTTTTAACGAAAATTTGTTAAAAATATCCGATTGTTAAAAATACCCGATTTTACAACAACAACAATAATTAATTATTTACAAGAAAATGTGTTAAAAATATCCGATTGTCAAAAATATCCGGTTTCAACTGTAGTTAGAAATGAATAGGAATAGTAGGGGACAAGATAATGACACAAAATAAATAAAAAAGAGGCTAATAATTAGTAAAAAATTAAACTTAGTATTTAGTAGGGTAGTTGTAACAAAAACATGTGGTTTATTATAAATAGAAATATGGGTTAAAATATTGTGGTTGGTTAAATATTACCATCTATTGATGCATCCCTAGTCCATAATTTCAAAGTTACTGTTAGGCCTTATATAGAGTTGGCTATGATTATACCAATATTATACCACAATATACCAAGTCTATTTATAGTATTAAGGTGTTATAGGTATAATATATGTGTAATGCAAGTATAGATTGTTATACCGAAACAATTCCTAATTTTGTAGAATTGGTTATACCTCATTATACCATCGATATACCACGTACCGTGGCTAGAAATATTATAAAAAATGCCAAGTATAGTGAAGTTGGCTTATTATCTGCATTCAAACCAGGCTTGGACCGGGTCAAGATTTCATGACCCGGTCAACCCGGTAAGCTCAGACCCGGTGATCCGGCTGACCCGATAAATTCTGAACCGGTGACCCGGTTGACCCGGTAAGTAAGTATACAGTGACCAGCGATACCAAAGAAATTTCAATTGAAGTACTATGTCTCATAAATATTAAACGACTTACTATATTAAATGAATCTTTCTAAGTTATAATTCTACAAACCAATAAAATTTAATTAGCATTACTGTGAAGAATCGGGTAAAATCAAAATTAAGTGACCCGGTTGACCCGGTAATCCGGTGACTCAGTCCAAGCCGGACCCGGTAGTGACCCGGAGTTTTAGCGAATATTGTGATCCGGTTGACCCGGTGACCCGGTCCAAGCCTGAACCAGAGATTTCAAAATACACTATTGCAAGGATTGACATAAATTTCTTACTGAATTGATTTATTACATAGACTAGTATAACAACTTAAATAGTGACTAGTAGTATATATCGATAGTATCGTTGAATTTACAATACATAGGCAGGTTTTCACATGGTATATGGGGATGAGTGCCATTTCAGGTCAACAGTATACAATTGGATAGAACGAATCGAGGAGGGCTGGGATTATTGTTCACCCTAGACCAATTTTTCAGCCACATTCGGCCTGCTTCATCGACTATTAAATTTCAGAAAACGTCAATACACCGGCTGGAAATACTGCACTTTTTAAACACATAAATACTATATAACTTCGGTATCCCACAGAAATCTTTAAAATGCGTGCCTATATTGGGCTAACTACCACTCGCAACTTTCAAAATCAATTGAAAATCATTCCCCATCCCATTTTAATTTCGATTTTAGGGGTCCAATGGCATTTAGGAAATATTTTGAGCAGCAGACTCAATTTAACCTTTCGCTGAAAGGTCAATATTCTTAGGGGGAACACTGGCTGGGATACCTATGAGGACTTTGTCCGTGGAGGCCAAAATCGGCAGGTCTCCGTAGTAACGTTCAGCTAATTGAGACCATACTGGGTGAAAACTTACGTGCTACTGCCCGGGAGTTAGAGGAGTTAAGTGGGATCCCAAATCAATCATTCATCGAATTACTCAATAGGAACTGGAAATGACACTGGTTGGTAATTGAGCTGGAGTGATCAGTCGCGACCTACTGTAATCATGGAGAAGAGAAAATAATATATATCCTGGGTAGTTATTTGAGATGAAACGTTTTTCCATTACTACCAACCAGAGACTAAAACACAGTCACTGGAAGCGAAAGAATCCGTGTCTCTATCAACATTAGGAGTGCTCCCTCTGCAGACAAACGGATGGCCAATCTGGGATAGAACGGGAATCTTTTGATTGCTTCCAAAGAAAACTACCATCAACAGCGATTATTTCATCAGCGAATTTGAAGAACTTTGAAGAACTCAGGCAAAGGAAACTTAGAAATATAATTTTAATCCAACATGATAAAACGAGGCCCCCTGTTAGCTATCGAACAAAGGAAGCTAGTCGTCGCTTGGGATTTGATCATCCTATAGACCAGACCTAGCTCCGAGCTATTAACGGTTGTTTGGAGAAATGAAAAATCGCACCGTGGTAATAGATTTAGCGATTTCAAGTAGCTGGAGTGGGAAATAAATCACTGGGTTATAGGGATCCATCCCGATTTATTTTCCACTTTTCCAGGAAGATTGGAACGCTACAGAAAGTTCAGGGGGGAATATATTGAACTTTTTGGTGATGAATATATTTAATTAATGTAATTCAAGAATTGTTACAAAACGGTAACGAATTTTTAGTTCAATCCTTGTCTCTTGTTCCTCTTGCTCTGTCCATTCCAAAAACATTGAAGGTTTTTCTTCCCCATGATAATTTCCTCAAATCTCTTTATGTGTGATTAATCAATTGAGGGGTAGCCATTTAGAGTGAATTTGATAATGGATATAAAACATAGATTAATTTACCTGCTTTGGGATCAACTGAAAAAATATATATATATGCAAATGTATAAAAAGGAAACAGTTCACCCGCAAAGAATTCAACAAATACAATGCCTCAGCCACGGCAAAAATCCCCAAAAGAACACCCGAAGTCCAAAATCACACCTGCCCCCGCCCCAGGCACGAAACAAAAACCCTGAGGGAATGGAAGAATTTTAATACAACGCTCTGAAAACTCATCGTCAAAACAACTATAAGTCTTTATGTCAATGAAGCCGGGGATACGAGCTACCCATCCCTCACTAATAAACGATTGTTACTATAACCACGCATGCAAACTATGCCAAAACGCAACAAGCCCCATTTCCTGTTGTGGGTTTGTTGCGGGCCAATGTCCCGCAAGCACCGCGGGGCAATAATGAAACTCGGCCCACACAATCGGGATGTCAGACCAGCCCGCCACGCGTGCAACCTTGTACAGATTACCGTAATTTACCAAGTACTTCAAATTATAGACACATGTATAAGCACCTTCACAGCAAGAACCAGAATTTACACAAATAAACACCTACCTAATTGACAATAAAGATCTTGCCAAAAATCGCGGCCAATTGTAAATGACAAAAATGACTAAACAACATTGCCTACAATTCCTGAAAATTAGATACACAGACATGGGAATGCAAACAGATAATCAATTACACTTTTCAGACACCTGACGAATAAGCCAACAACTAGAATCACTTAGGAAAAATAGCTAACATCATAACCTACTATACATAAGGCCTCACAGTAAAATATGAATTCTGGACCAGGGATGCGGTCGCCGCCGGGAAACGAAATTGCAATTTTTTATCAAATTTAGTGACATTCCGCTTAAAAACAGATATTCCGGTGACTAGCAGTCGATATATATCGAAAAATATGCATATTAACCACAAATTAATTTTAGAATTTTGTGTTGTTATTCACCCATAATATAAGTAAGTGTTTTATGGTATATAACATACATAGCAAATTTACACTTATATTACGCTCTACAGCTAAATAATCCATCTTGTTACCTAATCAACTACAACGACGATCACCGTGTCCCAGTTTTTAAACTACCTACGAAACCAGATGACCTAAGACACAGATGGCTTCAGGTTCTTCGGAGAGACGATTTACAATCATTCAAGGGGGTTACGTGGGTGTAAATCATTTTCGCCAGGAGGATGTTGAGTATACTCACAAAGTTCCAAACGGAGATGGTACTTATCGTGAAATTCCAAGAGTCAACCCAAAGCTAAAAGATGGTGCCGTTCCAGTTTTTCTACCAGGACACCCTTCAATCTGTTCTCAATCTATTAGCTCCAAAAAGCGCAGATGTGTGTCACCTACCTCAAAAGATGAGGAAATGTTTTATGAAGCATTAACACTTAGCCTGGCATCTGAGAGCGAAGAGAAATAGAAATATCAGATCAATTGTTTCCAGGATATCCAAGCTAAGTTACCTTTGTTTTCCCTACCTAAAACATGGTCTTTATGGTACCCAGATGATCATAGTCTAATTTATATGCTACCTCTACTGACAGAACACAATATCATTGTCAACACCCATATATTAGTGTCCTTCGATTTGTCAGTTAGAGCTTATCGTAATGGAGAAATTTTACCAATTCCTATTTGCTCAATCAGCGATATACGACACCTTGAATCAATTATCTGTGAGATTTCTATATCCCCTCGTAGGTTCTGTCCACTGAATCTGTTTCAAAGACCGTTAATGAGACTTTATCTTTAGCGAAGGACAATATCCAACTACTCATTAACAAAGTACTTTCATCTAATAGTGAATTAGAGTTAATTAACTGATTCCCCCGAAATATCCAGGCTTCAATTCTTCCAATGTCAGCTTGAGAACAGTATTGTACCCAAAAACAGGCGGAGGTACAACATCCTCACACAGGTTATGGCACTTAAAGCACATTTAATTTCACCAGCATGTTATAAGTATCTTCAACAAATGGCTTGTCTATCTCTGCCTCATGTCAACACTTTGGAGAAGTTGTATTCTTCATTCGGACTTGAGTGTGAATTCTTTCCTTTCCTCAAGCAAGCAGTGGCGGCGCGAGACCAAAATGAGCGATGGGGCTGGCCGGGGCAAGGGACATTTGAGATGGGGCAAAATGTTTAACTATAAAACCACTATCAAAAAATATAGGTAGAGTCTGGTAGACACACAAATTGACACAATAGTGCTAGTACTATATGAGCCCCATCCGTCTGTCCGATAGGCAGGAGGACCGGTCACATCGATAGAGCATGAGCTTGAGGCTGAGCTAGTAGTTTCGGCAGCGGTAGGCGACGCCATAAAGTTTTTCATGGTAAGATTAACAGTAACAACAAGGTTCAAAACATGAAAACCAATTCAAACGTAATCCATGCTACAAAATTGGCTTCAAAAAGCGTCCTATTAAGAAGATGAACGAAAAATACTTCAAAAGCGCCCAAATAAATTCTAAGCTATTGATAAGGCTTTCCCCACCAGTGGTGGGGCAAGCCGAAGGCCAGGTGGGGCATTTGCCCCACCTTGCCCCAGCGTGGCGCCGCCTCTGCAAGCAAGCGACAAATTCTTTCACTGAAGCTTCGAAACATATCGTTATGCAAATGGACGAATTTCACGTAAAATCTGATGTCACATATAAAGGAGGCAAGATATATGGTTCTAGTCTAAGCCCAGAAGATCCAATAAAGACTGTATTCGCTATTATGGTATCAAGTCTCCAGAAAAAATGATCTACTATAGTTCGTCTATTACCATGTGCCTCTCTTTCCGCTGAGAAGATATTCCCCATCATACTCGCTTGTATTAAAGATATCGAAACTTGTGGTTTATGTGTGGATGTAATCTCAACAGATAACTATCCTCTTAACGTCAAGTTATTCAAACTATTCTCTCCTGTTGGTAAGCTTGAAACATTTGTACCTCATCCTTGTGTTCCTAACAGGCCTCTGTATCTCACTTTCGATTTCGTCCATATTTTGAAATCTGTACGAAACAATTGGCTAAATCTGAAGTCCAGTTATAAGTGTTTTTTCTACCCCGATTTTGACGATATTGGATTTGATTATTGTTCATTTCCTTTAAAGGTGTGCTGCGCTTCTTTCCAAGATGTACGCGCCCTTTATAGCTCAGAGAAGGAGAGTCTTGCAAAATTTGCCCCGCGGTTGACATTTAAACTGTATTGGAACGCCAAAATGTCAAATTAGTCTGAAAGTAATCCATGAGTCCACGATTGCTGCTCTAGCTCTCCAAAATGATCAACGTTGCAGTGAGTTGAAAACAAACACCTCTAGTTTCGTCAAAATTCTACTCACGTTATGGAACATGTTTAATGTAAATGTTCCATATAAGCATATTCGTTTAAATGATTCTTCATGTCGCCCTTTCACAGTTAATGACGAACGCTTTATCTTTTTAACCAGGATAGTAAATTGGCTAGAGACTTGGGAATCACACTCTTTGAAAGATGGCAAATTGAGCAAGCAAACTTTTACAAGCTTAAGACACGCGTGCATTGTACTCCCTCAAATAGTTAATTATCTAACTGGACAGTGTGGATATGCTTACATTTTAACACGTTTCTTACAGACAGATCCACTAGAGCACCATTTTGGACTTTATCGGATGATGTCTGGATCAAATTACCATGTTTCATACCTTCAAATTTTAGAAGCTGAACGTCGTTTGAAAATCTCCAATCTATTAACTCTATTTTCTAATACCAACACTCAACCATCCAGCCAGATTTCTATGGAGGAATTTATTCAGTCTTTCTCTCCCATTTATAGCGTACATACAGATACAGAAATTGACATTGATCCTTTTCTTGATGCTCTATCAGATGTATCAGCCATTGAGTGCGATACCCCAACACTCCAGTCACTAGCTTTTATTGCTGGGTATGCTGCCTACCAATACCTTAAGCATTCTTCACAGTACTTAATATGCCGAGATATTTTAATTATCGACAAAGATATTCTAGTAGATGAATCCTTCGAATTCCGGTACCAACTACTGCAGCTTTCTGTCGTGGTGGTCTAAAGTATCCTTCAGAGCTTGCATTGGAATCTTTAATTATTGTTTGGAAGATTCTAACTATAATCCAAAGTAATAGTGTGAACTTATGTCCCTGTTGATAGAAGGTCAAACTAGAAAGATTTTAGTAACACTTGCTTTTGGCTCCCTAACTGGTCTTGATAGTGGTTTTGAAGGTTGGAGAACTACTTGTCCTTGTAATGTGAAAGGTTCAACCATTCTATCAAGTCTCGTTCGAAGTGAAGCAAATTGTCTAATTGCAAATCTTGTCAAGAATTACAATTCGAGCCTTACTTTAAAGGGATTAGAAAAGCGGAAATTGAAAAAGTTCGATTCCTGATTATTTAGATACGAGTTAGTTGTCTTATGTGAAGTAACTATATCTACCAGAGTAAATAGATGTTTTCTAGTAGTTTCTGTATTGTATATGTTATGTGACTGTATTCAAACTCACAAAGTAACAAGATTAATGGTATAATGAGAGTATACGTATTACTTTATTACAGTTGCTAGTTATTGAGGTTGCTGTTTTTAAGCAGTAAGTCACTATATTTGATCTAAAATTGAAATACCATAATTTTCGTTTCCCGGCGGCGACCGCATCCCTGGTCCAGATATCATATTTTACTGTGAGGCCTTATATATAGTAGGCTATGCTAACATTTTAATCCCCAAAGTACCTCTAGAACTACTAAAGAGCTTCATCCTGCCACCAAAGGCAACAATAAGATTGGCATAAACTTTCTGTCAATCTTTCAGTGTTGCCAAGTGAGTTCAGATAAATTCCTAGAGATTTACCATAAAATTTACGGAGAATCTAAATTTACGGGGCATTCTAAAATTCCCTCTATGACCCAAAAGGTTTTAATTTGCTTTTACATATATCCAACAACTTTGTATTGATAATCATTTATTAAAGCGGATATATGGACGCTTTCCCGCTTGTAAACAATAAAATATATTCACAATTAGATGTAACAAACATTCAAAAGTAACATTTAATTTAGCTAATTTTGAATTATATACCTGTTTAAATCACCAAGAAACAAATATTGTTTGATAGACTGTATGAATTCACTAAGGAATTAGGTTCAAGTCCTGTATAAAGATTGTATGTGAAATTTGTCAATTGAGTCTATCCCCAATCTAACATAATTTGAAGCGAATTAATAATTTCTCACAGCTCGACAAGTCCTCATCATTAACGTCCATGTTCTATTAAAGTTTCAGATTTTTTTTAAAGGGCGAGAATTATGTGCAATTAAGTGAATTTTCAAGACCACCGAAGAGATACTATTTGAAGGAACATGTAAAGGCAGACAAAACTCACTAATTATTTAAATAAAATTAATTAAAAGCTAAATATGCAATTAACATTGCATACTTAAATCATCGGTATAATAAAATTTCATTGTCATACTATTTTAATTAACACCTCGCTATAGTTAACAAATATTCCGGCCGTTCTTCCATTATTTCTTTTAATAATTTTGTTTTAAATTTTGTTTTTTAAATAGTATAATAACTTTATGAATAAAGTGCCGGCCAAAAAATTCTAGATAAACCCTGCTCCCGTGTAACATTTTCGACGAATTTGCAGTGTACATTAATCCCGGGATGATGCGAATCGTGATTTATTTAAAATGTCCGATACTTCTTTCTGATATTCCGATACTTATGAAAAGCTTAGTAAAATATAATAAAACTTCTAGTAAAATTTCAAGTTTTCATAGTAGGTAACTATGACAATGTACGAAAATATTATTTTATCTTTAATAGTGTTTTAGTGTTTAAGTGGCTCATTTGAGTCAAATGCGCGATTGAGCTTGTCAAACCATTGATAAATCTAAAATGAAAAATTATTCTGGTTCCTTAACTTATGATAGAAATACACCCAAGAATTTAAAATTTATGGATCATTAGTAAATAAGTTTTTTCTATTAAGGAAAAACGCCAAGCTCAATCGCGAGTATCTTTTGAGATCCACAGAAAACCGATAATCGGACTAGTGGATCAAATTCTGTCGACGTCAAGTGGCAAAAACTTTGGTCCGGAGATATGGTAAGAAATTGGGGGGTACCACGAGCGGCGACTCTCCATCAAAAAATCAGTTGGTATGCAAATATAGTGCATATGCATAATACTAAGTATTTTCATTAGTAGATATTGCATTATACATAGCATATGGACACAAATTAATTTTTCAGACCGTGTGAGGTAAAAAATAATTCCCAGGAACATGAGTCATTACCTAATAATGAATTAAGTGTTAATTATCCCATTATCTCAAAAATTATTGAAGTTAGGCATATGAAATGTATTATCGATGAATAGGAAGTTACCTATTCCGGACAGATCAGTACCAGTCTAGTTTAGATAACATTCATAGTTTTTGAGTTATGGCACATTTTAGGAAATATACATTTTCCATGGCAACCGAGGAATGTGTCAACATTCCATTTATAATTTAGATATATTTTATTCTACTACTTCTGGGTATAACCATGTTCCAATTTTGAACATTTATAACGCGTTTAACTATGTTAAAAGTATGCTAGAAAAACAAGATAATTCGCAACCAAAATAACCATAACGTCATCAGATGATGACATATCACAATTATGGAGGGTGCTATGTATACCTGGATACCATATTCCTATATAGTTATAATACACTTTTCAGCTCTATCATTGCTAATTATTCGAATAAAGATCAATTCTCCATTTTGAAAATTAGAAACTGGCCTCTTTGTTTTATGGCCTTCTCGGCGACATATATAGCCGTATATTAAGTAGGCCATGGGTGGTCTTATTAATAATACAAATTATTGTCAAACTGGGAAGTTTAAATTTTAAATCAGTATCAAGTATGTTATATAAGCGATACATATACCAAATAGAATGGAAATCGACAAAATTGGGTGTTTTCCCTTCAATGGAATCTAAGGAATAATTGGAAACTTCCTCAATAAGTGAATAGATTTGACTAACATCTTTTACTTTAATATTAGAAAGAGCTATTTGAGTATTGTGAAAAAAGCTTTCGTACTACAATCATATACAATGAGAATCAAATGTCAAGTAAGATTCGTTTGACAAATATTTTTGAGAAAGGGAGGGATGTATAATATCTAAGGTGTCTTTCATTGGACTCCAGAGAAGCCAATTGTTTGGCATGTCAATCTTCTTCAATTTGTTGACAAGATCAGACAAGGTATCAATCCCAAATTCTTCTTTTTCCAGTTCATGCAGACATATGCTTTCTTCGAAAAACTAACTATGTTCTCTCTATCTAATCAAAGTCAAGAAAATTAGATTTTTCAATATTATTTTGAAAATAGCAAGGACAATTTGTTAAAGTTGAAAGAATAGCACCCTTTGTTAGACCAAGTCTACGGTATGTCTATTGAAAGATAATGGTTAAATTTAATACAACTACTCTTGCGACAACCTATAGTCTGTCAAAACAAAAATTATAATTCTATAACCACTAAGAATGCAAAATTAACAACATATATCCAGTCGCAGGTAGTAGTGCTTCACAGGTGTATAATACATCCAAGGTACATAGCACGGAGGTATACGTATGTGTTTCAGAGGAGAGCTATCTGCTCTGTGTAAAGTTTTCTCCAATAATTCTTCACATCACATAATTCTTCTTTCATTTTAAAGATTGGTATTGGTTCATCGCTATCTTACCACTGCGGCAATCTGGGGCTGAGCATCCAGCCTGCATTATTTGATTGAAAGCTATCAATATATACTATTAAAACACAAGGTTGGGTGTGTGTATTTGTGTATATATTTGTTTGTATGTTCCGAGTTGATTGAAGAACTGGACGGTTTCCAAATGTGATTTTTGGCATTTTGGGGTAACTTTTGGCACCCGCCAATAAATAGAGTTTTCCACTCAAAATTTCTCACACCTCGACAAGTTATGACGTCATCGTCACATTCGTGAACCCTGAAAATTCACCTAATCGCACATAATTCCCGCCCTCTAAGAGATAAAAATCTGAAAATTTAATAGAACAGGTACATTAGTGATGCGGACACGTTGGTTACACCAGATCACCATTATGCATACTCATTATCACATGAAGACGTAATCATAAAATTTACACATTGTTAAATTTGACTTATTTAGCCTGTTGCATAGAATTTTCAGACATTGTATTTAGGCCTATTTACGCTTTATAATCAACGAGCCCTTCGGTCTCGGTCGCTTTGCGACAGATCGGTGCTACGCACCTCAAGTTAACGGCCGCTATGCGGCCTTACTAAATCAGCATAATTGTTAACCTATATATCCGTGGAAAGCTAACTTCTAGGTTGATTTTGAATTTTCATAAATTTGTTTACCTATTTTGTGTCAACAACAACAACAAATATTTATATTATAAATTTATAAATGCGAAATTCGTGTTCAGCATACTTGTTTACCTATAATACCCGTTGAAAGCTAACTTCTAGGTTGATTTTAAATTTTCATAAATTTGTTTACCTATTTTGTGTCAACAACAACAACAAATATTTATATTATAAATTTATAAATGCGAAATTCGTGTTTAGCATACTTGTTTACCTATAATACCCGTTGAAAGCTAACTTCTAGGTTGATTTTGAATTTTCATAAATTTGTTTACCTATTTTGTGTAAACAACAACAATAAATATTCATATCATAAATTTGTAAATGCGAAATTCGTGTTTAGCATACTTGTTTACCTATTATAACATTTGTTTACCAATTATAACATTTGAAAGTTAGTTTATATCTCATATATAAATGCGGTTTCTATTCCCCCATCACTTTATTACAATCCGGACAAACAAACAAACACACACACACACACACAACAATCGAGATTTAATAATATAGATGTTAGAAGTATATAAACCACACAGGGTGTTATCCAGGCGTATTGGGCGCTCCTAAAGGAGCGTAATTTGGATGGATTTTAATCTAGGCGTGCAAAATTTGTCTGTATATCTCAATTTTAAAGACAGTTCTTTATAATAGGAAATACTCCATATAAGTGTCTTTTATGGAGTATTAGGCAAAAGTGTCTTTACTCGGCAAAAAGTGTCTTAGGGAAACGCCGGCTTTTGCCTAGGCAAAAATGTCCATTTATCTGATATTAAAAGACAATTTTCTTTCTAGTACAAAAATCGTGTCTAGGCTTACAATATCGAGAGATGCTCCCATAGACTTAATACAAAATGTGCAAACTAGGCGTCAAAATGAAAAATGAACGAGCTCAAACTAAATCTAGGCGCGCAGAAATTTTTGTCTGGATGAAAGCCTGAAACCACACATCAACCGCCAAACGGTTGGTGTGTGGTTGAGTTCTGCCGCGAAGCGACCTAGCAAGCGAAGCGCGCTAGTGAATAATTGATTAGGAACTAAGAGATTATTTATTAAGACTAAAACTATCAAATGGGTATCGAAAGTTGAATATATTAATGTTTAATTCCATGAATTGTGGTTCATTAAATATTGGAATCTCCTTTGCTGGTAATTACTTAGATAAAGTAGAACTGTAGAACTTGGTATAAGGGGAGAAAAATTACTATCTAACAAAGTTGAGACCACCACATAGTAGAGATGCATAAGAATTTATAAACTTGGTAACCTGATGACATAGAATATTTCAAACCTCAAACAGACCTTTTGACCTGAAACAATCCATTATCCGCCGTTTATTGACTAGTATATAGTCCTGTATAGCGTATTCACGCCTCAGAGCACTTCAAGGTTCGAGTCAGGTGACTTACATCTTTGCTTGCCTTTGGTATCAACTTTATTTCTATAAAGGATTGCAAATTAGAGTTGATGCAATCTTCCGCTTATTTGGGACACTTATGTTTCAGGCTTTTTGTTCCAAATAAGTGAAGTTCCCAATTAAACGAAAAATTAAAATTAAGCTGCGATTTACAACAATTTCAGTCTTAAACTTGATCTAACTATTTCTCCACTGCCTGCAGATCTTTGAGTCTATTCAGACCCATTGTATTAGGCTCAATATTTTGTGATCTTTTGGAACTACAGTTGAAACCGGATATTTTTAACACCGGATATTTTTAACAATCGGATATATTTAACACTTTTTCTTGTAAATAATTAATTATTGTTGTTGTTGTAAAATCGGGTATTTTTAACAATCGGATATTTTTAACAAATTTTCGTGGAAAGAATGTGTTAAAAATATCCGGTTTCAACTGTATCCGTGCACCACAAGGTCATAATCTCTGTTAAATCTCAATTTTTCGGAAATCAATATGACAATAGACCAGGGTGTTATCCAGGCGTGCTTGGCGCGCCTAAAGGAGCGTATTCTGGCAGGATTTTATCTAGGCTTACAAAAACGATTCTTGGCCTACAATATCGAGAGATGATCCCATGTTCTGAATACAATTTGAATAATGTAGGCGTACAAAATGAAAACTGAACAAAATTTAGGATCGGGGTAATTTTTCTTGATGAAAGCCTGCAATAGACCCTAATTAGATATTTTGTTATAAACTTATTAAATTTGTTCTGATCTATATGAATTTTCTATTGAGCGAACATCAATTTTGAAACAAATTTGTTGAGTTTGCCCCATTTAAGCGGAGTTGCCCGATTAACCGAAAATTTATAGTGGGATTAGCTCCTATGGAAACGATTTGGTTCTTTGGGAGTTGTCCAAATTATGCGAAAAATACAGTTCATGGGTATTTAGTTATTCACTCCTTTTGGGGGAAAGTTGAAGATATTCATTATAACATTCTGAAACATTATATATAGGCTAACGTTCCTTAAGCAAATAATTTACATCAGTCATTGGGTGATAATTGACTATATCATTAGACTGCATTTCGATTTGTATCGAGTGATCGGTGTATATTTTACAGACGTATCTTTATAAAAAGCTTTAAATGATTTTCGCTTTTATATTAGTTAAAGTTAATTGTTGAATTATTGAATTATGTGTTGTGAGAATAACATAAAATAAAAATCCAAAATTGCAGCCTGTGCCGACGCATGTTCCTTTGGTGGCACTATATTTTGTTGGTTGTTTATTGATAGTGCCTCCAAAGGTACATGCTGTCGGCGCAGGCTGCAATTTTGGATTTTTTTTCGCCAAGTCATCAACGCCCAAGGTGTGTAGAATCATTTGTTAATTGGTCGGAGTCACAAAGAACGATTGTTGAATTTGAAGTTTGTTTCTATCATAAACCATCTAGAGTTTAATGCCATTCATTCATTATGTATTGATAATAAATTATATTTTTGGTTATATATTTAAGCAATGTTATCCACGGTGAGTTGAGTAAAGTCAACAAAATCCTTATATAAATTAATTTCATTTAATGCATTGTATAGTATGCTAGAATTAAATAGAAGCCAGCTGGAATTTATAAGTTAAATCAATATAATTATTACAAGTTGAAACAATACAATTAGATTTAACACTTTACTGAAATTGAAGTGTGAGTAAACAAAGAAATTTCAACCCCCATTTATGGCAGAAATTGACCCCTTTATTGAAAAATTTCTTCTCCCATCAGACGCAGAATTTTATGGCGAATCCAAGTGTGAAATAAAATTTGGGGGTTTAGTAAAACAATCTTTGAGTTATGGACCAGACAAAATTTGAAAGGTGTTAAAGATGTGTCAAAAATTTCTTAATCAAAAATCGTAACCCCAGGTGCAAATTAGACGGTCCCATCGCACCTACATGGCAAGTTTAAGCCCATCAACTATAAAGCTCTGGCCAGGGCACCGTCTACGGAGAAAAAATAAATAAATATTAATAATGATAATCCAAAATTGCAGCCTGTGCCGACGCATGTTCCTTTGGTGGCACTATATTTGGTGGTGGTTTATTGATAGTGCCTCCAAAGGAGCATGCTGTCGGCACAGGCTGCAATTTGGGGGTTTTTTTCGCATTGTCATCATCACTATAAAGGTGTTAAATTATTTCAAAAAGGTGTTACAGAGGGCATCGACCTTAGAGTGGTGGAAGTTTCCATTTAGTTCACTTAATTTCAGAGATATTCAAGTATGAGTAGAATATAATAGCTGATGACTCAGCATTTTTTATGTGAGTGTTGGGTAATCACCCAAAACCAACCGACCCATTTGAATTATATAATTCACAAAATTGTGAAACCGCATTTTTTTACGATGTCATCGACACCTCAAGGTGTCAAGACACATTTGTAGAGGTGCTACGTGGCATAAGGATCAATTTATAAATTGGAAGTTTGTCTCTATCTTGTATAAATCTCTGAGATTAATCCGATTTATTAAATCAGTATAAATAATTATTAATTTATTAATAATTTAACACCATTAATATGTACAGCAAAATAAATTAAGTTCAATTATTTGCAATTATTATTAATTTAAATTTAATTTCACTATCATATTTGAATTCAGCCCACTCGATAACCCCAATAATCTAATTGGAACCGTCTCTATGAGTTAAACACTGAGCGAATTAATTAGAATTAAATATGTCATGTATCCATTGTGCAAGAATATTCACAGAGAAGTAAATATAATCACATACTCTGTCGTTGTTATGGAATGTAAAATCTTAGTTTTCAATTAGAAAATAGAAGCCTACTCGATCTCACAAGTTGAATTAATATAATAATCACGAGTCGAAACAATGGAATTCAATTTAACACTTTCAATTGAACTTAAGTGTTAGTAAACAAAGGAAACTTGCAACTCAATTGTGGCACAAACGAAACCCAATTTAAAAATTCGTGTACTGTGAAGAGGTGTAGAATTAAATTTTCTATCGAATGCATATAAATTAAATATTTCCGCACTATTTATTGTTCTTTTTCAAGTATTAAACAGGTGTAAAAATGTCTCCAAAAATTTGGAATCAAAAATCGTGACCCCATGTGCACATCTGTAACCCATGAGACACCTGTCATGAAAATTTTAGTTCTTAGTAATTATAACTCTGATCTGTGGAGACGATACGGACCAATAATAATAATAATAATAATAATAACCAAGGCAGTAAGATTAGAACTGGGCCACTATACTATAGAATAGTCGGCACAGTAAAAACGTCTAAATTTTTGCTAATAATAGGGATGTTTGCATCTTCGCTTAAAATATAAAACACATTACAGTGTAAGATGTTTTCGATGAGAAAGTGTGAAACCCTAACCTGAGATGTACAGTATGTTTTCTCTAATAGTCCAAAATTGGGAAAAAAGACCCAGGTGTACTATTAGAGAACATACATAGTACTGTTGCATCGATTTTGAAACGCATGAGATTTTGAGACATTACTATTATCAAACCATGGATGTGCTATTGGAAATTATACAGTCATATTCTGAAACGCTATCAAAGCACTTTTGCATTATTTTACTTGTTATTATGAATTTAAGAATTTTATAATTTTGAGTTCATAGTAGTATAGATAAACCATAGGTGTTCTTTTATCAATCATCCAGGGGGTATATACCGTATTAAACTTTTTAAGAAACAATATATGTACTAATTGTCCAATAAACTTCACATCTTATCCATTTACAACAGTGATTCCTAACTGGGGGTCCCTAAACAATTTTCAGGGGGTCGCACGTTATAAGTAATTTATGAAAACGATTTGTTTTTTAACTTGTATCCAAATTTCGGGAACTCAAAAGCCTCAATGTGTTGTATGTAATGAGACTGTCAGCTGAATCGATGAAACTAAGTAAATTAAAACGACATCTTGAAACTCGCTATCCTGAACTTTTTATCCAAAAAATCCTTCATTTTTCAAAAATATGGAAATGGCTTTAGGCTCGAGTCGCACTCTCAAAACAATATCCATGGTATACATATTAAATGTTTTTAGTGCATATTTAGCAAGGTCTATATGTTTAGAGTATTCACTGAAAGTCTCATTCAAAAATTCCAAATACTTTAGGAAATATGGCACCGGGGGTACCTTCTTTTCTAGGAATTTGTACTAATTTTAGAAATCATTTTCGAGAAAGTCGAGCCAGCATGACGCCATTTTTCTGGAAGTTGAAACTGGTTTAAGATGAATTAAGTATTGAGAATATTTAAGAGTATGCTAGTAGATACATCCAAGCTGTTTTTAACGTTGCAAATAGATCTAAAGAATTGTTGTAATATTTTGAATCAAAAAAATACCAAATAATCATGAAATCATTGTCGAGGTTTCAGTATCTGACTAATAATTATATAGTAAGCACGAAAACTGAAGAGGAAATAGCTTGGATGTATACACTAATATATCTATTGAATAAATTAAGCTCTATCAGCGCTTAAACCCTGTGGTTTTTGGAGTAAAATAGGCGCACATATTTTCAGTCAGTATAGGAATGTAGTATTACGTAATTTTAATTATAATCAATCACTCGAGCGAATATTATTCGAATTCAATTCTGATGTTGGATTTGTTATCAGTATAGTGTAGGCTTAAACTGATATAACTATGGATAGGATCGGAAAATAATTTTTAAGAGTGCGGGTCAAGCCTTCACAATTTGAATTTAGTATTCACGTCATCATGCGATAATGAGTAAGCACATGGGAAATTTGGTGTGACCAACGTGTTCGCATCATTAATTTACATGTTTTATTAAATTTTCAGATTTTTATCTCTTAGTGGGCGCGAATTATGTGCGATTAAATGAATTTTCAGGGTTCTCGAAATGTGACAATGACGTCATAAATTTAACACCTCAAACGATAGAATAATTCTGATTACACCAAATGATTCCTTGGGGTTGATTTCCCATAGGTCAATAATTTAGTTTATAATGCTATCTGCAACCTAAATGCCTACTTCCAGATTTTGGCTGTTTCGTGCCACTGTGACATAAACCTCCACAATTGGAAAGGACTTGATACTTCCTTGTGCGAAGGACATCGTCCGGATAGTTTTTATAGATGCGTTTGTTATTATGTCATATTAGATTCCACTATCAAATAATATTGTCGAGCGAAGGATCTCTGAAATGTCAGATAATATACTAAAACAGATCAGAGTGGACCATGGGTCGATGGGTCATGGGTCATGGGTCAGATGGGTTACTTAAATTGATTAGTCAGATGGGTCATGGGTCACGGCTCTGTGACCCATGACCCATAGGTGCCGAAAGAGGGGGGGGGTGTCAGGGGGTTTGACCCTCCCTGTTTTTTTTCAGGGAGGGTATATTAGACATTTTCTTTAATGTTATACGTATAGAACATAGAGTCATAGACCCATAGAAAATTATATATTCCAGAAGTTTTTTTTCCATATTTTTCTGAATAACATTGAATGATTTATATATGTATACAATTATATTCTTCGAACATAATTGATTTTTAGCCACCATAGGCATCGTTTTTACCTTTCACATTTAAATGTAAACTTACACTCCCCCTGGCGCTGGAAAGTTTTGGCTCCTATGCCATGACCCATGACCGATTTGGAATTTCGATGTTCGTCCAGTTATAGTACGAGTCAAATTAACCCAGACACATTACAGAGTATTTCTATGATATTAGAAGTCCACAAAGATTAATTAATTGACAAGCATCATCCATATATTGTAAGTCGGAATGTGTTACATAATGTTTCGATATTAAAGAATAGATATTTAAAAAGGTCAATGGGTAACACGATGGGTCAAAGCGTTACTTGATGGGCCAATGGGTCACTCGATGAGTCATGGGTCAATGGGTCAATGGGTCATGGGTCACGAATGCGATGGGTCATCAGGGCCGTAGCCACTGGTCAGGTTGGTCAGGTTTCAACCTGACCACTTTTGGTTGATTAATTTCCCAAAATGGACCACTCAGTCAGGTTGGTCAGAATAACCTGACCACTCTGTCAGGTTGGTCAGATTAACCTTACAAATCGGTAAGGTTGGTCAGATTAATCTAACCACTCTGTCAGATGGTCAAATTAATCTGACCACATTGATTTTGGTGGCTACGGCCCTGGTCATGGGTCACCAATGTTGACCATGGTCCACTCTGAAATAGATTGTGAAACAGTTACAAGTTTGAACTTTGAAGTTATTTTCATTGCAACTTGATGAGTCCACTGATGTTTCATCGTGCTCACAATTATTGGTTTACATCCGTTTTGTTTCCACGGGTGTAATATATTTACGAAATTTAGCAAAAATTATCAACACATACCACCTTATAAACCACGTTCCTAGATGCCCATTGGATAGGAATCCAAGTTTATCTCATTCTCATTCTGGTGACGTCAATTTATATATATATTTTGATTTTATTAGCTGACGTCGTAATTTTTGTTTAATTTATGTATAATATTTTTTATATCTTTAAAAATTATTAATTACTATCATATACGTATAGTATTCATTTATGTATTTTCTAAA
Source organism: Hexactinellida sp. DTS-2022 (assembly GCA_028753945.1). NCBI lineage: Eukaryota > Metazoa > Porifera > Hexactinellida > Hexactinellida sp. DTS-2022. The sequence goes on along the minus strand of JAPNXP010000013.1, from coordinate 2,638,626 downwards.
TTCCCTTGACATTTTTAGCATCTGTCAACTATTAACCTCTATTTCGCTGAGACACAAAAGTATCTAAATTAGCTGACTATATGGGCTTTTATCATTACTATATTTAAAACTTTACTTATTTAACACATAAATGGAACAATAATGGGTTATTTTATATAGGTTTTGCTAGGAATCACTTGTGATATATATTTCGGACGAAAAATATTCTGTAATTTCAATATCCACTTTTATTACTTAGCATTCATTTTTTAAATATTATGAGCAGTGTTTGCCAAAGAAGACTACCCCGGAAAATCCCCGGAAAACCCGGTTTTTTCCACCCCGGAAAGTGCAGTAAATTAGGAAAAAAACAAATATGGCAACACTATAGGCCCATTTATGGTCAGCTTCTATATGCAAGAGACAGATATTTTTAGAGATACTACACTTCTAGTGCCAACGATTGATAAATTTTGGACTTTTGAGAGTGGAATCCTAATCTTATACAAAGGTTAGTGGATTAACCACTAAATACACCGAAATACCTATATTAATTACGCGTAGGCCAGTCAATAGAAAAAGGCAGAAATATCCAGAAAATGGATGTTTTTCCGGAAAAAAACGGTTATTTCCACCTGCCCCGGTCTTTTCTAGAAAAGGGCGATTTTTTCCGAACACTGATTATAAGACAGTTAAAATATTTGTGTAATTAGCATGTCATTGATTTCTTAATCAATCAGTATCACTTTCATCCGAGTATTCAGAATCAGTTAACCATTTTGTAGTTCTACTCTTTCTTCATCATGCTCGCTTGAATTTAAATCTTTGATTGAGTTTTGATCTTCATCCGTATTTCCTACAGATCTAATTGCTTTATCCACTTTAAGTTATGGTTTTATGTTACCATGCAATCCACAGATTCCACAAGACGTTGAGAAAACACGGGATTTTCTGCCTTAGTCTTGAATCGGAAATCCCACACCTTTTGTAACCTGGAATGTTGCTCAGTGGGAATTTAGGTGGAAATAGGATAAAATTATAATTCTCTTGAAACTTGAATTCCTATTTACCACTGAATTCAGAATATCAAATAACCTAGTAATGCATTATTTCATTCTGATCGAAGAAATATTTTGGTTGTTATGACTATTCAAAGATTGGATTTTTGACAATTGGAATTTCTATTTTGCGGTTATAGAAAGTTACTAATGCTTCATTGCAGATTTTGTGAACACTGTTCTTGAGGATGACTTCTCTTTTGAATATTCTGATATACATGATTTAATTATATATATTAGATAACAAAACAACATCTCAGTATAAATTGATTATGGGATGTGGCTAACGGAAAATATACGATTCGGACAATAAATTCTTGCTTAGTCCCCCTCCTTCAAGGTGATGGGAAATATCGTGTCCAGGCTCACGCGGGGTTTTTTGTGTGTTTTAATATAAAGTAGACATATTTAACTTTAATATAAACCAAATTCCAGATGCGCTAAATTTTGCCCACAGATATTTTCCTTTAATATTAATAAATTTATTAAGATAAGTGATTCAAGTAAAATTATACTCCTTCAATTAAAATTATTTCTTATGCATAACAAGGAAGCTTTTGAATTTCTTAACTCGAATCCAGTGAGTTATGGATTACAATGAATTAGAATCTGACTAATATCAAACAATTCGGTGTCAATTTGATGAATTAAAGTTTAGCAGGGAGCTGAACTGTCAGCAAATTAGTGGAAACATACTTTTTACATACTGAGATCTCAACAATATTGTCAAAACTAGGTTCTACTAGCTCTAAAACCTAGGTGATGTAATATTCTTATAAAATAGTTTCTAAATGCGCGAAAAGTCGCCACGTGGGTCACTTAATAACTTTAAACCATATATATTAGTATTTTTGAAAAAATTATACCTTTTTCAAGAAATATAATCAATAATCATGGGTGAACAATAAAATTTTTGTTAACAAACCTAAAATATAATTTATGACAGAATTAACATGAATTGTCTAGAACTACGTTTAGGAGACTACGTACATCACTTTTGATAATGCCATTCGGTTTGCAGCTACCGATAACCTATATGTGAATAATACTTCATTAGAGTCTATCTATCATAGTTTTCCTATTTCCACTTACACCCCTGAAAATTCCCACTGTGAGTAATATGATAATCTAAATGTCACAATATGAAGTTCATCTATTTTTTGTAATTATATGAAGGTACTAAATAGGCCTTGGATGAATTACTACAGAATGAGAGTTTAGTCTACTACTTCAGAGAATATCAATGCTGTCAGATATTGAATTACCTCCTTATTCACAATCTTGAGTTGTTGTAGGGGCGTTGGGCCCCAAGCCAAGGTGGGGGCTCCACAACTTCAGCTCCGACGAGTTTATATTAATCCAATCTAAGTACTATTGGCGTCGTAAATACGAGGGATAGACCTTCCGGCCGCCCGGACAATGAAATATAGGACCGTCCCCATTGGCGACGTAAATGAAGGTTGGCTCTTCGGGCTCCAGGCAAATAAAATCCTGTGCCGTAGTTCGAACTACTTCTAGATAAGTGTATTATCATTAATAAATGCCGACTGTACAGGGATTTAGCTCTTTTTACTGTTCTATACAGGCGTCAGGGATTTAGTACATTTGAACAGGGGTTCTTATTTTGGACAAAATTACTGATTGTGAGTAATTTGCAAAGGATTCACTTGATTTATGTCAACCTTAATAAATATAAATAGCATTATTGTATTTCTTGCAATTCTGTCTGCATTGAGAACATGAATGCAATATCTTAGCGTAATTTCTCTTTGTATAAGTGTAAAGAGATTCCCAAGAAGAGCGAGCGAGAAAACCTTTTAGGGTTGCCCACAGATTTTAGGCTAGTAAATAGGTTGGCAGGTATGACTTACCAGGAGTTTAACCGCACCCCGGGTAAAATGGGTAAATGGGTAGCTCCTCTGGGACGCCCGTACATTTCCGGGTCCCCGGGTGGTTTACGACGCCTATGAACCTAACTAATGATTACTAAATATCTATCTAAACAAAAATAAAAATTAACAATAATTTATCTTTGATCATTCTACCTTTTATTCCACCTTTCTAACTTTCCCCCTTAACTAAACTATCCTTTTCCTTCCTTCTTTCCTACTCTATTTCCTCCGACGAGATCCAGTGGAGCACCGACTGGGGGCTCCATGGAGCCCCTGGAGCCCCCGTCAAATACGCCCCTGAGTTGTTGAGTATTATATCCGATTGCCCTCAAGTTGAATTTTATAAAAAGTAGGCTCTCAATACTTTCTGGGAGCGTCTAACACGTTCATCGCTGCTGATGTTTTTTGCAGTTTCTAACTCACGTTCACTGGAAAATCTGGATGATGTTCGGTCCACTTCTTCTGACAATCGAATGTCTGCTGGAAAGTCAGCTGCTTCGTCAGATTAATACTTGTCGTTGAGCTGTAGATTTCATTCCGTTACTCTTCATTCGAAAATTTAGCCTTTTTTCATCTTGTTCTGCCATCTTATCTTCACTCGCTTCCCGATGCTCATCATGGTGATGAGAATTGAGATGAGTCCACAATCCTTTTGTCGAGTATGTTTTCTTTTCAGCGCCACTAGGAGCAGGGAGTACTCATCGGGATATCGCTGAATATTATACTATGTTGCACACTGCTATCGAATCATCTAACTCGTCTAGAGAGAAGTATGTCCATACCCCAGAAATTGTTCTTTTTGTCAAGATGCGATTGTTTCAAAGCAGGAATAACTGATGGAGTAAGATGTCTGCATTTATAGATATGTACGTATGTATGTACATTGCAATGTATTGGTATGTCTACTCGTATAATAGTGAATAAAATGTTATGGTTTAACACGTAAACTATTGATTCAACAAGTTGTGAGCTATTGATGTTATCAATGGAACTTATTTCTGAGGTTAAAGGTAGCCTTAGGTAGGGTTTCGTCCTAAAAGAATGACGGGTTCGGAATAGCGGGGTGTCCAGAATTCTGAAATACATTAATGTTAATGTCTATAGTGTATAATATATACGTTTGACCATAAATTACATGAGTATAATATTAATCTTTCGGAGTTCCACTACTAGGGTTTTTAAATTCCCGGCTAGATCCCGGTGAATTTAGGCGTTCCCGGAAATAACCAGGATCCCGGGAAACAGAGAATTAACTGGGATTCTCGGTCGTTTCCTACTTGTTACTAATGTTCGATTCATTCTTTCTATTGTAATTATTCTCTAGAAATTAGTGCTCCACTAAAGATTGATGATAAGATCATCTATATATTATATACCAACATGGCCAAACTAAACACATGCTCACACAAAGAAGCGAACGAAACAAACTGGGCCCTACACGGTGTCGAAAGTAACAGAAATCCATGTTACAATACAAAAACAGAATTAGGAGCCAAGAAGGGCAAAAAAACATCCAATCCATACCACAAGGCCTTATTTCGAAAGTACCTCTATTCCCAAGACAACAAAGAAGCGAGTAAGCCTCGAAAATAGCATAGAACACCTCACAGGTAAATTCATTGTGATTGAGTTGTTATTTATAAAATAAAATAGTGTTAATGTTAAAATATTTCATTTTTGATGAACCAGAACCTCTTCGGATTTTCTACGGAATTTATATTTGAACACAATAACTAAAAGTAAGGTTCCGTTCTCACCTCTACTGTCTAATACGTTGAGTGGAGGTGAGAAGGGGGCCATACTTTAGAATTACACCTTCAATTGATGTCAATCCAGAAAATTTGAAACTTCCAGTAAAAAAATATTTCAATGTTGTCATTTGTAGGAAATCCTAGAGCATAATATACTTGGCTAGACCTTCATGATTCCTTTACATGAAGAATTGCACAACAAGTTACACAAAGGGCACGACTAGACTCACATTACCAAGTTATTCGAGTTTTTGGATTGTGGAAGAGATGAGGTCGTAAGTTTACAATAATTGATACGATAACTACAAATGATCACGTTATTAATATATTGTAGATGAGTGATATCATGGAGATTTTACTCAGCTGGACAATAGATCTCTACCTCAGCTATAGCGATACCCAACTTGCTAGATACACAGACACAGTACTTTATTTCATGGTAAGTTCAGGGTTGGTAAATCTGCTGTTAACAGCCATTTTGGCTGTTTGATCTTAACAGCCAAGAATTCGTCCACAATTGGCATTAAAACTTAACTGCATTTAAGTCGCCTTTAAGTTTTTAATTTACGCCAATTTAAGCTGTTAACAGCCAATTCTAGCTGTTAACAGCCCAATTTAAGCTGTTAGCAACCAATTCAAGCTGTTCAAATCAGACCTGGGGCTGATTACTAGTGAGTGATTACGATTACGATTACGATTACATCCTTCAGGAAAAGCTTGATTATGATTACGATTACGATTACAGGAAATGTTGTAATCGATTACAATTCATTTCTTTACGATGCAATTACGATTGTTTCGATTAAGCCCCGGAGTTTCATGCGCACGAAAAATAATGCCCGTGTGCATGGGGGTAGCCACCAAGAATTATTTGTAGGGGCCGGATATATATTTGGAGGTGCAATGAGATCAGCGAAGCCTCAAACTATATCCTTATTTAAAGTTATTGTGGAAAATTTGGGGGGGCCTGGTGCCATATCTGGGGCTGATTACTAGGGGGTGATTACGATTACGATTACGATTACAGGAAAAGTTGTAATCGATTACAATCGATTACGATTGTAATCGTAATCAGCCCCAAGCCTGGTTCAAATTCAAAAATTGTATCAGTAAAAATTAAGGAAAAGGGACCAGAAAAGAAAGTTATACTCAAAAATGTTTAAATTCGAATTGTATATCGTATTTAGAAACAGTGAAATTTGAAACTAATTGATTATACGAATATATTCAATTATTGCATTGGTCAGCATCTTGCTGTTAACAGCTTCGATTTTCCTTTCCTGTTAACAGCTAGTGGCTGTTAACAGCTTGGCTGTTTCCATCCCTGTGTAAGTTAAATTAATCTAACAATACACTCATACAACTCAATTCAGTGAAAATTAGTATATTTGTTCAGCATACACTTACCTTCGAAAGCATGCTGTAGTATCCTTAGTCTTGCCATAATCTCTTGTAATTGTGTTATCGTCAATGTTTAGTAGTAATCTTACTAACTTATAAACGTCAGTATTGACGTACTTTTTATATAGGATTAACTTGTGTTTACTAACTTATCTTTTGTATACTCTGAAATTATAACATTGGCGACGAAGGTAAAATTTTCAAATGGCATCCAGGCAAGGAGTCATTTTAACGAGTTTGAGACCAGCAGAGAATACTGGACCGCTGAGCGTTTACAACAGTATTTTGCGGCAAATGAAGTGAATCCTGTAGAGAAACAGAAAGCTATTCTTCTCGGCATGTGAGGAGCACAGACTTATCACCTCCTAAAGATTTACACACTCTAGAGAAGCCGACGGATAAGACTTTTTCGGAGCTGGTCCAGTTGCTGAAAGATCACTTGCAACCTAAGCCGTCGATCATTGTACAGAGATTTACTTTTCATCGTTCTCGTAGGAGGGCGAATCAGTTGCTGAATTAAAGAAATTATCCGAGCACTGGTTTTGGTGACACCCTTAATGGTATGCTTCGTGACCGCCTCGAAAGCGGTATCAACGATGGAGGGATGCAACGTCGTTTACTTTCTGATCCGGACTTAACTTATAAGAAAGATCTCGACATAACCCAGGTAATGGAAACCGCGGAGCGCAATGTCCACGATTTACAGGGTTCAAAGTTGGGAGTAGAGAAGACATACCTGGTGAAATGAAGTTCACAAACAGTCAGGAAATCAGGTGTTACCGCTGCGGCGCGAATCATCGGGCAAATAATGTCGCTATAAAGATCTTCACTGTCATAGTTGTGGCAAACAGGGCCACCTATCCAGAGTTTATCAGAGCAAAGGAAAGCGATCAGAACCAATTTTCAATAGAAAATAAACACCTCAGCTACACTCCGACATTACTAGTGGCGATCAGGAGTCAGAAGAATTCGATAATAAACCATTGCAGGTGATAGCGATAATTAATGTAGTGGATCTTCCATTAGACGTAGATACAGGGGTGACAAACTCAATCATAAGTCAGAGAACATTTAATCGGCTATGGGATGAAAACAACGCTCCCCAAATTAAACCTTCAGGTGCTCGTCTTAGAACCTATACAGGCGAAACTTTCAAGGTTGTCGGCCAGCTTGAAGTGGACTTATTCCTCAACAAACATCAATAAAGTCTCAGCTTATTAGTTGTAGAGTGCGATGGTCCCAGCTTACTTGGAAGAGATTGGCTGAAGAAAGTTAGATTGGACTGGCCTCAACTTCATCAAATCAGAGCCACAAATGATTTCAATAAGGTTTTGGATTTTTATCCTTCCTTAATTGCTAAGAATATTCGTGCAAAAATTATCGTAAACCTAGACGCTCATGCTAGTTATACCGTACAAAGACTGTTCCTTTAGCTCTGCGCGAGAGAACAGAGCAAGAACTTGAGCGATTAGAGGCTCAGGATGTAATTGAGCTTGTTCCGTCCTCTAAGTTGGATACTCCAATTATTCCAATTGTTAAAATTAATGGCTCGGTCCGCATTTGTGGAGAACACAAGATAACTGTGATTACCATATTTCCCCGAATAAACGCCCCGGCGCTTATTGTTTTCGTGGGCCAAAATTATCCTGAAATTTTTGTGAAAAATACAGAATATAATATTTAAGTCGGATCTAATGGTTTCCACCAACAGTATACCTACCGAAGTTGCCAAAATCAAGGGAATTACATTACAGTAATTAACTAACGTGTATAAATTGTTTCATACCAGGCCTGGGGTCAATTACTCTAAAATGTAATATATTACTATTACTATTACTTATATTTCTTCCTATTACTATTACTATTACAATTACATTATAATAATATGTAATATATTACTATTACTATTACTATTACTATTACTTTTAATATTACTATTACAAATTACTAGACATTTACTAAGACTCTGCTATGATTCAGAATGTCTGAAGTTTATTATTTTAATTGATTATCCCACACAAACAAAACATATATTATCTAACCTAAGCAAACAACTAATTTCAATAAAGTGACAAATTCAAATCGATAATCATTTTGCCTTAAATTTATTTTAACAACTTCCTATTTCTTCACGAAAAATCAAATAAGCCAGTCCGAAGTTGTAGAATTGTAATAGATAATTCCTATTACAATAGGTTCTATTACTATTACTATTACTATTACATCCTATTTGAAACACTATTACTTATTACTATTACTATTACTTCTAAAATGTAATCGTTACTAATACAATTACTATTACATATTACTATTACCCCAGGCCTGTTTCATACCAATGTCATTTTATTGACCCGGCGCTTATTTAAGCCCCTGGCGCTTATTCGGGGAAATACGGTATGTTTGCTAAGGTTGACGCATATTCGTACCTCGTGTTGACGATTTGTTTCCTACATTGTCAGAATGCGTTTCTTTTTTCAAGTTAGACTTAGCTATGGAAGAACAATCAAAGAAGTGCACCACAATAACGACACACAAAGGATCTTATCCCAATCTCCTAGTGAAGTTCCTCTACCAGGAAAAACGATATTACTCTTAGACAGCCTCGAGCGGTTATTTGTCAGTGCTGGCTAATTAAGCTATGGATTAACAGTAACCAAATAATATCAAATGTTCGATGTTTCCTGCTTAAGAGATGGCCAGAAAAGTCGACCTAGAACTGCTACCATACCAACGTAGGAAGGATGAGCTAAGTGTACGAATGGGTTCGTACTTTGGGGTAGTCGAATCGCGCTACCACAAAAGGGTCAAGAACTGGTTATCAGCATCTTGCATCAAGGACATCCAGGTATATCACGTATGAAATCCTTGGCACGATGTTTTGTTTGGTGGCCAAAGTAGGATGAACAACTTGAGACTAGAGTAAAGCAGTATGAACAATGCCAGTTTTCTCAACATTTACCAGCCAAAGTGCCATACGTCCATGGGAATGGCCTGAACGTCCGTGGTCATACATACACATAGATTATGCTGGACCATTATTGGTGGTTCCTCTCAGTTGTGGATGCCAATTCCAAATGGATGGAAGTTGTCATCGTTTCCTCAGCAACATAAAGTGTTACAATTGAGAAACTTAGATCGATGTTTACCACGCATGGTTTACCCGAAACGATAGTGTCGGACAATGGTACTGTTCCAAATATACTCAACTTTTTACTGACCTCAAATATAAAACTAGATCTTTCCGAATCTACTCAAGTCTTTCCAAATAATTTCAATTCTACTCAAGTTTTTCAAAATAATTCCAATTCTGCTAAAGTGTTTTCAATAAATTCCAAATCAACTCAACTTTTCAATAATCTCACAAATCTACTCCAGTTTAGAAAGGCTATATTTAGTTTATCTTATATATTAAATCACAATGTTTTTATGTTTTTGTGTTTGTTTGTGCGTTTGTTCAGAATTGATTGAGGAACTGGTAAAAGCTAGACTTGAAATTTGGCAGGGGTAGGGAATAATGTTTGTACAAACAAGTTCAATATATAAAAAATATTCACATCTTCTTTGATATCAAATTATTTTCAATCAATTCAATAACTTCTCCACATCCCAAAGTTAGGGGTCCACTGGTACAGTTTCTTAGTGATATTAAATTTTACATTTGGGATTGGTATATTATTATACACTGACAAGCTTTAATATCTAGAAAATTGTCTGTTCAAATTAGCATAAATATCCAAATACAGTGTACTCCGCTTAATTGGGACACCGGTTAATCGGGACAACCGCTTAATTGGGACAACTCCCCAAGAACCAAACCTTTCCATAGTAACTAATACTAAATATTTTCGGTTAATCGGGACAAACTCCGCTTAATCGGGACAAACTCAACAAATTATGTTCAAAATTGGTACTCGGACAATATATAACTCTGATTAAACGGAACAAATTCTAATAATCTTGGTCAATTCTGATAAAGGCATAACAAAATATCTAATTAGGGTGTATTTTCCTTTTATTTCCGAAAAATTGAAATTTCTCAGATTCTATGACCTTGTGGTTCAGGGGAAGATTCAAATGGTCCACAGAATAAAAAGGCTCATACTATGGGGTTGAGTATAATAAAGGATCTGCAGGCATTGGAGGAATAGTTGTAACAGGTTTAAATGTAAAATGGTTGAAAATCGTACGTAGATCACTACTTTCAACAATTTTTCGGTTAATTGGGATCTCCGCTTAATTGGGACAAGAGGCCTGGATCAAATGTGTCCCAATTAAGCGGAGTAGACTGTAATTAACTCTTCCATATATAAACCAATAGCTAGGATCCACGGATATAAATAGACAGCTAGGGGCCTCATCAAAAACGACATTTAATTTGAAAAATAACATGCTTGAAATACAAGCGAGGACCACAAGCCCGAGGTAGAAGTTGTAAGGACATGCGTAGAGCAGCCGAACAGCTTGTACTAATAAATATTTATGGTTGGAGCACCATACTACAGAGATGGACCGGTCGGGATTTTCATGACCCGACCCGACCGGTGCAGTTGGAAATTTGACCCGCCCCAACCGGCCGATCGACCGGTCAATCATAGCTAGCAATAATTTATATATAATAGAAAACAAATTATGATATTATGATATCGAATAGATCATATAGAGATCTCGACCGGCCGGTCAGGGTTCGACCGGCCGGTCAAAGTTCGACCGGCCGGTCAAAATTCCGACCGGTACCCGACCCGACCCGACCGGTTCCGTTTCTGCCATACTAGTTTCAATAATCCAATAAAACTTGAGTATATTTGGAATAATCCAATAAAACCTTGAGTTTATTTGGAAAAACTTGAGTATATTTACAAACTTTTTGAGTATATTTGGAAATTTTCAAAAAGTTGAGTATTTTTAGAATTTTTCCCGATAAACAAACCTATCAAAAAGAACGCTATGATGAGAGGGCGAAGGAAAGAGAATTTGAAATTGGTGATCTGGTTTTAGTAAATAATTTTCCAGAAGGTACCTCATGGGTAAAAGGCATCGTGAGAGACAAAAGTGGGCCGCTATCTTTTAATGTCGAATTGGATGACGGCCGGATTTACGACCGCATATCGACCATATTCAGTCATATGTAGTCTCAAGTACGAGTGATTAGATTCAAGATACTGATATACTAATGGATATTATTGATGAAGGTCCCCAGCCAATCGTTGATCATACTCAAGACAACGAAGAAGTCATAAGCCCTCCCTTGCGGCGCTCATGCAGGATACGATATGTCCAGATCTTTATCGGCCAGAATCTCCATAATTAGTCAACAAACTTCGTCTTCTATTTGTGGAAAGGAATATAGTATCCTTAGACCTACTAGAATTTCTTGTAATTGTGTTATCGTCATAATGTTTAGTAGTAACCTTAATAACTTGTAAACCTCAGTATTTACGTACTATGTATATAGGATTAACTTGTGTTTATTAGATTATATTTTGTATACTCTGAAATTATAACACATGCTAACACACTTTAAATATTCTTATATTAAATTATTAATGAATTAATATTTTTAGGGAATGCAGTAGCTAAACACAATGCTATGGGAATCATTTCACAACGCAGTTCCTCTCCGTATGGACTCAAGGATCAATGTGATAGATGAAAATTGGCAGAGAAATAAATGCGATATGTTGGGAATATCATTCGAATCAGTTTGCAGACAACCATTAAATAGCGTTGCGTTGGGAAGTCACTGAGCGGTTTTGGAGCTTGGGAAATGGAACATATCGAAGGTTATGGTAATTGTCTATTTCGATGTCTATCCAAATTTGCTACCGGGAATGAAAACAGCCACCCACACCTACGTTCTATCATCTCTCGCTTTATCGCCATTGAAGGAACAAGGAAACTAGGATTGTATTTTAAAATCAAAGAAATGAGACCGTCAAATACCTTACCACACATTTACCTATGAATCGTGAATCCGTTTGAGGAACAGATGTGGAAATTTATGTTGCTTCTGCTATTATTAATGCCGATGTCTGCAGAACTAAAGAGCCAAATAATTCGCGGGCTACGTTGGAGTTTACACAGAGCCACAGACAGGGGGGGGGCCATGGCCCCCACATCTTTTGAGGCTGGCCCCCCTAGAATAACAATGTTGTACAGTGTGGCCACCCCAGAAATCCCCCCTACCCCACCCAGAGCTCCCCTACCTGAAAATCCTGGCGCCGCCTCTGGCCACAGATAACCCTACATCCATCCTTTATATCCAAAACTATTTCGATCACTCTCAATCATGGCCCGTATTCACTAAGAAGTTAAGTACGTACTTAAGTACTAAGTATGTACTTAAGTCATATTCACTAAGATTTAAGTGTGCACTTAAGTACATACTTAAGTACTAAACTTAAGTCACCTACTAAGTTAACTTGACTTCTAAGAATTTACTTTTATTGACCCTTAGACGTTGGTGTTTAAGTAGAACATTGATAGATTTCTAGTAGTAATTGTTTTACTTTAGGGGAAGTTTATGATCCAATTTTCAACATTTATTACTATTGGTTGTTGTTTTCTAAAATTTTCTGTTTTTTCTCAAGCACACAAATCACAGGAAAAACATCGAGAATATTCTTTTTAAAGTTAAAATAATACATGAAGCTATTACAATAGCATTCCATACACTAATATGCTAAGATATTAAATATAATTCAATTTCGTATTTAGGTACGTACTTTAGTCTTAGTTAAGTATGTACTAGAGGTGCCGACGAATCCTCAAATTCTAATACCCGGTTCTCGAATCCTTTGCCAAGCTAATACCCGGATATACTCGGGTACCTGGGTAATTTATTTTTAAGTACATAGAATACTTTTCAACATGCCTTAAATAAATAGTAAGCTCATTGTATACACATCGTATCATGGATTTTTCAATTTATGTAAGAAAGACCCTTTAGCAAATTAACATAAATGACTCTATTTATTTAATATTAGTATAGTAAATTCTAAATTAAATATGAGAAATACAGTCGAAATCGGATTATTTTGTCCAATTCTTTTCATGGATAATTCGACAAAATAATCCGATAAGACAAACTAATCCGATGACAAAATAATCCTATTTCGACTGTATTGATGTTGTTGATAAGAAAATGTTCTAACTTCTATGTATCTCTTTCTAACTAAATGATAATTATTCTAAAATAATCTGAAATTTTACTATTTACTGTAAACTTTAGAAATACTAAGGGATCTTAAGGATGAGTCACTCAAACTTGACCTTAATTTAGTAGTCTACAGTTTATAAGGCCATTATAATATAATGTTGTTATGTTTACAGTTTGCACTGGTATTCTAAGCGTTTTTAAATTAAAAACGCCATTTGTTGATTTTTATTGCTTCAATAGCGTAATCCGAAACCTTTTATATAAATTATTGCGCGCAATACCCGGGTATTCGGATTAAATTACCCGGGTATCGAATCTCATTCGATTTTGTGAACCGAGTATTTACCCGGGTATCTGAGAACCGGGTAACACTCCTAGTATGTACTTAAGTGCAACAATATTTCTTAGTGAATACGACTTGAGTATGTACTTAACTAAGTACGTACTTAGTACTTAAGATTTCATTTTTTATAACCCAATTTATTTATAAGCTGATCAATATTAACTCACAATTTTAGAGGGAAATAAATATCGTTGTTAAAACGATTTTCCTTATATCCATTTTTTACTATAGTGTAGTTAAATACAAGGCTCTCCGGGCCATTGAAATTCGTTATAAGCCAATTTATTGCCGACTTGGAGTTTACTGTTCAACTGTTTAATTTCCTAGTTTTAATTTAAGTTGAGTAATAAAGTTTAACGTAAACTATTTTAATCTATTTTAAAACTGGGTCTAATTTTAAACTGGGAACCGCATTATCAGGGCGCATCAATGCGAAGCTCGTTCTGTCTTGTCGAGTTGCACACATACGAACGAAGGCTAATTAAATTCAAAAATGTGTGCCGATTCAGTGGATATAGAAGTGCGGTTCTTCTACACAGAAGGAGGAGGCCCCAAAACATTAATTACTTAATTCCGTTGTATGAGATTCTTACTATCATGAGATTTTTACTACTTTGATTACAAGAACCATGGATGACAATTGCTATGAGATTCTTACTACTATGAGATTCTTACTCCTTTGTTATTCTTTCTCGCCTGTTTTCTCAACCACATGAATAACCAATTGATAAAGGAATAGTAAGAATTTTCTTGTGATATTGTAATGGAATATATTCCATTTGCTAATAGAATTAGTATTAGTTAGTTAGTTTTAATTGCAAATATATACATTACTAAAACTGTAATTCGTAAAATATAAAGGTTAACGACCATTTATTAGATCAGTAACAGGGTGAAAATGGTGATCCAAATTTGCTAACTATATTGCTTGGCTGGTGGTTTCTCCACGTTTTCATTATATTGAAATTATATTTAGCACGAATCATTCACTAATTGTATATCGGCTGCCAAATCTGATTAGAATCCATTTGAGAATTCTGTGGTGAGTGTCCACTAACTTGACTTCCAAGTAACGCAAATAAATTCAGCTCCCTGTATTCCAATGAATCTGTATTTCTTTATATAGTACAGTAGATGTTGTATATAGGAACGCCGGTTATAAGGATATTAACCGTTCTTAAGCAACGGTTGTGATTCGATTTCTCGACATGGTTAACCGATTAACTGCCCATTCTACTCAATACAATTAATCATCTAGAAAATCTAGATTATACTACTGAATAAGACTCCGCTTTAAAAAGTATTACCAAAAAAGAGTACATTAATTGAGTAAGTTAAAATGTAAATATATTATTTGGTGATGTCGTGATGGGAAATGGTTTATGATATAATCTTCTAACACAATTCAGATAATTTTAAATATTTATACAATAATTTTCAAGTAATACTGCTGATTTTCAACAGACCGGAAAACTGGTTAACGAATTCTGTAACCGCTAATCGATATTAGCAACGGTTAACCGAATCCAGCTTTGATATGCAGTTCCCGACGATGTTCTTATAACCGGCATCTACTGTTGTGTATTTTTTCCGAATATAGCAGATATTGCTAGAAAAACAAACAGTTCCCATGTGGTTCAATAGACTCAGGGCGTGTGGAATAAACATTGCCAATTATTGCTGTATTTAATAATCAAGTAGGTTGCATTTTGATATTTGTCACTATAGTTACTGGAAAGTTGGAATGGAAGTTAGAGAAGTAGTAAACAGCCAGTATTTTCTGCTAGTGTTTGTACAATATATTTCGAATGTAAATATCGGAAGGGCAAAAGAAAGTAGAATTCACTTCCAATATCAGGTAGAACTAACTATAACCAGTGACACGTTTTTATTACCTGTTTACTGATATTACTGGAGGTTGAACATTTAGGTAACTCTATACCAGCCTCAGCTATAATCTTTTTTCCTAGTACGTAGATAGATGTCGATATTAATTGTCTAAATTGTCCCTTGATGAGTGTAAGAGATAGTTGCACGATTGTAAACTTGAAGATATTATGATATTATTTTAATTCCTATAAAGTGAGTATATATTATGATTGCATAATGTCAAAGTATTGTGTCCTAGGCAGTGGCGCCGCCAGGGGTGTCGCAGGTATCGCAGCTGCGACACCTGGGAGTCTGGGACTGACTCTGCGACAAGATTTGCGACACCCAACGGATAACTACCTACCTAGATAGATAATTGATATTCCTAAATACGTGTAGTCTCAAAATCCTGATCAATACTACTAAAACAGTTCTATCCTACGCTGTTCCCTTTGTCCAAAACGAGTGACTACTGCATCTAGATCGAGATCAGTGGTCTTCCCAGAATTTACGTTTAGTACGGCTAGTCCACCGAGGCGCTCATCACTCATTGAACTCTTCAAGTATGTCTTGATCCTCTTCATACAGCTGAACGCCCTCTCACAGCCTGCAGAGGACACTCCTAGGCTCACACAGACTGTACATAGCCCGGCCATAGCGTGGAATGGTTCCTTGTAGCGATTGAGGAACTTCATGAAGTCACACAGTGTGGAGGGAACATCGAATGACTCATCGGCACACTTGCGGGTATAGAGCTTCTTCAAGGTTTTCATCTCGTCGGTAATGTCCTCCTTGTCGACACTGTACTGCTCTCCGAACTTGACAATAGATTCAATATCCAGGAAGAGGGGATTTTCCGGCGTGAAGGCCGAAACTCCGCAGTACAGCACATTGGCGTCGCCGTTAAACCGGCGGGCGAGCTCTCAGTTAACGGCCTCGACCAATGGGATCAGAGCATGTTTTAGGTAGTCATCCTTCGTGCCGTACTTGGTGTTATTCCGACTATCTGTGCGTACCTTCCTACGCTTGCGCTCCACTGGCTGTGGTACCTCCGCTCGGTCACACAGGGACACGATATCAGTCCAGAGCTTGTCGAATTCTACCGGTTTTGTGAGGTCAGTAAGTGTCGATTTCAAGGCATTTACAAGGTCGATGGCCACTCCGTACTTGATTTGTTCTCTCTGTAAATGTTTGGTGAGTAACTTCGCTTCTTTTAAGACCCGGGTGATGAGGATTAGGTGTGCTACAAAGAGTGTATCGATCATGCCAATAATTGAAGTCGCCTTTACGCGACGGTCAGAGTCGAACGCCTCGGCGAAGTACTCCAGGGTGTTCATGATAGCTGACAGAGTTCTCATGACCGCCCTGCAGGATTCGTGGCGAGATATCCAGCGTGTGTCAGCGTGATGTTTAAGATTGAAAACCTTGTTGCTCGACTCAGCAGCCGCCAATTTGCCCTACTGATCCATGAATTCAGCATTGATCACCAAACTACTGAAGTAGTTATATATGGACGACAGGATATCGAGACAGTCCCCAACCTTCGGCGATGCCCTCGATGCGTCAACCATGGCCAGATTCAACCTGTGGCTGAAACAGTGCGGATAGTATGCGTGAGGGACTGACTCGAAGATCTTTTTGTGGACTCCATTTCGAATGCCTGACATGACCGCCGCGCCGTCGTAGGTTTGTCCACAGCATCGCTTGTTGTCTAGTTTATGGAGCGTGAGGATCCACACAATCACTGCAGCGAGATCCACCGCAGTGAGACCCTGGGCAGGAACTATGTCGAGCAATTCTTCGGTGGGCTGGCAGTTTTTCTCGTAACGAACCACTATGCTTATCTGTTCAGTTTTACTGATGTCCTTGGACTCATCGCACTGCAAAGAAAATGTCCCCCCCGATGTGGCAATTTCCGAAGAAATTTCCTCGCGCACCATGGTGGACATCGTCTGGATAAGAAAGTTATGTATGTCGGAGTGAGTGTAAGTGACGTTCTTCATGCCAGTCAGCTTCGACTTCACGATGGAGTTGTGACGCCCTATTAGACTCATCAGCTCTTTGAAATTCCCACTGTTCGTGTTGCGGACTTCATCTGTCAGTTCGCCTTCGCGATGACCTCGGAATGCCAGACCCTACAGTGCGAGAAACATCACTGCCTCTGTTACGGACTTCATATAAAGCCGGTGCTCTGCAATGAGCTTCTCGTTCCCACCACACATCACAGCCCTTATACCACCATTGTCTTGGGATCCCTTCCAATCCTGCCACTTAGACATACTGTCCTTGTGAGTCTCAGAACTGGCATGGTCGTTGATACGGCCTTGTTGGGACCACGAACAAACCCCAGCAGCGGCGAACAGAGTCACAAGTACACCAGTAGTAGCAAAGTGACGGCTAGCAAAGCAGAAGATGGCATCCCGGACCAAACTGTACTCGATCCAGGAGTGATTTGGGTAATACGAAGACGCCAAAAACTTTCTCCGAGTATTGCTAAAAACGCGGCAGGGGTAGTCGCTATCACGAACAGATGGGCGATTAGGACCTTCTCCGATGTTCTTGCTGATATTTTGTGATACAGCCTCTGGGACGATGCATAACTTCTTTGGGTTAGACCCGCCACTGCTATCATTATCGACACAATTTCGTTTGCTAGATACACAGGTCGCCTTGGATGCTTTGTCGGCGGCTTCCATCATTTTCTGTATGCATTAGACATGCTAGTAAGTACTATTAGCTAGTGGAACACGCACAGACACAGTGAATTATAATTCTACAACGGTGAAGCGACTGTCGAAAAAAATTAACCTGCGACAATGAAGTTAACCTGCGACTGGGCTGCGACACCAACTTGCAAAAGCTGGCGGCGCCACTGGTCCTAGGCCATGTATAATTGGTAAATTAATGTCAACATAGTTGATTACCCCATTATAGCTGTTGTAAACAACTTTATACGAAAACTTTAACATTTTGATAATAGATTGACACAATTACGTAATTATATTTTGGATAGATAATATTATTCTATGAAATTGTTCTCATTTCTTAGCCTATCTAAGTAGTTGCAAACAAACAATTTAAAATTAAATTGATACTATACAATAGCAATAAATATTGTAGCAATAATTATAATAGCAATTTGAGATATTGTAATGGAATTTATTTCATTACAATATCACAAGTAAATTCTTGCTATTCCTTTATAAATTGGTTATTCATGTGGTTAATAGGCTAAGGGGGACGCCTTAGGTAAATCAATGTGATCTACTGAGTCCCTAAATATGAATTCCCATTTCCAATTCGCCAATAATATATTTCATATGTATAAAACTAACTAATCTCGAGATTTTAACAATATTACCATATATGGAAAGGTGTGAGAATCGTATAACTTACATTCCACAAATATTTTCGATATACCAATATTACCGTTGGACTCCCAAAATATGATTTCCTGTACGAAAATGATACATTTCATATGTATAAAGTTAAGTAATCTCGAGATTTTAACAATATTACCATATATGGAAGGGTGTGAAAATCGCATAACTTACATTCCACAAATATTTTCGATAAACCAATATTACCGTTGGACTCCCAAAATATGACTTCCTATACGACAATAATACATTTCCTATGTCTAGCATTAGCGGATTACGGGATATCAATAAGTAACAATACTGTTTTAGGCCTACGCTAATTTTACCGTAAAACGAAGTTTACAGTCCCTATATTAAAGAAGTCCCTGTCCTAGTATAAGCATAGTAAATTCCTTTAGAAAGTATGAATAGTTGTGATTATTTCTATAACCGGTTAAATTGATATAATATTTGTAACGATAAGATCGTAACAAATCAAGGAATATTTTAGGAGAAAGATAAAGGTTTAAACATTTTTGAAATCGTTTGCTTCATCACAACCTATTTTCTTAAAAATTTGTTTACATTATTTTGTTAATTTATTATTATCAAAGAGGGTTGGAGGAGGAGAGGAAGCTGTGGGAAACAAGGAATTATCAAGGAACGCGAGCCGCTCCTTTTGGAGCATGATTTTTGGAAAATTTGAATTAGGAGAGCGAAAATTTGGAATCCTCTCCCAAACCTTAACATTAATTTGTAATTTAGGCGTATGAAAATTGGATCAGACCAGGATAAGTAGCGTATTTATAAATGGCTGTATAATACACTGGTGGGAATATGAAAGATTGGTATTGGAAGGGGAGAGACTGACACTCCGAAGACTATTGACAGCATAGGCGTCGAGGCATGCATTCTGGGATGGCTATTCCATCCCAGGAATTGGACTGAGATGGCTAGACTATCCCGGGAATTGGACTGGGATGGCTAATGGCCATCCCTGGATTCATCAAACCTCGGCGCCTATGGACAGGTAGGGCTAAGAGTTGGAGGGAGAGGGAAGCTAATAATAGGAGGAAAATGAGGAGAGGAGGGTTTCTTTGTAAATTAGAGAAATAATTAAAATTTAATGTAGTTTGTACTTGGTATTTTATGTGTTTATGTTTAAGTAATTAAATATTAGTTTTGTTCTCACATTTAGTGTCAAGTGAGTATATAATTATTAGATGTAAAACTACCTAATAGATAAATAGGAAATTTACTTCAAATAAATTTGGACAACTCAGATAAATGTAACTGTTACGCAACACTCACAGGGGAGGGATAGCTTATCTAGCTCAGAAGGATTGCTGATAAACAATAGATAGGCAAAAACCGCTAAACGAAGGGATTTTGGGTGATGTAACGTTTGAACCGCCAAATATGCATTCGAGGTTTAGTAATTCTGTGTAACAAGCTTACAAATTGTGTGAAAAGTATGCAGCAAATTCCTAGTCACCTACAAATAATATCCACCAACGGGGAATCTGCAGAAATTGAGAATGGGGTGGCTAAAAGCTTGCCCACATTGCGCCTCGTTTCAGCAGGTTCCACTTTAGCAGTGTCTTAATTCACAATAAAAGTATAATTATGCCAAAAATTGATATTTTTTTAGCGCCTAGTATGACTTGTATTTGCACATCCATGGTTTACTAATAGTAGTGTCTCAAAATGTCACGCAGTGGATGCCGGTTAAAAGCTAAGTTGTTTAATACGTATTTTATTGGACACGTGTAATACGTATAATTTAATACGTATCACAAGTATACCTTGTATTATCGAGCTCATGAAATTTCCTTTGGACAATTTTCTCTTAGTAGTTATTATTTTTTTATTAATAGACTCGTATCATAGTCAGTATAGTACAAATTTGATTATTTGCTAGCATCTTGTTTTAATTAAATAATTAAAAAAAATATGCTTTACTGAATTACTTCGAAAACATTCCTGGTTGATCATAGATTAGCTTCTTATACGGTACGTCCTGATTGATAGCATATTACGTATAATACGTATTATACGCAATACGCGTATTAAACAACTTAGGTGGAATATGATTTTTGTATTAATTTTCTGTTAGTCATTTTTATCATACAATTCAGGGTTGGTATTTCATAAAAGATCACTATGTCAAAATTTGTTCACAATTCTGGAAAATTTGTAATCTGACATATTATTATTCAATCCCCCGAAAAAAAACAGGGGTCGCTAATTATTTCTTTCAGAACTTTATAATTTCTCCAATAGGTTTCAAATTCGTTTCTTCATTATTTTTGCTTATCCTACCTTCATTATATCATATTCTATTAGTGTAGACTAACTACCTAGTGTAACGCAATTCATTCGCTTCCTCTTAGTTCCCATTCTAGTATTGAGTTTCTAGTAACTTTCTACTAATAATAGAAAATTGTTATTGCAACTATATTCACACTATACAAGTCAAATAAATGATTGGAATGCAAACAGAATCTTGTAAATAATGAATATTCTGGCTGTTACAATAACTTGTGGGTGGAAATTATAAACAAATGCAAGAAGAGAATGGCATCCATAAGATAATGCGTGCTTTTATGAATTCCGACTGCTTTTGGATTGATCTTACATAGAAGAGGGAATGCCATCCAGTAATTTCATTAAAATAATTCGTGCTTGTATCACATCCGACTGCTTCTTAGATTGCTCTTACTTATCCAATTCCTTCTCTCCATAAATATACGTATACGCGTATTTGCCTTCTTTTGAGAACTAGAAATCACCACATATTAATTTTAAGAATATAACTTACCACTATTAATGTTGGCCAATATAAATGGAGAGAGAGTGGCTTTATAATTGTTAGTTACTTGCCTGCAGACATCAAAATCGCTATCTTTTGCACTGTCAATCCTGAAATTATTTTATTCTTCTATCCCAGGGTTCCGGCCGCATAATCTTAATAAATTTTTCCTCAGGCCACAAACAATATCGAGAAATTTTCGAAATTTATAACAAAACTATTAAGTTGTTGTAATACTAGAACTATACTAATTTCGAAGCAAAAAGTGCATAAAGGACTCTTGTCAAAACTGTTTACTAGTACATTAATCAGTGTGTATATGTGTACAGGCCAGATTAAAATTAGAAATGTCTCTCAGGCCACACATGATACAAATTTCCATTGGTCTATCAGGCCAGACATAATGTTGTTTCAGGCCGCTTGAGGACTGAAAAACCTAGTTTTCGGAACCCTGTTCTATCCTTCTATCGATGTAATTAAAAGGATCACTTGATTAAAAGGATCACTTGGAAGTGATCCTTTTAATTACATCGATTATAGTTAACTCCCGTTATAACGAACTCCAAGTAGGTGAACTTCGTTATAACGGGAATTAACTGTATCAAGGGCGGCAGAAGCAGGGGGGCTATAGCCGCCCTACTTACCCCTCATATACATTATACTAATTTAAATAATACTAGTAAAGGACATTTCAGTAACTATCTGCTTTGGTGAGTGTCACCAGCCACTTGATATTCAAATTTGTATTATTTGTTGATGTTGTTTTCTCAATACTTTATTTATTTGTAAATGACTTAGATATTTGGAAATGACTTGGAAAACTTATTCTAATTATTTTATGTTGTTTTTTGAATTTATTTGACGATTTGTTATTTATTTAATGATCTGAGAAATTAATTGAATATTGAAGTTTTGTAATATCACTTCATTCACCATGAAACTATAATATGACAAATAAATGTCAGTCCTTGCTATGATTTTGGAATATTTATTATTTAAACAATGGTAAATACATAGATATACTTAATGTAGCAAATATTTATTTCGAATACTAATTGTGATTTTGTGGCCAATCGCAAAATTTACAATACTCATAGAGTCCTAGTCATAGAGTATATATGTCGCCCAAATATTTCGTTCTCCATTTGAAGGTGGACATAGCTACACAGGTTAGCCCCCTAGTTTTTATTAGCTTCCGCCGCCACTCAACTGTATATACCAAAGAGTCATTTCTAAACCTGGATAGTATTCTGCATACAACAATTAATTATTTATTAATAAAGGAAATTTTCTTTAATTATCTAATAATACTATAGTTATTAATTAAATAATATCTAAGAGATATTAAATCTACCCGTAATATAGGTTCATAATGTACTCCATTATGATTAATATAGATACACTGTATAGCCTGCATTATTTCCTGGGAGAGATTCCAAAGTATCAATTAGTTTAGCACCTCTACCTGAAACTAAATTCCCAAATATCCGTCTGTAGTAATAAGGTCGCAGCAAATAAATCCTCATCAGTAGCCCACGTAGAATTCCTCTTCATATTTGATTTCACTACATAGTCCGCCACATTACGACAGTTAATTACACTTCAGAAATTTATTAGCAATAAACTTATTGCATGCTTCCTTCAGCTTACCAACCATATTCTCTACAACTTTCAACCGTACTAAATTAAAACTATCAATTTTTCCAAGGAAACCAGTATGATAATGATGCAAATAAACAATTTCCATCTCCAGGAATTCGCAAACACTTCGAAGTAACATATTCTTTTAAATTAGAATTAGCTGGGATCAGGCTTGTCAAAAGGTCAGGTCATGACCTGACCTGACCTGACCTTTGAGTGACCTGAACCTATTTTCTGAATGCCTTGACCTGACCTGACCTGACCTGAACTTTTTTGACCTGAATTGACCTGAAATTGACCTGAAATTCTGACCGTAAATATTGTATATGAGACCTGACCTGACCTGACCTGACAATGCGGGACCTATTGACAAGCCTGGCTGGGATATTATCACTTATGGAATTAGTTGAATCCGACAACTGTAAATGTAAATCTTTCACAACTTCTTCTGTCCCCGATATACACCCCTACCAAAATTATTCGTACACCCAAAATTCCCATTGGAAATAGTAGTACTATGTATATAAGTCTAATATTATGTGCTAATGCTTTCAAATCATATGAGATGTGGTCATTTTAATTGCAGAATCGTGTTCAACGAATCCGAATTAACCTTTGTAGATGCTTTCATCTGAATAACATATTGATTTGTTTGGAAATTATCTTGCGGTGGAAGCATGTACCATTCTTCCAATTGCCAACATGGTATAAGGTGGGAACAAGTGGCACATAGTGGCAAAGGATGGTAATTTCCAACCTAATCACTAGCTTTCAGAGGTAAAGGCATCTGAAATGGATATATCGAATGCGTAGAATAAGAATCTGGCATCAAAATTGCAATATCCCATATATTACGAATACAATGTTCATTTTTCTAGACACACTATATAGCTATTTCCTATGGGAATTTTTTGGAGTACGTGTACCTTTGGTAGGGGACTGTATACGTAAATGTTGCCTGGAAAGTCGTCTCCTCGAATTTTCCTTCTAACCTATTTTATTTAATAGTTATTCTAGTTTTAGCATGAATATAAAGTGTGATGTGTCAGTAATTTTATGTACATGTTGTGTGGAAATATCGAATGCATATAATTGTAAACATGTTTTTGTCAATGCCATCATAACCTCAAAGTTTAAGACCCATTTTTTATGTTGTTATGTGCCCTAAGCAACCGTGGATAAATCTATCTTGCAACAACTCTGACATAATGTCATTAATTTAGTGAGTAACTATAAATACTTGATCAATATTTTTCACTAACATATATTTACAGTCAAATTTATGAAGTTTAATTAATTATTTGGAATAATCTTAGAGTGATATAAATCTCTAAACTACAGGATAATCAAGATAGAAAATTGGTCAATTCTCATATTTGTACTCTGCGAAAGAAGTATTTGAATACACCATTATTTTCCTGGCCATCCCTCTTATTTCTATAATCGGATGTTACCAGTCCTTTATACTATTCAAAAGTTTACAAATCTCTGAATTATTAGTTTAACATAAAATCAATGAGAAAATCTGATCATTTGTGATATACTGTATTATTTTTACTGTGCCGACTATACTATAGTATAGTGGCCCAGTTCTAATCTTACTGCCTTTATTGTATATTATTACTGTGCCGACTATACTATAGTATAGTGGCCCAGTTCTAATCTTACTGCCTTTATTGTATATTATTATTATTATTCTTTCTCCGTAGACGGTGCCCTGGGCACATCTATATACATAGAGGGCTGAAACTTGGCATGTAGGTGCGATGGGACCGTCTAATTTGCACCTGGGGTTACGATTTTGTATTAACAAATTTTTGACACATCTTTAACACCTTTCAAAATTTGTCTGGTCCATAACTCAAAAAATGTTTTACTAAACCCCAAAATTTTATTTCACATTTGGATTCACCATAAAATTCTGCGTCTGATTGGAGAAGAAAATTTTCAATAAAGGGTTTAATTTCTGCCATAAATAGGGGTTGAAATTTCTTTGTTTACTCACACTTCAATTTCTGTAAAACTGTGAAATTTAATTCAATTGTTTCAACTTGTTATAATTATATTGATTTAACTTGTTAAATCTTTCAATATTGCTTCAACTTGCGATAATCATATTGATTTAACTTATATATGCCAGCTGGCTTCTATTTAATTGTAGTATTACTATTTAATGAATTAAAACAAATTAAATTAAATATGGAATTTGTTGACTTAATTCAACTCAACCGTGGATAAAATAAATAATTAATAATATAAGAAATTACTTATATAGAGCTCAGCTCTAGTAGAGTTCAGTTTTTCAGTATGTGTATTCAGGCACTGAGAAAGGTCAGTTTTTCCCAAGCTTTGAAATTGATCTTTAGAAAGTAAGCCTGGGCTTTTAGTATGGGAAAAAATCTGAACTCTACTAGAGCTCAGCTCTATACAGTGGAAGCCGCTTAATCGGGACGCCTCGGGAGTAGGAATCTTAGTCCCGTTTATCCGGTTCTCCCGATTAACCGATATACTTTATACTATTTGATACGAATTGGTTTCCAAAGCCTCGTCCCGAATAACCGAATTTCCCGATTAACCGTCTCCCGATTAAGCGGCTTCCACTGTATAAGCATTCTCATAATATAATTTATTATCAATATAATGAATGAATGGCATTAAACTCAAGATGGTTTATTATGGAAACAAACTTCAAATTTATCTACCGTTCTTTGTGACTCGGACCAATTAACAAATGGTTCTTGACGCCTTGAGGCGTTGATGACTTGGCCAAAATGCAGCCTGTGCCGACAGCATGTTCCTTTTTGATTACATATTTACACCAGTTTAATGTTAGAAAAGGGGCAATAAAAATTGCGCGAAAATTCGATTTATATATGGATTAGATAGAGAATTTAATTCTACACCTTTTCACAGTGCACGAATATTTAAATTGGGTTTCGTTTGTGCCAAATTGAGTTGCAAACTGCCTTTGTTTACTAACACTTGAGTTCAATGGAAAGTATTAAATCGTACTCTATTGTTTCAACTTGCGATAATTATATTGATTTAACTTGTGTTCGAGCTGGCTTCTATTTAATTGCAGTACTATTACTATACAGTGGATTAAAGCAAATATAATAAAATAAGGAATTTCTTGACATAACTCAACTCACCTTGGATAACATTGCTAAAATAATTAACTATTTATATAATCTATTAGCAACACATTACAAATGAATGGCATTAAACAAAAGATGGTTTAAGCTAAAAGAAGCTTGAAATTTAACAATCGTTCCTTTGGCCGTGATCACTTGATATGGATGTAAACACCTTGAAGCGTTCATGACATGTCGAAAAATCCAAAATTGCAGCCTGTGCCGAAAGTATTTCCCTTTGGGAATTCCCACAGAAAGGGAATTGTGTTGTGAAGGGAATTAAAATTCCCTTCACACCGCAACCCTACACCTTCGGGTACCTCCCACAACCGGGTATCTCTAGTGTGAATATTGAAGCAAATATGTATTCATTTGACCAATAATATATTTGGATGAACTTACTATACGACAAATACATATCCCTAACTATCTACTATCTCTAAATCATCATTTTTGTTTTTTGGAAATGTAGAACCGCTTTGTTACCACTAAATCTTAAAAATTATCGAAAATATCCATAAAAAAGGGAATTAATTGTATGAAAATCATAGATAAACCGCGTAAAACGAGTTGAGGATCGCGTAAAAAAAGTTTTGGTCATAAAAAATTGTTCCGCGTAAAACGAAAACACGTAAAAAAAAACCGCGTAAAACGAGGTATTACTGTAGCTGTACTATATAATAGTGGCCCAGTTCTAATCTTAGTGCTTTGGTATATTATTATTATACTTCCATATCCTCTCCACAGAACATTTTTACTGTGCCGAATTTACTATAGTATAGTGGCCCAGTTCTAATCTCACTGCCTTTATTTATATTATTTCTCCGTAGCAGGTGCCCTGACCACACTTGTATACATTGAGGGCTGAAACTTGGCATGTAGGTGCGGTATAACCGTCTAATTTGCACCTTGGGTTACGATTTTTGATCAAATAATTTTAGCACCATTTTAATCTAATTATGGGTCATAACCAGATTTGTCAAAAGGTCAGGTCATAACCTGACCTGACCTGACCTGACCTGACCTAGTCTATCAAAGGGTCAACTCAGTTGGATTCAATTTGTCAGATATATCAACGCCACTTTTCACACATAGCGCGTTAAACGCGCCATGCCATTTAACGTGCTTTAATTTCAGAATGGAGTAATTTTTTGCATATAATGACTCGCTTAAGTATTGATATCTCGCCCTTAAAGGGTCTCTACAAGCAAATTATGAGCGCATCGCAAAAGGTCGGGGGAAATGCTGATCAACGCAACATCAATTAATAAATTGATGCTTTATATTGTATAAACCCCACTATTACTAGTAGTATATAAATATTATATAGTAGACTAGCACTAGTACCTAGTAGTACTATAAAAATATAATATATAAAGCTATTAGGCATTGCTATAATTCCTCATGCAGTGACCTGAAATGACCTGAAATTGACCTGAGAATGTGAAAGACTTGACCTGACCTGACCTGTATGATTTTTTTCCACAATGACCTGACCTGACCTGACAATGCGGGACCTTTTGACAAGCCTGGTCATAACATGAAATAATAAATAGTGAGCTTGATTAAATTTACATATTTGGATAGTGAATTAAATTCTACACCTTTAGGCAAATCGAAAATGTTCAATTTGGCCTATGTTTGTGCCATAATTGGGGTGCCAATCTCCTGTATTTCCTCACACTTCAGATTCAGTAAAACTGTTAAATAAAATTCTATTGTTTCAACTTGTGATAAATTTATTGGTTTAACTTGTTAAATCTTTCACTATTGTTTCAACTCGCGATAATTATATTGATTTAAATGATAATTAGCACGAATCATCCACTAATTGTACATCGGTTGCCAAAATCTGACCAGAATTCATTTGAGAATTCTGAAGATATTCTGTTGGTGAGCATAGGCGTCAAACATGCCAGGGCGGACGGGGCGTGCCCCGGCATGAAAGAATCATGCCGGGCGGCCACTGTTTCGCCCCGGCATAAATCTGCCGAAATTCGGTGATTTTTGGTGGTGTTTCGTGATAATTTGGATGTATCTATCATGGATTGCTATTTTTTATTGTTTCTAAACTCGTTTGAGCAAATTTACTGCATGTTTGGACCCACTGCGAAAATCGCTGGAAAAGTTTCATACGTTTGTTTGACACGAACCTATTTGGTTCGGGTGAACATATTTAGACGAAGTTAATTCGAGTGGAACCCAACAAATTGGTTCGGCTGAACTAAAAATTATAAATCGATCCATATCATCTCTGTTCGGAAGGTAATTAATTAACAAAATCGGTGACAGTCGAAATTTACCCGCGGGAAAGTTTTTTTGCGCCTAGTTCAGCACGAACCTATTTGATTCGGATGAACCTATATTTACCTATTTATTATTTAGTTCATCAAGAACTATGCTATTTTGGTTCGGCCGAACTTAATTCGAACCGTTAAAGTTAAAGAATGCAATGTATGTGTTGTGTCAGAATAGATAGCGATTTAGCGAGTAATTTTCATCAACATAAAACAGACTTTTTGGAAAAAAGTTACACAATATTATAGGTAAACAACTTTTCGGAAAACAAGTTTTATACTAGGTGAAATTTTTAAAAATTATAACTCGTCCCGGGATGATTTTCCGAAAAATGGAAAGTTCGACGCCACTGTTGGTGAGTGACACTGAGTGTCCACTAACTTGACTTCCAAGTAAGGCAAATAAATCCAGCTCCTTGTATTCCAATGAATCTGTATTTCTTTATAACTTATATAGTAGATGCTGGATATAAGAACGCCGGTTATAAGAACATTAACCGTTCTTAGGCTCCGGTTTCGATTCGATTTCCCGACATGGTTAACCGATTAACCGCCCATGCTACTCAATACAACTAATCCTTTAGAAAATCCTGATTATACTACTTAATAAGACTCAGCTTTAAAAAGTATTACCCAAAAATACTACATTAATTGATACATTTAAAATAAAATTTTAAAAATAAAATATATTATGCGGTGATGCCGTGATGGGAAATACTGGAAAGTTGGAATGGAAGTTAGAGAAAGTAGTATACAGCAAGTATTTTCTTCATTTGCTAGTGTTTTATTCATATTTCGAATATAAATATCGAAGGGGCAAGAGAAAATAGAATTCACTTCCAATATTAGGTAGAACGAACTATAACCAGTGCCACGTTTTTATTTACTGTTTACTGATAATACTGGAAGTTGTAACATTTTATGTAACTCTACACCAGCCTCAGCTATAATCTTTTTTCCTAGTACGTAGATAGATAGCGATATTAATTGTCTAAATTTCTAATTCTCGAAGAAAATGGACAATAATCAATTCTCAATTAATTAATAATTTTGTTGTGGTCATTCCCTTGAGGTCCATAAGCGGTAGTTCTTATGATAATCTTTTAATTCCGATAAAGTGAGTAAATACGATTGCATAATGTCAAAGTATTGTGTCCTAGGCCATGTATAATTGGTAAATTCATGTATAGCTATTGAAAACAACTTTATACGAACATTTTTAACATTTTGATAATAGATTCACATTCAAAAATTTTTGAGAAAAAATTGCCTAAAAATATTTTGGTTTTTGGATATATGTATAATATTATTCTATTAAATTTTTACAGTATTCTCATAACGGATCTATGTATATAGTTGAAAATAAAAAAATCCAAAATTGCAGCCTGTGCCGACGCATGTTCCTTTGGTGGCACAATATTTTGTTGGTTGTTTATTGATAGTGCCTCCAAAG
The DNA here is from genome assembly GCA_028753945.1 of Hexactinellida sp. DTS-2022. NCBI lineage: Eukaryota > Metazoa > Porifera > Hexactinellida > Hexactinellida sp. DTS-2022. The sequence goes on along the minus strand of JAPNXP010000013.1, from coordinate 2,608,481 downwards.
GAGCATGCTGTCGGCACAAGCTGCAATTTTGGATTTTTTTATATTATTTTTATTATCGAGATAGTGAGCTTAGAATATTTGCACCAGGATTGTAAATAAATTGTATTACTTATACAAAGTTTCAGCTTTTTGATACAGTTCAATTATCATGGTGTCAGAGATAACAAGCTCTCGATCAATCTCGATAATTAGAAAAATTAATACAAAATGAGAAAACACAAATGTCTCTTGCATTAGGGATGCACTGGATCCTGGAACGGCCGGATTTTCTCGATTTAGCTGGCTCGGGATTCGTTTGCAACAGGATGATAATTACGGAATCCGGATTCGTATACAAATTAATAGTTCTTACGATTATATTTACCCAATCATTAAATATATATAATCAAATTAGTAATTTATTTAATTTACTAATTAAATTAATATAAATTATATATTATTTATAATGAACACATAATAGTGACTTCAGGGCGAGATTTCCCCAAAATTAAGGAACTTCCAACTGTAAATTCATGAAATCTAAATTCGAAGCACATCGAATTGAATAACTGGATGATACAAATATTTAGGACTGAAAACGGGGTAAACTTGTCAGGATTGTCACCAAGTGGCATTTCGCTTTTGTCTCCCTCCCCATTTTCACTTGTTGCCCCTCCCATTTACCGGGGAAATAAATATCGTCATATTTATTTGATAACTCTCAAACCAATTTCCCAATAAACACGCATCTAGCTGTCACGGTGCCACCTACACTGCACATCTATAACTATTAAATACATACCTGGGTGTGTGTTTCTATACTATTAAACACAAACCTTTATACTGTATGTATATCAGGCTTGCCCAACCTACGGCCCGCGGGCCACAATCCAGCCCTCCAACATATTTGAGAATTACGTACTACAAGCAGAGCCGGATTAACCACTAAGCCAAATAAGCCATGGCTTAGGGCCCCACAGTTCTGGGGGGCCCACCCAGGGCCTGATTACCGCATATGCCAAGTAGGCCATGGCCTAGGGCCCCGCGCATTTGGGGGCCCAGCGCTTTTAGCGGCTTCGGGGCGTTTAGGTGAATTTTTAGAGAAATTATTAAAAATGAGGCTTCATGTATTGGGCAGATGGACTCATCGTGTCAAGCAAGTATGCCAATATTTATTTTGTGTCCGTTATCATCGGATATAGTGTTACTAATTTTAAATTATAAATTGATATTGATGCATGGAATTTTCTATTATTTATAAGGCAACCAAATTCAATATAGGTACGTTTTTATAACATTGATATGATTGTACTTCATACATCCTTTATTTATTCATCGTTCACTCCCGCTAAGTTGTTTAAAACACTCTTTTTCAATGAACATATATTTGTAATAAGTATTTTACCTTTTAAAATATCTGTTGTGTTCTTTGAAGTTCTACACTGTCGGACTGTCACGAAAAAATTGGTCCGGGCCAAAACTGGTCCGGGACCAATTTTGGCCTGCTATAAATGGTCCTAGCTTGCTAAAATAGGTCCGGCCTAACTTTTTGTTAGATCGCACTATAGTTGCTATAACAGACCGCCCACTAGTGCGAAATTGTATAGGACAATCAATTATTAAATTGAAAATGTATCTTTTTCTAATTGTCTACTATGGTTCAGGGGAAAAAGGAGTCGCTTGTAGGTATTAAGGCATGAATAATAGTGAAAAGAATTGGTTTTGTAATTGTGATATATGGAGTTACGGTGTAAAGAATCAACTTAGTAATTGTGTATTATTGACTATTGTGAAAACATTTGCATCTTCTATCTATTCTTGTGTTGATGAATGATAAAAAGCTCTTTAATTATTGTCTTGGAATGGCTGTCCGGCGGGGACCACCTTTGGCCAATGGGGACCGCCTTTGGCGACCAAAACCGGTCCGGTCGGACCATTTTTGGCGACGAAAACTAGTCCGACCGGACCATTTATCTCCAGCCAAAATTGGTCCCGGACCATTTTTGGCAGTCAAAATTGGTCCGGCCGGACCACTTTTGACCCTGACCAATTTTGGCGTGACAGGGACTACTAATGTTGAGAACCTATTTCTAAACAAAATATTACCTTGTAATTGAAGTTAGATTGATTTTAATACATCTAAATTATTTAATGATACTTTTAGTTTAGAAACTTTGACTGGTTTGACATTTCGTCAATTAATAATGTGACCTGAATGTTTAATAATTATGTCTCGAAGTGGCAACTTATTATGTATAGTACGTAATTTAAGTTTAACTAGTTAGACATGCAGTCTTCGCACGGATATCATTGACGACTTAGCAAGAATAAAGCTTGAAAAAAGTTGTTTGATGGATATGTAATGATTCATGTATCTAAGAAAATAATACCATAGATGACTCAATATAAGGATTAACCATTGACCTTGATAACCCAACCAGGGATAAGTTCGAAGGCCATTTTATTATCAAACCACAAGAAAGTTATGTAATTTATATTTAATATCTACCCATTAGTATTAATAACTCTAGTAGCTTGAAATACTAATACTTAGAATTGTTTATACTGTATTGGATTTAATTTACGTAGTAGAAGTGAAATTGCTAGACATTTATTTGTTTTTATTGAATTAGTGTTACTGATTTATATCTTATCTTCAATCATCTGTAATTAGCATACTTCTATGCCTAACAAATGTTCAGCTCCTGCCTGTAAAGGGAACTACAGTTCGACTGATGTGCACGTAACCGTGTTCAAACTCCCCAATGAACCGCCTGAACTGAGACAGAAATGGATTAGTGCGCTATATCTAGAAGATATTCACCCAAACACATTTGTATGTGAGAAGCATTTTCGTGATGAAGACATCTGTCGTTCTTATTCTGTACCTTCTGGGCCTAGTGGATCCATTCAACAAATTCCTCGAAAGGTACCAGTGCTTCTTAAAGGCGCCATTCCTTGTATCTTACCTGGATGTCCTAAGTATCTTTCAATACCCTCATCGTCTACGTCGAGTAAACGTTTGAAAATGGACTCGAAAGAAGCTCAGTTTTTTGTTCAGGCAATTCAAGAGAGCCAGCAAACTGCTGAAGTTGCTCAGGAGAGGTTTAGTATAGATACTTTAGACGTATTAAAGGAAAAGCTTAATCTCATTTCTCTCAACAACTGGTTACTTTGGTCTACCTGTGATAATTTTGTTCATTTCATACTTCCACATATAGAAAATTCTAAGATCACAATCCAAGCCAGCCTAACAATTAATTCTCATTTGGGAACCAAAGCTTTTTGCCATAACCAACCTACCCCCCTATCCATCAAATGCTTGACAGATGTACGCCAAATTGAAGTCCTTCTCAGTGAATGTTACTCATACCTAAATGATGATCATCACACAGATATAGTGCAACATCACATTGATTCAGCGAAAAAGCACATTATCAAGGCAATGGATAATATTGAGAAATTTAGTCTTGATGACACAGAATCAGAGTTAAAAGAGAAAGTTAGCGTTTCTACTTATCTCCCTCGACTCCAATTTATTTTATGTCAGATCGAGAATGCCACAGTCGCAAAGAATAGGCGAAGATACAATATCCTAACGCAGGTATGCCAATTAATTAGTTTTTTTAACGATTTAATTGACACAAATATATTATAAACACGTGTTTACCGCAAACTTTGAACATTATATAATTGTATATTCACTACTTCCTTATGACATTGTTATTGATTTTTTTACATCTACACTCAACTCCTATTATAACCAAGCCTGATATTCTGAAATACCTGGTTATATCGAAGTTGTCTCGAAGAGCCGAAAACTATTTTTGAATAAAATGCTCTCAACCAATTTGATATACACGTAAATATTGAAATGCTTTTGTATATAATAAAATAATGGGGGGGGGTCCTTGAGCTTCAGCATAGAGGAGTTGACTGTGGTAGTGATCATCCAGTTCTGAATTTACTTTATAGTTCTATTTTTATTTTAGATATTATCGCTCAAGGCTCATATTTATTCTCGCGCATGCTATAATTATTTACAGTCTCTTGACTGTCTATCTCTTCCACATTTTAACACACTAGAGAGATTATACCATCCTATTGGACTACAGAGCGAATACTTTCTTTTCTTGAAAAACGTGGCTTGTGAATTCTCAACTCAACAAAAGAATGTAATTATTCAAATAGATGAAGTCCATGTCAAATCCGATATAACTTATAAAGGAGGCAAAATTATTGCACCTTCTTTGGACACAGAAGATCCTATACGGACGGTTTTAGCAATTATGGTGTCAAGTCTGCACAAAAAATGGTCATCGATTGTTCGCCTAGTTCCCCTAGCATCTACCCAAGCAACGAATTTATATCTTACTATCAAATCTGTAATTTGCGACGTTGAAAAATGCGGTCTCTATGTCCATGTACTTTGTTCTGATAATTATCCTCAAAATGTTAAAATATATAAACAGTTTTCTCCCGATAAAAAAACTCTCACTCCTATCGTTCCTCACCCGGTCGACATTACCAGGAACCATAGCCTACTCTATATATGGCCTGACAGTAGATGTACCAGGGATGCACAAGAAGATGGGAAATTTTAATTTTTTGATGTTTTCTATATTTAACTACTAAGTTCTTTATACGTCTCTATGTCGTAAACATAACTCAGCCCTGCTAGCCCGTGATTAGTATTAGCTGTAATGACAACGGTGATTGGATTTTCATAATTTAATAGTAATAATAAACACAAACAGTACAATTTATAATATTAATATACAGTAAATAATACACAATTATTTGCTTTCTTTCCTCTCTCCTCTTTCTCTCTCTGGCTCTAGCAGTGACACACGACACACTTAACTACATAATAGAAATAAGAATAACAGAGTAATACAAATCATGGTAAATACAAATAAGTAGACACATAATTAAGAGAATTTCTTAAATTTACGCTTTCTATACTTTTTGAAAGACACAGCGAGTTATAATTCTTAACTTTGTTTGCAAGAAAGCAATTCGCTGCGATAACGACTAGCTTCGATAAGATGTTCCAACTAAACATACCACAGCTAATACAAGTAGACTTCCAAATACTTGGATCACGATTATCGCTATCTTCCAAATACATCAACGTGAGTTCAACTAGTATTTTCCTAGAAGGTCCACTTACAAGCTTCGCCATCAGCTCTTTATTGTTTTCGATGGCACTAAAGGTCTTCCATATAACAAATATGGAATTTAAAACTGGCTCATATGGACATTTAAGTTCGCCACGGTCCGTTAGCTGCAGAAGTTTATACTGAGAGTCCAGGTCTAAATAAAGGAGAAATTCTTTATCAACTGTTAGCATATGTACAGACATGACACGGTTTTGTTTGTTTCAGGTACTGATGGACAGTATAGCCTGCAATAAAGGCTAATGGTTGAAGCAACTGTGAACCACAATCAATTGTTGATAAATCATTAATCTCATCAAGAAATGGCTCCAAATTGAACTCACCATCAGTAGTGGAATACGCTATACGGAGAAGAAAATGACTTGACAAATGATTGAATAGATTGAAAGGAAGTGTCTTGTTGGTCAGTAAATATGTTTGATTATGCTAGAAAGTTTAAGTCGACGCTCGGTTCAAGGATTTGAAGATAGGAGATGTGATAATTAGAACTCGACATCATACGGTATAGACCGAAATGGTGTTCCAAGGGATCCGTCTGTAGAAGGGAGGACAACACATACTATGTAAAGCCACAAGATTGAGTCAAATGATTGGTAATTTGTGGTAAGGCAATACAAGCATGTCTAAAACTGGTGTATGTTTGTTTACTCAGTTTGCCAATTTTTTCTGGTAAAGTTTGCCAAGCATCTAACCAAAACTACACGAGTCAAAAATAGAAATCGCTCGTCATTAAAAGTCAAAGGTCTAGAGAAATTATCGTTCAAACGTATTCCTTTAAATGGTGTGTTAAGGTTGAATAATTACCAAACAGTAAGAAGGGTATCAACAAACTCCGGAGTATTATTTCTATATTCTGGATAGTTAGCGCAGATATAGTTAATTCGTTAACGACTTTCAAAACCAGTTTGACATTTTGACGCTCATTGCAAGACGGAAAACATGACTCCATAGTCAAATGAGGAGCTAACTTGGATAAACTTGTTCTTTCTGAATTATATATGCACAACCGAACTTAAGGGGATAATCACAATAAGAACTAGAGTTGTATTTTAAAGCAAGTTCCTGCAAAACAGATTCAATTTCTCGGATGTCACTAAGCAATGGGAACGGATATACTCTGTCCACTAAAATAGGCTGAGGTGGATAAATAAGCATTGATTTCAAGGTACAAATCTACTGAGATATTTTTTTCAGCCATTTTAGCGAGAACAAACATTATGTTACTTTCATTACGGAACCACACAAACCAACTATTAGGTAAATAAATCAAGGTTAACTTATCTTTCAAGTGCTGTGGAGAGTTACCACAAACTTCTCTTTCTCTTGACTCTCAGATCTCAAGCTGAGTTGTAGTGTTTGGTTAATCAATTCTTCCTATTTTGCATCGTATGAGAAGCGATTCCGTTTGTAAGGTTTGGATGAGTAATATGCTGGGCAGCGAGTTAGTAAACTTGGTAGAGCGCCTTCCTTCAGCTTTGGCTTTGCCCGCGCTACTTCAGTAAAAGTACAATCTCCTCTTGGGACTTGGAAAGTGTAGTCTATGTCTTCTTTCTCAAAATGGTTGATACATACATAGACCACCTTCAGGTCACCGATATCCTCGCGACGAAGAGCGCATGTCCAGGCATGATTCAGGGTTGGTGGATTTTGAGGCATCTTGAACACAAGGAACATGGTCATCTGGGTTGTAGTTGCTCTTGCATCCGGGGACAGAACACGAGTTAGGCATGAATAGAAGCTAATATGAATAAAATACCAAAGCGAAATTAAAAGGATGAGATTTTACGTCAATAGAAGAGTTTGGAATAAAATCTGATCAATAATTGTATATATTTCAAGAATATTTCTAATTAATGTGGTTGATTATGATTATTATTTTTGAAATTAAATATTGTGGTTGGATAAATATTACCATCTTCTCCTTCATCCTTGGTCCACATTTTCTAGGTTACTGTCAGGCCATATATAGAGTAGGCTATGCAGGAACCTTTTCCTATTCTTTGATCCTGTTCATATTTTGAAAACTATTCGCAATAATTGGATTAATACAAAAGATTTCAACCACACTTTTGTTTTTCCTAATTTTGAAGAAATTTCTAACATCTCTACGAAATACCCTCTTACGAATTTCAAAGCGTGTTTTGAAGATGTACGATTACTTTACAGACAAGAGCAACACTCTTTCGCCAAAATCGCACATCAATTGACAGCAAAAGCATGCTGGCCTTCAACTTTTGAGCGTCAGAATGTAAAACTTGCTCTAAAGGTTTTTAGCGAGTCAACTAGCGCTGGTTTAAAAATTCAGAACAATTCGCGAATTGATAATTTTAAAACGCAATCAGCAGAATTTATCTCTATTATTGTTAACATCTGGAAAATTTTTAATGTTAGTACACCTCAGAAGGGCATCCGTTTGAGAGATGAAATTTCTAATCCTCTTGTAAATGCAGATCCTCGCTTCTTATTCTTAGAGCGAGTTGTATTTTGGCTTGAAGCTTGGGAAGCAAATTCAAAATCAAATAAATCATCCTTATCCCGCCAAACATTCACTAGTTTAAAGCATACATGTCAAGCACTACCACATATAGTTAACCATCTAACAAATAATTGCGGATTTTCTTACGTCTTAACTTCTTTTCTTCAGAATGACCCGTTAGAACATCATTTTGGACTATACAGACAGATGTCAGGTGCTAACTACCATATTTCCTACTGCCAAATTCTAGAGTCAGAGCGTAGACTCAAACTATCCAGTATACTTAAACTTTATCAAACTAGTGCAGAACAGATTTCTGTTAGGGACTTCATCAGAAAATTCTCAAATTGTCCTGATGAGTTAGTGTCTTCAACTGTTTCATCTGAAACCATAGAAGAATTGCTAAACCAACTTCCAGAATTAGAAACTATCATGTACGACTCCCAAACATTGCAAGCACTAGTTTTTATGGCTGGTTATACTGTGCACAAATTTTATATGAGATCTTCGAAATGTTCCACATGCCTGAATTTCCTCACAATCGACAAGGAATTTCTGTTCGAACAACTACCTGATTCAAAGTATACCTATCTGGAAATCGTTGACAGAGGATCACTCAAGTGGCCTTCAGATAGTATTATAGATGCAGTAGTTGTTTTATGGAGAATTTTTGTTACTATTGATGGAAATAACTCACTAATGACCGTATTGGTCCAAGGAGCTTCTCGACATATATTGGTTTCTCTAGGTATTACATATATAGAAAATAATGATAGTGAAACATGGAGAAATACATGTCCCTCTTGTAGCACTGCTTATTGGGATATTTTGAAGCACTTGTATTCCGTCATGGCGAATTGTTTGATATCAAACAAAGTTAAAAATTTCAATTCAGACATAGCTGCTCGTGGAGATAATTCGCGAAAGGCAAAGAAATTTACACACAATTAAAATGTTCTATGTTATTTATTTATGTTTTACGCACGTATATATGCACTTATATTGGTAACCATCTCTTAGAAATGTTTTAGAGAACCAAAAACAATCAATACGTGTATTTACTTTTACTTTCTTATATTATTAAACAGATTGAATGGCCTTCGCGCTTATCCATGGTCTTTTAATGATTAATCCTTTTATTGAGTCATCTATGATAATACTTAATAAATTTATTTTCATTAATATGTATTTAGTCTTATGGGGCCCCCAAAAAACTTTTGGCCTAGGGCCCCGCACAGTCTTAATCCGGCCCTGACTACAAGTATTAGTCAAACTGTTTTTAGAACCATATACGTTGCCAGGCCCGCATCCAGTGGGACGAGGGGTGCTGAGCTCCGTAAGGAAAATTTTGAGCCCCCTGCTGACAATTTCCTTAAATGGCGTGATGTATCTAACATTAGGATTTGTTGTCGAATTGGATATTTTGGGAATTTCTATCTTACTCGTGCTCACATTTTTTAAATAAACTCGAATAATCAACTGAGTATCGCACCTATTGGTTGAGTAATTTGGGCGACTAGCTCTATTTTTGTTTCTGGTTTCCAGGGGCTTCTTCGCTGGACCCGCCTGGGAGGCTAGCGACCCAGATCCCAGTTGGCGATTCGATTGTTTACAAAACTACAACCTCCCTCTTCCAAATAATATTGACAGTCATCATATTCGGTTAATAAGCCATAATATATATGGGTGGCCCGCAAGCAGTTAAACAGTTTCTACTTTGGTCCGTAAAGAGAAAAGGTTGGACAAGCCTGCTGTATATATATATATATATACAGGCTCCTATTTAGACATTAACTTAAGGGATGGCAAAATTATGGTTTTCAGGAATAACGGATGGCGAGTTATTACCAAGGGATGGCGGGAGCCATCCCTCGCCATCCCCTAAATGAAGCCCAGATATATACGTACTTGTTTGTAATTTCTGAATTGAATTACAAACTGGACGGATCCAATGTGATTTTTGGCATATAGGGATAATTTTGGCGCCCGACAAGTTGAAGTTTACACTCGCCAAATTATGACGTGATTGTCACATTTTACGACCGCGAAATTTCACTTAATCGGACATAATTTACACCCTATAAAAGATTAAATCTGAAAATTTAATAGAACATGCACATTAATGATGCGGACACGTCGGACACGTTGGTTTTAAATGATCCACTATTGATTGTGAGCAGGGCTTTGCAAAAATTATTTTGATGATTTTCTTTCAAATCAAATCAATGATTTATGATTGATCTTTGAGTTACATTCAATGATCTGATGATTGATTTGTTCGATTTCATTTTTAGAATGATTTGATTTTTTTTAATCAAATAATTTTCCTTCTCTATATAGTATTACTAACCCATATTTATTTTATATACGGTATATTATTTCACTCCAGGATGTTATCGAAGTATGAACACGATGGATACAATAGCGGCTCTATGTACATTTTATCGTTCCACTTCACCCCCCGTTAAAACTACAATCACTCAGCTAAATCGAAACCCAAGTTAAACCAGATCACTTGACCAGGAACAACCCAATACCAATAGTCTTAGATTGATCCGGTTTAATTTTCACTACTATGTAACTTGGTATTTCTGATAAATAATAACTACTCCCTAAACTAATATTTTAATTATTATTTAGCTATTATATTTACAAAATACTTATATGGAGCTGAGTTACTGGTAACTGAAGTAGGTTTTTATTTATGTCTAAATTTAATTTCTGAGCTTATGGGTCTTTTAGAATTGAAACAGCTCCTTATATGGCATTTCAGGTACCAGTAACTGAGCTCCATATAAGTAATCTCTTATAATTAATAATCTCAAATTTTTAAGAAATAATTATGAGTGAATCAACAATTTTATCAATGGACGATTCTAACGCATTATTATAATTATCTCTACAACACTTAGCTCTTCTTGTGTGACCGTGTTCCCCACACCTTTCGCAGACTAAATTTGATCGATATAGATTTAGTACGGGGTCACTTTCCGAAGCCAATCTCACGAAAATTTCCATCACATTATCTTAAAACGAAGATTTCCTTGCGAGATTCTCCCTATACTTTCTTAGTAGCTTGTTGCATACCTCGGATCCTTTCTCAGAAAACTTTTCAAGCCACGGCCATGGTTAAACTCTTTCAAATTTTATTCTGAGTGAGCTAATACGCTATGCAATGTAGATGTAATGCTCTCCCAAGGTTGAGACTCAACGATCATGAGATAAGGTTGAGACTCAACGATCACAGATCCCCAAATTCTTCAGTATCAATAATTCTGTCAGTGTTTATTATTCTAAGAATAGCGGACAACTGGCTATGTAGCTTTGAGAGTGTTTCTTTATGTTCAGTTCTAACAACTGACAATACACATTCAATGTAACTAGATTCGAATGAAAATGCTCGACGCGCAACACTGCCAGTAGAGGTTGTGCCTCCTCTCGGATCAGGCTGGTCTATTCTCAATCCTGTTTTTTCTTCCACTAGCGTTCTGACAAATATCATCAATTTATTTATTGCTAATGAGGTTGGTGATCATGTAAGTTTACCACTGTTTAAATGATAGACTAGCAGGTTGAACCACCTGAAAATGCAATGTATGAATGCAATGGTGATATTTATTGATGAGGTTGGTTCGTGAGTTAAATTGCACCGTTCTTTTGGAGGAAGTGAGAAGAAAGAATTGCTATCTTCTATTTCGCCAAAAAGTTGAATCGCTTCTGTGATATATCTATTAATAGGAAATCCCTGTATTATCTAATCAGGATCCTTTAGTTTTTTGTGGGCAGCGGTGCATAATTGGCAACTTACCCCACCTGCGCCAGATAGAATGGATGCGATTTTCCCATCAAACATAGATCGAACAATGTCAACACGGACCTGCTCATTACTTTCAAGAATTAATTCTTCACTCTTCATTAGATCTGTGTCCGGGTTGATCAAATCGCTCATGAATTGCTTTATGTAACTTGACTTTCTTTCGCAGCTAGAAGGAAAATCGGACGCTGAGTGAAAGGAGAATCGGGACAGGTATTTTCCAAATTTCCCGACCACTAAAGCTAGTAATCTGTATAGGCTTGAAGCAGAATAAGATGAATTACTTTGTATCTGTATTTGTTTTTGATTGATTGTATACAGTGTGACTTCCAAACCCATCTAGTCCATGTGCTATCTGGAATTGCAGAGGAGAATGTTGAGCTTTGGGAGGAGGTACTTTTAACATTTTGTTTGTATTATTTTGTTAATCGAAATCAGATAAGGTAAGTGCTGGCAATTGACCTAATTGACACTGTGTATTATAATTTTCGTATGTGGGTTATACAAAGTTTACTTTAAGTCATAGGTAACAAACTTAGCTAACTTAACAACAAATTTAGTTTAAAATATTTAGTTTATATTATTTTTGTTAACGTAATCAGGTAAGGTAGTGTTAGCTATTGACGTAAATTATACTGCGTATTATAATTTCATATGTTGGCTACTAAATTCATAACTATAAGTAATAGGAAACAACCAACCTAATTTAATTCATAAATTGTTAACATTTTCGTTATAATGCAGTGGTTTTAGCGGAAGTGGGAAGAGGAGAGGAGGCATGGGAGGAGAAGAGGACGTGGGAGGTGGAGGTGGAGGTGTGGTGTGGGGAAGGAGATGTCCTGACGTTACGGAGGATGTTACGGGGGAGGAGGAGGGAGGCGATGAAACGGAGAGTGTGGCGGAGGAAGGGAAGGGTTTTGGGAATTTTAGTTTAAGTTAATTAGTTGTTGAGTTTTTTATTTAGTTTATGTATTATTTTTTGTTTAGTATAGGTATTTATTTAATTAATTTAGTATTTCTATCTTTTTGTTTTTGAATTAATTAAAGTTGTGTCCCTGTAATTGGTAGTATTATAACCATATACAGAATTGGGAAATTATTAGATTAGGAAAAACTAGTCAAATCAGATATACATTGGAAATTGGGCTACTGGTTTAACTTGCTATAATTATCAGTAATTTAAGTTAATTTAAAAGGGATACATATTCCAGATAGAATATAGTGAGAAGTTCAAAACATGTAATCAAGTCAGAAATTGTTATATACCAGAGTCTCAAAACAATATATATAATAGCACATCTATGTCATTGGTTTATCTATACTATCGTCTCAAAATTGTTAGAATCTTAAATTCATAATAAAAAAGTTAAATTAATTAATTAACTAACTTAATTAAGTACAAATTACTTTTATAGTAGTGTCTCAAAACTCACTGTATATTTCTAATAGCACATCCATGGTTGCTAATAGTATGTCTCAAAATCTCACGCGTCTCATTCTTAAATTAAATTCATAATAAAATGTAAAAATAAGCCAAAATTCCTTTTATAGTGTCTCAAAATATCACTGTATAATTTCTGATAGCACATCCATGGTTTGCTAATAGTATGTCTCAAAATCTCACGCGTCTCAAAATATCATGCAACAGTTCTAATGAAACATTTATAGTGGTTTAATATATTGTAACATTTTGACTCGGATAATTCAGTCCCAATATAAGTCTCGGTAGACCCTCCTAGATAACAATTTGGATTAGACATTGTTTAAAATAGTGTTTAAAACAACATCGCCCCCCTTCAACTGTGTCCTCAATAGTCACCCCTCTGAGAGCGATAATCCCCCCCGTTGGGAACCACTTGTTTTGTCGAAATGGACCCCCCTACAGGCTTGGACCGGGGACTCAAACTTTTTCACGAATTTCCCAAATATTATTATCATGAAAATTGATATTCATTACTTCGTGTATAATTTTATTTGTTTATGCATTTGATTATAAGATCGTGTGAACAACATATAATTTTATCAATATCCAGTTAACATATTTGATATAAGAAATTTATTATTCATTCAACTGAATATACTACTTGATCGCACTGGATTAGAGGGAAATATGTTAGAGTCGTGCTGTTTATCATTTTGCCCACAGGTTCAAAATACTCCTTAAAGTTTGAAATATATATACAGCTCGTTGATTGTGTGTCATTACAAGCTCTGATACGTGAGCATGGAAGGCGGAAGCTCGTGAGAGGTGGAGCGGCCTTGTATAATAGAATCACGAACCACACCCGCATAATTTTAAAGTACCAAAAAATCACAGAAAAAGTGGGGCGGCCCAGGCCGCCCCTCTTCCGCCAGCCCTGTACGTGACCACCTTATTTCAAGTATAAGAGTATCCTCTGTTAAGTAAAACGATTGCAACAAATATTTCCGTCTTCAGCAATGTGGATAGAGCCATCAATTCGACATCAACACCCCAAATCGTTTTCATTAACATGCCACTTGCTCTCAAGTATTTTGAAGGTGTAGTTGATTGAACCTGTTGAAAGTACCAACCTGTAGTGTTGCGTCCTTGTGTGACCTTATAACCGCATATCTCTCCTCGCAACTTGAGGTGATGCTTCTCACTGCCCGTAAGTATTTTTGAAAAACACCTAAAGAGACAACTACAATCACCTTGGTTATCAATATACCTCCAAGGTTGGTAAGTCTTTAAACTCTGTCTATTTAGGCTTGCGTCTTGTTCAATTTCTGCTTGATATTCAATTCCCAACATGATACTTTTATCTTTTTCCATTGAATAGAGGGATATTAAATGATGGGGTATCGGTCGAAAGGTGAAACAAATCAAAAAGAGAATCATCTAACGGTGCGTAAAGTGACTTCATTCCTATATACTTCATTGCCTAAATGAGAACATTATTAACTCATCATTTACTTCTGTGCAAACTAATCTCTGATATTTTGAATTTATTATATCCAGGGCTGGAAACATCTGACAGTCGTTAACAACCAGAAGGAGGCTGTTAACAGCTCAGCTCACACGGCTGCTAACAACTTATATACCAGCACTGATGGATTACACTTACCACTCCATACAAAACTTTAATAACATAATCATAGGAACGTGATGCTCCTAATTCTGGAAACTGTTGTCATGAATATTCCATTAGAGTATAGAGAACTTCCCTCCTATAAAATAGTTGGTAGTTGAATAAAAATCCTCCAAAAATAGTGGGTAAGGTAAATTATAGCTCTGTTCTTACCTTTGATCCAGCTGTAGCATCCTTTAACAAATCATAAACGAATGTGTCAGGTACGTAAACACTTTTCTTAGAGGACTGTGCTTCTAATTCTTCATGAAAATCAGATAGATATTCTCCCTTCTTCCGAACTTCCGAAAATTTTATCTAAAGGGTAATTCTTAACTAATTATTTTGATGCTAATATTAGAATTTGTTAACCTTTCATTTACTTGGAAAGGTGAAATAATGGTGAACGATACTTATTTCACTTTTTAGCCTTCCGGATATTCAAATCCATGCATAAATATGAACACAATTACCGGGAATGTCTAGTTGTGAATGGCGCTTGGGATTGTAGGTAAATGTATCTATTATAAAACCGCTAACCTTAAAGCCGTTCGATTCGTCTATACAAGTTTGCTTCTCAATCCCGAAGATCCAAGTTGTAGTGTCTTCAATTGTTTCAATCTAAATTAGAATTTGATATAATAATTATAGCTTAGAGGCTATAAGTATTTTAAATTACTTGGTTATAAGCGGAATTTCGTTATATTCATTTCGTTGTAACCGAAGTTATAATAATGTAATAAGATAGAAGGATCTTAGGACCATTGAATGACTTCGTTATAAGCAGGTACTTCGATATATCCGTCTTGGTTCATGGCCTACTTAATATACGGCTAAATATGTCACCGAGAAGGCCACGAAACGAGAAGGCCAGTTTCTAATTTTCATTCTAAGTTAAACTATGCCTCATATTGTTACTATTTGCACTGTATATGGGGTAATCAACCATCGCGAGTCGAATGGAACCACTTTTGAGAATCTGAGATTTGTGGTTAAGATGTTTAGGCGCCATTTCATGGTGGCGGTGACAATCTATAGTAAAATTTTTAAAATTTCAAATGTCATAAATTTCATTTTCTTGCTACTTTCTTAGAATTTATAACAGGAATACTAAATAGGGACATATTTCATACCCAAAGGCTACTAAAACAGAAAATGGCAACAATATAATTTTTTTAAATTATAAAGCAACCACATGCTAAAATACAAATATTATCCGAGTTACAACTTAATATTTTCGCCCATAAAACGAATATAATTGCTGGTTTATATATATATTCATTCTCATTCTATATTCTGAAAATGTTTACTGAGTATATTAGCAAATTATCTTCATTTTCTCGTAGTTCTTCACTATATTCTTCGTCATCGAGCTCGTTCAACTCAGCAATGGACATCTCGTGAAAATTGTGGCGATTGTCTGTCTTTGGCTTGCTAGCTACCTGTCGACGTCTCCTCTCCTTCGACGCCTTCCAGTCGGTCACAATGTCGGAACTTGACGGCAACGGATTCAGACGCATGGATATTACAGCCTCCAGGTTGTCACCGCATAGACGATTTCTCGTTTTTGTTCGAATCCTGTTTAGCGCACTGAATCCGCGTTCCGCAACAGCACTGTCCGAAGAGAAAGAGCTAAGGATGCTGACGAAAACGTCGATAACTTTTTGATCTGTCTCTTCGAGAGTCAGCGTTGTAGCCACATTGAATAAATCGTAGAGGTCTCGGGGGTGGGCGTCACGACAAAGGTGTCTGTGAATACGCGACAAGATCTTAAGAACAAGAGAAAAAAATCCCAAAATCTTTGTAGAACCGGTAAAACGTGGAGAGGTGATGCTTTAAACTTTCCTCTATTAGTTCCTTGGGAAATGATGCTGTTCCGACCCATCAGAGTTTTTCAAAATACGAAAATCGTAAATAGCATAGAGTTTGCCTTCTTCAGGCGGAAAACGCCTTTCCGTTCTTAACTTGAGTTCTTTGGAGAGTGCCTGTCCAGCACCTTCCGACTCCTCTTCAACATCCTCCATCAAGCCCACCGCACGCTGGATGATTAGATAAGACTGCCAAGGAGACTGAGAGTTATACTGAAGACGAATAGACAGTCTGTAAAGCACTCGCAAAGCCTGTCTCGTCACTTTCATATCGCGCATGAAAACTTCGTCTGTTAGAGACGAGAATACGAACTGCGCTTCATGAGAGTACTTGGTTGCGGTGCTGGATGCCCATTCTACTATTGCTTTAGCATTGTCCACAACACACGACACTGCAGAGAAACGACTCAACCACCTCGTGTCACACCAACTGCTAGGAAGAGTAATCTTGGAAAACGTACTGATGAGCTTCTTGTACTCACGCCTTCTCTCGGAACTTCTGGAAAAGAAATTGTAACAGTACTTCCCCACAATTTCAATCTTATCAGCAAGCTCCGAGACTCGTCGCTCCACCCCCTCTTTCCTAAATACATCGTCGACAGAAAGGTTCACTCTATGACAGACGCAGTGAACACTGAAAAACAGACAGCATTTTTCATCAAATTCCAAATGAAGTTTGCTATAAATGTACTTGTTCAGGCGAGTCCTAAGTCCTCGTTTGGCTCCTACCATGGTGGAAGCACCATCGCTGCTGAAACAAGTAACGTTGCAGATGTTTATCCCACGATCTTCAACGAGTTTCACAGTGGCTTCAAGCAATCCCTGACTTGATCCAGACTCAATGTTGATGAGACCCAAAAACCTTACAGCAGGCTTGGCCTTAGCGTATACGATCATCTGCTTCTGAACAGCAATGTCGGTGGTCTCATCCACGGTAAGTCCAAATGGACCTTTCGCGAATTCACGAACTTCCTCAAACTGTAAAGTCGCGCCAGAACGGACGAAAACTAAAGGATAATTCTTCCCTCTCCAGAAAGGTGTAATATGAACTTCGTGTTTCTCTAGTAGTTCAGCTATTGGGTTGACTTTCATCAATGCCAGCTCTTCAGTCATACAAAGCGCCACGATATTAACAAGAGGAACTACGCTCTTATGAATCTCGTGCTCATGATCATCCTTTTTCTTTTGTAGACGACCTCTGTTCCTCTCGCAAGTGTATTCAATCGACAATTGAGATGTATGCTTGTTCGTGGTGTGTTCATTGAATCTCTCTTTCTTAGTATTCCCTGTGCACACGCGCCAATCCTTCCAGATGAGAGTAGTTCCCCTTTCAGCGCATAATTTACAGTGATACTCAATGGTTCCACCAATCTTTCTCACCTCCAGCCACGCTGCAAATTCTTTAACCCAGTTGGTAACCTTGCCCATTAATGAATTATTAACAAACTAAATAATTAAGACTGGAAATTTAGTTTAATTAATATTTTGTTGTATAAGTTTAGGAAAGATACCCATTTATATTTTAATTGAGTTGTCCAGTTGTTAAATAATGTTATCATATTATTGAACACTGAATCCAAATAACAGTCGAGAAGAATTTATTGGTTACCTAGATGTGTGAAATCATTTTTATATGAGCTTGCTGAACTATATCGGAATGGTGTTTTCTTTAACAACCTGCCGGATGGTGTGCTGATCGGCCTCAAAATCGATTTGACCAGCCATCTGGCAGGCTAAATCCAGTTTTGACCGGCCGGCCGGTCCAAAAATTGGCTTAGAGGGAACACTGTATACAATGCAAATAATAACAATAGGAGGCATAGTTTAGCTGAGAATGAATTTAGAAACTTGCCTTCACGTTTCATGGCCTTCTCGGTGAGATATTTAGCCGTACTAGCGCGCTTCGCTTGCTAGGTCGCTTCGCGGCAAAACACAACCACACACCAACCGCTTCGCGGTTGATGTGTGGTATATACACCTCTAACATTGATTATAAAGCGAAAATAGGCCTAAATAGTCAAATTTAACAATGTGAAATTTTAATGCTTACGTCATCATGTGATAATGAGTTAGCATATTGGCAATCTGGTGTGACCAACGTGTCCGCATCATTAATGTACATGTTCTATTAAATTTTCAGATTTTATCTCTTAAAGGGCACGAATTATGTGCGATTAAGTGAATTTTCAGGGTTCTCGAAATGTGACAATGACGTCATAACTTGTCCTGGTATGAGAAATTTTGAGTAGAAACCTCAACTTGTTGGCGGGTGCCAAAAGTTACCCCTATATGCCAAAAATCACATTTGGAAACTGTCCACTTTCTTCAATCAACTCGGAATATAAAAACAAATATGTACACCGCTAGAAAGTGTCTCTCAATCGCACATTTAGGGACACAATTAGTATTTAGGGACATAATTAGTAAATTCAGTATAATAATGTACTAACCAACAATAGAAGCTATTACGAAATATCATAGACTGTTTTTAAAACATTCTACAGTTCTGTAGACGGTCTAGAAATAAGATTATTCTCAATAAAAGTAAAATACTATAAACTTATGGGAAATTCCCAAAAATACTCAAGTAAAAAAAAGAAATCCAAATCTAATCAACTTTCTAATGACAATATAAACTAGATCTTTCCTAGATCTTTTTTACAAAATAGTTCCAATTAATTTTATTGTTGTTCGTCTATTAGTAACCTTGAGTGAAAGTGAACTTTTTTGTTTGTATATTTGCCTCTTTGGGTTGCATATATGCGAACAGATCTACACTTGGCACCAGAAAATAGGAGTATATTTACAAATTAGTTGAGTATACGTAGTTCAAAGATAGTGTAATAATAATTTTTAAACTGCTTACCTTGAAAGGTTTATTTTCACAAACCTGAGCCGAAATTTGTCCTATAGTGGCACTGGCTTTGCTTTTTGAGTTGGTTAAAATTAGGGCATTAGTCGATCGCCAAAAAATAGACGCGATCTCGATCCCGATCTTCACTTTAAATAGTATCGCGATCTCGATCCCGATCGCATTTTTACAAATGATCGCCGATTCGATCCCGATCATTTTTGCTATCATTTCTTATTTGCCATAGTAACTATTCAGGATGCTCAGGTTTCAACTTGACCAACTTTTAGAAACAGTGAAGTTAGATTTTCAACAACATGAAAAATATTTATACCTTGAAACGGGCCTGTTTATGGATAAATTGAATTAATAATCATATTCAAAGTAAATACATAAGTGTCAAACAAATTAGATGGTTTGGTGGCCTTAGCCACCAAAAGTCTTTCTTAAGCCACCGAATTCATTAATAATGCTATATTATTAATGAATTTAATGGGACCTTTTCTAAAAGATCGGAATGTAAGATCGAAATTTTATGCAAAAAAATGATCGAGATCTCCATTTCGATGATTCTGTAAAATACGATCGACGATCCTGCTTCGATCGTCAAAAAAGGATCGCTTCGTGATCGCGCAATCATTGATCGTTCGATCCTAATGCCCTAGTTAAAATACAACGGATATTCTTCAGTTGATAGAATACTTAAGATGTAAGAGTACCGTATTTACTCGAATAGTAGCCTAGGCGATTATTGTTTTACTCCATTTTTGGACCAATAATTTTGAGCAATTTTCTAGAATATCACATTTTATTACAATTTATTTATGATAATCGTATTGTGAGTTATATTAGATAGAAATGTTTACTCCGGGTAGCAGTAATAAATTTTTATTTGCTACTTTAGGGGGGCGATTATTGGAGGTAGGCGATTATTCGAATAGAGGCTAATATTCGAATAAATACGGTATTACTCACTGTTCATTTTAAAAGGAAATGCGAAGACGTTCCAATAAATAAATTAAAATACAATGCAAATATAATTCGTAGCTTCTAGATCCACATATCTCAGATCTTTATAAGTACTCAACACATACATGCGCCATCGGCACTTATCACATTCGCCATCGGCACTAAACATATGACATATTTTAACAATGTACATGTTAAGTAAATAAGTATTTTGTTTATTGAAATAATGCTCACGACGTTATTGAATGAATAAGTAAACGATATTTGTGTTCTAAGTGAGTAACACTGAGTATGAGTATGACCTGTTGTATGCCAGAATGACTCGCATGCTAGAATGACACAAACCATGGATATTCACTATCTATGCTAGAATGACACGCTCTACTAATCATCTAATGCAGTGGTTCCCAACCTGGGGTCCATGGACCCCTTAGGGGTCCACGGATGTCTGTAGGGGGTCCACAGGATGTATTACGGTCAATGGGAGGGGGTCCACAGAATGACTATAGGGGGTCCACGATTGAAAAAGGTTGGGAATCGCTGATCTAATGACTGTTAGAACTTCACAGGTTTCTCAGTTCATTCAGACAATTACATTTCACTTTTTGATATGGCTTCTTTATCTTTAGATTTTAAAATAGCATTACAGGTACTACTTGTTTTTAATGAGTTCTAATATTTCGTATTTGATTCCATTATTTTAAAACCAATATTCGCTGATAGAAAAAGCAAAAAGTATGTTTAAAATTAAGACATTAAGATATGTATTAACACCGATTATTTGGTATTTAAATTGTTTGGTAGAATACTGTTCTAATTAATATTCCTGTGCTTGTAGATTTACTAGATTAAGGCATACATACAGTAAGATTCCTTTCAATAACCATAGTTATATTGTTATAATTCAATTCTATCAAAATTCTAGCATAGATAGTGAATATCCTTGGTTTGTGTCATTCTAGCATGCGAATCATTCGGGCATACAACAGACCTAACATTTTCTACACTATGATATAACTGTCTGTCTTTGGATAGTAATCGTACGACGGATAGTAATCGTAGGATGGTTGGTAATCGTACAGTGGATTGTAATCGTACGAAACAGGCCTACTATATATAGTATTATTTTCAATGGGAAAATGTTGGGTGGTCGAATACTTTTGTCCGGGTCTGTATAATAAGATATTTATAGTAATTTCAGAGTAGTTTAAACAGCCGTTAATAAGTTACCAAACGAATATTGTGTATGCATTACAATTTCTGTTGTTCAAATATTTTGGCTGTTTAGTGTACATTTCATACACATGTATGGTAGTGGAATGTGATCATCAAATAAAAAATCCAAAATTGCAGCTGTGCCGACAGCATGTCCCTTTGGTGGCACTATATTTTGCTGGTGGTATATTGATAGTGCCTCCAAAGGAACATGCTGTCGGCACAGCTGCAATTTTGGATTTTTTCGCCAAGTCATCAACGCCTCAAGGTGTCAAGAACCATTAGTTAATTTGTCCGAGTCACAAGCAACGGTAGATAATTTGAAGTTTGTTTCTATCCATAAACCATGTTGAGTTTAATGCCATTCATTCATTATGTATTGATAATAAAATATATTATTAGTTAATTACTTTAGCAATGTTATCCACGGTGAATTGAGTAAAGTCAACAAATTCTATATATTATTTTATTTTATTTAATCCATTGTATAGTAATACTACAATTAAATAGAAGCCAGCAGGAATTTATAAGTTAAATCAATATAATTATCGCAAGTTGAAACAATAGAGTAAGATTTAACAAGTTAAATCAATATAATTATTGCAAGTTGAAACAATGGAATTAGATTTAACAGTTTTATTGAAATTGAAGTGTGAGTAAACAAAGAAATTTCAACCCCCATTAATGGCAGAAAATAAACCCATTATTAAAAATTTCTTATCTCATCAGACGCAGAATTTTATGATGAATCCAATGGTAAAATAAAAATTGGGGTTTAGTAAACATTTTTTGAGTTATGGACCAGACAAATTTTGAAAGGTGTTAAAGATGTGTCCAAAATGTGTTAATCAAAAATCGTGACCCCAGGTGCAAATTGTACGCTCCATACGCACCTACATGCCAAGTTTCAGCCCATCAACTATAAAGCTCTGGCCAGGGCACCGTCTACGGAGAAAGAAAAAAATCCAAAATTGCAGCCTGTGCCGACGCAGGTTCCTTTGGTGGCACTATATTTTGTTTGTGGTTTTTGATAGTGCCTCCAAAGGACCATGCTGTCGGCGCAGGCTGCAATTTTGGATTTCTTTCCCCAAGTCATCAACGCCCAAGGTGTGAAGAACCATTTGTTAATTGGTCGGAGTCACAAGGAACGATTGTTGAATTTGAAGTTTGTTTCTATCATTAACCATCTAGAGTTTAATGCCATTCATTCATTGTGTATTGATATTAAATTATATTATTCGTTATTTATTTTAGCAATGTTATCCACGGTTGGTTGAGTTGAGTCAACAAATTCCTTATATTATATTATTTTATCCATTGTATAGTAATACTACAATTAAATAGAAGCCAGCTGGAATTTATAAGATGAATCAATTTAATTATTACAAGTTGAAACAATAGTGAAATGTTTAACAAGTTAAAACAATATAATTGTTACAAGTTGAAACAATGGAGTTAGATTTCACAGTTTTACTGAAATTGAAGTGTGAGTAAACAAAGAAATTTCAACCCCCATTTAGGGCAAAAATTAAACCCATTTTTAAAAGATTTCTTCTTCCAACAGACGCAGAATTTTAAGATGAATCCAAATATGAAATAAAATTTGGGGGTTTAGTAAAACATATTTTGAGTTATGGACCAGACAAAATTTGAAAGGTTTTAAAGATGTGTCCAAAATTGGTTAATCAAAAATCGTAACCCCAGGTGCAAATTAGACGGTCCCATCGCACCTACATGCCAAGTTTCAGCCCATCAACTATAAAGCTCTGGCCAGGGCACCGTCTACGGAGAAAAAATAAAAAAATAAATACAAATAATAATAAAGGCAGTGATTCCAATACTGGGCCACTATACTATAGTATAGTCGGCACAGTAAAATACAAAATTGCAGCCTGTGCCGACGCATGTTCCTTTGGTGGCACTATATTTTGTTGGTTGTTTATTGATAGTGCCTCCAAAGGAACATGCTGTCGGCACAGGCTGCAATTTTGGATTTTTTTTCCGCCCAGTCATCACCGCCCAAGGTGTGAAGAACCATTTGTTAATTGGTCGGAGTCACAAGGAACGATTGTTGAATTTGAAGTTTTTTTCTATCATAAACCATCTAGAGTTTAATGCCATTCATTCATTATGTATTGATAATAAATTATATTTTTAGTTATATATTTTAGCAATGTTATCCACGGTGAGTTGAGTAAAGTCAACAAATTCCTTATATAAATTAATTTCATTTAATCCATTGTATAGTAATGCTACAATTAAATAGAAGCCAGCTGGAATTTATGAGTTGAATCAATTTAATTATCGTAAGTTGAATCAATAGAGTAGGATTTACAAGTTAAATCAATATAATTATTACAAGTTAAAACAATGGAATTAGATTTAACACTTTTACAGAAATTCAAGTGTGAGTAAACAAAGAAATTTCAACCCCCATTTATGGCAAAAATTAAACCCATTTTTAAAAATCTTCTTCTCCCAACAGACGCAGTATTTTAAGATGAATCCAAATATGAAATAAAATTTGGGAGTTTAGTAAAACATATTTTGAGTTATGGACCAGACAAATTTTGAAACGTGTTAAAGATGTGTCCAAAATATGTTAATAAAAAATCGTACCCCCAGGTGCAAATTAGAAGTCAACTTCGAAATTACATCCAAGTTTCAGCCCTCTATGTATATTGGTGTGGCCATGCACCTGCTACGGAGAAAAAGAATAATAATAAAAATAAAGGCAGTAAGATTAGAACTGGGCCACTATACTATAGTATAGTCGGCACAGTAAAACAGGACTAGAACTTAGATCTCTCTTGCTTACACTATCAGTGTTCCAAATCAAAGGAAGGACATTTTTAATTAGCTTCTAGGCAATTTCAGTCCTTATTAACCTCTGCCACATGGAACCATAGTTTATGACTTGTATGCCATATTTAGTTTTTAGTTTTGAGTAATTACAAATGTTAGAAAAACTATATTCGTATGATAAGATTAGTAGACAAAAATCCAAAATTGCAGCCTGTGCCGACGCATGTTCCTTTGGTGGCACTATATTTTGATGGTTGTTTATTGATAGTGCCTCCAAAGGAACATGCTGTCGGCACAGGCTGCAATTTTGGATTTTTTTTCGCCATGTCATCATCACCATGAAGGTGTTAAATTATTCCAGAGAGGTGTTTCGGAGGGCAACGATCCTTAGAGTTGTGGAAGTTTCGTTTTAGCTCACTTCATTTCAGAGTTATTTAAGTTTTCAGTCAATGTAATCGGTGAGGAGTTAGCATTTTTTATGTGCGTGTTGGGTGATCACCCAAAACAAAACAACCCATTTGAGTTCTATAATCCACAAAATTGTGAAAACATTTTTTTACGATGTCATCAACACCTCAAGGTGTCAAGACACATTTGTAGTGGTGCTACGTGGCATAAGGATCAATTGATAAATTGGAAGTTTGTCTCTATCTTGTATAATCTCTGAGATAAATGAAATTTAGATAATTAGTGTAAATATTTAAATAATCGATTAATAATTTAATACCAATATTATGTAAATCAAATAAATTAAGTTAAATTATTTGCAATAATTATTAATCTAAATTGAATTTCACTATCATATTTGAATTCAGCGCACTCGATAACCTCAATAATCTATTTGGAACCATCTCTATAAGTTAAACACAGAGCGAATTAATTAGAATTAAATATGCCATGTATCCATTGTGCAAGAATATTCTAAGCAGAAGTAAATATAATCACATAATCTGTCGTTGTTATGGAATTTAGAATCTTAGTTTTCAATTGGAAAATAGAAGGCTACTCGGTTTCACAAGTTGAATCAATATAATTATCACAAGTTGAAACAATAGAATTAGATTTAACACTTTCAATAGAACTGAAGTGTTAGTAAACAAAGGAAACTTGCAACTCAATTGTGGCACAAATAAAACCCAATTTAAAAATTCGTGCACTGTGAAAAGGTGTAGAATTAGATTCTCTATCGAATGCATTTAAATTGAATATTCTCGCACTATTTATTGTGCTTTTGCTAACATTAAACAGGTGTAAAAATGTGTCAAAAAAAATGTGATATAATATCGTGACCCCAGGTGCACATCTGTAACCAATGAGACACATATCCTGAAAATTTGGGCTTTTAGTTAATTAAACTCTGTTCTGTGTAGAGGATACGGATAAGAAATAATAATATACCAAAGCACTAAGACCAATACTGGGCCACTATACTATAGTATAGTCGACACAGTAATAATATTTGAATTGATTGATTTGATAGCAACTTGAAATTATCTCAAATAAATTTAGATCCGATCATGATATTATATACTGAATGTGATGTTGATTCTAAAATGAGTATTTATCCAACTAGTTCACTTGAACATGGCATATATATTTACTTTTTAAGCACGCCAATCTGGTATTAGTTGACAACTGAAAAGAAGATAACTTAAAAGGAAATAGTATTAGTTATTTTACACTGGTATACATACATTTTGATGAATTGTTATGTGTAATAATTTATTATTCTTTATATCAGGGGTCGGCAACCCCCGGCCCGCGGGCCAGATCTGGCCCGCGAGGCGAAATGATCCGGCCCGCTGCTCTCTATAAAAATGCTCATCATGACATCCGATTCGTTCATTCAAATAAATCCAAATACAGTACACCCTCGCTATCCGGAAGAGAGGTGTTCCGATTTGTGAATTCGTATGGAATAGTCAACTACTACGATTATATAAGCCTCTATAAATGAGATCCTGATAATCCAAACCATACAAGTCCAAACTAAACATTTAACATGGTACGTTGGATGCCGGTGTAAACGCGTTTTGGGGACGCCCAGCGTTTTAGGGATAACTTATATAACGTCCCTAAATCGCTAGCGTTTTGGGCTCCCTGGGCTTTAAAACACTAGCGATATAGGGACGGGGGTTCCTAAAACGCTAGGGCTTTAGGGACGGGGGACCCAAAACGCTGGGGCTTTAGGGACGTGGTCCCTAAAACGCTGGGCGTCCCCAAAGCGCGGTATACCGGGTATGAGCACATCGTCGGGTACTGCACTTAATGTGCTTATAACTGGCATGTTCTTATAACCGACATAAATTATATAGGGTAAATGTCAACCGTTTTTCCAAATAGTCTTCTTAGATCCAATATGTTGTTATAACCGGTGTGCTTATATTCGACATCTAATGTACTGCCCAAATACTTCTCTAGGACATTTTTTCACAATTCCAAAATTCCAAATTTTACGAATGATAATTTTGGATCTGCTGTTCGGACGAGCGAGGTTCGGAATAGGGAGGGTGAACAATATTTTTATACATTATAGTGTGGTAACATTGTTGAGATAAGTCAATTCAAATTTACTCATATGATCAACAATTCAACAATGGAACAATACGGAGTAAGACTAAAGGATGGTAAGTAGCTTGGCCCGACTAATGCGGTAAATTAATCAATCTGGCCCGTAGGTTCAAAAGGTTGCCGACCCCTGCTTTATATATTCTTGGCACATCCTACGCCATTTTTACCCTTCTCAAGGGTCTGTGAAAAATTTTACACAAAAAGTTGATATTTTTCTATTTTCTCTTGAAATTTGCATTTAAATTTTTTGTTGTAGAAAATGCACTTGCTATTGAACCTCCTATTATTATTTCTACATGCAACGAATATCTTTTACGCATTCACTGTTATTTTTCTTTAATTCTGTTATTCGTATTCATTGTTTCCTGCTTCATTAGATTTCTATTTTGTGGATTTTAGCCGTGCAATGCCTCGAAATTGCGGAAATTCTCCCGAATTTTTTTGCTATGTTTGTGGAAAGTATACCACTATTGATCAAAGGCAATGTATCACCAAATCCGTGAAGCGCTTTTATTTTGCGTACTTTGGCTGCCATCTTGGTGATCAAGACAAGCTATGGGCTCCTCACAGTGCATGTAAAACATGTGTAGAAAATTTACGCTTGTGGTATGCAGGGAAGCGAAATAAGATGCCATTTGCAGTTCCAATGATATGGAGAGAATCGACATGCTGTGCCACAGATTGTTATTTCTGTCTTACTAATGTAGATGGTATCACGAAGAAAAACAAGGGCAGTGTTGTATATCCTAATGTCCCGTCAGCAATCAGACCAGTTCCGCATTCTGAAAATTTGCCTGTCCCAGTTCCATCGGTGGAAATGTTTGATAAATCAGCGATAGTGATGGAAGTGGGGATGAGTTTGAGTTCATCCCACGACAAAATGAAAAGTTGCCTCAGCCTTTTGACTAAAATGATTTTGATGACCTAATCCGAGATCTTAATTTGTCGAAATCAACATCAGAGATTCTTGCTTCACGTCTGAAAGAGAGGAATCTGTTACTTCCAGGAACGAGGATTACAAAATATCGAAATAGAGAGCGAGAATTTCTTCAGTTTTTCAAAATGCAGGATTCACTTGTATACTGTGTAGATGTTCTTGGTCTTGTAGAAAATCTTGGAGTCAAGTATGATCCAGTTGAATAGCGCTTATTCATTGATTCATCGAAAAGAAGCTTGAAGGGAGTGTTGCTCCACAATGGAAACAAGCTAGCGTGCATTCCAGTAGCACATTCTGTCCAACTGAAGGAGAGCTACGACAACATGAAACTCCTCCTAAATGCTCTAAATTACTCCTTACATCAATGGTTGATTTGTGGAGATCTCAAAGTCATTTCTTTACTTCTCGGGCAGCAAGGTGGATACACAAAGTATCCATGTTTTATGTGTCTGTGGGATAGTCGCGCAGACGCAAGACATTACGTCCAGAAGATTTGGCCAACACGTGATGAATTGGCTCTTGGAGAACACAATGTTGTAAAGGAGCCACTAGTTGAGCGAAAAAATGTGTTGTTGCCACCTCTTCACATAAAACTTGGACTAATGAAAAACTTTGTGAAAGCGTTAGCTAAAGATAGTGCAGGTTTTTTATACCTTGTCCAAAAATTCCCTGCAATTTCAGATGCGAAGATTAAAGGAGGTATCTTCGTTGGACCACAAATTCGAGAGTTGTTTAAAGATCATGTATTTGTTGCTAATCTAAATAACTTAGAAAGTAAAGCGTGGCTCAGCTTTCAAAACGTGGTGGAAAACTTTCTGGGTAACCACAAAGCAGACAATTATGTTGATATAGTTGAGGAGCTTGTAGAGAATTATAGAAACATCGGCGCAAGAATGTCAATAAAAATTCACTTCCTTGATTTCTCATTTGGACTATTTTCCCAACAATCTTGGCGCATTAAGCGAAGAACAAGGGGAGCGATTTCATCAGGACATCAGCGTGATGGAGACCAGATATCAAGGGAAATGGAATTGTAATATGATGGCGGACTACTGTGGTGTTTAAAACGTTCAATACCAGATTTTGTGCACAAAAGAAAATCAAAGAAACGACAATTTATAGAAACTTGAATTTGTAGCTGTTGCTAACAATAATATGTTTGGAATGGATGTGATTACAATTAGGTAGATTGAACTATATTGTTAATTAAGTAATATTTATAAGTGATTTTCTTTAAAATATTCAAGCCTAAAAATATAAAAATTCATACCCGTTGTGAGAAAACGGCTTTTAGAATTGAAATCAGCGTCTCAAACTTTGTTAAATCCAGGTATTAGAACAAGATCATCATCAAAATATTTTTGTCTTGTATATATACAGGGTAAAAACCCTAACCATCTAAGGAAGTGCCTAACCAAAGTTTTTAAGGTTTGAATTGATACTTTAGGTCACTAGGATTAGTTTAAGCCCAGACAACATTTTTGAAAATTGTTGGTTGTCACATAATAGGTGACGTCATAACACGACAAAAATTTCACACTATCGGCCATAACTTTGAAACTATATGCCGCCATGACATGAAATTTGTAAATTTGAATAGAACCCAAGAAGACCTTTCGATTGATGTCTAAATTATTTTAATCTGACTTAATCTGTATTTTTACTCTATGACGTCATCAAAAACCCTTTCGAGGGATTCAGCAGAGCCGGATCAGGGGGGACCCTTTCGAGAACTAGCAAAGTGAAAAAGTCCAGTGGTGGATTAGGGAGACTTAATATTAGACCTTAACTGTATTTAACGTCTAATTAAGATGACTCCTGAGCTGAGTATATATAGTATATACAGTACCCGGACAAAAGTATTCGACCATCCAACATTTTCCCATTGAAAATAGTACTATAGGAGGTTGAACAATGGAAGATAGTGTATTCAAATTACATGAGATATTGTTATTTCGATTAAAAATTCGTATTCTGCGCATTCGAATTAACAATTGTAGAAGCTTTCAATTTAATCCCTTTTTGATTTGGTTAAAAATTATCATCCTGTGTCACTGTGCACCACTTTTCCCAAATTGCCACTATGGGAGATATGGGAACAGGTGGCACAAGTTGGCATTTGATGATGATTTTAACTCGAACTAATATTTAATCAATTTGATAGCATCTACAATGGGTAATTCGAATGCGTAGAGTGCGAATCTGCAATCGAAAAATCAATATGTCATATAGTTTTAATACATTTAACAATATTATTAATACCACTATAGTACTATTTTCAATGGGCAAATGTTGGGTGGTCGAATACTTTTGTCCGGATACTGTATATAAGCCAAAACTTTTCCATAAACTCATTATAAGTCGTCGCTTTATTTTTGGGCCCCCTTTTTTTCTTTTCTAATCGTTTCTGAAGATATCTGATCACTTCGTTGGAATTGATATATAAGTTTTATATGTATATCTATAAAGTTTGCACCCAATACGCTTGACTGATGATGCACTCTTCAATACCATTCCTGAGTTCAGAAACTAGAAAAACTGATAATACCTGTCTTATATGCAATGGTGCAATCGGACCAAAGGAGAACCAACAAAATCTAGGACAAAGAGGCTGGATGCAATTTAAATTGGACGCTGAAACATGGGCGAGCATAAATATTCCACCCCATGAGCCTAAACATCGTTTTACAGAAGTTTTTGGAAAAGTTAAAGATGCGAAAGAGTCGTTTGGAGAAATTCATAAAACATGTCGGACTGAATTTGCTAGTAACAGTGGTCGCTACATTAAAAGCTACGGCACTATTGATATCAGCAGACAAGAAATTTTCGTTAGTTCTGAAACCGAGAATGAAATTTCTATTTCAGAAGCATGTACTTCAAGAAACCTTTTCCAAGGAAAACGCCATTGTTTTATCTGCGACTCTAAGCGCGACAGTGATGATAGCAGGTACAATGTAGGCGGTCTTGGACGATGTTCTGTTCTTAGCGCAAGTAAACGCCTCATAGAAAGGAAATGGATTTATATGAAAGATCCATCACATCGTTTCTTTCAAGCAGCAAAACGACTAGATATTCTCTTAAGTGGTCCCTCTCACGACATTTTTGCGTTGGATGTTTTCTATCACCAGTCCTGTTATATCAAGTTTGCTCTTGCACCACTTCAAGTTGATGATGATGATCTCAATAAAGAAAGGAAACAGGACGTATTGCAAGCTTTTTGTTACCAAGTCCGAACTAGAATTATTCGGGACAAGAATGCATTCCTTCTCAACGAACTGTTAGAAGATGTAAAATATTGAGTGATGAACAGGGGCTATCATTCCCTGCTGTCGAACATACAGCTACGTTGAAGCAGAAACTCGTCCAAGAATTCGAGGATAGAATATCTTTCTTTCCGAGTGGAAAATACCTATTAGTACATGCATCAGACGTAAATCCATGTGAATACGCAATTGCTGCTCTACATGGCTCTGGATTGAGAGATGATGACCTAGCTAGGTCATTCAGTAGGATGGTTAGACGAAAGTTGCAAAAATCTGCTGATCATCAAAAACAATGGCCTTTGACTCCTGAAGAACTGACAGAAATGCTGAATCGTGGACCAATGCAAGATCTTTACAACGTCATCTACTACACCATGCATAATTTTGCCAACATTAATCGATATGGC
Organism: Hexactinellida sp. DTS-2022; assembly: GCA_028753945.1. NCBI lineage: Eukaryota > Metazoa > Porifera > Hexactinellida > Hexactinellida sp. DTS-2022. The sequence goes on along the minus strand of JAPNXP010000013.1, from coordinate 2,577,057 downwards.
TATGCTGTGACAAGTTCTCACACGACAGCTATTAAGATTTGGTCTCTAGCAAACGACTGGGAGAGTCTTATTACAAGAGATCCATCTCCAAAGCAAGCAGTAATGGGGCTTGTTATTAATAGAATGACAGGTAACAAGGAGGTTGCAAATTTGTTGCACAAATGCAATCACACCATATCTTATCAAGATATAAGAACTCAGAACCTGGCCTGGTCAAGAATGGTGTCTTCAAGGCAGCTACTTCTGTCCAACATGCGCAAAGGAATCTGCACACACAGTACCATAGACAACAACGATGGAAAGCAAGACACATTGACAGGTGCCGGCACAACTCACGACACCAACAAAACTTTATTTCAACTGCCAAGTAAAGAGGAGAAAGAATCCATCTCAGAAATCGGATCTCAAGTAGAGCGACAACTTGATATATGTGACAGCGTAGATAATGAGCAGACAAATCCAGCGCCTTATTATATTGGAAGACGTGTTGGACCCTCGCTTATAACAAATTACAAAGATGATGGCAATTTGTGCATGGAACTTGATGCCCACTTCAAAAAAAATATAGCATGGTCTGCTGCAGGGTCATTGCCGTTGGAATACAAAGGAGAAGAATTACCCTTACTCGGCTCTTGGACTTCCTTCAATAAAATGGTCTCGAATTTCGTAACAGAGAAGTGCATCCAAGAATATTTGCCAGTCACTGCAGCGGCACCCGATTATCCGGTGTGTAAAGAATACCTTGATTTCCTGCTGGGCATCATGCAAGACCTAGAGATTCCCTACATATACGTCCATTCTGATGAAGCGGTTTATTCCAAATTGTGCCATATCCTCTGGAAGAATAAGGAGCTCTATAAAGATGTAATCTTGCTAATGGGCGGATTTCACCAACTGCGTGTGAGACAAAAATTGCTCTTCAAACGCCATAATTGTAGAGGATACAAGCAGTGGTGTGTAGATTCAGGCATAATAGCCTCGGGGTCTGCAGATCAAGCGTTCGAAGGACGTCATTACTATAGAAGTATGAGAGTTCATAAAGAATGCTTTGACGCTGTTGTTCAGTTCAAAGTCGAAGAAATTACATCCGGCCATACCATCACAGAACCTGAATTGCTGTTTTCGCTCGTTGCTCTAAGAAAACAACCTAGTTCAAGCACAGTTGACAATGTTGTGAAGTCATCAGGATTTGAGAACCTACTTTCAGATGTAACTCGAGCTGAGGATAGCACTGAAGCAAGCATGACCATTTCTTACCTCAAAGATGTCTCGTCCATGCTGGCAATGGTTTCAGCCGTTAGAGAAGGAAACATAGAACTACACCAGTACACCTCCAATCTGAGAGGGATATGCTGAATCAAGTCTTTGCATTCAATCACCAAAACTACGCAAGATATTGTAGCTATCAACATGTCTACTTACGCTCCATGGAAGAACAAAGCCACCCAGCTTTTGGAGAACTGAAGGCGAAAGGTTTTGGGGGTAGCATCGGAGGTAAGCCATTTTCATCAATTCACGGTGACTTAATTACGAAATTGTTCAATAAAGAAACGAAAGGAACTGCTGGACCTTTCCGTTCCGGTTTCAGTACCAACACAAAGGCTGTAAATATATGGATAAGAACCATCCATATCCACAGTAAAATTCAGGAGACCTATAGGGAACAACTGATCCTTAAGACGTCCTCCACTCATAAGGAGTTGAGTCAGGGTGGCAAACAAAATCATGCAGATCATGTAAAGAGTCTAAAGAGGCAGCTGAGAAGTTACGGTGTCAATCCCTTTGACAAAAGCCCACCAAAATGTTTACCAACTGGTGTTGAAATTGACAAAACTGTTGTCAGGGACATGCTCAATGCTTCCGCTACTGGAAATGTCTTGTTCAAGACCTTCGTTAACGAGAGACTCGAATGCAATGTCAAAGACTTTTTTTCTCCAATCAAGAAAGTGAAGCTTAACAACGGATGTCAGAAGAAGAAAACAACCCCCAAAGCAGTGAATCTAATGAAAGAAGATCGCCAAGCCTTCGGTCTTATCGTTGCAAAATCGGTCAATCTTGAAGAGGCATTTCAATACCCAATAACAACAATCCCACTAGCTGTGGCTACGCTACATCTGAATCAACACTAAGGCAGTCAAATAAGGCATCGCTCAGAAATTATTTGATGAACGAATCTTGTTCAATTTTCGAAAACACACCCAAAAATTGTTCATGGTATATTGACGGCCTTGCTGCAATTCGATCTTTGCGCCCAAAGAAAACTTACCGCGAATGGCTAAAGAGTTTGTTGCAGTTCATAACTCCACCTAAAGAGTCAGAAGCAATTCAAGTGGGACTCATAAACGACACCTACAAAGAAGACAGCATAAAAGGAGGCACGAGAAAGGAAAGGGGCGAGTCAGGTCCAAGAGTTATAATAGAAGGGTTTGATCAACACATGCTGCAAGGTAGCAAATGGCAAGATTTCTTGAATAGCGGGGAGAATAAGGAAGAACTTATACGACTCGTTGTAAAGTACCTTGAAACGAGAGAGGGAATAAGCCTATTACATCATCCACATATAGTGACTGCTGGAGACACGACGTATACCATAAGAGATGGAGAGATTAGCATCCTTTACAAGTGCAATCAGGAAGAAGCTGACACGCGTCTGGTACTACATGCTTCGCTGGATGATAATGATGTTGTTGTGGTCTCAAAAGATACCGATGTTCTCATTCTATTAATATGGGCATACGAAAAGTGCAACGTTCAGAAGAAGTGGTATCTGAAATATGATCACAATAAATATGTTGATATTAATACAATCTGCACATTTCTGGGCCCAAAGATATGTCTCGCTCTTCCAGCGGTGCATGCTATAACAGGTTGCGACACAACATCATACTTGTTTAATGTGGGGAAAGTAAAGGTCATGAAAAAGCTCCTGAACACGCCAAGTAAAGCAGACTTACTCATGAATCTTGGTAAAGACCAGTCTATCACAGAGGAAATTGTGGAAAGTGCAAAGGAGTTTCTTCGTTCGATGCTTTATACAGGAAAGCAGAAAGAAACCTATATCCAAACCAGAATTCGTTTGTACAAAGAAATGGGAGTGAAGTCGTCGATGGTTCTCCCACCAGATCCTGATTCTGTTGTACAAGTCATCAAGCGAGTCCACTATCAAGTTTACTTCTGGCGTCGGTGTACTGAAATCAATAATGAAATCATACCCTTCAGCAATTATGGATGGATATGGTGCGAGAAGCAGAAACTTGTTGTGCCAGTATGGTTCACCGGGAGTCAGTTACCACTATCGCTGAGTAGCAAGAGGAGAAAAAGGAAAAGTAATTTAAAAAATGTAGATGACGGAGATGCAGATGCCGAAGATATCCTAGAACCGCAAAGAGGGAGGCGTAAGAGGAGACGAAAAATGAGCCAGATGACGTTGAGGAACAGTGAAGAAATCAGTGATAGTAATCTCATTTACCAAGCGGACGATGAGATGGATGTAATTCAAGAAGCTGCTGCACAACCTTTACTGATTGAAGAAGAAGATATTTCGTTCGCGGATAGCAATGTAAACGAGAGCGACTGGGAGGTTTCAGACTTCCTTTCAAGTGGGGACTCTGGAGATGAATGGATGCTATGAATCATTAATAATGAATACTATGTATCAGTATATTATTATAGTATATTCAGTAAATATTAGTCTGTAAAGTACGTACGAAAATAGCGAAAACGTGCGTAAGTAATTTTCGGGATTCCTTTATGACATGCATGAGGTGAAATTGAGTAAAGTGACGTTTGTCGTGATAAATAAAGTTGAAATCCCTCGAAAGGGTTTTTGATGACGTCATAGAGTAAAAATACAGATTAAGTCAGATTAAAATAATTTAGACATCAATCGAAAGGTCTTCTTGGTTTCTATTCAAATTTACAAATTTCATGTCATGGCGGCATATAGTTTCAAAGTTATGGCCGATAGTGTGAAATTTTTGTCGTGTGATGACGTCACCTATTATGTGACAACCAACAATTTTCAAAAATGTTGTCTGGGCTTAAACTAATCCTAGTGACCTAAGTATCAATTCAAACCTTAAAAACTTTGGTTAGGCACTTCCTTAGATGGTTAGGGTTTTTACCCTGTATAATATCAGTGTTATCAACAATTGATATTCGTCATTGATATAATAGAGTTTTGAATCAGAATTTTTTTTAATTTGAATATTATTTTTATTAAATAAATGTGGGTTTTTGGCTGAAATTGAGTTTTTGAATTTAATTGGAGGTTTTAGTAGAAATTGTTTTGGGTTCGTAGCAGTGGCGGTCCTAGGGGGGGGCATTCGGGGCAAATGCCCCGCGTTAAAATATTTTGCCCCGGATTCCAGCCCATTTGGTAGTATAATTACATGGAGCATGCCCCGGATTTATACTAAAAGCTGCTCTTTTGCCCCGGGCTGGCCAGATCCTGCGACCGCCCCTGGTTCGTAGATTTGCAAAAGTCAAATTTTGATAATATTGATCGTACCTTGCGATTTATAATTGATTTGAGATTTATAATTAACTAAAATTAAATTCAATAATTTCTCACTGTTCAATCGACACAACAATTAAATTCAACGGAACACCTGTCCACTTACAAATCCTCACCATCCTAAGTATTTACAAGGATAATATTGCTGATTCTTGTCATATTTTCGGATTCACACCCTGAAATGAAGCTCCATCCCCTCATGTGACTCGGTGTTTCATTTGATTTCGATAGCGGAGACTTAGTGTTTGAGAGCTCTGAATGCAAATAGTTATACATAATCTCAATACTATGAATAATATGGCTCTGAAGGCATACACATAAAATATCTACAAAGTCTAATCTGTGCATCGATAAATAGTATATATAATATATATATATAGTATATGATATGATATGATATATATATATATATCTGCTTTGACTGACTACCATCATTGTCAAAAATCATTAGCCTGCAGTTGCGTGCTAGGTATAACGGGTTATATCTTAACCAACATTGAATACTACATCAATGACAAACCGGGCAATCAAAGTGCAACATTGTTGCTTTAAAGACCAAGCAGCAGATGTGAACATCTACACAACTGCTCCTCTGTTACATGAACAGAGAGATCACAAACAATCGTTACAGAAAAATATTGCGTTACAAGTAAACCAACCTTTCAATCTGCGTGGGCAATTATCTAATCTCTCATAATAATGGAGATAAAATTTATCGATTTGATTACATCTGTCATGTAGCTAGGATACACATAGTAAAGCTACTCCTAGTTTGGTGGTCCTAGTATAGTTAGTTATATGTAGAATGTTATTGCTTATGTTTAGTATATAGGCTTCAGTAGGAAGTCCACACTTAGTTTTGTATCTTGCTATTTAGTAAACTCATAATCTATTCATTATTTCCTACTACTTCACACATCCGTTAAACATTCCCTAGGTACAATCCAACGATTATTTTATGGCAAAGGAGACAAATTTGTGAGGGCGCACAAATTGTTAATTTGATTTGTCAATGAGGTGTATATCAGAGAAACCATTATAGCCATATATGGGCATAGACCACAAATGAACAGTGTCATAGCCTACTAAACATAAGGCCATTTCACTGACTCAAATGCGCCTGGACCAGGGATAAGATGGAGGGGATTTTCTTATATACCCATAATGTAAATTTATATATTTTGATTATAACTACAATGCTTATCTGGTATAGAAAAATAGTTAACGAGATTCGTCTAAATACAGTGGAACCTCGTTAATACGAACACCAACGGACGGTAAAAATTTGTTCGCTTTATCCGGAGTTCGAATTAACCGGAGTAATACCCATTGAATAGCCATTGTAGGGACCTGATTTTGTGGAACTATTTGTTCGTCTTATCCGGGAATTCGTATTAAATGTGTTCGTACTAACGAGGTTCTACTGTATTAGCTATTCTAATTACAATTTCTCTTTAATTAAAACATACTTTGCCTTTATAATGCTAGCTCCTTGTTTATTTATATCCTGGACTCATGCCCAACTCTTGTTCTGCTCCCAGATGTGCTACTGGATACTATAATGATCGAATCACGGAAATTTCGTCGACTGAAAATACGTCGAACGGAATATTCGTCGAACGTAAATTCGTCGAACATGCACTTGTTTTGATTGCGTATATACATACCTATAACAACCAAATTGATTCATAATATATAATAATGAATTTAATGTCTTGATTGCGTATATAATCTAATTGATGCATAATATATGATAATGATAATGGTAATGAAAAGTAGGAATAATTTATGTTTATAATAAGAAATCACAAAACAAAGTTATGAGCTATCCCTCTTAAGTATGCTAATATCTCACGATTATGATAGTTTGAAACGATACTTTTAACTCTTTCATTGCGTACTTGACTTAGTTTAGACGGGTGTATGACTTCACCTGCCTCCCATTTTGCCAATATAGCCTCCTGCAATGACTGTTCACGTTGTAGAAATGTTAATAGCTTTCCAATAGATGGATGAGAGCATGATATCGTTGACTGAAAGGCATTATGCCAACCTTCCACATGATTGTTAGTGTGAGCTAGGTGATTGCTTACTCTCGAATACATGTTCCACAGCCTGATTGGAAACATTGGAATCCTTCTACTCCCATTTGGTAATCTTTTACCTATATAATTATCTTCGAAATATTTCCCTATGTTCATCGCAGATTCAGGGAAGTCCTGCATTAGTAAATTAAAACTATCAATCACGTCCATTTCAGGTACAAATGCAAGACTAGGTAACATTTTATTTTAAGTGAAAACTCGTTATCTTCTCGATAATTTACCGCTAATCCCTCTGTTTGAACCTTGCGATAAATATTTTGGGCAAGATGGAAGAAACATCCACTTATGACAGATATAAAATTATTCTCTAATGCATTGATAGCCCTTTTTCAAAATCCACCATTACGGTAAGTGGGTTTAAGGCAGGTTCTATTTCCAATAATTTTTGAAAAACACTATCATACGTTGACTCTTGTTTATTTAATAGTAAAGCATAGACGCAAGGTATGACCATTCCTTCCTTCTCAGCATGGATTGTATATAGTTGAAAGAATAAGTCTGGTACAACTTTGAATGTTCCATCGCAATACCAATGACGACATTCACTTAGAATGGATAAAAATTTGCGACTGGCAAAAATAATAATTTTTCGCTCATCTCCAAATCCGGAATAAAATAATAGGAAAGCCTCTCCCTTAAGAGTCATTTTGTACTTATCTGGAATGATTATACCACCAGCATTATCGGGATGCCCACAACTTTCAATTCCTCTGCTTTTGTAGGAACGAATAGTACGTTTTACAGATTCAAATTTTGGAAATGCATTAATTGTAGTTGTATGCATAGTTTCTAACGTCGTAGATAAAATACCCCTTGTGCTTTGTTCTGAATTTACTGCAGCTGTTTTTAAATTAGACTAGCTTTTTAGCATCTCGATACGTCCTGGAATGGGTGAATGGATGTGATCTTCCACCATTTGTTCAATGTTTGTTGGTTTTATAATATAATCATCTGTTGTATTGATTCGAGCGCTGCATTTACCTCGTTGTTCACATACCCAATACTGGATATTACCATTAGTCTTGTTGAAAGTATAGATGAAACCTTCTACAACAGCTTTTCCTTTGTTTCGATTACTTTTTATTCTTTCGATATAAATGTTTTGTGGAACGGACATCTTATTCTGAAAATTGTAATGTAAGTAATGTAATTGTAATGTGGAACTTTATGTTCAAACGAAACAATATCTTTTTATAATGTATGTAATTTTGAATACAAATCTATTCTCAAAGTTAAAGTGTGAATTAAATCACAAACAAAATGACCCATTGTTTGTAAAGGTGACAAGACAAAACTTATCCCGTTCAATTGTTTCAACGAATTTCCTTTAGACGTATTTTCCTTTCGACGAATTTTCCGTTCGACGAATATTCCGTTCGACGAAGAGATTCGACGTATTTTCCGTCGACGAAATTTCCGTTTACCATAATGATCATAGTGTGTTGCAGTATTTCACATTCCTTCTTGTCCGCAAGACATCGTCCATAAGTGGAAACGTTTCTGCATAGAGATGGTGAGTATGTCTTTACTAGTTGGACAAGCTTAATTAATTAAGAAATAACATAAATGTAGACCGTCTATTTCTAGACAAGGTTTTCTTACGTATACATTAGTAATACCCATAGATGGCAGGGCTTTTGGTTTACAGAATTTATAGACGGTCGACAAATTTTTGGCTTATTTGTATGTGCTTTTTTTATAGACCGTCTACTAATAAGGATGCTCTTTAATTAATCACTAGCGCGCTTCGCGGCAAACACAACCACACACGAACCGCTTCGCGGTTGGTGTGTGGTCTATACAGTGGCGGTCCCAGGGGGGGGGCAACCGGATTTAGTAGACTCTGCCCCGGCCCCGGGTCCTGAGTTGTTTTCGCCCCGGGTAGACTTCGGGTTGAATTGCCATCCTAATCTTTTTGTAGAATTAACTATTGCTTCATTAATCAATTAGAATATTCCTGTGATGGAATATTCTAATTGATTGATTGTTTTGAACTTGAACCTCGTAAATTCAATTCATCGAACAAAAGCGATTATCAAAAATCTGTTCTTAGATGTTTTTTTATTTAGCAAACTTATACTAATTAACCATAGGCGTCAGAAATAGGCCCGCTAGACTTCGGGCCGCCGAGCCCGAAGTCTCCAGGGCCGGCCCAATCGATTCAGGGGCCGGTACGTTCACGGCTTGCGTCTCGCTGCCAGTTCATGCAAGGGTTTATGTGCATCAGTGCATCCGGGCGGATGGCCGGGTTAGCCGGACGCTTCATCGATCTACACGGTTCTAGGACTTTGGGAATGTGCCGGGTAGCCGGGTGGATCCGACGCCTATGCAATTAACATTATTGAAAGGAATGATTATATGATAATCGTATCCAAACTACTAATACAGTGCAGTGGTTCCCAACGTAGGACACGTGGAAGCTAAAAAAGCTACATTACTGTTAATGGGAGGGGGTACGCGTATCCCCTACATTTGTATATGAGGGGTACGTTGGAAATCCCTGTACTAGTAGATAATATTTGAGTGGGGATTACGTAAGTACTTTAGAAGATCCATGGTATTAAGGGTGGTTTCCATCCAGTTGGACGTTTGTGATGTAGAAGCACTGTTCCTTAGAACATAAAGCAAAACATGCCCCGGGGGCTTAATCGTAGCCGCGCCCCTGCTCCGGGCTGATCAGATCCTTCGAACGCCACTGGGTTTATATACTCCTAATAATTATTATAAAGCATAAATAGGCCAAAAATAGTAGAATTTAACAATGTGAAATTTAGTAATACGTCATAATGCGATAATGAATAAGCATAGTAGCAATCTGGAGTGACCAACGTGTCCGCATCATTAATGTACATGTTCTATTAAATTTTCAGATTTTTCAACTCTTAAAGGGCGCGAATTATGTGCGATTAAGTTAATTTTCAGGATTCTCGAAATGTGACAATGACGTCATAACTTGTCGAGGTGTGATAAATTTTGAGTGGAAGACTCAACTTGTTGGCGGTGCCAAAGTTACCCCTATATGCCAAAATTCACATTTGGAAACCGTCCACTTTCTTCAATCAACTCGTAACATACAAAGTTCAAACAAATATATACATAAACATACACATACAGGTTTGTGTTTTAATAGTATGGATACGTAATTACGTATGTAATTATATGCTAGATCTTCACACACTGAAATCATTTTCGTTTGTGCTAAACACTTTGATCCTGATTATATCATTGACACACAAACTTATCTTGACATTGATGGCCAAACGAAGATACGACCAATAAAAGACTAATTGAAGAAAGGCGCAGTACCTAAATACCTACCTGGTGTCCCTGATCGTCTTAATCACACTATCAAGTATCAGCGGCTTGATAGAGACAAAAGGAGCATGATTTACAGATCCAAGTATGTCTAGTTGTCCTAAATGTAAAAGTTTTGTATTTTAATAATTTAATATTTATCACTTTATATTTTATGCTAATTAATAAAATACATCATGTATAATGTGCGCATACTTCGGTAGGTTTGGTATATCCATGGCTCTACCAATAATTTACAGAGAATTAGTTTTATATCAAACATAATGAATAAATAAATACAACTTGTGCATTCTAACGACTTGAGTTTACCCAATGGTCATGCCGAGGTCAATATAATTTGTTCTCATTTCGACACGAAGTTAGCAAAAATCTTAAGCGGCGCTGGTGGAGCAAGTTGCCAATTGTGTACAGTGTCATTCGCTCAAATACATGACATTAGTTTTGTAAAAATTGCTATCCTATGAATTTGTCAATTCACGATGCATATTGAGGATGTTGAGTGGGAGGATGAATTTTTGTCTCTACCATCAAATCAGAGATTCAATTTAACACACAAGCCAATCTCAGATAAAGATGTAGTTTCAGCTTCTCCTCTACATGCTTATCTGAGAACTTTCAGCTGGTTCTTATTATTAAAAAATGGTCACCGACTTCGTTATAAGTGTGAGTGCTAAGAGGTTTATTACCAACCTAATCGAAGAAAAGATAAATATAACGATAAGTCGAGGGTGGAACTTCAACAACAGGAAATGTTGTTCAGAGGTGTTTCACACATAAGGATGATACAGTCAAAGATATCATTTATTGGGTTTTGACAGTTATCCTCAAGAAAATCATGAAAACATCACCAAATTTTTTAATATTTTGGGTGCTATTTTAACTGACTCGGTACCCCAATCTGTATTAGAAAGTTTCTAAAATTGAACATGATATCCATACTAGCCTTATTATCTAAATTTCCTATTATTATGTACAAATTCTTGGGGAAAAAGTACTTTATTGATATCAATTACAGTAGATTTTCATAATAAGTGAATTTACGAGAATCTCTTGATCGCTCTTTAGCTACATCTACCTCCAAGACTTCTTTCGTATTATTACGAAATGAAGACAAAATAGGATCGCTATGGGAAATAAGCCTGATAAATACATCTCTGACGTTTTCTTCAAAGCTAGATTTCCTAGACAACCTCTCGCGGTACCGTCTCACAAGCTTATTACAAGCTTCTAACCGATATCCACCATTGTGATCTGAAATGATTTGAGGCACATGATTTATGTAATGTTGGAATTACGTGTGACATGAAATTTATTCTTATGTCTCTCGGCATACATTGTCAAGACCTTCAGTGTCTATTTTTCTATCGCTATTGTATAGCCTTAATTAACAATTTTAAATAACAAAATGTGACAATGACGTCATAAATTTCACACCTGAAGCCATAGAAAAAATCTATTTATGTCAATAGATTCTATGGATATGATTTCCCATAGGTAAATAGTATAGTTTATGCGCTATCTCATATCTAAATAGCAAATTCCAGGATTTGACCATTTCGTGCCACTGTGTTTAGAGTTCTGAACCCCCAGTCTACAGGTGAGTGCACTTTGACATACCACTAGAATCATATTTTTAGCAGTTTACTATAATTAATATGTTATTTATACGTTCCTGGTGTTTATGAAAAAATATGCTATGTTTATTGCAGATTAATAATCAGAGATCAAAAATTAAAATGTATATGCAGATGAATAATCAATGCGTAAAGAAAATATTTAATAATCGCCCCCCCGCAAGGCTATTTTGAAACTTGCTAAACTTCGTACCTATGAAAGGAGTCTAGTAAATGTTAACAAGGGGGCTCAACCCCCCTATTCTACACCACTGCAGCCACAGCATGATGTGGCTACAGGGTTTCACTGGGTGTGACACCAATTCTAGTATTTGGGGTCGGGGAAATAGTCTGCATTCAAGTGCATTGCACAAAATGATGAAAGAAGATTCCGTCTTATATAGGCGGAAGCCTTTATGGTGCCACGAAGCTTTTGGCTGTGCTTTCATTATATCTCAAGTAACGATGACTGTCCCCTGGCTGTGCATAGTACAATGTGATCATGGCATTTCAACCAGTGCTTTCTATCACAGCTTGTTCTTGTTTTGGTGTAAAACATATCCTAGCGTAGCTTTATAATACTATTTCTACCCAAATTCCACTCTCTGAGGTGCTGCCTCCAGGTTATGTGAATGGATATGGCTGACGTAGAGCGGGTAAATAAATGCGAGGTGCGGAACCCGAAATTTTCGGGTCAAAGGATCAGAATGTTTTCGGGGCGGGTCGGGTGCGGGTCAAGGAATCGTCTTGCGGGTAGGATGCGGATCAGAGATTCTTACTGCGGGTTGATGCGGGTTTGCGCAAGAGTTCTCGCTAAGGATTATTTGGGGCGCAGTGTCCACTAATTGTAACAATGTACAGGTATCCCTCTTTTTACGCGGTAGATACGTTCCTTGAAAAGCCCGCGTAAAACCGAAATCGCGTATAAAAAACGGTCTATTCTCATAGTAACACATATTAAACCAATAGATGCGTTTCCAAATATTATCAACATCGAATAAAATTTTAAATACCTAGTTTTAAACACTCAAACCTCCAACATCCGGACCTCTCAGATAGCCAAGGTTTCCGTGTGTATGTTAATCCCATGGGAATTCCCATGGGATTTCCAATATAGCAGCACAGTGGCACACCATCTGGAAATTTGGAATATTTTGACTTTCTTCTAAACTTTTCAAATCTACGCTCATTTGATAGAGCAATATTGAATTTGTAGCTCTGTTAAATATTATATCAATATATACTTGTTTCGAAGAACAATAGGAATCCAAAGAAGAGTTGTCAACTATTGCTCTCTAATGGAATTCATCTCAAGTTCTACAGCAGCTATTATTTGAGATGAATCAAGCGTCAAGCGTAAACAAAATATCAATTTCAAAGAATTCTTAGTTCTATTATATGCAACGTTCATATAATGTAGAAATTAGTATGTAGAAAAGGAGCATAAATTATATATCGAAAATTCACATTATATTTGAATCTCGATTTATCTGACGAGCATTGTGGGGCCGTAATTTAAATTTTCGTCCGAAATTGGCTATATAACAGGGAATTCCTGGGTCACAGAGTCCTACTGACTTCAAATCTACTCAGAATTCAAAAAAAAATTGCCAGTTTATTTACCAGTGTGAAACAAACAGGAAAACGAATTAAACTCATTAACCCTATTTTTGGAATTCAATTTTCTGTCTTATCACAACTTCGAGTACTCAGAACTTACTCTGTCGCGCTCTGTCAACTTATCTCGTAAGTTTCCTTTTGTAGCCCTTTTAATTCTCTATCAGAATAAACCAGCACTAACATGCCCGAAGTTGACCCAAAATAGTTATATTCTATTTAGATATAAGCCAACTTGTTAAAAATCGCCCAAATTTCGCTTGTCAAAAATATAATATAAAATATTGTGGTTCTTTAATATAATCAATTTAATCATAATAAATAGTATTAAATTATGGAATTAGAGTACTTTAATTTATACTAACGCGCTTTGCTTGCTAAGTCGCTTCGCAACAGAACACAACCACACACCAACCGCTTTGCGGTTGGTATGTTGTTTATATAATTCTAACATTGATTATAAAGTGTAAATAGGCCTAAAATAGTAAAATTTAACAATTTGAAATTTTAGTAATTCACGTCATGTGATAATGAGTAAGCATGTTGGCAATCTGGTGTAACCAACGTGTTCGCATCATTAATGTACATGTTCTATTAAATTTTCAGATTTTTATCTCATAGTGGGCGCGAATTATGTGCGATTAAATGAATTTTCAGGGTTCTCGAAATGTGACATTTAACTAGCGCGCTTCGCTTGCTAGGTCGCTTCGCTGCAGAACACAACCACACACCAACCGCTTTGCGGTTGGTGTGTGGTTTATATACTCCTAATATTGGATTATAAAGCGTAAATAGGCCTAAATAGTCAAATTTAACAATGTGAATTTTAATGAGTTAGCATAGTGGCGATCTGGTGTGACCAACGTGTCCGCATCATTAATGTGCATGTTCTATTAAATATTCAGATTTTTTACTCCTAGAGGGCGCGAATTATGTGCGATTAAGTGAATTTTCAGGGTTCTCGAAATGTGACAATGACGTCATAACTTTTCGAGGTGTGAGAAATTTTGAGTGGAAACCTCTACTTGTTGACGGGTGCCAAAAGTTGCCCCGATATGCCAAAAATCAGATTTGGAAACCGTCCACTTTCTTCAATCAACTCGTAACATACAAACAAATATATATATATACAGTGCAGCCTCTATAAGTGGGATCTCTATAAATGGGGAACCTCCATAAGTGGGGAATTTTTTTACCATATTCGTATATATCCATACAAATGAACCTCTATAAGCGGGGAAGTGGGGAATGGGGGACCATAAATTTCAAGGAGTTTTTATCTGCATACAAAACAACCTCCATAAATGGGGGGAATGGACAAATCCTAGCATGATTCTTATAAAATAATACAATATTTCCAATAAATCGACTCTAAAGTTCTACAGAAAAAATATTTTCGATTGATCTACTCTGATGTTTTTAGAAGAAATCACCTAGTGTAGATCAGCAGTTAACTAAATTGTCATAATATACAAATAAGAACTAGAACGTGCATTAATGTGTGTGTTATATGAATATTTTGTATAATATAGCATATATAATGTTTTTCCAATTGAATTTTATAACCGGGGAATGGGGGGCAATTGAAATTTTCCCCGTCCCAGCTCCCCCACTTATAGAGGTTCCACTGTACACACATATACACCCATCCTTGTGTTTAATAGTATAGATTCATAAATTTAAGATAGAATGATTCTGATTACGACTACCAGAATTATTCTTAAGATAGAATAATTCTGGTAGATTTCCCATAGGACAATAATATAGTGTATAATGCTATCTGCAACCTAAATGCCTACTTCCAGATTTGGGCTGTTTCGTGTCACTGTGTATAGGATTGGAATGGAAATTATTTTAACCTATGGGAATATTTTAACCTATAGGGAATTAAAATTCCATTCACACCGCAACCTTACACCTACGGGTACCTCCCACAACCGGGTATCTATAGTGTGTATAGTGAAGCAAATATGTATTCATTTGATCAATAATATATTTGGATGAACTTACTATATGACAAATTCATATCTCAAACTATCTACTATCCCTAAATCATGATTTTTTGTTTTTTGGAAATGTAGAACCGCTTTGTTGCCACTAAATCTTAAAATTATCTAAAATCTCGATAAAAAAGAGAATTAATTGTATGAAAATCATAGATAAACCGCGTAAAACGAGTTGAGGACCGCGTAAAATTTGGGTTATAAAAAATGTTCCGCGTACGAAAACGCGGAAAAAAAATCGAGTAAACGAGGTAATACTGTACCCCTCTATAGTTCCTAAACAAAATTAATGAACATATAATCTTAAGATGGCAGAAGTCTTGCGATGGAACGAATTGTACAGGGAATTATTTCGTAATCCCGAATAATAAACTCGTAATTCTTCAAATCTCCGCCCAAACATATTGCCGTCTTCTTTATTCCTTAAGGATTTAATATTTTTGTGCCCGCATTGTGCGCCGAGTGTTTACACCCGATTATATAATCCTAGCGATAATACTGGTCATCGAGTGTTAGTGCGGGTTGGGCGCGGGTTAATGTGAGTTAGTTGCGGGTTGGTGTGAGTTAGTTGCGGGTTAATGTGAGTTAGTTGCGGGTTGGTGTGAGTTAGTTGCGGGTTGGTGTGGGTTAGTTGCGGGTTGGTGCGGGTTCATTTGTTTATATTGTCGGATTTGCGGGGCGGGGCGGGTCAATCACTATTAGATGCGGGGCGGGTGCGGGTCCCGCATATGACCCGCGTAGAGCTCTAGGCTGACGGTATGGAAGTCACCAAATGGGGGCGAGCCGCCAAGGTAGCAGCCGAAACCCAATCATGATTGACACTAATCCTGGACCCGAAGCAATTTTGAAAATGATAAACTGCAACAATTCTACCGGCTGTAAATACACTGAAGTATAGCTGCAGGAAACAATGGATTAACTTTTCTCATGTACATGTATGTGGACGATGCCAAGACAGGCCTGGGGTAATAGTAATATGTAATAGTAATTGTATTAGTAACGATTACATTTTAGAAGTAAATTCAAGTAATAGTAATAGTAATAAGTAATAGTGTTTCAAATAGGATGTAATAGTAATAGTAATAGTAATACTAGTAATAATAATAGAACCTATTGTAATAGGAATTATCTATTACAATTCTATAACTTCGGACTGGCTTATTTGATTTTTCGTGAAGAAATAGGAAGTTGTTAAGGCGTTAACCAACAATCACAACTAATAAACAGTCAACGATTAATAAATTTATAAACTAAGAATTTATGATAGGGAAGATAGGGAGATAGGGAAAGAACTCTGATAAATTTCTCTCTACCAATCTCGGAAATTGTGCCAGTCCCTAGATATAATTTTTTGGATTATAATATCAAATTCTTAGGGGGGGTTCGCACTCTCCCTGAGCAATTCTTTGGGGGGTGCATCCCCCTGAAACCCCCCGGTGGATCCATCTCTGTTTTAGAGTAATTGACCGCAGGCCTGTGCCAAGATGAGAACTGATAATATGCGCGCGAGGGGGTAGCATCAAATGATGATAATGAAGAAATGTGACGGTATATATTTGTTAAGCGTCCAGCATTAAACTATAATATTTCCAAATTAAAGCGTTAGAAAATTTATACTTAGTCAATTAATACTAAGGATAGTCCATTTAAACAAGGGGGTCACTAAATATCGTTTATACAAAATCGAGATAATAAATTTTCACATTCCAGGGCGTTTCTAGGGAGGATAATAGAATAAGGTCCCAAAATATGGTCAACATATATTTAAAAATTGCCGGAAATTTGATGCTGAGCAGTGGCGGCGCCAGGGCGCCGCAACTGGAGGGGGACACCAGATGAGCAAACCTGAACCCAGGGGGGGCACACCTTTTTAGAAAAAAACGAAGGAATTCATAGTTGCCGTCGAGCTCGAGAATCCACATATTTTCCCAGTAAAGTATAGAAAACTAATCCCAATTTTCCCAAAGCTCCAAGAATCGCAAGCCGTTCGCATTCAAAACTGGTCTAATAACACTTGCATTTAACAGTTAACATTGATTGGGCATTCATGTTTGAAGACTCTGATGAATCTTGTTGTTCATGTTCAATATTGTTCATATTTCGCTAAAAATATCTGAGAATATTTGTTTTCCAAAGAATCTTTCAAAGGGGGGCATGTGCCCCCCCTGGCGCCGCCACTGATGCTGAGTACGAATATGACAACAAGGAGTTATCTTAATGTATTAAACTGGGTAACTTTGATACGCAAAACATGCGATTTTCGACATGACACCAATTTTGAACCCATTTTCGAATTCTGGCTATCCGATTTCGCTAACTTCTATGTTATTCCCCATACATGAAATGTCATAAAACAATTTATTGCATTTTTGGGTTGTTTCATATTTGACTCGAAATTTACTCGATAGTCATGAGACTAAAAAGTTGGCAACAAAGATAAAAGATTATCATTGCCGGCGCCACGTATTATGAGGTGTGGGTGTAGTGGGTGTCCACTGTATAGTCTAGTGGATGTCACTGTCCAAGCACCGCTTCATTTCCTTGAGGCAGTGGGTGTCCGGACACCCAGGACACCCCCGGTGTCGCCGGCCCTGATTATTTAACAATGAATTATCAACTATCGTCCAGAACTATGTCTAAGAAACTACATAACTAATTGTTAATTATGCCATACAGTTTGCAGCTATAAATAATCTATATATTAACAATACTTAGTTTCTCTGTATCTACAATCAAAATGCTTATATTTTGGGTTTCGGAAATTTCCTCCCATCCAAATTTCGTCCCAAACAGAATAAAAACTAAAACAAATAACACAGTCGAAGGATGGCACAACGCGATCAAATCAAGCATATCTTCTCTACACCCATATTTTGTTAGGTTCCTTAAATTCTTACATAGGGAACAAACGGTTCAAGAAGCAAAATTCGCCAAATGGGAAGCAGGAAGTGTAATTGCAAAATCGAAGAAAAGTATCACTCGTGCAGAACAGCTGTTGCAACTTGTTTTCGATTATTACAATAGAGATCCAGTTAGTTTCTTGAGAGGCGTTAGCTATAATTTGAACTTTTAACACCATAGCTTGTTCATTTATATGAGTGACATAAATTCTTTTATTTGTTTCTACAATTATTATTTTGTCAATCTCTAGGTCAATTTATCATGCTTTTCATTAACTATATTAAGCCAATATATAAGAATTTTACTTGTTACGAAACGTAAGGTCACAAATGGCACGTGCATTGTTAGATCACTAATTGTAAGTGCCTTTAAACATACGGTCACAAATGTGCGCGCCTTGAAATGTCTGGTCACGCATTGTTGGTCACGAAATGTATATATATATTTATATACATATATATCCCGTAGGGATACAGTGTATGCCTGTTATAAGAACATCGTCTGGAACTGTATATAATATTCTTATAACCGGTGTTGTGATATCCGGTATCTAATGTACATAAGTGGTACCAAGTTGGTCATGCATCAACCGTTTAGTTCTCTAAGATAAGACAAAAAGGACATCATTCCAACTTTTGGCTAATAATTAAAAAGTAAATTTTAATATACAGAGAATTAATATTCTTCTAAATAACGATTAAAATATAACAACACTAACTATTAATCAAAAGAACACATTAGAGCCAATGATATACTGATCGAATGAATAATTATGTCATTAAATTTAACAAGTAAGTATCAGATAAGATTACGGTAACAATAATATGATAACAATAGGAAAGCATTTATACCAGCTTGTTAATCCTGAATCTGTAGATCCTGTGGCATACAATGGAGGACACAATCCAAAAGTTGCAGGGCTCTATTTAATTGGACCTCAATCCAACAAGGGGTTTCTTTTATACAAGACCTTCGATAGTCTGGACCCCATCCCTTTACAAAGCTTAAACGGAGGATGCATAACTTCCTTAAATCATCAACTCCAATTCCACCAAATCGATCAGGTCGAATTTTAAAACTAGGAGGACCGTTTGTGACACTGTTTCCACCTTGAACTGCTGCTGTTTGAACATTGTGAATGTTCTTAGCGGTTAAAGATTGATGCTGCATTTCATGATAACAAGAATGTAAATCAAAAACCTTTAACCATGCATTAGGATAAATTTTATGGACTGCTTCACCAAGTGGCCTTCCAGCCTCACGATCTAAATAAAATGATTGGACAAATACTGAATGTTCACTCAGACAACACAAATGTACATCACCTGACTGATGGTGTTCTAGTTTTATTCCTTTACCAATGTGCAGGCGAACCCTATCAGTTTCAGAATTCCTATGGACATTGGATAATCGGCCTAAACAAAATCTATTTCCTGCAGGTGCTGGATCAACATAACCATCTATTATTACATGAGAGGATGAACTAGGAACTTTAAATAACTCGCCAACTTGTGATTCCAATTCAAAATATGATATAGTACACCAGTAATCTGGGCAAGACATTTTCGGTAGGGTATTTTTCGATAATAACAGACTATTATTAGATTTCAACTCGAGGGCAGAATCAAATACATTAGCTTTAGGAAAGTGTACATTATTAGGAGAAAGTATTCCTGAATCCGAAATGTTAGTATTAGTTGATATAGAAATTGATAAAGGATCATTTGAAGTAGGATTATTGGATGATGAAAAGTATAGTTCAGATACCCTAGGAAATGCAACATCAGAACTATGACTAGGTTGTATTAATGAATTCAGTAGCACTTGAGAATTTAAGCTCTTTACAACAGAGCTACTTGGTATATCAAGATGTTCATCACTAGTTGTATCAAGTACCAAAGGTGGAGTTGCTGTATGATGTAGTAAGATACCAGAAGGTGGTTCAGAATTAGGAAAAGATACAAGAGATACAACACGTTCATAATGATAGGGGTTAACACAAACAGATTCGCACTTCAAGTCAAAAGCATATTGACAAAACTTGGCATGTTTTAATTCATTTTTTTGCAAATCAGGCCAACGCCAAAGCTTTGAATAAATTACATGAGGAAATCCTTTCCTACCAGCAACTTGTAATCTTCCATCTAGTGTACGAGGAATCGTAACACACTTACTTGGTTGAGCACCACCGGATGTAACTGCAGCAACAAGACTTTCTAATTCATCTCTCTTGTCCTTCAACTTTTTAACTAAAGATTCAATAGCCTTTCTAGCAAAGGTTTCACTTTCTCCACCTTTTCTGTGACAAAGAAGGCTAGTAACTATACTAATACAAGCATCAGAAAGGGGGGTAGGAGGTGTAGTAAACGGTAGAACAGAATCATAGTGGGAATGGACAATAGGGGTTGCATTGTTGAGAGGAAAAGATTGTCCAACAAGTGAATTCATTGAATGAGCACAATCCATTGTTAAAAAATGATCAACCTTTATATCTGAAGGGGTGTACATACCCTTAAAAGGCATAATCTGGGATGAAAAGGTAAGAGAATGTTGTTGAGACAAATCAGAAATTGGATTTGGAGGTATAGGAAGAAAAGTAGGATGAAAATCCATTGAATAATAAATTATAACTAATAATATCTACATAATATAAATAA
Source organism: Hexactinellida sp. DTS-2022 (assembly GCA_028753945.1). Classification (NCBI taxonomy): domain Eukaryota; kingdom Metazoa; phylum Porifera; class Hexactinellida; species Hexactinellida sp. DTS-2022. The sequence goes on along the minus strand of JAPNXP010000013.1, from coordinate 2,556,330 downwards.
AATGATATAGTAAGAGTCAATCACGGAATTCAGATGAAATTAATTGTGTTCCATATAAAGTAGAACTCGCCTAGTAGGTACTCGGCTTAAGACTTACTCTTGGGTACTATGTACTGTTCTTTAATTAATAACTGATTATCTCTCCTATCTGATCCATTATAAATGATTCGGTTAATACGTACTCGGATAAGACGTAACAAATTTATATTCCCAAGTAAATAACCTTTATTTATTTTAATATGGTTATACGGATTCTAGAAAACTATCAGTAGAACTCGGTTAGTAAATGGTTTAAGTAAGTAGGTAACAATTAAAATAATTTAATCGTACAATAAAGTATGTTAAAACTTGAATATCCTACATCGTAATCACATCATTGAACATGCAAGTATTTCGACCTGTGGAATATGCATACGGATAAGACGTACATCGGTGAGTAGTACTTTTTTGTTTCCCAGGGTAGTACGTCTTAATAACCGAGATCTACTGTGCTGACAGAAAATTATCAAGCTACAGTGGAACCTCTATAAGTGGGGAGCATGGGACGGCGAAAATTTCAATTGCCCCCCATTCCCCGGTTATAAAATTCAATTGGAAAAACATTATATATGCTATATTATACAAAGTATTCATATAACACACACATTAATGCACGTTATAGTTATTATTTGTATATTATGACAATTTAGTTAACTGCTGATCTACACTAGGTGATTTCTTCTAAAAACATCAGAGTAGATCAATCGAAAATATTTTTTCTGTAGAACTTTAGAGTCGATTTATTGGAAATATTGTATTATTTTATAAGAATCATGTTAGGATTTGTCCATTCCCCCCATTTATGGAGGTTGTTTTGTATGCAGATAAAAACTCCTTGAAATTTATGGTCCCCCATTCCCCACTTCCCCGCTTATAGAGGTTCATTTGTATGGATATATACGAATATGGTAAAAAAATTCCCCACTTATGGAGGTTCCCCATTTATAGAGACCCCACCAGTGGCGTAACAAACTTTAAATTTGGGGGGGGCAACAGACCCTAAATGGGGGGGGGCAATAAATCTTAGAAGGCAAAATGATCTAGAACAATTAGTAATGAAGCTAGGATTACAAAAACTAATATCGATTCCTAGTAGGTATCTAATCATCAAATCTAATATTCATTCTGTGGAAAGGTTATGTTATGCTATAAAAGCCAGCGCGCGATTTATAAATAAAACAAAGTAAGTGCTATAGGTATATTAGAAATGAATGAAGGACTAGTAAAAATCCAAGACATTAGACTAGTTTGAAACTTTGAATGTGATGTTTATGGGTGGAGAATATAGTAGTGACACATTTATTCAACAGATAATAATTTTAATGTCCTATTTGTCATTACTATTCGCTTCTTGGAATAAATCATTTTCCAGAGATGGGGGGGCAAGAATTGTAAAATGGGGGGGCAATGCTCCCCCCAGCCCCCCCACAGTTACGCCACTGGACCCCACTTATAGAGGTTGCACTGTATTAATAATTAATTTGTACGCTTCGCTTGCAAGTTCGTTTGGCAGCAAAACACACTCACACAGAAACCGCTTCGCGGTTGGTGTGCGGTTTATACTACAGTGGAAGCCGCTTAATCGGGACGCCTCGGGAGTAGGAATTTAGTCCCGTTTATCCGGTTCTCCCGATTAACCGATATACTTTATACTATTTAATACGAATTGGTTTCCAAAGGCTCGTCCCGAATAACCGAATTTCCCGATTAACCGTCTCCCGATTAAGCGGCTTCCACTGTACCAACATTAATTATATTAACATTAATTATATTAATTAAGTAAAATGAATATAAAGTAAAATGAATAAAATAGTCAATTTTGACAATTTTATATTTTAATCAGTATTTAATAATTTCGGAGAATATTTTCCATTGATATTAATATCGAATGTCGCTGGGACTGAAAAAATTGTCGGAAAAAGATTTTTTTTGCAGAAAGTAAAATGTAGTTGTAAACGTATCGAAAAATTTGTCGAAGAACGTATAAGTATAGATTTAGACCGAAATTATTGGTTTGAGTAAATTTTGAAAAATTTTGGGCAACTGCAGGATACACAGGACTTCAATCTAGTAGGAAATAATGAATAGACACTTATATTTCAATTCGATATTAGATAAAAAAGCAGGCCTATTAGTAAATTTTAGAATCCTTAGAAACATTTTAAGTGATAAGTAATTTAATGATTAAGTCGTGATTCAAAAATGCGTAAGCATAATGATAATTTGATGTGATTTTCAGATGTATATACAGTCGACTCCGCTTAATAGAGCCACCGGTTAATCGGTTTCTCCACTAAATCGGGTCAAAATTTCACAGGATTTATAGGACAGAATGACAGTTTGGCTTACAATATTTTCGGATAATCGGTTTCTCCGCTTAATCGGGTCAAAACAACCTGGTCTCGAGGTGGCTCTATTAAGCGGAGTTGACTGTACAGTGTTTTTTTAAGGCAAATTAGAGGCCCAAAATGGACCTCTAATTTTTTTCAATGGGCCTCTAATTTTTAACGTGCTAAGTGCTCAATATCATGAAATGTAGAGTGAGGGCCTCTAATTGTTGGCAGGGCCCTCTAAGAAAATCCTTAAAAAAACACTGTATACAGTGGAGTCTCCGAATAACGGACACGTTGGGGAAATGGCTTATGTCCGTTGTTTAGAGTTGTCCGCTTCTCGGAGACTGGCCCATAATTTTATCATATCACACAATATACATAATTTAAATGCAGTTTTACATATATTAATTAAGGTTGAATAGTTTATAGGAGAGATTCAATTCAATTCGATTCGTTATTCGTTATTCAAATCGTATTTTACTGCGATAAAAATAAGAAGGTTATAAGTATCCAAAAAATAACTAGCATACATGATGATTCCATAGTCTAAACTAATGAGGTGCTAAAGCAATCTAAGAATTTCAAAATGGCCGCCCTAGGCGCATAATTACTTACTTCACCTTGAGATATGCACTTTCGTGGATATTTTAAAGTATTGTATGTTAAAGGGCACATAGTTTACTTACCGCCCGGGGCCCCAGGGTCCGTTAATCCGTCTCTGGACACGTACCATATAATTTAGCACCACGGTTTTCTCAATATTTGAGAAGAGAAGTAAACAAAGCACAGTGGGAATTTAAGGGGAAATAGGGTAAAATTGTTATTCTCTTGAAACTTGAATTCGTGGTTACCACTGAATTCAGAATATCAAATAACCTAGTAATGCATAATTTCATTCTGATCTAAGAAATATTTTGGTTGTTATGACTATTCAAAGTATTAGATTTTTGACAATTGGAATTTCTATTTTGCGGTTATAGAAAGTTACTAATGCTTCATTGCAGATTTTGAGAACACTGTTCTTGAGAATGACTTCTCTTTTGAATATTCTGATATACATGGTTTAATTATATATATTAGATATCATAATAACAGTTGAGTATAAATTGATTATGGGATGTGGCTAACGGAAAATATACGATTCGGACAATAAATTCTAGCTTAGTCCCCCTCCTTCAAGGTGATGGGAAATATCGTGTCCAGGCTCACGCGGGGTTTTTTGTGTGTTTTAATATAAAGTAGACATATTTAACTTTAATATAAACCAAATTCCAGATGCGCTAAATTTTGCCCACAGATATTTTCCTTTAATATTAATAAATTTATTAAGATAAGTGATTCAAGTAAAAATTATACTCCTTCAATTAAAATTATTTCTTATGCATAACAAGGAAGCTTTTGAATTTCTTAACTCGAATCCAGTGAGTTATGGATTACAATGAATTAGAATCTGACTAATATCAAACAATTCGGTGTCAATTTGATGAATTAAAGTTTAGCAGGGAGCTGAACTGTCGGCAAATTAGTGGAAACATACAGTGGAACCTCTATAAGTGGGGAGCATGGGACGGCGAAAATTTCAATTGCCCCCCATTCCCCGGTTATAAAATTCAATTGGAAAAACATTATATATGCTATATTATACAAAGTATTCATATAACACACACATTAATGCACGTTATAGTTATTATTTGTATATTATGACAATTTAGTTAACTGCTGATCTACACTAGGTGATTTCTTCTAAAAACATCAGAGTAGATCAATCGAAAATATTTTTTCTGTAGAACTTTAGAGTCGATTTATTGGAAATATTGTATTATTTTATAAGAATCATGTTAGGATTTGTCCATTCCCCCCATTTATGGAGGTTGTTTTGTATGCAGATAAAAACTCCTTGAAATTTATGGTCCCCCATTCCCCACTTCCCCGCTATAGAGGTTCATTTGTATGGATATATACGAATATGGTAAAAAAATTCCCCACTTATGGAGGTTCCCCATTTATAGAGACCCCACTTATAGAGGTTGCACTGTACTTTTTACATACTGAGATCTCAACAATATTGTCAAAACTAGGTTCTACTAGCTCTAAAACCTAGGTGATGTAATATTCTTATAAAATAGTTTCTAAATGCGCGAAAAGGCGCGACGTAGATTACTTAATAACTTTGAACCTTATATATTAGGATTTTTGAAAAAATTATACCTTGTTCAAGAGATATAATCAATAATCATGGGTGAACAATAAAAAATTTGTTAACAAACCTAAAGTATAATTTATGACAGAATTAACATTAATTGTCTAGAACTACGTTTAGGAGACTATGTACATCATTTTTGATAATGCCATTCAGTTTGCAGCTACCGATAACCTATATGTCAATAATACTTCATTAGAGTCTATCTAGCATAGTTTCCCTATTTCCCCTTACACCCTTGAAAATTCCCACTGTGCAAAGCATTTGCTGAGGTTACGGGAGAGAAAGTAAATAGAGGAGCAGGTTATGGACTAGAAATCCCATGTGCTCCGCCTACATGGACCTAAAGTTTATATTGACAAGATGAAAGAATTCTTGAAAGACTAAGAAAGGCACTGGAATTGTATAGGTGCCATCCTGTCATGTTAAATTAGTGATATCCATGTAAACTTTTGTGCGTAGTTTCTGATTGTCCGTTGTTTGGAATAAATTTTGTATTAAGACACACATTCGGGGCCAGTTCCCTGTCCGTTGTTCGGAATTCGGAGTTGTCCGCTTCTCGGGGACTGCTTAAGTATTACATGTATGGTAATTTAATTCCGTTCCAAGAGGATTGTCCGTTATAGAGGGGTTGTCCGCTTCTCGGAGTGTCCGTTTTGGGTTTCTCTACTGTATATATATATATATTAGAGGGTTCGAATTATGTGCGACATTATACGTATTATACGAAATACGTATCCAATAAAAGATGTATTAAACAACTTAGCATTTATATATACAGCCTTGTGTTCTAACAAAGATTCCTACTACAGTACACCCTCGCTACGAATCATCAATAATCCCGAACGGAGACAAAAAAATTACAATAAAAGTGGGCAAAAGTACTAGATTAACTAATAAGTCTTATAAAAGTATTTAAGTAGGACACTAGAGGTGTATACGGAATAGTAAGGTTTAGATAAGTTTGTTCTTATTATAATGGTTCTCATACTATACTATAGATGCCTATATAAAATGTTTATTTCAATTATCCGAGCGATTTCAATAATCGGAACAGAATTATTGAATCAGAACACCGCGGTTCGGATTAGCGAGGGTCTGCTGCACTTTGAAACTCGGGAGACCCAGGGATTTATCTAGGTGTCAGTCCGGAACTTTAATGTGCCGGGTTGGCACATAATTAGGTTCCAGGTCTCTGACAAGATTTTGGCCACTGAAAATTCCTGGATTAAGCACAGTTTGGATACCGTAATATTTTACCTTCTTCAAAAAATGCCACATCATTGAAATATACTGATTATGTAATATGACCAAGGGCGTCGCCAGGGGGGCACCAGTACGATCCCGAGCGCCCCCACTTGGAATTGGGATAGATCAATAGATTCGAAATATATGTTTCTGATATACAGGTAAACCTCCCAAAGCGGCACCCATCGGGAGAATAATTTTGTGCCGCTTCTCGGAGGTTGCCGCTTTGGGAGGTTGCTCGTAAGGTAAAACTCCCAAAGCGGCACCCATCGGGAGAATGATTTTGTGCCGCTTCTCGGAGGTTGCCGCTTTGGGAGGTTGCTCGTAAGGTAAAACTCCCAAAGCGGCACCCATCGGGAGAATGATTTTGTGCCGCTTCTCGGAGGTTGCCGCTACTCGGAGGTGCCGCTTTGGGAGGTTTACCTGTATATATATATATACGAACCCTTCGGTCTCGGTCGCTTTGCGTCAGATCGGTGCTACGCACCTCAAGTTAACGGCCGCTATGCGGCCTTACTCCTCACTAAACAATCGATTACATAGTTAGTAAATATTTGTCATAGTTGTATACATCCATTTAACCATTTTCCATCCTATAATTTGTTTATTTATAATACCCGTTGAAAGCTAAATTCTGGGTTGATTTTGAATTTTCATTAATTTGTTTACCTATTTTTGTAAACAACAACAACAACAACAAAATATTTATATTACAAATTTATACATGCGAAATTCGAAATCAACATACTTGTTTACCTATTAAAACATTTGTTTACCAATTATAACATATGAAAGTTAGTTTATATCTCATATATAAATGCGGTTTCAATTACCCCATCACTTTAATACACCCGGACAAACAAACAAACAAACAAGCACACAACAATTGTGATTTATTAATATACTAGCGCGCTTCGCTTGCTAGGTCGCTTCCCGGCAGAACGCAACCACACACACCAAACGCTTTGCGGTTGATGTGTGGTTTATACACCTCTAACATTGATTATAAAGCGCAAATACGCCTAAATAGTCAAATTTAACAATGTGAAATTTTAATGCTTACGTCATCATGTGATAATGAGTTAGCATATTGGCAATCTTGTGTGACCAACGTGTCCGCATCATTAATGTACATATTCTATTAAATTTTCAGATTTTATCTTTTAGAGGGCACGAATTATGTGCGATTAAATGAATCTTCAGGGTTCTCGAAATGTGACAATGACATCATAACTTGTCGAGGTGTGAGAAATTTTGAGTGGAAACCTCAACTTGTTGGCGGGTGCCAAAAGTTACTCCTATACGCCAAAAATCATACTTGGGAACAGTCCACTTTCTTCAATCAACTCGGAACATACAAACAAATATACACACACTTACACACACACATATATACCGTCCCCTACCAAAAGTAATGGTACACATAAAATTCCCATTGGAAATAGTACTACAGGTATCCCTCTTTTTACGCGGTAGATGCGTTCCTTGAAAAGCCCGCGTAAAACGAAATCGCGTAAAAAAAACGGTATATTCTCATAGTAACACATATTAAACCAATAGATGCGTTTCCAAAAATTATCAACATCGAATAAAATTTTAAATACCTAGTGTTTAAACACTCAAACCTCCAACATCCGGACCTCTCAGATAGCCAAGGTTTCCGTGTGTATGTTAATCCCATGGGAATTCCCATGGGATTTCCAATATGGGATTTGAATGGGAATTATTTTAACCTATGGGAATCCTGAAAGAAACCAACTTGTGAGAATATTTGGGAATTCCCACAGAAAGGGAATTGTGTTGTGAAGGGAATTAAAATTCCCTTCACACCGCTACCCTACACCTTCGGGTACCTCCCACAACCGGGTATATTGGTGTGTATAGTGAAGCAAATATGTATTCATTTGACCAATAATATATTTGGATGAACTTACTATATGACAAATACATATCGCTAACTATCTACTTTCCCTAATAAACATTTTTTGTTTTTTGGAAATGTAGAATCGCTTTGTTTCGACTAAATGTTAAAAATTATCTAAAATCTCCATAAAAAAGTGAATTAATTGTATGAAAATCTTAGATAAACCGCGTAAAACGAGTTGAGGATCGCGTAAAAAAAGTTTTGGTTATAAAAAATTGATCCGCGTAAAACGTAAACGCGTAAAAAAAAAAACGCGTAAAACGAGGTATTACTGTATATAAGTCTATTATTATGTGCTAATGCATTCAAATCATATGAGATGTGGTCATTTTAATTGCAGAATCGTATTCAACGAATCCGAATTAACCTTTGTAGATGCTTTCATCTGAATAACATATTGATTTGTTTAGAAATTATCTTGCGGTGGAAGCATGTACCATTCTTCCAATTGCCAACATGGTATAGGGTGGGAACAAGTTGCACATAGTGGCAAAGGATGGTAATTTCCAACCTAATCAGTAGCTTTTAGAGGAAAAGGCATCTGAAATGGATATATCGGATGCGTAGAATAAGAATCTGGCATCAATTTTGCAATATCCCATATATTACGAATACAATGTTCATTTTTCTAGACACACTATATAGCTATTTCCTATGGGAATTTTTTGGAGTACGAATACCTTTGGTAGGGGACTGATATATATACACCCAGCCTTGTGTTTTAATAGTATAGATATATATATACAGTCAACTCCCGTTATAACCAATTCGGATATAACGAAGTACCTGTTATAACGAAGTACCTGTTATAACGAAGTCATCCAATGGCCAGGAAATCCTTCTATCTTATTACATTAATAAAACTTCGGTTACAACGAAATGGATATAAAGAAATTCCGCTTATAACGAAGTCATTTAAATCCCATATGGCGTCTAAGCTATTGAATTTACTCCGGGTATAACGAACTCCGGTTATAACGAATCCGTATATAATAAACTCCGGTTACAACGAAATTAAACTTGTAATGAACTCTTTTTAGAGCGAACTCCGTACCGAACTCCGGTTATAACAAACTCCACTTATAAAGACATGAACTAAGGTACCGAGCACTTCGTTATAACGGGAGTTGACTGTAGACACATTTACAATTTGAACTTGTAACCATAAAATTCATTTAAGGTATTTAGTGATAAAAAAAGTATAATTTCATAATTATTGTCTCTATTGCCTATTGGTGTGAAGCTCTAATAAATACTGTGATATGTGGAACAATGTTTGCATTCAAAGAATAACCATTATTACACTGTGAAATAACATGAAGTGATAAATCCATCAGAGCCTAAAAGAATGAGCCCCGAGATGTAAAATATATGTTAAACCATATATGAAATCCGCCATCAGTCAATGTTGTGCGCCGGTTGTGCGCCCCCAGTTCAAAAACTCTAGCTACGCCCCTGAATATTACTGCACCTTTAGGGTGCCATAAAGATTTAACTTCTATAAAATAAGTGCAGGCCAAGAAATCATAGATAAACCCATGATTTGTGCTATAATATTTTCCTTAAATCCTGCTACGGTAAGCTTTGTATAGAAACAAATTAGCACAAGCAATGGTGATTGTAATTGTTTGGAATATATACCATATAATTGCAGCTGGTGTGACTGTAAGGTTCATCTTGCAGTTGTATTCTAGAATATGTAGTTAATCAAAGATGGGAAGACTTAATTTGAGCACAGATTTTACACATATTTAGCGATTAATGATATTTTATGAGAGATTGTCATAAACCCAAGTATCAATAAAATAATCATAATGTAATAGCCCATTAAGATAAAACAGAATCATTATCTGGAAGAACGTAATTACGGGTAAATAAATGTTGAGGACATAATTTGAATGCTAAACTGGAATCATTACCTAAATTAACACTAATTGCTCTGAGTGTACAATCATAATAGAAAGATAGCATCTGAACAAAAAGATATTAAAATTAATGAAGCTATATCTCATAAAGATGCAAATATATTTGTGGAATATATTGCACAGTGGATATTTTCAAGGTTGGAAGTAAAATAAGAAAATTATGTATATAGACTAATATAGTATTATTGACATAAACGTTATCGGTAGCTGCAAAGTGAATGGCATTATAAAAAAAGGATGTATGTAGTCTCAGATACATAGTTCAAGACAATTCATGATGATTCCGTCATAAATGTCATTTTAGATTTGTCAATACATAGCCTACTCTATATATGGCCTGACAGTAACCTAGAAAATGTGGACCAAGGATGAAGGAGAAGATGGTAATATTTATCCAACCACAATATTTAATTTCAAAAATAATAATCATAATCAACCACATTAATTAGAAATATTCTTGAAATATATACAATTATTGATCATATTTTATTCCAAACTCTTCTATTGACGTAAATCTCATCCTTTTAATTTCGCTTTGGTATTTTATTCATATTAGCTTCTATTCATGCCTAACTCGTGTTCTGTCCCCGGATGCAAGAGCAACTACAACCCTGATGACCATGTTCCTTGTGTTCAAGATGCCTCAAAATCCACCAACCCTGAATCATGCCTGGACATGCGCTCGCGCTCTTCGTCGCGAGGATATCGGTGACCTGAAGGTGGTCTATGTATGTATCAACCATTTTCAGAAAGAAAACATAGACTACACTTTCCAAGTCCCAAGAGGAGATGTACCGCGGGCAAAGCCAAAGCTGAAAGAAGGCGCTGTACCAAGTTTACTGCCCGGCTGCCCAGCATATTACTCATCCAAACCTTACAAACGGAATCGCTTCTCATACGATGCAAAAGAGGAAGAATTGATGAACCAAACACTACAACTCAGCTTGAGATCCGAGAGTCAAGAGAAAGAGAAGTTTGTGGTCAACTCTCCACAGGACTTGAAAGATAAGTTAACCTTGATTTATTTACCTAATAGTTGGTTGGAGTGGTTCCGTAATGAAAGCAACATAACGTTTGTTCTCGCTAAAATGGCTGAAAAAATATCTCCGTAGATTTGTACCTTGAAATCAATACTTATTTATCCACCTCAGCCTATTTTAATAGACAGAGTATATCCGTTTCCATTGCTGCAATTAGTGACATCCGAGAAATTGAATCTGTTTTGCAGGAACTTGCTTTAACACACCATTTAAAGGAATACGTTTGAACGATAATTTCTCTAGCCTTTGACTTTTAATGACGAGCGATTTCTATTTTTTACTCATGTAGTTTTGGTTAGATGCTTGGCAAACTTTACCAGAAAAATTTGGCAAACTGAGTAAACAACATACACCAGCTTTAGACATGCTTGTATTACCTTACCACAAATTACCAATCATTTGACTCAATCTTGTGGAATTACATATCTGTTGTCTTGTCCTCCTTTCTACAGACGAATCCCTTGGACCATTTCGGTCTATACCCAGTGGCGTAGCCAGGGGGGGGGGCCAAGGGGGCCATGGCCCCCCCGAAATATTTTGATGATTAGTTACAATTATATCTATAGCTTCTAGTAACTAATGAGACTAACTATACTAGAATTTGAAACTACATTGGCCCCCCCCCGAATAAAAAAGCTGGCTACGCTACTGTCTATACCGTATGATGTCGGGTTCTAATTATCACATCTCCTAACTTCAAATCCTTGAACCGAGCGTCGACTTAAACTTTCTAGCATAATCAAACATATTTGCTGACCAACAAGACACTTCCTTTCAATCTATGTATTCAGTCATTTGTTAAGTCATTTCTTCTACGTATAGCGTATTCCACTACTGATGATGAGTTCAATTTGGAGCCATTTCTTGATGCGATTAATGATTTATCAACAATTGATTGTGGTTCACAGTTTGTTCAATCATTAGCCTTTATTGCAGGCTATACTGTCCATCAGTACCTGAAACAAACAAAACCGTGTCATGTCTGTACATATGCTAACAGTTGATAAAGAATTTCTCCTTGATTTAGACCTGGACTCCTAGTATAAACTTATGCAGCTAACGGACCGTGGCGAATTAAATATCCATCTGAGCCAGTTTTGAATTCCATATTTGTTATATGGAAGACCTTTAGTGCCATCGAAAACAATAAAGAGCTGATGGCGAAGCTTGTAAGTGGACCTTCTAGGAAAATACTAGTTGAACTCACGTTGATGTATTTGGAAGATAGTGATAATCGTGATCCAAGTATTTGAAAGTCTACTTGAATTAGCTGTGGTATGTTTAGTTGGAACATCTTATCGAAGCTCGTCTTTACTGCAGCGAATTGCTTTCTTGCAAACAAAGTTAAGAATTATAACTCGCTGGTTCTTTCAAAAAGTATAGAAAGCGTAAATTTAAGAAATTCTCTTAATTATGTGTCTACTTATTTGTATTTACCATGATTTGTATTACTCTGTTATTCTTATTTCTATTATGTAGTTAAGTGTGTCGTGTGTCACTGCTAGAGCCAGAGAGAGGAAAGAGAGCAAATAATTGTGTATTATTACTGTATATTAATATTAGAAATTGTACTGTTTGTGTTTATTATTACTATTAAATTATGAAAATCCAATCACCGTTCTCATTACAGCTAATATTAATCACGGGCTAGCACTGCTGAGTTATGTTTACGACCTAGAGACCCATAAAGAACTTAGTAGTTCAATATAGAAAACACTAAAATTAAAATTTCCCATCTTCTTGTGCATCCCTGGTACATCTACTGTCAGGCCATATATAGAGTAGGCTATGGTCAATATTACTTCTTGAATATGTATAATTTATCAAAAATACAAATATTTATCTATACTATTAAAACACAATCTTTTATATATATATACACACTAGCGCGCTTCGCTTGCTAGGTCGCTTCGCGGCAAAAAACAACCACAGACACCAACCGCTTTGCGGGTGGTATGTGTGATTTATATACTTCTAACATTGATTATAAAGCGTAAATAGACCTAAATAGTCAAATTTAATAATGTGAAATTTTTGGTGAATACGTCATGATGCGACAATGAGTAAGCATATTGGCAATCTGGTGTGACCAACGTGCCTGCATCATTAATGTACATGTTCTATTAAATTTTCAGATTTTTATCTACAAAAGGGCGCTAATTATGGGCGATTAAGTGAATTTTCAGGGTTCTCGAAATGTGACAATCATGTCATAACTTGTCGAGGTGCGAGAAATTTCGAGCGGAAACCTCAACTTGTTGGAAGGGGCCAAAAGATACCCCTATATGCCAAAAATCACATTTGGATACCGTCCACTTTCTTCAATCAACTCGTAACATACAAACAAATATAGCACAGCTATATACATACAGGTTTGTGTTTTATTAGTATAGACTCAGGGCCGGCACCACCGGGGGTGTCCTGGGTGTCCGGACACCCACTGCCTCAAGGAAATGAAGCGGTGCTTGTACACTGACACCCACTAGACTATACAGTGGACACCCACTACTGCAACACCTCATAATACGTGGCGCCGGCAATGATAGATATACTATTAAGACTATCCTTTATATCTATAATATTAAAACACAAGGGTGTATGTGTGTATATATTTGTTTTTGTTGCTCAGAGTTGATTGAAGAAACTGGACGGTTTCGAAATCTGATTTTTGACATATAAGGGTAACTTTAAAACCCCGACAACAAGTTGAGGTTTCCACCAGGCTTGTCAAAAGTTCCCTAATCACTAACTCAGGTTAGGTCAGGTCAGGTCTTTAAAAAGTTGTTCCGGTCAGGTCAGGTTAGAAATAATATTGGAATCAGGTCATTTCAGTTCTTTTCAGATCCTTTTCAGGACAATTTAGGTAATTTCTCATAAATTACTTACCAAAACGTGTAATAGAAATTCATCCAAATGACGATAAGACCAGGCTTGTCAAAAGTTCCCTAATTGTTAACTCAGGTCAGGTCAGGTCTTTGAAAAAATTCTTCCCGTCAGGCCAGTTCGGTCATTTCAGGTCTTTAACAAAAATTGCCTCAGGTCACTCAAAAGTCAAAACTCAGGTCATTCACGCTGTTGCTTTCGAAGTGCATGGAGTGAGTATATACAACACACTACTCGCTTATCCTAGTAAGCTGATATTTTCTATATTATAAGGAGTATATATGTAAGCTATTTTAAGACTACTACTGCTCTAATATAAGGCTTCTAACCACTGATTTTTTTGAAATTCTGTATTTAAGGTCCTATAGAGAATAATATAGTACTAAAAGCATAGTCTTGAAAAATTGAAAAAGGGCACAGTTTTAATTTTTGGTCTAATCCATTCTACCATGTCCCCTTGAGTTAGTCTAGGAAGGTGTTAATATCAAAAAGTCAAATCTTTCATCGGAATTGCTCAATTTTAGACAAAACGGACGGTTTTCCCACATTTGAGCCACTTTTTTGCTCCCAAAGGGCCCCAGTTTGTATATTAAGGACGAATTCGGACAATCGGAACTCTGACAGGTGTTAGTTTACTTATCATAGTGCTATATTCCAAATCTCAGCGATATAACTTCAGAAAGTTCCCCAGAACTAAGCTTTAAAAATTGTGGAATGCTATAATTAGATAAGGTGGTTTTCAGGTGGCAGAGAGGATTTTCGACACGTCTACAGCGAAGAATATTTATTCAGGAAGGAATTAAAATCGGCCATCTTGCTGGAATTCAATCACTGATAGTGTCTGAAAGTTAGAACTAAGCTCCAGTTCACTTTTGAATTTGGATTTTCTCTATTTTAATGGTCACATGACACTCCATATATGGGCATTCGAGATTATTAGCAAGGTAACCATTTGGTTTTGATTGATTTTTACTTTGCAATGATTTAGAAATCATATATCAATGTGATTAGTAATTTAGAGCTAAGCTCTAGAGTTTCTAGTTTAGATGTTTCAAATTTGCATGTGTCATCAAAATTGGTCACATTCACACCACCATATAGGGCAATTTCGAAGACGGTGCGTCCTAGGCTCACAAAATGTATTATTTACATATGGGAAACCATGTATGCTGATCATTCTTCACTCGTGAAATTTTGTTTTAACTCTTTTCCTCTCTGAGTTACAAATTTGTCAAGAATCCGTACCCTAATGATCGCCGAAGGGCTATAACCTTTGCAATATTCACTTATTGCATAGATTTTTTGTTGAGTTTTGCAAAAATTTCCGCAGACATTCATATGTCTGAATATTGAAACAATGTTATCACAACTAGTTAATTTACCGTAGTGAAGACATTTGAATTTTTAAAACCGAGTATGAATATATAAGGCCGCTCCCCTAAAACGTTTATAACTCTGGAAATAATTGTCGAATCGATGAAAACCAAAGTCCTATCGAGTGTGTGTAAAAATATTGAAACTATTTGTAAATTTCGAATTTCACTAATTTTAAAGTCGGAACTTGCCTAGGTCATGACCTGGGGCCTTATTCTTTAAACTACTTAGTTAAAACTTAAACTAAGTAAAACTAAGTATAAACTAAGTATTTACTTACTATAGGAATTTAATATTTCGTAATATGGAACTTTAATCAATCACTCGAACGAATATTATTCGAAAGCAATCCTGATGCTGGATTTGTCATCAGATAAGATAGAGCTAAATCCTATATAATACAAATGACAACATTAGAAACATTTTAGTGAAGTCGCCTGTCGAGCCTCAAAATTCAATATGCGGAATCAACTTAGACAATATTTAAGATTTTAATATATTTAAAAAGTGTCCGATTATCCAGTAAAAGTTTTTAAGTGTGTTTTATGGAGTATATCCAGCAAAAGTGTCTTTACGGAAAATTATCAATAGGACACGCTTTGGTTTTGCCTAGGCAAAACTAGGGCTTTTCGGACATTTCTTGGGATAATCGGACAAAAACTAGGATATTCGGACAGTTTCTATAGTGTTGAAATACAATATCTATTTATAAAAACTTTCATTTCGATCAATTTACAACTTGACTATTATATTTGAATGGCACTATTTTTATTGAGGCTGAAACAACTCAGAGTCTAACCCATCAACGAATCTTTCGAGATCGACTGAATCCACTCGATGTTTACAACGATTTCGAGTTTATCAGTCACTATAGGCTAACTCGGTATGTTTTCATACAACTACACGAAAAAATTGTAGGTTTTCTCAATTGGTCCACTAACAGATCACATTCCATTCCAACTACTACCCAAACATTACGTAATATCCGAGAGCACGGCTTAAGCCGAATACGTACTAAGCGATTTGCACTGAATAGTTATTTTGAAGCCTCTTATCAATCCATCAAAACTAAGCTTTAGTATGACTAAAATCTCTACCCCTAATATTCTGAGTAGGAGCAGTTTGAAGATAATGTGTGAAATTATGTTTTATAGTATCAAGTACAGTGACCCTGTCAATTGGGACACCGGTTAATCTGGACAACCGCTTAAACGGGATGTTTCGAGCTGAACGGGATATTTGGACCTGAGCGAGATATTTGGACCTGAGCGGGATATTTGGACTTACTTAGTTTATCCTGTCACTTTTACTTATTTCTGTTTTTCCTTACTATTTCTTTTCTTTTTTTCATTCTAAATTTCATTTTTTCCCGTCTAGTCATGGTTTCCTATACTGACTAAAATATATTGAGACAATTTTACAAAACAAACCACATAATTTTATGCGCTGATCAAGCTTTATTTATTCTATTGATATACTAGTTAATAAATTCAAGCTATTTCTTTGTCAGTCTATGTGCATACTATAGAATTATTCGTCTGAAAAGTGAAACTTAGACAATAATTCCTAATAATTTTGCATTTTTCTGATCAAAATATTAGAACTGGGGCCTTGTAAACTTAAATTCTAAGAATTATTCTTAACTTAAGGTTAAATTACGGCAGATTCATGTAAAAAAACACATAAATTTCGTTTTGAAGTAAGATGTTTAATTTTCACATATATAATAGAAGACATTATAGCTATATCGAAACTGAAAACGAAATCGAATTATTTTGAATAAATTCGATTTTATGGGGCGTGCAGTTTTATGGTAATACAAAAGTCCCATAGGGGGATTTCTTCAGACTCCACCTGATAAGTGTGTCGATCTCAAGATCATTATTAGTTAAAGACATATTATGTGCGATATATCACATAGATCATCGTTATATGCTGTAGGTGACTGGTTTAGAATTTTGATTTGACCTAAATAAAAAAAGTTGCGACCTTTTGAACTAAAGAAATCATTAAAAAGGTCATGTTTTTTATGAGATATTTGATAAAATGTTTGAAAAATAATTTCAGAGTCATAATTCAAAAATGTAAACCGACTACCAACTCCGTACGCTTATAATCTTTCAATATTGATTCTGATAACAAACATTGATGGCCGCATTGCCAAATTACACTATAATATCGACCACCACTTTTTGAAATCGCCCTATGGGAGATTTGTATTAGCCAAATATTGAAACCGACAAAAAATAAAAAGTATAATATATTGAGACATTTTCTTTTTTGTTTATTGCTTTGTATCGTACCTTGATCTATTTCTAACAATTACAGATTAATACAAGAGATTTCATTCCCGTGGGGTAATTTAACCTTAATTCTAAGTGTATTTCTAAGAATAATTATAAGAATTCATGTGATATTCGTAGTCTTCATTAAGAATTCTTAACTTGGCTATACTTAATAACGGATTCTATAATTAATTCTTAGAATTAGCCAATTTTAGGAATAATTCTTAGAATTGGATAATTCTACTTGATTTATTCTTGCTATTGATTGTATAAAAAATTTATTCCAAGTCATTCGACTCTAGTTACTTTTCGAGAAATATATGCACATAATATAAAATTAAATCTTTATAGTTGATATATATCATAATGAAATAATTGCCTCATCCAATCCAAAAGATATTCATTGCATTTCTCATTTGTGTATTATTGTATAAACTCATGGCCTCGCTTTTTGTTCTTTTGGAGATGGAAATAGGCAGTTCACGTCGCCAGAGAATATTTTGTGACAGGTTAAACCCTCTTGATGCGTACTCAGATGTAGAGTTTATTGTTCGTTTATATCATTATAGAATAAGAAGAGAAATGTTCTTAGAATTGCATGATAAAATCGAGACTTTCATGTCTCTATCTACAACAGGGCCGGATCACCCAATAGGCTAAGTAGGCTGCAGCCTAGGGGCCCGTCGATTCTGGGGGCCCGATATAATCTGCTCGTCGTAAGTTTTTACATTAATTAATACATTGTTGATCTATCAAAACGTAATTATTGGCCTACTAATAAGTAATTAAATTACAATCTATATATTAAAAGCACGATTGTTTCTTTGTTTGTGTGTGTTTGTGTTTGCCGGGTGTATTAATGTGATGGGGGAATCGAAACCGCATTTATAATTGAGATAGACACTAACTTCAAAATTTTATAATAGGTAAACAAGTATGCTGATTTCAAATTTCGCAGTTACAAATTTCTAATTTCAATAATTGTTGTTGTTGTTGTTGTTGTTAGTGTTGTTGTTGTTTACACAAATAGGTGAACAAATTAATTAAAATTCAAAAGAGACAATTATTAACAAACTATGTATTTATTGTTTGATCAGGAGTAAGGCCGCGTAGCGCCAGTTAACTTGAGACCGAAGGGATCGTGATCATACAATTAAATATACTAGTTATTTTGTGATCCATATTTTGATTGAAGGGGGGAGGGGGCCCCTAATTTTACCCAGCCTATGATCCCAGAGACCCATGATTCGGCCATGATCTACAAGCCGATCTCATTCAATTTCAGTGACAACTCAATTAGCGGCACTCTTCAGTTACTAGCT
This sequence comes from Hexactinellida sp. DTS-2022, assembly GCA_028753945.1. NCBI lineage: Eukaryota > Metazoa > Porifera > Hexactinellida > Hexactinellida sp. DTS-2022. The sequence continues at coordinate 2,537,757 of JAPNXP010000013.1, read as the reverse complement.
ACGGGTAGTTTTCAAACTGTGGTTGCATCAGCTCATGGAATTTCCCAGCCATCTGTGTCAAACTGTGTTAGATGTGTAACAGATGCATTGTGCTCAATTGCGAAAGAGTATATACAGTTTCCAACTCCTGCTAGACAGATGAGTATGCAGCATGGATTTATGGAAAAGTTCGGGTTTCCTAAAGTATTAGGTTGTATTGATGGCTCACACATCCCAATTGTTGCACCTACCACCAACGAAGCAATTTATGTTAACCAATCAAAGTTATCATTCAATTAACGTCCAAGCGATATGTGATGATGTTTTCAAGTTTATTGGTGTAGTTGTGAAGTGGCCAGGTAGCACACATGACAAGTTCATATGGAGGCAATCAGGAATCAATCAGAAGATCACCAATAAAGAAATTCAAATTATTGATGGTTGGTTTATCGGCGATAGTGGTTATCCATTACGCCAAAATTTATTGACTCCATTGCTATCTCCTGTTACACCTCGCGAAAGAATGTATAACCGTGCTTTCCTGAAGACTCGAATGACAATTGAATGTACCTTTGGAATATGGAAGAGCAGATGGAGATCAGTGGACAAGACTGGTGGCAGTTTGTGTTATAGCCCCGAGAGGGTTTGAAAACTAATATTATCTTCCATGATACTTCATATTTTTGTATCGATTGCGGTCTTCAAATTGATATTGAAAACTTGGAAAGAAACATGCCCCACACCGAAACAGACTACACTAAACATTCAGATAATGGGATTTTAATTCGAGAAAATATAATTATAGACTATTTCACATGTTATAAGAATTTAATTAATTAACTGAACAGATTAATGAATTAGGTTCTAATTTACTTGTAACATAATTCTCTTAAGGATTCCTAATCTTGACTTGGAAAGTAATGAGGCAATGAGGATAAATTAGAAGTAGGAAATGAAGGAACAATGTCTGAAAATGGGGAAGAGCTGGCATAGTCTGAGCCATCAGAAGAGAAATTATCTTTGATTGATCCGCAGCTGTATGTTGCATAATCTGGATAAGTCGATCAAATTTACCCTCAAGTCGTTCTAGCTTAAAATCGATATTAGTCAAAATCTCCAACTTCTTATCTTCTTTCTCTAAAATTGCACGTTTGGTCGATTCCAGTTCATCATTTTCCAAACGATGACGTTTCCTTGGGGCTGGTTGGAAAAACTTTATTTCCTCAATCTCTTCAGAGTAGTGATGTGCTCCGTTACTAGTAACGGAGTAACGGTAACTGTAACGGTAACAGAAAATGTAACGGTAACGGGTGTCGACAAGTAACGGTAACGGGCATCGCCGAGTAACGTTAACCTGAAAAAAGTAACGTTAACGGACATGCATTACTTTTGACTAGTTAGCGTTATCTTTAATCAGTTACTCTTACCATTACTTTACCGTAACACAGTAACCGTTACTACATTAAAAACTTATTCCATTGCCATTACGACGTTATTTTATTTCAGTTACCATTACATTAAGGCAGTGGCGGCGCGAGGGGGGAGCGCGGGGGGGCGGCCGCCTCCCCAGTGCTTTTGATCCGCCCCCCCTGTGGGGGGCGGGAACTCGATTGTCTGTTATAGGAGTTCTTAATGTAAATGCGGAAATGCTAAATGCCCTGGACTGGGAGTTCATAATTAGCTGTTTTGCTGAGATGCCCCACCGTATACTATTATAGGACAGATTATTTAACCAAATTTGTCATAAAAATATCGATTTTGGTTTGAATGTGAATTTTGGAATGTTTACAACTATTGGGTTTGCCCCTCCAGTGCATTGGTCCGCCCCCCCAATGTGGCTGTGCTGGCGGCGCCCCTGCATTAAGGTAAACTGTACTGAATAAAGGTAAACGGACAAACTTAACAAAAGTAACGGGTAACGGTAACGGAACAAATAAAGTAACGATAACGGAGTAAAAGTAACGGGTGAAAAAAAAGTAACGGTAACGGAACAAATAAAGTAACGGTAACGGAGTAACGGAGTAACGGAAGATTTAGTAACGGAGCACATCACTGCTACAGAGGGAATTGGGCTCATCGCCATCCTTTCAGTTTCATCATCTGCACACTGAGGTTCAAGAGAGAGATCGATACCCGATTGAATGCCTTCTAAAAGTTCCTTCCCTTTGATACTACTGATTTTAGCTTCAATTTCATTTAAATCAGCATCTGCAGGACCTCCTCCAGTTTTTCTTGCTGATGCTAACTTATCTGCAATACGAGGCTTATGTTTTGTTAGAGTATTGTACCATTTTTTTCATGATATCATCTCTTGTTCTTATATTACCATGTAATTCAGACAGTCTCCCTGAAATTTCTGCCCATATTTTGTTCTTATCATCGATGGTCAGAATTGATGTTAGAGCGCCGAACAATTTCGATTTTTGATCATGAATGAGATACACGAGTGACATTTGAACGAGTTTTAGATTTCAGTGGTCATAATGCAATTATCATAATTAATTATCATATTCTTAATATTTATACTTATAACTAAAGATGATAATATACGCAAATGGATAACATTGCATAGATCACGTATATTTTTGCAGGACGTCACTCAAATGATATTGTCTGTATTGCCTTAGTTGAGATACAACGCTTACCTTTCAAAATATATGATAAATACTAATTGCATAAATACATTTATTGATGTCATAAACAATTTAGAGTGACCTCATGAAATAGTATCTAAATATAGTTGATATGTAGGTTCAACTAGTTCTATGCTGCGGTTATTACAACATGTGGATATGATAATCAAACATATTCTCTTAATTAAGTAATTAATGATCTTCTTTGTAAATAAATGCATATTTCATATAATCTCATGGAAAGTAGATTAAATTTTAAGTTAAGTGTCCTCTTCACCTCACTTAATACTTTTCCTAGAATTGTTCGAATTCTTAGAATTATTCTAAGAATTAGTCTAATTCTAAGAATTTTACTTAAAGTTAAGCAAAATTCTAAGAATTAGACTTAGGAAATTTAGTTAATAAGCACCAATTCTTTAGATGTATTAGCAATGTTTTAAACAGCTTGAAGTTATCTACTAGGATGCACTTAATGATTCTTAATACTTAAATCTTATAATACTTGTTTGAACTTTATGAAAAGTGGCGTCATGTTGAACGTCTACTTTTCATAAAGATTTCTAAAATTAGTACATTTATATGGAGAATTATATACTTCCGGTACCATATTACCTAAAGTATTCAGAATTTTTGAATGAAACTTTCAGTGAATATTCTAAAGTATCTAAACCTGTTGAGGTTTGATCAATATGCAAGTAAAGTTAAACTTTTATTCATGGAAAATGATAGTCGAGCCTTGTCCACTTAAGGTCGAGCTTTTGATTAATGAAATTGTTTAAAGACTTTCTGATTTAATTGATTTTTTTGGGAATTTAAAAATCGTTGATTTGAATGGCATAACTCAAATTATATAAATGCTATTCAATTGCTATTTGCGTAGTGAATCACTTTATTACGTCGAACTAACTACGATTGAAATAGATTTCTTCCTGTTCAAATAGTGAAAATCAACATTAGATCAATTGATTTTGATTATATTTATAAAAATAATAGTTTTACCATCCCTATTAAAAATTAATTACTTGTATAATATAACTATTAATTCGTACAATTATTTATAATCGTACTAACTATTAATTCTTACAATTCTCATCCTGGATCCGGAAAAATCCCGGGTCCACCTAAAATCTCGAAAACCCGTCGGATTCAGGATCCGGTGCATCCCTAATCACATCACAAATAGTACTAATTTATCCTACCTATGTGTATTCAACTTATTAATCCTCCTGAAAACCAAATCAACATGTTTTTCCAAATTTTAATTTAATTTTGATAAATGTATTCGCTCATAGGCGTCGGAAATGGACCCGCTACATTCACGGCATAAAGCCGGGCAGCCCCTTCGGGCTGTACCGCCCATGCTTGGTGGCCGGGTCGGTTGGACGCCTATGTATTCGTTATATAACATTTCTAGATTTTTTGTATACTGTATATACACTAGCCGGCCAAAAGTATTTGAACAGGAATAATTTGGATTCAGACATTTGAGGTTATACGAGCATAATAACATTAGCAGATGATACAAAATGGCTATTTACATGAATCGATATGTAAAGTATAATAAAACAGAAATTTTCGAATTTACATTTTTATGGAGGCGTTTAACTCATTAAATATATAATTAGCTAATTAAATAATTAATTTGTGATCATTAAGATGCAAAGATTATATATTAATTCTGATAGCAGATTTGAATTCCACATGGTTAAATTACTCTAAGTGCATAATTTCAAATCAATCCGTATATTTTCTACTGTGATACAGCCACATTTCCATTTGTGCCACTTATGCCACTTCATGGATATTTGCTAAATTGAATTGAAATCACAATATTTTGTGATGTATATCTATCTATAATAATATATTTATAGTCATTTCAGAGTTGTTCAGATGGCAGTTAATAAGTTACCAGACGAGTATTGTGTGTGCATTAAATTCCCTATTGTTCAAATACTTTTGTTGGTTAGTGTATATATACGTATAACTATTTCCCCACGTTGTTGCCTGTTCAGTTAACAGATTGCTAAATCACTTATTAATTGTTGTCTTTATGAATAAACATACCATAATTTGTACATTGGGCTAATATTTATAATAATCATTCTTGAATTAGGAATTATTTCACTTGACTATTTTGTTATGGACAAAGACAATAAATTAAACAAATATATTAAAGTCATTCTACATCCTAATGGTGGTGCTACAACTCTTCACCTTGATCAGGCAGAGCTAAATGGTCTATCTGATTCGGAATTGAATACATTAGCTTTTTTATTTTTCTCTCAAGTTTTTGGTCCAGAAGCTCATGTAATGGGAGTTATTCACAATTCGGTAAGCAGTCATCCCGAATATTTGAATTTTCTTTCTCAGCACTACCCGAATCTGCAAGTAAACGTTAGTTTATTGAATACACGTGAAGTCCGTACCATGTCTATCGCTGACTATTATCATAGTATCAGGGATACATTTGATAACGGCACATTCAGATATGGTAATTTAAATCAGTTGAGCTTGGTTGGATGTGTTAATGAAGAAGCAGGAGGTTATCTTGAAGATATTTTGGATCTTATATCATCTAATATTTTTATTAAAAAAAGTTTACCATGGGGCGATATTTCTCATGACGCTTTTGCCAATCCAACCAACTCAAATGATGGACCCATTTTATGGTCAAGAGCAGGTGAACAAATTATACAAGTAAGAGAAATTACACCTGGAAATAAAACAAAAAGGGAGTCAAATGAACATGTACATTTGCATCGAAAATTAGAACCCAGGGAGATTTTTATACCTGATCGAACATACTGTCATCTTGACTTTACTGACAAGTTTTCTTCAAGTCAAGACTCAACTGCTGCAGCAGGAATAGTCAAATCTGTATCTTTCGATACAACTAGTGGCTCTCCAAACATCGAAGTCAAACATGTAGTTTGTTTTCATCCACGTGATTTGAAGTTATTACGCAATCTTCTACAATTAGACATTTACGAACCCCCAGCTTCACAATGTATTCAATGGATGGATATTGCTAAACTAAATTATCTACGTAGACTGGGAATAAAGTATTCTAGAATCACTTTATATGACAATGATGTTTATTTTATTCCTAAAGATGTGGTGCACCAATTTCAAACTATTTCTGCTTGTACAAGTATTGCCTGGCACATTCGCTTGCAATGTCTAGATGAAGTCTATTTTATGGCACCTGTTGATAAAATTAGCGAAAAGGAAATACAAACCCTAATTCAACCTAATATGCCAAATGTAAATTTTGAAAAATTATTTACACCTGTTGGATCTTTGGATTCAATTCGTGACTCAAATTCTTCTGATAAACTTGACAAACGTGCCAGTGAATTATTGTCACCGGATAATATTGATAAAGCTTATACGCATTTGCATGAAGATTTGCCATTGACTTGTCAAAATTCAAAATGCATTAGTTTCCTTCGTTCGAAATCATCTCAACTCAAACCTAGTACACCAAGTTATCTTGAAGAATTAACCACACCTTTTGATAGTGAGGTTTTAGACCATGATAGTAATTTTACTGAAGATCAATTAACTCTTGCATCTTGTTCAAATAAATCATATAAGAAATTTAAGAGCAACAATGTTCAAGTGTCATATGACTGTTTATCAGACACATTTTTGCACAAATCTCCTGATTAATATGCTTGTTAATTACTATTATTAATAAAATATTCCTGTTCCTATGTTAGCTGAATTTACTCAATATCGTTTCTCCACATATTTGAGATAATTAACCTAGATCTACTTTGAATCAGAGCCATGTAAAATTTTGAGATTCGCAAAATTAAAATCCTTTAAATTTCTTCGTATCAAGCAATTAAAAATCTCCATATGTTTTTAAATATATTTCTTGATATGATTTAAAAATATATTATGTACAAATTAATTTTCTAGGAAATATCCTCATAACTTGGATTAGTGTCTTATCTACAGGATCGTACACAACTTGTAATAAATTACTAGGAGGCTTCGCTTCCTAGGGCGCTTCGCTGGAAAACACACCCACATCCCAAATTGAAAACTTTAAATTAATGACAAGCAAGAATTTATTTTATTATCAGATTGCATTTAGTGCATAGTATACAAATTTTTAGTATAGAAATAATAAATCTAGAGTCCATAATAATGCTTTGAAATATGCTGATGGAAACCACTGACGTGCGAAGTCAAGATTTGCAGCCTTGATGTCCCATTCGCTATGGTTGCATTATGACCACATATTCCAGTAAATATCAGAAGGCATTGGACAAAAATTGCAACCTTAAATTAATGACCTGTTTTATCCATGGCCTGCTATATATACGGCTACACAGTACACATGCTGCCGAATATAAGAAAATAAGAGTCCAGTTTTTTAATTTTATTCTAAGCTTAACTATGCTTACCATTGGCATAATTTGCATTGTATATGAGGTAACCAAGCATTGCGAGTCCAATGGAACCAGTTTTGAGATTCTGAGATTTGTGGTTAAGCTGTTGAGGCGCCATTTCATGATGACGGTAACAATTTATGGTAAAATAATATAAAATTCAAATATCATAAATTTCATTTTCCCCTACTTTCTAATAATTTATATCAGGAATACTAAAGTAGGAAATTATTTACTTAATTTAATTAAGACACTCCAAAGGCTAATAAAACACAAAATGGCAAAATTCTAAAAACTTCATTGGGAAGGCCCAAAAAAATTCCCCCGTGCTCCTGTTACAAACCTTAAAATTGGATTAAAATTAGATTAGATGTGCATAAGCCCACCTACTGGGCAGTCCTTGTATTTTCATGAACTTCATTCTTGTGAACCTGCACTAATTATTATTATTAATTTTATTATAGTCAGGTTCTTCTATAATGAACATTAAAGGGACCAATAATTGTGTTTATAATAGAGATTATACTATATTCGAAAAATGTATTTAAATATATTACCAAAATATCTTCATTGTCCGTAGTTCTTTTAGATTCGTATTGTTTAAATAGTATATCCACAAATCTCAGATTCGCAAAACTGGTTCCATTCAACTCGCAAAGGTTGATTACCCCATATACAATGCAAATTATGCCAATAGGAAGCATAGTTTAGCTTAGAATAAAATTAGAAAACTGGACTTTTAATTTTTTTTTATGATTCGGTAGCATGTGTAGCCGTATATATAGTAGGCCATTGTGTATCCTAAGTAACATATAATACACTTAAGGGGAAAGTACTGAAATTGGGGTCGGCGATATAATTGTTAGATAAGGATACTTGCCGCCAAATTATGGCGAATTTAACTTTAAAATGAATGTCAATATTATAGTTAAATATTCTATAACCTGGGGCCTTATTTACTAACAATTCTTAACTATTTTCTTAATTAATATTTATACAAATTCTAGGAGAAATAACTAGAAATTCAAGAAGCCTGCTTAGATGGGCATTTCAATTAGGGGTTAGATTCGTATCCAACCAAATTTTCTGTATAATCTAACAAACAAGGTGCAATTTTATATATAAATGAGTTTAGAAAAATTCTAAGAATATGACGTCAAGCTTAAGTTAAATGGTGGCATAACTCTGAAGATATTTAGAGGAATCGAACAAAATTTATTCTCCAAGGTGTTTTAGGTAATTCGAACCTTTAGACTGGTAATTCAAATATAATTTCGATAACCTCTCTCATAATTTCAAGAATACTAAGTTAGAAAAAAGTTAAGAATTGTTAGTGAATAAAGAGTCACTGGACCAGAACACAAATTTCGATATAACTGACGAACAAAAGCGAAATTGAGAAATCGGGCTTCGGGGTGATCATCTCCAGGAAATTCTATATTTCCTGTCCAAATTTGAAATCTCTATCACCAATGGTCTAGTCAGGTCATCGCGTACGGCCGGCCTACTATAACATTTCTGCTAGAAGAAGCACACTAAAAAATAATAACTAATATACAAGGTATGCCTGGAATCCGTTAATATAATTTAAGGCCCCTCTTTGGTTAATATGGTAATTGAGATTAGATTGTTTTCGTGTAGTACCCAGTGAAGTATAGATACATTCAAAGTTTCAAGTGAATATGAGCCCTACTTTTGGAGTTACTACCAGTTTATCGCTGAGGAATGTGTGTATCATCATGAAAAGGTCAATTTTCAATTAGTAATAAATTAACATTGATTCAGCTTTTCTCAAATTTGGTCCAAATTGTTTGAAACCAAGTCTAAACTAATGAGGACATAGTAATTTGGGATGATTTTTCAAACTAACCTCTAGCATACAAACTTTGGGAGTTATAGCCCTTTGAAGTTAACATTTCGAATGCCAATTTTGCATTATTGGACGAATTATGTAAATTTGCGGTCCAAGTCGAACTTCAAAGATATAGAATTCTGAAAGTTTGCATGGTATATGTTAGTTTGAAAAATCTCCCCGATATACATATGTCCTCATTAGTTTAGACTTGGTTTGAACCAATTTCGACTAAATTTGCAATGGTTGAACCAAATGTAAAATTATTTTAATTTACTTTTCACACTATTATGATGACCGTAATCCGGTGAATTTATAGGATAACAATCTATTCGAAAATAGTTTCAATTGTTCTTCTAATGGGTTTGCAATAGTACATGGATGTGATTGGAAATTTAGTGCTAAGCTCTAGACTCTAGAGTCAATATTTCATGAGTTATAGATTTGCTAAATCATCAAAAAGTGGCACATTCCAATTCCCATATATGGTCATTTTGAAAACGGCGTGAGTTAGCGTCATAAAATGTATTATCGACTGATAGGAAGTCGGGGATTGCGATCATTTTGCGCTCGAAATTTTATAAATTGGTCAACGCGTGTCTGAGAATCAAAATAGAAAAGTGTTAGGATCACACAATGAGTTGAAAGGTCCGAAAAGTTTAAATGGTATAGGATTCACAGTTTATTTCCAAATTGTTTGAAACCAAGTGTAAACTAATGAATGTATGTATAATTTGTGAATTGTCCTTGAACTAAACTTTATAATGCAAACTTTCAGAATTACAGCCCTTTCAAGTCAGACTAGTTACCTTGACAGTCCAAATCTTTAACTCCGAAGTTAATTTTTGGAATATTGAAAATTTTGCTTTACAACCTAAGTAGATATGCAAATATACTTTTGTATGAATAACAACGAAATTGAAAGCAAATAATGGCAGTGCGAGTCTACAAACTTTTTATTACATTTGAAAGTCACCTTTCATCATGTCCTTCACATTCCTGGAACTTAGAATGGTCACTACAGGAAAACTAGATTTCGGATACACCTGAAATTTTCAATATAGCTATACATTATAGCAGTGTTTCTCAACGTGGTCGATATCGCCCCCTAGGGGGCAATACGAGAGACGAGGGGTGCGATAAAACGGTTAGGGGCGATTGGGGGCGACAAGACTGTAAGGGGGCGGTAGGGGGGCGATTTGATTCACTTTAGCTAGAATCTAGAAATTTACGAGTGTTCATCATTTCGGCTATTCTTGACCTAATTCAATCCCGATTTGAAAAATCTTGCACTGGGCACAATCAAGGGCCTCAATACTGGGGGATCTTCGACCCCCCCGAAATCAATACATTCGTGCGAGAGCCTCATTTCTCTCCCCCAATATTTTGTGCACCTCATGTATTTATTTCCCCTGAAATCAATGATAAATTGTTGTCTTAATTAAAATTATTTAGTTATACTCAATGTTATTTGATTCCTTCTTCTTTCTAAAAGTTTTTCTCGCTCGCTGCGCTCGCTCGTTTCTAAATCCAGGTGTTCTTAGATTAAGAGTTAATAATTAGTAATTTTATACAACTAAAATACCTGTGCTTCGCCCCCCGACCCAATCTGCTTTTAAATCTACGCCCCTGGGCACCATGCCCAACTTTCACACTAAACATGGTTGTCAAATGTAAATATACCGATATTACTGTATTTCCCCGAATAAGCGCCTCGGTGCTTATTGATTTCATGGTCAAAATTTGCACTCATTTTTTCATGAAATTTCCAGAAAATAATATTAAGGTGCATTCTAATGGTACCCAGCGAGATTAAACATCCTATAATTGCCTAAATCACAACAATTCCATTGCAGTTATCATTTATTGGGAATAAATTTTAACATACAGATACCATTTTTATAGAGCCGGCGCTTTTTTAAGCCCAGTCGCTTTTTCGAGCAAATACGGTTTATAGAATATCTGTCTTAGTTGCTTGGTTCTTTTTTTATGTTAAAATTGGAGGGGGGCGATAAGCACTGGCACTATCCGCCAAGGGGGCGATCGACTGAAAAAGGTTGAGAAACACTGCATTATAGGGTTCTATCTAAAAACAATCTAATCTCAAATTATCTGACGAGCATAGTGCGGCCGTAATTTATAGTGCTCTGAATTTAGCCATATAACAGACATTACCCAATTTCACTTAGCCCTAGTGAGTTCAATTGTGCTCAGAATTAAGCCAAATTTTCCTATATTTTCCTTCCGAGTATTATAACTAATAAAACGAAATAAACTCCATTATTTAAAATGCCTTAATGCCTTAAAAGACGAAGTAGTAAATATGCATTAGCATTCTACCCGAATACCTGTTATGAAGTTAACGAAATACATACATCAATCCATGGTAAATTTTATTACAATTTTTAGAATTTCTTGTATAGAATATTTTAATTAATAGCTTTTTGATGCATTCAGTTGGTAACTATATATTCTCCTACTCAGATATATTAGGACATGGTGCTTTCGCACTAGTTTATAAAGGATATAATCGTGATTTGAAAAATGAACCTGTTGCAATAAAGAAAATTCGTAAGAGTTCATTCTCTTCTCTACAAAGTAAAGAAAGGAAGGAGATTGCAATTTTGAATGGTCTTAAGCATGAAAACATTGTTAGCATGCTTGACTTTGAAGAGACTGTTTCTGATATTTTTTTAGTTTTGGAATTTTGTAATTTGGGTGATCTGAATGATTTACTCCTTAGGCTTAATAAAATTTCCGAGGATCATATACGGTTGATATTTCGGCAAGTAGGATCAGCTATTTCATTTCTTCATTCCCTTCAAATTATCCATCGTGATCTCAAACCACAAAATATTCTACTTCACTCTAAAAATCCACATGTTGAATTGTCAGATAATTCAATTTTTACAATTTCAACTTTGAAGTATATTAACTTGACCGCAAAGATTGGAGATTTTGGATTTGCCAGGGTCCTGTCTGATACAGCAATGGCAACAACTCTCTGCGGATCACCACTTTATATGGCACCAGAGGTGCTATTGGGTCAGAGCTATGACTCTAAAGTAGATATGTGGAGTCTAGGAACAATAATTTATCAATGCTTTACTGGATTTGCACCTTTTATTGCCAAAACTCCCCAGCTATTAAGAAAGAGATACGAAATAGATCTAAAACTTCAACCTAACTTACCCATTCAAGCATCTCCCCAACTGAATAGTCTTATTCTTGCTCTTCTGAAAAGAGATTCAAATCTGCGTTTGGGATATAATGAGTTTTCAAATCATCCCTTCTTTCAACCACTTGAATTGTTAGGAAATTTTGAGAACAGTACTACCAAAAATAATACAAACAACTTAGATGATAATATTACTATAGAAAACGCAGGGAAACACTTTTTATATTCCTCGGATAGTGTGTATTCAACTTCCAGAGCTTGTTCTGACACAAATTTACCCGAATGTAATTTGATGTTCGCTACGCCACATGAAAACATCGACTCTTCTACACAATTTTCTGTTTGGTTAAAGAAACACAGGTCTGTATCATTTCAAAAGACTGAAACCAAATCCTCTTTAACGGGATTTGTACTTCTACCCAACTGTTTATCTGATGGTAGAATTCGATGTCCACCACCATGTAATCTCAATTCATTTGAAAAAAATCTACAGTCCAGTTTATCTGCCGTTGATTATGTTCCATTTTCAAGTCTAGCACCTCATAGTTACCAGAATGACGAAAAACCAAAATCCTTTATTCCTGATACACTAATTCCTCTAAATGATAATGTATGTAAAACCTCTATTTCTTTTCCACCTAATGAAAGTAATATTTTTGAAATAAGCATAATTGAACAATCCGATGATTTAACGATTAACAATGACCATTCTGAGCTTGAAGGTAGAAAACTTAATCTTTCTAATAATCCGAAGAATTGGAAATTTCCTCAGGAAAATACTTATCTGGGTAGCAATAATTTGCAATGTCATTCATATCCTCTTCATACTATGTTTTTTAATACAAGAAGCGAAATGACTAAGCAACTATTCGACTTCGATCATATACCACTTGAACTTAAAGCCTTGAATTGCCCATACGAACCATCGTGTTCCACTATCCCTGATTTGGAAATTTTGCCTTTTGATAATTACTCTGTTTATTCTACTTTGTCTTGTTACCATAATTATCATATACCTCACAATCCTGAATACTTAATCCATTCAGATTCTAATAATTTCGTTGGAAGCGAAAAAGTTATATTGAAAGATCTACTGCCAATTGATTCAACTTCGCAATCGGCATCTCCATGTACTCATTTTCTTTCCGAGGTGGGTTATGAACTTGGGTTAATCGAGGAATATTCTAGAACTATTCTATTATGCCGTTATATATTTGATACCATTAATTTCATAACACACCCATTATTTTTTTCAAACTTTGGAAATTCCTCAAATTATATTATTTGCAATAAATCTATTTCACGATGTGATCTGAATATAATTGTTCTCTTAGTAAAGATTGTCATGGTTATTTCCAATATTCTTGAATCTAATGAATCTATCTCTCTTTTTAACAATGATTCCTCTGTTTACGAGCGTTCAACGCTTGAACAGCACAAACAGCTTCTAGTTGGATTACTTATAAGAACTAAACTTGAACTAGATAAATTCAATTTCACATATTTATCTTCTGCAGCAAATTTTGACTTTTTTCATAATCATATTAGCTCAGCTGAAACTCTTATATACAAATATTTGGTTGAAATTTGTCAAATAGCAACATTAAAACAGCTATTTGATATGAGTGATTGCAATTGCTTAGAACAATACATGAAAGCTAATCTTTTATCAATCCACCTCGCGCAAACATCCCGATATTCTTCATTTTACAAACTAAACCAATTTTGTTCTTTTACCAAAGATGAAGTTTTCAATATTCATACATTACTTTAAGTATTAGGTGCTCCACATCGCCTTGTACTTTTCAGATACATATATAACAATATGTGAATTGACTGTACGTTGTTTAAAATTGTTTCATTATTTGTTCAATATATTGTCTTTCTTTAATTAATAATATTTTCGCAACATTATTATGATTTATGCGTCTCAATTTTATTATTGCTTTATACAATAATATATCGTTAATTCGAACACGATTAATACCAAATTCCGGTCAGGGTTGGGATCAATTATAATGTGCATTACGTCATCATGCGGTAGGGAGGAAGTATATTGGCAATCTGTTGTGACCAGGGTTGGCGCAATAGACCCCCCGTTGGGGAAAGTTTTATACGGGGCAGCTGATCGCGTCCCTCTATTTAGCCCCCCCCCCTGTCGTGGATCTTAACACCCCCTGTCGGGGAAATCCTGGCGCCACCCCTGTTTGTGATCACCATGTCTCCATCATTAATGTGCATATCCTATTAATTTTTAATATTTTATTTCACAGAGGGTGCGAATTATGTGCGATTGAGTGACATTTCACGCTTCTCAAAATGTGACTATGACGTTATAACTTGGCGAGGAGTGATAAATTTAACTATAAACATCAATTTGTTGTGTGCCAAAAGTAACCCCTATAATCTCAAAATCAGATTAGAGAACCGTCCAGTTTCTTCAATCCACTCCGAACATACAAATTAATATATACACACGTGAAGGTTTGTGTTTTAATAGTATAGATCAGGGGCGTAGGTAGTGGGGGCCTGGGCCTACCATACAGACAACTCCCGTTATACCCAAGTCGGATATAACGAAGTACCTTCTTATAAAGAAGTCGTTCAATGGTCCGGAAATCCTTCTATCTTACTACATGATTAAAACTTCGTTTACAACTATAACGAAATTCCGCTTAAAACGATGTCATATAGCCTATAGGTTATTGATTTACTCCGGTTATAAGAATTCTGCTTATAAAGAACTCAGGTTATAACGAAAATAAACTACGGTTCCAGGCTTCCAGCACTTCGTTATAACGAGAGTTGACTATATATATTAATTTTTATCGGTATGTGCATGTCGGGCGATGATTTTGAATTATTGAATACTTCTAATTACTCATTCAATTATAAATTGAAGCCCAAAGTTGGTCACAGTTAATCAAAATGTAACTTCGTTAATAGTTAATCCGTTAAACAAAAAGTTAACTCTGTTAACCATTAATCCGTTAAAAATGTAACGGAAGTTAACGATAAACCGTTAACGTTAAACTGAATTATACAAACTACAACAAAATCAGCTTTTTTGCTATATTAACGACAGTGTTAATGGCAATAATGTTCAGCTCCACATGAAGCGGTGCGGCCGGCAACTCATTATCATTATCTCATTATTTGACGACGACATAGTTATTAATTATCTGAGCAAATTAAGTTTAAGTTATAATCCAAGGATGGAGGTTGAGAGGTAGCACTAGTTTGCTAAGTCAAGATATGAATTACATCCTATGAATGTGACAGTACAACCGGTGTAAACTTTGGGTCCCCGACCCCCTGTAGCTACCGTTTATCTCCCTGCCCCCTGTAACGCTACCATTTACAGCCCCCTATATTGCTACCGTTTAGAACCCCTCCCCCGTGTATCCACCGTTTAAGAGCCCCCGGCCCTGTGAAGCTACCCTTTTTCCCCCGGCCCTGTCTAGCCACCGTTTTAGAGCCTCCGGGCACAGTGGTCTAAATTGGCATATGGTTTATGCATCTTAGATTTATATAATGTATTAGTAGCTATGGGTTATCGATACCTGCGAATCGAATCCAACCTTCAAATATACTGTACGGCTTCTATTTTCATAATATTACGTTATCGAAAATTGTATATTTTTAATATATTATGTTTTGATAATATTTGTTATTTAGAATAACCTGTTAACGCTATCTAGAAACACGCCTATACAATAAATATAACTAATAATACTGTCTAAAGAATGTTTAAATAATAAATCACAGTGGCACGAAATGGCAATTTGGTGGAAATACCAATTAATATGGGAGATAGGACTAAGAAATGTATTATTGCTATATAGGTTATCGACCCAGGTAAACACTTTGGTGTGATCAGATATTATGTAGGACTTCAGGGTGACAAATTATGACGTCATTGGAATTCGACTAAATTTAATATTCGATACAAAACTGAAATATTTTGTAAAATCTTAGTTATTCTTCTAGGATAAGGGAATTAACCATAATATCTTGCTTACTAATTTCTTCTTTGTTAGGGGGTAATTTCTTATTTTCTCTACAGTAAACGTCCTGGATCACTCTGACAGATGATACGATTAAGGCCTCCGGTCACCTGCAATTTAAAACCAAAATTTATATTGTTACATGAATCCCCGCCACCAGCCTATTCTATCAGCTATTATTCAAATCAAAGTTTGACTCTCTAACTCATATACTTACGGAGTTACAGCCAAATATGTGAATCTGGAAATAAATGACGTGCTATTATTATTCAATATTAATTGAAAATTGATCGTAATTGACTATATAAAGGATTTTCCCAGAGAATTGGGTAGTTATCAATGCGATGTTAATGCATATTAAGTTAGAACTAACTATCTAGTTAGGGGCGATGAAGTTCGATTTTTGATCTATGTTTACATTTCACACATACTCGAGTGACAAGTCAGTATTTTGGAATGTTCAATATTTCAGGAAAATTCCGAATAGTCACTCCAGTAGTGCGAAAAGTAAACACTATATAAACTTCAACTTTTCTCTAGATTAGAGATGTAAAAGTTATATGCTTCCTCGTTGTTCTTTCGTGTAGAAATAGCGTTGAGAGCTAATCTAATAATCAATCATAATATAAAATTTAATAAGATTTGGGTAAAATAATGGTTAAAAATTCTAAGCTCCTCACAAAAAAAGATTTAAGGTTTTTGTGTGCTAACTCCGGGTAACCTATGAATTGTTTTATTATGTTATAAATACAATTACTTTTTAAAATACTTCTTAATTTACAACGGGCAACAACAGGCAAAATTAGTTGCTTCAGTTTCAGCATGTAAAGCTATCAATACTAAATAGAGAAATTATATCTTGTTTTGAAATGAGAATATCATAAATTACTCAGAAGATACGTTAATTATAATCTTACCATTAGAAAGAGCTCTAAAAATACTCCCTATTCATAACTTACAACATGCCTAATTACTATAGAGTTGAAATGCATGCTTGAATTCCTAAACTACTAATATGAAACCTTGAAAAATCATATTTTAGAATTTTGTGGTTGTCTACCATGATTAGCAAAGTTATAGAGATATCACTTGAGTTGCTTTGTAATTCGCATTACTTATAGGTTTACGACTCTGGAGAATACGTTATAACTAATTCCAGATAGATTTTAAGTACACAATTATTCGATATTTCCACCTATCGTGCCATTGTGTAAATATGTGTCAATTTCCGAAGTTTGTGCAATATTATCGGCCCTACTACATTTTGATATTGATAAATGTCCAGACTGACCACACCGTTCACAGATTAAACATCTCCGATAGCTTACTGCAACTGGATCACTTTGGGAGGCTAATCTAACAAATATGTCCATAATTTTAGTTTCGAAACTATCTTTTCGAGTCAAAATTCCCTATATATTCTCACCAATTTGTTCGTGCCTCTGTCTCTTCTTAGGAAAATTCCTTTAATCCAAATCCAGAGCAGTGGCCGAACCAGGGGGGGGGGGGGGGGGGCATGGCCCACCTTTTTGAGGCTGCCCCCCCCCCTAGAATAACAATGTTGTACAGTGTGGCCCCCTAAAATCCTCCCTGGCCCCCCCAAAGCTCCCCTACCTGAAAATCCTGGCGCCGCCTCTGATACAGAGTTAGATTCACGAATCAATTCCTCAGAGTGGGCTAATAATTTGTGTAGAGTTGGTGTGAGACTCGGCCTGGGAAATGAATCTAAAATCAATAGATAGGTTCCGCACAACTCCACTTTCTACTGGGATTATACACTTTGAGTATAGCAGCAAGTTGAGTATGTATCTTTGATAATGCTGGTCGATGGGGATTTGAAATAGCCGATAGTACACACTCTAAAAAACTTGTTTCGTCAGAAAATGCTCTTCGACCAGACCAACGTTTCTTATAGACCTTGTTCCATCACTTGAGTTTGGTTTGTCAACTTTCAAACCAGTATTTTCTTGAATTAGTGTTTGTTTTTATTTCATCGACTGTTGATCGCGGGGTAAGTTGATACCAGCAAAACTTTTCGATATGGAGGTGATAAATTAATAGATTAAACAACCGAAAGACGCAAGTTCACGAGTGTGGTGGAGATGCTGAATTTATGTCAATGGTAGAAATAGATGTGTCTGCCAAGCCGAAACGCTCAGTACTTGGATGTACAAATAAGGAATCTATATCTTCAATATCTGAGAACAACTGTCTAGCGTCAGTAATGGTTCTGTTGATGGGGAATCCATCAGCTACCAAGACTTTATCTTTCAAATATTTATGTGTTGCAGTGCACATTTGGAAACTAGTACCTCTTGAATCAGAAAGGATTGCCGCCATCTTTCCGTCGAACATGGATCGAATGATATCGACAACAACTAGACTTCTATCGAGAGATGCACCAGTTCCGAGCTTTGCTGTTTCAGGATTGAGCATATCTTCCATAAATTTCTGGATATTATCTTTACATTCCTTCGCAGCACAAAGAAAAATGGATCTCAGTGAGAATGGAGATAGATATTTCTCCAAACAACCGTGTTCGATTTTGTATGGATGGATATTGGCTTAAAGCAAAATAGAATGAAATTATCTGTGCTTGTGTTGGTGTGTTGCTGGTTATAGATATTATGGCAATCAGAGCCATCTAGGCCATCAGCAATTCTTAATATTAACGGGAATTCTTCGCTGCTGGAAGATTCACAGTAGATAATATTCTCGCCAAGGTTGGTTGAACTTGAATGAAATACGAAGTGTATTTACCAATTGGATGGATTGGGTCTGGATACAAGTGTATAGAAGGCCGCGAGATCAAAATAATTCTTACATCTGCTATTATGTTATATGAAGGAGATATTTTATTTTCTGGGATCAATGTTTAGCGAAGTTGTGTGTATATTCTTCTACCCACTCCAACTTAATCGAGCACGAATAAAGCTTTATCTAGTGGAACAATGCATCTTTTAGGTTGCTGAATCCATCATTAGCTACTATTTCTTTAGCAACATTGGATACCTGACGGTTGTCTACTTCATTGGCTAAAAGTTGCAATGATAAAGCTGCAATTACTACAGGACTAGAATCTTCAATTACAGCAACCTCCCTTAATTGCTCCAAAATGAAAGATGGTCTGGATCTTTGTTGCTGCAAAGAAACACTCAACAGAGACTTTCTTGTCTGAGAAATATAAGTTGGCGCACGATCTTCCACCTACAAGTATCGCAACTAACACAATTGCATCTCCAAGCATCATCGTCACCAATTTCTCCTATGAAGATTAATGTGAGTTGTACAATAATCTCTCTAGAATCTAGATGAACCTTCTACAAGTTTAGTCAGGTGGTTGTCATCACTTTCAATTAGAACTAATATTTTCCACAGAATAATTACAACAGAAAAAAGCCGATTGGTGAGAAAAAATATTCAAAACAGTGGATAGTTTGATATGATGTTCGGCTTTTTGAATTTATAGATGAGATATATGTAATTCGACCCCGACATAATACGATATTGTAACATATTGTCCAAAATAATATTCAAGCGGGTCTGTTTGCAAAAAGGAAGTTATAACCATTTGTATTAAATGGTTAGTGATTTCTGGTGGTGCATTCCATGCTGCTTAACACTAGTAAATGTTTGTTTATTCAATTTTCCCAGGTAACGCTTTCCAAGCATCTAACAACAAAATGCTATACCAAAAAAGTAGAAAAGTATTTCATCATTAACGGTCAAGGGCTCGAGAGGCTATCGTTTACTGGATACCTTTAAATGGGGTATTGATGTTGAATATTTTCCATGATGAAAGAAGGATACATATGAAGTCAGAAGTATTCTTAGGATATTCAGGTAACCGAGACTTGTCTAGAATTCATAGATTAGCTAGTGTTAATTGGTTAACGACCTTCAGAACCAATTTGACATTTTGTCGTTCTATAGGAGAAGGCAAACAACCATTCATGGTAAGATGGGGGGGCTAGTTTAACTAAACTTTGACTTTTCGAGTTACTAAGAAGACATATATCTTGGAAGCAAGCTGAATGACTTTAAGAGGATATTGGCAATAATCAACTGCAAAATTTGCGAGATTTGCATAGTGAAATGTTTTCTCAAAATCTTTCTGAATTACCTAATTGTCGCGAATACTCTTCAATATATGCTTTAATTTCAGCTACTCAGCTTATTATTGAGAGAAAACAATTTAAAGAGATTAACGTTCAACGGGTAGTTATCAGTTGCTATGACTTGAACGCTCTAACCACAATGCTCAATATCTATAATGCAAGATTTTATGATAGGAAATATTTTTCGGAGAGATAGATGCACATGGCAGCAAACGAGAAATACAAGACCACTTTTTATGAAGACTGGATACATAACTGTGAAGACTTCTCGTTGGATCTTCAGGTTTTAAGTTCCGGCCATATACCTTTCCACCTTTGTAAGATTTTTCCGATTTGACATGTATCTCATCCATTTGAATAATTACATTCCGTTCCTGAGGAGTTAAGGACGAAGTAGCCTGTATAAGATATGCACAAAAATCATTCTCGAGACCAAAATAAGAATATAGCTTCTCCAATGTATGACCGTGAGGTAGAGATAGACCAGTGGTTCTTAACCTTTTTTAGCCATTTACCCCTTGTCCTAGGTGAGTAGTGCCCATTTACCCCCGAAGTTTTTCTCCTGACAAAATGTTCAATTACGAATGTTTATTGCGCGCCATATATAGTATGTAACAAATTATCACATAAAGGACTATGATATGTGAATTATAGAACTATAAAATTACTATTTTTCTATAAACCAATCACAACTTTTAGTGTGAGCCCTGAAATTGTTTGCTCTTCACCAAAAGCAGAATTCTTGGTAATGTTGTGGATAGATACACTCGCATGTCATCTTCGGGGAACAAACGAGAACGTGCTTTCGTCTTCATAGTGACGAGAGCTGAAAAGCCTGATTCGCATAGATACGTGGTTACAAAGAGTAAGATTACATTTAATGCACGCTGAGATAGTAGTGATGAGCTTCAATCAAGCTTCACCAAAATTTTCCTGGTGTCTCCACTTCAAAACTGTGCCGAAGAGCTGCTGAAGATTGCATTTCAAACAGTTCATCTTTCCCAGGATCATTATCGTCTACTTCACTCAATTTTGTCTCCCGTGGAGATCATCCCGATCGAGAAATAATTATCAAAACTACTCTTGAGAGCACGGAAATGGCCAGCTATTTCTTCAATGAGGTCAGCCGAGACAAAACAATCTGGACTACAGATACGATCCAGATCAGAAAAAGTAGCAAAATTCTTCTTTTCAATCCGGGATGCCCATAGATCAAGTTTGGTTTGAATGCCTGCAACTTTTCTGAAGCTTCTAGAATTGTGACGGTGTTGCCCTGCATTGCCAAGTTGACCTGATTAAGCAATGCAAATATATCAGACAAATAGGCCATTGCAGTGATGAATTTAGAATTATCGAAATGTTCTGACAAAGATGACCCTTTGTCACGAAAAAATATACCCATCTCAACTCGAAGATCAAAGATTCGTGAAAGCATAAGTCCTCGCGAAAGCCATCGCTCTTCAGTGTGGTACAACAACACTGAATAATGCGAACCAATCTCGTCACACAATTTTTGAAAAGACGATGATTCAGAGCACGACTTCGGATATAGTTGACACATTCAACTACTTTGGACTACACATACTTTAAGTATTTTGTAAGGGTTTTAAAAGCCAATGCATGCCGATGAAGTACGCATTGGTTAGAGATCACATGAGGAGCTCTTTTCTTTACTAAAGTGGTTAATCCACTTTTAACTCCCATCATTGCTGGGCACCATCTCTACACAATGATCCAAAATTATCCCAAGTGATTTGGTTTTGTTAAAAAATCCCTCCAACTTTTCAAACACTTCGATAGCTTTCGTTGTCGACTCCAGGGACTCAAACATCAGAAATTCCTCCTTCAAATCTCCTTCATGAATATAACGAGAGAAGACTAACAGCTGCGAAAAGTTTGAAATATCAGTGGATTTCATCCAGTTGAAGACTGATTCTTGAAGAACTCGATCGAATTTTCGCAACAACTTGCTCCCTAATATGAAGGGACATGTCTCCTATTCGTTTTCGAAAAATATCATTGTACAATCAAAGAAATCTGTTGAATTTTGTGTCGAGCCTCCTCACCAATCATCAACCTCACCATTTCGAATGCACACGGTTTGACTAGAGTCTCACCAATTGTGTGATCCTTTTTTGCTTTCGAAATTTTAAAAGCTACCGTGCAGGACGCTTACAGAGCTACTTTATGTTCTGGGAGAAATCCGTGTTTCGCAAGTGTACCTACAGCACGGACCCGAGCTCTTTTGACCCTGAATTCTTCATTACTGTAGTTGGAATCACTTGGATGACTTGACTGTAAGTGCTGCCTCAAAATGGACGGTTTCAATGACCCATTTCCTAACACTTTTGATCAAAAAATGCATTTAGGTTTTTCAAAACCATCCAAAACTATGAAATCGAAGCCGAACTGAACATAAGAATCGTCATAATTTATTTTCTTCGACATAACTCGACTATAGTCTGCAAACTGAAACATTATTATAACTAGCGCGCTTCGCTTGCTAAGTCGCTTCGCGTCAGAACACAACCACACACCAACCGCTTTGCGGTTGATGTGTGGTCATTCGACAATGAGTAAGCACATTGGTGATCTGATGTGACTAACTTGTCCGCCAGTGCTCGACAAAATGAAATTTTGATGGTGGCTAATTAAGCCACTACCTCACTTTTCTGGTGGCTAAAGAATAAACATAGGCCGAGTTAACAAACCACTGATGACTTTTCAAAGTTCTGATGTGCATAAAACAACACTAATGTTGATAACAAATGTTGCAAAGAAAACATAATCTACTTAAAGTCAAATAATCCACAATATATGGTAGATTAGTTAAGCCACCAAAGGCAAAATTTGGTGGCTTAGATAAGATTTTGGGTGGCTAGCGCCACGAAACCACCTAATTGTCGAGCACTGTGTCCGCATCATTAATGTACATATTCTATTAAATTTTCAGATTTTTATCTCTTAGAGGGCACGAATTATGTGCGATTGAGTAAATCTTCAGGGTTCTCAAAATGTGACAATGACGTCATAACTTGGCGAGGTGTGAGAAATTTTGAGTGGAAACCTCAACTTGTTGGCGGGGCCAAATGTTGCCCCTATATGCCGAAAATCATATTTGGAAACCGTCCACTTTCTTCAATTTAATTCGGAACGTACAAACAAATTTATATACGTATATATATATATATATACACCCAGGTTTGTGTATTAATAATACAGATAATATTATTCGATTGTTGTTTTGTTTGTCCGGATTGTATGAAAGTTATAAGGGAATAGAAACCCCACTTATACTTTGAGATAGAGTAACTTCTAAATGTAAATATAGGAAAATAAGTATACTGTTTCGAATTTCGCATTTAGAAATTTTTATTATGAATATTTTTTGTTGTAGTTTACACACAATTGGTGAAAATTCAAAATGAGCCTGGAAACTCCATAGGGTATTTAGGTGTTCGAGACAAATTTGGCATTTGTGATTCACTTGGGATATAAAAATTATGTTGCTAGAACAATAATTCTATTAGGAATTTAGGATATATTAATATCCAAACACAGCAAGAAAATGGTCACAAAGAGGCGATTATAATACAATAAGAATAATCGATAGCACATTAATTAGTAATGTTTTCATAATATGGAGACAATTCTTTCTAAAAAGAATAGTTGAATTTGGACTCAAATTCTGGTATTATTTTAAATGAGTTGTAATTTTTAAAAGCACTTGTAGGCTAGG
The DNA here is from genome assembly GCA_028753945.1 of Hexactinellida sp. DTS-2022. Classification (NCBI taxonomy): domain Eukaryota; kingdom Metazoa; phylum Porifera; class Hexactinellida; species Hexactinellida sp. DTS-2022. The sequence goes on along the minus strand of JAPNXP010000013.1, from coordinate 2,513,848 downwards.
CATCCTAAATTTGTGAGATAATTTACCCCTTGGTGGTAAATTTACCCCAGGTTAATAACCCCTGAGATAGACCGTCTAAATCAGTGTATCTCAAACTTTTTGTCGGGCAGCGCCCCTTGCCAACTATTTAGCATCGATACCGCCCCCCTCCACAAAATCTCAATATTATATTTTGTATTTGTTTAACAAATCCGTATTTGATTTAATGGATCAGCACTATACAGTCTCCATTTATTTTACTATCGAGCCCTTCGGTCTCGGTCGCTTTGCGACAGATCTGTGCTACTCACCTCAAGTTAACGGTAGCTGTGCGGCCTTACTCCTCACCCTTTCTGCCATGGAAAATTGGAGAAAGGGACGTTATATACATCCTTTTATAAGATTTCCATAGTTTTAACTTGTTATTATTTTATAAATTTGTAAATGCGAAATTGCGAAATCAGCATATTTGTTTACCTATTACAACATTTGTTTACCAATTATAACATTTGAAAGTTAGTTCATATCTCATATATAAATTCGATTTCTATTCCCCATCACTTTAATACAATCCGGACTAACATACAAACAAACACACACACAACAATCGAGATTTAATAATATAGATTCATTTATTCGATGGAGTTTATCAATTCTTTTCGGTTTAGATTTGTTTTATATTGAAATTAAAGAGATCACTGACTGTTGTAAAGTTAGTATCTGTTTGAAAGAACAAGATTCTGCTTTATTCGATTAGGAAAGCCAGTGACTGTGTAAAAATTGTTTTGGTCATTCATTTTTAAAGGAAAGGACTGGCTTTTGTTAATAATCACCAATACAATAGTAATTTCCACTGTTAATGGTTGATCCTTGAAGTTTTTGTTAAACTTATATGCTAATTATTATTTAGAAATATGTTATCGCTGTTTTGACTTGAGGTTATATTTCTGTTTCGCTTTCTAAAACCCCATGGCGTCCCCTGCGCCCCCTTGCTGCATGGCCGCCCCCCAACAACCTTTCAGCGGCCCAATTTGGGAAACACTGGTCTAAACGTTAAATATATCTATAGCTAGCAGGAGATATCAGATGAGTCTTAATAGCCATTATTTGTGTAATTACATTATACCTTCGTATGATTTGGGATAAATGTATTTTCTAACTGACAAATGATAAATTGAAGCTTTTATCAGTGGGAAGAATGTATCTAAACCCCGTCATTTTGTTTTATATCAGAAATTGTCTCAATAATGTGTTATTTGGCTCGATGTATATAATATTCATGACTATTGTTAATATACCTAGAGGTGTAGTATTTAGAGGATATTTCGCAATAAATTGATGTAATTTCTCACGAGTGTTATCTTAGCGGCGGATTCGGAGACCTCACGTTTATGCTAATAACTCAAAAAGTTACGCTGTACGTGAAATTTTTTTACATCAGCGGAAAGATTAAAGTTGTGACAACCCATATATAATCCCAAAATGTCAAAATTCTTTAAGATAACTCAAAAATCTTCGCTCAAATTTAGACCTCGGTTTTTCCATAATAACTCATTAATTATTCATCAAATCAAATTTTCCTTTTAATCACATGTCTATCTCACCTATGACAACCTGTCATGCATATTTCAAAACAAAATATTCATTTTTGAAAAAATATTATTAACATAAATTTCACTAAAATCGGCTTACAATGATGATTTGCATACCTATCCAATATCCACAATGTAGAATATGTTGTCTAATAACTATTGATCAGAATTTATTATATCCTTGTTTATAATTCAATGATTCCTCACTATAAATGGTACACTGCCTTTTAGTGATCGACCGAAACTGTTTTTCGCCGAATATTCGGCGCCGAATATCGGTTTCGGCAAAATACTGATACCTATTATTATAATAGATGTGAGGAATATAATCATTTAATTTACCTTTTACTTCAAGACACAATATTTAGTAGAAAGCTTATGTATCGTGTCAAATGTAAACCATGTAATAAAAGGTTATTCAATGCAGGCATTGAATGCATAACATAACATTTTTGTTAGTTTTGATCTTACGGAATGAAAATCATTAAAATACTATATAATGCCGAAACCATTATTCGGCGTCATTTGCCGTATATTCGGTTTGCCGTATATTCGGCCGAAACTTATTTCGGTCGATCACTACTGCCTTTCTTCTACTTGATTTTCTTCGAATTATTTTCATTTTTTTCAAACACACTTTTCTCTTTTTTTTCAAAGATCTTTTTGACTTTACAGCATATTTCTCATCTCCATTTTCTTCTCTTTTCTTTTTCTGCTCTCTTCTTTATTCCTCCAAGTCGATTCTTCCAATTCAAGTGAGTTTTATTTATTTATTGCCTTTTAGCTACTTTTTTATTTATTTTAATAATACCAGGGCAGGCCATGGCCGGACCGATATTTTACCACTACATTTTGAATGATCAGATCTAAATTTAATTTACAATAACGTGGCCTTCAAGGTTTGGATGCCCAAGGCCGGCGGAAGGAAATACCGCCGGCCTCGAATACTAATACAGGGCCGGCGGAAGCAGTTATAAAGTGGTCAGGCCATGGCTTGACCAGCCTAACTACATCATAAGAGTGGTCAGGCTATTGGACTGACCGGCCTGACTGCTTCCGCCGCCCCTGTAATATAATTACTATATGCAGTCGATACCAACGGACGATAAAAAAAAATTCGCTTTACCCGAAGTTCGTATTAACTGGAGTAATACCCATTCAATCGCCATTGTTGGGACCTGATTTTGTGGAACTGTTCTTCTTATCCGGAAATTCGTATTAATTAACCGTGTTCGTACTAACGAGGTTCTACTGTAGTAGTATATATATATGTATGTATTGATTAATTAAAATAATAATTATTATTTCATCTAGTAATGACTGCAATAGATCAATTCGTCGAAGCTCTCCAGAAACTCGGCTATGAAAAGCTTCGATAGCGTAAGAGATGCTTTGAACAAAGGAGACAAACATAAGCCAAAATCTGTCTGGGGAAAATTATCAATTATTCTTTTAGGAAAAAACAAGGCTACTAAGCGCGATTCTCTCAGCTCCAAATGGAGATTGAATAGAGGAAACTTTCAGCATCTGTAAAGCAAATGATCAGTACGCGTAAGTCTATCATTCCCATTGATGTATCCCAATTGGCAGTAGAGCATATCAGTACTCAGTTAGTATCTGCTAGCTCATATCCTGACACTGTAGAACTCATTAAGAGGAGTTTGGATGAAATTGATTTCTGTTTTCCTAGTCTACAGCGAGACGTAACGAATACCAGTTTGCTAGGTTTATTGGCATCTGGTTGTGATGACTGCCAGCTTTACGGTCTGATGTAAGATAGCTTCTTCTCCTCCCCAAACAGGGAGGACTGATAGCCATTTTTGGTCATTCATAAACTGTAATAATAGTCTATGGTTGGATGCAATTAAATTTTTCAGCTTAGAGTGTCCGCTTGTTAGTGGTGAGTTCATGCTAGTGGATGACAAACTCCACGACCAGTCGAAAAAGTTTAGTTGCTGTCTAATGGAGTCAATGCAATGGATTCGACTAATCAGGCGAAATTGTAACTTAGTGGAAGCGTGGATTTTAGTTGAAAACATTAGTTGTAGGATATTAGAGCTATTCGGAAATTCATATATAGCTATCACAGTCCAACAACTAGATTTATTCATTAGCTTTATTCTAGCCTGTCGAGAAAGTTCAGAACTTTAAGCTCATTTCATGAATCTCTGTGCCTAAAATTTCATCATACCTCTTCTTCTTCAAATCAACAAGTCCCGATATTGTCATCTACCGATGACCCGCAACCTGAAATTGTTATTACCTCTAATATCCCTGAGTCCAAATTGCTAGTGCCATCAGTAGATGACAGTACTCTGGGTAATGAAGTCATAGTTGAACAATCCATGTTTAGTGAAAAGTATTACACTAATTCATGGAGACTCTGTAGTATTTTCTAAAGATTGGACCAATTAATTTAGTTCCAAAATCGAGGGAAATTTTGTATGTGTTCTTTCTTTTCAATACAAAAAGGTTGTTAAACTTAGTAGTAGAAAACAAAATACCGGTAGCTGTTTTTTTTAGAGCTAAACAGCGTGTAAGTTTAAAGATTGGTTTGAATTTACATTTATAATAAAGAAAGAGCCGTTGGAGTGTAAAATTGGTGATAATATTATTGTGGAGTATGTAGCTTATGAGCTTATGGAACCTTATCTGAACAGCATTTCGATAATACAACTGTGCACTCACGAAATTTATCACATTCGCATAAGTTAGAAGTAGCTAGAGGGGTAGCAGATACATCTGTAAATGCTTATTTCTATGATCTATTTGATTCTGTAGAGAACACAAACTTAGCACTTAATTATGGTAACCTAAATAAGGTTAGAAATTCTGCAGTTCTGCGAAAAGCTAAATTTGATTTGTCTAGTTTACTGAGGTATTCTTATGATAACTGGACTGAGTTAATTAGCTTACAACAGTATTATAGAAATAGTGTTATTGGTCTTCATGTTAGAGGTTACATACAGTCACTAAGTCATAATCCTTTTATTGTACATATGTACAATGAAGATCAAATCAAAATATTGAAATTGTTTAAAGATACAAGAATTTTTCTTCACTTAGATGCCACAGGATCAATTGTTAGGAAAATAGAACCCTCACTAAAGAAAGTATTCTATTACGCTCTTACTGTAAGACATCCTACTTATTCCACTAGTCCAATTCCACTAGCAGAAATGATTAGTTCAGGACACACCAGTGCTGAAATAAGTTATTTTTTGCACAAATGGTCCCTTGATGCAAAGAAAATACTGGGCGATCTAAACATTTCACAAGTTGAAATAGATTTCAGCTGTGTTTTGATTCACAGTTCTTGTAGTATTTTTCTCAAGTGTGATATAGATACTTATCTCCATAAGTGTTGGAATATGGTAGATATAAATTCAGCAGTCAATCAGACGGACTTTAATGCTCGAGCCACACCTTCAGGACGGAGGCCCAGAACATTGATTAAATGTATATTATTGCATTTTCCGCATGCTCTATAGATTGGGTATATTCACAGGAATTTTCATCCAGAAATTCCAAATACTTTAGGAAATATACCACCTTGCGCCACTTTGCGCCACTGAAGCAGTACAAAATTTGGTGGGGATTTCGTCACAATTTATAGCGGAATTATCTAATTTGTATTGTTTAATACTTCATAACTTAAGATTAAATCATTGCATAATACAGTCAGGTTTGCTTATTATGAACAAGATTTCGTCTGCTTAATATGAAGATTTTTTATTATGAACAAACCCTACGGTCCCAATTTAACAACTTACATAGGGCTTGTATTAAGTTGAGTTCGCTTATTATGAAGTCTCTCTATTATGAACACAATTTTTGATCCCTTTAATGTTCATAATAAAAGAACCTGACCGTACTTTAATAGTTAACATTATTATATAACCACTATATAAGATTCCTACTGAATGATGTGTATATATATATAGGAAAACAGTATTACAATATAAATAAACAGATATTCTTCAACAAAGTACCAACCCAGTCAAACTCGCGCGGATGGAGGGAAAAATTATTCTATGATTTTAAAGATTTCTTTGCAGATTACTATTTTAGAAATAGTGCTACTTAACTTAATGGGAAATTTAACGTTTTTGTTACATTTACAAATTGTTGTAATTCTTTGAATCGGAAAAATGCAATAATCATCGCCAAAATAACTTGTTTTGACTTTGACTTTGAAGCTCTATAAAATCTTAGTAAGCTAATAAAATGAAAAAAGCTTCCATTCAGTGTTTTTTTTAAGGATTTGCTTAGAGGGCCCTGCCAACAATTAGAGGCCCTCACCCCAACAATTAGAGGTCCTCACCCTACATTTCATGATATTGAGTTAAAAATTAGAGGCCCATTGAGAAAAATTAGAGGTCCATTTTGGGCCTCTAATTTGCCTTAAAAAAACACTGCTTCCATTACATTTTAGCTAAGTATATGTATTGAATAAACAAGGCATAATCAACACTAAAACTTTTGTGGTTTTTCACTTACATCGGCGCGATTATTTTCATCAGGTATATGAATTTAATATTACGTAATATGGAACTAAATTCAATCACTCGAGCGAATATGATTCGAATTCAATTTTGATTGCGGATTTATTATCATTATAGTTAAGGCTAAAACTGATATATGTTTGGATTTGAAGGGGACGTTATTAGTGAAGGTGTGGGTCGAGCCTATTTTTCTCAAGTGTGATATAGATACTTATCTCCATAGGTGTTGGAATATGGTAGATATAAATTCTGCAGTCAATCAGACGGACTTTAAAGTAATTCTTCACTTATGTTCGGCTCTAAAAATACACAGCATAGGATTTCATATAAATAAAAAATTTAAACTACAAAAAGATGTGAGAAAACTGTTTTTACATTGTATCGGATTTATTGTACGCACTGTTGAAATGACAAGTATCAATAATTTATTCCAATCTTTATGCATTGTATTTATGGGAAGTCCGACAATTCGTTACACGACAATTCGTTACACGACAATTCGTTACAGCGACAATTCGCTACACGACAATTCGTTACAGCGACAATTGGTTACACGACATTTCGCTACTGATTTGATTGGTTGAATTATTTAAATTATTATAAATTATAATTAATTTAAACTGGATTTATAATTTTATTGAATGAAGTTTAGAATAAATCCCAATAAAAATACTAAAGAGAACTGTGTTATCTGCTAAATGTAGGCATTTTATGAAACCAACGTGAATATAATATCCTAGTATATTCAATCTATTTATCTGATTAGACTGCATGAACTAGAACTATTCACACATTATACTTCAATCAAGTAAGTAATGTAAGTATGACTCTACAGAATATATTTATAGTGCATTCACCTTACTCGTATTTAGACAACAACATAAATTTATTAAAATGTCAATCCGCAATTACTGGTTATTCAATCTAACCAGAGAAATATTATCTTGTTCAGAAGTATAAACAACAAGTCGGAAGTGAACCCCCTCGGGGCTACCAGAGCGTTTATTAATTATAGGGTGTTCACTAATCATAGGTTTCTCTGAATCGAGTTTATTTACTAGTCCTGCAGACTCTGGTTAATGCAAACATCAGGGAGAGTCGGAGAAATGTCAACTATTAGAGAATACGAAGTTGGGCTGGAGTATGAGATTAATTAATTAGTTAATTAATTAATTAATTAATCCAAATCCAGTTTTGGACAGACAGTGGACAAACTCCGCTTAAACTAAAACCGGACCAAACCACAATGTAACCTTGAAGTAGTGTGGAAGACTATAACTGCTGTTGTATTGCAGTCCAAATAACACGTGCTTTACTTTATTGACTAATTAAATATTCGTATGGGTTACGGATTAATTAAATTAATACAGTGGAGTTGCTTCTATTAGCAACATTGCTCTATTAGCAACCAATATACAGGTCCCGATCAAGAGTATGGGGAATTCTATAAAGTCAGTTCCCCTATTAGCAACTCGCTTAACTCGCTTCGTTTATTAGCAACCTATTTCCTGGTTCCCCTATAAGCAAATTCAAGTTGCTAATAGACTAAGAAAGTTCATTTTAAATAAAGCAACTCAAACTTTTAATAGACAAACAACAATTATATTACTCGAAAACAAGTTATACGTAGGTTGCTATAAAATATGAACGTACACATAAGTATGTGTAGACATATTTAGGGTGATCATTTGATAATGTTTCCTAGTTGGACTTCCTCAATAAATCTATGAATTCATATATTCAATACTTTAAAGTATTTTATACTATTATTTATATTTTATTTTCAAATGTTTACTATCAAATGTGGAGTCTCTGTTATATACCTTTCCCGGTCCATTGCCCCCCTTTCACCATCTTCCAGGAAAACTGTATGCTCTTTTAATATAACTAAGTAAATCTTGTTTTAATATTTTTTACAAATGCCCTTATCAGAAACACCTCCATTAGCAACTATTTTTTAAACAAAACCCGAGGTGCTATTAATTCTTGTATAAGAGAATAATTAAAAGAATATAGCCAGAATAATACATTAAGAAATCAATTTGCACAACATTGTTATCTTACGTAAAGTACAAAATGAATCACTTAATCTACTTATGGCTTGCGTATTACGTTGTACATCAGTTAAGTGCTTTGCCCCGATGTCCAGCCCCCCCCAAGGGTTCCGAATTCCCCATATGCTGCTATACTTCAATCATACTCATTATAACAGTTATTTTATTTTATAATTATTTGTATTCTAATATACGTACATATATGACTATTTGTTTGTCAGTTATCAATTTATTCAAATTGTATTCTTGCTTCATAGCTTTATTTCTTTTCAAACTAATTGAGTGAAACATGAAGAGAGTTGATGTTTCTCGTTATGCAAAACGAATTGAAAGAATTAAAATTTTAGTAACCATATACATTATGTCTAACAGTAATGTCTATATCCGGGAAATGTCATTTCCGAACTCAAATTTAGCCAGATGCGTGCACTCCTTAAAATTTACTACTTCAATTTGAACTTGTGGGGCCAGTGTCTCCGGCACATAATTTTGAACCTGGGGCCCCGAAACCTTATCTACGCTACTAGTCTTATCCATGTAGTAAGTTAAACTCACGTTATAACCAAGTTGGATATAACTAAATTGCTTTTTTCCCCAGAGCACTAAATGCATCAATGATTATTCGCTTATAACGAATGAAATTACAGCTCCCCAGCACTTCATTATAACGAGAGTTGCCTGTATAATCGAAATGTTATATACGATTATATTTATTGTGTAGCGAGAAATGTATGACATCCACTGAACAGTTAATCAACTCCACACTTGCGGCCACCTATATGTATATAGCAGTCACCAAAAAACTGTCCCGTCCGATTCCCCATCCAATGGCATTCATGTTTCCCTGCAAATTCTAAACTCTGTATTTATAAAAGGAACCAATAGTATTCTGCATTTAATAGTAATTAAAAACTAAAAAAACTACAAGTACTAAATACGTATTACCAATATGAACTAAGAGAACTAAGAATTTAGAGAACTAGACTAGGACTATGTTGCGTGCAGCTACCACATCTGACAACTGTCCTTACATCGCTGGTAGCTGCAGCCCAAGAAGAAGGAGAGGAGAGTAGGAGAGGTGATTCATTGGCAGTGCGAGCAAAGAGGGGTCTGTAAAGCACGAATGCACACGAAAGGGATGGAGATTGTTAAGCGCACTAATGATCATCTCCACGTACCTGACGAGTAGGCGGTGATTTGCCAGGAGACCAAGATAGGCATCAAGAGGAAAGCACGGGCCAGTCAGGATAGCTCGTACCACTTTGTGGTAGAGAGTATGGCGACGGTATATGAGGGCACGGCTGCTAAGCTACCCAAGCTGGACAGCCTGAAGCGGACAATACAGCGCCAGCGCGTGCAGTAGCTGGCAGCCCCAGTGCAGCCTGCCGGTCTGGAGGAGCTGGTGCTACCGGAAGAGTACCAGCTGACAGCCAAGGGGGAGCAGTTCCTCCTCTACGACTCGGGACCGGAGACGCAGAGGATCCTCATCTTCGGGACACAGCGCAACCTGGAGATGCTGCGACTGTCGGACTACTGGATGGCTGACGGCACCATTAAGACGGCTCCCTCCCTCTTCGCCCAGGTGTAGGTGGTGCATGCATTCCGTGGAGGACCTCAAGTCATGCGGGATGGTCACCTGCTGCCGAGTCTGTTCGTGCTGCTGCCCAACAAGACGGAGGCTACCTACAGGAGGATGTGGGAGCAGATTCGCCTACTCTGTCCCTCATCTCCAGGTTGCAGCATCTCCAGGTTGCGCTGTGTCCCGAAGATGAGGATCCTCTGCATCTCCGGTCCCGAGTCGTAGAGGAGGAACTGCTCCCCCTTGGCTGTCAGCTGGTACTCTTCCGGTAGCACCAGCTCCTCCAGACCGGCAGGCTGCACTGGGGCTGCCAGCTACTGCACGCGCTGGCGCTGTATTGTCCGCTTCAGGCTGTCCAGCTTGGGTAGCTTAGCAGCCGTGCCCTCATATACCGTCGCCATACTCTCTACCACAATGTGGTACGAGCTATCCTGACTGGCCCGTGCTTTCCTCTTGATGCCTATCTTGGTCTCCTGGCAAATCACCGCCTACTCGTCAGGTACGTGGAGATGATCATTAGTGCGCTTAACAATCTCCATCCCTTTCGTGTGCATTCGTGCTTTACAGACCCCTCTTTGCTCGCACTGCCAATGAATCACCTCTCCTACTCTCCTCTGCATCCCGTAAAAATAACCTCCTTCAGCCAGCTTATTTCCTCCTCTCTCCGACCTGATCAGCCTGAACGGCTGGTCGGGAGGTTCCGCCATGGTCTTGTTTTGTTTTGTTTTTCGATGAAACGATATCAAGAAATAGTTAAAGTAGTTAAATAAAATTAGTTATTTAAACTTAGGCCATGTAAAATAAATTACTTGTTTATCATCCGGATTTTTTCAGAAAATAGGGACGGCGGACGGGATTTTATTTTTATTTTTTATTCCATTATTATGCAAATAACATTACCCAATGCCAAACAATAAATATTATTATTAAATTAAATTAGAAAATCACATGATAATCCCCAAATAATTAAAGAAATTCCCTAAACACATGACTAATTATGCATTAGTGTACTTTACACAAGTTTATAGCTAATATCTGTACGATTATGTTCATAAGAATAAAATATATCCGGACGGGGGATAAAAATTGGGACGACGGGGATGATAAACAAGTTATTTATTTTATATGGCCTTATGTTAGTTTTTTATATAATAAACTAATATCACTTTCTAAAACAGATGACTTGTTTTGTTTCTTACAACATTCTTTAAAAGTATTACCCAAAGGTGTTTTTGATCATTTGATCTCCCACGAAGTAACAATGTTGAGTTGCATTCCGTGAAATTCAACAAGTCTTAACAACGACTGACGTATTTTACATTGAGTAATAATACAATACGGTAATCATTAAAACTACATTGTTAAAACAGAGATTAATATTGAATACACAAACTATTAAAATGTATTTATATAAGTGGATACAAAGTGGAATTCAACCAATCAAATCAGTAGCGAATTGTCGTGTAACCAATTGTCGCTGTAACGAATTGTCGTTGTAACGAATTGTCTGTAACGAATTGTCTGTAACGAATTGTCGGTAACGAATTGTCGTGTAACGAATTGTCGGTATCCGGTATTTATGAGTAGTTCTTTAAGTGTAATAGTAAAGATACATACTCATTTGCTAGAAACATACATTAGTAATGAACCCGTAAACTCCTTAGAGACTAATGAATATTTGGTGGAAGAACATATGGATGATAATAATATTGCTAGTGATAACAAGTATAGTAAACATACAGAGAAAAATCCCCTTTCGGCAAACATTTTGTAAATATTGCAAAAAATTGCAAATCTTGGATCAACAATATACCAGGAAAAAATGCAGATCCAAACCCTTGTTATAATCCTGAGCTTATAGAATACTTGTTAACATTCTACCTACCTATATTACCTTTGTGGAGTGGAATAATCTTAGGATCTATTAGTGTAGCGGATAAGAACAAGACTAGCATATTTAGCAACGCTATTGTGGAGAATTGGATGCGTATTGTTAAGTCAATAGGGCAAATGCCCTGCTTGGAATTCGGCAGAAGCTTGATCTACCACCTCACTCAGATGCTACTATTCTCTCAAAAGAATTCTCCAAATTCTTCGCAATGAAGATCAACAACATCAGGGATACCATCGACTCCACTACTAACCCGATCATATCACATTCTAAAAATTCAACTTCTGATCCTGAGCCAACCTCCCGCCATCTATTCTCTGAGTTTCAACCTCTCTCTGTTGCCGATACCAAACTTATGATAGTAACTGCCCCAAATAAGACCTGCAACAGCGATCCCGTCCCAACCCATCTGATCAAATCTTCGGTGGACATTATCGGTCCTATACTGAACACAATCATCAACACATCCCTTTCCACTGGAACGGTTCTATCACCTTGGGAACATGCCATCATCTACCCTAAGCTGAAAAAAGCAAATCTCGAACTTGTCCTCCCGAACTACCGTCCTATCAGCAATCTTACGTTTCTCTGCAAGCTGACTGAAAAAGCTGCTGCTACACAGGTTGCTGACCATATCACAGCTCACCACCTCTTCCCCAAGACTCAATCCGCATACCGAAGACATCATAGCACCGAGACTGCGCTCCTGAAAGTAAAGAATGATATTCTACTAAATATGAACCAGCAACATCTTACACTCCTTGTCCTTCTAGACCTAAGCTCTGCGTTTGATACAGTCGACCACACCACCCTGTTAACTCGTCTCCAATCGCATTTCGGCATCTGTGGTTCTTCTCTCTCTTGGTTCGAATCTTACCTTTCCAACAGAACGCAATCTGTCTATATAGAAGGGAAAAGCTCACCTGCACTACCCGTCCTACACGGAATCCCTCAGGGATCCTGCCTTGGACCACTCCTATTCACACTCTACACAAGTCCTCTATTTGATCTTATCAAATCGCATTTACCTGAGATGCATTGCTACGCTGACGACACCCAGCTTTATCTATCCTTCACACCCAACTCTCTAACATCTGAGCTTTCGGCACTCCAAGCCATAGAATCTTGTATCTCAGACGTCCGCCTCTGGCTCCTCAACAACAAACTTCTTATAAATGACACCAAAACGGAGTTCCAGATCATCGGAACACTCCAACAACTGTCTAAAACATCTATCAACACAATCTCCGTAGGCAACTCTTCAATCTCGCCGTCCAAAGAAGTGAAAAATCTCGGCTCTTGGTTTGACAACACGTTATCAATGTCTACTCATGTCACCAAGATTGCCTCGTCTTGCTTCTACTATATCTACAACATCGACGCATCCGAAAATACCTTTCACACAACTCCTGTGAGACGCTTGTCAATGCACTCGTCACATCACGTCTGGACTACTGCAACTCCTTACTCTATGGCCACCCTTCTACACTCATTTCCCGTCTCCAACGTGTCCAAAATAGCGCAGCCAGACTAATTCACAACACATCCAGATTCACACCATCCTATCCCCTCCTCTTCGAACTCCACTGGCTGCCTGTAAAGTACCGCAACATCTTCAAAATCCTCATCATTACTTTTAAAGCCATTCACCATATGGCTCCTGACTACATCACTGAGCTAATTAAGGTCAAGCAAACGCATCGAACACTAAGATCAAACAACGCTATCCTACTTGAACATCTTCCCATCAGATTATCCAAGACACACGGCAGCCGTTCATTTTCCTTCGCCGCCCCCACTGAATGGAATATCCTGCCCTCCAAGATTAGGCAATCTCAATCCCTCGATGTATTCAAAAACCTTCTTAAAACACTACCTCTTTAACATTGCATACATACAAACACAATAGTTTCACAGACATACTCACTGTCTAATCTACATACGCATGTATTACCTATTGTACAGAGCACTTGAACATATTTGTATTGAATCTGCGCTTTAAAATTCATTATTATTATTATTATTACCTATATTACCTTTGTGGAGTGGAATAATCTTAGGACCTATTAGTGTAGCGGATAAGAACAAGACTAACATATTTAGCAACGCTATTGTGGAGAATTGGATGCGTATTGTTAAGTCAATATTTTGGAATCCAAAACTAATTTGAGGCCTGGAGATTTGATACAATTGTTATATCCTGGTATAGTAGGTAGGTTATCAGCGTTTCAATTTGCCTTTCACCCGCGAGCGAATAAGGTATTTAAAGGTCATAAAAGAGTAAGAAATAGTTTGGAAGAGGAAAGTGTTGAAGAATGGTCACGAAAAAAGAGAGTGTATTGCGGTTATTTACAACCTAAATCATATGAATTTCAAAAATTTAAGAATTAAAAAGTTGAGAAGAAAAATAAAATATATAAAATTAAGCGTAAATTTTTCCCACGAAAATGCGAAAAGTTATCTAGTTTACGTACGCAAACTGCATCAAAGGTAATGCGAGTGGCCTCTATAATTACAGATGAGGAAATAGTTGAGACGGGGCTAATACGATATGTACTACCAAGCTTTAGTCCCCCACATACAGACTGGCAGATTTCTACGTGTAAAAAGTGGAAGTTTCACTTTCGCGAGGAGTTACCGTACTCCTATAATGATATTGTAGATAATGAAGAAAGTTTATTTAGTTATTCGCCAAACTTGACTCAATATATAATTGGCGATGGAAATTGCTATTCCTCGACAATTTCTTATCTCATCACTGGTAGTCAAGATTTCCATGCAGAGTTTAGGGAGCTAATAATGATAATATGCTAGGTGACCTAAGTATGAGTTGCAATAAATATTTACGCACAAAATATGTTTATACGCAGGGTAATTATCGTAATGTACAAGACTGGGTCAACAAAACAGGAATGAGGGAGAGTGGGAAATGGGCTACTGATCTTGAACTCTTTGCAACTGCTTTGTTATTTAAAATAGATATCTGGGTATTCTTGGGTCCATTGGGAACACGTTGGAATGGATTTTCAGGGAATGGATCAACTTTTGAAGAGTTAATGAAGGCGCCAACCCCAAATGGGATATATATACGAAATATTGGGAATCATTATGAACCTATTATTTCTGTTAAATTCGAAAATAATAGTTAATTATTTTTTAAATTGAACAAGGCAGAGTTTTAGAAGAGTTGCAATAGTTTTACCACAATTTGTAGATGTACTATCCTGTTATATTAAATGGCGCCCTTTTAATATCGTATCAGTGAAAGGAATTCATGCATATTATCATTAATGTGTTAAATCCTAGACCAATAAACTAGTTCTCTCTATATTTCCATGTTGTACTAAGTAGTTCTCTTACTTTTTTAGAATAACTTTGGTTATCTCGATTTCTATATAAAGCATTACTAATATTTGTCACCATTTTAATAACATGCACTCGTTGGTAAGTCATATTCTGAGATAATATGTTGCTTTACATTTATATGAGATTCACCCTCTTTAAAGGCAAAACGTATATTTGGAGAGAAGGAACATGGCCACAAGTAAGATCATTCAGATATAAGTTACGCAGATTATGGAAATGGAAAAACCTGGAGATGCTTAAAATACCTAACATTGTAGTGGTAACCATAATATTGTTTATATGTCTGATTCTATTCTCTTAATGAATATTGCATTCCAAATATATTTGTATATGAAGTTGTTTGTATTGTGTAAGTTTGTTTACAGAAAGTAATCACTAATCCTGATATAGTTAGGAATGCAGTCATTAATTATTCTTCAGAGGTACCAAAAACTTTAATTCCTGTGAACACTGTGACGCAAATCAAATACATTCTTATCAATAGTATTATTAGATGACAACATATCCAACATTATGGATATTGGAATCATCATTGTAAGCCGATTTTAGTGAAATTTGCGTAAATAATATTTTTTTCAAAAATGAAAATTTTGTTTTGAAATTTGCATGACAGGTTGTCATAGGTGAGATAGACATGTGATTAAAAGGAAAATTTGATTTGATGAATAATTAATGAGTTATTATGGAAAAACCGAGGTGTAAATTTGAGCGAAAATTGCTGAGTCATCTTAAGGAATTTTGACATTTTGGGATTATATATGGGTTGTCACAACTTTCATCTATCCGCTGATGTAAAATAATAACGTGAGGTCTGCGAATCCGCCGCTAAGATAACACTCGTTAATTTCTCAGGTATCAGTTATTGAGTTGGCAGTAATTCGAAATATTTTGTCCATTCACTAAAGCATTTGCGGATATAAAATAATTAATTTAAAGATAGAGGTCTCTGATATATTCCTTTCTATCAGACTGGGGAGATTAAATGTAGCAAGATTATCACAGTATTACTAAGCAATTATTAGTTATAGAAATGAGAGTCAACTTATCTTTTAAATCCTGTAGAGTATTGATCTTGTACTTACGTATATGTTTCCTCTGTCTCAGTGATTAAACTCATATGTATGGTTTTATTCATAAATTACTCATCCTTTGAGTCATATGACAAGCGAGTCCACTTGGTTTTCGATGTTGTTGAATAATAAGATGGAAATCCAGGCAACAAACTTGCAACAACGCCTTCTTTCAACTTAGGCCGGGCACGAAGTACTTATGTGAACGTCCCATCTCCTTTGTGTCTTTATTCTTCGGTTCTATGTCTTTTTCCCTGAAATGTTAATTAACACACACTCGCACTATCTTCATGTCATCAATATTTTCACCACGTAGAGCCCGGATCCAAGCTTGTTTCAGCTCAGGTGGATTTGTTGGCATTTTGAATAAGCAAAATATGTCGTCTGACTCGTATTAGTTACTCTGGCAGCCCGGGCTGAACAACTGTTCGGCATTTTGAACATAATAATTAGTATCTAATAGTTATGAACCCAAATACTAATACATAAAAATATGTATTATACGTGTATATACGTATTAGTATAATTAGAAAGATAAGCATGTGAACAACCAACGAAACAAATATTGATAAACATTTCATTCTATCAACATTTGGGCAATATGTGATAGCAATCCGAAATTCATTGCCATTGACGCCAGGTGGTCTAGTAGTACTCACAATGCTTTCACATGGAGGTAATCTGAAATCAACCGCAAGACTGAAAATCGAGAATTACCAATTGTAAATGGTTGGTTCATTGATGATAGTGGGTACCCACTAAAACAGAACCTTCATACGCCGATATTGTTTTCCAGCAACTCCGAGAGAGAGAGAGAGAGAGAGAGAGAGAGACGATATAATCGAGCATTTTTGAAGGCTAGAAAGAACATCGAGTGCGCTTTTGGTGTGTGGAAGAGTAGGTGCTAGCTGGCAAGCAGTAGACAAAACAGGAGTAACACTGCTATTATCCGCTACGACTATGCAGCCTGGCAGTTGCATCAATGGCAGTGGTGTCATGCTGTAGGAGCGCGTGGGGGCGCCGCTCCCATAGTCTTTCGACTAGTGGGAACTCCGCTCCCATACTTCGTTTACAAATACTGCACTATTTAATGAATTTGTGTACCTATATCCAGTCACAGTGTCACAACAAATTAAAAACTTTAAATAGTTTGAATTTGTTTGTACTAAATTATCCAAATTTGTTAAATCTCATTTGATAGAGCAATGTTTAATGGATTGGAAAAGAGAATTAAATCACCAAATTCCTAGTTGATTTAGGCCTGATGTTTGATACTCTGTATGAATTTTCACCCCTTTCTGAGTTATTACAACATCGTGCTACCTCAATAATGCATGCTGATCAAATGATTAAAAGGACAGTCAGACGTTTGGAAAGCTTGAAAAACAATCCTGGCACTAAATAGCTCTAGGCAGAATACGCAGCAAAGGAACTACAGTTTAATAAGACTATATTTAAACACAATAAAGCAATTGTAGATATCAATAAAGATACATTTGTATGCTCCTTAATCACATCTATGGAAGATCGGTTATTTTGAATTACTAATCCAAATGATTCAGCCCTGATGAAGGATCTCCAAATTTTAAACAAAGAAAGTTGGCCATTAGAATATACTCCTGGATTTGGAGAAAATGAGATAAAAAGGTTATGTAAAAGATTTGTTTTACCAGAGATAATCTTAGTTGATGCATTCTGTGATTATTATGACAACATCGGTATTCGAACTCCTTCTGCTTTAAGGCCATTAATAAACTGCGTAGAAGTAATTCCTTGCAGTTCATCTGAATGTGAAAGAGGGTGTAGTCAAATGATTTTAATTTTGGATGAAAAACGGAACCGGCTTACGATAGAACATGTTTCTTCTTTGCTGTTTATCCAGCTTAATGGTCCTCCATTAAGTATTTGGAGACCATTGGAATATGCTAAATCTTGGCTGTTACATCATAATTCAGCAGCAGATCTCCGTGGAGTGAAATCGAAAATTTCTCAACCACATAAAGAGGAAGAAATCTGGCAGTATTATAAGTTACAAATTTTGTGTAATCAATTAATTGTTGAACTCTATGTTCAGATTTATTGCTAATCCATGATATTATCCAAACAACTCATATTTATTCTATTGATTTGATTTTCTATCATGCATATTAGAAGGAGTTTAAGCGAAATTTGAAATGCGCTCCCATACTTATTATTTGAGCAAGACACCCTTGATCAATGGTATTAGATAATATTTGTATCGATCACAGATTACAATGTGAGCCAATGGATTTTACAGCCTAAGAGTATGACACGATCACTCTTACTCATGTAACCACAACTTGTCGCGACAATCTGTGTTTATAGTTACTTTATTAAATACTATTTTATAGTAGTGATCTTCTGGGAGCTACTTGTAGTTTATACTAAGTATTTAATTAACTGAGGAATCACAGTAGATTTATTATTAATGATATTGTGAATCTATAAGGTATTTGGTTTAAATCCTAGCACTAATATCTAGTCATCGCTAGGATAATGTTGCTGCATAAAAGTTGGTGGAAATGATTGTGAAGCAACAGGAGGGAACACTGCTTTTGGAGTCGAGCAATAAATTAATAAATATGCTGTAAGTGTGGGTATATTTGGTGCTGTGCTGTGTTGGACAACAATTTATTCAGGCTTACTATTTTCCCTTAAAGGTCCAACCACAGCCTATTATACTCAAAATATTGAGTCCAAGGATGGAAAAGAAGTCATTGAACAGATTTACTCATTTTTAATTTCAGAGTTTTAATTTATTTTGCTCTCCATCTTTTATCATTATGGTTGAGAATGAATGACTCTAAATATTTTAGTGCACCCATAATCTTTATATTTTTGTCAATAATGTGGTCAAATATTGTCCTATTTCGTTAATTCTATGCCAATTAGACTTGAATCTGTTTTTCTAATGTTAATTTATGTCCCTTATTCAATAACTATAAACTAATAGTAACTACATTCTGTAATTAGCCAATTTATCCCATTATTTTATTGCTAGTTGCTTGACTATGCCGAACAAGTGTTCTGCACCGAATTGTACGAGTAATTATTACCCTAGTAGAGATCCTTATGTTCCAGTGTTTATACTTCCTTCCAAGCCCCTGAATTACGCCAAGAGTGGATAAAAGCTCTTCACCGAGAGAACGTAACTGACCTTAAACATATATTCGTTTGTTTTAATCACTTCCGGTTAGAATACGTAGAACGTGTATATAAAGTACCGAATCCTTATGGCACATTTCATATCACTTCCTAAAACACATCGCCAAATTTCAGTTAGTTCTTCTTTGACTATCGATTCAACTCTAAATGTAACAGCATACCATGATGAAGAACCTGTAACTATCCTTAACTGCGATAAATGGCATATAACAAATTGAACTTCTACCTGTGAAATTTCGAATTAATCTAAATTTCTCTCTTTCTCCAACTCTGTCCAGTTGCACACTACGAAAGCTTGCAAATACATTAACAAAGTTATTATTAAGCTTGAAGAGGGTATCTCAGGATCTTTTGACATAAATTCCAATGATACTTCCACGCTAGCTCCACCCACTCTCTACAACTAGTGCTAGGTTTTCTTATCCCATCATTGTGCAGGTAATTGTTGACATTGAACGTTGTGGACTTTCAGTTCAGGTCTTTTTCACAGACAACTATCCACTAAATGTAAATCTTTTTAAAGTATTCTCTTCGGATCAGAAAACATAACAACCATTGGTCCCTCATCCTCTTTGTGCAAACAAATCACTTATTCTTACGTTTTACTTTGTACATATAGTAAAGACAATTCGTAACAATTGGCTAAATTTGAAAAATGATAATATAATCGGACTTTTATCTACCCAAAGCTCGAAGATTTTTTGCCAACCTACACTCGATATCCTCTAAACCTACAGACTGCCTCCTTCACTGATATTCATCAGATTTATAGGTTAGAGCAAACAGCATTGCGAAACTTGCACCGACGTCACAGCCAAAGCATGTTGGCCATCGAAGTTAGAGCGCCAAAATGTTAAATTAGCTCTCCGAATTTTCGACGACTCTCCCAGCGCAGCCCTCAAGATTTGCAACGAACCTCGCCTCGAACGTTTCAAAAACCATACCGCTGAATTCATCGATATCGTCGTTGTGGTCTGAAAATTGTTTAACGTTAATCGGCCTAACAAAGACAAACGTTTGAATGACGAAATATTCCAAACAATTAGTTTTTAATGATTCTAGATATGAGCTCATTAATTGCATTGTGAACTGGCTCACTGCCTGGAGATCATTACCCGGGAAACATGGCAAATTGAGTCCACAGACTTTCTCTTCCTTCAAACATACTTGTGAAGCGCTACCGATTCTAGTCAACCATTTAACTTCAAAACGTGGATTTTCCTACGTACTTACTTCTGTCTTACAAACAGATCCGCTAGAACACCACTTCGGATTGTATAGAATGATGTCTCGCTCAAATTATCATGTTTCCTTTAGTCAGATTCTCGAAACTGAACGCCGACTCAAAGTCTCAAGCATCCTGAAGCTATTTTCACACAGCCTTGTAAAGAATATAAATTAAAATATTTCAAATCATTCACCTCCAATGAAGCCGCCAATCATTCTCATACCGACCTAAATCCATTTCTTTCAAAGTTACAATATATATTTACTGTAATTCTTGACAATGAAACCAACCATCCAATCTTTGGCTTTTATTGCAGGTTACTGTGTCCATCAATTTTCCAAGAGTCACAAGTTTCAGAATTGCCGACTTTGTTTAAATTTCCAAACCACTGACAGAGATCTGTTATTCGATCCAGAGGAATCTATTAATCACAAGCTTATTGAAATCTTGGACCGGTGTTCTTTGAAGTGGCCATCAGATCCAGTCTTAGATTATATCGTCACTCTTTGGCGGATTCTAATAACTTTGAAACAGGATGTCGATACACAGTGGGTATTTTCAGGGGTGTAAGTGGAAATAGGAAAACTATGCTAGATAGACTCTAATGAAGTATTATTGACATATAGGTTATCGGTAGCTGCAAACCGAATGGCACCATCAAAAATATTGTCGAGCGAAACATGACGTAACAGATTCTTGCTTTGCAATTCTGATGGTTGGGAAGTGTTACGGAAATTAGTTTTAGTGGCTTCAAACTGCCTTATCTCTAACTTTGTTGAGAATTTTAACTCACAAGTAGCTTCACGAGAAGATAGCCGTAAATTAAAGAAGTTAAAAGTTCAATATGTAAATTAATGATTCGTGTTAAGTAGTATATTCGTTGTGTATTGGCTCTGTGTGGCGAAAATATCTGTTGATTATTGGTTTACTATGTTTAATTCCTATATTAATTGTAGAATACTGATTGACATCAGAGAATAATGTTAAATCTAGAACTAGTTACCTGGCACTCAGTTAAAATGTTATTTTAAATATGACTTCTTTTTAATCCATGGTGTTTTACAGTCCGGCCTGAGTATAGCAGGCTATGGTCCAACATATTATCCATCTTTGATCCATCTCCTAATTTAACTGAAGACTGCCCAAGGATTTTTCTGCAAAATAGGATATACTGTAGTTCATTGTATTTAATATTTAGATATTAGTGATTCGAGATCCAAAAAGAGTACAATAATTTCTAAACATGCTACAAATTTTGGAAACAAATTTCAACAAGGATTTGACAAAAAGTGATGACACATACTTTTTCCTAAAATCAATATAATAGACCTACCATATGAATATACCTTTGTTTCTCAACATGAACAAATACAACTATAGTGTTACTTATCAAATCTTCAAAGTTTGAACAATTCTGTCTCAGGATAAAAAAGTTACGTTGATATTCAAAAAATCGACAAATCTGCTTTAGATGAACCATGGATTACCAGAAATAGAATTTATTTGAGTTATATCTATCACAACTCTATTATAGGCTAACCAAATATCCTAAAAAAGTTATTATTTAGTATAATATCTTCTTATGGCTATTTCCACAGTGAAATTTTAAATAATCCTATATACAGAAGCTAGTGGCAGGCAAGTGGAGCATTGCACTTTTCTGCTACGTCATCATCACAAATTTTGAAAATTTCATTTTTTTGATTGAAATCGATAGAGTATACAAAATCATCTCTAAATCCGTATTTACACGAAATTTGAATGATTTTATTGACCACTTTTCCAAATGTCACGTTTTGAGAATCTGGGCAGTGTACGGTTAATCCTGTTCACCTTCTAACAGAGCTTTCCTTAATGATGCATTTATTAAGTTACCATCATCAGGCAAGCTTGGCTTTCTTGGTGGCCTTATCTATTCCGCATTAGATATATCACAGTCACTCAATGGGGATATTGGCAATGGGATAGAAATATAAATTCCTCCATGTACTCCATAAAATACATCAAATGCCTTAATAGATTTCAGATTGGCCTCGAGTTCTGTGAGTTCAGCTGTAGGAGACACACCACAGTTCTGCGAGCTGAAGATATTTTGTCACATATTATTGGTTTGTGTGTGGTACACTTCTTAGAGTAATCTCCCTAGTCCTGAAGGTTCCATGGGCTTCTGAAATTTATTTTTCGATATTTTCCCAAACATGATTCTTATCATCATATATGATAATGATGAACTTAAAGAGCCAAACAGTTTGGACTTATTCTCATGAACTAAGTTTACTAACATAGAAATCTCATATGAAGAATAATTTTTAGCAGGGGTCTTCACCCCATTGGACAAAGGATATAAGTGGAACAATTAAGGCACCGTATTTCCCCGAATAAGCGCCCCAGCGCTTATTGTTTTCGTGGGCCAAAATTATCTGAATTTTTGTGAAAAATCCAGAATATAATATTTTGGTCGGTTCTATTGGTTTTCCAAAAGTATACCTACCGAATTTGCCAAAATCAATGGAATTACATTACAGTGATCAACTAATGTGTATAAATGTTATCATACCAATGTCATTTTTATTGACCCGGCGCTTATTCGTGGAAATACGGTATTATTGAATTTTTGATTTGCTAATTATAAATTTTTGTGAATTATATATCATTCGAAATTATGGAGTTATCACTGTGAACATGTAGGTCATAGACTAAATTAGAAGTTCAAGCCAGTAAATCAACTAGTACGTTGATAGGAAATTCATTGGGTTTACATAAATTTGAAAATCATAGTGGGTATAAAAATATAGTATAATACACAAAATATTATATATCCTAAATTATTCATGTTTTCCAAACTACTCGCGTTCTTACAACTTGCACTCGGGCCTGCGGCCCACGCTTGTATATCAAACATATTCCTTTCAAAGTATATGCTGGTTGTATTTTATACAGTATTATATTAGAGATGCACCGGATCCACTTTATTTGGTTCCGGCCGGATCCGGACCTCGCAGGATCCTGGATCACAGATCCGGCCGGAACCGGATTTTACCATATCCGGGTCCGCTTTTGCATATTCCATCAGTCTAATACGGACTTGTTAGATGATATGAACACGAAGTAGGGAATACAAGACTCTAACATATCTTCAATAAGATTAAAGTATTATAGTTGTCACGTACACTAAATCAAAATACTAACTGATTCCAGCTGACAGTTTTTAAGTACGCACCAACCGAAATATAATAGACGAGCCCTTCAGTCTCGGTCGCGTTGCGACAGATCGGTGCTACGCACCTCAAGTTAACAGCCGCTATGCGGCCTTACTCCTCTCTAAACTTATTAAGTAATAATTATATTACAATATTTCTTAAGATTAAATTGCGGGTAACTTTGTATGTAACGATTTTAGAATAGATAAATCTGGAACTAATAATCAGTTAATTAATAAAATATTTCTAAAGATAGTTTGATCTGTTAGCTTTGAAATTTAGAATCGAGACAGTCATGGTAGCTCTTTTTCTCAAATAGCAACTATAATATACATTAACTCAACGATCTATGATTCTTAATATTAATTAGTTCTCTTAACTTTGGTATGTGACGATTTTAGGATGGAGAATTTCTGGAATTAATAGTGAGTTATATTTATATAAATTTGACAATATTTCTTAAGATTAAATTGCGGGTAACTTTGTATGTAACGATTTTAGAATAGATAAATCTGGAACTAATAATCAGTTAATTAATAAATTATTTCTAAAGATAGTTTTGATCTGTTAGCTTTGGAATTTAGAATCGAGACAGTCATGGTACTTCTTTTTCTCAAATAGCAACTATAATATACATTAACTCAACGATCTATGATAATTAGTTACTAAATATATCGGTTGAATTCTGCCTGTATGACCTTCGGGAATTATTTAGTTTGCTCAACCAAAATGTTGCTTAGCTTACAACGATATTTATCCCGAGATTTATAGTTTGTAAGGCACTGGAGATTTAATTGCTATTAATGGTATATGATATAATTTGAAACATTATATAATAGAACATGCATACCACTTGAATTAAAACTATAATTGTTTACACAATTGTACTTCCAATCCCCTGGAGGGTTTACACAGCAAAACTACTAAGAGTCTACTGCGAGCCACTCGTGTTACCAGGCCCCTTCTCCCTTCGAGTGACACCTATGGATATGGAAGTTGTTGCTCATTGAGCTTTTGTTAGTAGATAGGAACTCCTTAGAGAGTGCTGTTGATTGTGTATTCGTTGACTCGATACCCCGTAGATAGGAACTCCTTAGAGAGTGCTGTTGATTGTGTATTCGTTGACTCGATACCCCGTAGATAGGAACTTAGTAGAGAGTGCTGTTGATTCTGTATTTGTTGACTCGATACCCCGTAGATAGGAACTTAGTAGAGAGTGCTGTTGATTGTGTATTCGTTGACTCGGTACCCCGTAGATAGTAACTTAGTAGAGAGTGCTGTTGATTGTGTATTCGTTGACTCGATACCCCGTAGATAGTAACTTAGTAGAGAGTGCTGTTGATTGTGTATTCGTTGACTCGATATCCCGTAGATAGGAACTTAGTAGAGAGTGCTGTTGATTGTGTATTGGTTGACTCGATACCCCGTAGATAGGAACTTAGTAGAGAGTGCTGTTGATTGTTTATTCGTTGACTCGATACCCCGTAGATAGGAACTTAGTAGAGAGTGCTGTTGATTGTGTATTGGTTGACTCGATACCCCGTAGATAGGAACTTAGTAGAGAGTGCTGTTGATTGTTTATTCGTTGACTCGGTACCCCGTAGATAGGAACTTAGTAGAGAGTGCTGTTGATTGTGTATTGGTTGACTCGATACCCCGTAGATAGGAACTTAGTAGAGAGTGCTGTTGATTGTTTATTCGTTGACTCGATACCCCGTAGATAGGAACTTAGTAGAGAGTGCTGTTGATTGTGTATTGGTTGACTCGATACCCCGTAGATAGGAACTTAGTAGAGAGTGCTATTGATTGTTTATTCGTTGACTCGGTACCCCGTAGATAGTAACTTAGTAGAGAGTGCTGTTGATTGTGTTAGTTCTTTAGGAGATTTTGGCTGAATACAGATAGAAGTTGGTTAGTAATTTATGTAAACAAATTATGTACCTGTTGAAGCCTTATCATGCTCTATTAGTATTCCCTCTAATCTAAAACTTAAGATTATGCAAATTACACTATACTGATTTCATTATTATATATTATTATTATGCTAATCTTATAATTATCTAAATGTTAATTAATATTATTTACACTAATCTTTTCTTCTTTTTCTTGAACTGCTGTTTTGGCTAAAAATAGGGAAAAAGAAATATGAAGTACCATAATAGTTACAATGACATAATGTAAATTACCTTGAGCACCTTGTCCAAAACATCCAGCATTCTAAATGCCAACTGCTGGTTTACAGTGGCGCCTCCTCTCCTGCCTCTATTCCTGTTTTTCCATTTTTTAGGATTTGAGTTGATGGCAGGGGGCACAGTGTCGTTGGCAGGGGGCACAGTGTCGTTGGCAGGGGGCACAGTGTCGTAATTTTCACTTTCCGTTTCCATATTATTAAATAGTATTTTTCGAATTATATTACATTGTTTCAGATGAATATATTTATATGTTTTAGATCCTTACACATAGATTAGTTTGAATGAGAATTAGCGACTAAGTTAAATTTAATTGCCTATCTAGCTCCAGCAGTTGTAATTAAGCAGGAATACGTATATCTTATATCTAGGAATTACACAATTAATTTCAAGTAAATTACTCACCTTATTGTGAAATGGTCTTCAGATTGAAAAGTAGTCTGTTGATTTCAGTATTTTCGGATCGAAAAGTTGTTCAAAATATTGAAAGGATTGAAAAGTCGGATTGAAAAATAGGAATGTTGCTGAAAGTCCTTTTTTTAACTCAATACCCAGTGTATAGTAGTTATTGAGACAGAGTGATTATTGCTTAGTATTTACCTTTGTACAGCTCATTCTATTTTGTAAAACTGGGTAACAAATGTATCAATGAATACACAATAATAATTACTAACCTTATTGTGAAATGATTCTGAATGTTGATAGACATGCTTATAGTTCTACTGGGGTACACTATCATGATTTATCTTTTTGTTTCGTGAATTTGATGACTGGAAGGTATCGAGTGTAGGTATCGAGTGTTATGAAATTATATGTGAAATGTAATAATACAAAAATTGCACAGATTTAATGGCGCTAAGTGGGTCTCGTGTAGATACCAAATATAATCAAGTATAACAGAGCCCACAGCAGCCGGAGCCATAAAATAATCAGATAAGTGATCATAAAGAGTAATTAAACTCCTGGCCAATAAAAAATGATGAGTATCAAAAACTTTGATTGAAATAATTTTCTAAGTTATGAACTTATGAACTCATCAAGAAGGGCGCTAGTTCTGACCTTAGAGAGCCTGAACTGTAAGCAGCCGACGTAATATTCATCAATGCGATGAAACATTACTAAGCAAAAAAGAAGGAATCAAAATGTTCATTTCCTTCTAGACGGCTACTAAGTCTATGATGTAAAATACAGACTTTCTGTGCATTAAAAATCGGATCACATTCAATAGGAGTGTCTAACTTATTGTGTAAATAGTTAGGGAGAATGTTCCAATTCATTGAGTTGACATGAGTACAGTCAACTGATAATATGTCAATTCCAGCCAAGGCGGCTAACATATTAAGTTCAACATTTGTACCCCAAGCATTGGGTGCAGAAATAGCGTTAATATGTTCATGCATATAAGTATACTCGTATAAGTATACTCGTATACAAATTAATATTAAACAAGCACCCCTTTTGGGACGGGGAATTAAAAATTAAAAATTAATATTTTTAATCAGCTTTATCAAAAATTGTGATATCGTTAAGCGGGAAATTTCCAGAGCAAACCACACTAGTGATTAAAGTGTGGTCAATAAATTAGTATTAATAATGTTACTCAGTAGTTTATTAACATTAAACTTACTAATGATACATTGCATTAATCTATATTATTAAATCTCGATTGTTGTTTGTTTGTGTGTGTGTGTGTGTTTGTCCGGATTATATTAAAGTGATGGGGGAATAAAAACCGCAATTAATATTGGGATATAAACTAACTTTCAAATGTTATAATAGGTAAACAATTGTTATAATAGGTAAACAAGTATGCTGAAGACGATTTTCGCGGTTATATTTTTCTAATATGAATATTTGTTGTTGTTGTTTACACAAATAGGTAAACAAATTAATGAAAATTCAAAATCAACCTAGAAGTTAGCTTTCACGGGTATTATAGGTAAACAAGTATGCTGAAGACGATTTTCGCGGTTATATTTTTCTAATATGAATATTTGTTGTTGTTGTTTACACAAAATAGGTAAACAAATTAATGAAAATTCAAAATCAACCTAGAAGTTAGCTTTCAACGGGTATTATAGGTAAACAAGTATGTTGAACACGAATTTCGCGTTTAAATTTTAGAATATGAATATTTGTTGTTGTTGTTTACACAAAATAGGTAAACAAATTAATGAAAATTCAAAATCAACCTAGAAGTTAGCTTTCAACGGGTATTATAGGTAAACAAGTATGTTGAACACGAATTTCGCGTTTAAATTTTAGAATATGAATATTTGTTGTTGTTGTTTACTCAAAATAGCTAAACAATTTAATGAAAATTCAAAATCAACCTAGAAGTTAACTTTCAATAGGTATTATAAGTGAACAAGTGTGCTGAATACGAATTTTGCATTTATATTATTCTAATATGAGTCTTTGTTGTTGTTTTTTTCACTTTCCGTTTCCATATTATTAAATAGTATTTTTCGAATTATATTACATTGTTTCAGATGAATATATTTATATGTTTTAGATCCTTACACATAGATTAGTTTGAATGAGAATTAGCGACTAAGTTAAATTTAATTGCCTATCTAGCTCCAGCAGTTGTAATTAAGCAGGAATACGTATATCTTATATCTAGGAATTACACAATTAATTTCAAGTAAATTACTCACCTTATTGTGAAATGGTCTTCAGATTGAAAAGTAGTCTGTTGATTTCAGTATTTTCGGATCGAAAAGTTGTTCAAAATATTGAAAGGATTGAAAAGTCGGATTGAAAAATAGGAATGTTGCTGAAAGTCCTTTTTTTAACTCAATACCCAGTGTATAGTAGTTATTGAGACAGAGTGATTATTGCTTAGTATTTACCTTTGTACAGCTCATTCTATTTTGTAAAACTGGGTAACAAATGTATCAATGAATACACAATAATAATTACTAACCTTATTGTGAAATGATTCTGAATGTTGATAGACATGCTTATAGTTCTACTGGGGTACACTATCATGATTTATCTTTTTGTTTCGTGAATTTGATGACTGGAAGGTATCGAGTGTAGGTATCGAGTGTTATGAAATTATATGTGAAATGTAATAATACAAAAATTGCACAGATTTAATGGCGCTAAGTGGGTCTCGTGTAGATACCAAATATAATCAAGTATAACAGAGCCCACAGCAGCCGGAGCCATAAAATAATCAGATAAGTGATCATAAAGAGTAATTAAACTCCTGGCCAATAAAAAATGATGAGTATCAAAAACTTTGATTGAAATAATTTTCTAAGTTATGAACTTATGAACTCATCAAGAAGGGCGCTAGTTCTGACCTTAGAGAGCCTGAACTGTAAGCAGCCGACGTAATATTCATCAATGCGATGAAACATTACTAAGCAAAAAAGAAGGAATCAAAATGTTCATTTCCTTCTAGACGGCTACTAAGTCTATGATGTAAAATACAGACTTTCTGTGCATTAAAAATCGGATCACATTCAATAGGAGTGTCTAACTTATTGTGTAAATAGTTAGGGAGAATGTTCCAATTCATTGAGTTGACATGAGTACAGTCAACTGATAATATGTCAATTCCAGCCAAGGCGGCTAACATATTAAGTTCAACATTTGTACCCCAAGCATTGGGTGCAGAAATAGCGTTAATATGTTCATGCAATTCCTGCTCACTGTGTATGCCAGATGTGCGCATAACATTGTAATGATGCTGGGTACTGGTAATGAATGTATTAATCAGATTGTACTTTAATATCTCGAAATAATTTTCAGTGCCAAATATTATATGAGATAGGGTACGGTACAAACAGTTACCATCTGGTTGAACATTATACACTGAAACATTCTGACCAAAATATGTTGTCAGTTGTGCTTTAAGTGAGGTGTAATAATTGCTTACTGCACTTCGAGTCTCACGGATAGGTAAAATTAGTATCGCGTGTAATCCAATACAATGCGCAAACTTCTGCCGCATTGGGATAGTAAGATTATTCACCGTACCATTGAGAAAATACTCTGACAAATCGAATGGATCTCGAATGATTGCATCAAATATACATTCACGATCTGATAATGGTGATACAGTGTTTTCAGCTATATCCATTTTGTCTATAACTTCCAATGGGCTAATAGTACTGTCATTAAACTCAAAAAGTTTCATGATTTTACCTTTGCCATCAGATATATTTGGGACAGACTCTCTCTTTGCAGGAGCAATAGCCTCAGGCAAAGGAGTCATTGTCAATTGGGAACTTGGGAATGTTTCATTCAATAGAGAACATATTTCATGTATGTCTTCTATGGGCTCAATTTTAGAAGAGGATTTAAAAACTTCCCTATAGACTACATTTCTAATCCAAACTTCCCCAGATTTTGATTTGTCAGTTCCACATACCATTATTTTTAGTCCCAATGGATTTTTAACTCTACTCAATGCAACATAGAGTTGGCCATGACTAAAAATGGCTTCAGGGGATGGCAGATATAGACCAACGGTATCCAAACTCTGACCTTGCCCTTTGTTAATTGTGATACAATAGGCCAAGCGGATTGGAAACTGCCTCCTTCTTAGAATAAATGGAAGTTCAGACTCAGAAGAAGTCAATATAATTCGTGGTATAAACACTCGCTTATGCTTGTTTGTACCAGTTGCGATCTCCGCGTCAATTACTCGGTTTTAGAATGCTCTAATAATCAACCGAGTACCATTACAAAGACCCTCATCGGGATCAAGGTTACGCAATAGAATTACAGTCGCAAACAATTTCAAGAATAGCCGATGAGGGGGCATACCGTTAGGAGTGATGGAATTTAAAAACTCATTTGGAAAATTTACTGCAGCAGAACCTTCTACAGAATCTGCGCTCAACAGAGTTATACCATCACCAGGAAGCTGATGAATTACGTAATCGTTTATTAAATCAGCTGTATCATTTTTAGGACACAGAATAATTTTTTGACTTACATAATCACGATCAGCATAATTTACATTTATATCACCATAGACTGAAGTAACCAAGTCTGTAATGGAATCACCTGGTACTACAAATTTGTTATCTATGTGAATCATTTGATTTTCATCCTCAGGTTCAGTGCCTTCTCCTACTCTTAATAAAAAGTTGGAAAATTTACTGACCTCGAGGGCATCTTGTGACAATAATGTTTGGAGGCGCATATTTATAGTTAGCTTCATTACTTTAACATAACGCCAGAGATATGACCTGTTCAGACAGGAAGAGACCACTTCGGCTCTCGACCCATGCTTAACCACTGGGGGTATCTGGCGGAAGTCGCCTCCAAAAACCATTACTTTGCCACCAAAGGGGAGATCACAGGAACAAATATCCCTCAAACTGCGATCAACACACTCAGCTACATGCTTATTTGACATGCACGCTTCATCCCATACCAAAAGTTTTGTACGCTTAATTAGCTGTGCCAAAGCACTCTGTTTCGAAATGTTACATACAGATAACTCATTGATATCAATGGGAACTTTCAACCTAGAGTGGACAGTCCGCCCTCCTGCGAGGAGGAGAGCGGCTATGCCACTGCTAGCTAACCCAAGGGCAATTTGACTCTTCGAGCGAACTTGAGCCAAAAGTATATTATAAAGGAATGTCTTCCCTGTGCCCCCGGGACCATCTACAAAGAATATTTTGGGATACTGCTCAGGATCATTTACCGCTGCTATTATAGAGGTAAATACACTAAGCTGATCAGAATTAAGAGAAGGAACATCATGAACAACTATTGCTAGCTGCTCATCAACGTTATAATCTAATTCTCTCTGAATTAGAAGAGCCTCCTCGTATGGACTTCTGGTATGAATGGGTATTGGCATCCCTGGGAAATCTGCTAGAGATTTACCCTGGTTTTGCAAACGCTTATCAATATCCACTAATACAGCATTAAGTATGTGCTCATCGACCTCGATATCGGGCACAGATTTTCTAGCACGATGCAGAAAGTCATCAGAAAAAGCAAATTTATACTTTTCCCAAAGAGCCGCAGGATTACATGGTTCGTTATAGAGTAGAATGGTAACGAATAGATGACGTAACTGTGGAGGCATATGCCACGAAGCAGCCATATCCAAACACATATCATATTCGCTATCATCTTCCAGCAATCCGCGGTGGCATGCGGCCTCCTTGAAGGTACCACAAACAGTTCCGTCAGGAAGAGTACGAATAGCCTCAAAGCTTGTACAGGCAGTGACGTGATTCAACAGAATTCTCAAGAAGAACTGCTCTCCCTCAGTTGGATGAGCAGAAAACACTCGGCCAACCATCTTACCGTGCCCCTTAACTCGCGGCTTCCATTCTCGCTTAGTTTTATCCCATACAAAATATTCAGAAAATCTAAGTAAGAAATTGCCCGAGCAGATGGAAATTTTTGGTTAGCTAGAAACCATCCTGTTAGAGTGGAATGTTTTTCTACACTTAACACATCCTCAATATCAGCGTCATCTCGAAAAACGACAGATTGCTGATTTTCAAGATGAAGAGCTAACCTCATCACATGTGGCAGATTAGCATGGAGATCGTAAGAAAATATTCTATAGCAAGCCTCACATGCAGATATATACCGAGCTTCCACATAATTAGATACTTCATCTACCTGCCGGGGTTTATCAGTGTGATCACCCGACTGGAACTCGATAATGGCTCGGTCATGGCCTTTATAGACATACTTATAGAGGTACTTAACTGCTCTAACTGTGCTGCAAATTTCAACGTTAATGTGAGCATTATACTTTAACAAAAGGTATGGGTTATATGGTACAACCCAGCGATTGTCAAGTTTCATGCCTGCTACCTCTACAGTACGGGAGTTATCTCTGCGCCGATACAATGGGTAACCATCCTTAGTGGTGGTAGTAACGTCAGAGAATTTCTTTGGGTATTGTTTAGCACATGAACCATTGCGCATACAAACAGCAGCCTTCTTTGCAGTACCACATGGGCCATGTAACATACAGCGCTTCACAATTTGATGCAATCTCGGATTGAGATCAGGATCAGGAAGTTCAGCACATACAATCTTATCGTAATCAGAAGGGTCACGTGGTTTGCAATCATCAGCTAAGATCACCAATATATGAGCATGCGGAAGACCACGCTTCTGAAATTCAATTGTGTAGACGTGTGCAACGGTTTTACCAAGAACATGTTTCTTAAGAATGTCATCTAGTAATTCCCTTAGCTTTTGTTTAAAAACACGAACAATTAAATCGGGACGATCAGTAGCCTTCTGGTTAGGCAAAAGACTACTCGTTATTTCGTCCCAAAGCGGATTACATGTAAATGTAATGAATAAATCTGGCTTACCAAATTTCCGCACTATTGTCATTGCGTCCTGGTAAAGTTGGAACATTTGCCTCGGAGAGTTGGTATAGCTCGAGGGTAGAATAATATTCCGTCCCAAATCAGTCGCATTAGTGTCTCCTTTGGCAACAGCATCAGCCAATCCACTATACAGATCCACTCGGATCTTCTGCTGATTGAGCTTAATGTAGTTGAGCCGCTGCTGCTCAATCTTAGCGTACATGTCAACGATATACTGGTGGAATAGCCTTCCCGAGAGGTGCAGGTGGTTAAGCCCGCCCCTGAGCATCAGGCGATAGCTATAGAACTCCAGTGCAGTAACATCGCGTCTACCTCTGCTATGAGGGATACCAAGGTGCCAGCCATCATTTCCTAGGGGAAACAGTAAGACATAATGTAGCGAGTCATACGCACAGTGTGTTTCTGTGATCCTTTTGAGACCACCACTGTGGGCATGCAGTACAATATCCCTGTTTGTAACTCCCTCAGAGTAACCTCCACCTGGGAGCAGCACTGCAATTTCAGGAGCAGAAGGAGCATTGTATCGGCGTGGGTCTGGGCAACCATCAGCTCTGATGATCAACCTGATGTCCACTCCTCCTTGTGCTCGCATTAGATCAACTGCGTGCTTGAAGTGAGAGACATAGGGGTTAACCTCATGTAGCATTTGCTGCAAGGCCTTTAACTCAGGAAGTTCGGCCTCGCCTAGATGTCTCTGACGGTTTTCCACTTCAGCCTCTGCGGTACCGTCGTGGATGTAAATCTGGGCAAAGACTGGTGCCTCATCACTATTTGGAAGCAAACTTCCAATGTAATGGTGCACAACGCCCTGAATACGGAGGGTGTATACACCACGTCTAGCATTAGCAAGCTCTTTGTCGATATTTGCCCCGAGGGAACAAAACGCAAGGCTTGAGTTGTATGCTCGTATGTGGCTCCTAAAGTACTTGCCTCTGCTATCAACAGCTGTGAGCAGATGGCCTAGCAACTCAGGAAGTTTATCTAAGGAGGGAAGAACAACCTTGCCCTCTCCGCAACAGAGGGAAAACTTTGCACATGCTTTCGTACTTGTGGAAAGCTTTTCACTCTCCCAAAACTTAGCATCACAAATTGAACAATTATAGGACATACTACCTATTGAATGTTCATCAACCAAACCATCACTAACCTCAGAAGAGATTTGTGATCTGGCTAAATTGAGGTACCTCTTAGATTGGAGAGTCTTACTCGTCTCATACAACAGAGTCCGGGACTTCAAACGAACAATTCGCTCATTTCCAGACTCACTTTGTCTGAGGACCCCCTGGTGTATGCGCTGGTATTCCAGGCGATCAGCTGACTGAGCCTCAGACTCACTTTGTCTGAGGGTCTCCTGGTGTTTGCGCTTGTACTCCAAGCGCTCAGCTGATTCGGCCTCAGACTCACTTTGTCTGAGGGCCTCCTGGTGTTTGCGCTTGTACTCCAAGCGGTCAGCTGATTCAGCCTCAGACTCACTTTGTCTGAGGGCCTCCTGGTGTTTGCGCTTGTACTCTAAGCGCATAGCAGTCTCTGCGTCAGACTGCGCCAGTCTCCGAGAGGTTTGCCGCTCTCGTTGCTTCTCAAGACGGAGAGCTCTTTCGCCAGGAGTCTCATTCTCACGCATTGAGCGCTTTCGCTCAGCTTCCGTCTTGAACGGTTTAGCATTAGGAAAATTATTATCCGACATTCTTGAACAAAATTTATTCTTGAGCTCTATACAGCTACTATAGAGCTATTTATATAAAACTCTCTGCATACTTAGTTAGTTAATTTTCATTGGTTAATAAATTAATAATTCCTGCATGCATAAAGCTGTTATAAAAATTAACCAATTAAATTAATAATTTAAGTAGAAAATTCTCATTGGTTAACTACACTATTTTAACATTTTAATTAATCGAATTAACCATAGTATCTATCTATCATATCTGTTTAGTAACGCGAAATTTGTGTTCAGCATACTTGCTTACCTATAATACCCGTTGAAAGCTAACTTCTAGGTTGATTTTGAATTTCATTAATTTGTTTACCTATTTTGTCTTAACAACAACAAAAAATATTCATATGAGAAATTTATAAACGCGAAATTCGTGTTCAGCATACTTGCTTACCTATAATACCCGTTGAAAGCTAACTTCTAGGTTGATTTTGAATTTCATTAATTTGTTTACCTATTTTGTCTTAACAACAACAACAAATATTCATATGAGAAATTTATAAACGCGAAATTCGTGTTCAGCATACTTGTTTACCTATAATACTCGTTGAAAGCTAACTTCTAGGTTGATTTTGAATTTCATTAATTTGTTTACCTATTTTGTCTTAACAACAACAACAAATATTCATATGAGAAATTTATAAACGCGAAATTCGTGTTCAGCATACTTGCTTACCTATAATACCCGTTGAAAGCTAACTTCTAGGCTGATTTTGAATTTCATTAATTTGTTTACCTATTTTGTCTTAACAACAACAACAAATATTCATATGAGAAATTTATAAACGCGAAATTCGTGTTCAGCATACTTGTTTACCTATAATACCCGTTGAAAGCTAACTTCTAGGTTGATTTTGAATTTCATTAATTTGTTTACCTATTTTGTCTTAACAACAACAACAAATATTCATATGAGAAATTTATAAACGCGAAATTCGTGTTCAGCATACTTGTTTACCTATAATACCCGTTGAAAGCTAACTTCTAGGTTGATTTTGAATTTCATTAATTTGTTTACCTATTTTGTCTTAACAACAACAACAAATATTCATATGAGAAATTTATAAACGCGAAATTCGTGTTCAGCATACTTGTTTACCTATAATACCCGTTGAAAGCTAACTTCTAGGTTGATTTTGAATTTCATTAATTTGTTTACCTATTTTGTCTTAACAACAACAACAAATATTCATATGAGAAATTTATAAACGCGAAATTCGTGTTCAGCATACTTGTTTACCTATAATACCCGTTGAAAGCTAACTTCTAGGTTGATTTTGAATTTCATTAATTTGTTTACCTATTTTGTCTTAACAACAACAACAAATATTCATATGAGAAATTTATAAACGCGAAATTCGTGTTCAGCATACTTGTTTACCTATAATACCCGTTGAAAGCTAACTTCTAGGTTGATTTTGAATTTCATTAATTTGTTTACCTATTTTGTCTTAACAACACAACAAATATTCATATGAGAAATTTATAAACGCGAAATTCGTGTTCAGCATACTTGTTTAGCTATTATAACATTTGAAAGTTAGTTTATATCCCAATATTAATTGCGGTTTATATTCCCCCATCAATCCGGACAAACACACACACACACACACAAACACAAACAAACAACAATCGAGATTTAATAATATAGATATACGTATTTACTAGAGAATATAAATCGATAGGTCTTATCCGATTAGGTATTAACCGAATTATTCATAATGCATTTGATAGGGGGGGAAATCGATATTAGAGAATAGTGCGTATTATCCGAGAGTACGTCTTAAGCCGAGTAGTAACTAAGCGAGTTCCACTGTAAGTAATTGTCTATTCAAAATAATACATTTTTTAAGCAATCCAGATCAAACTTGAGTTCGAAGTTTCTTATCCATATTTTCCTCAATCTGTCAATCAAAGATATTTAAATAGTTTATGTCTCCTATTACTTCATAAAATCACAATAAATTTGAATTGGCGTAGAGTATGTCACTATTGAATAGTTTTTGTAAGTAATTAGAGGTTACTTATTGATTAATAGAATCAATTAAATAGTTGATACGCATACAGATTCGGATCCGGTGGATCCGGTAACCTCATCTCGGATCCGGCCAGATCCCGGATCCACCACAAATGGGGAAATCCGGCCGGATCCAGGATCCGGTGCACATCTAGTATTTATAGGTAGCACATACAATAATAATCTAGTAGCATAGTGGCTCGTCCCACTCCGAACAAAATAATCAAACAAATCATTGTGATTTAAAATATAAGATACAAATAGACATAAATATAGATAGAAATATAGAATAAATACTGGTTTGATATTGATGGTTATAAGTAGATTGATTGTGAGAATCTAAAAGAGGTAGATTAAAAGAAATTGATTCAAAATATGTAGATATAATTAGAGAATGGAAACTCACCAAATTATAAGTTGATAGTTAATTTGATCTTGTTATTTTTCAACAGATTCAGTACCTCTGGATTCTAATGTGATTAGTATGAAACACGATACAGTCAACTCCGCTTAATATAGCCACCTCGGGACCAAGTTGTTTTGACCCGATTAAGCGGAGAAACTGATTAACCGAAAATATTGTAAGCCAAACTGTAATTCTGTCCTATAAATCCTGTGAAATTTTGACCCGATTAAGCGGAGAAACCGATTAACCGGTGGCTCTATTAAGCGGAGTTGACTGTACTTGTATTATTCAATATAGAAGTGATTAAAATTTAAAAGGGAACTTACTTCAATAATATTTTTCATCAATTTTAACTTTTTAAACTGCAGAGCAATTTCTGCATTTCCTAATTTTCTCTTTAGACATTTGGAGGCCTCTGAGCTTTCTAAATGTTCTTGAGATTGTTTGGGATCTGAAGAGGATTGTTTAGGATCTGGAGAGGGTTGTTTGGGATCTGGAGAGGATTGTTTTTTAGTATCAAAGTTTAAATTTTCCATTCTAACGATTGTATTTTGCATTTTGGTATAATACTTGCTTTTAACTAGTATTTAAAGAATTATTTGCTTATGACTATTACGGGAGCCAATGAAATAATGGGCCAATGCGCCAAATAAACTGGTGTATTATTTGATTGGAACAATTTAAAATTGCTTATGACTACTTCGGTAGCCAATTAAATAATGTTTCAAAACGCTAAATTAACAGAGTATTATTTGATTGGGCAGGTTAACGAAATCAAAACAACATTACATTTATATGATTACCTCTTTCTTAAAGTTATCTTGTTTGTTGCTTCTAAGTGTATTTCTGTTAATTTGGAGATATTGATCTTCTCAGTACGTAGAGCTGGTATAATGGGGTGTTTATCGCTTTGTGTGGTGAGTTTCCTCAAATAAAATATGGAAACAAATAAACACGTTTAGTGTAAAAAAGTATTGGAATGGACACTTAATGTATTAATACATACATCATAGAATCTTCATACGCGTTATTATTGAGACTTGTATAATTTGCAGCTCAAAGTAGAATCTTTAGAATGCAATTACTCAGGTATTACACTTAACAGAGACACTATCCGAAAGCATTCATTCACGATTCGTAAGAGCTATCATTAGTAAGTGGGCAAATCAAGGATATAATATTGAATAAAAATATCATAGAGGAAAACTGTTAAGATCTCCTTTAAATACGTATAGACAATGTTGAACTATTAAGCAAATTGGATCAAAATGTTCACTACCTGTTATGTTAGACTACTCCCAACTTGTCCATTGTTGACAGAGTCGCTTATCCTTGAACAAAAAACAGTTTCTGCATTTCTTTGTCTTACTACATGAGGTATTTGTCGGATGTCTATAATCATATCGATACATTGACTGCTCAACATATATCTACATACAGAGGCGGCGCGAGGGTGGGGCCTGTACCCCACCTGAATTTAAGTGTGCCCCACCTCATTAATGTATGTGTGTCCCAGTTTAATAGCCTGTGCCCGACCTGTGACGCAATTGTGGCCCACGAGTGGCGGCTGGCTAGCGCGGCCACTGTCTACAAATCTATACTATTAAAACACAAGCCTGGGTGTGTGTGTGTATATGTGTGTGTGTATATATTTGTTTGTATGTTACGAGTTGATTGAAGAAAGTGGACGGTTTCCAAATGGGATTTTTGGCATATAGGGGTAACATTTGGCACCCGCCAACAAGTTGAGTTTTTCCACTCAAAATTTCTCACACCTCGACAAGTTATGACGTCATTGTCACATTTCGAGAACCCTGAAAATTCACTTAATCGCACATAATTCGCGCCCTTTAAGAGATAAAAATCTGAAAATTTAATAGAATATGTACATTAATGATGCGAACACGTTGGTCACGCCAGATCGCCACTATGCTGACTCATTATCGCATGATGACGTAATCATTAAAATTTCACATCAATATTAGGAGTATATAAACCACACACCAACCGGAAAGCGGTTGGTGTGTGGTTGTGTTCTGCCGCGAAGCGACCAGCAAGCGAAGCGCGCTAGTAAATAATTAAATAATTAATTCATGAGTACATTTAACAAAAATAATATTGTGGAAATCGTAGTTCAAAAACCATTATATATAGTTGCTCAAATAATTCTATGAGCGTTACAAACTCTCGAAAAGTTCCGAAAATCCAGAATTCGTTGACAGAGTTGCAACGGATTAAATCTTAGAGTAAAATGTCGAAACAATACTCCGAGAGAGTACTTAAAGTGTAGCCGACATAGATTCCTATGAGCGTGACCTTCGTTATATAAGGCTTTACTACTCCTCCGAACCATGGATTACTTAAAGGCCGTTGATTATTAGCTGACATATCTTTATCTTAATAGCTATTAGTGACAGACCTGAGAAATGCATTATAATTGTACAGGAAGTTAGGAACATGATATCAAGGCATACATAACACCCTTAGGAATTGTGATATATCACCATTTGATTACGTAATCGCTATTTTTCGTGGGAATTATCGTGTTTTTATAGCCTGCTTTTAACATAGTTAAACGCGTTATAAATGTTCAAAATTGGAACATGAGGATGTCCATAACTCGTTGAATTAAATATATCGACATTAGAAGTGGAATGTTGACACATTCCTCGGTTGCCAGGGAAATGCATATTTCTTAAAATGAGCCATAACTCAAAAACTATCTATTTTATGTAAACTATGCTAGTACTGATGTATCTGCAATTGGTAACTTCCTATTCATTGATAATGCTTTTTCTAGGCCGAACTTAAATAATCTTTGAGATAATGAGATTATTAGCACGTAATTCTTGATATAGTATACACTCATTATCTCAAAGATTATTGAAGTTAGGCCTAGAAAAACAGGCTATAAAAACACGATAATCATAATTCCCACGAAAAATAGCGATTACGAACCAAATGGTGATATATCACAATTCTAAAGGGTGTTAAGTA
Organism: Hexactinellida sp. DTS-2022; assembly: GCA_028753945.1. Lineage (NCBI taxonomy): Eukaryota > Metazoa > Porifera > Hexactinellida > Hexactinellida sp. DTS-2022. Next base: position 2,473,532 of record JAPNXP010000013.1, on the reverse strand, counting down.
TGCCTTGATATCCTGTTCCTAACTTCCTATACAATTATAATGCATTTCTCAGGTCTGTCAATACTAGCTATTTAGATAAAGATATGTTAGCTAATAATCAATGCCCTTTAAGTAATCCATGGTCCAGCAAAATCTACTAGTAGTAAGGCCTTATATAACGAAGGTCACGCTAGGAGATACTTTTAATACAATGGATCGAAGTGATAGAGCTCTTCGACATTGTGTAGTCGGTGCAGCTCTACACCAAGTTTATGGCCGCTGAACACAGGGTTACTGTGTGTTGTAGCTGACAATGTGTCATGAGCATAGATAGTGTCTACTCTCCACATATTGGGATTAGTGTGAGTAGCATTGATAACTAATATCTCGCTATCTCCGCTAGAGAACCCAATATAGCTAATACTACATCAGTACCCCATTCATTTGGATTGCTTATGAAGTCTAAATGATTGTTCAAATCCTCTTCACAGCTATAATGTAACATTTTCATTACATTAAAACAGTGTAGAGGGCTGTTTCGAAATTGACGAATCAATTGAAATTTTAAGTGTTCACATATTGCCTCTGTACCAAAAATAATACGCGCTAAGGATCGGTAAAGACAATTATCATCTCCAGTTACAGGGCATAGTTCACAATTGTGACCAAACAAATGTGATAGCCTTGCTTCAAGCGACGCGTAGTAATCTTTCAAAGTGCTATCAACAATAACCATTACATTATTTCGGATAGATAGTATTGGTTGTATTTCCATATCAAGTGTCATTGCTATATGGTTGCATCATTAGGGAAAATTGGTTAACAGAACCTGTTAGAGATTCTATCAATTCAGTTTGTCGAACTTGAGAGATAGGCAAACTTCCCTCTTTTTCAGTATCAGCTGGAACCGAGTCTGGCTCAGAATCAGAAAATGCATTCTCGAATGACAAATCCATTGGGGAACAATATCCAGAGTTTTGGTTGGAGGGAGAAATGTTTCCCAGATGATATTGAAATGCCTCCTTATAAACTACATTCCGTACCGAAACTCCACCAGAGGCAGAGTTAGTTCCTCCACATTACTTTCAAGCCGCGAGGATTCTGGACTCTGCTAAGAAGAACATATAATTGTCCATGACTAAAAAATATAGCCTCCGGAGTAGGTAAAATATACCAACTGAATTAAGACTCAGTCCTTGTCCTTTGTTAATAGTAATACAAAATGCAGGACGAATTGGAAATTGTTTTCGCCTGAGAACAAACGGGAAGTCTGCCTCGGAAGGTATCATCACTATGCGATTAATGTACACTCGTTTACCCCGATGTGTGCCAGTTGCAATTTCAGCATCAATAACATGGCTTGACATTTCAATAATTGTTAAGCGAGAGCCATTACACATCCCCTGAGTGGGATCTATACTACGCAAATGTATTACTGAGGCGTATTTCTTAAGATAGAGGCGATGTGGAGGTAAGCTAGCAAGCGTAATGGAATTTAAAAACTCAGTTGGATACATGGCAGCCTGATTAGAATCTATAGAATCCGCACTCAATAATACTTTAGCCTCACCGGGTATTTTATTAATCACAAACTCATTAATTTCTTATGTTGTGTCGTTCTTAGGACACATAATTATGCGGGAAGTGATGTAATCACGATTTAGATATTTTCCTTAATATCAGAGTAGACAATTGTGGCCAAGTCTGCGAAAGTTTCACCACGTACTATAAATTTCTCATTTATATGAACCATATTATCTTCGTTTTGAGGTTCAGTACCATCACCTACTCTTAGCAAAAAGTCTGAGAATTCGCTCACTTCAACAGAATCCTGAGAAGATAATCGCTGAAGACGCATGTTGATCGTTAACTTCATCACTTTAATACAACGCCAAAGTGATGACCTATTTAAACACGCAGATACAACTTCTGATCTAATTCTGTGTCTAATTACTGGTAGAATTTGACGAAAGTCACCTCCAAATACGATAACCTTTCGATCAAAAGGTCGGTCACACGAACAAAGGTCTCTAAAACTCCGATCTATACACTCAGCAGCATGCCTATGTTTCATTGGGGCATCATCCCATATTAATAACTTTGCAGATTGTATTAGTTTAGCTAAGGCACTCTGTTTAGAAATGTTACACACGGATAGCTCATTCTCAGGAATTGGAATCTTTAGCCTAGAATGAACAGTCCTCCCGCCTTGCAGCAGGAAAGCTGCTATCCCAGAAGAAGCCATCGCTAGTGCGATTTGACCCTGTGATCGGACTTCAGCTAATATCGTGTCGTACAGAAAGGTTTTGCCAGTACCTCCGGGTCCATCACTAAAATATGCTCTCTGGGCAATCATTGGATCATTGATTGCCTCCATTATGCATTCAAATATGTGAGTTTGATCAGGGTTAAACCCCCGAATATTTACCTCAGCAACAGTTATTGTTCAGTGACATTATAATCCATTTCATATCGAATGAAGCTAGGTTGATCATAGGGACTCTTGGCAAGAGACGGAAGTGGCATTCCAGGGAAATCTGATAGTGATTTACCCTGTTGTTCTAGTCGATACTGAATATCTATTAATGCCTTGTTAGTCAAGTATTCGTTCAATTTGAGATTGGGAGCTAATACTCTAGCTTTAAATAAATAGTCCTCAAACAGGAGACTTTATGCTTATTCCACAAAGCTAGTGGTTCAGATGGCTCGTTGAACAAAAGAATAATCACAAACAGCTGGCGTAGCTGTGCTGGCACTTCACTTATGGCAGCTGGTGTCAAGCAATCATCAGATTTCTGATCATCCTCCAACAGGCCTCGTCTGCGGGCTGCTTCCTTAAAGGTATCACACACGGTGCCATCAGAGAGAGTGCGGATTTCCTGAAAACTGGTACAGCCCGTGACATGATTAAGATGCATTCTTAAGTAATACGGTCACCGTCACCTGGATGAGCTGAATAGACACGACCTATCACAGTGACATGCCCTTTAACCCTCTCCTTCCATTCACGATCAGTCTTATCCCACACAAATTTATCGGGAAAATTTGTCTAAGTAAGATCCCTTGCACTCGCAAAATTTCGTTTAGCAACAAACCATCCAGTAAGAGTAATGTGTCTACTGAGGACATCTTCTATAGAAGCACTTTCAGCAAACACTACAGGCTGCTGATCTTCTAGGTGCAAAGCTAGTATCATCACATGTGGAAAATTGGCGTGGAGATCAAATGCAAAGAGACGATAGCAAGATTCAGTAGCAGACACGTATCGAGCTTCTAGATAGTTTACAATTTAATCTACGTTCTTAGTCTTACTACTTTCACTACTGTCGGCAGTATGGAACTCGACAATGCCTCTATCATGACCCTTGTACAGTGGATGCCGGTTATAAGCACATCGTCGGGAACTGCACTTGATGTGCTTATAACCGGCATGTTCTTATAACCGACATAAATTATATAAGTTATATGGCAACCGTTTTCCAACATGGTGTTCTTATATCCGATATGTTCTTATAACCGGTGTGCTTATATCCGACATCTACTGTACAAGTATTTGTATAGATATTTAACTGCAGCAACTGTACTGCAAATCTCAACATTAATATGCTCATTGTATTTTAGAAGTAAATAAGGATTGTATGGAACAACCGAACGATTGTCTAATTCAATACCATTCAATTGTACAGTTCGTTTGTTATCACGACGTTGGTATTTAGGATAGCTATCGTTGCCTGTTGTACATCCAGCAAAAGCTTTTGGATATTTTTTCGTGCATTTACCATCGCGCATGCAAGGAGCGTTTCTCCTTATAGAGCCACACGGACTATGTATCATACAACGCTTAACAATATCGTGAAGACTGGGATTATGGATTGGGTGGGGATTTCCGCACATACAATTTTGTCATAATGTGATGGTTCTCTAGGTTTATTGCTCTGACATAGAATCACAAAAATGTGTGCATTGGGGAGGCCCGTTTTTGGAATTCTATTGTATAAAAATGCTCCAACGGTTTACCTAATACGTGTTTGTTACAGATATCATTAAGTAATTCTTTCAATTCATCTTAAACACTCTAACAATTAAATCAGGACGATCGGCCATTTAGGATTGCATGTAAATGTAATGAATAAGTCTGGTTTACCATATTTTCTGACTATAGACATACTGTCCTGGTATAACTCAAACATCTGTCGAGGACTACCTGTGAAGGAAGAAGGCAATATTATCTCAGTATTCCACAACAACCACCAAATTATAGCCAGACTTTACGTCAAAAATCTCTAGGATTAGAATCGCCAGCAGAAATAGATCAGCAAGGCCACTGAATAGATCTATTCTAATATTTTGCTTATTGCACTTAATATAGTTCAGTCACTGTTGCTCCACTTTAGCAAACATATCCACCAAGTAATGATGACACATGTCTGCCAAACATGTGTAGATAGCTCAAATCACTTCTCACACTTCTCAGACGGGCAGAGTAATACTCCAATGCAGTCACATCTCCTTTCCCTCTACTGTGAGGGATTTTCAGATGCCAGCCATTATCTCTTGAGGGGAACAAAAGTACATAATACAAAGAATCATACGCGCAATTGCACTCGGTTATACGCTATAAACCCCCTGTACGTGCATGTAGCACTATGTCTCTGCTGGCTACGCCTTCTGAATACCCGTCTCCAGGCATAATGACGGCTACCTCGGGTGCAGCAGGGGCTTTATAGCGTCTGGGATCTGCGACACCAGTGCTCGACAAATTAGGTGGTTTGGTGGCATTAGCCACCAAAAATCTTATTTAAGCAACCAAATTTTGCCTTTGGTGGCTTAACTAATCTACCATAAATTGTGAATAATTTGACTTTGTATAGATTATATTTTTCGTTGCATCATTTGAATTAACATTAGTGTTGTTTTACAGCATCTGAACTTTGTCAAGTCATCAGTGGTTTGTTAAACCGGCAGTTGTTTATTCTTTAGCCACCAGAAAAAGTGAGCTGGTGGCTTAATTAGACACCATAAAAATTTCATTTTGTCGAGCACTGTGGGACACCATCAGCTCGAAAAATCATCCTAACGTCAGTACCTCCTTGGTCTTTCATTAGCTCTATTCCGTGCCTGAAGTACTGCACATAAGGATTAAGGATTGACCTCATGCATTAGCGCCTGCAGTGCTTTCAGTTCTGGCAGAGTTGCCTTTCCCCGATGCCGCTGGCGGTTATCTATCTCGCCCTCAGCTGTCCCATCATGGATGTATATCTGGGAAAAGGAGGGAGCCTCTCCCTCTCTCGGTGTCAGCTGTCCCATATAATGGTGTATAACTCCCTGGATACGGAAGGTGTACATTCCACGTCTCGCGCTAGCAAGTTCCTTATCGAGGTTTACTCCCAGCGAAGCAAAGGCCAGAGCTGAGTTGTAGGCTCGAATATGATCTCTGAACTCTCTCCCTCGCTTGTCAGCAGCAGTCAGCAGATGCATCAGCATCTCATGCGGTGAGGCTAAAGGGGGTAGAACCACCTTCCCTTGTCCACAACAGAGGGGGAACTTGTTGCATTTCTTAGTGCTACTGGTAAGCTTTTCGCCCTTCCAGAACATCGCACCACAGTGGACAAATAAATTCCATTGCACCAAAAGAATTTTCGTTGATTAGACTATCGTTAAATTCAGATGCAGGAACGGAACGCGCAATATTGAGATAACTATCATTACTATTACCTCTAGTCCTTAGCGATTGGTACTTTCTTTGATAGTCTAGACGGGCAATTCGCCTCTCATTACTCTGCTCGTCGAAACGAGACTTTTGATAATCTAGCCGGCTCTTGCGGCGGCTAGTTAGTCTATCGCTGCTCTCACTTAATTAATAGTAAGCTTTCTGATATTCTAGCTGCCGTTCAAGACGGGTAGGTTGCCAATCTGAACTCTGATTATCACGATAAAATGACCGAGACGGGATTCTCGTTCGTCTGAACTCTGCACAAAAAGATAATTGATAATTATGTTGTTTACCGAGACGGGAAGCTCGATCCTCATCACTCTGTTTTACATAATATGCCAGTTGATACTCTTTTTGCTTCTCAAGCCTGACTTGTTTAGCATCCAATGTTTAATTACTCCTCAAAATTTCCATTCTCAATGCACGTTTTTAGTAAAATGTGATTTTAATTGAGGACGCGTTTTATAATTCGGTGCATAATGAAGCTTGTAAAATGAAAATGAAAGTAGAAAGGTTAGACTCCTTCAAAGATAAACTACTATTTATGCGATTAATAATAGTAAAGTGTATAGTAATATACATTTGGTCGAATATATTTGTCCTTATTTTTTAAGCCAATAAAATTTTAGCCTGAATAGGCATTCTATATGCACACTTTACAATGATAGAGAAACTAAAATCTTTCATACTAATTGAATGGTAGTTGCTAATCCATACTGGAAAACCCTAGAATTTAATAGGCTAAGGTTTTGTCACCTTTAGGGAGGGAAGATGTGAATATTTTTCTTAACTGAAAGAAATGGAAATTTTGGCTAGTTATTATCTCAGTATTCCACAACAACCACCAAATTATAGCCAGACATATGAACTGAAATTAGATACTCTTTTATATGGCATACGACATCGCTATATAACAATTATTAATAAATATCGTTTCTAGCTGCTGTACCTAGTGTAGTATTAGTAAATTAATTATTCTATTTCTTTTTAATTATAGACCAGTTTGTTTGTAAATTGTTCTAATTTCGTTTTATAATTTAATCGAGAGTTCGCTATGTTTATGAAACTGGATAAACGGAAGAATTGGCTTTGGAAATTTTTGTTGATCTAGTTCCAGGTATTATGAAGAATCCTAAGAAGGCTAGGCGCTTTCCAATGTACCTAAAAACTTAAAAGAAAAAACACAAACAATATTAACTTCAACTAAAAAATAAGTTTAAAACTCACTTGATTCCATAGGTATATATCACTTACCTGCATTCCATAATCGTTGTTAGCAACGTAGATATCGGCATTCAGAATAGCAGAAGCAGCCATTATTTCAACTCTGTCAGCTCTGGTTCGTATTTGCTCAGTGGCTGTACAACGAGAACCGATGGTTGCTTGCTATCTGAATCTATTGTTATCCCCAAGAGAACACATTTACTACGCTGCCAATTCTCATGTACAACAATACTTTTTGGGTCATCCGGATAGGCATCTGTAACAACGGTTTTATCTTTTTCGTCGAACGTTTCCCATAGCATCGTATTGAGATACTCCATCGCCTAATAATGGTATATAGGAATCATTAACTATAATAAAATTACACAATTAATATTGTGTAGAATACTTACCACTAAATACAGTATTTTATGTGTATGTCTAGCAAGCTCATTATCTGTAAAACTGGATAAAGATCTGGTGTCCATTCCATTACAGTCTCAATTTGTCTCTCTTCTACAGATATATAGATTCAATGGATATAAGTTGTGTTTTACTATTCTAAAATTTACTAATTTATACTCGGTTAGACTTACAATTTATCTTCTTTTTCACCATTCAAAAACTGAAATAAATAGGTGTTGGGAGTATAGATGTGTTGTTTGTTTAAGCTTCTGTACAATTTCTCATGTAAAGGAGTCGCGAAGGTTCCTTGAAGAATATTCTGTTTTAGGATTTCCTAGAAAAAGAAAAAAAATGATGAAGTAATCATTATTGCCTGGAAGTTGATGAGATAACTGAAATTGACATCAATTGGAGAAGTAAATTATATAATAACAATGACTTGTCAACAATAATTCAGGAATGTAAAGAGAATTGAATCCTTACTTTGAAAGTAGTTAGATGTGTAAATATAGATACTGGTGTGAATCCATAGAGATTCAGGCAAGTCTAAATTGAATCTTTTCAATGAAATTGACGCTAATTATGTATGATTTAATCAATAGTACCTGTGATGTGTCGACACCTATGCTCGAATCGAGGTTAACTTTCTTCTTAGTGTTTCTTACAAAATAAGGACGTGTGATATGGATTGGATATTTCTTGTCTTTTTTGGCTCCTAATTCTGTCTGAGAAAAAGTAACGTGACTATCTGTTACTTTCGACACCGTGTAAGGCCCAATATATTTTGATTGCTTCTTCGTTTTGGTTAAGTGTTTTAGTTTTGGCATGTTAGTGTATATGATCTTATCATCCATCTTCAGAGAGGCACTACAGATGTCATAATGATAATAAAATGTGAGTAAGAAAACATTGTTGAATCTATAAAGCTCAACTAACCGTCCTTCGTTGACCTTCTTATCATACTGCATCTTCTGTTTTATTTGCTCAAAGTTGAAAAAATCTTCTTCAGTGTTGCCTGCAGGTTGTTAATGGTCGACAGAAGATCTTGATGCCTGAACTCTCTTCCCCACATAACCTTGAATGGAGTTTGTCCATGGTACCTTTAAAGGTAGAATTCATTGTTATTGCAGCAGCTTTTAGAAGATTTGTCCAATGATCCCCAGTCTGGATCTCCATTTTGTTCAGTTAACTAAAAAAGAACTTTCATAGTTGGTATATTATCCTAAATCATGCATTCGAAATGTTGTTATCATTTACTAGTTTACTAATAACACTGCCTTTTGATAATCTTATTATTTGTGCTTCGACTAAACCGTTAGCCATCGGGTGGTATGCACGAGTGCTACGATTTTCAACTCCTAATTTCCGGTGAAATTCCTGAAATATCAATGAATAATACAAGCAAAATTACCATCGAATACGTACTAATATTATAAAAAATAAATATTTTGCAATATGTCACTGATAATATTTGATTAGAATGTAGAAAAATTATTATGCAACTCACAATACTTGTAAACTCCGTTCCTTGGTCGTGCTGAATAATATCGGGTAATCCCATATCGAGGTAGATATCCTTAAGATTATGGATTACTTCTGATGTCTTCGACTTGAGAGCGCGCACTGCAACGTAATTGCTCAGATAACAAAGTGACTAAAATGTGTTTATATCCATCTTTGCTCTCAGAGAAATCACATATAAGGTCCATCCCTATATGTTTCCACGTTTTAGATTGAGGTGGGATTGGTTGGAGCTTCTTTTTGCGGTTGTGGTGGCAAGGCCGCTGTCATCTGACATGTATGGCAAGTCCTTACCTTTAGTATACAAGAAAGTCATTATAATATGGCATTTTTTAATAATTTTGTATTAGTTACAGCATCGATATCTAATTACAACATTATATAAAATTCGTAAATGGTTGATTAAAGTTAAATGAAAATTAGAAAAAAATATACGCTAGATGCTTGTCATAATTTACCTGACAAAACGGATAAATTGAGTAAGCAAACGTATATCAGTTTTAGACACGCCTGTACTCCCTTACCACTTATAACCAATCATCTAACTGAATATTGTGGCTTTTCTTACGTTTTATCATACCTTTTGCAAACTGACCCGTTGGACAGTATAACTTGCGATAAAAGCTAACGACTAAACGTTTTGTTGAGAGCATTCAAGGTATGATAGATCTCCAATTTCACCAAGAAAAGGCACTACAACTATTCATCATCACTAGATGTAACAGAAGGGGAATAAAAATACTTGACAATGACTGTCGATTGGAAAGAGTCTCTTAGTCTGCAAACATGTTTAATATTTTAAGACGATGCTCGGTTTCAAGAATCTGAAGGTAAGAATTATGGTAATTCAAACCCGACATCATACGGTAGAGTCCACAATGATGTTCCCCATACCTTCTTGAAAAGATTAAAGGAAAGTCATGCGTGCACTGATACTTTAAGACTTTAACTTATGATAAAAAATTTGTTTTTGATGTTGAATCACATACTGAGTTCAAGCTCTTGCTATTAACAGATCGTGGCGGGCTTAAGTATCCGTCTGAGCCTGTTCTTACTTCAGTATAACTTTATGGAAGATATTGACTGCTATAGAAAACAACAATCAGCTGTTGACTTTGCATGAGACGGTCCATCTAGAAGGTTATCAGTGGAACTCACCTTGAGATTCATCTGAAATCAAATTGTATATATTGCGATGAGTACAGATTGAGTATTTTGGGAAAGTTAATCTTTACTGCTGCTAGTTGTTTTCTTGCCAACAAATAAAAAACTACTCCTGTGCTTCAAATAGGTATTGATAAAAGTAAGTGAAAACATTCTCATGAAATATTGTTTATCATTACATAATATTTAATCTTGTTAGCACTTAATTTCTTTATATTTGTATCTTAGATTGCGCGAAATCAAGCATACTAATTGTCAAGTGATGTGAATTTTAGAAAGAGAGAGAGAGAAGTTCCAAGACAGCGTGTTTTCCTAAATGTTTTAGGTATTACAGTAGTTTATATGTTTGTATTTTGTTTGTAGGCAGTGGCGGACACTAAGGGGGGGGCGGTCGCCCCCCAAATAATTTCGAAAAATAAATTGATTGGGGGCACTGACTGAGAATACTGAAAGTGTGACGAGTCCCAACTAATTTCGCCCCCTCCCAATATTTCGTCAAAGGTCCGCCACGGTTTGTAGGTTGACTTATTTACATTAAAATATATTAATTCCTAATAAGTGTTTGGGTTTATTCTTCACAAGGAATACTGGGTTGGGAAATATTTGCGTGAGTTGCACTTAAGTGGAATTATGTTCATTCCCATTGTATTATTATAATTCGGAAAGTCCATCTATTACCGCATCCATGGTACATCTACTGTTAGGCCTTATATAGTTTAGGCTATATTATCGACAAATTTAAAAAAGATTCCAATTCTAGTTATTATTAGCTTATGTAGTACATGTTATTAAAATAATATAAATAATTAATGCATTTAATATATTCATCAATTAAAGACAATATTTAGATAATAATAGACAATAGGACGAGTGTGAAGTTGGCTTAGTATTCGACCAGGGTCACTTCAGTCACATATTTGACTCACTTTTAGTTATCAGATTTGAATAAATTTACTATCATTGGAGAGAGGAGATACGGAGGTTCACTGTAATATGATTTATTTAAAACAAAATAGTTTTCAGTTAGTTATTTTTATCATACAATTCAGGGTTGGTATTTCATAAAAAATCACTATCTCAAAATTTGTTTACAATTCTGAAAATTTGTAATTATACTTTGAAGAAATGGAGGTTTATGTGATTTAAATTATATTTAAAATTTCCCAAAAAAATTTGACTTATAAACATTCAAACTTGAATTTTGGAAATGAGTGGAAGTATAATTTAGGAAAGTACATTGAGTAGGGTTAGTTCAAAGTGTCAATTCCTATCCAATATCAAACTGAATCTAATATCTTTTGGTATCATTCGTTAGAGGAGACACGGAGGTTTACCTCAATGCCATTAGATTCTCGAATATTCCCTATATAACAGACAAATAAGTATTTTTTTTAATGGTATAAATCTCTGTTTTTATCGTTTTCTCTTTTCAAACTTTGAGCTCAATTTTCCGAGATAAAATACAATCAGAATCGATTCAAACTTTACAAGTACTTTCTCTGATATATTATTATTCAATCCCCGAAAAAAAAACGGGTCGCATGTCATTTCTTTCAGAATTTTCTTTTCGTGGAAAACATTAATTAACTAAATATTCATACTCAAGTTGTAAGTGGCAAGCTCATAATAACTATACACCTATTACCTAAACAGTATTTCTCACAAGTCGAATTTGCGTCACACAATCGCTAGTTCCACTCACACATTTTAAAAGGAATTTAGCTGTTGCGCCTATAATCTATTCTTAGAATATATAAGTTTTTCCTAAGAATAGAAATAGATTTCCAACTTTACACTATTTTGTTTTCATTATTTTTTATCTTTATCAATCTTTTCATTTTTCTTCTTCCCCTATTTCTTGAATTTTAGTTCTCTTCTAAAATTCTTTCTTGATTAATTTCTTCATTGTTCTCCTTCAATGATTTCTATTGAATTGTGGTGTGCTCGCATCGGTTTACATTGTAGCCGCAAATGCAATAACCATAATCTATCATCAACAGACCAAATTGATTCATCTGTTTCACTGAGCTCGGCTAATATTGCTTGTATAATAGCTATTTTACTTGTCATTGGCGGCAACTAGATCAATCCGCGGCCTATCACCCCAACTCAAGATACTCGTCACAAACATGGTAATTTGATTGATATACGTTATAAATAAGGATGTTATTTTTTAGAACTACTACCAGTCTACCAGCAGAGATAAACTCTATTATCGACGCACTCCTCTCCACAACACTAACATTTGAACAATTGATCCAGTCCCTGTCTGTCAGCTACAGTTCGCCTAGTTCTATTTGGGGTTCGATCTGTAAGAAGGTTTACTCGTGTAACAAGCATGTCAAGAGACACAGCTTGTACTTGAAATGGAGAAACAACTCTCATAACATAAGAACGCTGGTGAGGGATGCTTTGAGCGAAGTTATTAGTAAGTCCCCCTAGTTCGGAGGAACAATTTCACGTGAGTTGTACATTACAAACTTAACTATTCAGAGGAGAGCATCATTGGTAACTTCCACTATTCATAAGGAAGTAAGTTTAAGTGTAGCTGCGTGTTCTGATTTATTTTCGGCACTCGATAACTTAGATTTAAGAAAACTTAAATTTGATTTAGTTTACGATAAACTTCATATAGTGCGGGCATCTTCTGCGTTCGATCAAGCTATGTATGACCGATTGAAGAGAGATTCTCAAAACACAAATCTTAGTACTCTGAATAGTGAAGGTCACGACGTGTATTATATGTTCAATACAACTGAATGTCAGTTATGGGTAGACGGTGCTATATTTTATGGATTAACTTGTCCACAAAATCTTTCTGGTTTTTTGCAATTCGGGGAAACTTGCTATTTTGATAAATGTTTTGATTGTATTCCTACTATAGTAAGTACTTATTGTAAGAGTTTTGTGCAATGTACTCCTTTAGTGGTTGTCTGAATTACAGCTTTAATGTAGTTTCTTGTAAGAAATGTTTGGTAAGAATATGTGTTTTTAAGTGGAGATGACTTGAGTCTTTTTATAACTTGGGTAAAGGCGTTGAGAGATGAGTACAATGCTAATAGTGTTAAGTGCTTAGAAGGTAAGTGTACTGATTTTAGTGTTAGAGTTGAAAGTGAATTTAGTGAACCACTTCAACGTTCTCACGATGTGCCTAATATTAAAACTGACAACTTTGAAACAGAAATGGTGATAGAGAGTTCTGAGATTGAAGTTCTAGCTAATTTGAGTAGTAACTGTGGGGAGTTTTATCTCGAACTGAGTGAGTTGGATAATATTTGTATTACCAATTCTACTGGTATAACTTCATTGGTTAGTAATTGGACTAATGTTTTTGCTTAAAAATTTAAAGATTTAGCCCCAATGTGTCTTTTAAAGTTTGTAAATTATTGGTTGAAGAAACCTGATAGTCGTAAGGTTAATAGTCCTTTCTTCAGAGCTACAGCGTCTTGTAAGTTTGAAAATTGTCGATCTTATATCTTTTATATTGATGATGCACTAAATTTGGTAGATAATGACATACTTGTCAAAATTTACTCAGAAGGATATTTGTCACTTCAACATACAGATGGGCAGAGTGCATTTAGTCGCCATCTATCTTGCAGTGAGCGTAGTAAAATGGGAGAATTATTAGTTAATAATTCGGTTAATAAAATTTATAATAAACAGTTTAATAATTCAAGTAATCCTGGTCTCTGTTATGGTAATTTTACTTCTCTTAAATCACAAGATTGTTTGCGGAAAGTTAAAGCTGAATTGAAATCTAAGGAGCGATTTTCTAATTTATATATGGAAGATATAACAGCAACCCAGCAGTATTTCCGTTATCTACTTCCTGAATCCCTCCTACCAGGCTATGTTCAGTATTTCGTACAGGATCCTTTCATTATTCATATGTATTCTTATAAGCAGCTGGAAATTCTAAAACTAATGAAAAGTAAAGATATTGTCTTGAATTTAGATGCGACTGGTTCTCTTATTTCTAAATCCCCTTCCTGTTCTGAGAAAATATATTACTATGCCCTTACAATACAACACCCGGAGTTTTCCACCAGTCCCATCCCATTAGCTAAATAATAAGTAGCGATCATAGCCCACTGAGATCTCACACTTCCTGAATAAATGGTGTTTGAGTGTAAAATTATTTAACACAATGGAGTTAAAAATTAAGAAAGTTGAGATAGATTTTAGTTGGGCTATGATGCACATTACATGTTCAGCGTTTAACAAATTTACTATTTTTCATTATCTCCAATTATGTTGGGAATTTATAGCTAATAATGAGAACTTAGGTGATTATAATATAACAGTCCTCCATCTCTGCTGGCTCATATCATGCACATAATTAGTTATAATTTAAATAAGAAATTCAAATTAGAAAAAGCTTTAAAATTAATAATATTGCATGTATTTGGTCGTATGGTTAATTGTAGACAAATGAATTATATTAATCAACTTTTCGGGTTACTTTGTTATATTTTGTGTAGTAAGAAGCAAACTACTCATTATTACACTAAATTAAACCAACTAGAAGAATGTATTAAGGCGGAGATTAATGTTAGTTATGATGCCTCCAATGAATTTGAGGTTGAGACTGAAGTTAAGATTAATGCTGTAACTTACAGATTGAAATCCCCCTTTGGCAGACATTTTGAAATGATTTATCATAATACTTTAGTCTCAATAAGTGAATTCGAAAATAATTCACAACTTGATCCTAGTGTATCTTACAATCCCCAGATAGTTGAATTTCTTTTCGCGTATTATAAGCCATTATTACCGTTGTGGAGTGGGATAATTTTATGTAACGTTAATTCGTAAGAGAATGCAACACACAGTAATGCAGTTGTTGAGAATTGGTTCATAATAGTTAAACACAGCATATTAAATTCAGAGACTGGGATACAAGCTGCTGATTTCATTAGAACAGTTTATAATAATATAGACGATAGGATCGCGGCGTTTAAATTTTCTTATACCCCACTGGCTCATAAAGTGTGTAACGTTATTATAGAGATTACGCGTGGAGAATGAGGAGTGCAAAGAGGAGTGGTATAGAAGTAAGAAGAGTAAATTTAGTTATATTAAACCAACTGTTGATAAAGTTAGTACGATATTTACAAATTTCAAGTCTAGTAAAGTTTTATGTAGAAAATATAATTAAACGTTCAGCAAACAGGGAGGTAGCTGCAATTTGTGAAGAAAATCCAGTCGATGTTTGTGATGGTATTTTGCGTGCAAGTGGAGTTGAAATAATTAGTGATTTAGATTTAGTAGAAATGGCTACCATGGAATATAAGTTACCGGCATTCCAACTACTTACATATCGGGGACAGAAGAAGTTATGTGAAGATTTACATTTACAGTTGTCGGATTCTACAAATTCCATAAGAGATAATATCCCAGCTAATTCTAATTTAAAAGAATATCTTCCTTATAAGTGTTTGCGAATTCCTGGAGATGGAAATTGTTTATTTGCATCATTATCATACTGGTTGACTGGAAAAATTGATAGTTTTAATTTTGTACGGTTGAAAGTTGTAGAGAATATGGTTGATAAGCTAAAGGAAGCATGCAATAAGTTTATTGCCAATAAATTTCCTAAGAGTGTAATTAACTATCGTAACGTGGTGGACTATGTAGTTAAATCAAATATGAAGAGGAATTCTACATGGGCTACTGATGATAAGTTATTTGCTACGGCCTTATTACTACAGACGGATATTTGGGTATTTAGTTCAGATATGGGTAATAAGTGGATGGTATTCTCAGGTAGAGGGGTTAAACTAGTTGATACTTTGGAATCTCCCCCAGGAAATAATGCAGGCTCTAACTATATTAATCATAATGGAGTACATTATGAACCAATATTACGGGTGGATTTAATATCTACGAAGTAATCAATGAATTCATTGATTACCTCGTAGATAATATTTAATTAATAACTATAGTATAATTAGATAATTAAAGAAAATTTCCTTTATTAATAAATAAATAAATAATTATTTGTTGTATGCAGAATACTATCCAGGTTTAGAATACTCTTTGGTATATACAGTTAACTCCCGTTACAACGAAGTTAAATTACAGTCGAAATCGGGTTTTTTTGCCACGGGTTTTTTTGCTTATTGGGTTTTTTTGCCTCCTTTTGTCGTGCAAAAATGTGATATCTTAATGTGTTTTCCATCGGGTTTTTTTGCTTATTGGTTTTTTTTGCCTCCTTTTGTCGTGCATTTGGGGGGCAAAAAAACCCGAATTCGACTGTACTTGGGACTTCGTTATAACGGGAGTTAACTTTTATGGATGTAATTAAAAGGAATTTCCAAGTGATCCTTTTAATTTCATCGATAGAAAGATAGAAGAATAAAGGAATTTCGGGCTTGATAGTGCAAAAGATTGCGATTTTGATGTCTGTAGGCAATTAACTAACAATTATAAAGCCACTCTCTCTCCATTTATATTGGCCAACATTTATAGTGGTAAGTTATTTCTTAAAATAAATATGCGGTGATATATACATATTAGTGAAAAGTTTCACCCTCTAGTTCTCAAAAGAAGGCAAATACATATATTTCTGGAGAGAAGGAATTGGATAAGTAAGATCAATCCAAGAGCAGTCGGAATTTATACAAGCACGAATTATTTTAATGAAATTACTGGATGGCATTTCTCTTCTATAAGTAAGATCAATCCAATAAAGCAGGCGGAATTAATACAAGCACGCATTTTTGGATGTCATTCTCTTCTTGCATTTGTTTATAATTATCACCTACAAGTTATTGCAACAGCCAGAATATTCTTTGTTTACAAGATTCTGTTTGCATTCCAATCATTTATTTGACTTGTATAGTGTGAATATAGTTGCAATAACAATCTGCTATTACTAGTTGAAAGTTACTATAAACTCAATGCTAGAATGGGAACTAAGAGGAAGCGAATGAATTATGTTACATTACGTAGATAGTCTACACTAATAGAATATGATATAATGAAGGTAGGCTTAGCAAAAATAATGAAGAAATCGAATTTGTAACCTTTTGGAGAAATTTTAAAATTCTGAAAGAAATGACTAGCGACATCTGTTTCTTTTTCGGGGGATTGAATAATAATATATCAGAGAAAGTACTTGTAAAGTTTGAATCGATTCTGATTGTATTTTAGATTTATACCATTTAAAAAATACTTATTTGTCTGTTATATAGGGAATATTCGAGAATCTAATGGCATTGAAGTAAACCTCCGTGTCTCCTCTAACGAATGATACCAAAATATATTAGATTCAGTTTGATATTGGATAGGAATTGACACTTTGAACTAACCCTACTCAATGTACTTTCCAAAATTATACTTCCACTCATTTCCAAAATTCAAGTTTGAATGTTTATAAATCAAATTTTTTTGGGAAATTTTAAATATAATTTAAATCACATAAACCTCCATTTCTTCAAAGTATAATTACAAATTTTCAGAATTGTGAACAAATTTTGAGATAGTGATTTTATATGAAATACCAACCCTGAATTGTATGATAAAAATAACTAACTGAAAACTATTTTGTTTTAAATAAATCATATTACAGTAAACCTCCGTATCTCCTCTCTCCAATGATATTAAATTTATTCAAATCTGATAACTAAAAGTGAGTCAAATATGTGACTGAAGTGACCCTGGTCGAATACTAAGCCAACTTCACACTCGTACAATAGGAAAGATACCAAAATAGGAATAACCATAGCCTACTCTATATATGGCCCAACAACTGAAGGAATAATTGTAACAGAGGATGGACTAGAAGTCATATCATATTTTGCGCCATCTAAGACTACTTTACTTGCAATTTATTATGGGTATACAATTATTAATATTATAGGAAAAAACACAACCATAATTAGTATTTGCGAATATTGTGTTACTACATTTAACACAATATTTTCATTATATTGTACTTACAACGTATTTTCTTCTTCCATATATGTATGCTTTTGCCAATCTTTTGTACCAGTCTATTCTCCATTCTAACCTATTCTTCATTTTCAATATATATTTGATATTTTTGGTTCATATCTACATCGAGTGAGAGTATGCCAAACAAATGCTGGGCTCCTGGATGTAAAAGCAACTACTATCCGAATGATGCCTATACACCCGTATTCAAGTCTCCCGAAGATCCAGAATTACGTCAAGCTTGGCTAAACGCGTTACACAGAGAACATCTTAATCCTCCTAAGACATTCTATGTGTGTATAAAGCATTTCCTCAAACAATACATTGACTACACGTTTAGAATTAATGACGGCGTAGAAATCAAGTACCTCAAACGAGACAGACCTCTTTTAGTTAAAGGTGCTGTAACTTCACTTCTTCCTGGCTGTCCTAGCTATTTATCTTCTACGCATACATCGCGAGCATCTCGTTTCTCACATGAAACTAAGGAAGAAAAATTAATTATTATCGCTCGTAATCTTAGTCTCGAAACAAAAGATACAGAAGGTAAATTGTTTGATGTCGAAAGATTTTCTGACCTGAAGGAGAAAATAAATTCAAACTATCCTGATCCTTGGCTTGTGTGGTTACAAGAAGATATGGTAAACTTAATTTATCCATGTAAATCAGAGGAGTTGTTAGAGTAGAAGCAGCTTTGATCATTGACTCTACGTTGAAAGCACGAGGTTTATTCCAGTCCAAAGAAATATCCTTAGGGATCGACTGTATTTATAATGTCAGGCAAATCGAAACTCTGCTTACAGAATTAGTAAATACAATATCTCGTTTTTCCAGAAAGATATTAGTCTGGTCGTTGGAAGGTTGAACCTAGAAAAAATTCATACAAAGCGTATTTTAGTATCATTAGAAGCGGAATTTTTCGTAGAATAACATATCCAAAATCCGCTAAAATCCGTTTGGGTAAAATATTTTACACGGGTGGCAGTGTCGGCCATTTCATTGTAAATCGCCGACATTGTCGTAACTAACTTTCTCAAATCAATTCTAATCAACTTATAATCATCATATTTGTACTCAGCGTAAATTTCCAGCAATTTGATATATCACATGACAACATTTGGAGGAATTTTTCCATAGCAACGCTGGAATGTATCAAAAATATGTCAGGAATGTGCGAACATTCCACTCTCAAATTGTGTGCCTATCCAATCTAGTGACCCCTCGTTCAACTCCACTAGTATAATTATGCACCCATCGACCCTCTAAAATAGGATTTGACGAGATTAATCGAGATAAACCTAAAATTGAAGATTTTCTGCTAAATCTCGTCAAATCCTATTTTAGAGGGTCGATAGGTGTATAATTATACTAGTGGAGTTGAACGAGGGGTCACTAGATTGGATAGGCATCCTCCAAATGTTGTCGTGTGATATATCAAATTGCTGGAAATTTTACGCTGAGTACAAATATGATGATTATAAGTTGATTAGAATTAATTTGAGAAAGTTAGTTACGAAAATGTCGGCGATTTACTATGAAATGGCCGACACTGCCACCCGTGTAAAATGTTTCCCCCAAAACGGATTTACGCGGATTTTGGATATGTTATTCTACGAAAAATTCCGCTTCTAATGATACAAAATACGCTTTGTATGATTTTTTCTAGGTACGACCCATTATGGGATTTCAACGACCAGATTATATCCCAACCTAGGGATATGATAGCTGAATCCTCTGCTCTTCTTCATAATGCAATATCTAGTATTGAAGACCACTCAAAGTAAGACATCGTTGATATATCCAATGATGCTCCTTTTCTTCCTTCGCTCCAATTTATAGTTTGCCAACTCCGAAATATATGCATTCAGAAGAATAGGCGCAGATATAATACAATTACTCAAATCATTGCCCTTAAAGCCCACCTCATATCTTCAACATGTTATAACTTCCTACAGTCCCTTGAATGTATCGCTCTACCCCATTTCAATACGATCCAAAAACTGTATTCTTCATTCGGGTTGGATAATGAGTTTACTACATTTCTTAAGCAAGCAACTGCAAACTTTAAACCTCAAGAAAAGAATGTAATTTTACAAATGGATGAGATTCATGTAAAGTCTGATCTTACTTACAAGCCTGGACAATTATTGGAGGTTCTCTTGATCCGAATGACCCGACAAGGACAGTTTTCTCCATTATGATATCTAGCTTGTTTAAAAAATGTCTACAATAATTCGACTTTACCGCTAGGTAGTTCTTCTGCACGACAATTATTCCCTATAGTTCAATCCGTAATAAATGATATCGAACAATGTAACCTCTCAATTCAAGTAATAAGTACAGATTTCTATCCTCTGAACGTCAACCTTTTTAAACTATTTTATCCTGATCACACACTCCAACCTGTTGTACCACATCCGTTAGATTCCATTCGTAATTTGTTTTTAATCTTTGACTTCGTTCATATCTTAAAATCTATTCGTAATAACTGGCTTATCGTCAAGAACCATGACAAATACTTATGTATCCAGACTTTCATGACTTTCAACAATTGAACACCGCTTCTTTTGAGGACATTCGCCTTTTGTATAGGGAAGAGCAGTACAAATGTGCCAAACTAGCTCCTAGATTAATTGCAAAGTCTTGCTGGCCGACATCTTTCGAACGACAAAATGTTAACCTTGCTCTGAGAATATTTTGCGAATCCACCAGTTCGGCCATAAAAATTCAGAACTTATCCGTAGTCAGATATTCCAGACCCATACATCAGATTTTATTGATGTTATTAATCAACTATGGAAACTTTTTAACATTTACAGGCCAAACAAGAATATTCGTCTCAATGATGATTTTTTTCGAACAATTTTACTACAATGACGTTCGCTTTGGCTTTTTGCGAAAGTTGTTGACTGGCAAGATCATTGGAAATCTCTTCCAGAAAAAGATGGTAAACTTAGTCCTCAGACGTTTACCAGTATGAAGCACTCCTGTCTTGCGTTACCAAGAATAGTTAATTATCTTACAAAGGAATGTGGATTCACTTATTTTTTTACTTACTTTTTGCAAACAGACGCATTAGAACATCATTTCGGTTTATATCGAATGATGTCAGGAGCCAACTACCACATTTCTTATTGCCAAGTCCTCGAGAGTGAGCGACGGCTCAAGGTCTCTACTATCTTAAATTATTTTCCAATCTACACTCAAATGAATTAACTTTGGCCAATTTTATAAGCTCATTTTCTGCGACAACTGATGACACTCAACCTGATACCAATACTCCATATGATATCAATATTTACTCGTCTGTAATCCTTAAATTGTCTGATATTTTCCTGGATACTGAATCTCTACAGTCTTTAGCCTTTATTGGAGGTTATACTGTTCAGCAATTATGGAAGCATCTTAGTCCTCGCACTAATTGTATGATGTATTTGACAGAGGATAAATATCTTCATTTCGACGAACCTCTGGATTCAAAATACAAAATTTTAGATTTTATTGATCGAGGAAATCTGAAGTGGCCATATGATGTTGTTCTAGACGCTGTAGTATTAGTTTGGAAAATATTTAGAGTAATTGAGTTGGATAATGATCTGCTTCTTCAATTCGCTGCTGGATCATCAAGAAAAATTCTTGTGAACCTCTCAATAAAATCGCTAGATGTTCAATGCCAACATTGGAGAAACAAATGCCCAAGTTGCAACCTCTTTGGATGGGATTATCTTAAACGAATTTTAACCATCACGTCTAACTGCATAATTACCAATAAAATTAAAAAATTCAATTCAACCGTCGTATCACTATCAAGAGAAAGGCAAACTACTCGAAAACTCAAGAAACTAACTCGTCCTAGAACAACTAACAGTAAAGTTAAGAGCGCAAAGAAGTCTAGAACCTCTTGATTATATAATTATTATTCAAACTTAGTAACTATTGTTAACGTGTCTTTATTATTGTAATTACTACAATATTGAATTCAATTACGAGTTATGACTTCTAAAATATCCATGGTTTTTTTAATGTTGGGCCATATATAGAGTAGGCTATGGAATAACATAAATATAACGTCAAAAAATATTTAAAATAGAATCAACCATCTCCTGGCAACTTAATGAAAAATTTCGAATGTTAAAAAATTATTCACATGCAATACTACATGCTACGCTATCTCTACATAATCAATACTGATAATTAATTAAATTGGAAATTACAATCAGATAAATCATTTTTACAGATAAATTATTATAAAAAGGAGGTAATTAAGTTGATGATTCAGGATCTCAAAGTCAATATCGGTATTCCGGCAGGGGCGGCATACCCGGTGCGTCAGGTACGGCGAGCGCCGTAACACTTTTCAGAGTGGTCCGGGGTCGCCGCATCTCATTTTCAAAATATTTCCAAATATTGGGGGCTTAATCACACAATGCTAAAATGAAATGGACTTACCCGCTAAAAACAACTACAAATTTATGTGTGGTACAACGGATACGGATGCTACGACCATAAATTGAAAGGTTAACGGTGTATACAAACACTGGAACAATGACGATTAAATAGTTAATAACGAATTTGTATCTTGGGAGTCCGTCGTCGCCGTACCACTTAAATATTATAAATCTTCCGCCGTACCAATTTTGAAATGGATGTTCCCCGCCTGGGTATTTATATTGTGCACATTACATTACTATTCTGATAACAATAATATAATTAAATCATTATTTAATGAAAGAACAAAACTAACATGGCATCGAAATTTATGGCTAAATTTAAATATATAGAGAGACATAAAAACGAATTTATAAGAATTAACCAACTCCTAAAGTTATTCAAATCTATACTATTAAAACACAAACCTTTATATATTTGTTTGTATGTTCCGAGTTGATGGAAGAAAGTGGACGGTTTGCAAATTTGATTTTTGGCATAAAGGGGTAACTTTTGGAACCCGCCAACAAGTTGAGGTTTCCACTCAAATTTTCTCACACCTCGACAAGTTATGACGTCATTCTAACAATTCGAAAACACCGAAAATTCTCTTAATCGCACATAATTTGCGCATCTAAGAGATAAAAATCAGGAATATGCACATTAATGATACGGACACATTGGTCACACCAGATTGCCAATTTGCTATCTCAACATATGATGACGTAATCACTAAACTTTCACATTGTAAATTGGCCTATTTTAGGCCTATTTACGCTTTATAATCAAGGTTTGAAGTTTATAAACCACACACCAACCCATAGACTCCTTTAATAGAAGGACTAGTATCTGACAATCTGGGATTGCGGAACTTGGGTCCCAAGTTCAATTTGGGTCCCATCATATCTTGGGTTGTACACATGCTAGAACCTTCATCTTGTTGCTAACATGGGATTTAGGGATATGAAATCAATTTATTTTACTTTTGACCTTTTACCACGTCACCTAGAGGTCATTTTAACACAAATAGTGTTTATAAATATGTTTATATTTCTATGATCAGAGTTGATTGAAGAAACTACAAGACCTACGGGGCTGACTTTTTGCATGCAGGGGTATTTTGGGTCTGGCTCGGACTAGTTCGAGTCTTAAAGCAAAATTCATACCCACAATGTAATTCTGACGTCATTATCACCTTTTCGAAAATGTGAAAATTCACAAATTAGCTTATATCTCACGCTCCATGAGAGATAGAAACGTGAAAAATTAATACCACCTACATATCTCCCACCAAAATCACAAATATGCTAACTTATTTTCCAATTTTTGCATTATCATGATGAAGTATTATTTAGAAAATACGTTTGATTAGAAAATTAGTAATCTTTACCACTTTGGGGATATATGTTGGTGGGAGATATGTAGGTGCTATTAATTTACATGTTGTATTAATTTTTCACGTTTCTATCTCTCATGGAGCGTGAGTTATAAGCTAATTTGTGAATTTTCACATTTTCGAAAAGGTGATAATGACATCATAATTACATTGTAGGTATGAATTTTGCTTTAATACTCGAACTTGTCCGAGCCAGACCCAAAATACCCCTGCATGCAAAAAATCAGCCCGTAGGTTTGAAGTTTCTTCAAACAACTCTGATCATAGAAATATATACATATTTATAAAGACTATTTGTGTTAAAATGACCTTTAGGTGACGTGGTAAAAGGTCAAAAGTGTAATAAATTGATTTCTTACCCCTAAAATCCCATGTTATTCACCAAGATGAAGGTTCTAGCATGTGTACAACCCAAGATATGATGGGACCCAAATTGAAATTGGGACCCAAGTTCCGCAATCCCAGATTGTCAGATACTAGTCCTTCTATTAAAGGAGTCTATGCACCAACAGCAAAGCAGTTGGTGTGTGGTTGTCTTCTGCCGCGAAGCGAACTAACAAGCGAAGCGCGCTAGTGATATATAAAATGTTTCAGAAATTCACAGGATTTGTAATTTCATATTCCAGGTAGCATCGCAATGGGATCTGGCATGTTGAAGGATCTAAATACCTAGGGAATCCCCAAAATAGTAATTCATCGTGTAATATTTATTATATGTACTATAACAGTTTCAAAATAAAGGCAGTAACTATGAATTGTTGCAACATATGTTAATTCAAGAAGTAAAGCCGCACTAAATACGAGTTTCGATTTTTAAATTTCTTCCTAACATTTGTGAAATAAACGTATCACTCTCTTGTGAAATTCCAGTGAGAGCAAGATTAAATTCAAGAAGATTATAATTCTGTTCCATTCTATCCTGCAAATATTTCCCCCCTGTTTCATTGAAGTTGTTACAACTGAGATCAAGAGATATAAGCCTGGTATTGAAAGCGATTGTTTCTGCTAAGATTTTACAACATATTTCACTTAATAAATTACTACTCAAATTCAGAGTGCATAATGTATTGTTCTTCATTAAAGATCTAAATAAATGTTCGGACCCATCATCTCCTAATTTATTTAATCTGAGATTCAAATATTTTAACGTTGTATTTTTTTCAAGACCAAGAGAAAATAAAAGAGCTCCTTCAAATCCGATTATATTATTTGAAAGGTCAATACTTACCAATCTACAATTTAAATGTGAGAGTAGTTTACCAAAATATTTAAAACTCAGGTCACTTATCTTATTATGTGAAAAGTCTAAACTAGTGATTGATGGGTGGTCAAATAGAGATGCCAATATTAATTTAATATGAGAACACTTTAAGAAACTCTTTGTCAAGCCAAAATGAAGAAGACTAGATGAATATTTTAGACCTTTCGCAATGCTTATCGCTTCTTGTGAAGAAAATGTAAAATATGCCCAATCAAAGTTCATCCCAATATCATGTAGTCCATAACATATTATAAGACTCTCTAATCTGTGTAGCGTATTAAAGAGAAATGTGGAATTCAAATGTCCCAATTTGGGTCGGTCGTAATATATATCATCGGACAGCTCATTGTTTTGTTCATTAGCGGAATTTTGAAAGTCTTCTGAAGGTTGAACATAATTGATCTTGAGTTCTTGAATGAATTCAGCAGAAATGGAAATAGTATCGTCTACCAGATTATGATTCAATTTGGTGATTTCAGATGTATTTGAAACAGGCCTAAATCTAAAGGAAAAATTAGAATTAGAGGCGATAAAAAAGATTAAATAATTAGCAAGATATAATCTAAAGTTTTATTAATTCAAAATGATCCAAATATATACCCGATACAATTTGAATGAATAGAAGAAGCAAGGTTAATAATTAAATTAGCAACATATACATTCTAAAGTATGTGAAAAAAAGGAAAACTTAATGTCCATTAGTTAGCAGCTTAAATTAATCAATCGAGTCTCGGGCGTTTCCTAATCATTCTGAAAGGATATCCTTTTACAATACTAAGTTATACCAGTGAAAAATCTTTTTAAGTTAAATAAGATTTCTTTTATAAAAAATAGAAAATGACAGTCAAATAGTAAGAATTGCTCTCGAAACTCATGATCTTATTATTAATCCCATTTCACTTATTTTTGGTGCACCAGGTGAATTAAACAAAAGGCTCTAGTTGAGCAAAGCTGAAATCTCACGTCATTACATTTGAAAAATCAATCTAATCGTTCCTAAAAGGTCTATAATAATCGAGACATAATTATCAGGTTACAAAATATGTAAAGTGTCGCACTGAGGTTACAATATTTATAGAACTATGTTAATACAGTAGATGTCGGATATAAGCACACCGGTTATAAGAACATATCGGATATAAGAACACCATGTTGGAAAACGGTTGCCATATACCCTATATAATTTATGTCGGTTAAAAGCACATCAAGTGCAGTTCACGACGATGTGCTTATAACCGGCATCCACTGTACTAACATAGCCTACTATATAAAGGGCACTTCACAGAGAAAATTTCCAGTGTACCAGGGATAAGACAAAAGGCGATTTTAATATCTACCCATAATGAAAATATATTCATTTTGATTTAAACTCAAATGAATAATCCGTTGAAGATCTACATTCTAGGAATCTATACTATTAAAACACAAACCTGTAGGTATGTGTGTATGTGCGCATATATTTGTTTGTATGCTCCAAGTTGATTGAAGAAAGTGGACGGTTTCCAAATGTGAATTTTCTACTAAATATTATCACACTTCAACAAATTATGACTTCAGTGTCACATGTCGAGAACCCTGAAAATTCATTTAATATGACATAATTCGCCCTCTAAGAGACAAAAATCTGAAAAATTAATAGAACATGTACATTAATGATGCGGATACGTTGGTATACCAAATTGCCAATATGCTAACTCATTATCGCATGATGACATAATCACTAATTTCACAATTTTTAAATTCTACAATTTAGGCCAATTTACGCTTTATAATCAATGTTAGAAGTATATAAACCACACACCAACTGCAAACCGGTTGGTGTATGGTTGTGGTCTGCCGCGAAGCGACCTAGCCATCGAAACGCGCTAGTTGTATATAAAAAATACGAGTTGGAATTTATTAAAAATTACACATTAATTATTTATTTCATACTTTCCATTACTTTTTTGATGTTAGTTTCTTATTCAGATTCATTCTTTGATGCCTAACTAGCCTTGTTCTGCTCCTAGTCAAATACTGGATGTTACAATATTCATAGTGGTATTCCTATATATCACAGAAATGGAAAGAGTTTCTGCATAGAGATTTTGGTATATATTTGATGACCTCACACAGTGGGCATAAATTAGGGGTAATAGACATTTTGGTAGGCTATAGCCACAAATGAATTATTATTGACATATAGGTCAGTGATAGATGCAAACTGAATGGCATCATCAAAAATAATGTGTGTAAATCTCATAACAGTAGTTTGGAAGATCAATGAGATTTCATGATGTATTATATTTTTGGTTTTGTAGCAATAATATATTAATCACCCATGATTATTGATAATAAATCTAAAACATGGGTAAAAAGTCTTACCCCTGGTATTCTATATCGCATTAAATTTAGAGAGGGTAGATGGATGCTCAGTGAAACTATCGAAGATGTAAGTACTCTTAGGAACCTATATAGTTTTAGGTAGCATAGTTTGACAATATGGAACATTGCTAGCGCTGCGGCAGAGAAAGCTCGTTCCGCTCAACACTGGTAGGAGGAATTGTCCTCAATGCCCAATCAACTAGATTGAAATATTTCGCTTATTTCCATTTACTTCAAATACAACCATTAATATATTTAATGAAGGAAACGCAACATCCTGTTTCTGATGAATCATAACTGATGTCGATAATTATATTGAATCCTCTAGCTGTTTATGCAGTGATTCACTTTCAGAAAGATTTGATTCAACTTCATCATTGTTTCCAATTTATTGAGTTTTTAATAATCATCTACTTCAGCATCAATACTATCACAATGTGAATCCAATTGAGTAAGAAATTGTTTCATTGTCTTGTGAACTTCCTTTTTAGTTATGCTAAGATCTTGTATGCAACTAGGAACCAAAAAGTATCTCATCAAATTAACGGTATTAGTTTGCCGCCTGCCATGATAATTTCGCTTTAATTGCTATAAGAGTTCTAGAGAAAATTCTGAATGAATTATATCAGGCTGAATGAACATTAATTGAAAGATCCCTAAGGCAGCAAGTAAATTAGAATCACGGGATATATCTGAAATGGGTATATCGGCCTTACCCATTTCAATTGGATTTAAACAAGCTGAGATACTTTCTATCCATTCCAGTTCTTTTAAATCAAGTTTAGAGTTAACATCTATCATCGCATTGCATAATGGTTTATCAAAGTCAAAAATATATCCATAATTTTGTTTAAGCTATCCCAGGATTTTTTAAGGGCGATCTTGGTGTAAATTTTGCGCCAAGATTTTTGGAGTTGCACCACAATTCTGTTCTGCCGCGGACGGTGCAGTGTTGAGTTACACCACGATTCGGTTCGACCGCGGCCGGTGGAGTGTTGAGTTACACCAAGGCCTTGCTGAGATACACTAAGGTCTCAACCTTAAAAAAACTCCGGAGTTATTCCATAGAGTTGCAATCCAAGATCAAATTAAGTTTTTTTCCTAACATTTTTTCAACGTAGGTTTCATTTTTCAGTGGTGATTGTCTGAATATTCTAACATCATTTCGAACATTCGTAACTACTGTGTGTATATTCATCCTGCTAGGCGGGATCAAAGCGTCTTCGATTACTTCGCCATTTTCACTATCATCGTCGACACAATCAAAATCAATGAACAAGTTAGATGCCATTGAGTCATCGTCTATACCCTGAATAAATATTGGAGTTGGGCTCTTGGAGTATAGAACTGCAACTACAGCGAAATACACTCCATCGTGAACTACGTAATATAAGGACTGGAATCAACAATAAAAAAATGGACCATGGATGAAACAGAAGTGCATTGGATATTTTTGTATAACACATTCAGTTAGGAACTTTACAGGTGAAATATACTATATTTAGCTGAATTTAACTTTTAAAATTGGTTAGGAATGCATTTTAAATGTAATTATGTAAGATATTATTAATGACCCATAAACTTTAAAATTATATTTTACTATATTTTATTAATTTTCAAATTATCTATACAGTATGAATTTGAGATTTCTCGGGAGATTTTCTTAGCAATTATCATTTAATAGCCATTACCGATTAATATGTTGTTCAGCTAGTACTCAATTCTTCGTCCTTATTTAATTTATTTAGACTTTTTAATACTTTGTATATCTTTCACTGATATTTGTTAGTCTAAACCTTATACGTAATGCCTAACATGTGTTCTGTATTTGGCTGTAAGACGAATTACAGAGGTCACCCCAGTGCTACTGTTTTCAGATTGCCGAAAGGCCCACCTGAATTGAAGAATCAATGGATTCGAGCTCTCCATAGAGATATAGCTGGTGACCTATCAGAGAACAACACATTTATTTAAACCACTTTAGAGAGGAAGACATTATAAGAGTTGACAGGGTTCTCCAAGCTGATGGTACCTACACAGAAACACCACGCATTAGACCAACGTACAGTCCTAACGCTGTACCAGTTATTTCCCATGGTTTTCCATCTCATTTTACTTCAACTGCTCAGACATCAAAGCGTTTTAGTCGAGAATCTAAGGAAGAAGAATATTTTGCTCAAGGTCTTCATGATAGCATTGTTCAATACCAACAAGATAAATTACGATTCGCTCTGGATTCTTTTGAGGAACTTAGAACTAAGTTGCCTGATTTACGTCTAAGCCCAGATTGGATAGTGTGGTATCCTCTAGTAACACCTTGCAAATCTTACAACTAAAACTCCTTGACCAATCCGTTAACATCCAATCTACGTTAACAATCAATTCAGATTTAACGGTTTCAGCCGTTAGTTGCCAACACCAAGTGCCCTTGCATCTTAAGCGAATATCAGACCTACGGCAGATCGAATCCCTAATTGATGATATTTCAAATTTCGAGCCAAACCCTGAGATATTTGATTCAAGCCATGTTCTTGTAAATATCAAAGAAGCAGCCATTAAATACAGTCGTCTATATCAATTTTAGAAGATACAGAACTAACTGAGCTCTGTGAGCTGCAACACAGGACACCTTTATTACCCTTCCTCCAGTTCGTTATATGCCAACTTGAAAACTCGCTAGTTTCAGAAAAAAGACGGAGATATAACGTAGTTACCCAGGTGAGATTATAATTTTCTAACCTCATGTAGTGCTTTATTGTTTACCTCTTATTTCCTTCTAGACCATTGCCTTAAAAGCACATTTGATATCACCCGCTTGCTATCGTTTTTTTCAATCGTTGGATTGTCTTATTCTTCCAATAACAAAGTCAATTCGAGTTCTATCCTCAAGTATAGGATAGGATACCGAATATTTACATCTGCTTAAAAAGTTAACTGCTGATTTTTCTCAGAGGAACCGACATGTTATTCTCAATATGGACGAAATCCACGTTTCACCAGCAATTTCTTATCAAGGTAAATACTGTTGTTTCACTTGCAGTACATACTTGTGCACTTTTAAGCAAATTTAAATTTTTTATTTGTTTAGGTGGAAAGGTTATTGGTGATACTGATCCAACTTCTCCAACTAAAAAAGTTTTTCCATAATGATTTCTAGTCTATCCAAAAAATGGTCACAAGTTGTACGGTTGCTCCCATCAAACTTTTCTACTGCTGAGGAATTATACCCAATGGTCAGTTCTGAAATCAACGATATAGAAAAGTGTGATTTATTTGTTGAAGTTCTCGTTACAGATAATTATCCCCTGAATGTACGTTTTTTTTAATTGTTTTCTTCTGATCAAAAGACATTACTTCCTGCTGTTCAACATCCAACTTGTCCAGAGAGAAAGCTTTATATCTTGTTTGATTTTGTTCACATTATCAAATCGATGAGAAACAATTGGTTAAACTTGAAGGATTATGATCTTACGTTTTCATATCCAGATATGCAACTCTTTCCTTCAATCCCTAATTCTACTACTAAACTGAATGAGGCAAAGTTTAATGATATACGAAAATTGTACAAGAGTGAACAACATTCTACTATGAAGCAAGCTCACCGGCTAAGTTCTAAGGTATGTTGGCCCACTAGTTTAGAACGTCAGAACGTTAATTTAGCACTTCGTGTATTCAACGAGTCAACTTGTGCAGCTCTTAAAATTCAAAATGATTTACATCCGGAATCTATAAATGACACTTCAAACTTTGTTGATGTATTAAGTAAAATTTGGAAGATCTTCAACATAAATACACCTTTTAAGCATGTGCGCTTGAATGACGAGAATTCTAGACCTCTTACTGACAAAGATTGGCGTTTTGTTTATCTTGATTTAGTTTCGAATTGGCATAAGCGGTGGAGTTCTACTATTGGGAAGGGTGGGAAACTTAGTGCACAAACTTTCATTAGTTTTCGCCATTATTGTATTACTTTCCCATTAATAATTGCACATCTCATTCAGAATTGTGGATTTGAGTATGTTCTTAGCTCTAGACTCCAGAATGATCCTATTGAGCATCAATTTGGACTATATCGGATGATGAGTGGTGCTCAATATCACATCACATATTCTCAAATTTTAGAGAGTCAACGGCGCTTAAACCTGTCGAATATTCTTAAGTTATTTTCATTACAACAATTCAAAAGTGAACTTACCCTTAAGCAATTTATCAACACATTTTCCCCAACAGCAGATGAACCCATTCACATATCCTATTATCAATATATTGATGTTATTCATGATCTAGACTCTATTAACCTCGACATCCATCATTGTGTTCAAAAACTAACTGAGAACAATGATATTGAAATTTCAGAAACTACAAAATATGACCTTGTAAGATATATCGACCGTGGTTCTCTGAAATGGCCTTCAGATATTGTAATCGAGTCAATTATTGTATTGTGGAAAATATTTACCAAACTTGATGAAAACGATTCTTTGAAGAAACAATTCTACTCCTCACCTTCAAGAAAAGTGTTAATTCATTTAGCTGAATACGTATTGGTTGATGGGTATAGCGAGCATTGGAGGAATAACTGTGATGGTTGTAGTAATTCTGGATGGAATATCATAAGGAAGATACTAACTACATGCACTAATTGTATATTAGCCAATAAGGTTCGCAATATAAACTCTGAAATAACATCTGCAAAGAAAGATATCCGGAAAATAAAGAAATTTAAACCTTAATGTTTCTGTAGTGTTTACACATAATCTGTATTGTGTTTTTCACATATTCTGCATTCTGTACGGTTTCTCACATACGTATTAATACGTTATATTTACAATGAATGGACCTCAATGATATGATCATGATGGATATTTCTCGTTTAGTTAAATTCAGCTAAATATAGTATATTTCACCTGTAAAGTTCCTAACTGAATGTATTATACAAAAATATCCAATGCACTTCTGTTTCATCCATGGTCCATTTTTTAATTGTTGATTCCAGTCCTTATATTACGTAGTTCACGACTCCATGTACTATGCAAGTTTGTTGGTGTATACAGCTAAGTATCCCCATTTTTATCATGACAGGGGCTCCGTCACACGATGCTCACAATATGTTGATGTAAATCAATTTTGAACTCTTATAATATTTCAATTAAATTTTCTAGAACCTTCTCAGCTGGCATCCTACCATATATTCTCGCCATTCCAAGATTCCAAAATTCGTTGGCAGTATGTACATTTAAGTTCATATATCGTTTATTCTTGATAGAGATGTACTCATCTAAGGTTACGCTGAGCAGTTCATCATTGAGAAGTAAGGCCTGTAATTGTGAGGTCAGCTTTTATTTGCTATTTTTGCATATCTGATTACTATTTGATAAACTGTTTTGTGATCCCTAATTGGCGCGAAACCTTTATCTCGCAAAGCAGACCGAATAAATTTACTCAGACATATCTTTGAATAATTCAAACCGTCCTCTGCAGCAAACCTAGCAATCACTTGATCTTAGGTTTCCTTTTTTTGAAATAGAGTAATCGAATTTTGTGCAGCATGTCTCTTTGGAATTGGGTCTTCGTTTTGAATTTTGTGCATGGTTGGATATCATGCACCATGAGGTGATTTTTTAAGCCTGTTGTGCTCCCAACTTTACAACTAATTGTTTTCTGACAAATTCGACATTTTGCCCCTTCTAAATTCCTAATAAAATGATTCCACACTTCATTCAGATCTCTTAGCCATAATGTAAAATACTATCTAAAATAATTTGAAAAAAGAAAGCTGAGAAAAAAGTTTAGAACAAATTGAAAGAATAAAATTAGGAAAGCATATTTTGGTCTTAGTGTTGTAACACATACTAGTATTTGTTGTTGAGTGGTGAACATTATTTTATGAAGTGATAGACTTAGATTATCTGTACAAGAATACAGTGCAGAGAGTGATAGTAACTGATTACAAATTAGTAATAAATATACATTAATCGAATATACTTAAATGGATTCACGATGAAATAAATCTGAATACTGTTTTGTGTAAATAGCTTCATAACTTGATTAAAATCCTGAAATTAATCAACCGATGAAGAAATAACCGGTTATCGAATTTTGAAGAAATAAAATTAACCGGTCATTGGATAACCGGTTACCAGTACTATATCTCACTATAGTAACAAATTTAGTAATATTGCGATTTAAATTCATTTTTATCCTAAATCCAAGAAGTGGCATCTGTCCCTGCCAACAGTGTAAAATACAGCCATTTGTAAATACGCTGCTAATCCTGGTCTGATCCAATTTAATACGCTTAAATCACAAATTAATGTTACGGAATAGGAGAGGATTCCAAATTTTCGCAACTCCTAAATTCAAAATTTCCAAATCATGCTCCAGAAGGAGCGTCTCGATCACCTGGATTATTTCTTGCCTGAAACGTCCCATTTGTGCCACTAGTGGCACAAATGAGAATGTGGTTGTATCTATTGGGAAATAATCGAATGATTTGAAATTAAGAACCTAGAATAATTCGACCATGTGGTGCTCAAATGTGCAATTAAATTTGTATATTTTAATTATTGGAAATTATAGACATAGTTAGCTAATTATATAGTTAATCAGTTTAATACCTCCCATAAAAATGTAAATTCAAAAATCTTGGAATTTTATTACACTCAATATATCGTTTTATGTCAACATGTATGTTGAAGCTTCTACAAACACTAACCGGCCAAAAGTATTTGAACAGCAAAATTTGTATCCCGACATTTGAGGTTATACCAGCATAATAACATTAGTAGATTATACAAAAATTGGCTATTTAAATGAAACGATATGTAAAGTATAATAAAAAAGCAAAAATTTCGAAATTACATTTTATGGAGGCGTAAAACTCATTAAAAATATAATTAGCTAATTAATAACTAATTTGTGATCATTAGGATCAATGTTATCTATATATAAAAAGAGGAATTGTTGTCTGTTTGTTTGTTTGTTTGTTTGTCCAGAATTAATTGGAAAGACTACGAGTCCCAGAAAGCTGAAAATTTGTAAACAGGGGTAATTTTATACTGCGACAACAATCTATTGGTTTTTGAAGAGAAATATTCACATTTGAAGGTGACAAAATATGTTAGCCAATTAAATTCGAGGGTTTGTTAGTATGCATTAGCAGATTTCATCAATTAGTATAAATAGCCTGTGCATAATAGAAATATTTTCTGAGGCTCCAATTTGATTGATTGAAAATAAATTCATTTAACCAATCAATCATTTGTCTATTCTATTGCCTGTTTTTCTTTTAGTATTATTTTGATTCGAGCTTTCTTATCGTGCAACTGAAATTTATTGAGCTATTAAAACTCATTATTAATATTATTGCTTTTGGGGAGGGAAAGGCCGCGAAGCGGCCGTTAATTGTATTGCGTAATGCCTAACACGAACAAACAAAAGTCGCGAAGCGACTTTTGTGAGAGAGTGATCCGTCGCGAAGCGACCGAGACCGAAGGGCTCGTTATATTAATTCTGATAGCAGATTTGAATTCCACATGGTTAAATTACTTCAAATCAATCCGAATATTTTCTACTGTGATACAGCCACATTTCCATTTGTGCCACTTATGCCAAAAGTGGCACATGGCAGAAACACTTATGCCACTTCGTAAATATTTTTAAATTGAATTTAAATCACAATATTTTCATAGGTATATCTATAATAAGATATTTATAGTCATTTCAGAGTAGTTTAGATAGCCGTTAATAAGTTACCGGATGAGTATTGTGTGTGCATTAAAATCCCTATTGTTCAAATACTTTTGGCTGGTTAGTGTATGTAATCATGCTGCTATAAGATTGAATGCATAAATATAAATTATGGTTGTCAAAATTCTTTTGGTCGGTTTGTCTACACTCTACAGAATTAATCATTGTTATAAGTGCCCTAGACACAAGTTAGTTATGACTCAATATATTGTAAACCATGGAATATTTGGTGTAACGTGATCGAACATCAGTAAATAAATGACAAATATGGATTTGACAACAGAACTTAAAGTTTGGGGCGTATAAACGTAAACACTAACGACCAATGTATTACACTTCATAATTAATCTTTTAGCAATAATTAATACCTACTGTAATATTAATGTAACAAAAATACAAATTATTATAGGATAAATAGTCTGGAAAAAGTATTTGAATGGAACAATATAAGTAAATTCCATTTGTGTTCCACTTTGAAATATCGACAGGCCGGCGGAGGGTGGGAACAGGTGGGGTCTTTGCATCGATTTATTTATCGATTATTTATTGATTTTCTATCGATTATTTATCGAATATTTATCGATTTTCTATCGATTATTTATCGATTATTTGTCGATTTCTATTGATTATTTATTGATTTTCTATCGATTATTTATCGATTTTATATCGATTATTTATCGATCTCTATCGATTAAATTTATAGACTATTTATGGACTGTTTATCATTTGAATAATCGATTATCTATCAATTATTTATGGATTAATTAATAATTATTTATCGATATTCTATCGATTAATTATCGATTAGTTAATTAATTATCGATTATTTGTCGATTTTCTATCGATTATTTGTCGATTATTTGTCGATTATTTAGCGATTTTCTATCAATAATTTATCGATTTTATATCGATTATGCATTGATTCTCCATCGATTGTGTATAAATTGCTATAATTTATTGCCTTTACTCGCTAAATCGAAAAAATCGGGAAAAAATCGATAATCGATAAAGATTCGTCGATAATTATCCAATCGATGAAGACTTTGGGCAATCCAATCGATACAAAATTCCGCAATCGATAATCGATAAGTTCTCTCGATTGGATTGGATTGGCAACTTGGCTTGGAGAGATAGTAAATATAAATTCCTACCTAAACTAGCTGATAATTAGTTAACTTCTGTATAATACACTTTGTAACTATTATTAAAATTATAACACTAATAAAAACCTATTTCCTAGGTATATTATGTCTTGAAATTGATTTAATGTTTAGTCATCCAAACGAACGAATATTCGAATAATATTTCGTTTAGAAAATATTGGTTCGTTACATTTCGAATATTCGTTTAAGCCCTAGTTATAAAATGCCATTATTTGTTAATTTACTCTACAAGAAACAATCAGAATTCAGTATTACTGTGCTATTTATTCTTATATATTCTCTTACTTGATCCCTTCTCCTAATTTCTGCTACATCCCTAGCTAAATTCTGTAAATAACAATTTGATATAATGGAGTTGACCTTCTGACCCCCAACCATTGAGTGATCATGGTGAATCATCTCGGAAGATAAGTGATCCAGGATGCCCTGTGCCAAGACTCTAAAGGGAGCGCTACACAAGAATCCTTTGTTCCCGATGATTAAATAAAGAGAGGGCACATTGTGTGTCCAGTGCAGATGTTGGTATTTTGAGGCCACCTCTATCGTAGTCATCAAGATAAGCTGGACACAGGATCGTTAGTGAGGGCTATTATACACTCTTCAGTCAATACTCTTTAGTCATGAACGCGATATATAGCCTGAAGCAAATGTTAACACATCAACAGTATATTAAGATATAGTTAAGTTGTCAACGTTTTCTTGATTAATTGTCTCCACAAAGTCTTGAAAGAATGGCCGAATCTTCGTATGTATGGACGAACCAGTGAGGTGAGTTCAATATTCTTAAATATACATGTTTCAGCCTCAAAATAGATTTTGAACGATAAATCCCCTCAAAACCTACTAAAGTATTCCCCCTACATCTGCATGTACTGTGAAAATCTTCGTTCAAGAGGATCAGTATGTAAGCGTCTCGTTAGAATATATTTATATCCCTCTTTAGGTAGATCAGAACTTAAATCTGCTATAGCCTGATTTGTAGATATGAAAGTATCAAATTATAGTCTGGAGAAGACATGTTTCTTTGATTCTCTGTAATCAATCAACTAGTTTGCAATGTCTATTTTACATTACTTGCGATTAGTGCACTCCCGATTACATCCGGAGTAAACTTTTCCTTGGCATTTACTACCAACCACCAATTGTGATTAAGTTTGAAGTTGTTGTATCTTCCAGAAAATATTTGCGAAATTGGGGTTTATGGAAGAACAAATACTGCAGCACCTTTTAATGAAATAAAAATATTCAGAGTAAATAGAATTTTAAGATTAGTCTTCGTATTTTTTAAATATTTTTACAAGCATCCAAACATTCTTCTAAAATATATTAAATTTCGCAGCCCCAGGTATATGTAAAATACAGGATATATCAAGAAAATGCTAACCATTCAACTCTCAATTGTCACTATCATAAGATTTGGGTGGATTAAAAAAGCCACATTGCAGGAAGTTATTAATATAGCGTGCAAATTAATTTCTACTATAAACATCGACTAGACGGGATTTTGGGACTTGATTAAAAATGCACTGTACACTATTTTTTGGAAGAAATAATAATTAAATAGTGAATGAATTAAGATGAATTGAAAATGGTAATATAGAATGAATAAGAAAATAGGGCATAAGAGAATAACTGAACCCTAGATGGACAGATAGAACAAAAGGCGATATTAGGGCTTCAACGGGATATTGGGACCTGACCGGGATATCGGGACCTGAACGGGATATTGGGACCTGAACGGGGAATAAGACAATCGGGTCTAAGGGAATAACATAATCAATACAGGACAGATAGAACAAAATGGGATATTAGGATCTGAACGGGATATTAGGAACTGAACGGGATATCTGGACCTGACGGGATATTAGGACCTAAACGGGATATCGGGACCAGACGAGATATTGGGACCTGAACGGGATATCTGGACCTGACGGGATATTGGGACCTGACGGGATAGTGGGACCTGACGGGATAGTGGGACCTGAACGGGATAGTGGGACCTGAACGGGATATCGGGACCTGAACGGGATATTGGGACATGAACGGGGAATAAGACAATCGGGTCTAAGGGAATAATATAATCAATACAGGACAGATAGAACAAAATGGGACATTGGGACCTGACGGGATATTGGGACCTGAACGGGATATCTGGACCTGAAGGGATATTGGGACCTAAAGGGATATCGGGACCTGACGGGATATTGGGACCTGAACGGGATATCTGGACCTGAGCTGGATGTTTGGACTTAGTTTAACCTGTCGCTTTACTTATTTTTGGTTTTTCCTTACTATTACTTATTATTTTCTTCATTCATTTTTTCATTCATTTATTTTCTCCCCTATTTTTTTCAATTGATAATATCATTTTTCTACCAAGTCCCAAAATCCCGTCTAGTCGTGGTTTCCTCAGGAAACATATATCATTAGATATGCAATTGTGTGTTAATTATACACAAATTTAATAATATATGAACTCGAATACATTTCATATTTGAATTGTACATTGGGACAAAAACTAATGAGGCTTTGAATATTAAATAGAAATTTACAATAAATTAACTATATTTTGTCCATAATAAGCAGCCTGACTCTATTAGTATTCTATTATGCTGAGTATACTTGTATTTGAACTGATGTTCAAAGGAACTGATATTGCGTGTCACTTATAAGTACATCTTGTTTATATCCACCCATAATGTGACAATTTACATTGGAGGATATTAATGGGATTCAAAATAATTAAATTGTCCCTTCTATCCAATCGACTCCCTCACTTTATTCCAAATACAAGTATAAAATCAACCTGAATAAGATGTATTGTGTTGTGCCTAGCTGTACCTCCAATTACAGAGGAGAAGATATTACGATAATTTAATTTCACAAAATATGAGGATATTTGGGGAAAATGGTTTAAAGCTACTCCCAGACCTTGAGAAACTACCAAACAACAAGATTCCAAGGGTTAGTGATTCATACATTAATCATGATTTTTTCAACGAAACTCTGATTCAATTACTATAATAATTTAATTAATTAAGTACATGTATTGATTGTGCAAACTGAACCTCGTTATTGAGATTTTCCATAGTTTGACCTCAAATACACCTTAATTAGTTGGTGAAAGTTTGTTTATTTAACTAACCATCTTTTTCAGGTAGCGATTGTCAAGCTTCTAAGCAAAATATTATCTTAGTCTATAAGGAAAAGCGCTCGTCATTGAAAGAAAATGATCAAGATAGTGGGTCTTTTAAACGATAATTTTTAAAAATAGGGCATTTATGTAAGAAAATTTCCACAATGAGAGCATTATTTCAACGAACTCTGAAGTATTATTTCTATATAACGCACAACGTTGCTCGTTTTGAAAGGCTAACGTAGGATTGGGAGATTAATGTAAACCTGTAAAAGCAACTTAACGTTCTGACGTTCCAGACAAGAACGGTAACATTACTTCATTGTCAAAAGTGAAGCTTAGTTTGGCCTAGCTTTTCTTCCCATAAAAATAGAGAGTAAGGATATTTTGAAAAGAAGCTGGACAGGAGAAGAACAAGAACAAGAGGAAAAGAACAATAATCAGATCGAATAATTCGAAATTAGGAAAGTTGAAACTTTTAGTGTCAGATTTCACGTTCAATCAATTGTTATGAATAGATTTTAATGTGTACGAAATCAAATGAAGAGAAGGACTCTACTATTATCACAAGGATGGGGTACCTTAGCTTCCAGATCACCAACAGGAGAGAAAAACTTAAAGAGTTTCTAGTTGACTGGGTATATGTCCGTTGTATTGATCTCAACTATAAGCCACAAGCCTCAACATCTCGAATACTAAATTTGACAAAGGCAAATCTCTTATCTGCTGATAAGATGCACATGGCAACAGACGAATAGTGCAGGACCATTTTTCGGAAGAATCTAGACAATAATAGTGAATACAGTTTTGTAGGATTATCAAGACATATATTCGATCCAATAATTTTGCCTCCCAAGTATGATATAATGGTTTACGTTAATTTCATCTATTTGGAGAACAACATACTTTTGTTCATTAGAAAAAGAATGTGTTGCTTGCATGTGTTGCATACAGTTTTTCCAAAGTAATGAAGTTTGGAAGGGACAGAGAACACATATACTGGAAATACTCATAACAAGAAGGAGAAACAAGAATAGTTTTTGGAGAGAATGGGCGTAAGTTATATCCACGTCTATTTCTGGGAACAAGGCTATTTTCTAATTGACATTGAATTAATCGAAGTCGATGAAGTTCTGGAGACACGGTTGTCTCTAATTCCGAAGGGGTATGCAAAAGATAGATGGCCTGTAGCATGTGAACTTTCGCTAAAGATACATGAGACGAAGTAGTTGAGTCAGATTTCTTAGATCATCACAGTGATGAGGTGAAAAAGACAGTTCATCCAAGACAGACTCAAGATGTCAACTAGCATTGAGGCAACTTAACCAAAGAGGCAATGTCTCATTTTTACAAAATGCCTTTATGGAAAGATCGAATCAAAAGAGGAGATACGGAGGTTTTCCTTGATATCATTTATTTTCAATTTTTTAAACTTTCAGTTGGTTATTTTTATCATACAAAGCCGCACTGGTATCTCCTAAAATCACTATCTCAAAATTTAATTACATTTCTGAAAAATTGGCATTATACTTTTGAGAGAAGGAGGTTTATGTGATTAAAATATTATTTCAAAATTCGCCCAAAAATTTTGGAGTTATAAACATTCAAACTTGAATTTGGGAAAATCAGTGGAAGTCGAAATTAGGAAGTCAACTTAGTAGGAATATCCAATAGTTCAAAGTGTCAATTCCTATCCAATAATAAACTGATTTCTAGTTTATTTTGGAATCATTCGTTAGAGGAGACACGGAGGTTTACCTCCTTGTTATTAGATTCTCGAATATTCCCTAAATAACAGACAAATCAGTCTTTAGAAAATGGCGTAAATCTGTGTTTTTATGGTGTTCTCTTTTCAAATTTTGAACTCAATTTCCGAGATTAAATAGAAGCAGAATCGATTAAAACTTTACGGGTACTTTCTTTGATATACTATAATTCATTCCCCCAAATAAAAACAGGGGTCGCTAGTAATTTCTTTCAGAATTATATTAATTTCCCCAAAATGCTTCAATTTCGATCTAATTATTTTAGTTATTAAAGCCTACTTTTATTTCATCATTAACATCAATATTAGGGATATCATTTAAACTATCTACGTGATGTAACACAATTCATTCGCTTCCTCTTCGTTCCTATTCTAGCATTGAGTTTCAACTAATAATAGCAAATTGTTATTGCAACTATACTATAACTAGACATCAGATGATTGGAATGCAAACAGAATCAGTAAACAATGAATTATTCTGGTTGAAATTAATGTTAGGTGACAAAGAATGGCATCCATAATGTGTGCTTGTATCAATTTCCACTGCTTTTTGGATTGATCTTACTTATCCAATTCCAAGAAGAGAGAATAGCATCCAGGCATCTCATTCAAATAATGTGTGTTTACAGTGGAGTCTCCGAATAACGGACACGTTGGGTACATGGCCTTTGCTTGTTGTTTGGAGATGTCCGTTTCTCGGAGATGGCTGAAGTATTAATTACATGCATGGTAAATTCATTCCGTTCCAGGATGTTTGTCCGTTTTAGAGGTGTTGTCCGCTTCTCGGAGTGTCCGTTTTGGGAGACTACTGTATATCAATTCCGACTGCTTTGGGATAGATCAATTCCTTTTCTGTATTTGCCTTATTTTAAGAACTATAGGATAAATCTTTACACAAATATTTATAAATCATCCACATGTACATTTAAGAATATAACTTACAACTTTATATCTGTCCAACATAAAAGTTGTTGAAAATCTTTACTATTTAACAGTAATACATCTCTCTGCAGTTGTCACACAATCACTTAAATTCCCATCCCACATAGACAATACTTGTTAACTAGTTAAGTAGAGGTGGCTGTATCATTGTTTGTTTATTGCCTGTAGACATAAGAATCGCAATTTTTCGCTATAAGAGCCCGAAATCATTTTATCCTTCTTTGCTTCTATTGATGTAATCAAAAGGATCAGTTTGGTTGAGATCCTTTTAATTAATTACATCGATAGAAATGAACTCCCGTTATAACGAAGTGCAGTAGTTGGACTTCGTTATAACTGGAGTCACATCTAAACCTGGATAACATTCCGCATAAAACATTAATTATAACTAATAAAGGTCATCCTTTGGTTATCTAAGTATACTATAGTTTTAATTAATTAATTAATATCTACGTAATTCATTGATTGCCTAGTAGATATTAAATCCACCCGTAATATTGGTTCATAATGTACTCCATTATGATTAATATAGATAGAGCCTGCATTATTTCCTGGGGGAGATTCCAAAGTATCAACTAGTTTAACCCCTCTACCTGAGAATACCATCCACTTATTACCCATGTCTGAACTAAATACCCAAATATCCGTCTGTAAAAAGGCCGTAGCAAATAACTTATCATCAGTAGCCCATGTAGAATTCCTCTTCATATTTGATTTAACTACATAGTCCGCCACGTTACGATAGTTAATTACACTCTTAGGAAATTTATTGGCAATAAACTTATTGCATGCTTCCTTTAGCTTATCAACCATATTCTCTACAACTTTCAACCGTACAAAATTAAAACTATCAATTTTTCCAGTCAACCAGTATGATAATGATGCAAATAAACAATTTCCATCTCCAGGAATTCGAAAACACTTATAAGGAAGATATTCTTTTAAATTAGAATTAGCTGGGATATTATCTCTTATGGAATTTGTAGAATCCGACAACTGTAAATGTAAATCTTCACATAACTTCTTCTGTCCCCGATATGTAAGTAGTTGGAATGCCGGTAACTTATATTCCATGGTAGCCATTTCTACTAAATCTAAATCACTAATTATTTCAACTCCACTTGCACGCAAAATACCATCACAAACATCGACTGGATTTTCTTCACAAATTGCAGCTACCTCCCTGTTTGTTGAACGTTTAATTATATTTTCTACATAAAACTTTACTAGACTTGAAATTTGTAAATATCGTACTAACTTTATCAACAGTTGGT
This sequence comes from Hexactinellida sp. DTS-2022, assembly GCA_028753945.1. Lineage (NCBI taxonomy): Eukaryota > Metazoa > Porifera > Hexactinellida > Hexactinellida sp. DTS-2022. The sequence goes on along the minus strand of JAPNXP010000013.1, from coordinate 2,430,128 downwards.
TTAATATAACTAAATTTACTCTTCTTACTTCTATACCACTCCTCTTTGCACTCCTCATTCTCCACGCGTAATCTCTATAATAACGTTACACACTTTATGAGCCAGTGGGGTATAAGAAAATTTAAACGCCGCGATCCTATCGTCTATATTATTATAAACTGTTCTAAGGAAATCAGCAGCTCGTATCCCAGTCTCTGAATTTAATATGCTATGTTTAACTATTATGAACCAATTCTCAACAACTGCATTACTGTGTGTTGCATTCTCTTACGAATTAACGTTACATAAAATTATCCCACTCCACAACGGTAATAATGGCTTATAATACGCGAAAAGAAATTTAACTATCTGGGGATTGTAAGATACACTAGGATCAAGTTGTGAATTATTTTCGAATTCACTTATTGAGACTAAAGTATTATGATAAATCATTTCAAAATGTCTGCCAAAGGGGGATTTCAATCTGTAAGTTACAGCATTAATCTTAACTTCAGTCTCAACCTCAAATTCATTGGAGGCATCATAACTAACATTAATCTCCGCCTTAATACATTCTTCTAGTTGGTTTAATTTAGTGTAATAAACACTAGTTTGCTTCTTACTACACAAAATATAACAAAGTAACCCGAAAAGTTGATTAATATAATTCATTTGTCTACAATTAACCATACGACCAAATACATGCAATCTTATTAATTTTAAAGCTTTTTCTAATTTGAATTTCTTATTTAAATTATAACTAATTATGTGCATGATATGAGCCTAGCAGAGATGGAGGACTGTTATATTATAATCACCTAAGTTCTCATTATTAGCTATAAATTCCAAACATAATTGGAGATAATGAAAAATAGTAAATTTGTTAAACGCTGAACATGTACTGTGCATCATAGCTCTGTTGTATGCCAGAATGACTCGCATGCTAGAATGACACAAACCATGGATGTTCACTATCTATGCTAGAATGACACGCTCTACTAATCATCTAATGACTGTTAGAACTTCACAGGTTTCTCAGTTCATTCAGACAATTACATTTCACTTTTTGCTATGGCTTCTTTATCTTTAGATTTTAAAATAGCATTACAGGTACTACTTGTTTTAATGAATTCTAAGATTTCGTATTTGATTTCATTATTTTAAAACCAATATTCGCTGATAGAAAAAGCAAAAGTATGTTTAAAATTTAGACATTTTAAGATAGGTATTAACACCAATTATTCGGTATTTAAATTGTTTGGTAGAATACTGTTCTAATTAATATTCCTGTGCTCGTAGATTTACTAGATTAAGGCATACATACAGTAAGATTCCTTTCAATAACCATAGTTACATTGTTATAATTCAATTCTATCAAAATTCTAGCATAGATAGTGAATATACATGGTTTGTGTCATTCCAGCATGCGAGTCATTCTGGCAATACTACTGTATTCTAAAATCTAAAGATAAAGAAGCCATATCAAAAAGTGAAATGCAATTGATTGAATGAACTGAGAAACCTGTGAAGTTCTAACAGTCATTAGATGATTAGTAGAGCGTGTCATTCTAGCATAGATAGTGAACATCCATGGTTTGTGTCATTCTAGCATGCGAGTCATTCTGGTATACAACAGCCCAACTAAAATCTATCTCAACTTTCTTAATTTTTAACTCCATTGTGTTAAATAATTTTACACTCAAACACCATTTATTCAGGAAGTGTGAGATTTCAGTGGGCTATGATCGCTACTTATTATTTAGCTAATGGGATGGGACTGGTGGAAAACTCCGGGTGTTGTATTGTAAGGGCATAGTAATATATTTTCTCAGAACAGGAAGGGGATTTAGAAATAAGAGAACCAGTCGCATCTAAATTCAAGACAATATCTTTACTTTTCATTAGTTTTAGAATTTCCAGCTGCTTATAAGAATACATATGAATAATGAAAGGATCCTGTACGAAATACTGAACATAGCCTGGTAGGAGGGATTCAGGAAGTAGATAACGGAAATACTGCTGGGTTGCTGTTATATCTTCCATATATAAATTAGAAAATCGCTCCTTAGATTTCAATTCAGCTTTAACTTTCCGCAAACAATCTTGTGATTTAAGAGAAGTAAAATTACCATAACAGAGACCAGGATTACTTGAATTATTAAACTGTTTATTATAAATTTTATTAACCGAATTATTAACTAATAATTCTCCCATTTTACTACGCTCACTGCAAGATAGATGGCGACTAAATGCACTCTGCCCATCTGTATGTTGAAGTGACAAATATCCTTCTGAGTAAATTTTGACAAGTATGTCATTATCTACCAAATTTAGTGCATCATCAATATAAAAGATATAAGATCGACAATTTTCAAACTTACAAGACGCTGTAGCTCTGAAGAAAGGACTATTAACCTTACGACTATCAGGTTTCTTCAACCAATAATTTACAAACTTTAAAAGACACATTGGGGCTAAATCTTTAAATTTTTAAGCAAAAACATTAGTCCAATTACTAACCAATGAAGTTATACCAGTAGAATTGGTAATACAAATATTATCCAACTCACTCAGTTCGAGATAAAACTCCCCACAGTTACTACTCAAATTAGTTAGAACTTCAATCTCAGAACTCTCTATCACCATTTCACAGTGGGTTATTATGGGGAATTAGTGTAATTTTTCAAACTCCTGAATGGCTTTGATATTATTATATTCTTATTCCGCATTGTCTAAAACCTATAAATCCAACTTTCATTGTCATAGTACTTCAGGTTCTTCACTTGTGTGTTGATTAATTACTAACTTGATAAACAATTTTCATAGTGAAAGTTTGATGTTTCACAACTGTTGGATTCTATTTATAAATTGATATTTAATTACATAGAAACGTAAAGGCGGATATGATATTCTTATTCCTTTGACATTTATGCTAGTATATAAATATACGAAGAGAGAGTCGTAAGCAAATTCTCTGAAAATTTTCTGTGTACTCTCAATGATGTTGAACAATAATCGGACACAATTATTTTGCCTATTTAGTGTGAAAAATATTGGTGAGCAGTCGTGAGCAGATGTTTTTAATTTTTATTATGATAGCTAATTGGTTTAACTTTAATTTGGTATATTTTATCGGACCGCACCAAGCCGCCCCGAGGCCCTTCTGCCCAATTTTCTAGAAGTCACTAATAAATTTCTTAAAATGTTTAAAATATAAAAATTCAAAATTGATCAAATTTTAACATTGTTTGACTGTTGATATTATAGAATGAATAACAAAGAGGCTTTTAAACTTTTAAACTCTAAACCATCAATCAGAGCTGCTTCTGAGGAATTACTTAACATATTCCAACAGCCGGATAGCGAATTTCATTTCATTACTCGAAAGTTTCGCGATCTCAAATCGGGAAGAGAGAGCTTTGTAAAGAAAAGTAATTTATGCACCTGGGAGGAGTTGATGTTTTACTCTCCTAGAGTTAAACAACCTGCGAAAATACCTTCAGCTGACAATGCAATCTTTACCGTTGACTTATCAGCAGAAATACGAAAGGACTTATCAAAGTTAACCCTCAAGGGATTGAGAACTAGATTAGCGCCAGTATTGCAACTAATCCGTCAAATAGCTGAGAAAGAGGATGTTAGTGCCAAAACCATAGCCGCTCAAGCGCTTCAACTTATTTCTAACGAGACTAAGGATGTAAGCACGGCAAACTTCTGCAAGGAAATCATTTCAAAGGGGACATTTGCAGATAAATCGAAAATTATGTCCATAGATAAATCAACGTTCTTGCTTGATCTTCTCGAAATTGGTAAGCAAAAATATACATCTTTTCGGTTAATTTGTAAATCAGAGGACATAATATTTCCATCTTATTCTAAACTTGCTGAATATCGTAAGGATGCCGTTCTAGTTAACGAGTTAACCTATGTAAACAATGTCCATAATGTTACTATCGGGATCTCACTATCTTATAGAAGGATTTTATTCCAGAGTTTATTACGTCTATTTCAAACATTACCTCCGATCCTTGATTTTGAATTCCCTTTATCAGTAAAAATTGCTGACGGCCTCGATGGTTCTGGTTGTCATCAGATTTATAATCATTACCAACTCAATCCAACCCCAAGTTCGAAATTTTTTATCTTATTCGCATTCAAAATTTTATCCATACACAACTCGAGTAACATGCAAATATGGAAAAACTACTCACCTAATTCTTCATTTGGCGTAAGACCAGTTGTATTATTGGCCCAGAAAGAATGTTATGAGAACGTTAAATTCATTATGACTAATTTCATTAATCCAGAAGTATCAGTCATTGAGCAAGAAGGAATAAAGTTTCCTGAAGGTGTTGTTCGTGTTAAAATCAGCCGTAGTATGCTCGATGGGAAGATGTCTGGTATTCTAAGCGGAGCTGGTGGCGCATCGTGTCAGTTATGTACTGCACATAAACACGAATTAAAAGATCTAGAATTAGTCAGGGCCGGATTCCCTATTAATAGGCACATAGCAGATGCAAAAGAACTGTTCAATTACGTGGATGCGGATGAATATTTATCACTTCCTCATGCTGATAGGTTAGGTATCACTCATGAACCACTATCCGATATAAACATACTGTCGGCGTCGCCTTTACATAGCTATACTTGTGTCTTCCATTGGTTCATGCTCCTTGTTTATCATTTAAAGTCTGGAAGGAGAGTATGGTCGCCTACTTCAAAACCAATCGAAACAGCGAAAAAGTTTTGTTCTGAATTTCTCTTTGAAAAAACTGTCCTTCGAATAGATCAGCCAACACCTCAAGGCGGTACTACTTCAACAGGGAATATTTCTAGGCAATGTTTTTCCAATAAAAATGATTTTATCACATGGGTATTCTGTCTAATTCCGGCAGACTTTAGAGAGCAGATTGCAATCATTCAAATGAATCTATCAGTTATCTTACGAGTTTTTAACAGTAGCCAGGAGGTAGAAACAGAAGAAATGGATGTCCTTTGCAAACAGACTTACGAGCTAATTTTAACAGCCTTCCCATGGGCAAGTATTACCCCTTCATTGCATAAGGTTTTAGCTCATTCCACAGAATTAATCCGTGATTGCAATGACGGTTATGGACTGAAAGAATATTCAGAAGAGGCTGTAGAAGCTTGTAATAAGCTAATAAGGCGCTATCGTGAACACCTTTCAAGAAAAAATTCATTTTCCTTAAACATCAGAGATGTTTTTGTTAGACTTCTTAGTCAGAGTGACCCTCTCTTTTCAAGTTACCGTAGAGTTTTAGTGTGCAAACGTTGCGGAGAAATAGGGCATATCAGGAAGGAGAAGTGCAAAGGAGATAAAGTGGCTTCACTGGATCAGGACAAACTTTTGGATTCATTGCTCTTCAAATATATTCCTTAGTTTAGTATCTATGATATTAATAATAAAAATTTGAAAGTTAATATTGAATCGTGAAAGCATGAAGTAGTATGTTTTAAATAGAGTGAAAATAATATGCATTGCATTCGAAGTATTTAGGAACACATTATAGAGCTAAATAGATATTTTTGTAAATATGTGATGTCACGATGACGTCATTAAATCAAAAAATTGAAGCGGTACATAAAATTAAGTGATGTAAATTGAATGTAGAGGGTTGATAACCCATACGCAAATAATACATTTGATAGGTCTGTCTGCCTCGCAAATGCCTATTTCCCCTGAATAGCCATAATAACCCACTGTGCATTTCTGTTTCAAAGTTGTCAGTTTTAATATTAGGCACATCGTGAGAACGAGGAAGTGGTTCACTAAATTCACTTTCAGCTCTAACACTAAAATCAGTACACTTACCTTCTAAGCACTTAACACTATTAGCATTGTACTCATCTCTCAACGCCTTTACCCAAGTTATAAAAAGACTCAAGTCATCTCCACTTAAAAACACATATTCTTACCAAACATTTGTTACAAGAAACTACATTAAAGCTGTAATTCAGACAACCACAAAACCACTAAAGGAGTACATTGCACAAAACTCTTACAATAAGTACTTACTATAGTGGGAATACAATCAAAACATTTATCAAGATAGCAAGTTTCCCCGAATTGCAAAAACCAGAAAGATTTGTGGGCAAGTTAATCCATAAAATATAGCACCGTCTACCCATAACTGACATTCAGTTGTATTGACATATAATACACGTCGTGAACTTCACTATTCAGAGAACTAAGATTTGTATTTTGAGAATCAATCTTTAACCGGTCATATACAGCTTGGTCGGATGCAGAAGATGCCCATACAATAAGAAGTTTATTGTCAAATACATTCAATTCAAGATTTCGTAATCTATGTTATCGAATGACGAAAATAATTCAGAACGCAGCTACACTTAAAATTACTTCCTTAAGGATTGTGGAAATTAACAATGATGCTCTGCTCAGAATAGTTAAGTTACTAAGACTATAACTCACTTTAAAATGTTCCTACGAACTAGGGGGACTTACTAAAGGCTTAACTTCGTTCAAAGCATCCCTCACCAGGGTTCTTACAGTAGCTTGCAGACAGGGTCTGGAGCAATTGTTTGAATGATAGTGTTGTGGAGAGGAGTCGAGTCGACAAAAGATTTGATCTCAGCTTGTAGTTCTAAAAAAAATAACAATAAAGTTATTCTTATCCATAACATACATCAGTCAAAATTACCTCGTTCGTGATGAGTATTTTGAGTTGGGGTGATAGGCCCAGGATTAATCTCAATTCCGCCAATGACGAGTAGAATGGCTAGTATACATGCAATAAAAGCCGAGATGATCGACATCTGCGGGTGCAATGCAATCCGATGCGAACACGCCGCAATTCAATAGAAATCATTGAGATAGAACTAATGAATGAAGAAAGAATTGTAGATGAGAACCAATGAAACAAGAAATAATTGTATAAGAGAACTAAAGTTCAAGAAATAATTGAAGAAGAATCAAGGAAATGTTTGAAAGAATGATGAAGATCAAAAAAGCAATTAATGTCAAGTTCGAAATCTCCCCATAGCTTGAGTCGAGGCAAAAGTATTCTAAGAATAGCCTAAATACGCAAGCTAAATTTGCAAGTGAAACTAATGAATGTGTGACGCAAATTAAACTTGTGAGAAAATACTATTTAGAGCTATAGGTGCATCCTTGTTATTAATGCTAAGCTAACTGAAGTATGAATATTGAAAATTTAATTAATTAGATATTGTTGTCCCGAGAAATTTCAAATATTTTGAAAGAAATTACTAGTGACCCCTGTTTTTTTATCGGGAGAATGAATTATTGTATATCAGAGAAAGTACCTGTAAAGTTTTAAACGATTCTGCTTATATTTGATCTCGGAAATTGAGTTCAAAATTTGAAAAGAGAACACCATAAAAACACAGATTTACGCCATTTTCTAAAGACTGATTTGTCTGTTATTTAGGGAATATTCGAGAATCTAATAACAAGGAGGTAAACCCCCGTGCTCCTCTAACGAATGATTCAAAAATAAACTAGAAATCAGTTTATTATTGGATAGGAATTGACACTTTGAACTATTGGATATTCCTATAAGTTGACTTTCCTATTTTCGACTTCCACTGATTTTCCCAAATTCAAGTTTGAATGTTTATAACTCCCAAATTTTTGGGCGAATTTAGAAATAATATTTTAATCATATAAACCTCCTTCTCTGAAAAGTATAATGCCAATTTTTCAGAAATGTAATTAAATTTTGAGATAGTGATTTTTTAGGAGATACCAGTGCGGCTTTGTATGATAAAAATAACCAACTGAAAGTTTAAATAATTGAAAATAAATCATATCAAGGAGAACCTCCGTTTCTCCTCCTTCGAATGACACTAATTTTATTCAAATCTGATAACTAGAAGTGAGTCAAATATTTGACTGAAGTGAGTCTGGTCGAATAGTAAGCCAACTTCACAGTCATGCTAAAAGCTTGAATGTATGAATACCAATAGTTGATGTTTAAATACATTTGGCCGGTTAGTGTATAGGTATATTTACTCAGTACATCTTATACAGTCCCGGAAATTGTTTAAGTCTATTCAAATTTTGGAATTATTTTATTATTTAATCAATTATCTATTCTAGACAAATATTTTACGAATATTTACCATAATAAATACATAGTCCTTATTTAAATTGTACTTTATTATAATATAAAATCCTGGTCTTCCATTTAAATTTGGGGGAAATATATTACATTGCCACACTAAGGGCGGAAATTATTGTACATTCAAAAATGGAAAGTGCGAGAGGAGGACAGTTAATTGTTCAAAAATCGCTGTACACCAAGCAATAGTCCTGTATAAGAAACAGCCATGGTTACGGACATTCCATGAGCGGTTGCTTTTTGGCAGCCGATTTTTAAATTTTGGACGTTTACTGTATATAATTAATCAATATAGGAAATTTAAGCATTTAAATCTGACTGTACTTAACATTTATAGCTTACTGTATCCAATCTACACTATTAAAACACAACCTGTGTACAATAGTTGTTTGCATGTTACGAGACGATTGAAAAAAGTGGACTTTTGCCAAGTGTGATTTTTGGCATCAAGGGAGGGGACATTTTTGGCTCCACCAGCAAGTTGAGGTCTCCACTCTAAATTTCTCACACCTCGACAAGTTATGACGTCATTGTCACATTTCGAGAATCCTGAAAATTCACTTAATCGCACATAATTCGCACCCTATAAGAGATATAAATTTGAAAATTTAATGGAACAGCACATTAATGATGCATATACGTTCAGGGGCGTAGACTTCGAGTTTGATCATGGGGGTGCCAACATGGCATAAATCCAACTTCCAACTAGAGACATTTGGTAGTGGATACAACCAATGTATTATAACTTGTTTTCGTGAATAACTGTCAAATGAGCCATGAACCTTACTCTGAAAATTTAACATATTAATTGGATCCGACTACAAATATGATTGACATTTGAAAACAAATCAATCGCATTAATTGATCTTTTGTTTATTTAAGTAGATTTCTTACTAATGTCAACCCCTTCTTCGCCTTCCCAGTCAAATAACAAGAAGTTTTAAGCACCAGCAAACCCTATTGACGAGGTAGTTTCATAATACGTATTTAGCAAATTATACGATGAAAGGAAAATTTCCAATGTGCAACTGGGTTGAGAGGATGCCATGTCTCTCAAGTAGATTGGAATCCTATTTGGGACAATAAATATTATTTAATCACGAGATAATAACCATAAATATTTTTTAATAAATTTATTCGCGTTAATTTCATGTATAACAAAATGTTTTGATCCAAATAGAATTAATTTCCTTAGGATTTATCTTCTATATTAAGGTATGCTACATCTAAGCACCAGCGGCACTACCAAGTATTACGTCTTGGTAAGGCAACAGGAAATCATGGGGGTGCCAGGCAGGCCAGGTACCCCAATGATTTCCGCCGGGAGTGCCATGCACCTCCGGCATCCCCCAAGTTTACGCCACTAGACACGTTGGCCACACCAGATTGACAACAAGCTTACTCATTATCGCATGATGACGCAATCACTAAATTTTGACATTGTGAAATTTGACTTTCTAGGCCGATTTACGCTTTATAACAATGTTAGAAGTATATAAAGGTGTTCTGCCGCGAAGCGAACTATCAAGCGCGATAGTGAATGATAAATACCCTCGGAAAATCAACCTTTAAAGCGAAGCCTGCCTAGAACCAATTGCCGAAATTTAGTAAATTAGAGGAGTCCATATGAAGTAAAGGAATCCACAATTTCCTTCATTATATCCATATAAATCTTAGGTCAATATAGACTGTAGACAGATGAAATCTCAAGGTCAAACCCACTGTGTGGAACTATGGAGTAATAGGTAAATTTTACATCGCCAAATGCTAATATAAATGCGTACATTCGATTCTATAATGTTGAACGAGTCTAAAATGTTATTTCATTTCCCCTTGGATAAATATATTATGCCTACACAAAGTCTCAAAAATATGCATAAAATTTGAAAATTGTATTTCTGAAAATCTATTGTTCTATTGTTAGCCATCTATTGTTAGCCAACGTTGCTATATTTAATTATGATTGATTCTTTGGTAATTCAAAACATATATATATGTGTATTCTTATACATTTGTTGATATATTTTAACTAGTTTTCAAACAGATACTAATAATGTGATTATTTTTTATGAATTGTATTTTCGGGCTATTTTATAAAGAACTTCCTGCGAAGTGGCAAATTTTCCAACTGTCCGATCTTAGAATGCAAACAATTTCGAACTGAATTGATTGTGTTTTTATATTGTCTATTTTTCTAGGTTTAGAGTTAAATTATTTCTAAGCCCGCACAAAGGCGGCCAAATATATATTCGAGGTAAAGTAAAGTGGGTCAAAATATCGGACGATTTTTTAATTTTCCCCATTTTAAGCATTCATCTGAATTTACTAATTTCCTTCAGATTGTTAATGAATATTGATTTAAAATAATATTAATAGATTTTGCTTGAATAATAACTATTATAATTTGTACAAGCTCATCATATTTCACAGTATGAGTGAATTTATTTCTAATAAAGACGCGTATGATACTTGTATAGCTAACAACAGAGGGATCATGAAATCTGTGCAAACTCTAATTGAAAAGAGCCATCTTTTGGAGGAGGATAGCGAAGTAATACGTTACAAGTAGTACTCACTCGAAAAATCTAGAGAATCCTCCAGTAAAAAAAATGATTTAGAAACTTGGAAAAATATGCTATTTCATTCTATTCCTTTACCAGTAAAACAACCTAGAAAGAAACGAATTTCAGATTATTCCGGATCAGATTCAGATGGCTTTTCAGTAGTGACACTTCCTGGCCTTAAAGTTTTTCCCGAAAACATTGCAACGGAATCTAAAAAACATATTTTAGATTGCAACCTAAAACTTCACGGCAACGACTTAAGGTACTTTTGGAACATATTAACTTTATAGCCGAACGAGAACTAATTGAACCAAAAAAACTAGTTGCACTAACTTTAGAATTGGTTTCCAATGAGACATATGATAGAGATACCTCAAGAGTATGTAAAGAAATAATTGAAAAGGGCTCATTCAATAAAGTTTCACTAAAGTTTTTATCCCGAAATCAGCCCATTTGTTAGACAACTTAGAAATTGGTTCAACTAAATATTCATTGCTAAAGCGGATTTTCAAAGGCGAAAATGTTAAATTACCACCATACAAAGTAGTCTTACTAAATCGTAGAGAAATCTCCTTAGCAGATGAGATGAGGATAGTTCAAAACCCTGAAGGCTTCTCAGTTGGAATAGCTATATCATATCATTCAATTCTTTCTCTCACCATTCAACGTACCCTTGAAAATTTAGATCCCATTTCAGACACACAATATCCTCTTAATGTCACAATATCAGATGGACTGGATGGTTCAGGTACTCACCGCATCTACAATCAAATCAATTCAAATCCAGATTTATCCACTAACCATCACAGATACCAATCATAACCAATATTCTTCAATAAGTTTCCCAATTCGCCTTTCTCTTTCAGACCAGTTGCTTTAATAGCTCTGAAAGAAGATTATGGCAATGTCAAATAAAATAATGGAGACTCTGATAAATCCTGAAACTGACCATATCATGGAGGATGGGTTTAATCTAGGTGGCGGACAGATTAATGTTAAAATAATTCGTTCCCTTTTTCATACTAAGATGGCTGGTCTATTGAATGGTGCAGGAGGTGCTTCATGTCATCTATGTACTGCGACTGAGTCCCAAATTAAAATCTTAGAATGGGTTGAATCTGGATTCCCCATTAACAGATTCGTCAAAGATGCTCATGAAATTTTCAATGAGGTTAATGAAGAAGAATTTTTGAAATTACCTTCTCATCAACGTGTTGGTATAACTCACCAACCAACTTCCAACATCAACATCATAGCAGCCTCTCCCTTACATGCATATCTTTGTGTTTTCAAGTGGTTTATGCTCCTCATCTACCATCTGGATGCAGGTCGTACACAATGGTCGCCATCAAACTCTAAAGTCCAAGCATCAATGAGACACATTAGATCAATCATTTAAGAAAGATGTAGTATCAGCGTTGACATTCCTTCTAGCCATGGAGGTACTTCGACTACAGGGAATGTTGCTCGTGACTGTTTCATGAACAAGAGAGAGTTCCTGAAATGGGCTACTTGTTCAATTGATCCAGTTCATAAACCAACACTAGAAAGAATTCAAACCAACCTATCAGTAATCTTGAGATTAGTCAACTTCGGCGATCAGATCAACTGTGTTAAATTAGAGGAATTGTGCAAAGGAAGATATCAATTCATCATTAGTGAGTTTGCATGGGAAAGCATAACACCTTCCTTGCATTAATTGCTTTCCAAATAATTCATTCTATAATAGTGGCTACGGCATCGCATTCTATACATAAGGCAATGAAACGGACTCAAATTCCTGGACCATTGATGAACTAGTATAGTCAACTAAATAGATGCAATTCAATTATTCTTCGAAATAAGTAATTCAGGGTACTTCTACTTAAGCAATTGTGTTTTATAAAGGTGATCATGTGAAAGACGCATATTTTGGAGGTACCACTTGGTCTAAATGACGTCAATGTATTGTCTAATAGGATAAATATGCCAAAACTTTGAACGCATGTAAAATTTTCAATGTCGCATTAAAAAATAAATCGCTGTGACTAAGCCATCTAATAGTAATTTTACATAAAATATCTCAGAATCAAATATGGAATGTTACCACTTCCCTTGGAAAAGTGATTTCAATGCTTGAGGTCATATCTCGAGAATAAATATAGTTACAGCTTAGTAAATGGTTCAAATTGATAGTCTGTCCTCAAATTGTTATTTAATGATAATACATTTCGATGCTCTATCTCCAACTAATTTTGTGAGAATTGTGACTATTGTAATATACAATCAAATGGTTATACAGATTTTGGGCAAAATTGGTTTATTCTCAGACATGACCTCAAGCATTGAAATCACGTTTCCAAGGCAACAGAGGAATGTGAAACATTCCATATTAGATTCTGAGATATTTTATATAAAATGACTCCTAGATGGGTAACTCAAAGCGATTTGTTTCAAAAATCTAAATTGAAGCTTTTACATGCGTTCAATGTTTTGGCATATTTTGCCTATTAGACAATACAGCATAGGCGCCAAGTTTAGCGTTTGGGGGGGAGGGGGACGCCCCCCCCAATGATTTAAATGGGGGTCATTGGGAGCCACCTCCCAGACCTTTCGGTGGTTTTAAATTTTTATATGAAAGTGATCCTTTTGATCAAACAAGGGATGATAGAGGGTGAGAATCACGTTGGTTTACTCAGATATCCAGATTTTGTTTCGGAAGAAACAAATCTGGTATATTAAGCAAACTTCCCAGTGGCCCACCAGCCCCTTCCCTAGTGGCCCCCCAGACCCCCACAAGACCCCCTAAGTGGCCACCCCATCTTTGATTATATTTTCCAAAACTTGACGCATACGTATGCAATACAGTGACGTCATTTCGACCAAGTAGTACCTCCAAAAAATGCGTCCTGACATGACAACCTTTATAAAAAATTAGCTGTGGGCCCGCTGCGTAAATATTTTTGGAACAAGCAAGGGTGTACCTTCATAAAGGTGCTTTTTAACTGTAGCATATCCTGATGTATGTGGAATCTTACTATTTTGTACTCGTTTATCTGACGCATTCCTCTCATATCTAGTAAATATGGACTCCCAGTGTTTCAGTATCATTGCAATTTGTGTCCTTTCACAGCCGAACATTTCGGCTAAGGCTCCATGTTTGATTCCAGTATTCTTGTCATAAAATTTGATCACCTCGATTTTCTTTTCTAGGGTAAAGTCATTTTTTTCTTAGAAGAGGAGATCTAGCTACACTGCTGGAAGGTGAATTGCGATAATAATTTCCTGTCCTATCGACAAAGTTCAGCCACACAAACGTGAAATTAAATTAATTAAACATTTTTAACAAATTAAGGTCTAGAGTTTCTAGAAGGGAATATACCGTATTTCCCCGAATAAGCGCCGGGGGCTTGAATAAGCGCCGGGGCAATAAAAATGGCATTGGTATGATAAAATTTATACACATTAGTAAATCACTGTAATCTAATTCCATTTATTTTGGCAACTTCAGTAGGCATACTGTTGGTGGAAACCATTAGAACACACCTAAATATGATATTCTGGATTTTTCACAAAAATTTCAGGATAATTTGGCCAACGAAAACAATAAGCGCCGGGGCGCTTATTCGGGAAAATACGGTATTTCAATGCAATAGGATTGTTTAATATTCAAATTCCTATAATTACCATTTAGCTGCAAATACATAATTACAAGAATTGTAGACTAGATCTAGGAATGGGAAAAATTTCTGTGCTGAAGAGTTTGAATTTTTGGAAATTAAATCTTTTGTCAGAGGTTATCATGCTTATATGGACATTTGTACTCCAGAGGAAAAAGAAAAGTTAATGTTAAAACGGGAAGCAGAAAACAACAAAGACAAATATACAGTTGCAGTTTTTGCAGTTTTACCTTGTAAAGATGACCACGTTCCTTACAACTTAGCACGACGTATTCGCTATTTTTGAAAAGAGAAGAAAATACAGGTTTTGCTGAAGTTAGAGGAGAAAAAAACCCTCACAGACGGGATGGGAGTGTGCTCCGTCTGATTACACTTCCCCAATGTTTAATTTAACTAGAATTTCAATATTCAAATTACATTTCATCTTAATGTAATACAATTTAATTAATGTTTGAATTGTGAAGACTTCAAATGTTTAATTTAATTAATTAAAGATTAATTATTACAAATAGAAATTAGGAATACGTGCTAGTATTTACGTTACTATCTTGAATAATAAATTGACATAATCATCAACTTGTAAAATATTCCAACTTCCAAGTGTTTCAATTGCACTTGTATGAAACACATATTCACTTACAAACCAATCGATAACAGTCATTATCCTAGAAGATAGTAGGCTTATGTAATATGTTCTATTGTATTGAGTATACTATAGAGTAATTACAATATGGAGAAGATGGCTGATTTATGTAAATAATCGTTAATAAAACGTAGAATTGATTAGCGACCTAATAATTTTAAATGATATATAGAAAGAACATCCTTAGGAGAATACAACCTCTATATTTTCAATAACTAATTCGAATTATTAAAGAGTCACTGGACCAGAATACAAATCTCGATATAACCGGAAGCCCGACAGAGGTAAATTAAATAGTGTGCACTTATAGTATAAAACTATAGTAGGACCCTACTATAACGTTTTTTACTAGAAGAAGCACACTAAAAATGAATCGGGGACCAGAAAAGTATTAAAGATACCATGTGCATACTGTTTGTTTGGAGCAAAAATATACGTAGATAAATGAAAGGAGTTGTAGAAGCCCTAACTTCGAGTGGATTTCTCTAGATAGTTAGAAATTTAAAGTTTATATGTTAAATATTGTTAATTAAATTGTGAATATACACTCAAAATTCCGAGATCCGGAATTCTCTTAACCGGGCTCCCTTATTGGTGTAACGCCAAGCAAAAATATATATATATTTAACCAATAATAGAGTAAATAATATATTATTGATGAAATAATATACAAATACATATTATAATAGCTAGCCACAACCCGTTAAAAACATCAGTTTTGATTTTTGAATGAATCTAGAAGATATTGATTAGACACTTAAGGATTGCAACATGTTCCAGCCAATGTATTTCTGAGAACTGGCAAATTCCCAGTTCCGAGCACCCTCCAGACGACAGTGCCCTGATAAGGGAGGTTTGAGTGTACTCAAATATTTTGGCCATAAGTGTGTAATTGCCAGAAAGTATCGCATCTCGGAGGTATTTTGCATTGGAAATGTCAAACCGGAGTTCACTTAATTTCCGTGTTTCGGTGGTGCTGTATTTCGGAGGTTAACAAGGCATTATTTATAAGGAAAGTCAATCGGGAGAATGGTTTTGTGCCGTAACTCGGAACTTGCCGTATTTCAGAGGTGCCGCTATTTGGGGTTTACCTCTAAACCAGTGTAGGCTGTTAAAGTACCATAGCGGTTTGTTAATATTTAAATGGAGAGGCATATACTACCTTATTTTGTTCAAGATTATATGTCTTCTACATGAGTTATGGTAATTTCACATAGAAGATTTAACTCACAAAGTCAAATATCGTTCACTTAGAGAGTTGATGCAATTATGGAGAGGATTAAGCTACATAAGCAAACAACACAACGTTCTATTTTGACTGTGTATTATACTTATTCAATTAATTACTAGTTTAATGAGTATTTCAAGTTGCAAAGAATCGATTCTTATTATTAAGTCGTGAAATACTAATTCTCTATTTTAAAAATTTTGTATGAATTATTTTATTAAACTTTATTACAGGATACCATAATCTGATCAAAGTGATGGAAATACGGTCACTACCTTGCCAAGGGTATTCAGTACAAGAGATTCGTTGATCTGAAATAGAAATGGAGTCAACTCCGCTAAATAGAGCCACCGGTTAATAGATTTATCCGCTTAATGGGGTCAAAATTTCACAGAATTTATAGGATTGAATGACAGTTGGGCATAAAGTATTTTCGGGAAATAAATTTCTCCGTTTAATTGGGTCAAAGTAAGCTGGCACCGAGGTGAATCTATTAATCGGAGTCGACGGTATATCCAAACCATTAGTATACGTTGACACCAAATGTACTAATAAGACAAGTTTGAAAAGCAAAAAATAAAGAATTGCAAGTCTGCCGACGCATTATCCTTTGGAGGCAATATATTTTGGTGTTTGGTTAATTGAAAGTGCTTACATACTTGTTCACCGTTGAAAAGAAATACTGTAAAAAAACTGATTTAACTAATGGAACACAGATAACTGATTGGCTGCTTGAATATACTCTAGACCAATTAAATTACAGCCTCTGTTGGGCATTCTATAATGCACACTAACAATTGATAGAAAATCCTTTCATATTAATTAGATGCTAGCTGCTAATACATACTGGAACAACCATACAAATTAATTGGCTATAAGCCATAATTGGGTTAAAATTATATGATCAGAAAACATAACCCCAGGTGCAAGTGAGAGGGGCACTCCGCACCTACATGCTAAGTTTCAGCCCTCAATGTATAAAGGTGTGCCCAGAGCACCGTCTACGGAGAAAATAACAATAATAAAGGCAGTGAGATTAGAACTGGGCCACTATACCATGGTATAGACCGCCCAAAAAAAGATTTCAAAGTATGATTTGTTAGAAATTTATGTAAATAGTGTAATCCGCTTAATTGGGACACCGGTAATCGGGACAACCGCTTAATTGGGACAACTTCCCAAGAACCGAATCCTTTCCATAGAAGCGAAAGATTAAAAATCACATAATCGGGACAAACTCAACAAATTGGGTACAAAATTGATGCTCGCACAATGTAAAATTCATATTGATCAACAAGAAGTCTAATAATCTTGATTAATTCACAAAGGTAAAACAAAATTTCTAAATAGAGTCTATATTCTTATGATTTCCGTAAATGGCAATTTAGCTGAGATTATGAGCTTGTGGTTGACGAAAAATTCCAGACGGTTCACAAAATATTAAGGATCATACTATGTAGGTGAGTAGAATCAAGGGTCCGCAGCTAATGGAGAATTTTTGTAAAAGGTTTCAAAACTAAATTGTTGTAAATCGCTGGTAGATCACTACTTATAAAGATTTTTCGGTTAATAGAGATCTCCGCTTAATTGTGACAAGAGGTCTAGAACAAAGCACTGGCGCCCAACTTGCCATTCTGGGATGGGGCCCCCATCTCGAGATTTTTCCTGGGATGGGAATGTATGGATTCCCATCCCGAGAATCTGTCGAATGGAGGAAATCTGCGATTACTTACAAACACAATTAAGGAGATGGAATGTCGATTTCAGGAAATCAACTATGGCAACATTTAATCTATTACTATTTCTAAATATACTGTAAGATGCTATCTATCCAAATCCGAAAGAAAAATTTAATTCTGACATTTCTTTAACCTTTTGACGCCACTAGAGGTCAAAATCGCAGACATTTTGTAAAAAATAATCCGCAAAATTTCCTGGGAGTGACCTTTGAATACCATAGCATATCTCAAAATGCATAAGTCGTGGAGCGAAATCTTTCCCTAAAAAATGATCCTTATTAGTTGTTCTTGTGATTATGCCGTGTCGATTTTCAACTTTAATACAAAGTTATAGAGTTAATAATTATATAATGCCAAAATTCTCATAAAATCGAGTTATTATTTGAAAATCTATAGAATAAAGAATTTAATCTATATCGTAAATTCTGTGCGGCATAATTACTTCTAATAATATAGTAGAGTTAAACTTGCACTTATAATAGAACTTCCGCCAAATAGAGTAAATAGCTAGAATTTATATTGACGAGTATGGATTCATTATTAGGCTATTTTAAACTATTGATATCTAATTTAAATTTTCAATTTAGAGAATTGTGGTTATGCTGTTATATATAACATAGGCGTAGCACGCGGTCCGGCTGGTCCGGCGCCGGACCAGTTTTAATTTTTTCTACTATATTATATAGGAGGGTCCGGTTATGGCCGGACCACTTTAACTGTTTGGCCGGAGAGTTTTCAGAGCCGTGCGACGCCCGTGTTTTCCTATTAAATATTAGCACAAATCAAGGGAGTCCCCATCCCGACATTTTGGAAACTTGGGCGCCACTGCAAAGGTGTACCAATTAAGCAGATTAGACTGCATAACATAATATTATAATTATTGAAAACAGTGGCGTAAACTTGGGGGGTACGGCAAAGGCGCCCACAGACCCCTAAAAGATACGCACATTATTGTCAGGAAATTTTGTTAACAGTGTGGATGCGAGCGGAGCGAGCATCCCAACTGAATTTTGAATATTGGTCTATTTCAACCCTCTTAGGAAGCATGTGAGCTATATAAGAACGAGACTCAACAGAGGTTCACAGAAGCTATATACTATTACCTTATTATAGGAAATTAACGCGCCATGAAAATAACGCGAATTTCTCCAAATCGTGTTAATTTCCATCGAGATAATTTCATGGAGTGTCAATTTCCATGACCTTAATTTCCTGCTATTTAGCAAAATTATACAATGGATGGACAAACTTCCGAGCTACATATTCTCAGATGTGCAACTAGGTTGAAAGGATATACCATGTCTATCAAGTAGATTGGAAGCCTATTTGGGCACAATAAATAGTATTTAATCAGGATCTTAATAATCCTGAACTTTTTCCAAAATTTATTCGCGTTAAACAATCATAAACTACATATATTTATCAATATAATTGATTTATACAACAATACAATTAATTGATTTTTTATCATTATTTTCTTTCGACAGTGGAGTTTCACCCATATGCGACCATTTCTTCAATGTATATAGTAATTTTAGACTTCAGGCATATAGATCATATATAGACCAAGGTCTGCAGGTAGTTACGATATTCACAATATAGTAAATAAATTGTTATGAGTGTTTGAATCAGAAAAATGCAGAATAATCATTGAAATTTGAATAGTTTCACTTTGAAGCGTTACTGAACAATATTGTGACTATTAATTTACATCAAAGAGGCTGTAGCTCTTTGTTAGTATACATAGATAATATCCAAATGCTAAACAACTCTTAACCATCAGTATTTTCTTTTCTAATTGGTGGCACATAAAATTATCAGGTATAGGAATTTGATATTGCGCAATTTTAATTATACTAAATCACTCGACTCAATGTTATTAGAAATCAGCTTTCATAGTCTAATTGTGATCAGTATAGTTAAGGCATAGCATTCTAATATACTAAGGCAATGGCACTCATGTTTTTTTTGGGACCATGGACTGGTTAAACGAGTTAGTAGATAGTATTCGATAATATACCTAGTACGTTATGTATAATAAAGATTGTCATTGTTTATAGTCAGGTTCATTGTTGATGCATATTTCTTAGGATTTTCTTATATCTTGTTCCCCTTCTGTATTAATTAAATCCCTAATAGTAGTTAGTGAAGATTTGAACTAACACTACATAGTTAATTAATTCATAAAATAAATATACAAGATACAATGAGCTAAGTGTAAATTAAACAACAATAGAGTCTCTCTGAAAAGTAATGAGATTAGGAGTTAAACTTGTATTTGCAGTAGAATTCGTCAGAGGAACTCTTCACTTAACAAACATCTGATAGAGCAGCGGTTCTCAAATTGGGTCCACGGATGGAAGTAGAGGGTCGACAAGATCTCTATATTTGTATTACGGGAAATGTGAGGGGGTCCACAGAACGTTTGGTTTTTGCTAAAGGGGATCCACGGTTGAAAAAGGTTGCGGTTCGCTTTATAGTCTGTATCTAGAAGCAAATAAGAATTAAAATTAAAAGTTAAAACTCATTAAACTAGTTTGATTTTACAAAAATTGATACAGGCCTGTAGCCATAAAGGGATACTATAGTGAGTGGGGCTATGAGACTTGCAGGAGGGCTGAGTCTCAAAATATTCCAAATGTTAATCCAAAGTTTAGATATACCATCACAAAGTTAAGAAAAATCTCAGGGGCACAAATTTCGCATGGGGCAGGCGCAATACCTAATGGAATCACAAAACTCGATCTTAATTAATTCAGAAATATACTAAAACTAACTTGAAAATATTTGCAAAGCCTTTTCAACACAATCATATTGGTTAATACGAATCCCGGTATAAGCGCGCTTTGGGGACCCCAGCTTTTTAGGGCCCCTGTTCGTAAATCCCGAACGTTTTAGGAACCCCGTCCCCATATCGCTAATGTTTTAAAGCCCAGGGAGCCCAAAACGCTGGGGTCCCCATAACGCGCTTACACCGGATAAGGCGAACGAACGCATATTGATGGTCCCCTGGCTGGTATTCGTACTAACGAGATTCTACTGTATATTACTTTACCCGGCCAAAAGTATTTTGAAAGTCCGAAATTTGTGCCACAAGTGGATGATGATAGGGAGCATATACCTGTTCAAATATCGACATAACATGACCTGAAAACACTAGGTTTTCAAGTTTATAACGATAGTAATCATGGCATAATATTTTAACTAACTCATATCAATTTAGCGACATTTGTGTTCCTGTCAATGGGCCACTTGTGACACAAGTGGCGCAAAAAACCGCGTTGCTAAACCGATGGTCCGATGCAGGCAGAGTATATCCTACAACCCACTTATTTATCGAAAGTGGAGAATACACCTTACACTAGCTTGAACAGAGATCAAATTTACTGACAAGTAGCCACTACCATGATGCTATAGTATTCTATACGAGGACGTATCAAGCTATATTCATCGGGATACCATAATGACCAATTTTCAGGGAGGGAACTAAATGAGAACTTACCTTGTATTTCCTGGAAATTCTTTTCTTCTTTGTATGACTCAGGATAAGTGATAGAGCTGAGAAAACTATCCATCTTCATCTGATTCGAGAATACTGTGCATGTGACAAATTGAGAATAGTAGGAGGGAAATCCCGGTAGATAAACTTGTGAAGAATATCTTTCAGCTTTAGATTCACGCGTGCAATGTTGCGCGATGTATCGCCTCCATTGGGAACCGGTGTGTCTCTTCTCTGCAAATAGCCCGAATAAACCTTGTCTGAGTTGATCTGCTTTCTGGTCATCTTGAAATGCGAGAACCGGTCATTTGATTTGTAGTTACCCTTACAATTTGGAGCCGAACAACTACGTAGTGGCATATTTCACTAAGTAAGCTAGCATAACCACAAGAAATCTATACAAGTTTGACAAACAGGAGTGTAATAATTCGTAAAACAGAATTTATATGGAAATTCTACTTCCTTTTTACATTAAACTAATCGTATCGTGACCAAATACAAACATAATGGGTGTACAGTAAATATAATTGAACATAAAAATAACTTGTGGTTGTTTAATAAGTTCCCATTCCACTGAATTCAGGTTCAAAAATATTATTCGATTGTGAGGCCTGACATCAGTATGCTATGACATAATGATGCTAACAATATACAATAATGAGGGGATCTATAGGGGACTAAAAATTTGCAAATCAAAGGCATATGAAAATAACTCGTTTAACCAATCCATGGTCCAAAAGAAAACATGAGTGCCATTGCCTTAGTATATTAGAATGCTATGGTTAAGGCTTTCATTGATATAACAATGGATTCAAATAGATCTAAATTTTTAATGGTGTGGGTCGAGCCTTAATTTAATGTATTTGAAAATGTTCGCTGCAATTCGCGTTAATTTCATGGAGCATTAATTCCATGGCGCCTTAATTTCCTATATGAGGTATGTTACATCTTGACAACTTTTGTATGAAATGTTTGATTCGAAAGAATATACCATATAATTGTATAATTAACACAATGCATTAACAATGAATATCGATCAGTTGTAACAATTATAGCACTATACTAATTATTAGCATGATTGGGAATTACAGTCAGCGTTCGGCCCAAACGCCAATTTGACTAGCCAGTGGCCGGTCAAATCGACTCTGCACCTGGTGAAAATGACTTCCATAATGTGTTCTGCACCCATCAAAATAGAAAGCAAGACCATTTAGCTGGGATGGGGAATGGTTTCCTATCTATTCGAAGGTTGCAGGTAGTAAGCTAAGTTGTTTAATACGTATTTTATTGGTTACGTATTACGTATAACACGTATAATGTAATACGTATTATACGTATACCTTAATTATGATATCGAGCTCATGAAATTTCCTTTGAACAACTTTCTCTTTAATCGTTGTTCTTTTATTGTTAATCGACTCATAGTTTAGTCTGTATGGTACAAATTTAATTATTTGCTAGAATCTTGTATTTACAATGATATCTAAAAATATGCTTTACTGAATTATAACGAAAACATTCCTGGTTGATCATAGATTAGCGTATAATACGTGCTGATGGATAGCGTATTACGTATAATACGTATCATACATAATACGCTATCCATCAGTACGTATTTACGTTAAATATATGATCAACCAGGGATGTTTTCTAAGTAAATTCAGTAGTAAATGTTAAAATCTTTTTGTAAACCAAGATGATAGCAAGTAATCAAATTTATAATATACAGACTATACCATAGGTCGATTAACATTAAAAGAATAACGATTAAATGAAAGTTGTTCATTACAATTCCAATAGCGCTATATATTAAGTAAGATATACGAATAATACTGAAAACATTACACCAATTATACGTAATAAGTATCAATAAAATACGTATTAAACAAACAAGAAAATTACCCAGTTAAATTTGTATAAGCACGTGCTTATACTGCGTACCCCTGTGGGCGCCACTGGGTGCCGGGGCTGCATGGCACCCCCATGATTTCCTTTTGCCTTGCCAAGACGTAATGTTTGGTGGTGCCGCTTTTGCAAATATGTTGCATACATTTTTATAGAAGATCAACTCGAAGGAAATTAACGCGATTTGGAGCAAAACATTTTTTAAAACATGAAATTAACGCGAATAAATTTAAAAAATATTCAAGGTTATTAACGTTCTGATTAAATACTATTATAGGCCCAAAAAAGGCTTCCAATCTACTTGAGAGACATATCATGCTCTCAACCCTGTTACTTGCACATTGGAAATTTCCAATCATCGTATAATTTGCCAAGTACGTAGTATGAATTTGGAGTAAATTAAGATTATGTAAATTAACGCACCATAAATTTAGGTGATGGAAATTAACGCGATTGGAGAAATTCACGTTAATTTAAATAAGTTTGATTCCCTATAATAAGGTACGTAGTATATATATATATCGCAATATTGACAATCTCAAACAAAAATCACAAGGAGCCAAGCTCATTATTAGGGTTTGCTGGTGCTGGGTCTTCAGCTTAGACTTCTTGCTGTATGGATCGGAAGGCGAATAAGGGGATTACATTAGTAAAGATCTATTTATTAAAACAAAATGTCAATTAATGCAATTGAGTTGTTTTCAAATCTCGATCAAAACTGTAGTCGGACCCCAATTCATATGGAAAGACTGGAAAGTATTCAGAGTATTGTTCATGACTAATTTGACTGGTATTCACGAAAACATTTCAAGTTATAATACTAATTTGGTTCTATATTAGTGGAAGGTGGGTTTGTGCAGCCATGTTGACACAATCATGATCGAAATCGAATTCTACGTCCCTGTTTGAAATACAATGGATTGGTAATTATAATTTATAGTATGCAGTGATTCATCCAGACATTTAGGAATAGGCAAGGGGGGGGGAAATAGAGTTTTAGGAATGTAAGTGGGGCGGCTTCAGCTTTGGAAAATGTATTTTCAAATCCCAAAGGGGGGATACTTAGGATCCAAGGGGGGAGAGGAGAAATGACTCCCCATAAATGATAAATGAAACGCTGCTATGGGTCAAAATCAAAATATCTTTGATACAATAGGATTTGAGGCGCCATGATAACGCTATTAAGATTTTAGATTGCGGGTCAAACACCCACCGGATCAAAATCCCATGCAACAGGCCTGAAACAAAAGTGTCCCAATTAAGCGAAGTAGACTAGTAATTATTAGATCTAAGGAATAAATCGAAGAAACTGGACGGTTTCCAAATCTGATTTGGCTTGTAATAATAACTTTAAGGCGCACGACAATAAGTTTAGATTTACGATCAAAATTTCTCACTCCTCACCAATTTATGGCGTCATTGTCAAAATTTGAGAAGAGTAAATATCTTAATTGCACATAAATCGTACCCTCTACGAGATAAAAAAACAGAAAATTTAAAAGAACATGTAAGTAAGTTATTGATGCGGAAATGTAGGTCAAAAGAATTATCAATATGCTAACTCATTATCAAATGATGATGTAATAATTAAAATTTCTAATTGTCAAATGTGACAATTTTATGCCTATGTCCGCTATATAATAATTGTTACAGTATAACCCACATCGAACCGCAAAAGTTGTTGGTGGTGGTTGTAATCTGCCGCGAATCGACCAAACAAAGCGAAGCGAGATAAAAATTTAAGAATGAAATATTCCATAAAGTAATAAAGTGTTTGCTTTATTAGCAAGTTGGTTTTATTTTTAGACTAGCGCGCTTCGCTTGCTAGATCGCTTCGCGGTAGAACACACCAAGTTTTCAGATTAATACCTCTAGCCATAGCCTAGTCTATATATGGCACAATAACTGAAGGAAAATTGAAACAAAGGATGGGCTAGAAGTCATATCATATTTTGCGCATTAAGACTACTTTACTTGAAATTTATTATGGGTATACAATTATTATTATTGTAAGATATAACACAACCATAATTAGTGTTTGCGAATTTTGTGTTACAACTCAACAAATTTACATTATGCTTTTTCAATCTTTTGTACTTGTATCTTAACATTCGTGCCAATTCAATAATTAAGAATGAGTTAGATAATAAGAAATAATTTCCATTCTAACTTATTTTTCATTTTCAATTTATATTAGACTAGCGCGCTTCGCTTGCCAGGTCGCAACGCGGCCGAACACAACCACACACCAACCGCTTCGTGGGTGGTGTGTGGTATATACACATCTAACATTGATTATAAAGCGTAAATAGGCCTAAATAGTAAATTTAACAATGTGTAATTTTAATAATTACGTCATCATGCGACAATGATTAAGCATATTGGTGATCTATTAAATTTTCAGATTTTTATCTCTTAGAGGGAGGTAATTATGTGCGATTAAGTGAATTTTCAGGGTTCTCGAAATGTGACAATGACGTCATAACTTGTTAAAGAAAATTTGAGTGGGAACCTCAACTTGTTGGCGGGTGCCAAAAGGTACCCCTATATGCCAAAAATCACATTTGGAAACCGTCCACTTTCTTCAATCAACTCGGAACATACAAACAAATATATATATATATACAGGTTTGTGTTTTAATAGTATAGATATTTTTGATTCATATATCTACATCCAGTGAGAGTTAGGGGCGGCTCCAGGGGGGTGCCAAGGGGCTCCATGGCGCCCCTTGTGAAAATATTGGAGCCCCCTGCCATCTTTCAATTAATTCAACATCAAAATATCATAAACATCAATTTTGATTAAGATAACAATCAGATTTATAATATCTTTAGGGCAGCTAACAATTGACTAAAAGAAGTCACTGCCCTGGTTGTTTGAACAATCATAACAACCATACAGTGTATTATACAGCAATTTGTAAATACGCTCCTAATCCTGGTATGATCCAATTTTCATAACCTAAATCGCAAATTAATGTTACGGTATAGGAGAGGATACCAAATTTTCACGCTCCTAAATTCCAATTTTCCAAAAATCATGCTCCAAAAGGAGCGTCTAGCGCTCCTGGATAATAACTCCTTGCAACCATATAATATATAACTTTATCAACCAACCTCTACCAATGTGTTCACTGACATAATTTAAATAATGTCACAAATTATAGATGAAATGTGGAGCCCCCTTGGCGCCCCCAGGTCGCCAAAGCTGGCGCTGCCCCTGGTGAGAGTACGCCAACAAATGCTGGGCTCCTGGATGTAAAGCTACTATTATCCGAATGATGCCTATACACCCGTATTCATATCTCCTGAGGATCCAGAATTACGTCCATGTTGGCTAAACGCGTTCACAGAGAGCATCTAAATAATCCTAAGACATTCTATGGGGATACGGACTGTTCGCTACGGGAAACTTCGTTACGAACATTTCGCTACACGACATTGGCGTCGTTGCAGGAGGCCCCCAGAGGAAAAATGTAGTGGGGGGGGGCAGCATAGGTCTCCGCCCCCCCTACAAGAATTCATCCCCGCAGCTGGAGTTTGTCTTTAAAACTTTCTCAGTAAATTTACATCTCACTTACGTTATTAATTTAAAAATTATGCGTGATTTATTGCTTGTTAATTGTAACATAAAATAAATGTCTTTTAAATGTTTTCTGGCTGCTCCCCCCCCCACCCCCCCCCCCCCCCACCCCCCCTTCCAGAAAATTTTCAGAAAAATAGGAAAGTTAGACGCCTAAAATACACGGACAGTTCGCTAAGGAAACTTCATTTCTGAGATGCGTGGAATATACAAATTACGGGCACTATCTGGTTCACAGTTCCTGGATATGTGATGATAGAGTGTATTTGGGAACAACTCTTTTAGTTTTTGTCCTAATCGCCAACAATTTTATATGACAAGGCAGCATAAAATGAAGCACACGTTGCGATTTATGGGATTATAGCAACTAATTTTTATTTTACTCTTACAATTTTGATTCAGTCGACATCAGGGTAGAGTCCAAATACCTATTCGTAATTGTATTTGTATTTGATTTACTGAAATTGCGTATTTGTACTTGTATCTGTATCTGTATTTGAATATCTGTGATTCCAGTACTAAAAAACCATGGACGCAATAGTAGCATAGAATTCTGAGATTCAACATAGAATCGTGAGATTAAGTTGTGGTTGGATATTAATTAAGATGATCACAGTTCGTCACGTTACTACTTACTAGGATTGAAGTATATAATCGAAAATTATGGAAATATGAGTATACTCTAATATTCTTTTCTTTTGTCTGAATAAACACTATCTTTAAAGACCTACGTTGATAATTCTGTAACGTTGAAACTTTAAATGAATTCTACTGAATTTGGAGAAATTGTCAAGTTCCTTGAAAGTGGTTGCATTCCTGAAAAATTGAAACATTCCGCTCAAGGACAATGGAATTTCAAGAGAAGGGCAGGAAATTATACCCTCTCCGAATCTAGACACCTGTCTAAAGTAAGTTGATACTCCTCAATATTATATCCACATTATAATGCACCTATCAATTATTGCCCCCATTATCCCCAGTATTGGGCAACTATGATTATCATAGTATAAAATTGGAATAGAAAAAGATGATTTTTGCAATAATTCAGTAGAAACACTAGGCTTTAATTCAAAGAATTTTGTTGTTTACAATTCATTAATCTTTTATTAGAAGATCGTTCAGAATGGAAACGAGTTGAGGCTTCAGGTTCCTATTCGAGAAGATATTAGTCAGATTTACAAACAATATCACGATTCACCTGGTAACCCTGGGATAAATTCCACTCTACAAGCAATCAAGCAGAGATACACGTGGCCCGGGAGATATGTGGATATTAGCAATTATGTAAGTAATTTTTAATGATTTTTTACACCCCTTCAAACCTGGGGTCAAGCGAACAATAATCGCCGATTTTTATTTCTTTTAAAAAAAATGAAAATCAAATTTTATGATATATTTGGGCACTAGGAATAGTTTAGAATCACTGATTTGTACTAGAATTAATCAAATCTGTCGAGTTTTATCCATTTACTCGAAAGATTCGAAAATTCTGAATTCTAATACTACAAATGTTTTACTCTAATAACTATCTATCAGTATTCAATCTACATCCTCGTCGTTAGGCATGAATTCTTCATCTCCATCATCTGATCAACAGAAGAATTGTTACAATCAGTACCGTGACATGTCCCACAGCCCACAGGCAGAGCAGCATTTGACACTATACTTACGACAATTGCAAAGATTATTCTCACATCGTTTTTCTTGGCATTTGCAATTGCAACATATAATATTTAGAAGATTAGGTGGAGCTATTGGATCTTTTGTTGGTACTGGTTCAAACCTCCCATCTTTCTTATACCATCCATATTTCAGGGGATCTAACGATTGGCTTTCTAGGAGTAACTAATCATGAGTTTGGAGATACGCCCTGAGGCTATTCTGCATTGCAGCTCCATCAGTAGGCGGCAATTTCTCAGGGTTTATCATTCCTTTTACAGCACACCTAGTAAAGTGTGGTACCTTTGTACATATAGTGGAATGTCATTCTGCCACTATACATGTAACGTAAACTCGATTACCGGAATTTGTGATTGAATCTTCACTAGACCGCAGACAGTTAAAGAATTTTGATGGTATTTCAGAGAAATTGCCGCTGGTGAGTTTTTTTAATATATTTACTTTTCCAAATCCATAAATTGATGATACGGTGTCACAACCTGTAAAACTATAAAGGAATACAAGGTCACTCTTCTGACGTTGGGTCAGTTCATTTCTGATATCTTGTACCTAATATGTCCCAGAACCAGTAGCTAGGTATATTGGATTATGGTAATGCTTGCAGTGGTGTACCAACAACACCAGGATGTCAGTGTTTTCAGAAGGCCTGGATTAATATTAATATGTAATAGTAATTGTATTAGTAACGATTACATTTTAGAAGTAATAGTAATAGTAATAAGTAATAGTGTTTCAAATAGGATGTAATAGTAATAGTAATAGTAATAGAACCTATTGTAATAGGAATTATCTATTACAATTCTATAACTTTGGGCTGGCTTATTTGATTTTTCGTGAAGAAATAGGAAGTTGTTAAAATATATTTGAGGCAAGATGATTATCGTTTTGAATTTGTCACTTTATTGAAATTAGTTGTTCTATTAAAATTAGTTGTTTGGTTAGGTTAGATAATATGTTTTGTTTGTGTGGGATAATCAATTAAAATAATAAACTTCAGACATCATGAATCATAGCAGAGTCGTAGTAAATGTCTAGTAATTTGTAATAGTAATATTAAAAGTAATAGTAAAGTATAGTAATAGTAATATATTACATTTTAGAGTAATTGACCCCAGGCCTGGTCTTCAGATTTAAGAGTGATTGGACAATTAACTGATAAGTCAAGTGTGGTTCGAACTATCAGTGTGTCAGCATCATCCCTTGCTTGATGAAAGCAAATTCCATTTTCCAAGAATGTTTTTTGACAAAAGATTTATTAACTCGGCCTTGTTATGGAGATTGTCGAGGAGATTGTTTAAATGATGCTGGTCGTATCAGGACTTACCTTAATATTTCCACAAAGACTTTTGGTACCGATACTATGTTCGTGATCATTAGGAGAACTTTAATACCCGTCAAATACAACAATAACAGTCTTACCCGAATTCTGATAACTTTTTACGTAGCTCAGAAACAAGTTTTCGATCTCACGATATGTTATCCCAGTGTTCCAGTAGATCTGAAACAACAGCCAATCCCCATCTATAACAGTAACAACGGTTTCCTGTTCAACTGGTCTAACAAGGGATTTCAAGAATTTTCCAAAAACAGACTTGTCAGTTTTTCTCATTTTTTGATGTTGTTGAAAAGAGTCATGGAAAATGCTGTTAGTTCGAATTTTAGATTCTCTTGCGTTGTCACTTCTCTTTCATTTATTATGATTAACCTATTGAATAGTTCAAAGAATCAATGATTAATTTCTTTTAGTTAACTACAATCCCCATTTTGAGGTCTAGCAAGGGATTTATTTTTAAACTGAGTTGTAGTGTATCAGCAACTGTCTTCCCATCCAAGGTTTTCTCCATTTTACGTCCGATGTACTGAGCCATCTCTGGATTTATACCATCATATTTCGTACTTTTCAGCCCAGTTGATAAGGATACCAAGATATCCTTATCGCGTGAATCAGCAAAGGGGTCGTTGTCCTCAAACCAGTTGATTACTTTGACCAATGTATCATGGTCTTTCTTCATCCTGCTATGTGCAAGGTCTGCGTGGATAACTTTCATTCCCCTCATTCCCTGAGAGGATGAATTTTCCATTTCGTCGTTTACATTAGCAAAATGGTATAAAGTACCTGTCCATAATTTGTAGGCTGACTCTTGATTACGAAATCTCCCTCCTTGTAAACAACCACCTTTGGACTTTGCATATTTCATCAATGTTTGCTCGATGCACAAATCCGACCAAACCCCAGACCATTTAAAGTCAGAGTATCGAACTGTATGGTATCCATTAATAGTAAACTCTTCAAAAATATCTTTGCAGATATCATTTCTCTCTAACATGACTTGGAGATATAGCCTGCCTCATTTCGCATACTTTCCATGCTCTGCTGCTGCGAATGTGTCCAAATATTACCTACACATTGCAAGTGTAGCTCCCAGTCATGGGTTCTTTCAGCTCGCATGAAATTTTTATTCTGTTTACCATATAGTGATATTCTACCCAAAGCTTTGAGGTTCTGCCCTTTCGTGAATGCTTCTCAAAAGTCTCATTTACTTTCATCTCTAAAACTATAAGAAGTGATGTTCTATTGGTATCCTGTTTTTTATTTTCATCTCATGAATAATCGCTTTAATGTTTTGTAATTCCTCTGCAGTAAAACATCTCTAAGACCAATGACACATAGCACTGCATCTACTAACAGATGGGCCCGAATTGCTTTGGCATAGGCACTACCTGCAAGTATATGTACAGCTATGGAACCTCCGTGATAAACTCTCTCTAATACATCCTCCAGTCCAGATCCTAACATAATAGCACCAATTGACCCAACATAACTTTTGAGAAAATGAAAGCCTCCTAACCGCACAGCAACAGATTATTTATTTTCTATTACAATACGCATTGCTTTTAACCAGAGTGGAAGATCGAATGTTATTGTTATTGCTTTTCTTTTAGACAAGCTCATACATCGCATGATAGTGGTATAAATTGTGTCTAAATTATTTGGGTTTTCCACAGACTTTTCCACAGACTCTCCCTTTTGGATTTCCTTCATGAAACCTTTCCAGTTCGTATGATCGAAGCTATCTTCGATATTTTTGATAAGCCACCCTCCGATCCAAGCAACGTCACTCAGTGACGTGTAGGGCTTTATAAATGTGATTGAATCGATTGGTTTAAGTCTGATTGTCTTAAGACCATCTAATTTATCTGGAATAAACCTTGATATTTCAACTTCACACAAGCTCAAAGATTTTGTCTTAAACATTTTTATTAAATTTCACACGTTGAATTGGATCGTTAGTGTATGAAGTTGCTGGGGTGGTTACAATAAAATACTGCCCATTGCATGAAATGGCCTGTTGTCATATATGGATGTAAGGTTGAGGTCCATGTTGTCACCAACAAAATTGCATAAATGAATATTCTCTGGAATGTATAGGGGAATTATATCCTTCACAGAGACTTAAAATTTCACTGGCAGGTCACCTCTCTTCAGAATTACTCCTTCACAAACCTGTAGTTTCATCGATGGATCTTCGATTCTATAGTCTGACTATTCCAACAAATAGCTGTACTTGTAGCGATTAAGTTATTATAGGATTCGCACTATCCTAAATTGTACATCCTATCTATCAGCCACTTAGATCCATACCTGTGGTCTAACTGAATTGTCAAACCGATTAAGAGGGGCATCAATCCAGATTTCAGCCTGCATGCCTTTACAAGGTTTTGTGCATATACTTCCACTTTGGAATCTGACTTCAAGAACTGGGAGTAGAACTGTTTAACTGAGTCCGGAACTACTGATGACGATATATCTGACATCTCTTTGATTGTTGTGTATGTTATTGTTGTTAACTCTGATAGAATAATATCATTCATAATCAATGCGGCTGCAGTTAAAATAATCCTCTGCTTCTCTTCTTCTAAATTGTTGGCTCTTTCACTAAAGAATTCTCTCAAAATCTTGTTAGTGGTATTTCTAAAACATAAATATCTTCTCTTCCTCTTTCGTTCGTGAAGTATATTTCATTATCGAATGCTTCAAACAACTTTTGTTTAAGATATCTTCTAGAAAACGAGTAGTAGGGCAGCTTAAGCCCATATTTTGGATGGATGTGTGCCCAAATACGCAATAAATTTGATTTTCATTAAAAAAAAGAGGAAAGAAATCGGCGATTATTGGTCGCTTGACCCCAGGTTTGAAGGGGTGTAAAAGTTTTCCTCACAGCTTTGGGCTTGCAACTTTTTGCTATGTTTATTCGGACACAGAAGAAGACGCTAGTGTAGAAATTGTTTGGTAACAATTTTTTTCAATGTTTTGAGTTATAATTCCCTAACTAATACCATCCAATGGCGAATGGATTGGTTGAGGCGCATAACAAAATATTGAAAACGTATGATTTTTAGCATTTTAAATAATTAGTTTCGAGATTTATCTTTAATTGTAATACAGTAGAATCCGCTTAATTAATCGGGAGACGGATTAATAACGGGTTATCTTCTTAATCCGGACAAAGATTTAGAATGGATTCTTATCTTTGAATTATCTTCGTTAATTGGGACTTAACTGGAAGAAAAAGTATGCTCCCGAGGTGTCCAAATTAAGCAGCTTCCACTGCAATACTAATTATTTCCCTAGTGAGTTGAACAAGATGCACATTCAGTGTGGAAAGAATTGGACTCAACTCCTAAAATCCGCTGTGCTTTGCATGAACTCAACGTTCAAAAGGTATCATGGCACTACATCATTCAGAATTATGAGGGGTAGAGATTCTCGGTATGAAGAACTTGTCCCATCCGTCAACAATGTATCAGTGTCTGCAGAGGAGGATGTTGATGAAGAAGCTATCTTTTCTCTATGCGACTTTCTTGCTGAAAAAGATGAGGAAGACATTTTCTCTCCCCCAACTGAACACCCAGATAATTCCATTGCTGCACTGACGGAATTTCGTATATCACGTGAAAAATTGCTTGTGAAAATATTGTGACTGAGCAACTGAAGCAAAATAGGCAGTATGATAAAAAAGTGACTCAAAATAGGTTTGTCAGCAAGCACTATTTGCTTCTATTACGTATGTAATATAGAGCATTTCTACAGAAAATGTTTCAAAATATATTCATTTGATTGTAATAATTTGGCTTGTTCATTCACCAAGTGTCTGAATGTAGTTCGGAAAAAATAGATACATTCGATCAATTCGATCGAAATACAATAATAAATTTAGTTCACTGCTTGGTGTTAACTTGACTTGATTGTAATTACAGTATATAGATCTGAGATACACGAGGGTGATGAAATTCTGTATACTAACATGCCCAAATTAAAGAAAATGCCTAATACTAAGCAACAGGAGAAATATATTGGTCCATTTACTATCTCACGGCTAACAGATAGCCACGCTTTCATTCCAAAAACCAAAGGATTGAAAAAGGACAAGAAAATTCCGATCGATCTAGTTCGACCTTACCATCAACGCGAGAATACCTTGAGCAGGGTTGGGTTCAAGTACAATTTACTTAAGTACTTCTGTAATTAAGTAAATTTTTGAGTAATTGTACTTGTACTTAAGTACTTTCACCATTTTTCCGTTGTACTTATACTTGTACTTAATTACTTTCCTCATTTTTCTAAAGTACTTGTTACTCGTGACTTTTTTATCATTCAATATATTTCTAACACACATCATTGATGTTCCTCAAATCCCATTACAAATAAAGTAGTGTTACTTAATACTTATAGTTAGGGAATTTTAACTCAAAACCTGAAAAAAAATGTTACCAAACAATTTCTACACTAGAGTCTTCTTCTGGACCCAAATAAACATAGAAATTTTTTTCCTCACGGGTTTGGGCTTGCAACTTTTTTTCTATGTTTATTTGGGTCCAGAAGAAGACTCTAGTGTAGAAATGGTTTGGTAACAATTCTTTTCAAGGTTTACCTATAATTTGAGGTAAAATTCCCTAACTATTAGTATATTAGGAATTGTGTTCATGTCAAGGACTACTGCTACTTTCAATTACAGTCAGGTCTGCTTATTATGAACAAGATTCCGTCTGCTTAATATGAAGATTTTTTATTATGAACAAACCCTACGGTACCAATTTAACAACTTACATAGGGTTTGTATTAAGTTGAGTTCGCTTATTATGAAGTCTCTCTATTATGAACACAATTTTTGGTCCCTTGAATGTTCATAATAAAAGAACCTGACTGTAATTAGATTTGAATGATACTATAAAAACTATATATTTAGCAATTTCTATTATTAGTACGAAAGATTTATCATAATAGCTTGGGAAGTACTTGTACTTGTACTTAAGTATTTTCGTAATTATTTAATTGTACTTGTACTTAAGTACTTTAAGTTTACCTGTAATTGTACTTGTATTGTACTTGAATATCTGAAAAGTAGTAGTACTTGTACTTAAGTACTTTCAAATGTACTTGAACCCAACCCTGACCTTGAGTCGAACTACAACATCACGTAAAAGAAAGTCGGAAGTTTCTAAGGATCAGCCAGCAAGCAAGAAGCCACAAATGGTATTTAGATTTAACGTCGGAATGAAATGTGATGACTGCTAGTTTACGTACATAATACAAAATATTTCATCTCCTTTTAGGACAAACAGCAACTATTTGGATTCTCGAGGCAAGTAATACTTTCAGGACTTGATGAATTCAAGGTATTTAAACACTTACTTGTCGTTTCATAATCTTTACTGTAAACAATTGTTCAATCGACTTCAAAAGAATACTCACAATTCGGTGTTTTTTCACTATTTGCGACACCAATGAATAATTAAGTATTGTCTTTTATCTCCCTTAAAGGTAATTCTATGACGAAATGTACAGGAAAACACCTTTATGACACCACTCCATGAAGAATTGCACAATAAGCTCCAAAAATATCATGAGCACGTACCAAACACTCTCATATTGAGTTTTCTTTAAGATACTACTGAAGAGGCAATGGTAATAATTATATTTGAGAATTATGTTTACTAGCAGCTAGTTACTACTAGATCATGCCTCATAATTAAATCTACTTTATTCCTAGAAAACAGAGATCAGGGAACTCTTACGGTGTTGGAAAACTGATCTCTACCCCGCGTTCGGAGACATTCTTGCAGCTAAATACACCTTTAAAGTATTGTATGCAGTGGTAAGTATAGTACAGTGTAACCTCGCTAACCGGGGAATTTGGGACTACAGATTTTGAAGTTATTCCCCAGTCCCCGGTTAGAGGGTGTTGACTTTCTATTGAAACTTATATTTTAGCACACTTAAGCAGGCAAGCATTACAGACTTTTTCGGATATTCTAATTAGCCGTGTAGCTGATTTGTGTTCTAGAACTTTCAGATTTAGGGAAACTAGTAGACTGCATTGTTTGTATTAAGTAAAGTACAATTAGTAAGACACTGTAATAATACTATTCATCTCGACTTATGTTATAAATTCCCCGTTTAGCGAGGTTAGGATTTAAAGTAATATACGAAGTCGTAACCAGATCACATTCCCCATTCCCCGCTTTGGGCAATTCCCCGGTTAGAGAGAGTCATTTGTATATTAAACGACGAAATAAAATTAAAATTCCCCGCTCCCCGGTTATCGAGGCCCCGGTTAGCAAGGTTACACTGTACAGTTATTATTTGATATACAATCAAATTACAAATATTTTACATTGTAACTACCTTTTGATACGTAAAGACCTGATAATACACAATTTCGATATTTATACGAGCTATCATTTAAAAGTTATTAATCAGGGTTCTCGAAATGTGACAATGACGTCATAACTTGTCGAGATGTGAGAAATCTTGAGTGGGAACCTCAACTTGTTGGCGGGTGCCAAAAAGTTACCCCTATATGCCAAAAATCTCATTTGGAAATCGTCCAGTTTCTTCAATCAACTCGGAACATACAAACAAATATATACACATACCCAGGCTTGTGTCTTAATAGTATACATTATTATTGTTATTTGAACCCACATTATTCTTTATGTATTCTTATCATTGTTGTTAAGTAAGCAATAAAGACTCAATAGTGAAAATCTATTAATTTTGTAGAATTATTTATTATAACAGATTAATTTCTAAATGAAGTTGAAAACATTGAACTATGTTTATCACTTTCTCATCGTACACTACTTCATCCATGGTACATTTGATGGTAGGCCTTATATAAAGTAGGCTATGCATAAAGCTTTCTCAGTAAATTTACATCTCACTTACACGTTATTAATTTAATAAGTATGTGTGATTTTGCGCATTAATTGCTACATAAAATAAATGTCTTTTAAATGCTCTCTGGCTGCCGCCCCCCCCCCCCCCCCCCCCCCCCGAGAGTTTCAGAAAATTGGAAAGTTCGACGCCTATGAACACTACATACAAAACGCTCATATCTGGTGATTACTGGCCACTAGATAAATAACTTCAATCTTTGTTCTGCGATGCTCGCTTGCACCCAATTTCGTGGGACACATAGTGCTGAACATATTCTAGTTAAATATGAAGAAATAATCTCTCTTTTCGAATTGCAAGGAAGAGTGGGGACTGTGGGGTGTATTGTGACAGATAATACGTCTAATATGTTAAGAGCGTTTGTCATGCCACCCGGTATGGATGCGATTAATTTTTAAGACGACTCCATTGATGATGATGGTGAATCTGAGATAATTGATATGGTTCATGATAACAGCACTGGTTGGAATATTTATCAACACATTACCCATGTTTTGCACATACACTTCAATTATTCGTAAAACAGGGGAAAAAGAATCTAGGAATCATCTCGCAAGGATTATCAAAAAAATGAGTAAATTAGCAAGTCACATTAGGCATAGTACACTAGCAAATAAATTTTTGAAAATGAACTAAAGCTAGACCAATGCACTCCTGTCCGTTGGAACAGTCAGCTACATATGATAGGAAAGTTCCGAAAAGTCAAACATGAAACTATGGAGAAGCTAGTCTATTGCAATAAACTTTCTTCTTAGGAAAACTAAATTCTTGTTGAGATTATAGAAATTCTCACTCCATTTGAAGTAGATACCAACTTCACACAGGGACAAAATGTCGTAACTTCCAGCTAATAGCTTAAGCCATGCTTAAGCTATTAGCTCACATGCTTAAGATTAAGGGGACTTCGGGCTGGGTTATCTAAACTTCAAGAAAAATATAGCTGTAAACCGTTCCGAGTTTGGGTCGGAATTAGACAGGCGATTATCTCGATATGAAAGCAATGACATATTCCAATTTGCAGCAGCACATGATCTTTGATGGAAGCTCAGGTGGGCTGCTCCAGAAGAAACTTCCAGCATTCGTCATTAATTGATTAGTAAAGTGAAAAACTTCTTCCTAAGACAACTTTAGAATTTAATTCTGGATCTACTCATTCACCCGTTGGGAAGAGATGCAAGATCTTCAGCTTCATGGGTGCATGCCAAACTTCAACTGATGTTATTCCTCTATGTGTTGATAGTCAAGTTGAAGTATGTTTGGCTCAGCCACTGCAAAAAGAATCTTGTAATCCCCTAAATTTCTCGCAAAGGTTGGCACAAGAATACACCCAACTATCACAGTAAAGCTTGTAATAATTTTTCTACTCCTGCATCTTCAGCTCCAGTGGAATGAATATTTAGTGTTGCTGGTAAATATTTCGTCCAGAAAGATGTCGCCTATGCTATGAACGTTTCGAACAACTTATTTTGATTAATTGCAAAAAAGAAAAGTGTAGTGATAGTTAAACTAGGCACAGTGGCAGGAAATGGTCAAATCCTGGAAGTAGCTATTTAGGTATGAGATAGGGCATAAAACTATATTATTTACATATGGGAAATCGTATCCATAGAATCGATTGGTATAAATAGATTTTTTCTACGGCTTCAAGTGTGAAAGTTGTGACGTCATTGTCACGTATTTTTAAGAATTTTTTAATTAACTCACTTTAGTTACCCCAATCTGTATTAGAAAGTTTATACAATTTAATATTATATCTATACTAGCCTTATTATCTAAATTTCCTATATTATGTACAAATTCT
This sequence comes from Hexactinellida sp. DTS-2022, assembly GCA_028753945.1. Classification (NCBI taxonomy): domain Eukaryota; kingdom Metazoa; phylum Porifera; class Hexactinellida; species Hexactinellida sp. DTS-2022. The sequence goes on along the minus strand of JAPNXP010000013.1, from coordinate 2,391,483 downwards.
TGAGGAAAAAGCACTTTATTGATATCAAATTACAGTAGATTTTCAATAATAAGTGAATTTACGAGAATGTCTTGATCGCTTTTTAGCTCCGATACATCTACCTCCAACACTTCTTTCGTATTATTACGAAATGAAGACAAAATAGGATCGCTATGGGAATAGGCGCCGATGTTGGGGTTCTGGGGGTCTGTACCCCCCAGGTCGGAAGGCTGGGGGGGGGTCTGGGGGGGTACTGGGGGGGTCCACTGGGGGAATATATAAACTAAATTTATTAAAATTGAATACGCATAGTATATAAATTGTGCAATTATATTCGTGCAAAAGTAAATATATTAACATCATCTGTAATTGTTATGGAATTTATAATAGAAGCTACTCGATCTCACGAAGTGACATCGAATAGCTTCTATTTTCAATTTGAAAACTAAGATTGTATATAAGATTATATACTACCATACGCGTAGATGTACCTATCCTGGTGGGCTCTGGGGAGTTAGGGTCCACAAGTTCGTTGATGTGCTAGCATCTTGTTGAGTGAAGGATTACCCATGCCATAAGGTTGTAAATTTAATGTACTATATTTGTTTAAACCATTAGCAAGTCGCTCGATCTTGGAACGAATTGACCTTTCTAATCAACCTTCGACCTTGGGCGGCCATGGTCAAGGTCCAATAATATTGGTCCAAAAAGTTGTCCCCCCCAAGGAAATAACTCACTCCTACAATGATCGGCGCCTATGGCTATGGGAAATAAGCCTGATGAAGAAATCTCTGACATTATCTTCAAAGCTAAATTTCCAAGACAACCTCTCGCGGTATCGTCCCACAAGCTTATTACAAGCTTCTAACCCTTCCTCTGATAAATCTTCCAACCCATATCCATCATTGTGATCTGAAATGATTTGAGCTGCATGTGCTAGAAGTTTATGTAATGTTGGGGCTACGTGTACCCATGAAAAATTTATCAAAATTGATTCATATGTCTCTCGGCATACATTGTCAAGGCCTTCATTGTCTATTTTTCTATTGCTATTATTGTATAGCCTTAAGGCTCACCTATCTAAAAAGTTAGAATTGAGTCTAATCTACTTGAATATGCTTAATGAAGTCAGTAGAATAAAATTCAATATGAATGCATACTAATAATAACTATGTTACCACCCATGGAGGTCTACAACGTCATTCTAAAAAAATCTCAATAAATCACTTATAGCAATGTTTTTAGTCCTAATATATGTTCTAGAAACATCATTTATTTGTGCTATTTAGCATATTAGAGTAGACTATGCTTATGTTATATATTTTAACCATAGAAAAGTGCAAATTGCAGTCGGGAATACCGTTGAATGCGAACGGCTTGCGATTCTTGGAGTTTTGGGAAAATTGGGATTAGTTTTCTTTACTTTACTGGGCAAATATGTGGATTCTCGAGTCTCGACGGAAACTATGAATTCCTGCTATTTTTTTCTAAAAAGGTGTGTCCCCTTGGGTTCAGGTTTGCCCATCTGGTGCCCCCCAGCGGCAGCGCCCTGGGACCGTCGCTGTGCAGAAGATATAGGCAGGTACATCGTTAATATCTTTGATAGTAATATCATGCATACTTATGTGATTGACATAAGCAAAATAAATCACCAATAGAAGCAAACTGATGGAAGCCAAACTGGATTAATCAAAGTATGCAATCTCGGAAAAATGTAGGTGAAGATTGAATCTCTAATATACAATTTGAGCAATGAGGTATCGGTTTAAGGTTACGTTTTTGATTATACCTGACGCAGATTAAATGTTAAAAAATGTTAAAATTGGAAGAGACATACAAAACAATATTTACTAGTATAATGTATCAATTTTTGTGTCGACCAGGGTTGGGTTCGAATACATTTTTCTTGTTCAAATACAAATACAAAACTGAGCTGAAACCAAATACGAATACAATTGCGCCTAAATTAATAGATTCATACATAGCCTACTCTATATATGGCCTGGCAGTAGATGTACCAGGGATGGAAAAGCTGAGTTGTAGTGTTTGGTTCATCAAGTCTTCCTCCTTTGCATCGTATGACAAGCGATTCCGTTCGGTAGGTTTGATTGAATAATACGCTGGGCAGCCAGGCAGTAAGTAAACTTTGTACAGCGCCTTCCTTCACCTTTGACTTCGCCCGAGGTATTTCAGCAAAAGTACCATCTCCTTTTGAGACTTTGAAAGTGTAGTCTATGCCTTATTTCAGAAAATGGTTGATACATACATAGACCACGTTTAGGTCACCAAAATCCTCTCTATGAAGAACGCATGTCCGGGCATGATTCAGGGTTGGTGGACTTTTAGGCATCTTGAAAACAGGAACATGGTCATCCGGGTTGTAGTTTCTCTTGCATCCGGGGACAGAACAATAGAAGCTAATATGAATAAAGTAACAGAGCGAATTTTTTTAAAGGATGGGATAGTACGTCAATAGAAGAGTTTGGAATCAAATCTGATCAATAGTTGTACTTATTTCAAGAATAATTCTATAAATTTGGTTGATTATTATTATTATTACTTTTGAAATTAATATTGTGGTTTGATAATTATTACCATCTTCTCCTTCATCCTTGGTTCATATTTTCTCAGGTTAATGTCAGGCCATATTTAGAATAGGCTATGATTCATACAATGACAATTAAAAATACAAATTCAGATTAAAATACAAATACGATTTAGCAATTACCAAGTTAAACAAAAATTCTCACAGAAAAAGATAATCATCATTAAATATTCTTTCTATCATAAATTACCTAGCTCACAGTGGCACGGCACCTGGAAGTAGGCCAATTTTTTATATATCAAATATCGTAACAGTTCAATGCTAAACTGAAAACTGAATATCATATAATTCAAAAATATAAAAATAGCTGTAATACCTCAAGTCGTATAGCTACAATTGGAATTTGCCTAGTGGGACTATTATGATTGTTCAAAAAGAATTATTCAAAACCACAAATGAACAGAGTGTATTATCACACTCAATTCTTAAAATAAATACAACTAGTGCATTCTAACGACTTCTTTTGGTTGCTAGTATAGATGAGTTTGATAATGACGATGAGTATTTAATCCTAGTTCTAATAACACATAAAATAATCACGTTCAATAAATTGCTAAATTCAATATTAGATATTCATCCGTTAGTTGACTACAAAGTTTCAAAACTTTATCTGTCGCGTTATGTCAAGTTTTCTCGTAAGTTTTATATGATAGCATTTTAAATTCTCTATTTAATATAGTCAATTCTAAATTCTCGAAAGTTCCCGATAATTTAGTTTAGTTACCTCGAACTTAATTTGTCACTAGAAATATTTACTAATTTCAAATTCTAAGTTGTATGTAACAATGTGGTTGCTTAGCTGAATTATGAAAAAATCATATAATTTAATCAACAATTGCAATTAGTAGGTAATGTATTTTAATGCTTATTTAGAATATGAACAACTATGAAGCTTTTGCAGTTTTTCTGCGAACACAGAACACATAGTTACCGCTCCATTGCCGACCAATTTATTTCATATTTCGGCTTCGAACGAAATGATTTGAATTTCTTCCGTTTGAAGTTTACTTAGATTCAGAAAGAGAGGGACTTATTCCATAAGAACTTGGACCTTGATACTTGGAATTCTATGTATTTTTGTCATATTCCGAAGAGGCCTAAGTTGAGCACCACTTCAAACCATAAGCTTTGAAGAAGACCTCAATGTTATCAAAAGAAAAGCGATTGGTGATCTAACCACTAAAGGTTTGAAGAATCGTCTCTATTCCCTCAAATCGCATCTAGATACTGTTGCTCAGAACGAAGGTGTATCTCCTAAGACAATTGCTACTTATCTCTTATTACTTTGCTCTAATGAGGACCTCGACTTTAGTAGTGCTAAGGTTTGCAAAGAGATAATCGATAAGGGAAATTATTCTAATATGTATGTGTCCACAATTATCGCTGGATAATCCGCGTTTCTTATTGACTCCATTGAGATTGGCAAAACTAAATATCTAGAACTCCGACGTACTTTGGTCTCAGATGATCTCAAATTACCAGGATATAATAGAGTAGCTGTTCATCGGTCTTAAATTAACTTGGTTGATGAGGTGCGGCTGATTCATAGGGAATTTCCGATTGGAGTAGGGATTTCTTACACAAAACTACTCTCCCATACTGTTGAGCGCATTGTAATGAACTTAAGTGTTGGTAATCAAGACTTTCCTCTCAAAGTTAAAATGTCCGATGGCCTAGATGGATTAGGGTGTCATCGAGTGTATCAACAAGCAAGAATTTATCCTGAGCTCTCAAAGTCATTTTTGTTATTTGGGTTTATAATTAACGCCATCCTAAATGCAAACAACTATATTCTGTGGAAACCAAATAAACCTAATTCGCCATATTCTACTAGACCTGCTGCTCTTTTAGCCATTCCGGAAAATGAAGAAAATGTGATGTTTTTGATGGATTCACTAATAAATCAAGAAACTTTAGCGATTGAAGAAATCGGGTTGTGTTTACAGAATGGTCATGCCGAGGTTAAGATAATTCGTTCTCATTTCGACACGAAGATGGCAAAAATCTCAAGCTCCGCTGGTGGAGCAAGTTGTCAATTGTGTACAGCGTCATTCGCTCAAATACATGACATTAGTTTTGTTAAAACTGGCTATCCTGTGAATAGGACAATTCATGATGCTCTTGCTTTATTGAGGAGGTTGATGAGGATGATTTTTTGTCTTTGCCATCAAATCAGAGATTCAATTTAACTCACAAGCCAATCTCAGATAAAAAATATAGTTTCAGCTTCTCCTCTACATGCTTATCTGAGAACTTTCAGCTGGTTCTTATTATTAGTCTCCCATTTATAATGTGGTGCTAAAAAATGGTAACCGACTTCTTTAAAAATTGTAAGTGCTAAGAAGTTTATTACGAACCTAATCAAAGAAAAGCTAAATATATCGATTGACGCACCATCAGTCCAGGGTGGAACTTCAACAACATGAAATGTTGTATGGAGGTGTAAGGATCATTCGGTCAAAGATTTTCTTTATTGGGTTTTGACAGTTATCTCTCAAGAAAATCATCAAAATATCAATATATTTTTAATAATTTGGGTGTTATTTTAATTGAAGATTTCTGCTTTGCCATTTTTTTAGGATTTTCTTCAAGTTGCCTAACCTTTGAACGATTTTTGCTATATTTGAACTTTAAAAATTCACATCCAGTTTAAAAATTTGAAATTGATAATTCGGGGTGATAGGACAATTTCAAATACACAATAAAAATATGCAAAAACCAATTTCAAACCTCAATCTACAATATTGGGGTCTCTGCGATCAACCCCGTGTCGTCACTTTTTGTAAATACAATATACTGAGAAAGAACGTTTCAAAGTATTAATATATTAGTTATTTCCGTAGGGATAGTGACATTATCTTTATCAGTTATCGGATAGGCGTCAAAATGGATAATTGATATGACTAGCAAGTTAGAGCAAAGCTCTAGCTTCATTTTTAATTTCAAGATTAATGGTCACACCACTTCAATGACACCACCGTATATGGGCATGTGAATTTATAGGATTGTAATCATTTCGAAAATAGTCTCAATAGTTCTTTCAATGATTTGGTAATGGGATATTGATGTGATTAGATGGTTAGAGCTAAGCTCTAGGTTTTATATTTAGGAAATAGAAATTTGCAGCGTCATCAAAAATGGGCACATTAAATGCCCATATTTGGATTATTTGGAAAACGGTGCGTGTTAGCGTCACGAAATGTATAATTGACGGATAGGAAGTCGGGTATAGCGAGTATTTTGAGATGTAAGTTTTGATTCTAGCTGCTCGGCTGTCTGAGATAAGAAATTGACAAGAAAACGTACCCTCGAATTAGATGATAGGCCATAAAGTTTCAAATTTTCACTTTTTAATTTTTTTTAAGATCAAATGTTGATTGTTTTCATCAGAGATCACTTGGATAGAGTAATGGAATGACTAATCTTACAAATGTTGAGAAATACATACAGTTAGAATGGTTCGAAAAGGTGAAACCAATGTTCCGCTCTACAAATTAGCTCATATCTTTGAAAATACGATTGGTAAATATTCAAAACTTTGTATAAACAATAAATATGGCCCGTACGTATTACTGAGCATAAATGTTTTTGGGTAAATTTACGAATATTTTCCTGCCGGGCATACGTTGTCAAAACTGGTCTAACAACACTGTTGCATTTAACACTTTACATTGATTGGGCATTCATGTTTGAAGACTCTGATGAATCTTGTTGTTCATGTTAAATATTGTTAAAATTTCGCTAAAAATATCTGAGAATATTTAATTTCCAAAGAATCTTTCAAAAGTGTGCCCCCCTGGAGGGGGGACACCATTTTCCCGTGGGGAGACACGTGCCCCCCCCTGGCGCCGCCACTGCTTCTGCATAGTAAATGACATATTGATCCAACAATTTATTGTCAGGAGGTAAATCTTGGTAGTAAATAGCATTTTAATTAATAAGTAAATAACCTTGATCCCAAATAGCTACAAACTAATCTGAATTAAATAAAGTAAGTGTAATTTACAATTCGCAGGCTTAACATATTTATCATGAGTGATTTTTGAGGAAGGTAAGATCGCGAAGCGTCCGTTAATTGTGTTTCGTGGTCTAACACGACAAAAAAAGGACACGATGCGAACTATACATAAAAACTGGTTTATACTAATAGCAAATAATTAATAGTAATTATGGAAGAAAAAGTGTCATTTACAATGTTTCTGCTTAAATATGTAGGTAGGGACTATAATTGGAAAGATCAAGGATATAAAAATAGGCCCAAAATAATGACAGCCCTAGGCCCACAACACCTTAAATCCGGCATTGGGTGTGGTTACAATAAGATATGGTATACTTCATTTATCCATGTAAATCAGAGGGAGTTATTAGAGTAGATGCAGCTTTGATCATTTACTCCACGTTGACAGCACGTGGTTTCTTCCAGTCCAAATAAATATCCTCAGGGATTGACTCCATTTCTGATGTCAGGCAAATCGAATCTCTGCTACAGAATTAGTCAAATACAACATCTCGTTCTTCCAAAAGATATCCCAACCGATAGATAAGATAGCTGAATTTAGTTTGCCAATTCAAAAATCTATGCATTCAGAAGAATAGGCTCAGATATACTAATATCACTCAAAAGCCCACCTCATATCTTTAACATGCTACAACTTCCTACAGTCCACGCTGGATGTTCAATGCGAACATTGGAGAAACAAATGCCCAGTTGCAACCTCTTTGGATGGGATTATCTTAACGAATTTTAACCATTGCGTCTAACTGCATAATTGCCAATAAAGTTAAAATTTTCAATCGACCGTCATATCATTATCAAGGGAAAGGCAAACTACGAAACCTCAATAAACTAACTGGTACCATAACAACTGCCAGTAAGGTTAAGAGAGCAAATAAGTCTAGAACCTCTTGATTATATAATTATTTTCAAACTTAGTACCTATTGTTAATTAACGTCATGTCTTTATCATTGTAATTAGCACAATATTGAATTCAATTACGAATTATTACTTTTAAAATATCCAAGGTTATTTTTCTGCTGTTGGGCCATATATAGAGTAGGCTACGCCTAGCAATAATTATAGCTCAAATAGGCCTAGATTACTTGAACCGAATAATTAAGCGGATGTCTAATAACAAAAATATATTAAGTGAAACTGTCATTCCGTCTTAAAATCTTGTTAAATTTTGATAAGCGGAAAATCTATTAACCGGTGGCTCTATTAAGCGGAGTCGAATGTATATACAGTATATATATATATATCCAGAAAGTGTCTTTTATTACACGATTTAGGGACATATTTTAAAAGTTTAGCTTTTTTTACAACACAATTTAGATAAAAAAAAGCTCGATTCCGTATAAGGAAATTCACCATAAAAATGTGTTTCATGGAGTATTTTCCAATAATAAGGGACATGTTCTGGATATATATATATACGAGCCCTTCGGTCTGGGTCGCTTTGCGACGGATCGATGCTACGCACCTCAAGTTAACGGCCGCTGTGCGGCCTTACTCCTCATCCTTTCTATCATGGAAAATGGTAGAAAGGGACGTTTTATACATCCCTTTATAAGATTTCCAAAGTTTTAACTTGTTTTAAATATTATAAATTTATGAGTGCGAAATTCGTGTTTAGCATACTTGTTTACCTATAATACCGTTGAAAGCACACTTCTAGGTTGATTTTGAATTTTCATAATTTGTTTACCTATTTTGTGTAAACAACAACAACAAATATTCATATTATAAATTTATAAATGCGAAATTCGTGTTTAGCATACTTGCTTACCTATAATACCCGTTGGAAGCTAACTTCTGGGTTGATTTTTAATTTTAATTAATTTGTTTACTTATTTGTGTCAAAAACAACAATAAATATTTATATTCTAAATTTATAAACGCGCAATTCGTGTTCGGCATACTTGTTTATCTATGATACTCGTTGAAAGCTAACTTCTAGGTTGATTTTGAATTTTAATTAATTTGTTTACCTATTTTTCGTAAACAACAACAACAAATATTAAAATGAGAAATTTATAAACGCGAAATTCGTGTTCGGCATACTTGTTTACCTATAATTCCCGTTGAAAGCTAACTTCTAGGTTGATTTGAATTTCAATTAATTTGTTTATTATTTGTGTCAACAACAACAATAAATATTTATATTCTAAATTTATAGACGCGAAATTCGTGTTCGGCATACTTGTTTATCTATAATACTCGTTGAAAGCTAACTTCTAGGTTGATTTTGAATTTTAATTAATTTGTTTACCCATAGCCTACTCTATATATGGCCTGACAGTAACCTAGAAAATGTGGACCAAGGATGAAGGAGAAGATGGTAATATTTATCCAAACACAATATTTAAATTCAAAAATAATAATCATAATCAACCACATTAATTAGAAATATTCTTGAAATATATACAATTATTGATCAGATTTTATTCCAAACTCTTCTATTGACGTAAAATCTCATCCTTTTAATTTCGCTTTGGTATTTTATTCATATTAGCTTCTATTCATGCCTAACTCGTGTTCTGTCCCCGGAACAAGAGCAACTACAACCCAGGTGACCATGTTCCTTGTGTTCAAGATGCCTCAAAATCCACCAACCGTGAATCATGCCTGGACATACGCTCTTCGTCGCGAGGATATCGGTGACCTGAAAGTGGTCTAAGTATGTATTGAGTCTATCGACCATTTTCAAAAAGAAGACATAGACTACACTTTCCAAGTCCCAAAAGGAGATAGTACTTTTACTGAAGTACCGCGGGCAAAGCCAAAGCTGAAGGAAGGCGCTGTACCAAGTTTACTAACTCGCAGCCCAGCGTATTACTCATCCAAACCTAACAAACGGAATCGCTTCTCATACGATGCAAAAGAGGAAGACTTGATGAATCAAGCACTACAACTCAGCTTGAGATCCGAGAGTCAAGAGAAAGAGAAGTTTGTGGTTTACAACTCTACAGGACTTGAAAGATAAGTTAACCTTGATTTATTTACCTAATAGTTGGTTGGTGTGGTTTCCTTAATTAATGAGAGTAACATAACGTTTGTTCTCGCTAAAATGGCTGAAAAAATTATCTCAGTAGATTTGTACCTTGAAATCAATGCTTATTTATCCACCTCAGGCTATTTTAATGGACAGAGTATATCCGTTTCCATTGCTGCAATTAGTGACATCCGAGAAATTGAATCTGTCGCAGGAACTTGCTTTAAAATACAACTCTAGTTCTTATTGTGATTATCCCCTTAAGTTCGGTTGTGCATCCTTTGAAGATGTACGTCAATTATATAATTCGGAAAGAACAAGTTTATCCAAGTTAGCTCCTCATTTGACTATGGAGTCATGTTTCCGTCTAGCATAGAGCGTCAAAATGTAAAACTGGTTTTGAAAGTCGTTAACGAATTAACAATATCTGCGCTAACTATCCAGAATAAAGAAAGAATACTGCGGAGTTTGTTGACACCCTTCTTACTGTTTGGAAATTATTCAACGTTAACACACCATTTAAAGGAATACGTTTGAACGATAATTTCTCTAGACCTTTGACTTTTAATGACGAGCGATTTCTATTTTTGACTCATGTAGTTTTGGTTAGATGCTTGGCGAACTTTACCAGAAAAAATTGGCAAACTGAGTAAACAAACATACACCAGTTTTAGACATGCTTGTATTACCTTACGACAAATTACCAATCATTTGACTCAATCTTGTGGCTTTACATATCTGTTGTCTTCCTTTCTACAGACGGATCCCTTGGAACACCATTTCGGTCTATACCTTATGATGTCGGGTTCTAATTATCACATCTCCTATCTTCAAATCCTTGAACCGTGCATCCACTTGAACTTTCTAGCATATTAAACATATTTTCTGACCAACAAGACAGTTACTTTCAATCTATTCAGTCATTTGTTAAGTCATTTTCTTCTCTGTATAGCGTATTCCACTACTGATGGTGAGTTCAATTTGGAGCCATTTCTTGATGCGATTAATGATTTATCAACAATTGATTGTGGTTCACAGTTGCTTCAATCATTAGCCTTTATTGCAGGCTACTGTCCATCAGTACCTGAAACAAACAAAACCGTGTCATGTCTGTCTACATATGCTAACAGTTGATAAAGAATTTCTCCTTGATTTAGACCTGGACTCTCAGTACAAACTTCTGGAGCTAACGTCCCGTGGCGGACTTAAATATCCAACTGAGCCAGTTTTAAATTCCATATTTGTTATATGGAAGACCTTTAATGCCATCGAAAACAATAAAGAGCTGTTGGCGAAACTTGTAAGTGGACCTTCTAGAAAAATACTAGTTGAACTCACGTTGATGTATTTGGAAGATAGTGATAATCGTGATCCAAGTATTTGGAAGTCTACTTGTATTAGCTGTGGTGTGTTTAGTTGGAACATCTTATCGAAGCTCGTCTTTACCGCAAGAATTGCTTCTTACAAACAAAGTTAAGAATTATAACTCGCTGGTTCTTTCAAATATAGTATAGAAAGCGGAAATTTAAGAAATTCTCTTAATTATGTGTCTACTTATTTGTATTTACCATGATTTGTATTACTCTGTTATTCTTATTTCTATTATGTAGTTAAGTGTGTCGTGTGTCACTGCTAGAGCCGGAGAGAGAAAGAGGAGAGAGGATAGAAAGCAAATAATTGTGTATTATTTACTGTATATTAATATTAGAAATTGTACTGTTTGTGTTTATTATTACTATTAAATTATGAAAATCCAATCACCCTTCTCATTGCAGCTAATACAAATTACGGGCTAGCAGGGCTGAGTTATGTTACGACCTAGAGACGTATAAAGAACTTAGTAGTTCAATATAGAAAACATTAGAAATTAAAATTTCCCATCTTCTTGTGCATCCCTGGTACATCTACTGTCAGGCCATATATAGAGTAGGCTATGGTTTACCTATTTGTGTAAACAACAACAACAAATATTAAAATGAGAAATTTATAAACGCGAAATTCGTGTTCGGCATACTTGTTTACCTATAATACCCGTTGGAAGCTAACTTCTGGGTTGATTTTTAATTTTAATTAATTTGTTTACTTATTTGTGTCAAAAACAACAATAATATATTTATATTCTAAATTTATAAACGCGCAATTCGTGTTCGGCATACTTGTTTATCTATGATACTCGTTGAAAGCTAACTTCTAGGTTGATTTTGAATTTTAATTAATTTGTTTACCTATTTTGTGTAAACAACAACAACAAATATTAATATGAGAAATTTATAAACGCGAAATTCGTGTTTGGCATACTTGTTTACCTATAATACACGTTGGAAGCTAACTTCAAGGTTGATTTTGAATTTTAATTTAATTTGTTTACCTATTTTGTGTAAACAACAACAACAAATATTAATATGAGAAATTTATAAACGCGAAATTCGTGTTCAGCATACTTGTTTACCTATTATAACATTTGTTTACCTATTATAACATTTGGAAGTTAGTTTATATCCCAATATTAATTGCGGTTTCTTATCCCCCATCACTTAATACAATCCGGACAAACACACATACAAACACACAAACACACAAACAACCATAGGCGCAAAGTTTTACAAGTCTGAGGTAAAAGTTGGGGGCGCGCGGAGCGAGTGTAGCGAGCGATTTTTTTGGGGTCGGGGGGCTTACCCCACGAAAAAATTGATAACAACAAATACGAGTGTGAAGTTGGCTTAGTATTCGACCAGGGTCACTTCAGTCACATATTTGACTCACTTTTAGTGATCAGATTTGAATAAATTTACTATCATTGGAGAGAGGAGATACGGAGGTTTACTGTAATATGATTTATTATAAAAAAAAATAGTTTTCAGATAGTTATTTTTATCATACAATTCAGGGTTGGTATTTCATAAAAAATCACTATCTCAAAATTTGTTTACAATTCTGAAAATTTGTAATCATACTTTGGAGAATTGGAGGTTTATGTGATTTAAATTTTATTTAAAATTTCCCAAAAAAATTTGAGTTATAAACATTCAAACTTGAATTTTGGAAAATGAGTGGAAGTATAATTTTGGAAAGTACATCGAGTAGGGTTAGTTCAAAGTGTCAATTCCTATCCAATATCAAACTGAATCTAATTTATTTTGGTATCACTCGTTAGAGGAGACACGGAGGTTTACCTCAATGCCATTAGATTCTCGAATATTCACTTTATAACAGACAAATAAGTATTTTTTAAATGGTATAAATCTCTGTTTTTATCGTTTTCTCTTTTCAAACTTTGAGCTCAATTTTCCGAGATAAAATATAATCAGAATCGATTCAAACTTTACAAGTACTTTCTTGATATATTATTATTCAATTCCCCGAAAAAAAACAGGGCTCGCTAGTCATTTCTTTCAGAATTTTATAATTTCTCCAAAAGGTTTCAAATTCGATTTCTTCATAGACTATCTAATGTAACACAATTCATTCGCTTCCTCTTAGTTCCTATTCTAGCATTGAGTTTCTAGTAACTTTCTACTAATAATTAATAGCAAGTTATTGCAACTATATTCACACTATACAAGTCAAATAAATGATTGGATTGCAAACAGAATCTTGTAAACAAAGAATATTCTGGCTGTTGCATAACTTGTAGGTGATAATTATAAACAAATGCAAGAAGAGAATGACATCCAATAATGCGTGCTTGTATCAATTCCGCCTGCTTTATGGATTGATCTTACTTAATAGAAGAGGGAATGCCATCCAGTAATTTCATTAAAATAATTCGTGCTTGTATCAATTCCGACTGCTCTTGGATTGATCTTACTTATCCAATTCCTTCTCTCCAGAAATATACGTATTTACCTTATTTTGAGAACTAGAGGGTAAAACTTTACACAAATATGTATAAATCACCACATATTTATTTTAAGAATATAACTTACCACTATAAATGTTGGCCAATATAAAAAAATTTTAATTACATGATCTTACATCGATAAAAGTTAACTCCCGTTATAACGAAGTCCAAGTAATTGAATTTCGCTATAACGGGAGTTAACTGTATATACCAAGGAGTATTCCTAAACCTGGATAGTATTCTGCATACAACAAATAATTATTTATTTATTAATTAATAAAGGAAATTTTCTTTAATTATCTAATTATACTATAGTTATTACGAGTGTTATCTTAGCGGCGGATTCATCGGCGGATTCGCAGACCTCACGTTTATGCTAATAACTCAAAAAGTTTACGCTGTACGTGAAAAATTTTCACATCAGCGGGAAGATGAAAGTTGTGACAACCCATATATAATCCCAAAATGTCAAAATTCCTTAAGATGACTCAGCAATTTTCGCTCAAATTTAGACCTCGGTTTTTCCATAATAACTCAAAAATTATCCATCAAATCAAATTTTCCTTTTAATCACATGTCTATCTCACCTATGACAACCTGTCATGCAAATTTCAAAACAAAATATTCATTTTTGAAAAAATATTATTAACATAAATTTTTCTAAAATCGGCTTACAATGATGATTTGAATACCTATCCTTTATCCACAATGTAGAATATGTTGTCTAATAACTATTGATCAGAATTTATTATATCCTTTGTTTATAATTCAATGATTTCTCACTATAAATGGTACACTGCCTTTCTTCTACGTGTACTTGATTTTCTTCGAATTTATTTCATTTTTTTCAAACACACTTTTCACTTTTTTTTCAAAGATCTTTTTGACTTTACAGCATATTTCTCATCTCCATTTTCTTCTCAATTATTTTCTGCTCTCTTCTTTATTCCTCCAAGTCGATTCTTCCAATTCAAGTGAGTTTTTTTATTTTATTTGCCTTTTAGCTACTTTGTTATTTATTTTAATAATACCAGGGCAGGCCATGGCCAGACCGATATTTTTACCACTACATTTTGAATGATCAGATCTAAAATTTAATTTACAATAACGTGGCCTTCAAGCTTTGGATGCCCAAGTCCGGCGGAAGGAAATACCGCCGGCCTCGAATACTAATATAATTACTATATGCAGTCGATACCAACGGACAATAAAAATTTGTTCGCTTTATCCGGAGTTCGTATTAACCGGAGTAATACCCATTCAATCGCCATTGTAAGGACCTGATTTTGTGGAACTGTTCTTCTTATCCGGAAATTCGTATTAATTAACCGTGTTCGTACTAACGAGGTTCTACTGTAGTAGTATATATATATGTATTGATTAATTATAATAATTATTATTATTTCATCTAGTAATGACTTAATTAACCGTGTTCGTACTAACGAGGTTCTACTGTAGTAGTATATATATATGTATTGATTAATTAAAATTATTATTATTATTTCATCTAGTAATGACTTCAATAGAGCAATTCGTGGAAGCTCTCCAGAAACTCGGCTATGAAAGCTTCGATAGCGTAAGAGATGCTTTGAACAAAGGAGACAAACATAAGCCAAAATCTGTCTGGGGAAAATTATCAATTATTCTTTTTGGAAAAAACAAGGCTACTAAGCGCGATTCTCTCAGCTCCAAATGGAGATTGAATAGAGGAAACTTTCAGCATCTCGTAAAGCAAATGATCAGTACGCGTAAGTCTATCACCAATGATGTATCCCGATTGGCAGTAGAGCATATCAGTACTCAGTTAGTATCTGCTAGCTCATATCCTGACACTATAGAACTCAGTAAGAGGAGTTTGGATGAAATCGATTTCAGTTTTCCTAGTTTACAGCGAGACGTAACGAATAACAGTTTGCTAGGTTTATTGGCATCTGGTTGCGATGACTGCCAGCTTTACGGTCTCATGTCTAAGATAGCTTCTCCTCCTCCCCAAACAGGGAGGACTGATAGCCATTTTTGGTCATTCATAAACTGTAATAATAGTCTATGGTTAGATGCAATGAAATTTTTCAGCTTAGAGTGTCCGCTTGTTAGTGGTGAGTTCATGCTAGTGGATGACAAACTCCACGACCAGTCGAAAAAGTTTAGTTGCTGTCTAATGGAGTCAATGCAATGGATTCGACTAATCAGGCGAAATTGTAACTTAGTGGAAGCGTGGATTTTAGTTGAAAACATTAGTTGTAGGATATTAGAGCTATTCGGGAATTCATATATAGCTATCACAGTGCAACAACTAGATTTATTCACTAGCTTTATTCTAGCCTGTCGAGAAAGTTCAGATACTTTAAGCTCATTTCATGAATCTCTGTGCCTAAAATTGCATCATACCTCTTCTTCTTCTTCAAATCAACAAGTCCCGGTATTGTCATCTACCGATGACCCGCAACCTGAAATTGTTATTACCTCTAATATCCCTGAGTCCAAATTGCTAGTGCCATCAGAAGATGACGACAGTACTCTGGGTAATGAAGTCATAGTTGAACAATCCATGTTTAGTGAGGAAATCTGTGGTGAATTTTTGCTAAGTGGAATGGAATGGAAAAGTATTACACTAATTCATGGAGACTCTGTAGTATTTTCTAAAGATTGGACCAATTTATTTAGTTCAAAAATCGAGGGAAATTTTGTATGTGTTCTTTCTTTTCAATACAAAAAGGTTAATAAACTTAGTAGTAGAAAACAAAATAGCTGTTTTTTTAGAGCTAAAGCAGTGTGTAAGTTTAAAGATTGTTTTGAATTTACATTTGTAATAAAGAAAGAGCCGTTGGAGTGTAAAATTGATGAAAATATTATTGTGGAGTATGTAGCTTATGGAACCTTATCTGAACAGCATTTCGATAATACAACTGTGCACTCACGAAATTTATCACATTCGCATAGGTTAGAAGTAGCTAGAGGGGTAGCAGATACATCTGTAAATGCATATTTCTATGATCAATTTGATTCTGTAGAGAACACAAACTTAGCGCTTAATTATGGTAACCTAAATAAGGTTAGAAGTTCTGCAGTCCTGCGAAAAGCTAAATTTGATTTGTCTAGTTTACAGAGGTATTCTAATGATAACTGGACTGAGTTAATTAGCTTACAACAGTATTATAGAAATAGTGTTATTGGCCTTCATGTTAGAGGTTACATACAGTCACTAAGTCATAATCCTTTTATTGTACATATGTACACTGAAGATCAAATCAAAATATTGAAATTGTTTAAAGATACAAGAATTGTTCTTCACTTGGATGCCACAGGATCAATTGTTAGGAAAATAGAACCCTCACTAAAGAAAGTATTCTATTACGCTCTAACTGTAAGACATCCTACTTACTCCACTAGTCCAATTCCACTAGCAGAAATGATTAGTTCAGGACACACCAGTGCTGAAATAAGTTATTTTTTGCACAAATGGTCCCTTGATGCAAAGAAAATACTGGGCGATCTAAACATTTCACAAGTTGAAATAGATTTCAGCTGGGTTTTGATTCACAGTTCTTGTAGTATTTTTCTCAAGTGTGATATAGATACTTATCTCCATAAGTGTTGGAATATGGTAGATGTAAATTCTGCAGTTAATGAGACGGACTTTAAAGTAATTCTTCACTTATGTTCGGCTCATTTAATGCACAGCATAGGATTTCATATAAATAAAAAATTTAAACTACAAAAAGAAGTGAGAAAACTGTTTTTACATAGTATCGGATTTATTGTACGCGCTGTTGAAATGACAAGTATCAATAATTTATTCCAATCTTTATGCATTGTATTTATGAGTAGTTCTTTAAGTGCAATAGTAAAGACACATACTCATTTGCTAGAAACATTCATTAGTAATGATTCCGTAAACTCCTCAGAGACTAATGAATATTTGGTTGAAGAACATATGGACGATAATAATATTGCTATTGATAACAAGGATAGTAAAACATACAGAGAAAAATCCCCTTTCGGCAAACATTTTGTAAATATTGCAAAAAATTGCAAATCTTGGATCAACAATAATCCAGGAAAAAATGCAGATCCAAATCCTTGTTATAATCCG
The DNA here is from genome assembly GCA_028753945.1 of Hexactinellida sp. DTS-2022. Taxonomy (NCBI): domain Eukaryota; kingdom Metazoa; phylum Porifera; class Hexactinellida; species Hexactinellida sp. DTS-2022. The sequence continues at coordinate 2,373,972 of JAPNXP010000013.1, read as the reverse complement.
GAGCTTATAGAATACTTGTTAACATTCTACCTACCTATATTACCTTTATGGAGTGGAATAATCTTAGGACCTATTAGTGTAGCGGATAAGAACAAGACTAGCATCTTTAGCAACGCTATTGTGGAGAATTGGATGCGTATTGTGAAGTTAAATATTTTGGAATCCAAAACTAATTTGAGGCCTGGAGATTTGATACAATTGTTGTATCCTGGTATAGTAAGTAGGTTATCAGCGTTTCAATTTGCCTTTCACCCGCGAGCGAATAAGGTATTTAAAGGTCATAAAAGAGTAAGAAATAGTTTGGAAGAGGAAAGTGTTGAAGAATGGTCACGAAAAAAGAAAGTGTATTGCGGTTATTTACAACCTAAATCATATGAATTTCAAACATTTAAGAAGAAAAAAGTTGAGAAGAAAAATAAAATATGTAAAATTAAGCGTAAATTTGTCCCACGAAAATGCGAAAAGTTATCTAGTTTACGTACGCAAACTGCATCAAAGGTAATGCGAGTGGCCTCTATAATTACAGATGAGGAAATAGTTGAGACGGGGCTAATACGATATGTACTACCAAGCTTTCGTCCGCCACATACAGACTGGCAGATTTCTACATGTAAAAAGTGGAAGTTTCACTTTCGCGAGGAGTTACCGTACTCCTATAATGATATTGTAGATAATGAAGAAAGTTTATTTAGTTATTCGCCAAACTTGACTCAATATATAATTGGCGATGGAAATTGCTATTTCTCGACAATTTCTTACCTCATCACTGGTAGTCAAGATTTCCATGCAGAGTTTAGGGAGCTAATAATTGATAATATGCTAGGTGACCTAAGTATGAGTTGCAATCAATATTTACGCACAAAATATGTTTATACGCAGGGTAATTATCGAAATGTACAAGACTGGGTCAACAAAACAGGAATGAGGAAGAGTGGGAAATGGGCTACTGATCTTGAACTCTTTGCAACTGCTTTGTTATTTAATATAGATATCTGGGTATTCTTGGGTCCGTTGGGAACACGTTGGATTGGATTTTCAGGGAATGGATCAACTTTTGAAGAGTTAATGAAGGCGCCAACCCCAAATGGGATATATATACGAAATATTGGGAATCATTATGAACCTATTATTTCTGTTAAATTCGAAAATAATAGTTAATTATTTTTTAAATTGAACAAGGCAGAGTTTTAGAAGAGTTGCAATAGTTTTACCACAATTTGTAGATGTACTTTCCTGTTATATTTAATGGCGCCCTTTTAATATCGTATCAGTGAAAAGAATTAATGCATATTATCATTAATGTGTTAAATCCTAAACCAATAAACTAGTTCTCTCTTTATTTCCATGTTCTACTAAGTAGTTCTCTTACTTTTTTAGAATAACTTTGGTTATCTCGATCTTTCTATATAAAGCATTACTAATATTTGTCACCATTTTAATAACATGCACTCGTTGGTAAGTCATATTCTGAGATAATATGTTGCTTTACATTTATATGAGATTCACCCTCTTTAAAGGCAAATAGTACGTATATTTGGAGAGAAGGAACATGGCCACAAGTAAGATCATTCAGATAGAAGTTACGCAGATTATGGAAATGGAAAAACCTGGAGATGCTTAAAATACCTAACATTGTTGTAGTAACCATAATATTGTTTATATGTCTGATTCTATTCTCTTAATGAATATTGCATTCCAAATATATTTGTATATATGAAGTTGTTTGTATTATGTAAGCTTGTTTACAGAAAGTAATCACTAAGCCTGATATAATTAGGAATGCGGTCATTAATTATTCTTCAGAGGTACCTAAAACTTTAATTCCTGTGAACACTGACGCAAATCAAATACATTCTTATCAATAGTATTATTAAATGACAACATATCAACATTATGGATATTGGAAATCATCATTGTAAGCCGATTTTAGTGAAATTTTATGTTAATAATATTTTTTCAAAAATGAATATTTTGTTTTGAAATTTGCATTACAGGTTGTCATAGGTGAGATAGACATGTGATTAAAAGGAAAATTTGATTTGATGAATAACTTTTGAGTTATTATGGAAAACCCGAGGTCTAAATTTGAGCGAAAATTGCTGAGTCATCTTAAGGAATTTTGACATTTTGGGATTATATATGGGTTGTCACAACTTTCATCTTTCCGCTGATGTAAAAAAAATTCACGTACAGCGTAAACTTTTTGAGTTATTAGCATAAACGTGAGGTCTGCGAATCCGCCGATAAGATCGTGAAATTAATTTAATGAAATTTATGTTCAAAATTTTTTTTCAAAAATGAATATTTTGTTTTGAAATTTGCATGACAGGTTGTCATAGGTGAGATAGACATGTGATTAAAAGGAAAATTTGATTTGATGGATAATTTTTGAGTTATTATGGAAAAACCGAGGTCTAAATTTGAGCGAAAATTGCTGAGTCATCTTAAGGAATTTTGACATTTTGGGATTATATATGGGTTGTCACAACTTTCATCTTCCCGCTGATGTGAAAATTTTTCACGTACAGCGTAAACTTTTTGAGTTATTAGCATAAACGTGAGGTCTGCGAATCCGCCGATGAATCCGCCGCTAAGATAACACTCGTATAGTTATTAATTAAATATTATCTACGAGGTAATTCATGAATTCATTGATTACTTCGTAGATATTAAATCCACCCGTAATATCGGTTCATAATGTACTCCATTATGATTAATATAGATAGACCCTGCATTATTTCCTGGGAGAGATTCCAAAGTATCAACTAGTTTAACCCCTCTACCTGAGAATACCATCCACTTATTACCCATGTCTGAACTAAATACCCAAATATCCGTCTGTAGTAATAAGGCCGTAGCAAATAACTCCACATCAGTAGCCCACGTAGAATTCCTCTTCATATTTGATTTCACTACATAGTCCGCCACGTTACGATAGTTAATTACACTCTTCGGAAATTTATTGGCAATAAACTTATTGCATGCTTCCTTCAGCTTACCAACCATATTCTCTACAACTTTCAACCGTACTAAATTAAATCTATCAATTTTTCCAGTCAACCAGTATGATAATGATGCAAATAAACAATTTCCATCTCCAGGAATTCGCAAACACTTCGAAGGAATATATTCTTTTAAATTAGAATTAGCTGGGATATTATCTCTTATGGAATTTGTAGAATCCGACAATTGTAAATGTAAATCTTCACATAACTTCTTCTGTCCCCGATATGTAAGTGGTTGGAATGCCGGTAACTTATATTCCATGGTAGCTATTTCTACTAAAACTAAATCACTAATTATTTCAACTTCACTTGCACGCAAAATACCATCACAAACTGTAGCAACACCAACTGGATTTTCTTCACAAATAGCAGCTACCTCCCTGTTTGTTGAACGTTTACTTAAATTTTCTACATTAAAACCTTTACTAGACTTGAAATTTGTAAATATCTTACTAACTTTATCAACAGTTGGTTTAGTATAACTAAATTTACTCTTCTTACTTCTAGACCACTCCTCTTTGCACTCCTCCTCATTCTCCACGCGTAATCTCTTCTTAACTTTAAACACTTTCTGAGCCAGTGGGGTAAAAGCAAATTTAAAAGCCGCGATCCTATCGTCAATATTATTATAAACTGTTCTGATGAAATCAGCAGCTCGTATCCCGGTCTCTGAATTAAATATGCTGTGTTTAACAATTCTGAACCAATTCTCAACAATCGCATTACTGTCTGTTGCATTCTCTGACGAATTAACTGTACATAAAATTTTCCCACTCCACAACGGTAACAATGGCATATAATACGTGAGAAGAAATTCAACTATCTGGGGGTTATAAGATACACTAGGATCAAGTTGCGAATTATTGTCGAATTCGCTTATTGAGACTAAGGTATTACGATAAATCATTTCAAAATGTCTGCCAAAGGGGGATTTCTCTCTGTAAGTTACAGCATTACTCTTAACTTCAGTCTCATCCTCGAATTCATTGGGGGCATCATTACTAACATTAATCTCCGCCCTAATACATTCTTCTAGGTGGTTTAATTTAGTGCAATAAACACTAGTTTGCTTCTTACTACACAAAATATAACAAAGTAACCCGAAAAGTTGATTAATTTCATTCATTTGTCTACAATTAACCATACGACCAAATACATGCAATATTATTCTTTTTAAAGCCTTTTCTAATTTGAATTTCCTATTTAAATTATAACTAATTCTGTCATGATATGAGCCGAGCAGAGATGGAGGACTGTTATAACACCTAAGTACTCATTATTAGCTATAAATCCCCAACAATATTGGAGATAATGAAAAATAGTAAATTTGTTAAACGCTAAACATGTACTGTGTATCATAGCCCAACTAAAATCTATCTCAACTTTCTTAATTTTTAGCTCCATTGTGTTAAATAATTTTACACTCAAACACCATTTATTTAGGAAGTGTGAGATTTCAGCGGTGCTATGATCGCTACTTATCATTTCAGCTAATGGGATGGGACTAGTGGAAAACTCCGGGTGTTGTATTGTAAGGGCATAGTAATATATTTTCTTAGAACAGGAAGGGGATTTAGAAATAAGAGAACCAGTCGCATCTAAATTCAAGACAATATCTTTACTTTTCATCAGTTTTAGAATTTCCAGCTGCTTATAAGAATACATATGAATAATGAAAGGATCCTGTACGAAATACTGAACATAGCCTGGTAGGAGGGATTCAGGGAGTAAATAACGGAAATACTGCTGGGTTGCTGTTATATCTTCCATATATAAATCAGAAAATCGCTACTTAGATTTCAATTCAGCTTTAACTTTCCGCAAACAATCTTGTGATTTAAGAGAAGTAAAATTACCATAACAGAGACCAGGATTACTTGAATTATTAAACTGTTTATTATAAATTTTACTAACCGAATTATTAACTAATAATTCTCCCATTTTACTACGCTCACTGCAAGATAGATGGCGACTAAATGCACTCTGTCCATCTGTATGTTGAAGTGACAAATATCCTTCTGAGTAAACTTTGACAAGTATGTCATTATCTACCAAATTTAGTGCATCATCAATATAAAAGATATAAGATCGACAATTTTCAAACTTACAAGACGCTCTAGCTCTGAAGAAAGGACTATTAACCTTACGACTATCAGGTTTCTTCAACCAATAATTTACAAACTTTAAAAGACACATTGGGGCTAAATCTTTAAATTTTTAAGCAAAAACATTAGTCCAATTACTAACCAATGAAGTTATACCAGTAGAATTGGTAATACAAATATTATCCCACTCACTCAGTTCGAGATAAAACTCCCCACAGTTACTACTCAAATTAGTTAGAACTTCAATCTCAGAACTCTCTATCACCATTTCTGTTTCAAAGTTGTCAGTTTTAATATTAGGCACATCGTGAGAACGAGGAAGTGGAAGTTCACTTACAACTCTAACACAAAAATCAGTACATTTACTTTCTAAGCACTTAACACCATCAGCATTGTACACATCTCTTAACACATTTACCCAAGTAATAAAAAGACTCAAGTCATCTCCACTTAAAAACACATATTTCTTACCAAACATTTGATACAAGAAACTACATTCAAGCTGTACTTCAGACAACCACAAAACCAATAAAGGAGTACATTCCATAAAACTTTTACAATAAGTACTTACTATCGTGGGAATAAAATCAAAACACTCATAAAAATAGCAAGTTTCCTCGAATTGCAAAAAACCAGAAAGATTTTGTGGACAAGTTAATCCATAAAACATAGCACCGTCTACCCATAGCTGACATTCAGTTGTATTGAACATGTAATACACATCGTGACCATCACTATTTAGAGAACTAATATTTGCAGTCTGAGAATCTCTTTTCAACCGGTCATACATAGCTTGGTCGGACGCAGAAGATGCCCACACAATAAGAAGTTTATCGTCAACTAAATCAAATTCAAGTTTTCTCAAATCTAAGTTATCGAGTGCCGAAAATAAATCAGAACACGCAGCTACACTTAAACTTACTTCCTTAAGAATAGTGGAAGTTACCAATGATGCTCTCCTCTGAATAGTTAAGTTTGTAAGGCTACAACTCACGTGAAATTGTTCCTCCGAACTAGGGGGACTTACTAATGGTCAAAGGCGCCCACAGACCCCTGAAAAAAGATACGCACATTGTTGTCATGAAATTTTGTTAACAGTGTCGATGAGAGCGGAGCGAGCATCCCTACTAAATTTTGAATAATGGTGTGTGTCAACCCTCTTAGGAAGCATGTGGGCTGTATAAGAACGAGACTCAAAAGATGTTCACAGAAGCAATATATTATGTAACATCTCACAAATATTTTTAGGAATTTTTGATTCCAAAGAATATACCATATAATTGTACTATTAACACAATGCATTAACAATGAACATTGATCAGTTGCAACACAATTATAGCACTATACTAATTATTAGCATGATTTTGGATTACAGTCAGCGTTCGGCCTAACGCCAATTTGACCAGCCAGTGGCCGGTCAAATCTACTCTGCACCTGCTCAAAATGACTTCCATAATGTATTCTGCACCCATCAAAATAGAAAGCAAGACCATTTAGCTGGGATGGGGAATGGTTTCCTATCTATTCGAAGTTTGCAGGTAGTAATTAAGCATAGTATACGCACTCAATTTAGAGATTTTGCGTGACACCTAAGTTATATTGTATTTATGTGTTGAAAAAGTGTCGTATTCTCTCCCGCTAGCGTTAAGTCGTTTTCTGAAATTTGTCGGTCTATGAAGCCGGAACGAGGCCGCCCGAATGTGGCCCGTATTATAGGCCGTATATAGGAATAGGTAACACTGATTACAGTGGTCTTAATCATTATTTGAGAGTAGTGAAATTCGCCGATGTACAGATGCAAATGATATAATAACTTAAGTTGATTGATACGCGTATTGCGTATCACACGTATCATACATTATATGCTATCCATCAGTACGTATTTACGTGATATATATGATCTACCAGGGATGTTTCAAAGTAATTCAGTAGTATATGTTAAAATCTTATTGTAAACAAGATGCTAGTAAGTAATCAAATTTATACTATACTGGCTATACTATAGGTCGCTTTACATTGAAAGAATATCGATTAAACCGAAAGTTGCTCATTACAAATCCAATAGCGCGATATAATAAGTTAGATATACGAATTATAATGAAAAACATTATACCAATTATACGTGATAAGTATCAATAAAATACGCAATAAACAACCAAGAAAATTACCCAGTTAAATTTGTATACGCACGTGCTTATACTGCGTACCCCTGTGGGCGCCACTGCTAATGGTTTAACTTCGCTCAAAGAATCCCTCACCAGGGTTCTTATGCTATGAGAGTTGTTTCTCCATTTCAAATACAAGCTGTGTCTCTTGACAGGCTTGTTACACGAGTAAACCTTCTTACAGATCGAACCCCAAATGGAACTAGGCGAACTGTAGCTGACAGACAGGGACTGGATCAATTGATCAAATGTTAGTGTTGTGGAGAGGAGTGCGTCGATAATAGAGTTTATCTCTGCTGGTAGTAGTTCTAAAAAATAACAATAAAGGCTATCCTTATTCATAACGTATATCAATCAAATTACCTTGTTTGTGACGAGTATCTTGAGTTGGGGTGATAGGCCCAGGATTCATCTCGATGCCGCCAATGACGAGTAGAATTGCTATTATACAAGCAATAAGAGCCGAGATCAGTGAAACTGATGAATCAATTTGGTCTGTTGTTGATTGATTATGGTTATTGCATTTGCGGCTACAATGTAAACCGATGAGAGCACGCCACAATTCAATAGAAATCATTGACGGAGAACAATAAGAAATTAATCAAGAAAGAATTGTAGAAGAGGACTAAAATTCAAGAAATAGGGGAAGAAGAAATAGAAGTAGAAGAAGAAAAGTGAAAAGTGAAAAGATTGATAAAGATTTAAAAAATAATGAAAACAAAATAGTGTGAAGTTGGAAATCTATTTCTGTTCTTAGGAAAAACTTATATATTCTAAGAATAGCCTATAGGCGGAACAGCTAAATTCCTTTTAAAATGTGTAAGTGGAACTAACGATTGTGTGAATCAAATTCGACTTATGAGAAATTACTGTTTAGGTATATGTAGGTTGTATAGTTATTATGAGCTCGCCGCATACAACTTGTAGTATGAAAATTTAGTTCATTAATGTTTTCCACGAAAAAAAATTCTGGAAGAAATGACTAGCGACCCCTGTTTTTTTTCGGGGAATTGAATAATAATATATCAAGAAAATACTTGTAAAGTTTGAATCGATTCTGATTATATTTTATCTCGGAAAATTGAGCTCAAAGTTTGAAAAGAGAAAACGATAAAAACAGAGATTTATACCATTTAAAAAATACTTATTTGTCTGTTATAAAGTAAATATTCGAGAATCTAATGGCATTGAGGTAAACCTCCGTGTCTCCTCTAACGAGTGATACCAAAATAAATTAGATTCAGTTTGATATTGGATAGGAATTGACACTTTGAACTAACCCTACTCGATGTACTTTCCAAAATTATACTTCCACTCATTTTCCAAAATTCAAGTTTGAATGTTTATAACTCAAATTTTTGTACGGTGCCCTGGCCAGAGCTTTATAGTTGATGCTCTGAAACTTGGCATGTAGGTGCGATGGGACCGTCTAATTTGCTCCTGGGGTTACGATTTTTTATAAAGAAATTTTTGACACATCTTTAACACCTTTCAAAATTTGTCTGGTCCATAACTCAAAAAATGTTTTACTAAACCCCCAAATTTTATTTCACATTTGGATTCACCATAAAATTCTGCGTCTGATGGGAGAAGAAATCTTTCAATAAGGTGTTTAATTTCTGCCACAAATGGGGATGAAATTTCTTTGTTTACTCACACTTCAATTTCAATAAAACTGTGAAATCTAATTCCATTGTTTCAACTTGTAATAATTATATTGATTTAACTTGTTAAATCCTACTCTAGTGATTCAACTTGCGATAATTAAATTGATTCAACTTATAAATTACAGCTGGCTTCTATTTAATTGTAGTATTACTATACAATGGATTAAATAAAATATAACTATATAAGGAATTTGTTGACTCAACTCAACCAACCGTGGATAACATTGCTAAATTAATTGAACATTATATTATAATTTATTGTCAATACATAATGAATGAATGGCAGTAAACTCAAGATGGTTTACGGTAGAAACAAATTTCAAATTTATCTACCATTCCTTGTGACTCGGACAAATTAACAAATGGTTTTTGACACATTGAGGCGTTGATGACTGGGCGAAAAAAAATCCAAAATTGCAGCCTGTTCCTTTGGAGGCACTATCAATAAACAAAACAAACAAAATATAGTGCCACCAAAGGAACATGCGTCGGCACAGGCTGCAATTTTGGATTTTTTTTAATTAATTATACGTATATTTTGCTATCCTAAATTATATTGAACATTTTATTATTTATCCAGAGGGCACGGTAACACCCGCACCATTAATGTTGCCCCCTTCACCTTTTACGGGGGGCGCACGCCCCCCCCGCGCCCACCCCTGTTTGCGCCACTGCAAACAACGATCGAGATTTAATAATAATATATATATATATATATATATACAGGTAAACCTCCCAAAGCGGCACCTCCGAGTAGCGGCAACCTCCGAGAAGCGGCACAAAATCATTCTCCCGATGGGTGCCGCTTTGGGAGTTTTACCTTACGAGCAACCTCCCAAAGCGGCAACCTCCGAGAAGCGGCATAAAATCATTCTCCCGATGGGTGCCGCTTTGGGAGGTTTACCTGTATATATATATATATATATAATACACACACATAAAGCTTTGTGTTTTAATAGTACGAGCCCTTCGGTCGCGTCGCTTTGCGACGCTTCGACACTTCGCGCATCAATTGACGGCTGCTGCGCGGCCTTACTATAACTTGAAACTAACCACAAATAATTATGCATCTCTGGGGTGTATTAAATATACCGTATTTCCCCGAATAAGCGCCGGGTCAATAAAAATGACATTGGTATTATAAAATTTAGACACATTAGTAGATCACTGTAATGTAATTCCATTGATTTTGGCAACTTCAGTAGGTATACTGCAGTATACCTATATATATACTGTTGGTGGAAACCATTAGAACCTACCGAAATATTATATTCTGGATTTTTCACAAAGATTTCAGGATAATTTTGGCCCACGAAAACAATAAGCGCCGGGGCGCTTATTCGGGGAAATACGGTATTCCTCATAAAGTCCCCTTGAGAATTCAAATTCTAATATTAATAGCTTAATCGTAGGCTATGGCTCAACAAATTTCAGTTGCACGATAAGGATAGCTCGATTCCAAATAATAATAGTATAAAAACATGCAATGTAATACAGGCCAAATGGTTCGTTAGATGAATTTAGAAAATCTATCTACTATGCATAGTCTATTTATACTAATTGAATGAAGTATAGCTAATCGATACTAACAAACACACGAATTTATTGGCTGGTCGATGGTAGCAACATATTGTGAATATTTCTCTTATAAAACCAATAGATCGTTGAAGCAGTCACAAAATTAATCCTGTATATAAATTGCAGCTTTCTGGGACTAGTAGTCTTTCCAATTAATTATGGACAAACATACAAACTTGCGCTATTAATATATAGATTGATATACAGCCTTGTGTTTAGTATTATAGATACACCCTAGCATCCTGCTCACAACATCTCTAGATCAGACACTGGTTTCAAAGCGGATCCATTTCCTGGAAGAGGGTGAAAGGGGGCAATGGACCGCCCCCAAATTTTCTTGAGATTCTCGTAGGATTGTTTGAAAATTTCTATGTGAATATTTTTATATATCATATTTTTATAGTTATTTCATTGTTAATCAGAATGTATTCAGTAGCTATATTAGTATAATGAAAAAGCAAAGACTTGAATATTTCTTTGTAACTCTGATTACCATTAATAGTAGTCAGAGATCCTCTGAGGAAAATACGGTAGCCAAGATAAAATGGAGTCATTTCAAATGGACCAATCATCGTCCTTGGAAACCTCCGAAGTAACTGAGCCTAATGAAATTAATTCCTCGTTTTTGCAAATTGCTTGAGATACAGGTACGAAGGATACTGGCTCTGTCCAGCTTATACTCTCCTCGTAGCCCGAAGGAGTTATTAGATAATAAATCTAAACTTCGGAAGTGTAGGAGTTTTCAGACTACGTAGTTGGTACGATATTTATCCTTGGATTAGCTATAGCATTTCTACGAATCGAATATATTGTTTCCCATGCTTATATGCCGTTGGAAATCATCACCATAACAACATATTTGATAGCTAGATATGATAAAAGTCTGCATACCTATGTTTGAAAATACGATGCATTCAATGGAGGAAATTATTAATTGATTTTGGGTTACAGAAAAAGTAGCCTATTTCTACCTGAATGCAAACGGTTGAACGAAGGAATTTATAGGCTCCGAGCACTCCGTTATAAGGAGAGTTGATTGAAAATGTAAATATATATTATTGGCCCATTCGATTCAAAATTCCATCAGTACAAATATCTTGCCGTTAGCATACAGTCGAGATCAGTATCTACCGCTGCGAAATCAAATTAATCTGATGGAAATCAGTTACAGTTACAGTTTAGAAAAAACTAAAACACTTTTAGTTGTATTTAATTTTAATTTTAATTTCAGTTTCAGTCCGCAGCACTATCAGTTTCTAATGCTTCGTAATTTGTAATATAATTAACGTATTCATATTAACGTATTCTTAACTAATTCATTATAGACTACAAAATAAAAGCATACACAACTCGAACCCAAAATATATATATTAAAAAATGATCGCTTTCCCGCCATTGACATATGGAAAAGGTAAAACCATAATTAATCTGGAAAATAGTAAATATCAAATTACCGACAGATACCAGATAAAACAATTAAAACTCACTTTGATATAAGTTCACCTAAGTTACGCTCCAAATACAACTTTTTCCAAGAAATATCAGCCAAATAAACATCGCAAAAATTCCACCTATTAATATAACAATTCTTCCAGAAATTTTGATTTTCTATTAATGGTATAGTTGTATGCAAAGGAAGATTTGGTGGTAGACCTTCAATTAACATTACAGTAAATTTGTGATCAATAGCTGAGATCTCCTTCAATACAGGGTATTGTGAAAAAGAGTCAATCAAAATTGAAATACATAGATCTGAAAGTGGAGGCACGATAACTAGATTCCACTCGTTATCTTCAGCAATTATCCGACGAATACATTGTATAGTTTGGGATTTCATAGTAAATATGGACTAATAGAAAAGAAAAAAAGTTAGTGCATCCGATATTATCCTAAAATGCATAATGCGTTTTGTAAACAATTAAAAAAATTGTAAGCGCTTTCTTAAATGCAAGTGCATTTTGTAGTGCCAACTCCAAATCCAACTTTACGGTTATTTGATAGCCAAGGGACAAATTTTGGAGGTGAAGAACAATAAATACGATAGGTAATTCTTTCAGCTCAACACGAAGTTATCTGAAGATGCGGGGGACTGCATGTATTATCATCATCTCATTATTCATTATTAGTATATTACTCACTAGCGCGTTCGTTTGCTAGTCGGATCGCAGCAGAACACAACCACACACCAACCGCTTCGTGGATAGGGTTACGAACTCGACTCAGTTGTTTTTCCGGGAGGATTTTACCTTTAGTGGCTTCAAAAAAATGTACAAATAATTTTTTTTTCTTTCAGATTTGGATAGATAGCATGCCAAAGTATAGTTTGAAGTATTAAGGAGGTAAATTGCAACGGTTCACAAACAGTTGTTTATCCAAGCATTTCTTGGCCAGAAAATCTGGCCATACACTCGGCACCCGGCACCTAAATCGAATCGCAATTCACGCACTTTTTCACCACAAATGATGCCTGACCGGCGCCTAAAAGTGCCGGCCAAGCACCTAGATAAACCCCTGAGAGTAACATTTGTTTATCTTATAGCTGACATATCAATTTGACGGTAGTTAATAAGATACGTGTATTTTGTTCTGCAATTTGTAACATAATTTCAAATAACCCTAACTTGTTGTACTTCAATGATTTATCCTACAAGATACAGTGGATGCCGGTTATAAGCACATCGTCGGGAACTGCACTTAATGTGCTTATAACCGACATGTTCTTATAACAAACATAAATTATACAGGGAATATGGCAACCGTTTTCCAACATAGTGTTCTTATAGATATATCCGATATGTTCTTATAACCTTAAGGAGATAGAATATTGCATTAATTTATATTATTAAAAAATGCAAAATTCATATTTATGCATTCCCAACTATACTTTGATACTCTATCTATCCATTTCCGAAAGAAAGTTTTGATTCGGACATTTTTTTTACCTTTTTGACGTCCCCGAAGGTCAAAATCATCGTCCTATAGAAAAATATGGCCATAGAATCCTGAATTATTGTCAATTCATGAAAAAGGATAAATTTTTGTTAAATGGCTGGATTGTTTGAAATTACCTCCCACTTCTAGAGGGAAGCTTACACCACAAACATTCACTAGTTTTAGACATACTTGTATTGCCCTCCCTCTCTTAGTACAAAGATTGACCCTTGAATGCGGTTTTGAATATTTGCTGACGCCTCGAATACAAAATGACCCATTAGAACATCATTTCGGGCTATATCGTCAAATGTCTGGTTCAAACTATAATATATCTTACTACCAAATTTTGGAGAGAGAACGTCGACTTCAATTATCTAATTTCCTCAAATTTTTAACATAAATCTACAGTCTGATAAAATATCTCTTAAAGAATACTTTTTACACAGGAGGACGATGAAGAAATGCACCCAGAGTTTGATTTTGATTATGTTATAAGTGAACTACTTAACATTCCTAACCCTCTATTTGATAATTCGCAAATTGAATGCCTAAATTACGTGGCTAGGTATGCAATCTTTTCGTACCTTAAAAATTCTAAAGAATGTCGAGACTGCAAATATTTTTTAACATCTCCCAAAGATATTCAAGTTTTTAACGACACCGGATTTTCAATGATTGAATTAATACCTTGATAGAGGCTCACTTAAGTATCCATCTGAAATTATCTACCAATCTCTCATCATAATGTATGAAATATTTTTGAAAATCGATAACCATTCACATTTAAGTAAACTATTTTACGAGGGATCCTGCCGTCGGTATTTGGTTCAGTTGTCACTTATTATTGTTGAAGAAATGTATAGTGAAATATGGAGGCAATGGTGTGTTTGTATGATTCCAAAATGGGAAATTATTAAAAAAATTATACTACTGTAGCTAATTGTATTTTATCGAAGAAGGTTAGAAACTTTAATTAGATAGTTATTGGTCGAGACAATAGCAAACATAAAAAATTCAGTACATAATTCTTCTAATCTTATGGATAGCTTCCTGACATGCCGATATACCAGTGCGCATCTACTACCATCATTTGACTGTATTCTCTACATTACTATCATTTACACGAGGTCACGAGGAGCTCCACTAACACCTACAATCAAGCCGCTCATTCAGGACACATCGTAACCACATTCCCTCCCCCTGTCGTCATAGATGTACTACTGCTTAACTGCTCTTCTAGTAACTCAGACCACTATTCTATTAATTTACCTTAATATTGTGTATTATCTTTGATTGTTGCTATACTTATTTTATGTTATGATTCGTATATTTATATACATAAAATACATTAAATAAAAATATATCCTTACAATTCGTAATTTTCTTAGAAGGGTGGTAGATTATCAATTATTTCCCTTCACATTGATATTCTACAATAATTTAGAGCTGTATTGGGATTTAGATCTAAAACCAAAGTAACTGATCTAACCAATCCCTGGTCCAAGTCCATCAATCAGCACCATTGCCTTATGTATAGAATGCTATGGGCTAGTAAATCAATTTATTAGATGGAAAATAATTAAGGCGTGTAAAACTTAAGGAAATAAATTAAGGCGTGTAAAACTTAAGGAATTAAATTAAGGCGTGTAAACACAAGGAAAATAAATTAAGGCGTGTAGATATTTGTTGAAAAATAGATATTCGAAACAAGTGCTTTTTTGAAGTCGTAATTAATTAAACCCAATTAGTGGCAAAGGTGTAATAATATATTAATAAAAATCTCTAATATCAAAATAGCTAATTATGGTGTTTTACATATAGTAAACAGTGATTGTGCAAAGTATAATTTTTAAAATTGTGGCTAATCAACATTGATAAATACTTAACTGGGTTAAAGGTTGTTATATGTCGAGTATACCAATTGAGCTATGACCTAAAAAAAACTAAGGCAAGTAAATCAATTGGGCTATGACCGAAAATAAATTAAGGCGTGTAAAACTTAAGGAAATAAATAAAGGCGTGTAAAACTCAAGGAAAATAAATTAAGGCGTGTATTGTTGAAAAATAGATATTCGAAACAAGTGCTTTTTTGAAGTCTTAATTAATTTAACCCAATTAGTGGCAAAGGTGTAATATATTAATAAAAATCTCTAATTTCAAAATAGCTAATTATGGTGTTTTACATATAGTAAACAGTGATTGTGCAAAGTATAATTTGAAAAATTGTGGCTAATCAACATTTATTTATCTTAACTGGGTTAAAGGTTGTTATATGTCGAGTATACCAATTGAAGCAATGACCTAAAAAAAAACTAAGGCGAGTAAATCAATTGGGCTATGACCGAAAAAAAACTAAGGCGAGTAAACCAATAAGAGCTAGGACGAAAAAAATATGGCGAATAGATATGAATGACAAAATTAAGGCGCCTTAATTTTTACACGCAATTGTTAGAACCCTGGTGCACTTGAAATTCCAAAGTGTCTAATGACTATAATCTATATTTTCTAAATTCATTCTAAATTTAAGTGACGTTTTTAACGGGTTGTGGATGATTTAAGATATGTATTTGTCACATAATTTGGTCATTTAGCTCCATTATTGATTAAATGAATACATATTTAGTCCACCAAAAGGGTGCACGGTTGAGAGCGATGCCCGGATCTGGGAGGTCCGGATGACGGAAGTTTTGGTGTACTGAAATATTAAATTATGCTTGTTAATTATTTAATTAATTAACCCACGTCTGCCTAGGAATGTAAAATTGAAACTGAAAGTTAATTGAATTTCAATTGAAAGTGAAAGTGGGGTTTTTCTATTCATACCTTTTACCCCAAGACATCCGAGGGATACGTATATACAGTAGAAGCTCGCAAACCGGGGCACCTCCAAAACCGGGGCAGTTACTTCCGAATTTGGTTTTATCATATATAAATTCCGCTCTCGAACCGGAGCAAAGCTCGCAAACCGGGGCACTCTCCCAAAGTGGGGCATATTTCAGAAACGCCAAGGTGCCCCAGTTTGCGAGCTTATACTGTACTTATATAATTATATAACTTAAAAAACTTATATAATTATATAACTATATAATTATTAATTAATTAAACAAGCATTTTAGGCAATTGATGAATCAAATAATAATTTAATTCTAAATGAAAATAGGCTTCACACATACTTTGAATTAAAGTTAGTAAACAATACATCATGTATAAGAATAAAATATATAAATATTGCAAATTCAATGTCAAATTGAGAAGATTACCATAATTATCTGAGCACTAAATCTATGTTTCACAATAATACAGGATTTCTAAAGAACAACGTGCGCCAGCCAAAGAATACAGACATTGTGGTATGCTTATGGTTCATATATTATAAAATTGGGAATTTCAATGTAGTATCCAATATTTGCTTGTAGTTTTTCAAACTACTGGTAGAATAATGGTGAATTAACACTTCCAAGTTTAGAAAACTAGGACCCTTTTCCAATTGAAAAAGACCCATTGAATTGAAAATTTTAATGCGATATAATTTAGATTTAAACATGACTTCAAGTGTATATACATGCGAAAAGTTATTTTTCGAGGGACGAACTATGAAAGAACCATCAGCTTTTCCTCGCTCATTAAAAATTTGTTGAGAACCAACTCTACCTAGTTCATCATTAGATAACCATGATTGGATAGGAAATCCAATATTATTCGATAATTGAGAAAAATCAAATCCATTATTCTGAACTTTGCTAGAACGAAGAAGATTAAGTGCTTCAATGGTCCCTCCATAGATTTCTTCGTCCAAATTAAACTTTGATTCCAATTCTTCAAAAGACTCTCCATTTTCAATCAACCAACTTGTATATTCTTCACTTTGATTAAAAAGGCTATTCAATTCACTTCTAAGCATACTAATTTTAACTTCATATTCTGTATCCCTCTTCTTAAGCAAATCAAGTCTATTTTCCAACTGTGATAGATATTCTTTTTCAGATAGGAAAAGTGTATCAAATATTTCCTTATTCTCAATTAAGAGTTCAGGGTATACACCAGTTTTAATAAATGTCTTCATACAATGTTTGTGCTCTTTTAGTAAGTCAGTTAGAAGTAACTGAGATGAGAATAAAAGATACAATTCATCATAGCTCATCCTGGTATTAGAAAACTCTTGTTCAATGACCTTGAACAAATCATTCTTGCATTTGATTTCACTCTGAATATCATTTAGACGGGAATATATGCTATCCTTATTAATGTTTGAAGATAGCCTTGAAATAGGATACTTTAATTTAACATCAAGCTTCGAGTTAAATTCGGCCAGAGAGTGCTTTCGATAATATTCGATGAGTTCAACAACTGACGAAAATCGAAGAGGTTCGTTCAAACCATATTTACCCCTCTTAAATAATATACGCACCAGACGATTTGCTCCATGTTTTCTAATAGTAAGTGTAAATTCTCCACCATTAGTGGAGTTGCGAACTAGAAAATATCCATCCTTTTTATCCTTCAATTTTAAGGCAGACTCCTCTTTGGATATAGTTCCCCAAAACCAATCAGATTCAAGTAATATCACTAACTGAGAATCATCGATCTCCGAAGAATTGTTAGGGTAAATTTCGGTTGAATTCGATCTGAGTTTATCAGCAAATATTGAAACTTGTTCATAACCAGTATGAGCCATAAATTAAAAAGGACTACAAAATGGTTGATTAGGATAAATTGACATAAATTTACTGTAAAAGTTGAAAAAGTTTTGAAGGGGCGAAACTCACCCCTAAACTAATGCATACTTAATATTTGAAGAGATTACAGTCAATTCCTATTCAATATGAGTGTCAGCGGCGTAGATAAGAATGGCTACTCGTGACCTTCGATATAAAAGTCCTGAGTGCTAAGCGAAAATTTTGAAAAATGGAGCATTGAAAAATGGAGAATTGATCTTTATTCCAATAAATAGCAATGATAGAGCTGAAGTGTATTATAACTATATAGGAATATGGTATCCAGGTATACATAGCACCCTCCGGAATTGTGTCATCATTTGATGACGTTATGGTAAATTTGGTTGAAGAATTATCTTGTTTTTCCTGCATATACGTTTTTTTAATATAATGAACCCTAATTCAAACTTCAGGCTGAAGTTCCTTATTTTTTTGCCAATTTCAGCCTCAAAGTTCTTATTGGTTCCTTATTTTCTTGGGCTCGAAATATTGCTTAGTAAGAAGGTACCTACGTATTCAATTACTTAATTAACTGATTATTAACATTTTAACAGTAGGCTTGATGAGTTTGAAATAGTATTTGAAGATGATACAATTGATTATATATCAAAGAAAGATATAGACGATGTTGAATTATTCTTGATAAATTAATAAAAGATGCTATGATAGGTATATTATTTATGGTTTTATAATCTCAGGCTGGGCAGTTCCTTAAGAGTTCCTTAATTTATTGCCAATTCTCAGCCTGGAGTTCCTTATAAAGGTGTTCCTTATTTTTTAAAACGTGTACTTTTAACATAGTTAAACGCGTTATAAATGTTCTAATTGGAACATGGTTATACCCAGAAATAGTTGATTGATTTAACTTGTTAAATCTTTCAATATTGTTTCAACTTGCGATAATTATATTGATTTAACTTGTAAATTCGAGCTGGCATCTATTTAATTGTAGTAGTACAGTCGAACCTCCCCTATCCGGGCAGCCTCGTCCGGAGGGTGCCCGGATCTTAGAATTTGCCCGGATCTCGGAAATAGCCATAAAATTTATTCCATAATTATCTAGTGTTTATGGTCTGATGTCTCCAAAACTATTGTCGAGGGGGCTCTAGCTTGATGCGCATCCTCCGATCATCGAAACTTGGTATAACTTTACCCAAGGAGTTCATAAATTTCCAAAATGAAATTGTACATAAAGTAACGAAATTTCCATATGGCCAAATCCGAAACGAGTATTCACTGCCCAGATAAAGGTGGTTTACTTTTAGTAACACTTTTGACATTTAATTCTGCAAAAATAAACTAAATTTGTGGCGAATAACCAAAATATGGCGACTTATATATTGAACTTATACAAAAATGTTGCCCAGTTGAAGGAGGTATCCGCATCTTGGAGGTTTGACTGTACTATACAATGGATTAAATAAAATATTATTATATAAGGAATTTATTGACTAAACTCAACTCACCGTGGATAACATTGCTAAAATAAATAACGAATAATATAATTTCTTATGAATACATAATTAATGAATGGCAGTAAACTCAAGATGGTTTATGACAGAAACAAACTTCAAATTTATCTACCGTTCCTTGTGACTCGGACCAATTAACAAATGGTTCTTGACACCTTGGGGCGTTGATGACTTGGTGAAAAAAATCCCAAATTGCAGCCTGTGCCAACAGCATGTTCCTTTGGAGGCACTATCAATAAACCACCAAGAAAATATAGTGCCACCAAAGGAACATGCCTCGGCACAGGCTGCAATTTTGTATATTTTTCAATCCACTTTAAGTAATCCATGGTTCAAACCAGGACTCACGCCTTATATATCGAAGGTCACGGGCAACTATATTAATCGCCGTCGAAAAAGCTGAAACTCATTTTGCTTCGAAACCAAACTAGAGGTCCGATTGACTTGAAGCTTTGAGTGAATAAAGATATACTGTACTAGTTTCAGAAGCAACATCAACTGTTCAGCAGATTGAATCCTTTCACGAAGATCGGCCTTATTTTTTTATGAATAAAATATATCATAAGTGTTTACCAAGCCGTTAAATAAATAAAGTAATGCTCCAAAACAGTGCTTCCCAAACTTTTTGAAAAGAATGGCATTTTGGTCCCATATTAATTTGGGATTGTCTCGCGGTCCCCGATGAAATAATATTCAAAAATTGCTAGGCTCGTATTTTAGGAAATACTATTAAATTATGACAGAAAAAAGCGAAACTATGGTCATACTACATATTAAACCTGCATTACTAACATTTTTGCTCACAAGAAATGATTAATAATACAAATTTGCAAAATATCTCACTATAAAAATTGTTTTAATTATATCTCTCGGTTCTAGCAAAAAGTGCCTCGCGGACCCCAAAGGGTCCGCGGACCCCATTTTGGGAAACCCTGCTCTAAAATATAAGACTTACTAAATCGGGTATAATTCTAGAATCTTACACCCAGGGGCGTCGGAAGCGTGAATTTGGGGAGGGGGAAATCAGAATTTAGAGGGGGCACAGACAAAAAGCAAATTCTTAGTAGTATAAACCCCCAAGTGTTTCTATGTCTTTTTTGATAGTGTCACATCGGATATATTTATGGCGAAATTAAAATCGAGTCTTCAGAAGGTAAGAGCACCCGTTGTCCATTTATTTTCACTTATTTTTGCTAGAATTCTGACTCATAAGCCTCCAGTAAATTTAGTGTAGCACACTGAATATGTACAGTGTTCGGCCGACTATGGTGCCCTGTCGAGCTCAGAGTCGGAACCCGCTGAGCTTCGCGAAGCGTTTGAGGACGAGCACGATATGCTGCGTATCGAAGAGCGCCTCAACGCTCCTCGAGCTGATGCGGGCGACTTCGCGGCCTACTTAGAGTTCGACAGAGCGGAGTGTGACGAGGATCCCGAGGAGGTGCTTCCACAAGCATCCGCAACAGCGGATGGTCACAGAGCTCGTGGCCCTTCAGACCTGTCGTGGTCCCGGGACGGCGGCAGTGGTGTGCAAGCAACCTGTCAGGGTACCCGATCCAGCAGGTACAGGGCAAGAATCGCTCCTTCCGTACCGTTGATGGACAATGCGCAGTTCGACTGGCTGGAGTATTCCAGTCTAGTGGACAACATGTAGTGTCACCGCTGTCGCCACTTTGGGACGAGGACCTTCAAGACTTGGGAGATAGAGGGTACCCGTTTGAGAACTGGAAGGATGCCCTCGAAGAGATCAAGAAGGATCACAACCACGCTGCCCACAAGTATTGCGAGGTTGCGTTGGTCAACTGGAAGACATCTCTGCAGACGGGCGGCATCCGGACGTTTATGGACAAGGTCTCCATGAAGCTGGCAATGGACAACACCCAATACGTCCGCAGTGTAGCAGAAGTGATCAACTTCTGCGCCCGTCAGGGTGTCGCACTTCGTGGCCATCGTGAGGGAGACTGCGTCCAATAAGGGGAACGTCTTGGAGCCTATGGAGTTGGTGTCGAAGCACGATTCGGTTGTGTTAGACAAACTGAGGAGTGGTAGAAACTAGAAAGTACTATACTTCCGCCACAATTCAGAACGAACTCCTAGAGATCCAGGCTTCTCTGATCCGTCAGGATGTGGCACAGGAAATTTTCGACGATGGCTTTTACTCTGTTCTCGCGGACGAGTCTAGGGATGCAGGGAAGCATGAACAGATAGCCATCACGTCCCGCTCTTTCCTCAAAGGAAGTGCTTAAGACAGTTTCCTCGGGTTCTCACGTGCTGCCAGTCTAACTGCCGCATCCCTCCGCCGAGATTCAGCAAAGCTTTGGAATCTGCACACATTCCTCTGTCAGGAATGGTCGCGCAGTCATTCGACGGAGCAAGTACCATGAGCGGCCATATCTCAGGTGTCCAACGCCGCATCTCCGAAACCACAAACGGCAGGGCTATATTTGTACACTGCTCCGCCCATCGTCTCAACCTCGCCACAGTGGGTGCCATCAAGAGAGTAGAGAAGGCGCAGGACGTTTTCCACCTCCTTTCGTCTCTCTATTCATTCTTGTCGAGTTCAGTGGTGCATGCTATGTACGAGAAGCGCGCTGGTATAAACCGCTTGGAGATGCACGACTCTGACACTAGATGGGTCTGTCAACATGCTGCATGCCACAGTACTCGGGACAACTTGCCTATCATCGTTTTTACACCCTGTCGCACTTCGCTGAAAGCAATGACCCGACTGATGCGTCTCGCGGCACTGATTCAAGGGGCTCTTGCAGGTCATAGACACCATGTTTGTCATAGAACTGTGCTTTATTGAGGAGGTCCTTCACCAGCTGAAGGCACTTCATCTAGCTCTCCAGAAGGAAACTTTGGACTTGCCAGCAGCGAACCTGATGGTCGATGCTACTATTGAATACTGTCGCAGTGAGCTGACCGCGTCTACTGGTGCTGGGGATTGGGTAGGAGGACCTGGATGGAGAAAGATATGCCAACGCTTCATGAATCTCCGAGAGGAACTAGACCTCCCGGCACCGGTGCACAGACCTGTGAGACTCGCACGGAGAGACGCCGCTGCTGACCTTGTGGAGGTTTTGGCTCTGAATCTGACTATTTACGTGTGTTGGAAAGACGCTTCAAAGGCGAGAATGCACTAGCGTCTCCCAACTTTCTCCTTATGGACCGTGGACTTTCTGAGTTCGCCGACCATTACGGCGTGGACAAAGAAGCACTACATGCTCATCTCAAACAAGACGAGAGAAGACGAAGAGTTCACCCCTCCTAGATGTATCACTGAGCTACTCGTCCTGATAGAACCCTACCGTATGGTCATGGCCTCACTCTACGGCCTCGCTCAAATCGCTGTGACTATCCCGGTGGGCACTGCGAGTTGCGAGCGATCGTTTAGTTCCATGCGCCGCATTAATACGTGGCTGCGGACAGTGATGACGGACGATCGATTGGACTCGTTAGCTATGCTCTGTGTGCATCGTCAGCGAGCAAAGGCAATAGCTGCTGACGATTTCGCCCGGGTGGTGCAGGTGTTCAAGGAGCGGTGCAACAGAAAGATGCACATTGTGTAGCGTGTATGTCAGGGTTGGGGCCAATTACAATTATAATTGTGTAATTGGTAATTAATTACAATTACACTGTAATTGTAATGTAATTGTAATTAAAAAATTTAATAAAGGAGTCTGATAATCGTAATTAATTAAAATTGAGTTTTCCATTTGGTTTAATTGTTCAATTACGATTCAATTACGTTTTAGTTTTTCATGGTGTGAATACTAAAAATGCATGTAACTGTGAAATAACAAATGAAACAATTAATTCCTCAGGGTTGGGGCCAATTACAATTATAATTGTGTAATTGGTAATTAATTACAATTACACTGTAATTGTAATGTAATTGTAATTAAAAAATTTAATAAAGGAGTCTGATAATCGTAATTAATTAAAATTGAGTTTTCCATTTGGTTTAATTGTTCAATTACGTTTCAATTACGTTTTAGTTTTTCATGGTGTGAATACTAAAATGCATGTAACTGTGAAATAACAAATGAAACAATTAATTCCTCGTTAACAAGGAAGCCAAACATACAAATATACTAGTCAAAATAATTATATAAATTATAACTTTCGATTGTTATAATAAAGTAGTATATTCAATATTCATTTACAATGCTCCTATATTTAATCACTATATTTCATAAATAGTAAATTGTCATTTCTTTTGATAGTAAAAGTTAATAACCATACAATGTAATTGTAATTAATTGTAATTGGGGGAAAAAATTGAAATGTAATTGTAATTGGAACATTTTCGTATACGGTATCCACAATTGTAATTAATTGTAATTGAAAATTTTACATGTCTTGTAATTGATTCGTAATTGTAATTGAACAAATGTAATTGAACCCAACCCTGGTGTATGTAGTGTAACGCTAAGAGCAGTAGTATCATGACATTTGAACT
This sequence comes from Hexactinellida sp. DTS-2022, assembly GCA_028753945.1. Taxonomy (NCBI): domain Eukaryota; kingdom Metazoa; phylum Porifera; class Hexactinellida; species Hexactinellida sp. DTS-2022. The sequence continues at coordinate 2,349,869 of JAPNXP010000013.1, read as the reverse complement.
CTGTGTATCATTGGTGTGTTATTTAATCTATTTGGACAGGGGAAGGGGGCACAGGCGAGGGGATGCACTGATGAGGGGGCACATTTGGGGGGGGGGGGATTTTTGAGGGGGGCAGGTGCCCCCTGTGCTCCCCCTTCTGACTCCCCTGCTTACACTCCCATTTTTTAAAAAGTAGCCATAATACCTATTCTCGTGTTATAGTTCTCGTTGAAAGAAGCAAAATGAGCCAAAAAGAATCAATATCGGTCCACCAATGACTGAATTACAGTAATTTTTGTTTATAAGGCAAAGTCAATGGGAGAATGTTGTTACATTGAAAGAATCAAAATATGCATTCAAAACACTGTTGTGTGATACGTGTACTGTATTCTTGTTACCTTTTTGAAGTAAATACATCTCTAACTCAGTTACGAAATATACGAAATTCTCACACAGCAACAGTGATTCACTGTTATTTGTATGTTGCGATAGTTCTTACAAATTATTATTGAAAATGAACTGCCTTGGAATGCATTGATTTGTTGTGATCACACTAACAAGAATTTAATTATCAGCGATCATCGGCGTTTGTTTTAAACACAGCATTAAAGGAGTGCGCTCAAGGAGCGGCGCACCAAGTGCGCGCGTCATTTTTCAGGAGCGCAAGGTGGAGCGCGCTCCTTTTAGATCTGAGGAGCGGAAGCTGGAGTGAGCTCCAAATTTTTAGGACCGCGCTCACTGGAGCCCGCTCCTGGAAATGGTGAGAACGGAGTGAAACATATATAGGCTCAGTTTATTTCTAATTGGCTGCATACGAAAACTTTAGTTCTAGACTAAATGGGTGACTAATATTATGTAAGGTAACTAGTAATCACGAAACATCAATAGATTGGATGTTATAGAAGGCAAAAGGAAATTGATTATGTAATTCAGTATATCTAGTGAATTAACAGATAATATATACGTATATATATTAATTTTGATTGGAAATTTGTGTTAGTTTTATCAATTTAAAAAATCGATACCTTCACGTACAATTACATTATATAAACTAGGGCAAGTATAATTTGGTACGTAAATATTCATAGATGGTGTAATAATATAAGTTTCATGAGGTTCCCACAGTTTTTAAGTGAAAATCAGAGTTAGTTAACTGGAGAAATAACTTTGTTTATTTAACACATTTTGGTACATAAGAAATGAAGGAGCGCAAAGTGAGCCCGCTCCAATTTTTCAGGAGCGAGAGTGCGCTTCCTTTTTTTCGAGGAGCGAAAACTGGAGCGCCGCTCCTTATTATGATTAGGAGCGCGGAGCGGGAGCGCGTTCCAAAAAATGAGGAGCGCTTAATGCTCTGGTTTTAAATAACCTGGCTAGTTTCTACAGATGGTATTTTTTTATAAACATAAAAACATTCGGAAGAAAGTAGCCAGGTTTTTTTATTATATACGCCGATGATCGCTGTATAAGTAAACTCCACTAACAATCTCTTGAAATATTTATTACACAATCCAGTGTATATTTTGATTTCTCAGCGATTTCAGATTATTTAAAATTTAAGATTTATTTTTAATTAATAGCAAATTCAATAAATTTGTATGCTGATTCCCTAATTGCCTGGGCACAAATTAAAATTCCGCTAGTTCTACCTAACAACATACTATACTCGTCAATGATTAGTATTTAGTATAACTTAGATTTGTTTATAAAGCATTCCAAATTAACATGGAGTATGAATCCATTTTAGGGAATTATCCAGAGCGAGACATGCTCCTTTTGGAGTATAATTTTTGGCAAAACTTAATTAGGAGCGAAAAATTGGAATTTCTCCTATACCGTAACATTGTTTGTGTCTAGGCGTATGAAAATTGGATCAGGATTAGGAGTGTATTTACAAATAGTTGTATAATACACTGAACCATGATAGATCTTACTATATACACGCCTATATACAACCATAGCTGACCTAAAATATCTACTAAGTAGAAATTTGATTAATAGATTAAAACATATCTATACTATCAAAACACAAGGCTGTATATATATACAGTATGTATAAATATGTATATATTTGTTCGTATGTTCCGTTCCGAGTTGATTAAAGAAAGTGAACGGTTTCAAATGTGTATTTTGGCATATAGGGGTAACTTTTGGCACCCGCAAACAAGTTGAGATTTTCACTCAAAATTTATTACACCTCGACAAGTTATGACGTCATTGGAACATTCAGAACCCTGAAAATTCATTTAATCGGCACATAATTCGCGCCCTCTTAGAGATAAAACTCTGAAGATTTAATAGAACATGTATATTAATGATGCGGACACGTTGGTCACATCAGATTGCCAATATGCTTACTCATTATCATTTATTTGTCCTAAATTGTGTTCTCAAAAGCATTATGAAAAAATAGTACATATACACAATATAAATGCTAACGGGGATGATAGCGTTAGATTCGGCGCATGTTGAGCTACAAACTCGCTAATCTTTTACAGTTGTCGTAACTGTCCCCACAAGCCGTTCTCCCCCTATTCTTGGTGGACAAGGTCTGTTGAGAATGGACATTCTCAATAATTCGTTTATTTTATTCGTTCCACTTACTTTTGTATTTCGAAAAATTGCGAAATATATATATATATATATATATATGACTACGTCAGTCTACGTGTCATTTTTTTGCATTTTGCATCGCATCATTAATTGTGAGTATTGTCAGTTAGTTATTCACACTTATATGAATACCACTTTTACAGAAAGACAAACCTTGTCTCCACATGAAATGGTCTAAATTTACTATAGGACGTCTTTATATAAGTTGTCATTACTTCAAAGTTTACTCAGAATTAAGTCCTCTTTGTAATCGCTGAGTTATATTCATTCAAATGCATATTGCATTGTTTTGTTTAGGTATGTATTCTTTTAGAATACGATTATGAGGATCTATACAATATAATTTATAACTACAGTAAAACTTCTAATTAGGGAACACTTTGGGGACTGCTGAAAAATGTTCCTAATATGGAGGTGTTCCTTGATAAGAGGTCTGCCTTTTAGGAGCCTATCATAAACTTTGTAAGGTGTATGAATGTTTGTTATAAATATGCTCAATATGTACACTAACCGGCCAAAAGAATTTGAAGAGCAATAATTTGTATTCATAAATTAATGCTTATAGTATCATATTAACATTATTAAATGTTTCAACATGGCTATTTTGATAAATTTATATGTCAATTAAAATATACAGTCAGGTTCTTTTATTATGAACATTCAAGGGACCAAAAATTGTGTTCATAATAGAGAGACTTCATAATAAGCGAACTCAACTTAATACAAACCCTATGTAAGTTGTTAAATCGGGACCGTAGGGTTTGTTCATAATAAAAAATCTTCATATTAAGCAGACGAAATCTTGTTCATAATAAGCAGACCTGACTGTAATAGGGAAATTTTTGAATTCAGATTTTTAGGGAGGTGATAAACTCATTAACTATATAATTAGCTAATTAAATACAAAATTCTGATCATTAATTAAGATGCAATTACAATATACAAGTTCTGATTGCAGATTTGAATTCCACATGGTCGATTACTCTAAATGCATAATTTCAAACCAATACGATTATTTTCTACGGAGATACAGCACATTTTATTAGTGCCACTTGTGCCAGAATTGGCACCTGGCAGAGACACTTATGCCAATTAATGTATATTGGCTAAAATGACTTGAGATCAAAACTATCCCCAAAAATTATGATAAATATTATTAAATACGAATGTTCCTTAATGATAGGTCCATCTGAATGGTTAAGTGACATTTGGGACACAAAAGGGTGTTCCTTAATGGGAGGTAGGTATCAATGTTAAAGCATAGTAGAAAATCGGGACTAAAGAAAAGTGTCCCCTAAGCAGAGTTGTTCCTTAATCGGAGGTGTTCCCTACTGGAGTTTACTGTACAATGGATGTACTTAGTTTACATTATGTTCTAGAATGTTCTATAGCTTTACCCAACTATATAAAGGGATAATTATCCATGCAGTTTAGCCAGTTTTTAATTTACTTCTATGGCCAAATTTTAGGGGGAGATTTTTAAAATATTTTGTAATTTTCGAATTGATTATTGATTATTTTAGTAATAGTTGTATTTGACTTATTCCTTCACCCCTCAGATTTTTGGGCAAATTAGTGGTATATTAATGTAAAAAATTGAGCTCTTAAGAACCTAAAATGGGTCGAATATTACTACTTCCGCTGGTATTATATGATCCACAAATGATTATGAGCATAATTAACAATCATGAATAATCAATAATTCTTGCCATTTCCAATGAATTAGTCAACCTAGATTGTGTAGGACAAAAAAAACTAAGGCCAACTTAATTTTCACACTAATTTTTTAGAACCCTGGTTTGAAATATTTTCGAAGTTATATGTATTTGAAATGGATTTCCACAATATCCTTGGATATGACAAAAAAGCGATATCCATATCCACGTCAAGCCTGCATATGGCGGTGTAAAAATGGCCACATAATTCAAAAGGTGTTGAATCGGTAATTGTACTTTTTGCTATGTACAGTAGAGACTCCCAAAACGGACACCCCGAGAAGCGGACAACTCCCAATCCCGAACAACGGACAGGGAACTGGCCCCGAATGTGTGTCTTATTACAAAATTTATTCCAAACAACGGACAATCAGAATTTACGCACAATATTTCACATGGATATCACTAATTTAACATGACAGGATGGCACCTATACAATTCCAGTGCCTTTCTTAGTCTTTCAAGAATTCTTTCATCTTGTGAATATATACTTTAGGTCCATGTAGGCGGCAGGGTTGATAAATATCATGATTTTTATTTATTTAAATCAGAATTTTGATTTTAATTGTTTTTTTGCAATCTATATCACACTGACGTATTTTATTTGGCTAATGGAATAATTACATTGATAATGACATCATTATCAATGTAATTAGACTCATTATATATATATATATACACCATGTGACATAATATTTTAAAAATTTCGTTCCTGGGTTGCAAGTGATATTTCCTAATTCCTTACACATGTAAAGCATTCAAAACTACTTTTATTCTCTTCTAACTTTGCTTTTGTCATGTGGACAATGACATTATTAAATTTAATGAAATGCCTCTACATTTCACGTGAATTTTGTACTAATGGATTTATTGAGTTTCTATTTTAACAATAGATTCTAGAGATTTCTAGTTATACAAAAAGTAGCATATATCTAGGGAATTTGACTTATTCATTTCAGTTTATTTCCAGAACTTTAATATTTGTGCCAGTTCTGAGATGGCCTCTAGAGGTTGCAAACATCCCGCAGATGCATTTTGCTATGTCTGCGGCCAATTTATCAAGACTCGAGCGAGGAAGTACTCAGTTTCAGCATCTTCGAAGATGTGTGAGGCCTACAAGGCATATTTCGGGGTGCCTGTAGGGGATCAAGACAAATTGTGGGCACCTCATTTCTCCTGCGAGTACTGCAAAAAAACTCTGGAAGGTAAGTTAGACGAATCACTTTTGTAAATTTTGTTTATAGTGACAATTATATCTATCTTTTGTAGGATGGTACAGAGGGGAAAAGAGAGCCATGAAATTCGCTAACCCAAGGATTTGGAGGGAACCTACAGACCACTCAAGCGATTGTTACTTCTGCACTGTTGACCCATCAAAACGTCGCAAGGGCTTAAACGCTGCTGAAGTGACTTATCCGGACCTACCTTCATCCATGGCTCCGGTGCCACATTGCCCTGAGATCCCAGTTCCCACTCCTATGGAGAGAGGGAAATCGTCTTCAGATGTAAGCAGTGAGTCAGTATCAGAAATGCTAGATCCGGAATATAATTACACTGGTCCAACTGAAGAGAGGAACCCATACTATCCCAACCAAAAAGACATCAATGACTTAATCAGAGACCTTAATTTAACAAAGTCCAATGCCGAGCTCTTGACATCTAGGCTCAAGCAGTGGAACTTATTAGATCAAACTGTCCATGTCGCTGATCAGAGGAAACGTCACCTAGCTTTTTCAGATTTCTTCACTTATAAAAATGGGCTTTGTTTCTGTCATAATATAACCGGGCTGTTCGAAGCTATCGGAATCTCCTGTAACCCGAACGAATGGCGCCTTTTCATTGATAGTTCCTCGAGGAGCCTCAAAGCCGTGCTCCTCAATAATGGTAACAAATACCCATCTCTTTCCCTAGCTCACTCTGTCCTTTTAAAAGAGGAATACGACAGTGTAAAGTCCTTGCTAGAGGCCTTGAAGTATGATGAGTACGGCTGGGAAGTCATTGGAGACTTCAAAATGGTGGCATTCATGATGGATCTTCAAGGAGGTTGGACCAAGTTCCCCTGCTTTCTTTGCCTTTGGGATAGCAGGGACACTGCCGCGCATTATCACAGGCGGGAATGGCCAGAGCGGACCGAATTCTCTGTGGGGCAGAAGAACGTAAAGTGGGAGCCACTGGTGGCCCGAAGGAAAGTGTTGATGCCTCCGCTGCATATAAAATTGGGCCTTATGAAGCAATTTGTCAAAGCTCTTGATAGCGATTCCGCAGCTTTCAAGCATCTTCAAGACTTCTTCCCTAAACTTTCTGAAAGCTGGAGTCTTTGTCGGACCACAAATAAAGAAGATCCAGGAATGCAGTGAATTTCCAAAGAAGCTCACCAAAAAGGAGAGAGCAGCTTGGCAAAGCTTTATTGCGGTGGTAAGTGGCTTCCTGGGCAATCACAGGGCTCACAACATTGTTGAACTTGTTGAGACCCTCGTGAACAACTACAGAAAAATGTGCTGCAGAATGTCCTTCAAGCTCCATTACTTGATTCCCATCTAAATAATTTCAAGGAAAACATGGGAGCATACTCGGAGGAGCAAGGTGAGCGTTTCCACCAAGATATACTTGATTTTGAACGCCGTTACCAAGGAGTGTATAACGAAACATGATGGGAGACTATTTTTGGGGACTAATGCGCGAAAGTGATTTACAGTATAAGCGTAAATCTCGAAAAAGAACTCACTTTTGAAGCAGCTGTTATTACATTGGAATTCCTTTAGTACAGAGACATTATATTATTGTTGCACTATGATATTTCTAATTTAAGGGAATAAAAAGTTGATAATACCAATTAATTTTTATTCTAAATTGGTAAATTCAGAAATTGGTGTCAAGGCGTAAAATCAAAGTCCTGATGGTGTAATCTCAAGATTCTATCCTTCTAGAGTATATGGAATTAGGATATTTCTATTGCAAGCCAGGGAAATTTTTTTGTCACATTGTGAATTATCAATGTATTTCTTTACTTTTCGCAAAAATCATTAGACATAAAAATCTGATTTAAATCATAAAAATCAGATATTTTGATTAAAATCAGATTTTTGATTTAAATCATGATTTTATTAACAAAAATCATTGATTTAAATCAAACAACCCTGGCCTGTTCGGCGGTACACACATGGGATTTCTAGTCCATAACCTGCTCCTCTATTTACTTTCTCTCCCGTAACCTCAGCAAATGCTTTGTTTACTTCTCTTCTCAAATATTGAGAAAACCGTGGTGCTAGATTATATGGTACGTGTCCTCACTGCATGCTTGTCTTTCTCGTTACTTGGCTCTCGCTTCAATATAAGTACTTGACCTAGCGCTGGAGTCCATCTGTCCATATATGCATGGTAACCTCTTACATATGAATTGATCTCCAAACGTGAAGAGTAACATCTCCGCTGGTTAAGGTTTGACCGGCCATAAAATTAAAATGTATTCCTATCTAGTAGATATGTTAAGAAGGTGAACGCCCGAGTAAGGAAGTTTAATGTAATAGCTAATGAGAAATACTAAACAGTATGTTAACCTACGGCATTAACTGTAGGCCTTCAGTTACTTGTCGTATATAGTACACAGTCTTGATTGTTAACTAAACTAAGTAAAATCTGCTTGGGGGCCTAAACATCTCAACTGTGAAACTCATAACAGATATGCTCGTATAGTTAGTACTGGCTCGTAACAAATGACTTCTACTAATGTCAATTTATTACGAAACACGTAGGGTGTTTATTAGAACTTTGTAGGTATTTAAAAGTAGGAAGAATATAAATAAACTAATTCGAACTATTTAGTCTAGAGTTACTGTTATAATCGTATAACCTTTCATTCTCAAATAGTAAATCGTATAACTTTTCTTTTAGTCGAATTCAGTTATTTTCTTGTGAATATACTTAGGTTTAATTTCCTATAATTTAAGATATCTTATGGCTGCGATTCCACCTTCTACTGTCAAAGCATCTATGAAGAAAAATTACCTGGAGTTGAAGAAAAAAGTGGGAGTAATCAAGACACTTAAAAGAATCCAGGGATTAGCATTAGAATTCTAGCGGGAATGTTTCAGTGCGGAAAGAGTCAAAATTGCATACATACTAAAGAATAAAGATTCTATACTATCTATGTCCGAGTCCAATGCTTCAGAGAATAGAGCTCATACCAGCAAGACGCCTCGTAAATCAGAGTACACGTGTATGGAAGTAAACAAAGGCCTGTACGAGTGGTACAGTCTTGCTTGCTCCAATATTATCTACCCTGGTGGCACACACTTAACAGAGAAGGCCAGACAGATTGCTGCATGTCTTGGGAAATCTAATTTTAAGGTTCAATTGGCTGGTTGGGGAAGTGGAAAAGGAAGTACAATATCAAACAGTTAACAATCTGTGGGGAATCAGGAGATGTACAAGGGAAGACAGTTGATTCCTGGAAAGAGAGGCTTCCGGAAATTTCCAAGATTATGCCAAGGATAACGTATGGAATATGGACGAAACTGGTGTTTTTTGGCAGGCATTACCTGATCATGGGTTTTGTCAAATGGGAAAGTAGTGTAAAGGAGACAAAAAAGCAAGCAAAGGATAACTATAGCTTTTTTGTTACCGCAGCAGGTTCAAAAGAAAACCCTGTGGTAATCTGGAAATTCGAAAATCCACGATGCTTGAAATTGTTTGATAAATCACTTTTACCACTTCATTATTTCAGTCAGAAGAATGCCTGGATGACTGGAGAGATAATGGAAACTATTCTAACAAAATTAAATCACCGATTGTCATGTAGCAATCGCTCTATTATTTTATTGATGGATAATTCAGGTTGCCATCCAAAGGATTTAAGCACCAAATTCAGCAATATCAATGTTTCTTTTCTTCCAGCCAACACTACATCTAAACTTTAGCCTCTCGACCTAGGCATAATTCAGAACTTTAAAGTTCAATATCGTAGATTGTTTTTGACATACATTCTTTCAAAGGTAGATCATGTCCTACTATAATACGGCTATACATGCTGCCTAATCATAGTAGGAAATAAGAGTCCATTGATAAATAGGTTATTTATATTTATCTCCATAACTAGTAATGATAGACGTCATAAATGTACTATAACTATATAGGAACTTGTTATCAAGGTATACATAGCATCCTTCAGAATTGTGCTATGTCATCATATGAAGACGTAATCGATATTTTGGGTGCGAATTATCGTGTTTTTATAACCTGCTTTACCATAGTAAAACTCGTTATAAATGTTCAAGATTGGAACATGATGATGCCCATAACTAGTTGAATAAAAATATATCGAAATTATAAATGGAATGTTGACACATTCCTCGGTTTCCAGGGAAAAGTATATTTCCTAAATGAGTCATACATCAAAAACTATCGATTCTATGTAAACTGGGCTAGTTCTGATCTATCCGGAATAGGTAACTTCCTATTCATTGATAATACATAAATTATGCTCAACTTCATTAACTTTTAGATAATGAGATAATTAGCTTAGAAAAAGCAAATAATTTTCTAAGCTAATTATCTCATTCTGCTTGAGTGGCAAGCTATCTCGATCTCTGAGATGGATACCTTTCCAAGGGGTATTGACGTTAAATATTTTCCATACGCGACTAATTATTTCAATAAAGCTACCGGTCTGGGATTTGCTAATTTGGTCCATACTCGATTGCTGGATATTAAGAGCAGCGACGTTGGAACAATTGAAGATTCGTAGAGATAGTTTAACATTCTGTCTTTCTAGAATAGATGGCCAACAAGCCTTGTAAGTTAGCATCGGTGCAAGTTTTGCAACAGACAGCTGTTCAGATTTATACTGTAGCCTCAAATCCTAAGTATATAATGTAGTGAGTTATTTGTAATGTAATAAGTAATCAAGAATAGTCAAAGATTACCTGAAAGGCTGCCTGCGACAATCTCATTGGATAGTTGGAGTGCAAGATATCTTCAAAGTGTGGGAAAATGTATGTACAGTTAATTTCTTTTTGATTGAGCCAATTATTTCTAATAGTCTTTATAATATGCACAAAATCGAACATCAAGTAGAGCGATCGTTGGTCATTGTATGGGTGCTGCACACGAGATAGAATTTCTTTGCTATTTCCAAGCAATTTGAAAAGGCTGACATTAAGGAGATAATTGTCAGAGACAATTACATCAACCAAAAGACCAAACTGTTCGACATCTTTAATAACTTGCACGGTAATAGGAAGTAAATAATTTTCTAAGCTAATTATCTCATTATCTCATTTAATGAAGTTAAGCATAATTTATGTATTATCAATGAATATGAAGTTACCTATTCCGGATAGATCAGAACTAGCCCAGTTTACATAGAATCGATAGTTTTTGAGTTATGACTCATTTTAGGAAATATACTTTTCCCTGGCAACCGAGGAATGTGTCAACATTCCATTTATAATTTGGATATATTTTATTCAACTAGTTATGGGCATCATCATGTTCCAATCTTGAACATTTATACCGAGTTTAACTATGGTAAAAGCAGGTTATAAAAACACGATATTTCGCACCCAAAATATCGATTACGTCATCATATGATGACATAGCACAATTCTGAAGGATGCTATGTATACCTTGATACCAAGTTCCTATATAGTTATAGTACATTTATGACGTCTATCATTACTAGTTATGGAGATAAATATAAATAACCTATTTATCAATGGACTCTTATTTCCTACTATGATTCGGCAGAATGTATAGCCGTATTATAGTAGTCCATGGGTAGATGAATGCTAAACTGCGCCTGATGTGGTGAAGTCTGTGAATATTCTTGTGGGAATTAGGTGGGTGGGCATGGCTTGGTCGATGGTAAGCGAGAAACCATTTCAAAATGTTTCAGGAAGGCTGGAGTCTTGGATAGTTCAATGGATATCGTAACTCGTGGATTTGAGGAAGATGATGAAGATCCATTTATAGATTCTGATTACTTATGCTGCAGACCCTCATCGACAAAACAAAGCTAGCTCAAGAAAATTGTACGCTAGACGAATACTTGCATGGGGACGACGATCTTCCAGTATGTGTGGATATAGATATGGATAATTGGGAGGAAAGCTTTTTAGCACAGCTTGGATGTGATATACAAGGTCAAGAGACAGATGAATCAGATAATGAAATTGAACTTGATGATGCACCCTGTCCTCTGAAAGTGCAGAGTTTTAGAGAGGCAATAGATTCACTTCAAGAAGTTGGACGATTTCTTGAAAGTCGAGGATGTGTTGAAGCAGCGATGGATATTGGCACCAAAGAATTATCCAGGAGCGCGAGACGCTCCTATGGGAGTATGATCTTTGAAAATTTGTATTTAGGAGCGCGAAAATTTGGAATACTCTCCTATACCGTAACATTAATTTGTGGTTTAGGTGTATGTAAATTGCATCAGACCAGAATTAGAAGCGTATTTACAAATTGCTGTATAATACACTGATTGGCACCACATTATATACTTTAGCTAGTTTGGGAGTGACAACCAGAAAGCAAACTCTGCTTCCTGACTTCTTTGAACAACATTTATAGTATAATTATACATCTATCCCAGTATGCTTAGCTTTTCCGTGTGTGACTTATAACCTTCTTAATTTTATCATAGTAAAATAACGATTTGAATAACGAATAACGAATCGAATTGAATTGAATTTCTCCTATAAACAATTCAACCTTAATAAATGTAAAACTGCATTTTTAATTATGTATATTGTGTGTGATATGATAAAATTATGGACCAGTCTCCGAGAAGCGGACAAGTCTAAACAACGGACAGAAGCCATTTCCCCAACGTGTCCGTTATTCGGAGACTCCACTGTATTTATATTGGGGGACATAAGTGATACATGATTATTTCATAGATGTATTGTTTGGCAGTATAATTTATGTATAGTATATCAGTGATTACATGCTGAAAGCCGTTGAGAGCTAAGCTCTAGCTCAAGGAGTCATAAGTTAGAAAACAAGGAAAACAATTCAAATATTACCATACATGTATATGGGAATATAAGGTGCATATGTTTAATAAGATAGATAGAACACTTTTTTAGCATTAACGGGTATTGTTAATCGTTAATTTTAATCATAAAATCGTTGAGATCTGAATTCTAACACAAAAATGAATTGACAGTTGTAGGATGTGTAAAATTTACATTCTCATATATGTATTTGTGCTTAAATGCCAGACAAATTTGCAGATAGACCTTCACAAACATATTTGCATGATATACTAATGATTTGATGTAGTAATTGTTTGGAGCAAAATTATTGGTCAGAAACTTCATTTTTCTGGTACAGTGCAACCTCTATAAGTGGGGTCTCTATAAATGGGGAACCTCCATAAGTGGGGAATTTTTTTACCATATTCGTATATATCCATACAAATGAACCTCTATAAGCGGGGAAGTGGGGAATGGGGGACCATAAATTTCAAGGAGTTTTTATCTCCATACAAAACAACCTCCATAAATGGGGGGAATGGACAAATCCTAACATGATTCTTATAAAATAATACAATATTTCCAATAAATCGACTCAAAAGTTCTACAGAAAAAATATTTTCGATTGATCTACTCTGATGTTTTTAGAAGAAATCACCTAGTGTAGATCAGCAGTTAACTAAATTGTCATAATATACAAATAAGAACTAGAACGTGCATTAATGTGTGTGTTATATGAATATTTTGTATAATATAGCATATATAATGTTTTTCCAATTGAATTTTATAACCGGAAATGGGGGGCAATTGAAATTTTCCCCGTCCCAGCTCCCCCACTTATAGAGGTTCCACTGTAATGGGTATGGAAATGACGATATATGGAAATGACGCTCAAGAGGACCCCTAAAGCTGTTTACTTAGCAGCCATGTGAACTCATGTGTTGTCATTCTTTACAGAATACACGCCAGACAATAAAAATTATATTTTGAAAAACCAACAAAATTTGTGTCTTTTGTCGTTGAATTGAGATATTTCGAAATTTTGGAGATGACCTATATGGAAGTGTTATAATGTCATTTTAACCCTGAATTTTAGCTACCGAAATATTATAATAATCGGTATATTCCATCTCATTCCTGCTAAAATAATTGAGTCATTCCTTGCACGGGGCTACAATTTAGTCTCACAATCGGTCATTTTGTCAATGGTGTTAATTCCTGTTCGATTGTAATATACCATTTAAAACCTGTAAAGAACAGCCACCAAAATGGTTAAATCCATGTAAGGTTGGCAGATAAGCTAAGTATCGGTTTATTCTAACCATTCTTGTAAAGAAATGGTTAGAAAAACCGGTTTTAATATATTATAACTATTATTTCATTTTCCGCCGTCGCTTACCGATGCGAATCGATACTTAAATTTTCGTTTAAATATCGAAAAGAATGGGGGAAAATCGATAATTGATAAATCCGTCGATGAAAAACAAACCGATGAAAACTATGTGCAATCCAATCGATACAAAATTCAGCAATCGATAATCGATAAGTTCTGTTGCATGAGATTTTGAGGCACTTGTATATGCAGGGTGTGATACAGAGGGGGGGGCCCTGGGATTCCCCCCCCCCCCAAGGAAAGATGCACCCATCCCAGGAATTGTCTTAACTTTGCCTCATAGTTATTAAATAAAGTACTTCTAGAATCAATGGTGCAGTACTGCTTACGTCTATTTTAATCAATATTTCACTAAATCGACTATAACTCATTATCTAGAAAAGTAGTTAATTAAAGAAGGATTCTACGATTATGTTCAATGTAAATATCCAGAATTTCGTTATAATCTACAGATGATAATTCTGGACCCTCGATAGCAATGCGTATTAGTCTACTTAGGTTACTATCGCTAAGTATGTTCCTAAGTCGAGTCTTACTAACTTCATCTCACTAAACGATCGCTCCACAGTAGCTGTTCCGAAAGGGAGAGCCAGCAAAATTTCGAGCAGCTTGAAAATTTCAGGAAAGATCTCTGAATATGTTCCTGAACCCTCCAATTCGCCCTTTAATTCCTCTAGGTTTGGTGGCTTACAGTTCTTTCCCTTCTCCCTGAGTGATTTCTTCTCCGTGAATGATTTTAATTCCAGAGCAAAAGCTCGCTTGAACAGTCTCCACTCTGCAAAGACCTCTTCACCATGGTGGAGAAGTAACTGTTACTTCACCAAACTCTGCTGTTGCCTCTTCTCCATAGAAATCTACCAAGACCTGCAATTCCTTATTGCCATAATCAGTAAGAGTTTCCTTTTCTCCTGGAAATGACACAGGATTGAAGATAGATGATGGAAAAAGATGCTTTACTGTTTGGTCTGAGAAACGACTATTGATATTGGACATGAGAGCATCGATGTACGGGATAGCCACTTCGTTTCGAGTTGCGAGTTGAAGCACCTGCCGAACAATTTCGTGTTCCACCCATTGTCAATGTGATTTCATGTTCACTTTCAAGCATGGCAACGGGGCGCATGCATTAGGTAGAATTTAAAATGTATGCATTAAGTCGAATTTAATGTGTTGACATTAGGTAGAATTTTTAATGCATGCACTAGGTCGAATTTAATGTGTTGGCAATCTTGGCAATAGGTCGAATTCCAAATGTCTTATTCAGTAAGTGATTAATTTCTAAATATATGTGAGGAGAATTGGAAGTTTAATGTGAAAATATGAAATCAAGTTATATTAGGTATGTATTGTAAAATGTGTAAGAGATGTTAATTAAGAAAAATTTGAAATTTGGCTTCAATTATGCCTCTGCACTTTGGACAAGTCTGTTGAAGTTGTTCAATTGTGTCGCTACACAGCGTGCAACAATTTACATGCTTGCGAGGCATGAACAGCCATGTGGTGTAGGCAAACTACGCATTTATTTGTTTCATTACTGCCAAAAGTTATATCAGAATCATCTGAAATATTTGTGTCTTCTAATGAAACTAATACTTTCTAGAAATTGTATGGGAGAGTAACTCCCACTTGACAGGTTTCTTTGCATCGCTTTCGACGTTCATTATTCATTACGTTCTTCTTTTACTTGGTCTCGTTATCTCTTTTCCTTGCTGTATCCGGGCCATTTCACAATCATAGTCAGCAATTATTTATTAATGACAGTTAGGAAATTCCAAATTCATGAATGGCTTGATTTTATGATGCACTTTAAATTTGCATTGTAGCTTTCTGCTGCATTGTTTGTTACATTGTCAAGGTTAAAAATTGATAGATCTTCGGGACCAATTTAGTCAGCCACTGCTTCATAAAATAATTCAAAAAAGACTTCAAGTTTGGTCATTTGACTCTGTTGCAATTTTGGAATTTGGAGAAGGGAGTATGTTGGAAGAATCAATTCAGCTGGAAGAAACGGAATTGCATTAATCTTCTTAACGAATGATGCACATTCGGAATTTCCTCGGTAAGTCGAAGCCAAACCACAATTTTGAGTTCTTCTCCAATAGCTTGCCTATAATGGAACCAGCATCCGTTCATCCTGATTCCAGGATAAACTCGCTTGACTGCATTCCGAGCTGCATGTTCCCAATCTGACATTACGCAACCCGGTTCTAGCTGAAGTACAAGTTCTCGTATCTTCTGTAAAACTGCCACATATAACTCCTCATCTTTATTAGTCAGCAAGAAATGAATGGCTGGAATTGCATGTCTCCCGACTGTAAGAAAAGGAGTCCACAATTGGTAAAATGTTTAGGTACGGTGTAGAATGTACCGTCAAATTGGATATTGGTGGGAGAAGAAAATGACAACTATTCGACCATCTACAATGTAAACGTGAAATTCGACCTATTGCACACATTTTAAATTCGACCTAATGCCACACATTAAATTAGACCAGGCCTTCTTTAACATAGGAACTGTAAACTTCAGTTTACGGTAAATTAAAGTTGGCCTAAAACAGTATTGTTACTTATTGATATCCCGTAATCCGCTAATGCTAGACACAGGAAAGTATTATTGTCGTATAGGAAGTCATATTTTTGGAGTCCTACGGTAATATTGGTTTATCGAAATTTTTGTGGAATGTAAGTTATGCGATTTTCACACCCTTCCATATATGTTAATAATGTTAAGATCTCGAGATTAGTTAGTTTTAATCATTGAAATTTTTTATTGGCGAATGGGAAATCGGAATTCACATTAGGGACTCAGTAGATCACATTGATTTACCTAAGGCGTTCACCTTAGCCTATATTATTATTTTGGCACTCTCCACAGGAGGATTGCCCCGATCCTGTTTTGTAGTTTAGCTAATGCTTACATATCAGATATCTGTCATTATGTTGTTTATTGGATTCGGTTAACCGGTTAACCGTTGCTGACATCGGTTAACGGTTAGAGATTTTATTAACCAGTTAGCCGGTCTGTTGAATAACAGTAGAGTTATTGGGAAATTAATGTATTACGTATTAAGTTTTTTTGAATTTTATCAGAATATGCTAGGGTGCGACCCGTACGGGCTTTATTGTAAATCACGGGCTGCGGGCCTTTTTCTACAGGCCGCGGGCCCAAAACGGGCCGAAAAGTGTCAAAAAGATCAATTGTTAATTTTTCAATAACAAATAAATCTAAAAGTCTAGATCAGGGGTTTATCTAGGTACCTGGCCGGAACTTTAAGGTTCCAGCCAGGCATCAGTTGTGGTCAAAATGTTCGTGATTTGCGATTTAATCTAGGTGCCGGGTTGGCTCCTAAATAGTTCCCGGGTGTATGGCCAGATTTTCTGGTCCAGAAATCCTTGGATAAATAACTGTTTGTGCAACGTAGCAATTTACCTCCCTGAATAATTCCGCATCAATGAATTATACTGATTATGTAGTGTAGCTAATACCTTTAGAGTGCCGGAAAATTTCTACCTCCATAATAAAGTGCCAGCCACAAAAACCTAGATAAACGCCTGGTCTAGATGTACTAAAGCTACTATCTTCCACCATTAATAGAAAGAAAAAGGAAATAATTAACCAAACTATCTAAGTGTTGCCTGTATTAAAATTTTTTTATATACGTATACTATTTGCGTATACAATTTCCCGCCTCTTATAACGCGGAAATTTATATGAATTCACAATTCTTATTGAATATATTTACGAATTCAGCCAACGGTGCTAAAAAATAAACAAATTTCCTAAATCGCGGGCTGGCAAAATAAATAAGCGGGCCGCGGGCCGCGGGCTTTGATAGCGGGCCACGGGCCATGGGCTTTACGGGTCGCACCCTAGAGAATATGTAATCCTAAATCCATTTCTCATCACCACTTAATACATTTTATTGGACAACATTGATTTAACTATAGATTTGAAAGAAACTTATCAAGATTTTTAAATAAACAACATAATGACAGATATCTGATAGGTAAGAATTAGCTAAACTACAAAACAGGGTCGGGGCAATCCTCCTGTGGAGAGTGCCAAAATAATAATATAGGCTAAGGGGAACGCCTTAGGTAAATCAATGTGATCTACTGAGTCCCTAAATATGAATTCCCATTTCCCATTCGCTAATAAAAAATTTCATATGTATAAAACTAACTAACTTCGAGATTTTAACAATATTACCATATATGGAAGGGTGTGAAAATCGCATAACTTACATTCCACAAATATTTTCGATAAACCAATATGACCGTTGGACTCCCAAAATATGACTTCCTATACGACAATAATACATTTCCTGTGTCTAGCATTAGCGGATTACGGGATATCAATAAGTAACCATACTGTTTTAGGCCTACGCTAATTTTACCGTAAACGAAGTTTACTGTCCCTATATTAAAGAAGTCCCTGATTAGACCTAATGCATACATTTTAAATTCGACCTAATGCATACATGTTAAATTCGACCTAATGCAGCGCCCCCATGTCAACATTCCTTTCCACTACTGAACAACACTCAGCATCATTGTATTTGATGTGTTATAGCTCTGATAGGATGCTCTCTAGTCCAGCGGCATAGCCATAAAATTTCAACAGATTGTTCATTTTTTGATAAAAGCACAAAAATTTGTAGACATGTAATTTGATGTAGTGCGAACATTTTTGGATATTGAGGTGACAGCTCGTCAAATTTAACACGTCCGATAGTGTTCGCCGGACTTGTTTACCATAAAAACTTGTTCAAATTAAGTTCTATCGTAATTTATTGTTGAATTCGGTTTCCAAGTCAAATTTCCGATAATTTGATATATCACATGACCATATTTGGAAGAATTTTTCCATAGCAACGCTGGAATGTATCAGGAATGTGTAAAATTCCATTCTCCAATTGTGTCCTTACCCAATCGAGTGACCGCCCTCTTTCTTTTAAAATTATTCGAGATTCACCTTGATTTAACATAAATAACGAATAATTTTTATCAAATCACGTTTTACAGGCTCGGTATGTGTATAATTGTACTCAGATAGTTTAGTGGTGTCGAAAGAGAGTCATTCGATTGGATAGGGACACAATTGGAGAATGGAATTTATACACATTCCTGATACATTCCAGCGTGGTTCAGAGTGCAGATCAATGCTGGTAGCTCTTTGCGAATGGCTTGCACACATCGCTCATGTGACAGCCATCTTGTATCACTTGGCTTCACAATCTTCAGCTCAGGCAAGCCCAGGACCGACTGCACATTCTTCAGAGCTTCTCCCTTCTTTGGAGAATAGTAAAACATCTTCCAGAGTGTTGTCATTGTGCCGAACATCTTCTTGATTGTTCCAACTGACTCGGCTGCTTGTATAGAGGCAAGTTGCACTCGATGACAAGAGCAGTGGATATAAAGACCATGTGCTGCATGTACTCGGATCCTTCTCTGGACTCCAGTTTTGCTACCTGAAAATATTACCAAATCATCGTACCCTTGTCTAACCAGTCGCTGTGATCGAGTTTCTTCTCACGGATGAAGGAAGTGAGGGCATCAGTGATTGTTGCTGCATCAGTGGATGTAACATGAAAAATTGTCAACACATTCTCTTCTATGCACCTGTTAACGAGCCACCGATAGCATATTGACAGCTCTTCCTGTGTGCTGATATCCTGGCACTCGTCTGCCAACACAGAAAAGAATAGCTGGACTTCAGACTTTGTAGCAACTTTATTTCCACCCAGGTGTCAATGGCCTTGACAAACAACCTTAGACTGATGGAAGACGTGTACTGAGCATTTGATGGACCCTGGTTGATGTGTTTCTGCAGGACTTTGTCACCATTGGCAACTTGTAGCTCGATTAAGTGTGGATAAATGGTGGTGTGAGGGATTCGATTTTTGATAAGGAAGTAGGTTGATCTCAGGAACTTCAGCAGGACTTCTTGATTTCTGTCTCAGCTCAGTAGCCTCCTGTGCAGCGCTTGAATACTGAAGCTCAAGTACTGACAGGCCACTTTCAGCCTAGTGAGCCATGGCAGCAGTAGCTGCAGCCTCTCTGTGCCACTGATAACCTGCATGCTGTTTGAGGAGTTCAGTAGCATGGTTCCAGTCAGTCACGCCTCGTTGTCCATGCGCCTTTGACCCAGCTGGAGGACTTCCTCACTTCAGACAAGTGCTACAAAACATGCCATCACTTGGAAGCTCACATGTCACCCAGGGATACATGCTTTCCCCCCTTTTTTGTAAGAAAGTTTAGATTTTTAGACCTTCCCCTAATCACCTTCAGACTTCTGCTGTTTCTTTTGAGGCAGTTCATTTGCAGCAGCATAACTTGTTGCTGAATTAGTTCCACTTCCACCTGACACTTCCTTGCAAGAGCAAATGTCAGGCTCATCACTTAAGTCAGTGCCACTCCTCTTGCGTGAAATAAAGCTCCGAATATCCATGTGCACAGTGAACTCAGTATGATGTGTCTGGATAAGTAATTGCTAACATAAAAGGGATTAAAGCATAAAATGTCTATGCCAACTAAATACATTAATTTTGGCCTATACATGTATATGCTGCTTCTTTATCCAAGGGAACAGTCTGTTTCTAGGAAAGTTTGTTTCTGTATCAAACCCTGCCAATTCAATCGCCATTGTAGGGACCTGATTTTGTGGAACTGTTCTTATCCGGAAATTCGTAATAATTAACCGTGTTCGTACTAACGAGGTTCTACTGTAGAGTATATACAGTCAGGTTCTTTTATTATGAACATTCAAGGGACCAAAGATTGTGTTCATAATAGAGAGACTTCATAATAAGCGAACTCAACTTAATACAAACCCTATGTAAATTATTAAATTGGGACCGTAGGGTTTGTTCATAATAAGAAATCTTCATATTAAGCAGACGAAATCTTGTTCATAATAAGCAGACCTGACTGTATATGTATTGTTAATAATAATAATTATTATTTCATCTAGTAATGATTTCAATAGAGCAATTCGTCGAAGCTCTCCAGAAACTCGGCAATGAAAGCTTCGATAGCGTAAGAGATGCTTTGAACAAAGGAGACAAACAAAAGCCAAAATCCGTCTGGGGAAAATTGTAAATAACTCTTTTTGGAAAAAACAACGCTACTAGGCGCGATTCTCTCAGCTCCAAATGGAGTTTGAATATAGGAAACCTTCAGCATCTCGTAAAGCAAATGTCCAGTACTCGTAAGTCTATCATTCCCATTGATGTATCCCATTTGGCAGTAGAGTATATCAGTACTCAGTTAATATATGCTTGCTCATATCCTGACACTGTGGAGCTCAGTGGATTAGTTTGAAGGAATTCGATTTCAGTTTTCCTAGTTTACAGCGAGACGTAACGAATAACAGTTTGCTAGGTTTATTGGCATCTGGTTGCGATGACTGCCAACTTTACGGTCTGATGTCTAAGATAGCTTCTTCACCTCCCCAAACAGGGAGGACTGATAGTCATTTTGGTCATTCTTAAACTGTAATAATAGTCTATGGTTAGATGCAGTAGCGTAGCAATAGGCGGTTCAGGTGTCTCGGGATGTCTCGGGGGCCCCCAAAGGCATACCTGCCAACCTATTTGTGTAATATCCCTGTACAGGGCTCCAATTTTCCAGCAAAATTCCTATACACCTCCCAAAATTTTTCTCGCTCGCTGCGCTCGCTCGTCAAGGAAATTTATATACGTACACTTACAAATAAAAAATAGCACTTTGGAAAGGAAAAAGCATTGAATAATATACTGTACAGGGAATCCCTGTACGTTTGAATAAATATATACTAAACCAACTCGTGCCTTTATGTGGTCAATGCAGAATGCATGGCAGAATATACTATCATCACTGTAGACATTTTAGGCATTAGTGACTCATAATTAGTAAATTAAGAATCCCTGTACGCTTGTACAGAACATCCAAAATGGTTCAAATCCCTGTCGGTTGGCAGGTATGCAAAGGTTCCAAAATTATCCATATGTAGATATACTACAATCATACTTCGTCAAAATGCGGGAAATGCCATTTCCGAACTCAAATTTACGCCGCGAACCTCCTTAAAATATACCAGGGGCCCCGGCACATACTTTTGAACCGGGGCCCCCGAAACCCTAGCTACGCCACTGGTTAGATGCAATTAAATCTTTCAGCTTAGACTGTCGGCTTGTTAGTGCTGAGTTCATTATAGCGGATGACAATCTCCACGACCAATCTAAAAAGTTTAGATGCTGTCTAATGGATTCAATGCAATGGATTCGACTAATCAGGCGAAATTGAAAGTTTGTGGAAGCATGGATTTTAGTTGAAACATTAGTTGTAGGATATTAGAGCTATTCGGGAATTCATATACGTATAGCTATCACAGTCCAACAACTATGTATATTCACTAGCTTTATTCTATCCTGTCGAGAAAGTTCTGATACTTTAAGCTCATTTCATTAATCTTTGTCCCTAAATTGCATCATACCTCGTCTTCTTCAGATCAACAAGTCCGATATTGTCATCTACCGATGACCCGCAACCTGAAATTGATATTACCTTGAATATCCCTGAGTCCAAATTGCTAGTGCCATCAGTAGATGACAGTACTCTGGGTAATGAAGTCATAGTTGAACAATCCGTGTTTAGTGAGGAAATCTGTGGTGATTTTTTGCTAAGTGGAATGGAATGGAAAAGTATTACACTAATTCATGGAGACTCTGTAGTATTTTCTAAAGATAGGACGAATTTATTTATTTAAAAAATCGAGGGAAATTTTGTGTGTGTTTTTTCTTTTCAATACAAAAGGTTGTTAAACTTAGTAGTTGAAAATAAAATAGCTATTTTTTTTAAGATTGGTTTTGAATTTACATTTGTAATGAAGAAAGAGCCGTTGGAGTGTAAAATTAGTGATAATATTTTTGTGGAGTATGTAGCTTATGGAACCTTATATGAACAGCATTTCAATAATACAACTGTGCACTCACGAAATTTCTCACTTTAGAAGTATCTAGAGGGGTAGCAGTTACATCTGTAAATGCTTATTTCTAGGGCTGAAACGAATATACCGAATATTCGAATATTCGTTCGAAATGATTGAACGAATATTCGTTCGTTTGCAAACGAATATTCGTTACGAAACGAATATTCGTTTGGACGAATACTAGATTGAAACGGATATTCGTTGACTAATTTTGGACAACAACAAGACTTTTGTATAGCTTAGAGATATCGTAAATATAAATTCCCACTTAAACTAGCTGATTATTAGTTAAATTGTGTATAATACACTTCGTAACTATTATTATACCATTGTAACATTATCAAAAACCGATTTTCCAATGTATTTTGTCTCTAGAAATTGATTTAATGCTTAGTCATCCAAACGAACGAATATTCGAATATTCGTTCGTTTAGAAAAAGGTTCGTTCGTTACATTTCGAATATTCGTTTCAGCCCTACTTATTTCTATGTTCAATTTGATTCTGTAGAGAACACAAACTCAGCACTTAATTATGGTAACCTAAATAAGGTTAGAAATTCTGCAGTTCTGCGAAAAGCTAAATTTGATTTGTCTAGTTTACTGAGGTATTCTTATGATAACTGGACTGAGTTAATTAGCTTACAACAGTATTATAGAAATAGTGTTAAGACATCCTACTTACTCTACTAGTCCAATTCCACTAGCAGTAATGATTAGTTCAGGACACACCAGTGCTGAAATAAGTTATTTTTGCACAAATGGTCCCTTGATGCAAAGAATTACTGGGCGATCTAAACATTTCACAAGTTGAAATAGATTTCAGCTGGGTTTTGATTCACACTTCTTGTAGTAAGTGAGATAGATACTTATCTCCATGAGTGTTGGAATATGGTAGATGTAAATTCTGCAGTTAATGAAACGGACTTTAAAATAATTCTTCACTTATATTCGGCTCATTTAATACACAGCAATAGGATTTCATATAAATAAAAAATTTAAACTACAAAAAGATATGAGAAAACTGTTTTTACATTGTGTCGGATTTATTGTACGCGCTGTTGAATAATTTATACCAACCTTTAATCATTGTATTTATGAGTAGTTCTTTAAGTGCAATAGTAAAGACACATACTCATTTCCTAAGAAACATACATAAGTAATGAATCCATAAACTCCTTAGAAACTAATGCAAATTTGGTGGAAGAACATATGGATGATAATAATATTGCTACTGATAACAAGGATAGTAAACTTACAGAGAAAAAATCCCCTTTCGGTAAACATTTTGTAAATATTTCAAAAATTTCAAATCTTGCATCTACAATAATCCAGGAATAAATGCAGATGCATAGGCGTCGGACCCGCCCGCTCACCCGGCATGGGCCGGGCAGCCCGAAGGGTCTACCCGGCTCTACCCGGCCCATGCCCGGGCCATAGTTGTGTTAGTGATCCCGTGAATGTAGCGGCCCCGGAGCCTTCGGGCCGGGCTGCCCGAAGGGCCGGCGGGCCCATTTCCGACGCCTATGTGCAGATCCAAATCCTTGTTATAATCCTGAGCTTATAGAATGCTTCTTAACATTCTACCTACCTATATTACCTTTGTGGAGTGTAATAATCTTAGGACCTATTAGTGTAGCGGATAAGAAGAAGATTATCATCTTTAGGAACGCTATTGTGGAGAATTGGATGCGTATTGTTAAATTAAATATTTTGGAATCCCAAACTAATTTGAGGCCTGGAGATTTGATAAAATTGCTATATCCTGGTATAGTAAGTAGGTTATCAGCGTTTCAATTTGCCTTTCACCCGCGAGGTAATAAGGTATTTAATGGTCATAAAAGAGTAAGAAATAGTTCCGAAGATGCAAGTGTTGAAGAATGGTCATGAAAAAGAAAGTGTATTTGGTTATTTACAACCTAAATCATAGGAATTTCAAACATTTATTCAGAACAAACTTCAGAATAAAATCAGAATATATAAAATTAAGCGTAAATTTGTCCCACCAAAATGTGAAAAGTTATCTAGTTTAAGTCCGCAAACTTCATCAAAGGATATGCGAGTGGCCACTATAATTACAGACGAGGAAATAGTAGAGACGGGGCTAATACGATGTATACTACCAAGCTTTCGTCCCCCACATACAGACTGGAAGATTTCTACGTGTAGAAAGTGGAAGTTTCACTTTCGCGAGGAGTTACCGTACACGTACTCTAATCACAGTGGTTCAACCTATGGAAAGAGGAAAAAATTTCATGTTTTATTTTGACCTCAATTGGAGTGAAATATAATGTAGAGATCCTAATAAGATTGTTCTAATTAACTAATATCCTGACATTTCTTTTTGATTGGATTATGATACTTTGAATTTTAGGCCACTGTTTGTTGGAATCTTGTTTCAGCTCCACCGCCCGCGTCAGATTTCACTCCCGCACGAATATTGTCATTATTTCCATTATTACACCTACATTTCAAAGTAAGGTCACTGTTCGTTGCCAATTTTTATGGTAGGACACACTCTAAAATAGCCATATATAGCTAGTAACAAAATCAGAACCTATCAAAAGCATTATTACCCAACGATTGCATTTTTTATCAATAAGCACTCACAAATTGAATATTTGCTTATATAATTATTAACTATGGCGTCATCAAATAATGAGATGCCGCCCGCCCGCGTCCTCTGATATACTTCGTGTGGAGCTGAAACAATATTGTCATTAACAGAGGCCTTAGCATAATAATGTTTTTCCATCAGCCTACAAAATGGTATCAGAGTATAGTCCTGTTTGTTGTCATTAACTTTCCCCAGGGAATACAATGTACTTTATTTGATATTTCACTTAGACCAATTTTTTCTCAGCTATTTAATGGAAGAAACTAAAAGTAGATAATTGTAGTCGTTTTTATGTTAAACCTATTTTCTCGCCCTGTCCTCTTTCAATTGTTCTCCCTGTCCGATCTAGGTATTCTCTATTACCGCAAATTCGATGCTTTAGGCTGCGTGTAATACCACCGGTTACATTTGAAAGCTTATTCAATATAGAATCGAATAGTCTTAATTCCAGATTGCCACAGATTGACCCAAGTATAAATTTTGACTCTTTTAATCCGCCGGGGTCGATAATGAATTTAAAAAAATATTAACGTAAATTTATGTTTCCATGTCCAGGATTTATTCAATAGCCTATAACACTCCCTAAGCATATTTATTGTATATAGCGTAATTTACGTGCCTTGGGAAAAATTTTTAGTTTTTGGAAAGGATTCACACCATTTATGGGGCTATGAGGCAATTTCACCTTTATATATCCGGAAATCGACTAATTTTGCACAACTCAACCAATATTTTTGATTATTAGTTCTAAATTCAACCAGATGTGGGAGAAATAATATCTCCCTGTCCCAAAAATAAAATCAATTTTTATTTATTTATTGGGTACTTACTCTCATTGATCAAAAATACAAATATAAAGTTGAAATAATCCACCGCAATTTAGCAATCATTTTGCGTATCATGAATTCTAGCGAGAAAATTGATACATTCAAACTCGAAGTCTTTTGTAAAGATACATACGAATAAATAATTATTAGTTTCCCTTGGGTTAGCATAACTTCAACTTTACACAAGTTACTTGCACATCTAGTGGAGTTAATTAGAGATCATAACGAGGGTTATGGCTTAAAGAACTTCTCTGAGGAGGCTTTGAAAGCAAGTAACAAATACATTCGTCGCTTTAGAGAGAATATTGCCAGGAAAACATCTTACCAAGACAACATCAGAGACGTTATTGTTCGTTTAGGAGAGTTTAGTGATTATGGTAAACTTCACTATAGGCTACTAACTCAAACAAATGCAAGTCTCTCAAACCTCAAAGCACTCAGAAATCCGAACAAGATATAATTTTAACAGCTTATTGTTGGATAGTGACTCACTACTCTAACTTACTTAATATTAATATTTATAGTTTCCACATACTATTTACTATATTTAACGGATCTATCTCGAAAGGAAATGACTTTTTCCCATGATAATAAGATTTGCACAATTTTATGATGACGTCATAACCAATAAACCTGAAGCCATACAAATTATCTGACTTTACCAATCGGTGTATTAGGGGTCATATACTATACACCGATAATACATTTAGTGGGTCTATCTCGAAAGGAAATGCCTACTTCCCCTGAATTGACCATTTGAACCACTGTGGCTAATATTGATATTTTACATAATGAAGAAAGTTTATTTAGTTATTCGCCAAACTTGACTCAATATATAATTGGCGATTGAAATTACTATTTCTCGACAATTTCTTATCTCATCACTGGTATCCAAGATTTCCATGCAGAGTTTAGGCCGCTAATAATTGATAATATGCTAGGTGACCCATGGCCTACAATATTATACGGCTAGATAAGTCAAGTATTTGCCATTTTATTTCTAGGCCAGTGTTACTTTCTAATTGCTCGTAAATAAATTACCTATTGTCATGGAATAAACTAAAATTCGGTTTTCAAATACGCTGGAAACATCTAAAATACTTTTGAGAATGATTTCTCATCGGATTTAACCACAATGACGTTATCAAATATACATACCCATATATGGTAATTTATACTAATTATGAAGTAGAGATTTGAAGTGGAGATTGAAGTAGAGATTCAGTGAACATTAGCTAAATAAGTCACAAGAACGGTCATTAAACTGACTGTGCAACACGTACATCGTCAAACATCACTTTTAAGACTTAGATTAAAATCTAACTATACATTTCAAAAAAATGCAAAACATATGATTTGATAACAATAGTATAATTATTTACTTACATGACGTTGAAAAGAATTTGAGTGAAAGGAATGACATAATTTGTTACTGAGTTAGTTTTTAACAAGAAAAATGCATTATAATAAAAACGGCAAAGTTAAATTCTCAAATTATCCAAAAAATTAACATTTATTTAATAAGGGCAGTGGCGGCGCTAGCATGGGGCTGGATGGGGCGCTAGCCCCATCACATTTTTTCTTAGCCCCATCAGTTGATGGGAAACTAATGGGGCAAGGTTGGCTTAGCCCCATCAAGAACCCGGGTTAGCCCCATTCAATACGCAGGGCTAGCGCCGCCACTGAATAAGGGTGTCCACGCATAGAAACATATCGGAAATTTCCTTAAAAACTTACATAATCCGATTTTTCTTTTTTGGTCCTAGCAAGATAAAACGACCATATCTAACATTCGTACATAGTTTTGAGACTTTTACAAGCGTATTTTCTAAGTTATGATCAATTTTGTACAGCGGTTCACTGGTTTCACCACTTAGACCGATTCCAAGTACTCTATACCCCAACAATGGTATGATTGGTGGTATCATTACTCTTTAGGAGCAATAACTGACGAAAATAATTTACAATTGATTAAAAAAAAAATTAAAAAGTGAAAATCTGAACCTTTATGGTCTATAATCTCAATCAAGGGTACGTTCTCAATTTTCTTTCTCAGACCCCCGAGGTGCTAGAAACAAATAATACGTCTCAAAGTACTCGCAATACCCGAATTCCTATCCGTCAATAATACATTTCGTGACCCCAACACGTACCGTTTTCAAAATGATCCATATATGGGCATACAATGTGACCATTTTTGATGACGCTGCAAATTTCTTCTCTCCTAAAGTATAAACTCTAGAGCTTTGCTCTAACTTCTATTCACATCAATAACCCATTACAAACTCATTGGAAGAACTAAAGAGACAAGTGACCAAATGGTTACTGGTCTACAAATTCCCATGCCCATATATGGATGTGCCATTTTAGTGATGTGACCATAAACCTCGAAATAAATTAATATGCGAGAGCTTAGCTCTAAGTTCCTAGAGTTATCAATAATCTATTTCAAGGTATATGGTAAAGTTCAATATCGTATTAAACAATTTTCCAGATGATTACAACCCCTCCGTGCCATTTTTCTGGGAATATTTTGAAAGACCAGATGCCGGACTAAATGCAGGACTTTTTTTGAGAAAGATACAATCGATTAAGAACACACAATCGATGAAGAACTTTGTACAATGTAGTTTCCGAAAACATATAAAGTATGTTATCAGGATAGACGCACTTTACTCTAGCATTGAAAGTCTCTATTCTTAGCCACAAGAATTTGTTCTAGAAGCCAATTAATAACATATAACCTATGCATTTCCGGAGTTGTTTCAATTGTATAATTGAGGTTATATAAACGTAATTCGATAAGCTTGTGAGAGTTTAAACATTCCTGTGCGTGGACACCGTTATAATTACCATATATGGTATATATATTTGATTACGTCATTGTGGTTAAATTCGATGAGAAATCATTCTCAAAAGTATTTACATGTTTCCAACGTATTTGAAAACCTAAGTTTAGTTTATTCCATGACAATAGGTAATTCATTTCACGAGCAATTAGAAAGTAAACACTGGCCTGATAATAAAATGCCAAATACTTGACTTATCTAGCCGTATAATATAGTATAGGCCATGGGTGACCTAAGTATGAGTTGCAATGAATATTTACGCACAAAATATGTTTAGACGCAGGGTAATTATCGAAATGTACAAGACTGGGTTAACAAAACAGGAACGAGGAAGAGTGGGAAATGGGCTACAGATCTTGAACTCTCTACAGCTGCTTTGTTATTTATTATAGACTAGCGCGCTTCTCTTGCTATATGGGTATTCTTGGGTCCGTTGGGAACACGTTGGATTGGATTTCAGGGAATGTATCAACTTTTGAAGAGTTAATGAATGCGCCAACCCCAAATGGGATCTATATCCGAAATATTGGGAATCATTATGAACTAGAGGTGAGCGTCGTGTTGAAATTTGTCTTTTACACTAACACGAACACGAAACATATGACACGAACACGACACGAACACGAAATTCGCCACACAAACAGAACACGACACGAACACGAACACGAAACACGAAACACGAAACACGAACACGAAACACGAAACACGAATATCAATAAAAAACTCGAAACTCGGACATCGAATACATAGTTTTGAAAAATCAAATTAATATATATAAATTAAGAAATCATAACATTCATAATTATATTTGAATGTAAATAAGTCGAAGCGTGGACCACGGTCTAAGTTATGAACGCAATATGGAAGAATTGTCTCAAATACTAGTGACAATATAAGAAAGCAATTGTGGTTGAACAACAATTTAACGGGAACACAAAAGTGAGATAGGAATACAATACAATAACTTGAATACCACAAGTATTGTATAATTTTAATAACAAAACCTCGATGAATTTTAACCCAACACCACACGAAGACGATCAAGATACATGAACTTTGAACACGAAAACGACACGAACACGAAAGTTTTGGCACAACACGACACGAACACGACACGAGACATAAACCTTGAACACGAACACGACACGAACACGAAAACTTTGGTCTAACACGACACGAACACGAATTCGTGTCGTGTTCGTGTCTTGTCGCTCGGCTCTATTATGAACCTATTATTTCTGTTAAATTCGAAAATAATAGTTAATCAATTTTTTAATTGAACAAGGCAGAGTTTTAGAAGAGTTGCAATAGTTTACCTACATTTGTAAATGTACTATCCTGTTATATATAATGGTGAACCTTTTAAAATCGTATCAGTGAAAGTAATTCAGCATATTATCATTAAGGATGCTTGCCGCCAAATTTTGAGGTATTTACCTAAAAAAATTAAAGTGGTGATTATTGTGAAAAAACCTGCAAAAATAACCTAGAATTCTGTTGGAAGTGCAAATTTTCCAAAATATATATTGTTTAGGTCAAAAATGCATTATTAGTGACGTCATTTTTGATGGCATCGGTGATTATGTAATCATTCCTCTAATTTATGTACCTTGATGGTTATTTATAGTGCATATTGATACTAATATCAGATTATATATTACTAATATGTATCATCAGCACGGTGGAAAGCATATGGAGAATGTATGCTTGAGGTTATGGGTTCGAATCCCTGTAGTGACAATCTTTTTGATCATTTTGGAAATAAAGCAAATTCAATTGAAAGATTCTAAACTTATACATTGTGCATGTACATAGTAGATGAAAACATTGCTGGAATGAACTTTCTGTTGAATTTCTTTCAATTCTCAGTGCCAATTTCATCAAATTCCCTTTCCAGCGGGTGTCCAAAAAGAAATCGGACTTGTCTAAATGGATATAAATCTTTTATAAATCAATTAATTTGTTTACTATATTGCTTTAAAAACATTTGTTGTATTTCGTATGAAAGTCAACTAGTATAATGATACTAAATCAGGGTGTAATACATACAAATTGGTTGCACATATGCATGTCAGAATCAAAAAACTTCAACCTTCATTTACTCAATTCATGTTTTTATGACCTATCCCAAATTAAATCTGATATAGTTCATAAGGGATTGCTTTCAAAATTTGAGATATATTTCATAATAGTGTAAAGATCATTTTGCGACCTCATTGAAGTAAACTAACAATTAGTGTGTGAGTGGAGCCCAATCAAGGGCAAAAATATCACTTTTTGGCACTTTTTTTGACGAATTTTATGTGTTAAATCCTAAACCAATAAATTAGTTCTCTCTTTATTTCCATGTTCTACTAAGTAGTTCTCTACCTTTTTAGAATAACTTTGGTTATCTCGATCTTTCTTATCTCATATAAGCATTACTAATATTTGTCACTATTTTATATCATGCACTCGTTGGTAAGTCATATTCTGAGATAATATGTTGCTTTACATTTATATGAGATTTACGGTCTTTAAAAGGCAAATACGTATATTTGGAGAGAAGGAACATCGGCACAAGTAAGATCATTCTGATAGAAGTTAAGCAGATTATGGAAATGAAAAAAACCTGGAGTTGTATATTTGAAGTTGTTTATATTATGTAAGGTATTGCAATTGTGTTTACAAAAAGTAATCTCTAATCTTGATATAATTAGGATGTGCAGTCAGGAATTATTCTTCAGAGGTAACAAAAACTTTAGTTCCTGTAAACACTGTGACGCAAATCAAATAAATTCTTATCAATAGTATTATTAGAGTTGACAACATATACTACAATATGGATATTGGATAGGAATTAGAGCTCTGCGCGGGTCATATGCGGGACCCGCACCGGCCCGCATCTATTAGTGATTGACCCGCCCCGCCCCGAAAATCCGACAATATAAACAAATGAACCCGAAACTAACACACATGAACCCGCGCGCCCAACCCGCACCAACACTCGGTCACCAGTATTATCGCTAGGATTATATAATAGGGTGTAAACACTTGGTGCACAAAAATATTTGCATCCCTAAGTAATAAAGAAGACGGCAATATGTTTTTAGGCGGAAATTTGAAGATATAATTACTATTTTCTTATTCCTCCTGTGGAGAGTGCCAAAATACAATATAGGCTAAGGGGAACGCCTTAGGTAAATCAATGTGATCTACTGAGTCCCTAAATATGAATTCCCATTTCCCATTCGCCAATAATACATTTCATATGTATAAAACTAACTAATCTCGAGATTTTAACAATATTACCATATATGGAAAGGTGTGAAAATCGCATAACTTACATTCCACAAATATTTTCGATAAACCAATATTACCATTGAACTCCCAAAATATTACTTCCTATACGACAATAATACATTTCCTGTGTCTAGCATTAGCGGATTACGGGATATCAATAAGCAACAATACTGTTTTAGGCCTACGCTAATTTACCGTAAACGAAGTTTACAGTCCCTATATTAAAGAAGTCCCTGCTCTGTTCTGTGGAGAGGATACGGACTAATAATAATAATATTAATAATAATAATCATAATAATAATAATAATAATAACAATAACTAACCAAGGCAGTAATAATAGAACTGGGCCACTACACAATAGGATAGTCAGAACAGTAAAAATCGGTTATTAGAGAACAGTGGCGGCGCCAGGATTTTAATCAGGGGGGCAGGGAGATTTCAGGGGGAGGGGGCACAATTACTAAATATTTTTAATGCTCCATTACACAGTGGGAATATATGGCTGAATAGGAATTTTTATGATCCTCTCAAATCTATGAATTGATTCCAAAATCGTGAAGAGCCATATTTGAAACCCCAATAATTCAGAACTTTATTGTTAATATTATGATTGGTTGTAATACACTAGCAATTCAAGTTTGCTGTAAAATGATAACAAGATTTCTAAAATAATTCTCAAAAAATGATTCAAGATAAAATCATCTGAATTTCAATTATAACTGGATCTTATGAACTCCATTTCATTTGAATTGACTTATCTAATTCTGAATTTCATTTCTAGTTCTTTCCAGGTTCGTGTGTTAAAATTAGCTTTGTAATTATACGTATTCATTCATAAGGATTCTCCGAAGATAAAATATGATGATTGCGTATTCTAAATATCAGAAAGTTATGTTGGACTATCCTGGACCAAAAGCTTTTTATTATGAAATGATTCATTGGATATCCTAATATGAAAATAAACCATTTCAGAGTGACGAAGGATGACGAAAGTATTATTTTCAAATATGATATTGGATGTCACCGATTTTCGATGTTTACCCCATATTATTACTCATTATTTGTTGTCACTTTTTATTAACGGATCAAGCTTAGAAATACAGTTGATATTCATAATCATTACTAATATAAAACAGGTGTATACAATGATTTGGCACATTAATTAGTGATTAATTTTAGTAAATTGCTATATGGTGCATGCGTTGCCTAGCGATATCTACAAATTGTTGTTATGCAGAAATCAATATTATAATACGCAATCATATGAATTCATTAATCTTCCCAATATACGTATATATATTTCATTCAGAATTTGTTTACATTTCAAACTTAGATCTTGCTTGTAACTAAAGTACACCATTCTATTTATCATTTATTTCATATTATGAATAATCTGGAAGCTAGAGTTTTTCAAAATTCCGAAGATAATTGTCGTAAAGCAACTCGAAATATCCTAGAATTGTTTGATTTACCCGAATCTGAATACACACTCCTGAACAAGAAATTTAAGGATTTTGTAGGTGTTCGTAGAGAATTTGTCCGAAATAATGACCTAACCACATGGGAAGAGATGTCTTTCTATCATCCCGCAGCTAGTAACCCTTCCAAAAAACGTAATGTGATTGTGAAATGTTGAATTCTATTTCATTCGTAGAATCTCGTTCAAGTGACAGTAGGAAACCAATTTTAGAACTCACATTTCAATCAGTTAGAACACATTTATCTGTATTATTAGATCACATTTCTTTTCTTGCTGATAGGGAGAATACAGATCCTAAGACTATCGCAGCTCTTGCATTACAATCTATTTCCAATGTAAGTTATGATAGGGAGTCTGCTAAAATTTCCAAAGAAATTGCAAGTGGAAATGTAGGGAACCAAACGAAAGAGTTTCCATTAGAGAAAGCGGCCTTTCTGATTGATCTCCTCGAAATAGGAAAGAAAAAATACACTGACCTACGCCGTATTTGCAAGTCCGAAGAAATACGATTTCCTGGGTATGCAAGAGTTGCTGCACACAGAAATGACATTGCTTCAGCTAATTGTATGGAAATGTTACACAATGAAGATGGAGTTGCAATTGGTGTCGGCATACCATATTCAAAGTTGGTTAGTATCACTACTGAACGATTGTTAGCACTCAACCCTGTCCCTCAAGAATTTCAGTTTCCGAATACATTAACCATAGCTGATGGCTTAGACGGCTCAGGATCTCATCGAATCTATAACCAGGCACCAACTAATTCGAATCTCTCGACCAAATCCTTTATCCTTTTTGCATTTACAGCTTTGTCTTTAGTCGACAAAACAGGAAACGAAATTTGGACCAATCCTTCTCCAAATTCACCCTTTGTAACAAGGCCAATAGCATTGTGGTATTAACTTAAGCTTGCAATGTAGCTAGGTTTAATAGTGAAGAAATACAAATTAAGAATGCGTTAACTTAACTAATCTGAACTAACGTACTATGCTAGTACCTAGACTTATCGTTATAGTCTACTACTAAGTATTAACTATCATGACATCACTCCCCTCTACCAACGTCACCAAACCTTAGGGTTGCCGAAGAAATCCGTCTTCTTATGTACTCCTGTAGATCTCCTAAATCCGGGAGTTGGGATCACTACTACTGCGCGCGATTCGACCTCGTCGCTCCCGTCGGTATGCGATTGTTCTGTGTCGGTTACATCCTGGGCCACACCTGAGGGTTTCTCCTGGCCATCTGGGGTAGGGATCACTGGGTCGCCGAGTATCTGCTCCGGCGCTAGGGACTCTGGTGAGCCATGAGGGATAACCTTACAGTTGTTCATGTGGACCCACACATGCTTGCCAGTCTCTCTCGTGATCTTTACGTTCGGATGGCTAACTTCGATAACGTCGTAGGGTCCCTTGTACATCGGATCCAGGACATCCTCCCTGGTAAAATGCTTAAGCAGGACTCTCTGTCCTCGTGACATAATCGTAGGACTGGTTTCGGCATTGGTCTCGTAGTGGTTCTTCATCTGTTCCTGGACCTTGCCTATGTTAACCTCCGCCTTCCTCCATGCACTCTTGCTGTTATCAGAGGGGGTTCGTGATGGGTAGCCCTGACCCTTCTCTTCTGTCACCTGGTCCAGGGCTGATCGAAG
This sequence comes from Hexactinellida sp. DTS-2022, assembly GCA_028753945.1. Classification (NCBI taxonomy): domain Eukaryota; kingdom Metazoa; phylum Porifera; class Hexactinellida; species Hexactinellida sp. DTS-2022. Next base: position 2,314,525 of record JAPNXP010000013.1, on the reverse strand, counting down.
CTTCACAACGTACATGAGCTCTTGGAGGGTAAATCGCGTGCTATAATTAATCAAAGAGTTGTGGGAGAAGGCTACCTGCTGTAAGATGGCGGGCCAGTGAGATTTCCCAGTGTCGAGCTCAGCTAGGAGGCAACGTAACGTTTGCTTGATGCTCTCAATAGTTCTCTCTGCCTGGCCATCCCCCTGAGGATGGTAAGCTGACGAGTGACTTTTCCTGATCCCCAATTTTGCGCATAATTCGCGGACTGCGTTGCCGTCCATGTTTCTCCCTTGGTCTGTGAGGAGGGCTTCAGGGACGCCTTGTCTGTAAAACCATCCTGTTTCTAGGGCTTCACAAATGGACTCCGCCGACTGGTCGTGCATCGCAATCACTTCGGAGAACTTCGAGAAAAGGTCGACTAATACGAGCATGTATCGATGCCCTGTTTCGGCACAAGGGAGGGTCGCTACGTCCGCGGCGATGAGCCTTCTAGGTTCCCATACCTCTAGCTTAATCGGCAGCAGGGGTTCCCGTCTTTTGCTGGTTCTCTTGTTTTCTAGGCATATTATACAGGAATTGCAGTACTGTTCTACTGACTTCCTCATTCCAGACCAGAAAAAACGGTCCCTCATGTACTCATATGTCCGATCGATGCCGGCGTGGGTAAGTCTGTGGGCGGTTCCTGTTGCCTCTCCCTGTAGATCCTTAGGGACGACGACAGTTCGCTTCCTGCAGAGTAACCCCTCGGCACTTAATCGCATGCCATCTTGATACCTGAAAGGGCCAGAGTGAATCCTACTCTGCGCTTTCAACTGTTCAATTGCGTTCCTAACACATTTATCCTTGAGCTGCCCGGCCCTGATCCTTTCACCCATTTGTGCCGCTCCTATTGAGTAGATATTCCTCTCGAAATTCTCCTCCTCATCGTTCACAACGGAATCGAATTCGCATGGGGTCCTACTCAGGAAATCAGCTGACCATTCTCGACACCCTTCCTGTACAATATTTCGTAGTTGTAAGACTCCAACTCCATGATCCATCTGGCGTACTTGTTCCTGGGATCCTTTTGCCGGCGTAACCAGGTAAGAGGGTTATGGTCAGTAATTATGATTACTCTAGAGGCGGCCTGGAGGTAGACTCTCCATTTCCTCAGCGCGGCTACGATGGCCCAGGTTTCTAGCTCTCCCGCTGAATAATTGCGTTGTGCTGGGCTCAAAGCAGAAGAGTAGAACTTGATCGGGTGCCTACAACCATCATTATCCTCTTGAGACAGGACGGCGCCAATAGCCTGGGATGACGCATCAGTTTCCATGAGGAATGGTGACCCCCAAACCGGGAAAGCGAGTACTCGTGTGTGCGCTGCTAGCTGCTTTCTCAAGTACTGGTAACTAGATTCGCATTCACTAGACCAGTACCATGGTACGTCCTTTCGGGTAAGATTATGAAGGCTATCAGCAGTAAGTGCGACATTCGGAAGGTACTCCCGGTACCAATTTACTAGGCCCATAAATTGGCGAATCTGCTTCTTGGAAGTAGGTCTCGGGAAGGCCTCGATTTTCTCTACAATAGCCAGTAGTGGCCTTTTACCCTCTGCTGAGATTAAGTGTCCAAGGAATTCCACCTGCTGGTAGCCAAACTTGCATTTAGATGCGCGCAGCTGAATGCCTGCCGTACTGAAACACTGGAGAGTTTCCTCAAGACGCAGCAGGTGTGACTCAATATCAGGCGAGTAAACGCAGGAGGCATCAATGAAAGGTTGCACTTCTGGACACCCTTTTAACGCTTGATCGACGGCCCTTTGATATGTAGCTTGGGCGTTGCACAACCCGAATGACATTCGGTTAAACTCGAACTGCCCCCGTGTCGATACGAACGCGGTTAATTCTTTGTCGGACTCTCTAACGGGAACGCTCCAATATGCGGAAGCCCTGTCAAGAGTAGAGAATATTGCGTTACCCCTCATCCGGTCGAAAATATCTCGCATATTCGGCAAGGGGTATGCGTCTTTTTTGGAAGCTTCGTTGAGGTCGCGAAAGTCAATTGCGAACCTGTGGGAGCCGTCCTTCTTCACCAAGATTACGCGGCTGGCCCAGGGGGAAGTGGAATGACGAATTATCCCGTTGGATAACATCTCATCTATTTGGCGATTCACTTCTAATTCGATTGTTGGGGAGACCCGTAGAGGCCGATGGCGCACTGGTCTAGGGTCTATCAGCGTGATAGCGTGTTCTGCTGTGGCTATTCCGTGAGGTTTCTTGGGGTTCTCGGCGAATACTCTTTGATACTTATCGAGGATCTTCATTAATGCAGAGCATTCGTCTGGTGGGAGGCTGGGGTTAACGTCGAAAGCTCCTGGTTACGTCTGTGTAACATCCGTGTGTTGTTGTAACACGTTAGCTCTGCTCAGTATGTCCCCTCCTCTCGCGCCGACTGCGGAATCTTTCCAATGATCGCCTAGTTTCACTCGCAATCCTTCCCAATCGAAGGTAGTACCTCCGAACTGTGCCAAGAGGCCCCGTCCAAGTATCACCGTTTTTTTCTTCCGTGTCCAAAATGTCCAGTCTGTATTCTACTACTTGGTTATCTCAATATCGATTGAAACGCTTGCCCTTCCGCATACTGTTATGGGGATGTGACCCACTCAAATACTCTAGAACTAATGGGGTGATAAGCAAGGCCATAGCAATCTATATACTAAGGCAATGGCACTCAAGTGAATTACTGGACCATGGATGGCAATTACCATGGGATTATTCTATACAATAACTTGAAATTTAAAGATGATTTGAGTACTTATGGTGAATTCACCGACTTTATGCCCCTTAGAACTTATTTTTGGAATAACTGCGATAATATAAACTTGATTTTCAGGGATATTCACTATATTAATCTAGCGGTAACAATTGTTTGAATTCATCCCTACAGAACGATTAAAATTCGTTTAGATCATATTCACGTTCAAGAAATACAAGTACTGAATGATTATAGAAGTTATAAACACTTGAGTAGCTGACAAATTTCTACATTCTGCCCAATAAACGTCAGAGTAGTGAGAGTACGAATTTCACTAACCACATAATAACCACCCATAATTTTTACACTCAAAATTTTTACGATATTCAATAATGATTTTAATTGCATTGTTACTTGCTAAACTTCATAATTTTCACTGCGAATTCGAATTTCAACATGACTTGCCTCGTACCTGGTTGTAAGTCAAACTATTCTGACAAAGATGAATATGTTCCTGTTTTCTCTTTCCCCACTGATGTTGAAACTCGTGAGAAGTGGTTCCGAGCAATACCTAGGCAGAGAGAAGACTACGAGATGAATAAACGATTGAAGGTACGTATTTTGTTATAATATGTTTACTTTTATATTGTATTCTATGTCTTTTGTTTTGAAGGTCTGCATACACCATTTCCATGAAGAAGACATAGAGAGGACCATTCAATACTTCAATGGAATGGAGATGATTGAGACGATCAGGAAGAAAGTGGCTCTGAAGAAGTGTGCAGTCCCTAGCATCTTTCCAAACTGTCCTAGCTATCTGACAGATGCTGCTGATAGATGTCAAAGACTATCTTTAGATGTTAAGGAGGAGAAGAGGGTACAGGAAGCCTACCAGAAGAGCCGCGCAGATTTCAAAGAAACTGAATCTAAGTTTATTCTTTCTACTCTTAATTGTATTATTTCTAAGTTACATCTAATTGAACTACCTAACGGTTGGCTTCTTCATCGACCCAATTCTACAATCATTCTATTTCTTAAGATTCACTATCATAATGAAATTTCTACGATCGAACGTTCAATAATTGTTGATGAAAAATTAGATTGTAAGGCTTTTTATAAAGAAAATAATAGAATCAAACTATCTTGTAATTCGTTCAACGATATCAGATTGTTAGAAAATATTATTCATGAAGTTGAAATATTTGAAATGAGTCAAAAAGATTGCTCAATTTCCACAGCGACCCCTTTGAAAAAACATGTCGAGAATGCCATTCATAATCTTTCTAGTGCTATTGATACACTAGATCCTACCCATTCCACATTTGATTTCGAAGCCGAGAATGATTCTATGCTAATTCGTCTTAATTTTTTCCTCGATCAGCTGAAATACTTAATTGTTGATAAACATGCTCGTCGTTATAATATTCTCACTCAGGTCTTTTGTCTAAAAGTTCACGGAATTTCACCAGCTTGTTATCGGCTTATCCAAAGCTCTAACTGTATAATACTTCCACACTAACGTAATTTGTTGAAGATCAAAAATAGTATTGGCCTAGAGAGTGAGTAAATTGCTACCACGTTTAATGATTTAGAGCGCCATGTGATTCTTCAAATGAATGAAGTTCACATTCGTAGTGATGCATCCTATAAGGGAGGAAGGGTAATTGGGTCGATTCGTAATCCGGATGATCCACATACTACAGTTTTTTCTATGATGGTTTCTAGTTTATCGGCCAAGTTTTCCACCATTGTGCGATTAATACCTTTGGGTTCTTCATCTGCAGAATCATTATATCCAATTGTTAAATCTACTATTTGTGACATCGAAGCTTGTGGTCTGTTTGTTGAAGCGGTGTGTACTGATAATTATCCACTCAATGTTCGTTTATACAAATTCTTTTCAATTAATTAGAGACTGGAACTAAAGGTACAGCACCCATGCAATCCACAAAGAAGTTTAATTTTGTTTTTTGATTTTGTTCATATCATTAAGTCCATTAGGAATAATTGGTTAAATCTAAAAAAATTAGACAATACATTTATTTTTCCGAAATTTGCTGAATGTAAATTATGTGTACAACAAAATATCAGTAACGTAAACAAAGGTTTTTACGTCTCCATTTCTAGAACCAACATTTCGACCACTCATTTACCTCTAAATCTCTTTATCCTGAACTATGTTATGCACCCTTTCAGGATATCCGTAATTTATTCAATTCTGATAAATGTAATGTCTTGAAGCGAGCACCAAGATTAACAGCGAAAGCGTGTTGGCCCTCAAGGTTAGAACGACAAAATGTTAGTTTTGCTTTGAAAATTTTCCATGAGACAACATATGCCGGCTTATTATCGTGGAAAATGGAAAAAGACATCATACACACGAATCAAACAGTAGAATTCCTTGAATTAATCAATCAGGTGTGGAAACTATTCAATGTCAACTGGGTCGGAAAAGATATACGTTTTAACGATGAATATTCAGCTCCAATTTACCCAGGAGATTTTCGTTTACAATTTTTAAACAACGTCGTCTCTTGGTTGGATATTTTGAACAATCTGCCATCTTTATATGGAAAGTTAACACCACAAACCTTTACCAGTTTCAGACACACATGCGAGGCGTTACCACTGCTGGTCAAACAACTTACCGAGAACTTCGGATACCAGTACCTTCTAACTGCAAGAATTCAAAATGATGCGCTGGAGCACCACTTTGGTTTATATAGACAAATGTCAGGGTCTCACTACCAGATTTCATTTAACCAAATTTTGGAAAGCGAACGCAGACTCCAACTTTCAAACATTCTAAAAGTGTTCGCTCTAAAATACGGTGCTATCTCTTGTGAAGACAGTATTTCTCTTAAAGAATACCTTCATAAATTTGCTGACGATTTTGATAGTTGTAATGAGGAGCAACACGATTTAGAACTTTATCTAACCACATTGAATGAAATTTCAGTCCCTGAAATAGAGGTTTCTCAAATGGAATGTCTCGTTTATATAGCAGGATACGCAGTCTTCTCTTACTTTAAGAAGTCTAATGGCTGTCTATCTTGCCATCATCTTTTAACATCAGATAAACTCCTGGAAGTTAAGGTTAAATTACCCCACATGAATGAAAGTTCTTGTATTAATCTGTAATTGTGAGAAATATATACCTATACTGTACAAATCAATAAACCAAAAAGAAAATGTCCCTATCTATTATACTTTTTATTTTTTGTCGGTTTCAAAATTTGGCTAATACAAATCTCCCATAGGGCGATTTCCAAAAGTGGTGGTAGATATTATGCGGTAATTTGGCAATGCGGCCATCAATGTTTGTTATCAGAATCAATATTTAAAGATTATAAGCGTAAGGAGTTGGTAGACGGTTTACATTTTAGAATTATGACTTGGAATTTTTTTTATTAAGCATTTAATCAAATTTCGCATGAAAAGATGACCTTTTTATTCATTTTTTGGTTTCAAAAGGTCGCAATATTTTTTATTTAGATCTTATCAAAATTCTAAACCGCCCACCAACCGCCCATAACGATCATCTATCTGATAGATCACACAGTACAGGTCTTTAGCAAATAATGATCTTGCAAACCACACACTTATCAGGTGGAGTCTGAAAAAATCCCCCTATGGGACTTTTGTATTAGCATAATACTGCAAGCCCAATAATTTCGAATTTATAGAAGATAATTAGATTTCGTTTTCAGTTTCGATATAGCTATAATGTCTTCCATCATATATGTGAAATTCAAACTCCCACCTTCAAAACTAAATTCATGTGTTTTTTGGGTGAATCTGCCGTAATTTAACCTTAACAATGACGTTGGCTCCCAATATACTTTGATTGATTTAGTGGATAGGGGCTCTCTTAAATATCCTTCTCGTTATGTGGTAAAATGTGTTTGCATATTATATGAAACCTTCCTCAAAATTGACAACTGTGAATCTTTAAGTAAGGAATTCTATTCTGGACCATCCCGTAGCCTGTTGATGAGTATCTCTATGAACTTTATTGCAGAGAGATACAGTGATGTCTGGAAAGATTGGTGTTTCTGTGGTGTTTGGAATTGGGATATATTAAAGAAAATGTGTTTAACTTGGTCAAACATTAATCTTATCAAAGAGGGTTCGCAATTATAATGCCATGGTTTTAAATAAAGATAACACTAAACTAAAAAAATACAACTAATTTTCTTGCTTGTTTTGTTATAGGTTATTCTACTACTTATTGAGTGTGTCTTCGAGCCTTAGAGAGAGCGATGTGTCTACGAGCGTTAGAGAGAGCGATGCGTGTCTACAGTCAGTCGAACAGTTAAAGGATTCACATGTTGCTTATGTACCATTTCTTGATTCTATGTATTTGTTCATATAGTATAATGCTGTATTGTTTGTGTTGCATTTAATTCATTAAAAATAACGTATTTATTTCTAAATTAATATCCAAATATTATGAGAATTGGGGCTGGGTAGTCTTAGAATTTAAAATATAACATTTGTTACACATTAAAATAGCACTGAAAGGCTTTATGACAATTAATAGAAATTTGGAAAACCCATGGTAATTGCCATCCATGGTCCAGTAATTCACTAGAGTGCCATTGCCTTAGTATATAGATTGCTATGGCAAGGCCTAGTCTCTGAACTGTTACCCGATCCACTACGGATGGGTCTGCGCCTGTGTCAAGCATTGCGTTTGTCTTCCTACCATTGATCCTGACTGGCAACATTACTGAAGTCTCCACTGTACTAACAGAAGATGCGGAGGTTTGGAAAACATCTCGCTGTGAGTCCCTCCCTCGACATACGCGGATGTCGTGGCCCTTCCTACCGCACTTGGGGCAGCATCTCTCGGGGCATTCAGCCATAAAATGGCGTGTTGAGTCGCATATAAAGCAACGCGAATCTGAGCTTACTCTAGTAGTGTACCTCCTCGAGCTACCTCTGAAGGGGCCCCTCCTCCTGTAGCTAGCCCTCCGAGGATCCTGCTTCACTGTATTCACTGCGGGTCTCTCATCTTCGGCGTAAGGTGTCGCCACTTCTTCTCTTGCAACACTCTTGGGGCTTCCCTGGTGGGCTTGTTCGTCGTCTAACTTCATCAGAGCAATGCGGCTCAAATCTCTGTAGCCATAATCTGGTGGCCGAGTTCTTAAGACGATAGAAAAAATCGTCTATGCTTTCTCCTACCTGCCAATCAGAACGACACAGGTCTTTGAGTGCTCGATGCGTATCCTTGGGGGGATCGAGGTTCTCTATCAACGTTTCGAACGCTGGGGTGAGGATCTCAGCAGCCTGATTCTCTGCGACTATTTTAACTACTAACTCCCTCTCAGCTAGGCTCCGACAGATACATGCCGGGAGTAGTTGTAATGCACGCTGTATACCTCCCTCCGTAGCGATCATGCTTGCAGTAGCTGCCTGGAATAGTGGCCTCCATTTCTCGATTCTCTCTTCCTTTCTGAGTTCTGGGATAATGAGCCTTTCTGCCATGAGGAGACTTAATTTGTATTTAATGTGGTATTAACTTAAGCTTGCAATGTAGCTAGGTTTAATACTGAAGAAATACAAATTAAGAATGCGTTAACTAAACTAATCTGAACTAACGTACTATGCTAGTACCTAGACTTATCGTTATGGTCTACTACTAAGTATTAACTATCATGACAGCATTAGTTGCTCAGAAGGAAAATCTGGAGAATGTTCATTACTTAATGGATAAATTGATTAACCCAGATACTCATATCCTGGAAACAATTGGTTTAGACCTTTTGCAAGGTCATGTGAACGTCAAAGTGAAGAGAACTATGTTCGACGGTAAATGTCCGGTTTTTTAAGTGGAGCTGGAGGTGCATCTTGTCAGCTATGTACAGCAACTCGAGAGCAACTTAAAGACATGGAGTTGGTTGAGTGTGGCTATCCTATAAATAGGCATGTGAAAGATGCAATCGACATTTTCAACGATGTTAATGAAGAAGAATTTTTGAAGCTTCCTTCCGAGATGAGATATGGCTTAACTCATCTTCCAATGTCAAATATTAACATCCTATCTGCCTCACCATTGCATAGCTACCTCTGTGTGTTTAGGTAGTTCATGTTGCTAATTTATCACTTAGATGCAGGACAAAGAAAGTGGTCTCCTACATCTGCAAAGATACACCAGTCTATGAATAGAATGCGCACTCTATTATTGGAAAACTGGTATACATATAGATATCCCTTCATGTGATGGTGGAACTAGTTCTACTGGAAATGTAGCGCGATCCTGTTTTCATAATGAAAAGGATTTCATAAGATGGGCAACTTCTTCTTTGTTACCAGAGGACAAATCTTCAATGGCTTTATTTCAGAAAATCTTTCTGTTATCTTGCGCTTGTATAATAGCTGCTCAAAACTCGACACCCTTAAACTTGATAATTTTTGTAAAGAAACTTATCAGTATATACTGAAATAATTTTCCTGGGTCAGCATCACACCGTCTTTGGATAAGCTGCTAGCACATTCAGTCGAACTAATTGCTGTACATAGCAACGGATGTGGTCTGAAATTATTTTCAGAAGAAAGCATTGAATCGCTGAACAAATATCTTAGGAGGTATAGGGAGAGACTTTCAAGGAAGTATAATTTTCAAGACAATATCAAAGATATTTTTCTTCGTCTTGAAAGCCAAAGTGACCCTATACTTTCAAGTTACAGAAAGTTGGCTGAAAAAACAAATAACAAATTAAATGTAGTTAGCCTAAGTGAAGATAATTTGTTAGTGAATTCATTCATTATAGAATAGGATTTGTGATGTAAGTTCAAGTGGAAATTGATCATAGTATTATTCATATCAATAGCGTGCTATTGGAATTAGGTAATTACATAATCTATGCTGAAACCTATTCAGTAAGTAAATAATACAAAATATGGTAGTCGGTTGTGACGTCATTATATGTCAAAATAGAAGCCACAGACAAATTTTGATAATGTCAAATGAATTGGTTTGGTCGATAATATATAGGCCAATAATACATTACATATCACTAGCATGCACCAAAATGCCTATTCCGCCATTATTGCCATTTTGAGCCACTGTGCATTACAAGACTAAAGTATAAAGTTTAAGAATTCTTCCATCAAATTTAAAGTAATAAGGAGCTACAGCAGAGGAGCGAATTACCGATTGGTACAGTGGTGAAGGGATTTAGGAATAATTTCATGATTAAGAATAAATAAAAATTATTTGCCATTTTTTAATTAATTATACGTATAACCATAGCATTCTATACATAAGGCAATGGCGCGCTTATAAATTTTTGGACCAGGGATTGGTTAGTTACTTAGATTTAGTAAAATATGTTTTTCCAATTTCTTCTTCGCTAATTGGAAATTTGGATATGTGATTCATTTACCCCACCCCTTATACCCTTTTAAAGCATCTTAAGACTATAATATTTCTGAATCCATCCTCGAATGTCTCATATTTACGTTTTTATAGCTTTCTAATATTCCACTAATATTTCAGAAATTTATGCCAATACGATATAATAAGTTTAGTAATCATCCGTCAGGAGATGATATGTATATAGTACGATGTAAATGCCAAATAAATAAGGTCTATTTTTAGAGATACACAATCATTGATTCAATCAAATTGCACCTTTGAATTTGTTACATTTTTATATCCACCCATAATTGTTGTATACCAAATTTATACGAATACCATAGAAGTTCACTTTTCAGTGTAACTTTCAATTTCCACTACCTACATCACCTACCACCACTTATTTTGACTATTCGGATGTCCTGTCTTGTCTCAGGCTGCAGGTCGAACTATTTAGGCGAAGAAACTACTTCAACTTTCAATTTTCCCAAAGATGAGCAATTACGCGAACAATGGTTCAGAGCCATTCCTAGACCAAGGAAGGATTATGAAGCCAACAAACACATGAAGGTATTCAATTGGAAATTTCACATCCTTAAATATACTCAATTTCATTTTTATATTTAGGTATGCATACACCATTTCAGAGAAGGAGACATCGAGAGATCTATCCAATATTTTGATGGACAGCGAACTATGACTGTTCCCCGCGATAGAGTCTCTCTAAAGAAAGGTGCGGTTCCAAGCATATTTCCTAACTGTCCTTCCTACCTATCTGATTTGAATTCAAAACCGAAGAGACTTTCAAAAGATGACAAGGAACGATTGATGATGGAAACTGCCTACACTCAGAGCTTAGCTGATAACGAAGAAACAGTAGATAAGTTTCTTATTCATTCATTTTCTGACCTTCTCTCTAAGTTGCATTTGATTGATCTCAGGAACGGTTGGATTTCTCACCATTCCGAGGACAATTCTTTGCACTTTTTAAAAATTCTTATTACTGATTCCGGACCTATAATTGAACGTTCAGTTTTAATTGACCATGATTTGTTTATCAAAGCATTTGGCATTAACAATATTCCGATTTGTATTTCAAGAATTTCAATTAATGACACCCGCCAAATTCAAAGTTCACTTTATGAGGTAGATAACTTTTCCACACCAACTCATAGTGAACACGCATCTGAACATTCGATAAACAATTATGTCAAATTAGTTATCAATGAGCTACAAAACGCAATTAACCTCGTTGAATGTGACACACTAGATCTAGACGTAACTGACAATCTATTTACCTGTACTGAATCCATAAAAATCTTGTTGTATTTTATTGTAGGACAACTGACAAATTTGATCCATTCAAAAAATAACCGGCGGTATGATATATTAACTCAAGTATTTTCACTTAAAATTCACGGATTATCACCAGCATGTTATAGAAATATCCAGTCATCTAGTTGTTTAATTTTGCCACATGAGCGAAACTTGCTTCATATTAAAAACACTCTGGGGATAGATGGTGACTATTTTCGAATTCTTAAGGAAATAACCTCTAAGTTTAGTGACAGGGAACGTCATGTGATACTTCAAATGGATGAAGTTCATATACGTAGTGATGTATCATATAAAGGAGGTAGGATTTTGGGCGCAATTGATAATCCTAGAGATCCTGCAACAACCGTCTTTTCGCTGATGGTTTCAAGTTTAATGAGAAAGTTTTCAACCATCATGCGCCTCATTCCTTTGGGTTCTTCTACTGCTGCTTATTTACATCCAATAATTACCAAAGCTATATTTGATATCGAGACTTGTGGTCTCTTTGTCGAAGCTATTTGTACTGACAACTATCCGTTAAATGTTAACCTTTATAAGTTATTTTCAGATGACGGGAAAACATTACATCCTAAGGTTGTACATCCTTGTAATCCAGATCGTAATCTTGTATTATTTTTTGACATTGTTCATATTATCAAGTCAATTCGTAATAATTGGCTGAATTTAAAAGATTTTGAAAAGACTTTTATATATCCCAAGTTTGATGAATGTACAACTGAAACCTCTAAATCCCTAAATCTACCTTGCACTCAGTTAAGAATTTCTATACCTACTGCCAACATTATTTTGAATCCCAGCCAGCTGACGGGGTCTAGATATCCTACAATATGTTATGCAGCATTTGACGATCTTCGGACCCTGTTCAAAGCTGACAAATTTTCTATTATCAAGAGGGCCCCAAAATTAACATCAAAAGCATGTTGGCCATCTCAGTTAGAGCGACAGAATGTGAACTTGGCTTTGAGAATTATTCATGAATCTACAGCTGCAGGTCTTTCTAGTTTCATTAACCATGCTAACATTGGTAACTCCCTTCAAACTGTTGATTTTCTTAACTTCATAAATCATATTTGGAGCATCTTTAATGTTAATTGGGTCGGGAAAGACATACGTTTCAATAATCCATATCTAGCCCCACTCCACTATAACGACGAAAGATTAGTGTTTTTGGAAAATGTTGTTAAATGGCTAGATTGTTGGAGAGCTATTCCATCAACTAGGGGTAAGCTTACACCTCAAACGTTTACCAGTTTCAGACACACTTGTCTGGCTCTTCCATTCTTAATTAATAGATTAACCTTAGAATGTGGTTATGAATATTTGCTGACATCCCGAATACAAAACGACGCATTAGAACATCACTTTGGACTTTATCGCCAAATGTCTGGGTCCCACTATAACATATCATATTGTCAAATTTTAGAAAGTGAGCGTAAACTTCAGTTATCTAACCTTCTTAAGTTTCTATTTCTTGAACAAGCTGGTACCGATACGATATGTATTAAAGAATATTTAAAAAGTTTTGCTGATGATAATGTCGAAGAAAGACATTCAGAAATTGATTTAGAATATTTTACAGATGAGTTGCTTTACATTACTAACCCTATATTTGATAACTCTCAAATTGAATGCCTTAACTATATTGCCGGGTATGCAGTATTTTCTTATTTTAAACAAACCTCTGAATGTTCAGTCTGCCATGATTTTTTGACTTCTCCAAAAGATATTCAAATTAATAACGATACAGGGTTTTCATTAATTAATCTGCTCGATAGAGGTTCCCTTAAATATCCATCAGAAAATGTTTATCAATCTGTCGTAACAATGTACGAAATATTTATTAAGATCGATAATCATCCTAATTTAAGTCGTCGATTTTATGAGGGACCTTGCTGTAGAAAATTAGTCGACATTTCATTGCTCGAAATTGAAAGAAATCCAGTGAAATATGGAGGGGGTGGTGTATATGTATGGCATCAAAATGGGATATTCTTAAGAAATTGTTAACAACAGTGGCTAATTGCATTTTATCTAAGAAAGTTAAAAATTTTAATAACATTGTAGTTGGTCGCGATAATTCAAAACTTCAGAAATTTTCTTCCTAATACTTCTTAACCTTCTAGAAATTCAACTAAAAATACTCCAGAAGTTTGCATCATTACTATAACAACTAGACGAGGAGCGGTGACACCAACCAGTTAAGAACGCAGCTCTCACAGATTTACTATAACTACTAGACGAGGAGACGAGGAGACGAGGAGACGAGGAGACGAGGAGACGAGGAGACGAGGAGCGGTGACACCAGCCAGTTAAGAACGCAGCTCTCACTGCTAGGCAAAGGCTCGCTAATTTCTATTTCAAGACAATATTACTTGTATATTTTACTACATACTACATCTTTGTTACTACTTGTTTTATTATTATAGATATTTATTTTATTCTTCATTTCTTGTAAGTGTTTAGAAATACATTATACTGTCTCTTATTTGATTCTAAATAGTCTAAACTAATCGTATGCAAATACTATGCATTAGAAACCTAGATATTATTATGGATTATTCAGCATAAACATTATAAAACCACAATAGTAATAGTAGATTCTCTAAGTAACTAACCAATCCCTGGTCCAAAAATTTATAAGCGCGCCATTGCCTTATGTATAGAATGCTATGGTATAACTTAGATAGTGAATTAGTGATTACGAAATAAAAACAAATGAATTCCAATTACTATGTATATGCTTTCATTTTTCAAATATTCATTCTAATTCAAAGGTACAGGGACAACATAAATGTAATTTCTATAATACAACCTTGTACAGAGGTTGTAATATCCTTATTTGGATGATATTCTATTGCAGCCCCTAAAAAAATTCAAAAATCCAGTCCATTGCCGTCAAAATGCGAAAAAGTTACGGAAAAACGATTATGGGTCAAATTTTTACTCCTTTGTCACCCCCATGTGAATTCCCTCAAAGAGTAGGAGTGGAAAATTTAGGTCTGTTAGCGAGATTTAGGCAGAGTTGCTTAAATTGCTAACAGAATATATTCGTTATACTATATTTCAAATTTGAACTTGATCAGCCTACTTGTTCAACTAGACGCCCTATTTAGACAAGACATTTTGCGGTCATTAATTAATGTTTGAAAGCTTAGTTTTAGTGATACATTTTGAATGCAAGAATATCTATATCTATGCTACCTATTGTGTTTATCTGAAATTCCTTTTGAGTATTCAAAACCTTCTGAATTCAAATAAAGCATTCATTTTGATCTGTTTACGGGTAACTAGATATTAATTATTTATTTTGGGTATTTATTAATATATTAATTAGCGATTTGTAGATGTTTACGCTTACCGCATTTGTGCATATCAATCCAATTTACTAATATGTATACCTTTGAAACGTTGTGAAACCCAAATTAAATCGAGAGCCTCCGCTTCGTTGCGCAACCTGAAGAATCTACTTAAATTCCATTCTAACCTTTTAGTTGCTATGACTGTAAACCGTAAAATGCAGTAATTTACACTAGATAGAAGCGATATTTATTAGATGGATAATTAAATAATGTATTTATTAGATAAAACGCTGCTTTTATTCTGTGAATTTGGTTCATTATCTTCTGAAAATGGCTCCTAAATTATTTATTCCCAAAACACGTCTGGACTTGGCTAAAAATTTGAGTGGTAGTTAATTTAGATGTAAATTTATCGTTAGATCAAAATTTAATACTCTGATTGTTAATCAACCCCACCCTTGCACACTTAGATATATAGATTTGTGTTTTTATTGTATTTTTATACATATAAGAAATCCACAAAGTAATATGCGTCATTTACCATATATGGTAAATATGATCACTCATCATGTCCTTGAAACCTAATGCAAAATAGAAAATTCGATGTGGCGAGAAGAACCGCAATGGTCGACTTACTATACGGTAATAAAACATTCTATAGTCCACAGTAGGAATTTAAGGGGAAATAGGGTAAAATTGTTATTCTCTTGAAACTTGAATTCGTGGTTACCACTGAATTCAGAATATCAAATAACCTACTAATGCATTATTTCATTTGATCTAAGAAATAATTTGGTTGTTATGACTATTCAAAGTATTAGATTTTTGACAATTGGAATTTCTATTTTGCGGTTATAGAAAGTTACTAATGCTTCATTGCAGATTTTGAGAACACTGTTCTTGAGGCTAGATGTCCCCGGTGAATCCAATAATTCGATTAATTATAGTGCATTTTATTTAGTTAGTTTAATGTATTAGCTATAAAATGTCGAAAAGAAATCGACTCTAGCTCTTATACTTTTATTATTATTGAATTATTTGTGAAGCTAGAATTATTATATATTTGTATTACGATATATGCATACGGTGAATTGAAAATTGAATTCAAGATTCCAGCGAATTGGCTTGTAATCAAGTGAGTTTGGATATTTAGAATACTTCTATATACTTACACCTTGTGACCCTATGATTTCTTTAAGGTGACATCAACTTTCAATTCGAAGTTAAGCCGATGACTTGGCAAAATTTGAATAATTTCCAAATTTTGCCAAGTCATCGGCTTAGCATTGAATTGAAAGTTGATGTCACCTTAGAAAAATCATAGGGTCGCTAGGTGTAAGTATATAGAAGTATTCTAAATATCCAAACTCACTTGATTACAAGCCAATTCGCTGAAATCTTGAATTCAATTTTCAATTCACCGTATGCATATATCGTAATACAAATATATAATAGTTCCAGTTTCACAAATAATTCTATAATAAGAAAAGTATAAGAGCTAGAGTCGATTTCTTTTCGACATTTTATATCTAATACATTAAACTAACTAAATAAAATGCACTATAATCGATAGAAATAATGGATTCACCGGGGACATCTCGCCTTGAGAATGACTTCTCTTTTGAATATTCTGTTATACATGGTTTAATTATATATATTAGATATCATAATAACAGTTGAGTATAAATTGATTATGGGATGTGGCTAACGGAAAATATACGATTCGGACAATAAATTCTTGCTTGGTCCCCCTCCTTCAAGGTGATGGGAAATATCGTGTCCAGGCTCATGCGGGGTTTTTTGTGTGTTTTAATATAAAGTAGACATATTTAACTTTAATATAAACCAAATTCCAGATTCCCAAAAATTTGCCCACAGATATTTTCTTTTAACCGTAGACTGCCGGTAGGATTTTCAGGAAAATAACTTAACCTGTAGTTCTTTGTATATAATATGTAGAACCTATAAATTTGAAATCCAACAAGAGCACAATAATATATTAATATTACGAAATTTTTGAAAAGATTTATTCGAGGATTTAGACAAAAAGTGATGACACATACTTTCTCTATAAATCGATATAACGCCGTTAATATATAAGTAATCCTTTGTAACTAAACAGGAACAAATACGACTATCTTATTAGTTATCAGATGTCAAATTTGAAGAATTCTGCATCAGGAAACTAAAGTTACGTCATTTTCATAAAAATGATAAATCTATATTTGATGAACCATGGATTACGAAAATATACATATATTTGAGTTATTTCTGTCACAACTCTACATTAGTCCACCCAAATATCCTAAAACAGATAAGATTAGTCTAATATCTTCTTATGGGTATTCCAAAGGTGAGATTTTCACATTTCTTATCTACAAAAGTAAAAGGGTGGCAAGTGGAGGAGTTCACTTTATGCTACGTCATCATAACAAATTCTGAAAATTTTGATTTTTTGATTGAAATCGATTGAGAATACAAAACCATGTCTAAATCCGAATTTTCTAGAAATTTGAATGATTAGATCGACATGTTTCCCTCCTGACACAACGTGTATCATTTAGGCAGTCTACAGTTAATAGTAATTAATTATTAAGATAAGTGATTCAAGTACAAATTATACTCCTTCAATTAAAATTATTTCTTATGGATAACAAGGAAGCTTTTGAATTCCTTAACTCGAATCCAGTGAGTTATGGATTACAATGAATTAGAATCTGACGAATATTAAATTATTCGGTGTCAATTTGATGAATTAAAGTTTAGCAGGGAGCTAAACAGTCGGAAAATTAGTGGAAACATACTTTTTACATACTGAGATCCCAACAATATTGTCAAAACTAGGTTCTACTAGCTCTAAAACCTAGGTGATGTAATATTCTTATAAAATAGTTTCTAAATCCGCGAAAAGGCGAGACGTAGATTACTTAATAACTTTGAACCATATATATTAGGATTTTTGAAAAAATTATACCTTGTTCAAGAAATATAATCAATAATCATGGGTGAACAATAAAAAATTTGTTAGCAAACCTAAAGTATAATTTATGACAGAATTGACATGGATTGTCTAGAACTACGTTTAGGAGACTACGTACATCAGATTGATAATGCCATTCAGTTTGCAGCTACCGATAACCCTATATGTCAATAATACTTCATTAGAGTCTATCTAGCATAGTTTTCCTATTCCCCCTTACACCCCTGAAATTCCCACTGTGTAGTCCTATCTCATAAGATTAAGTTAACGCGTAATGCCCTAATACTAGAAATTGGCAATAATAGCCCACTGTGACACCAACCGCTTCGCGTTGGGTGTGTGGTTTATACACTTCTAACATTGATTATGAAGCGTAGAATTATTAGGCCTAAATAGTCAAATTTAATTAACGATGTGAAATTTAGTGATTATGTCATCATACGACAATGGGCATGCATAGTGGCAATCTGTTATGACCAACGTGTCCGCATCATTAATGTCCATCTTCTTTTAAATTTTTAGATTTCTATCTCTTGGAGGGCGCGAATTATGTACAATTAAGTGAATTTACAGAATTCTCGAAAAGTGGCATTGACGGCATAACATGTCGAGGTATGATAAATTTTGATTGGAAACCTCAACTTGTTGGCGGGTGCCAAAAGTTACCCTATATACCAAAATAGTTGGAAACCGTCCACTTTCTTTAATCAACTCATAAGGGTGTCCCTTATTAGGGAAAAACCGGAAATTTCGCTCCAAAAGACAACTTAAATTATTTATTTTTTTGTACCAAACACTACCGAAGGACCATAACTAACGTTTGTATATGGTTTTGAGCCACGTCCAAGCGTATTTTCAGAGTTATGAGCTATTTTGAACAGCGTATCACTGGTTTCTCCACTTTGAACTATTATCAGTACTGTATTCCTCAACAATGGTAAGATTGGTGGTATCATTACTCTATCCTAGCAATCAATGACGAAAATAAACAACAATTGATCAAAAAAAAATCGCAAAAAGTGAAAATCTAAAAATTTATGGTCTATAATCTCATTCGAGGGTACGTTTTGTTGTCCATTTTCTTTCTCAGGCACCCGAGCAGCTAGAATCAACATTTACTTCTCAAAATGCTCGCAATACCCGACTTCCTATACGTACATAATACATTTTGGGACCCTAATACCCTCCGTTTTCAAAATGATCCCTATATGGGCATGCAATGTGCCCAATTTTGATGACACAGCAAAATTTATATCAACGAAAGTATAAACTCTAGAGTTTAGCTCTAACCATCTATTCACATCAATATCCTACTACAAACTCATTGAAAGTACAAATGAGACTCATAATCAAATGGTCACTCTTCTATAAATTTACATACCCATATATGGTGGTGTCATTTCAGAAATGAAACCATGAACTTTGAAATTAAATAATAAGCTAGAGCTTAGTTCCAACTTCCTAGTAACATCAATAATCCATTTTAAGTTAGATGGTATAGTTATCGAATAGTACTTCGTAATTAAATCGTCTGGGGTTTCTTTGCGGCCTTTTTCTCAATATAATATAAATGCCGGTGTTTGGGGGCTAATGTCACGGAGTTTGACGAAATCAAGATAGGTTAAGAGCTCAAAATTTTTCTACAAGTTCTATACCACTAACATTTAAATTCGAGTTACTCGATAAGCAAAAAACACCATAATTCTACTAATAAGAGAGAAACAATCTCAAAACTAAATAAATATTCAAAAATCCCTACCTCAGACGTTGTCCCCTTCATATTCGTTGAATAAATTTCGAAATCACATTCTACAGACAATCGCTTCGAAAGATTATGCTTTTATATAGTTGAATTGAGCTTGAGAACATTCTAGAACAATCTAGAAACTATATAGAAGCTTGACACAATCTATGTTATATTGAATAGACGCACATAACTGTATATTAAAAGAATCCATACCTAGACAAAACAATTCAATATGCACTTGAATGAATAAATTCTTGGCTATTTTTAGGCAGATCAACTTCTGAGGTTACTTGGAAGTATTCAGAGAATCTATAGACATGTTCTACAGTGATTTATCAGTTTACTATAAGGGACACCCATACAAACAAATACAGCACACATATACATATATTTATGTATACATTCAACTCCTTAATAGAGCCACCTCGTGACCAGGTTGTTTTGACCCGATTAATTAACTCCTTTTTTCGAAAAATTTGAAATTTTCAATAGTTGACCTTAAGCGGAGAAACCGATTAATCGAAAATATTTTAAGCCAAACTGTAATTCTGTCCTATAAATCCCATGAAATTTTGACCCGATTAAGCGGAGAAACCGATTAATCGAAAATATTTTAAGCCAAACTGTAATTCTGTCCTATAAATCCCATGAAATTTTGACCCGATTAACCGGTTGCACTATTAAGCGGAATTGACTTATATACAGTTTTGTGTTTTAATAGTATATATATATATATATATTAATCAAAATAATGGCGGCTGGACCCATAAATGAGAGAAATCAAGATGCTACCATATATGTTGGTGGTTTGGATGACCGTATTACTGAACCTTTACTATGGGAATTCTTTTTACAAGCTGGTCATGTACAGAGTGTACATATGCCGAAAGATCGTATTACTCAACAGTCTCAAGGATATGGTTTTGTGGAGTTCTCAACAGAGAAAGATGCTGATTATGCAATTAAAATAATGAATATGATTAAAATCTTCAATAAACCAATTAGAGTTAATAAACCATCTGCACATCACAAGAATCTAGATATTGGGGCTAATCTATTTATAGGTGAATTTTTTTATTTCAGGCTACTTTTTAATTAACTAACGACTTTTATTTTTTAAAGTGCATTTATGTTTCGTCTAAATTTTGTTTCATAAATATTGGCACTAACCATAGGCGTATAATTCGGGGGGCGAGGAGGACGCCGCCCCCTAGATTTTTATGCTGGGGGGCGGTCCATACTACCACCCCCCCACTATTTGTTTTTTTTTTCTCCAACGAGTATTAAAATATTAACACGAATCCTCAGTATTTGAAGGAAACTAAAATATTCATAAAGTAATTGATGCCAACCCATTATGAAAAGCCCAATTAAGTTGAAACCATTTGTACGAAGGTGTTTACTAAAAACCTAACTGGTTCTTTGTGAATTGTATATTATCCGAACAATTTTAATCGATCCCAACGAGTTCGGATAATCGATGTTGTACTGCATAAACATTAGTTATCTCAGCTTTTTGGATATGAAATTAATGGAAAATCGTTATTATAAATATTTTATCTCGCCCCCCCAGATTTTTGTGATTTTAAGATAAATTATACTCCCATGGCACTAATAATCACAGTGTAGTTTTGCTATGATATTTATATTACCTTAATTTGGTATTGAAACGCGTGCTCAATTTAATGTGTTTAAAAATTTTTAGTGATGTAGGATAGGGTGTATAATTTTCTTGGATAAGTTAAGCTAAAACCCCCTTAAGGTTGTGGTAAAATATTTCTAGACGAGTCCAGTAATCGGAAGCTGATTCGCCCTCACCTCTGAAATGATTCGAATAGATGTCAGGCCCGGCACACCTTAGTTGATTCTTGAGTTGTAATATTATCGCAAATTAATATACCCTGCCCTACCATAACTATTTGTACACGTAATTTGTACATTGAAATTAAAGATTCTAATTTATCCAATAGCCATTTTGATTAAATTAAATAAACCTGCATAAGTCAATACACTGAACGATTAAATAAAAATTTAATCGTTCAGTGTATTGACTTATGCAGGTATACTATATCAAAACGGGTCGCCGGAATAATACCCTAATTTTAAGTTGGAATAATACCTAATATATTTTCGAATTAGGAATAAGCCCTAAAAGCATTGAAGCAGGAAGATCTAAAAAGGCAGAAGTAGGTATAAGACTTAAAAAAACGGTGTCCACGCACAGGAATGTTTAAACTCTCACAAGCTTATCGAATTGCGTTTATATAACCTCAATTATACAATTGAAACAACTCCGGTATGGCATAGGTTATATGTAATTAATAGGCTTCTAGAACAAATTCTTGTGGCTAAGAATAGATACTTTCAATGCTAGAGTAAAGTGCGTCTATCCTGTATAACATACTTTATATGTTTTCGGAAACAACATTGTACAATGTTCTAGAATGTTCTAAATCAATACCCTACATCTATTATGCCTACTCTTTCCGTTGCCTCAACTCAATTAGCGTTTAATGACCCCTAACAGCCAATATTTAATTTTGAAGGCTCCGGAGTAAAAGTAAGTCGATATTTTCGTGAAGTTTAATATTTTTGGTTACTATCTCTGTGTTAATTGCTTAATTTCGGTGAAAAAAATCTGAGAGATTTTGAGATAAGTACTATTTGTTGTGTATAATTTTTTTTGAGTCTTAATCGATTGTATCTTTCTCAAAAAAGTCCTGCATTTAGTCCGGCATCTGGTCATTCAAAATATTCCCAGAAAAATGGCACGGAGGGGTTGTAATCATCTGGAAAATTGTTTTATACGATATTGAACTTTACCATATACCTTGAAATAGATTATTGATAACTCTAGGAACTTAGAGCTAAGCTCTCGCATATTAATTAATCTCGAGGTTTATGGTCACATCACTAAAATGGCACATCCATATATGGGCATGGGAATTTGTAGACCAGTAACCATTTGGTCACTTGTCTCTTTAGTTCTTCCTTTGAGTTTGTAATGGGTTGTTGATATGAATAGAAGTTTAGAGCTAAGCTCTAGAGTTTATACTTTAGGAGAGAAGAAAATTGCAGCGTCATCAAAAATGGTCACATTGTATGCCCATATATGGATCATTTTGAAAACGGTGCGTGTTGGGGTCACGAAATGTATTATTGACGGAAAGGAAGTCGTGTATTGCGAGTACTTTGAGACGTATTATTTGTTTCAAGCACCTCGGGGGTCTGAGAAAGAAAATTGAGAACGTACCCTTGATTGAGATTATAGGCCATAAAGGTTCAGATTTTCACTTTTTAATTTTTTTTTTAATCAATTGTAAATTATTTTCGTCAGTTATTGCTCCTAAAGAGTAATGATACCACCAATCATACCATTGTTGGGGTATAGAGTACTTGGAATCGGTCTAAGTGGTGAAACCAGTGATCCGCTGTGCAAAATTGATCATAACTTAGAAAATACGATTGTAAAAGTTTCAAAACCATGTACGAATGTTAGATATGGTCGTTTTATCTTGCTAGGACCAAAAAAGAAAAATCGGGGTATGTTATGTTTTTAAGGTAATTTACGATATATTTCTATGCGTGGACACCCGTATGAATAATACCTAATGCTACTGTATATGTATTCCCGTTGTTATTCTGAATATTCTGTAAGCTAATAACTTCTATTCATCAACAGGTACTTATTGTGGTTTGACCAGGGCCGGATTAACCCATGGGCAACCGGGGCAACTGCCCCTGGGCCTCCACCACCAAGGTTGTACTTCATTTTTCATGGACAATTGTAGTGGAAGGAGTTAGGGGCAGGGACGTCACCACGGGGGGGCATAGGGGGGAAATGCCCCGCTGGTATAAATCCTCGCCCCGGGGCAATGCTCTTCTGCTAAAATATATTGAACTATTTTATTCCTCTGATTCATTGATGCTATTGAATTCAATCTAATGAGTTCACACTTTCCAATGCATTTGAGTCATATGCCTGTAGGAGGCTCCAATTTTCCCCTGTACATTGGTCAAGATCCCAAGACACCTCAAAAAATTTTCTCGCTCGATCGTCTATAATGTAAATATCCACTTTATTGAAACGAATTACACTTACCCCAAAGCATTTTATTATGTGTGTCAAGATATACATAAGAACATGTTAATTATTCTTATTAAGTTTGACATACGATAAATCAAAATAATCACTTAGGAACGCAGATAATATTGAAATATATAGTTTGTATAGAGAATCGCTTGTACGTTTGAATAGGGTATTAAATTACACAAAACAAAATGCTCCATTTTAGGGTTCAGGCATTTTTCATGTTTTATTCGGCACACAATCAATAATTTATCCAAGCTAGTAATCCATATACAAATTTAATACATCCCTTACGCCTGTACAGAAAATCCAAAATGGTTGAAATCCCAGTACGGTTGGCAGGAATGTAATGGACTGTTAGTAATCTAGATAGTCCTTGTAGGATATTCCTAGTTCTTTTGGCAACTTTTGTTCTTACTTCTAATCAACTGTTTTACAAACCCAATACACCTTTACTTTAGACCTGTTACCTGTCAAAATTGACTTTTTACCTTCATTATAGCTAGTAGTTAAGGTGTAGTTTATGCTTTGGGTTGCAAAATTCTTGTTAATGTATTGATTTTTGTATGCTACTTTTGATACTTTGCAGGACTTTAACTAGAAAGCTTCGTCTTTATCGCCTAGTTTTTGGTAACGTCAACTGCTAGATCTAACACCAATATAATGTTTTGCTCCCCTGGCAATTTATATGCCCCCCTATGTGAAAAATCCTAGCAAATGTCTGGTTAGGGGCTTCCACAAAACTGGTTGCCCCAGGGCCTCCACCTCTTTAAATCCGGCCCTGGGTTTGACACTTAAATAGTTTTTCTTCTACACTTTTGGCTAGTATATAACATACTACAACGATAAATTGAACATACTCCATATAGTATTATAATTGAAAACATTTTATTTATTCTGTGTCTTGAATGTAGTTTTCAATAGTAGAGGGGAAGAGATCAAATTCTTTGAATTATATATGTGGTGACTATTGATAGAAGTATAAAATATCGCGAAGTAGATGGAATAATTTGCCTGAGTTGTACCAGCCAAAAGATGTGCATGTCATGGATTGGCAAAGATTAACTCTACTTGAAAGGACATGCTAGAGGTTACTAGAACTTTAATAATTCTAAATCTGAATACAAATCGATGCTATTCTCTGCAAACAAAATAAGCCCGCAGCAGGATCAACTACTGATATTTAAGAGATGTGTTTAACAATGATTGTCGCTGTTCTTCCATAGGAGCTTTAATTATTAATTAATAACTTATTAATAACTTATGACATATATGCCCTGGGGTCCAAGGTATAAATTGAAAAAAGTCACTTTCATTTTCAATTTAAATTTAAATTTAAATTTCACTTTCAATAGGCATTAAGAGATATATATCTATTAATAACTTATTAAAACACTTTAAAGTTCAAGTGTATATGAAGGCGATTATATCTTCATAAATTATCTTCAACTTCTCAAGAAGTAAGTTGAAGATACAGTAAGTTGAAGATGCCGAACTCTTATTTGAGTCTCCTTTCTCCCATAATTACCGAATTTTCAATGAGAGATGCTAGTGGAGGAGCAGTAGATTTCGCAACAGATCTTTTATTATCGAAACTCATCGACAGTTCATTTTGATGCAACTTTCAGAGTACGTAGTTGCTCATATATTTTATCAGCTCTTTACTTTATTTATTCAGTATAAAGGACACTCTGTTTCAGCAGTTCATATACACATGACATTCAAAAATTAAGAATTGTATACAGTGGTACGTGACCTTCGTTATATAAGGCCTTACCACTACTCCGAACCATGGATTACCTAAAGGCCATTGATAAATAGGTGACTTATCTTTATCTTAATAGCTAGTAATGACAAAACTGGGAAATGCATTATAATTATATAGGAAGTTAGGAACATGATATCAGGCATACATAACACCCTTTAGAATAGTGATATATCACCATTTGATTACGTAATCGTTATTTTTCGTGGGAATTATCGTGTTTTTATAGCCTGCTTTAACATTTACAATGTATTATCAATGAATAGGAAGTTACCAATTGCGGATACATCAGTACTAGCATAGTTTACCTAAATCGATAGTTTTTCAGTTATAGCTCAATTTAGGAAATATACATTCCCTGGCAACCGAGGAATGTGTCAACATTCCATTTATAATTTCGATATATTTCATTCAACGAGTTATGGAGATCCTGCTGTTCCAATTTTGAACATTTATAACGCGTTTAACATAAGTAATTCTTTCAATTTCATCTTAACCACTCTAACAATTAAATTAGGCCGATCGTTTGCTTTTTGGTTTCCTATAAGAGCAGAGGATATCTCCTCCAATCTAGGATTGCATGTAAATTTAATGAATAAGTCTGGTTTACCATATTTCCTGACTATAGACATACTGTCCTGCTATAGCTCAAACATTTGTCGAGAATTACTTGTGAAGGAAGAAGGCAATATCACTTTACGTCCCAAATTTCTAGGTTTAGAATCGCCACCAGAAATAGCATCAGCAAGGCCACTCTATAGATCTACTCTAATCTTTTGCTGACTGCACTCCCTATAGCTCAGTCGCTGTTGCGCCACTTTAGTAAACATATCCACAAGTACTGATGTAAGATTCTGCCAAACATGTGTAGATAGCTCAAATCACTTCTAACCATCAGACGGGAAGATTAATGCTCCAATGCAGTCACATCTCCTTTCCCTCTGCTATGAGGGATTTTCAGATGTCAGCCATTATCTCCGGAGGGGAACAAAAGTACATAATGCAAAGAATCATACTCGCAATTGCACTTGGTTATACGCTGTAAACCTCCTGTACGTGGATGTAGCATAGTGTCTCTGCTGCTAAGCCTTCTGAATACCAGTCTCCGGGCATGATAACGGCTACCTCGGGGGCAGCAGGGGCGTTATAGCGTCTGGGATCTGGACTATAAGCCGGTTTTAAAATGTCCCATGAAATATGACAGTATTTTTTACACCAGAGCCTTCAAAATTAATTTGGGAATTATACAGGACGAAAATACAAAATCGTGTAAAATAAATAACTAATTTAGGTATGTTATAGTAGACTTAGAATAATAAACATTCTGCAACAAGTAAACTATATTCCCAGACAATATAGATTTAGTTATATAGGATATACTCCAAATACCTTATTCTAAAAATATCTGTAAGAAGCCAATGATAAATCAATTTTCGATTAAAGTTAGTTACTAATGCCTGTATTTGATCGTTACTACAATGAACGACAGAAATACAAGGTGATCTAATTATATTAGTAGATAATTCAAAATGTTTAACCCACTTGCTTTCCACATAATTAATTACATTAAAATCGTCTACTTTTACATCATAGATAACACCGTACTTCCTCACTAGGGATGTGCATTTGCTGATCGCGTTTTCATTAACTTGGTTCATCATGATTGGGATTTCCTAAATTTCCTCGCATAGAGATCTCCACAAATTTCCATTTCCCTTACCTTTGACCACTTTCGAAAGAGTGTTATGACCTGTTATTTAATCGTTGGGATATCATCTGAAGTTGTTCCATAGGTCTTGTATATCGTGGTCAGCATTGACACGACAGGTTGATAGTGATCGTCAGTATAGATGATCTTATCATCCTTCTCTAGGGAACCACTAATTAAAGAGAGAATAATTACGTATAATGGAAATTATTAATCGAACATTAGAACAAGATCAACTGTGTATTATGTCTGAATTTAACTGTCCATAGCTAATTGTTAAAAATGTGGTTTATTCCTCTGCTATCATCTAGTGGACCTATGACATCATATAAAATCGATTCTTCCAATTCGAAGTCTTATTCATTGTTGTTCTGCAGGATATTAATGGTAGACAAGCCTTCTTGATGCCGGAACTCTCTTCCCCACATTTCCGTTAATGGAGCTCATGAAAAGCAGATTCTGTCTGAGTAATTTGGACCAATGCTCCCCAATCCGACTCTCCATTTTAACATTTTTCTAAGTGGATAATTTCATAAATTCCTTTTGCTTTTCATATTACAAAATTCTAACTGTTTCAGAATCTTATTTTCAACTAACCCGGTAAGAACGAGTCTTTCCCTTGGTCGTACTGCATAATATCCCCTTTGTCGTAATGTATAATGACTCTTTCTTGTGTATAATATCAGGTAATCGCTTTTCGAGGTAAATCTCTTGAATACCTTCTTAAGTCTTAGTCTTGAGAGTGTGTACTACACCATATTTGCTCAGGTACGTATTGTTAATAAAATGTGTTTATGGCAGTTCTCACTCTTATGTAAATCGCATCTGAGGTCCATTCTTATAGTTCTCCACGTTTTAAACGAAGGTGGTATTGGTTGTGTTACTTTTGCCTTTTAGGTGGGAAAGGCGCTGTCATCTGACATATATGGCAAGTCTACCATTATAAAGTCATTACGATTGTTTGACTTAATTACCGTACGACTTCGTTGCATTGTTATTCAGGGTGTTATCCAGGCGTATTGAGCGCTCCTAAAGGAGAGTAATTTGGATGGATTTTAATCTAGGCGTACAAAAATCGTGTCTAGGCGTACAATATCGAGAGATGCTCCCATAGACTTAATACAAAATGTGCAAACTAGGCGTACATAATGAAAAATGAACGAGCTCAAACTAAATCTAGGCGCGCAGAAATTTTGTCTGGATGAAAGCCTGTTGTTATTATATTGGTTAGAAAATTGTACATCACTTCGACTTACACGAAAGTTTGACACAAGTTTATTTAATTACAATTTCCAGCCCTTTGAAATAAGATTATTTGCGTATTATTACTATTATATGTATCTAGCGCACTTCGCTTGCTAGGTCGCTTCGCGGCAGAACAAAACCACAAACCAACCGCTTTGCGGTTGGTGTGTGGCATACACTTCTAACAATAATTATTAGCGTAAATAAGGCTAGAATGGTCAAACTTTACAATGTTAATTTTTATTGATTACGTCATCCATCATGTGGTATTCAGTAAGCATATTGACAATCTGGTGGGACCAACGTGCCTGCATGATTAATGTGCAGGTTTTATTATTTTTCGAGATTTTAATACCTGTAGATTAGTGTTTCTCAAACTTTTTTAGTACAGCGCCCCCTGTCAACAATTTACCCTCGATACCGCCCCCCCTCCACAAAGTCTCAATATTACATTTTGAATTTGTTTAACAAATCCGTATTTGATTTAATGAATCAGCACTATAGTCTACATTTCTTTACTATTCATTTATTCGATCGAGTTTATCAATTCTATTCGGTTTAGATTTGTGCGTATTTATATTGAAATTATAGAGAGGACTGGCTTTCGTTAATCAATACAATAGTAATTATCACTGTTAAGGCTCTGTTCAGTGCAGTTTATATAGTTTTTGTTAGTTACTTAATATTTAGGAATATGTTATCGCTGTTTTGACGTGAGATCGTATTTCTGTTTCGTGTTCTGTAACCCCTTAGCGCCCCCTTGCTGGATCGCCGCCCCCCGGGGGGCTGTACGGCCCACTTTGAGAAACACTGCTGTAGAAGGTTCAAAAAAGTGAATTTTAATGCTTCTCAAAATTTGACTTAGACTTCATTACTTGATGAAGAGTAAGAATTTTTATTGAAAATAATCGGTTCGCCAAAGTTACCCATATATGCCAGAGGTCAGATTTCGAAACCGTCCAGTTTCTTCTACCAACTCGGAACATATATAAATATACACTAGATCTCTGCGCGGTGCGGGTTAATAAATGCGGGTTGCGGGACCAGCAATCAACAGGTTCTTGCGTTCACGGATTCTTCTTGCTGGAGGTTGCGGGTCAGAGATTCTTCGTTCAGGTGCCAGTGTTCTTGCAAAGCCTCGCGCCAGTGTTCTTGCAAAGCCTCGCGCCAGTGTTCTCGCTAAGCCTCTTTTGTATGCGCAGTGTCCCATATTGTTACATTGTGTTCCTCTATAGTACCTAGAGATGGCAGAAGTTTTTCGATCGACTGCATTGTTTAGTATAATTATTCCCTGATCCAGTATGAGCTACAAGGAATTTGCTGTTCAAATATCCTCCCAAAACGGACTTCCTTACTCTTTAAGGCTGTAAATATTTTGTGCTCGCATTGCTCGCCCGAGTGTGTACTCCCTATTATATACTCCTGGCTAGAATACTGGTTAACACGGGTTGGTGCTGGTTATTGTGAGTCAGGTGCGGGTTAGTATGACTTCATTTAGTTATAGCACTGTCTTGCGGGGCGGAGCGGATTAATTACCTATAGATGCGGATGTGCGGGACCCGCATACGACCCAGCTAAGGTATTATACACACTGGTTTGTGTTTTATAGTATATATGATTAGAAATGAAATACCGCACAGAATATTAAGCAAAGGTCTATTGAAAGCAGCGGCCACATTCACTAAGAACTTAAGTATTAAGATCAATCTTGAGTCTTAAGATCAATCTTGAGTCTTAAGATCAATCTTGAGTCTTAAGATCAATCTTGAGTCTTAAGATCAATCTTAAGACTTAAAAGATCGATCTTATGACCTAACTTAGAAATAACTTTATGGTAAATATGATTAGAATAGAGCATTATCCTAATTAAATACAAAACTAATGTATTAATTAGTTATGTTAAGTGTTTATATACTATTATTGATCTAGTAAATATTTTTTTCTTAATTTTTCTTTTTGAGCACCAGTTGAGGCAATTAATGTCAAATTATAGGCACAAAGAAGAATGAGTCCCCACTCCTGTAAGACATAGCTTCGATTTATTTAGTTGTCCTGCCTGCACGCCGGCTGGCGAGTCTCTTATGATATCAGTGGTGCCAATATTTTTTGACTTTATTGGATTCTATTATGAAAATTCAATGTTTTATGTATGTAATCAATAATGATTATACACTAGTAAATATCAGGGGAGCGATATAAGAACCTAAACTAGAAGTAGGATTATATATGACCTCCTACTGGCTAAGTAGGAATAAGACCTTAAATATCAAACAAAGATAAGGAATCTTCCTGGCAACCAACACATCTATTGAATGTGATTAGGAATGTACTGTAAAAACTTATAGTGTTGAAATACCAATGAGTTCTTACTTACACTCCGATGAAATTTACTTGAGTATAATTGTTTATAATGAAAAATGACATGCATATTTTCATTTGTTAGTCCTATTATCATACTCCTCTCTTTTCATCTAAATGGCAGGATGATTCCATTGTTTTTAGCACTAATTGCAGAATAATGGAAAATTCTCTCGCTCGAGAGAGAGTGTTCAGAGATCGTAGTGATCCTTTGGAATTCTATGATGATCTAGAATTGGTGCAGCGTTACCGCTTCTCAAGGTCAGCAATATTAAGGATTAAAGAGATCATAGATGATTATCTTAATTCAACTGACTAGATCTCATGCTGCACATCCACATGACAAGTTTGTGTTTCTCTACAATTTTTTGCATCTGGGCTTTTCAGATTATTTGTGGTGATTGAGTTCACGTGAGCCAACCCTCAGCTTGCAGGTACATTAGAGCCGTTGCACTCGGACTACAATCGGTATCTTCAAAGTTAATTAGCATGCCCGGTTCTGCTGACAAAGCTACGATTAAGTCCCAGTTTATGAGCTCGCGAACCTACCGGCTTTCTTGGACTTGTAGATGGAACACATGTTCGTATTCAAAAGCCTTCTGAAAATGAGGCTGATTATGTAAACAAACATTTCTAACACTCCATAAATGTTCAAGCTATCTGTCTTACCTGATTGTAGATTTTCCGACATATTGGCAAGATTCCCAGGTTCAGTACATGACTCACGTATTTGGAAGCTCTCTCAGGTTGGAACATATTTGGAGAATAACTTCTTGGTTGGAGAGCATATCTTAGGGGTATATGCTGAAATCCTATTTATAACTCCATACCGGCAACCTGCTTCAAATGTCCCAGAGAATTATAATTTTTCCCGCAAAAAAACGCGTGTATTAATCGAGCAAACCTTTGGGAGGTGGAAGAGAAGATTTCATTGCCTTCACCGAGAGATCCGCATGGCTCCAGATAAAGTCTGCACTATTATTCTTGCATGTAATGTTCTTCATAATATGGCTATTATTTGGAAGCAACCCATGTTGGAAGATTCCATTATTGATCATCATACAAGTATGATGGATGAACCGTTCGCATTTGATTATACTGGGCATTTTGCTGCAAAACACTACAGGGATCAGTTTGTTTATTCATAACTTTAGTTGAATTAAGATTGTATTTAAACCAAGGTTGAACCCGAATACTGATATATTTGGTTGAACCGAATATTATTTGCCGAATAGTTGATATTTGGTTGCCAACCTGATATCAGTATTTGGTATTCGGTTGCCAACCTGATATGATATCACTATTCGATATTCGGTCTCCGGATCGAATATTATCAGTATTCGTATTCGGTTGACGTAACCGAATATTTACAGTATTTGGATTCGGTTGACGTAACCGAGTATTATTAGTGTACAAATTAATGTTACGGTATGGTAGAAGATTCCAATTTTTCGCGCTCCTAATTAATTTTTTTCCTAAAATCATATTCCAAAAGGAGCGTCTCGCGCTCCTGGATAATTCCCTGGTACTATTCGGTTGACTTAGGCAAATATTATCAGTATTCATATTCAGTTGACGTAACCGAATATTATCAGTATTCGTATTCGGTTACTCAACCAAATATCAGTATTCGTATTCGGTAGGGCAACTATTCATGAATACTGATATTCGGTACATTCTATACATAAGGCAATGATTCGCACTCAAATTTCTGGACCAGGGATTGATTAAGTATAGTCAACTAAATAGATGCAATTCAATTATTCTCGAAATAAATAATCCAGGGTGTTCTACTTATGTAATTGTTTTTTATAAAGGTGGTCATGTACAAGACGCATATTTTGGGATGCCACTTGGTCGAAATGACGTCACTGTATTATCTAATAGGCTAAATAAGCCAAACTTTAATCGC
This sequence comes from Hexactinellida sp. DTS-2022, assembly GCA_028753945.1. Taxonomy (NCBI): domain Eukaryota; kingdom Metazoa; phylum Porifera; class Hexactinellida; species Hexactinellida sp. DTS-2022. Next base: position 2,282,007 of record JAPNXP010000013.1, on the reverse strand, counting down.
ATGTAAAATGTTCAATTTCGCTTTCTAAAACAAATTGCTGTCACTAACCCATCTAGGAGTCATTCTACATAAAATATCTCAGAATCAAGTATGCAATGTTAGCACATACCTCTGTTGCCTTGGAAACGTGTTTTCAATGCTGAGGTCATATCTCGAGAAGTAATATAGTTACAGCTTAGTCAATGGATCCAATTTATAGCCCGTCCTCAACTTCCTTTTCTATGATAATACATGTTGATGCTCTATCTCCAACCAATTTTGAGCAGTATGTGTATAACCGTTTGAATGTATATTACAATTATCACAATTCTCAGAAATTTGTTGGAGATACATCAGACCTTCCATACAAAGGGGGGGAAATCATTGATTCTATACTTAATTCAAACGAGCCCACCAAAAACATTTTTTGCTGTAATGGTATCCAGTTTGTATCGAAAATGGTCAGAAATTGTGCGTATTTACCTTGTTCTAGCACCTCAGCAATTTATCTAAAGCCTATAATTACAGAACTAATTGGCGATATAGAAAATTGTGAATGTTATCTGCACTGATAACTTTCCTTTGAATGTTAGTCTTTCAAATTATTTTCACCAGATCATAAGACATTAACACCAGAAGTTATAAACCATTGTGATCTATATCGACCATAGTTTTTGTTATTCGATTTTGTACATATTCTAAAAACCATTTGGAGCAGTTGGCTCTATCTTAAAGACTATTAGCGAACATTTGTGTTTCCCAGGTTCGAAGATTTCAGTGTTCTTAATACAGCTTCTTTTCAAGACATCCGCATGTTGTACAAAACTGAACAACATTCTGTAGTTTAGCTTGTAACTCGACTAACTGCTAAATTGTGTTACCCTTCAGATTTTGAGAGACAAAATGTAAATCTTGCCTTAAAATTTTTGATGAGTCTACAGTCGTTGCTCTCACTATATTTTCGATTTCTCGTTGAACTATCAAATCAAACACAGCGGAATTTGTTACCTCATCCTTAATATTTGGAAAGTATTCAACGTCAATGTTCCAAATAAAGACATACGATTGAATGATGAATATTCAAAACTACTTGGATACAACGATTTTCGTTTTTCCTTTCTTTCTAAAGTAGTGGATTGGTTATACTGTTGGTCATAAGATCAGAGAAAAACGGGAAATTATCAGCACGAACCTTCACTTCTTTTAAGCATTCTTGTATGGCACTTCCTAGAATCGTTAATTTTCTCACTGAGAATAGACAGTTTCAATACGTGTTAAGCTCTCGATTACAGAATGATCCTCTTGAAGACCATTTTGGGCTCTATCGCATGATGTCTGGCGCTTAATATCACATAAGTTACTGTCAAATTCTGGTGTCTGAAAGACGATTGAAATTGTCACATGTATTAAAATTGTTTTCCCGAAGTACAGAGACAGACACAAGTGATTGTAGTTCACTAATTGATTTCTCGCGAATTTTGCAGGACATACCACTGGACCCGGGCACGAGTTAAATTTCTCCTTTGATTTAGATGATTACATGGTCGAAATGGATGACCTTTCTCGAATTGTTTTGAAAGACGAAATTTCACAGTCCCTTGTGTTCATCGCAGGCTATGCTGTTCATTCCTATATATAATCGACTTCAAAATGTCAAGTATGTTTACAATTTCTTACAGAAGATAAAGATATGCTTTTTGATATTCCGAAATTTCAATTAATCAATGTAATAGACCGCGGATCCCTCAAATGGCCATCTAATGTAGTTATGGATTCCATTGTTATGGTTTGGAGATGCTTTTCAATAAAGGACAGAATGAATCTTTCTTGAAATTGTTTTCAAAATGTCCTTCTTGTGAAATTCTAGTCCAACTATCCTTTACACTAATTGAACTAGACAGTAATGAAGAATGAAGAATAAATTGTCATAATTGCAGTACATTTGGTTGGGGTATTCTAACTAAATTGATAACAGTCACCAGCAACTGTATTATTGCTAACGAAGTGAAAAACGTAAATTAAGTTTTGTTGTCAAGAAGCTAAAATTGTAGGAAATTAAAGAAGTTCAAATTGAGTTAAAATAATGTATAATAAATTATCTGTTTCTAATAGTCCTTTCCTAGTTCATTGTGTTATGTACAGAACATGCAACTGTACATACGTATATCTGTTTTAATAGTTTTACGCTTCATAAATAAGCTACAGTACAATGATATATCAATCAAATAAACAAGTATTTGAATTGATTTAGTGCTTTTTAAATCCGGCCAGGTGACATAGACATAGTCCAAATTTCACATCCTGTGCCATGGCCTTATATTACGTAGGTCACGAATCAACTTATAATTTCCATATTTGTTGTTAGCGTAAAATTTCCAGCAATTAGAAATAATATACGTATGACCATACAGTCTGTTCTCTCTAAATGTCCACTTCTATAATAGTCCACTTATTTACTTGTCCAAATCAACTATTTATATATCTGTAATAGTCCATATTCTCTAATAGTCCACTATGGGCCAATTGCCCACTGGTGGACTATTAGAGAGAACAGTGTGTATTTGGATTAAATTTTCCTTAGCTACGCTGGAATGAATCAGGAATGTGCCAACATTCCATTCTCAAATTGTTTGTCTTTCCACCAGTGACCCCTCGTTCAACTCCACTAGTATGATTATGCACATACCACCCTCTAAAATGTGATTGACAAGATTTTTCTGAAATCTTCAATTTTAGTCGTATATCTCGAATAAACTCATCAAATCAAACTACGAATTAAATTCCTCTAACCAATTAATCATTTGTTTATTCTATAAATTTCTATTGCATGTTTTTCTTTAGTATTATTTTGATTCGAGCAATCTTTATGGTGCGATAAAATTTCCTGAGCTTCTAATGGGATAATTTAAATTTACCATACAAAGTACATTGTATAGCATTCTTCTTATGGGCACTTTTAGGAATATATTTATACACCACTAGATGTATTATTCTAATTGATAACTTTCAAGCCATAGAAAGACCGCGCATCGGTCTTAAATTGAGGCGTGACCGCCGAACCGTCTCAAAGCGTCCGATACCGAAATGCTCTTGTGTAGATATATACTATACACCTATATAAATTGGTGTGGCTTTGCACCCTCTACAGATAAATATTACAAATTGAGGTAATATTTTCAGTACTGGGCCACTAAGTATTAGTTGGCACTGTTAAAAAGACGAATGATGAATTAATCCTAGTTAGTCGATCTCCTGCATTTGATTGTCCAAAAACCTTCATTGCAAAAGGTCCAACAAACGGTAAAAAATTGATTATTTTGTAAATTGATTATTTTTCAAAAATTGATTATTTTTCAATTTTTAATTTAATTAACAATATATATATAAATCAATTGATCTAGAGTCCGATTAAAATCCAATCAATGCCAATTTTGGGCATTGTAATCGCTGCAAATACGGCAATCGATAATCTCAACATTCCTATGATTGGTTTTCATTTTGATTCTTGCTTTTCATAGGAAACTACAAGAAAAAAACATCCATTATTTTCTCCTGTGTTAAATATTTTTAGAACAAAATAGCAAATTTCATATTTATTATATATTATTGTATTCAAGCGAGTTCATCCCACACTTAAGTATTACATTAGGAAGCTTCGCATAATTTTTAGCAAATTGTTAATGGTTGTCCGATCAATTTGATTCAGCATGCTCCAATTTTTTTTCTGATCATGACTGTAAACCTGTTAATAGTTACGCGTTAATGCAGGTGCAAAACCTCTACGTATTTTTTATAATGACAATTCTTTCATGTAATCTATTTAATTAGGCAATTTGGATCCTGAAATCGATGAAAAATATTTATACGATACTTTCAGCGCTTTTGGAGTAATCTTGCAAACTCCCAAAATAATGCGAGATCCTGATACCGGTATTTCGAAAGGAATTGCTTTCATAAATTTTGCAAGTTTTGAAGCGTCTGACTCTGCTATGGAGGCATTAAATGGTCAATTCCTTTCTAATCGTGCCATTCGCGTCTCATACTCCTTTAAAAAGGATGGCAAAGGCGAACGGCATGGTACGGCCTCTGAACGCCTTTTAGCAAGTAGACAACCAGTTATCTTTGATGACAGACCCCATCAACATTTTTCAGATTCACCCTGTCCGATATACCTCCCCTCGCATCTGAATTCTCTTTGTTCTGATGTAACTCAAAGATCAACTATTAGTCATCCAATTTATGCCAATTCTGTATCAAATTTAGCATCATCATTCCCGATATTTCCTTCAAGACAACCCACGATTAATAATGAAAGTCAATTTGGCTTTCCATTTTCGAATACTCACTCTTTGGTTGCCTTGGATTCTAATGATAATCATTATTTTCAAGAATCAACCGTTCATAATACTTCAGATATGTATCACCAGGTACCATTTGTAATTGTTTGCTAATTCTACTGAATGGTTATTTGTTGATATACGATTCCCCGTTGAATGATTTGTCATAAACTTTTAGGAAATAGTACAAAATCTCGTCATGAATTTCCTATTTACTAAATTATTATGGTGCGTTTAGTATACACGTACTACTTTATAAACCACCAAAGTAAGTGATACATTAAGGGAATTTTTGCTAATTTGTATCCAACCAGGCACAGCTGTGGGCTATAGAAAGTTGGCCTCGAGAATCAATAAGGTTGCGGAACACTGCCTTAACTCCTGAAATATATTATATCAATTTAAATTAAGCTCATAATCCTTCAAATATAGCAATGTAGATATCGCAATGAGAAATTATATGTATGTTTACTGTTTAGGGTGTGAGAACTCGGAAGATAAAGGAATTAGTGTCAATATACTCTTCTCCTTTGAGTGTACCTACAATATTTCTATCATTACTGATTACATTACACCCTCGCTAATCCGAAAAGAGGTGTTCTGATTTTTTTTAAAATTCTGACTAGTGAATTCGTTCGGATTTGAGAAGTAATTCAATTTGTATAGGTCTGTTTCATCGTAACTTGACACGCATCGTAACTTGACACACACCATGGATATACATGTGCCATTGTAACTTGACACACTTATCGTGTATGTATTTGATTATCTCAAACCAATCCCTTGTTTCGTTTGTAATTCTGTATTATATATATATGTTGTATATATGTCTATATATATATATTTGGATTCACTTAATTAAATAAACGTTTATTTCTCTTTTACCCCTCGTTCGTTGTTTATTTCATCTCTATGAATTATATCGAATACGACAATCTAATACAATATCTATCCGCTGGAACCTACCCACTCGATGTTCAAGAAAAAGGACGATATGCACAGGCTAATTTCCGCAGAAGAGCGTCACATTTTCGAGTGAAAGATCAAAAGTTATACAAGGTTTGCAAATCAATAATATAACGAATTTAACATGTAGAAGATAATACTCTATTCTCCTTCTTTTAGATCATTATTAATAAAATGGGCGTTCCAGAAAGTTTAGAATACCCTCGTACAAGTTCTGAAATTCAAAAGATACAAGATGACAATCATATTGATCATCCAGGCATCAACGCTATGCAAGCATCAATTAGACAACAGTTTTTTGGGATAATATGTACAAGGATATCGAAGAATACGTGAGTTGTTTTCAAGGTTGCAACCGAATAGTTGCTTTCCGATCAACTAAGAATCGGTCGCTTACAGAAACCCAGTATTATTTGTCTACAAATACAAGTATTTGCTTCACCTGATAATGATATTTTGTTGAATATATGTTAGTTATCGGTTGACAAATTGTACTATTCGGTCAACCGAATAATACTATTTGGTCAACCGAATACTAATATCAGATCAGCAAAATATTATCATCAGGTAAGCCAAGCGAGTTTATTTGATGAGCTAAATGCATCAGGGTTCATAAAACCCAATAAACCTGAATTTGGGTAAGCGACCGATTATTTGCTAATCGGCAAGCAACTATTCGGTCAACTATTCGGTTGCAACCTTGGTTGTTTTCAAATTTGTGATTTTCTTACAGTTTATTTACTCAAAATATTGTCTTTTCTTATACTCTAAGATTATTCACTCAATTATGTCGAGGATAATTAGTTGGTAGTTGATTCTAAATGTTAAATAATATGAATCCCAAATGTAATTAGTCAGCTGTTAGTGATAGACTTATTTCAGCTCTATTACCCGTATCGTATGTTTCCTACCGCACTTTATTATAATTATTTTCAATTTTATGGAAATATTGATTAAAGCCCACCATACACGATGCAAGTTTGTTGCATGCAACAAGGTAAAGACAAGTTGCAACAATGTTGCATGTAATATGTTGCGTTTTCGTACAACCTGTTGCATTAAATGCGAATACTGCTCTATTTCCACCGTCAACATCTTAATATACACGATGCAACACTGGTCAGTTGCATTATACAATGTTGCATCGTGTATGGTGGGCTTATTAATGGAATAATGATAAGGAGACGCCGCGTCATGCCTCCTCAGAGAGACTCCTGAAACAAGGTTACAAATTTAAATTTTAATAAACAAATTAGATAGTAAAACTAGACTTTTCATTCACCGGAAAAAACACAAGAATTTATTACTGGCCTAACGTATTGGGCAATTGTTGCAACCCAATTAATTATATAATACTCTTCAAATAGGTAAGATCTTGTCATATATGTCAGATCACTTCTGCTAAGCTTCCCCAACCACAACGAGAACTCCAGCCAATTATCCACCCGAGAGACCATGGCAACATATAGGGGTGGATTTATTCACAGATATGCCTGAGAATGAGTTCAGTTACAAACACGTCCTCGTAATTGTATGCTATCTCAGCAAATTCGTCGTTGCTCGACCTCTCAAAACAAAAACAAGTTCCGAAGTTATTTCTGAATTGTTAAGTGTTTATCTCTTATTTGGAGTTCCAAACATTATACAACACGATCAAGGAAGAGAATTCATGAGCAAGGTGAGTCATTTATTCGGGGTACTTTGAGTTTTCTGGTGTCATTAAAAAAATCATTAAAAATCCATTAAAGTTTTATCAATTAATTAAACCTAACCTTTAATCAATAATTATTAATCAATAAAATGAAGTACAGTCAGGTCTGTTTATTGTGAACAAGGTTTCGTATGCTTAATATGAAGATTTTTTATTATGAACAAGCCCTATGGTCCCAATATAACAACTTACATAGGGTTTGTATTGAATTGAGTTCGCTTATTATGAAGTCTCTTTATTATGAACACAATTTTTGGTCTCTTGAATATTCATAATAAAAGAACCTGACTGTATATTGGGAATTGAATATTTGATATTTTCTTGTATGCTATACCCAATTAAATTAAATTATACTTGAAAGACAGTAAGCATACTCTGATTAATATATACACTAAGCAGCCAAATGTATTTGAACAACAGGAATTTTAATGCACAGACATTACTGGTCTGGTAACTTATTAACGGCTATCTAAACTATTCTGAAATGACTATAAATATCTTATTATAGATATACATTACAAAATATTGCGATTTCAATTAAATTTAGAAAAATTCCACGAAGTGGCACAAGTGTTTCTGCCACGTGCCACATGTGGCAGAAGTGGCACAAATGGAAATGTGGCTGAATCACAGTAGAAAATATTCGGATTGATTTGAAATTATGTACTTAGAGTAATTTAACCATGACGAATTCAAATCCGCTATCAGAATTAAAATATTAACATTGCAACTTAATGATCAATAATTAATTATTTAATTAGCTAATTATATATTTAATGAGTTAAACGCCTCAATAAAAATTTAAATTCAAAGATTTTGCTGTTTTATTATACTTTATATATCGTTTCATGTTAATAGCCATTTAATAGAATCTAGTAATGTTATTATGCTGTATAACCTCAAATGTATGAATACAAATTATTTCTGTTCAAATACTTTTGGCCGGTTAGTGTACGTATTATAATGTACGAGCCCTTCGGTCTCGGTCGCTTCGCGAAGGATCACTCTCTCACAAAGGTCGCTTCGCGACCTTTGTTCGTTCGTGTTAGGCACTACGCGATGCAATTAACGGCCGCTTCGCGGCCTTTCACTCCTCTAAAAGACAGAAATATTAATAATAAATAAGTTAACCTGTGGCTAGTATATTACACACACTACTTAACGCGCGCTTAAATTCATTCTGGGTTGTGATTCGTTAATGTAATCTGTTTGGGAAATGATGTGTTATGTATGTTATTCTCATTAGTTATTACTTATTAATTGTTAGTTAATAATATTATATGATATTGGCTCAATAATTCTTAATTAAGGTAGTTAAATTGATTATTTATCGAACTAACGTGACACTGTTTATTGTGCTAAATATACTTTGCACAATATTGAACTATCGTGACACTGTTTATTGTGCTAAATATACTTTGCACAATATCATTACGAATAATTTCCTAAATGTAACCAAATAGTTTGATAAAAATACTCATTATTCAACAGATAATTATATGTTTTGTTTTATTAACGAGCTAAAGTTTATTTTTGTGTAAGCAATTATTTCGACATCAAAATGAGCCGCAGTTTGTTTTTACTGGGTGCTCCTCCACCAATAATAGTGTATTCAAATTAATTTTGCTCTTAACTTATAATCTTTAATCAAAGGAATTCGATGCGTTCCACCAACATCTCGGAGTTGAGAACAGACATACAACTGCTTACCATCCGCAGAGCAATGGCCTTGTGGAATCCCACAACAAGATATTGAAAAGGTTCGAATTATCACTTATTAGTATAGGTTTTCTAATCAAAATATATTTGTAACTATAGAAACAAATTCCATGTTAATTGATCTACTAATACAATGTAACACATTATAAATAATGGGAAGAAGATACTTGGTACAGTTTTTTCTAAAACTCATCCATAAGTGTCTTACTATTCAGCTCTTTTAAAAATTTTGATGTATGATTCAAGATTTATTATTTATATCTACCATAGGAAGATTAAGAAATTAAAACACAACTCAGATGGTACATGGCCCAAAAAGTTACCCTTCGCTTGTTTGGCTACAAATACCAAAGTAAAGAGAGCCATCAAATTTACATCTTTCGAGTTGATGTTTGGGCGCAAATGCGATTCTGTTCGCTTACTAAAACTTAGTAATAAATTCGATGTTTACCCACAATTAACAAACGATGAATTGTCTGTTGATGATGATGGTGATGATGTTGATGTTGATGTTGATGACGATGTTGATGTTGATGTTGCTCATGAAGATCCATTCGCCGTTGTTTTCGAATCAACCGATTATTGGGGTAATGAGCTAAAGTCTATTCGTCAAGAGAATAAATTCCAGGCACGTATGAATATTAAAGTTGAACAATCGAGACAAAAACGAATCTATGATGCAAAAGTAAAGAAGAATAGGTAATTTGGGTTGATATTTTAGATCATTATTTGAATTTCGCACTTATCAATAATGGATTATTATATTTAGATCAAACATTCAACAAGGTGATCTCTTTCTTGTTCGAAATGTTCAAAGAGATAAACCAAATACTTCAAAACAACCAAAATATAATGGACCTTTCGACGCAAAAGAAGTAACAGCAAGCCATATAAGGACAACAAAAGGCATTACCCAGCGTACTGTAAGATATCCCATACATCTATCAAAAAAATACTTCCAGGATAATTCAAAGGTAATGATTTTAATGATTGAGTCAATTACTTTGGGAAGTATTTTATTAAAAATACATTTATTTTGAAATCACCAAAAACATACGTATACAAACGGGAAGCATGCATTCTACCAACAAAATTCATTCAAATTACCAACAAATTTGTGACTGTCATTATACCAACAACTGTTGTCATTTTACCAACCATGTTGTCAATTTACCAACACTAGAAAATCTATTGTGTTCTATTGTTGGTGAACTACCGGTGTCAATTTACCAACCATGTTGTCAATTTACCAACAACTGTTGTCAATTTACCAACAATAGAAAATCTATTGTAGAAAATTTATTCTATCTACTCCCAGACCCCTTAATCGTCTTACAAATGCCCCCAGTAACGAACTAAAAACGCTAACTTTTAATTGACTTTATTGCATATCGGTTAAAACCCCAGTCATCCGGACAATGTCTCATTGGAAAACCAAACCTTTTAAATTGACTATTATTGAGTATAAGTTAAAACCCCAGTCGTCTGAACAGTCTCCCATTTATGCGATTGTATAATTTATATAGCAATTGCACATGTTATTCATTTGACGGGTAGGCGGAAAACATAAAACTAAATGGGGAAAACATGTTAGTAAATTGAATACACTTGTTGGTATAATGACAACAGTTGTTGGTAAATTCACAACTGATGTTTTACCAACAATAGAGCACAATAGATGTTCTATTGTTGGTAAATTGACAACATGTGTTGGTATAATGACATCACAAATTTGTTGGTAATTTGCCTGAATTTTGTTGGTAAAATGGAGCATTCCCATACAAACCTATATATATATTTATAAAGTTATTGAATATAATAACAAATAGATACGTTTGTATTGGTCTACAGCCCCAATTTGAAGAAAACATCCCTTCTGAAAAAGTACCATACTCTGCAAAAGAAGTCAACTCAAATTCTATGCTTCGAAAACAAAAATCTCCGACAGAGATCATCCCGCTAAGGCAATCATTGCAAACAAATAGTTCTTCATCTTTATCCAAGAAAAAACGCTCAAATTTGCAACAACATTCCCAATGCAAAAGACGCAAGGTAAACAAACGATAACAAATATAGCTCATGTGTAATTATTTATTTATGTAAAGTTCAACTCAATTTCAATCTAGGTTTTGGAATTATCAGAAAAGTATCTTTATGGTATTTCACGGGAGATAATATTGGATGAATTAAATTCAATACAGGTTAGTTAAGGAAAACTTGATTATTCTTATAACCAGTGGAGCAGAACATTCCATCTTTATAAAAATTATAACCGACTGCATTTTCTTTTGGAGGCACTATATTTGGTGGGTGTGAACTGTGCCTCCATATAAAAAAATACCCACTTTTCCATTTAGATTCTGCAAATAGAAATCCAATATTTAATTAAATTCTTCAGTGTATTGTCTGTTGACTATTCACTATTTTCAATTCACAAATATCAATTGATAATCGTACAGCTACAGTTAATAATTAATAATTATTCTTACAAAATGAGTGTTAATGACTTGAATTTCTGAAAATCAGAACCTATAATAGTAATATCCTATATAGCCTATTAGCTATATGTAGTATCATACTATTAGATTTTACTATTTGTTGTTGAGTTGTTAGAATATTGTTTAGCAAAATAAAGTAAATGCATAATTGAATCACAAAATTTAAGTTAAATATTTCACACCTTTGGGCGTCATTCTTTATTCATGCCCAGTCGGCATTTGATCACTGTATGCCATTGGTTGTGATTCACATTTGGACCTAACTATTACCTAGGAAGATGTTATCTCCAAATTAAAGAGTAAGACACATATTTCTCCCTTACATCAGACTTTGGATAGTTTAGAAAAGAAACAACTGTGTCCGACAGTTACAGTAATTTGTTCTGTTCTCAAAGATGTCAGCCCTTTCGACATGGTATAATATAATAAATAGTAGCTATATAACGAGCTTTTAATGAATTGTGAAACAACAATAAATGTCTCATTGGAACTTATAAATGCTAAATTCGAGTTCAGCATACTGAATTACCTATATTGTCATTTAGAAGCTAGTTTCAGATTCATTTTGATTTTCACTAGTTTGTGTATTTACTATGCAAACAACAACAAAATATTCATATTAGAAATTTGTTATTCGGAATCAGCATACTTATTTTGCTATTATAACAATGCATTATTAAAGTGATATTTCCCTATCACTTTATTGCAATCCGGACAAACAAACCCACAACAATCGAGTTTTAATAATACAGATGTATTACAATTTACGAGTGACAATGGTCTTAACATACAAGTTCATAAAGATGAAAGTAACACAGGCTGTCTTCATATGGACTTTGTCCATTGAAGGACAAAGTCCTTGATTCTCATGATTCTCAGTTTATATACACGTATATGTAATTATTTTAAATTATTTCTATGAGAGTTTTTTGGTTGTAGAGAGAAGGTATGATGAACATACTGCTAGAATGGTGCAAAGTAGCATTCGAAAAGAATTACTCGAATCCTGATTTACAGAGTAGACATTGCATTGAATATGCACACAAAGTTCTATATCCAGTTGTAAGTTGGTATTTATCATGATCGTAAATATAGACGTCTCTTACTGCGTTTGCCTTTTTTATTTCATGGAATAGTTCTCTTTATTTTTGTTTGACTTTAATTTTTTCCTAAATAGATATGCGAGCATCTTGAAACAAATATGATGGAAAGGCTATTTGCATCTAAGCAAGAAGATACGTCATATAATTTCATATCTGACGAAGTTTCATGTATCTGTCCTATCACGGAACAATGGCAGAGAAGCTTGTGTAAAAGTTTTGGTATTGATTTCACTGAACAATTAGAACAAGAGTCAGTTCTGACTGGACAACTTCTCTCAAAATGCATACCTTGCGAAACAGCTAAGATTGAAAGGATGGAAATTGCTTTTTCAGGTGTATTTCTAAAATGGTATCTGGAACACAGAATTATCATAGCAAACTAAGAGCGGAAGTCTGTCGTTTTATGGTTACCCAAGGCAATCCATTAATTGACAGATACTTGAAAACTAAATTATACCAAAAAAAGTCCCGGTATCCTATTTAAAAGAATCTTGCATGGACGGAAATCATATATGGGGAACAGATGTGGAAATACTAGCCATGTCTTCAATGCTTGATTCAGTGATTTATGTTGCTACAGAGAGGTATGATACAAGCAAAACCTGGAAGAGAATTGAGTGGCACCGTTATTCAGGCTGTAAACTTACAAATCCAGGAGCAGTCTGCCTGTACATTTCTAACTCAGATTTACATTTCGAGCCCGTCACCAGATTAATGAATTCAGGATATGAATCTTTTAAAGCACATATAATTGTTGATGATATTGTCTTATAGTAGTTTATTTATGTTTACACTTTATATTCACATTTCAATACATGAAGTATATTGCAAAGTGGTAATTAGATACTCTACTTGCGATGTTTTCTTTACATTAAAAGTTAACAATTATAATCAATTTTAATTAAGAGAAACAACATGATCGCACACATAATAAAATGAGAATCCTTATATAGAGCTGAGCGCTAGTAGAGTCAGATTTTTCCATACTAAAAGCCCAGGCTTACTTTCTAAAGGTCAATTTCAAACTCTGGGAAAAACTGACCTTTCTCAGTGTCTGAATACCACATACTGAAAAACTGTTATTTGTAATCGTGACCTACGTTAGACCGTAGGTCACGACTAAGGATACATACACGATAAGTGTGTCAAGTTACAATGGCACATGTATATCCATGGTGTGTGTCAAGTTACGATGCGTGTCAAGTTACGATGAAACAGGTCTCTCTAAAATGAGATCCCGATAATCCGAATCAAATTTATTCAATCTTTGTTCCAAAGTCCAAACTAAACATATATAGTAAGAAAAGCCACAATGTTCAGTTAGATGTTTAGTTCCAGGTGTGTCTAATTCTAGTATGTGTTTCCTTACTCAATTTACCCGTTTGTGAGATAAATCCTGCCAAGAATCTAGCAAAAATGTTACACGTGTCAAAAATACATCAATTGAGGTCAATGTTCTTGAGAGGTTATCATTTAAATGGGTTCCTTTGAACGGCGCATTAATATTGAATATTTACAAAGAGTAAGTAGGATACTTACGAAACTAGATGGATTATTACGATGTTCCGCACAACAACTTTCTTTTTGGGTTTCAAGTGCAGTGAGTGTAAGTTCGTTAACAACCTTTTAAACTAAGTGACATTTTCCATTCGAAACTAGAATTAGAACTAGCTTTTACAGTCATGTGAGGGGGTATGTTTTGCTAAAATATCTCTTTCAGAATGGTAGAGAAGGCGTACATCTTGAAAGGAAGCTGAGTGGACACTAAGGGGGTAGCTCTATTAGTCAATATGAAATTATTCAAAATTTGGAAACGTTATGTTTTATAAAATAATTCTTATTTAGCCAATTTTGCGCATACTTTTCAATATATGGACAAAAATCAGATGTAAGAAAGAGAGGTCTATTCATCAAAAGGATGGGGTACTTTACTTTCTAGCTTTGCACTGAAAGAAAACAATTTATGCAAGTATACATTCAATGGGTAGTTATCGGTAAAAACTACTATGCTCAATATCGATATGCAAGATTTAAAGTGGGAAAGATCTTTTTAGCAGAGATAGATGCATGGTTACAAACGGGTATTACATCTTCATTTCTTAGGCAAACTCGTTACCATAATCGCGTATTCAGTCCTCGTCGGATCCTCAGGGTTCAAATTTGGTGCAAATATATATTACCTCCTGTATAAGTTTTATCAGATTAAAGATGTATTTCATTCATTCGAATGATACATTTGATCCTTAGAATTATAGCAGGGGTCGGAAATCCCGGCCTCTCGGGCCAAATCTGGCCCGCAAGACTAAATTATATCTCCCGCTACTCTCTATAAACATATTCCTTGTGACATCCAATTGGGTCATTCAATTGAATCCAGATATTTTAATAAATAGCGCCGTCTCTCAACTTGGGCTTTGCACGAAGTATTTCAATGAAAGTTCCGTCTCCATTTGGAATCTTCTGAGAAACTTCTACATCTTCTTCCCGAAAATGCTTCACGCTACGTGAACTACCTTGATTTTATCAATATTCTCACGGTGAAGATCCCGTATCCAAGCTTGTCTGAGTTCTGGTGGATGTTCAGGGATCCTGATTATAGGATATCTATCATCCTGTGCTGTAGTTACATCTGTAACCGGCCGGGGGCTGAGCAACTACTGGGCATAAATAATTTAATCGTTTGAAGCGAATAGGAACAGTAAGTGGACAAGAAAGTGACAAAAATATAAAAAGACATATACATTAAAATATAACTTCGTGTTTAGTCGAGTAGTTATAACAAAAAATGTGGTTCATTATAAATCAAAATCTTGGTTACAATTTTTGGTTGGTTGAATATTAGCAACTATTAGTGCATCCCTAGTCCACGATTTGAAGATTACTGTTAGGTCTGATGTTGAGTAGGCTATTCTGATACTTATTTTTAAATATATCACTATTTTCCCCCAAATTTATACGAAAATAGTTTTGGATCGCGTCTTTCGAATAGCGAGAGTGTACTGTATTTGAATTAATTTCCATTTTTAAACGGGCTTGAAGTAATCGATGCTAATTCAGACTTCAAGGAACCAACAGTCTTTTGTAACTTAGTTTGTAGATACGTATATCTGTATTTATAAAACACAATTGATTTGTTTGTGTGTGTGTTGTTATATATCAGTGCTTGACAAATTAGGTGGTTTTGTGCGTTAGCCACCAAAAATCTTATTTAAGCCACCAAATATTGCCTTTGGTGGCTTAACTAATCTACCATGAATTGTGGATTGTTTGACGTGGTGTAGATTATATTTATCGGCATTATTTGTTATTAATATTAGTGTTGTTTTACAGCATTAGAACTTTGTTATGTCATCAGTGGTTTGTTAAATCGGCCGTTGTTTATTCTTAAAAATTAGGTGGTGGTTTAATTAGCCACCATCAAAATTTAATTTTGTCGAGCACTGTTATATAGGTATATTACACGCAAATCGTGAAATTTCCTATTTCATAAATTGGGCAGACAAATTGCTCAATCCGCGTAATGAGCAATTGAACTGTCCATTTTTTGAATGGACATTAGGTCGCTCATTTCATGAAATGGTCATTCAAAGTATTTCACATTTTATGAAATGTGCAATGCTGTTTATCTAACGATTAGTTGGAAATGGAAGTACCTCCAATCATGAAATTGACATTAAATTTGGTGGCACATTATATTATTTTAAGTAACAAATCTATATTGTCTAGCTGTTTTAACTCGGACTAATCTATATCATGGGCACCTATATATACGGACGTGACACTCTCATATCAATATATAATTTTGATTGTCCTAATTCGATCAACCTTATGTTCTGTCAAACTATGATTTCCTTTGAATTTCGTGTATAAATGCAAGGAAATCTTTCGGAAAAAAAATGCTATTCAATTTCTAGTTTGACATTAGTCTACATCACTTCTGGTAATTTTTGTAGATACGTCGGAAATATTTAAAGTTCGCCGATTTTACACAGATTGTGTACACGCCATAGACTCCTTTAAATAAGGACTGTAGGCGCTCATTTTCGGGTCCTGAAACTTGTGTCCATTAGGTATTTCGTAATCGGTTAAAGTTAGACACATAAAATGTATTATTGTCGTATAGGAAGTCATAGTTAAGGAGTCCAACGGTCATATTGAATTATCTAAAATATTTGTGGAATGTGAGTTATGCCGTTTTCACACCTTTCCATATATGGTAATATTGTTAAAATCTCGAGATCAGTTAGCTTTAGACATATGAAATGTATTATTGTCGTATAGGCAGTCATATTTTGGGAGTCCAACGGACATATTGGATTATCAAAAATATTTCTGGAATGTGAGTTATGCCGTTTTCACACCTTTCCATATATGGTAATATTAATAAAACCACGACAACAGTTAAAATTAGGCTAATTAAATATATTATTTGCGTATAGGTAGTATAATATGGTGAGCTATTTGTCGTGATAATTATTTGTTATACCTCTAATGTTTAAGTTACATATTTGGATTTGATTAGTTGATTGTTAGCATGGAGAGAGTATTATCAACTAAATGTTGATGGTAAAGAATAATTGTGCTTAGTTTTTACATTTTATTTCGTATTTACAAAATTTAGCATATAACCTCCCAAGCAACACAGTAATCATGCCAAAATGTTGTGCAGCATTCAACTGTCGTGGCAACTATGATGGGGAACCATATAGTCAAGTTGTCAGTTTTCCCACAAATAGGGTTGAAGTGACAAGATGAATTGAGGCCATGCCTAATGAACCTGGGAGTCTGAAAGATCGAAAAGAGATGTTTGTCTGTTCATCACACTTTGAATGCTAATGGGTAACTGGACGGAGGAAAGCGACAAATTGGACCTCCTACATATTTTAAAGGTGTTCCCAAGTCTTGTCAGAAGCAGTCTATTCAGTGTTTGCCAGAAAAGACCACCCCGGAAAAGGGCAGTAAATTTGGAAAAACCCACTTATGACCATATGGCAACACTGCATGCCCATTTATGGTCAGCTTCTATATGCAAGAAACAGATTTTCTAAAGAGATTCTACACTTCTAGTGCACCGATTGTAAAATTAGGACTTTTGAGAGTGGGTCACGTCCCTAATGTTAAACTATGGTTAGTGGATTAACCACTGAATACACTGATATAAGTATATGATATGTTTACTAATACGTAGTACCAAACGTGCTAGGTGAACGCTGATAAGTGTGGTATGTAGGAATTCTTCGATACCAAATATCATTTAAAAGTAATCTAACCGTGTGAAAGATATCAAATTGTGGAATAAGCATTTACTTACTATAGACAGTAAAATAGTATCCGCACTGTCACCGAAATATATTAATCATGCGAGGCCAGTAAATAGGAAATGGCAGAAAAGTCCAGAAAAGGGCGGTTTTTTCCAGCTGCCCCGGTCTTTTCTAGAAAAGGGCGGTTTTTTCCGAACACTGAGTCTATTACACATCCAAGGCCAACAAGATAGACTACTTCTGCTGTAAGGGATAAATTGCAGAGAAAGTATTTTGATAAGTGTGATAAGATCTTAGATTTCACCACTTTTGCAGATGAATTTGAAAGACGATTCACATCATTCAGCGTTAGAAATCACGGAGAAAAATTGACAGTTTTCATGGTGAATTAATTAGGGAGTAAAGTGGTTCAGTATTTCTGCTTTAAGAAAGTAGTTTCTTGCTTTGGGTTTCTTCATTTGTCTAAAGTAGAAAAGATTGGTTATGAAATCCCAAAGATAATTTTAAATCTACAGAAGAATAGCCTCCTTCATAGATGGTCTCAGATGGAAGAAATCCTCTCGATTGCTAATAATTATGAAACTTCTAACAATGATCATTTGTTAAAGGCCATGGAAGAGTTGAAACAAATGACAATAAATGTACAAGAATCAACACATTTTCAGTTCCTAGAGACCCAGCTAGAATTCTCTTGAATTCAGATAATAATATCCGGTATACAAAACACCTACTGATTTATGCTGGAGAACTTCTTTCTATATCTCCAGCTGCATACAGGATGATAAGAAACTACAGAATAATAAAGCTCCCTAGGGACAAACTTGTTCGAAATTTAATGTCTCGTAGTTTGGCAAACACCAATCTGCCGCTCATATTCAAAGTACTGAAACCTGAGCAACGTCTGGTTAACATACTATTTGATGAGGTAAAGTTATTGAAGACCACCGCTTAACAGCCGGTTACATCATTGGTTATGCTACTAATGCCACAGAGGCAGTTGCTACATCTGCCTTTTGTATAGAAATTGTTTGCCATCACGGTGGACCACGCTTAGTGATTGGTGTTCATCCAGTTTCTAAAACAAATGCAGCGAAGGCTCGAGATATTTTGATGGAAACAATTGAAGGATTGAGAAAATGGATATCCAGCCAATATCCTTTATCTGTGATAACTGTCCGCTAAATCAAGGTGTGCACCGCTTACTTGGTTGTTCTGGGAAAGTGAAGGTATGCGGTGTCGATATGTACTTAATTTATGATTACGTTCATATCCCAAAAAATTTGAGGAATAATTGGATAACTGAGTGGATCTGGGAATTGTCCTTTAAAGAGAACGGTGTAGAATATCTGGCATGTTGGAGAGACATCAAAGCTCTATTTGAGGAAGATAAAAAGATGTCATACGTCTTACAAAGCTTACTCACACCTCAGTCTTTCCTAAACCACTACAAAGACAGAGCTCACCGCTGGTATGTCAAGTCTTTCATGAAAAGACTATTGCAGCATTCAAAGCCTTAAAGGGTACTATCGACTATCAGGAGGGAACTATTAAATTTCTCACATTGGTAACAAACTGGTTCAGAATGATGAACGTAAAGACAATAGCACAATACATCTTCGTGATCCACATCGTGCACCTTGGACGTTGAATTGTGACAACTTTAGCAAACTATCAGCAATGTGCGACGTTATACATTCCTGTCGATGGGAAGGAGGAAGATTTCGACAAAAAAAGCTTACTCAATTCACTGCCGATGCTTTTAAGATCACAACAAAATACAGTATTGAAGCCGCCACTTATCTATTGACTTACCACAATTTTCAGTATGTTCTTCCTGCAGTTTTCTCACAAGACCCATTGGAAAAATCTTTTGGACAAGCCAGACACCGCAATGGGGAAAACTTTTACATTGATATTGTTTGATGTACTCTCAGCAGCCCAAGCACAGCGATTACATCAGTTGCTGAAATACAATATAATTCCTCAAGGAATTCCATAGTTTACCTGCCCAGAATGTACAACGCCAGTCAGTTTGGGGGATATAGAGCTAATGCAAGAGATCAGTATTGAGGACACGCAACTTCTCCTTGATTCAGGCAATACTATAAAGCACAAAGTATTGTTCATTGCTGGATATATAACATTTAAGCATGGTGAAATGGAAGGGGACCTAGTATCTACTGAATTTCTACAAGAACTCGACAGGGGAGGGCTGAGAGTGCCAACATTGACCACGATTTGTTTTGTTCAAACTGCTGTTAATCTTCTTGAGTTACTGATTGCTAAAAATAGTTGTCGAACATATGTAATTAAAGTCCTTTCATTTTTTGATCATCCTCTTGCTGAAGACAATGTAGCTCTATACTCATTAGTTAATACTCTCTTAAAAGCTCAAGTTAACCACTTCAGTGATCGTGAGACACAGCTTGGATGTCTTCGACGGAGGAAAAAGTTACAAGAAGAAAATTCTTTATTGTAAACACTTTTTTAATACAGTCAATGTAATGATGATTCTTTCTCCATGCTAACAATCATACTAATCAAATCCAAACTTGTAACTTAAACATTAGAGGTATAGCAAAAAATTATCACGACAAATAGCTCACCATATTATACAACCTATCCGAAAATAATATATTCAAATATGCCTAACTTTAAATGTTGTCGTGGTTTTATTAATATTACCATATATGGAAAGGTGTGAAAACGGCATAACTCACATTCCACAAATATTTTCGATAATCCCATATGACCGTTGGACTCCTTAACTATGACTTCATATACGATAATAATACATTTTATGTGTCTAACTTTAACCGATTACGAAATACCTAATGGACCCAAGTTCCAGGACCCGAGAATGAGCGCCTACAGTCCTTATTTAAAGGAGTCTATGGTACACGCATATAATTTGTTTCTTGGATGCGCATTTTCATATAGACATTGTATATAATGAATTAGAGTCATGTAAATCCTAAAAGTAATATAAAAACATAAAAGCCTGTGTTCGGTGTCCTTTAAATATTTTTTCATATAGAAGAAAATCGGAAAATAGAAACGAAATTAATTTGTTTCCAAATATGAAATAAATAGATATCCGAATTGTACGTCCAATATCCAGAGATGGGACTTAAGTTAATTTTAAAAAATGTTATTAAAAAGTATATGTAAATAAATGTAGAATATATTATTGGATAAGAAAATATAGAAATTAGATTTCAATGAGAAAATCATAGTTAATTAATTAATTAATTAATTAATGCTAGAATAACCAAGCTAGTAGTTCATTCTTAATTTCTTGATAGATTACCTTTTCGGAGCACATTTTGGCAAATCATTACTGAATGTATTAAAAGAAAATTCCAAAACCGATTTTTCATTTTCAAATGAACACAGATATGTTTTATAAATTTCTCTGAATTCTTCATTACTTTAGTTGTGCTCGTTTTGTCTGGGAGAGATTTAAAATAGAACTAAGCCTATGTCGTATAAATCGTTCGGTGGATGACATAAAGAGCCACGAGAAATCAACTCAGTAAATTCTCATTGAAGACAATCTTCAATTGTTGAGTGTTGTCCATTCTTCTCCTTTTTGGCGACAAATCCTGAAATATAATACACAGTGGATTTGTCAAATTCATGAGATGTGTGGTATCAGAAAAACATGTATACAAAAGTTCAACTCTTTCAGCGGAACAACACTCTTTCATAATGAACAACATCTTTCATAATGAACAACGGTTTCGTTTTTATCAAGTTATTCAAAATTGTAATTATTTGGAGTTTGAGAGTATTTTTTTATTGCTCACTTGACATGTAAAATTTTCCTCCATTTAGTTGTCTGTATATTCCAAACTATTCCTCTAATCAATTGATTTGCTTCATACCTGACAGGCAGTAATGACTGCTCGGTTTGGACAAAAGCGTTTGAATTTGAACAACCATTCCATTAAGAGTCAAAGAAAGAACATTCATTGTTTGTTTCGTCAAACAAATGACTCCTGTTTTGTATGGAATTAAACTCCTATCCAACTTCTTAAAGCTAAGTTCCATATTCATGATGTCATCAAACCTCCTTGGGTCATCAATGGAACGATATGCTTCACGATCTGGAACGTCGTTAGCTTGCCCAGAGTACAAATTTACCACATTTAGCATGTGAAATATCCGGGTGACATTACCATCTAATTGAAAAACCGCCACAGTTTTCTCGTTAAAAGGATCAACATCAAGTCAATTTTTTGTCTATCAAAATACGTTGGAACTACCGTAGAAAAAGCTAACTTAGTTTGTTTAATAACCGAATATTTTCTCTTTCCTAAATTTCGATAATATGTACAAAATCTGCATTCATTTCTTCATGCTTTAACGGATCGCAAAAACGCAATTTATTAATTCTTTCAGTGAACCAATTATTTTTGATGTTTTTAGAAAGATGAATTGTATCGTACAGCGTGAACAATAATCTGAAAGCATCGTTAAGATTTACACTGACAAATTCATTGTGAAGCTTTCGAAAAATTTAATATCCGCTGCAAAATTATCGTTAATTACTAAATACACATAGCCTTATGGCTCGTGAATAATATTTATTAGGGCTATAACTTGAGTATAAATTAACCCTGCAGATTTTGAATAAATATGAATTAACCTGGCCGAAAATACTGGAGCTCCAAAAGTGGGGCATACCATTAACTCCACATCGTTCTTGCTGGTGTAGCAGTATCAGTACCAAACACAATGATATTGTTACCCTGGATTCGATTGGATAGTTCGATGCAATTTCATCCTCTAGAATCTTACAATACATTGGGGGCCCTCAAGTTCCATGAAAATGTTTACTACCTGTGTACATTATTGTACTGATCCAGGACCGCAAAGTGTTCCGAATAAAGATTCTACCCAACTTGGGTGGGTTAAAATTAGAAATTATCTCAATGCTGGGTAGCAGTTTCGAATTTGTACGAATTGGCCTATAGCATGTTAAAATTCCTAGGCGTCGAACTTTCCAATTTTTCTGAAAATCTGGGGGGGGGAGAACATTTAAAAGAAATTAATTTTGTGTTTCAATTAATAAGCAAACACCATACATAATTTTTAAATTAATAACGCAACTTGCGTTTCCAATTGCTATGTATATGCTTTCATTTTTCAAATAATCATTCTAATTCAAAGGTACAGAACAACATAAATGTTATTTCTATAATACAACCTCGTACAGAGGTTGTAACATCCATATGAGGATGATATTCTATGGCAGTTCCAGGGGGGAGGGGCTCAACTGAAAAGAGGGGGTGCTCGAGCCCCCCCTGTCCCCCCCCTGGCGCCGCCTCTGAACGCAAGTAAGATGTATATTTACTAAGAAAGCTTTATGCTTCCTGATATTTGGGGCAAATTAAAAACCTATTATCTCTCATTGTTCCAACTACTTTTAAGACAAACACCAGCTGACTGAATCTTGGGGGGGGGGGGGTGGCAAGACCTATGCTGCTCCCCCCCCCCCTGTAACATCGCCTATGGTACCGTTGACCATGTTCGGTCAATTAACATAATTCCATCTGCCTCGCTAAGGACTCAACTCTTTCTTATTAATTATTTATTGACTACTTTTTTTCACCATTTTTGAATTAGGGTCACACTTTCTTAATTTCGGTTTATAATCTCAAACAAAACTATTGATTTCTCTCAACTGGGAATAACTTTCAAGTATGAATTATATTTAAGACTATTGACAAAAAGTATTTAATCTATTCATGCATATTTCTCACACTAGTACAACATTTTTATTTAACAACAAACCAAAAACCAGGATACACTAGCCCAGAATTGCACAATGAGTACAGTGATTTATGGTGCCTAAATACTAAATAGTGATGTTTATTTTTTTATTTTTTGGATTATCTTTAGGATTTACGGACTCAAATTAATTATATGTCATGTCTAGCTAGGAACTCGTAAAGTGAATATATGAAAATGCACATCTAAGAAACAAATTATATGCTTAAACAATCTCTGTAAATATTTTTTGCTATATTCCCTTGCAAAATTCTTTGTAGAACAGAAGTTATGGTCGATCGAATTCACCATGATTTGAGAGTGTCACGTCCGTATATTATATATTAATAGGTGTCCTTGTCTATTGTCTAATGGTTCTTTCCCATGACAAACGCTATTGCATTTATCCCAGGCTTCAAACATGAGCAACGTTTTGTTAAACAATTGCTCTTGCAATGACATCCACGAAATTCCTTACCACCACATATACTCTGTGTTCGATAATTTCGCGAATCGATAATTCTTCATCTGGTATAATTCCAATTTCAATTTAATTTCTTGATTGTAATTTGTAAATTTCAATTTGAACTCAATTTGATTTATTGCTAGTCTGCCTATTATTTTTGCAGTTCTAAATTCTTATTCGAAAACCTCTGATCAAATTCCAAAACATGCCCATTAATATTTGGTGGATCACCTTTGCTCCAATCAAACTAGGATACTGACACAGATACTCTTTCACACATGCGAATTGGAGGAGGGTGCGAGTACTGCGTGTTATCATTTTTCCACTTGTTTTACCTTTGCAAGCAACCTTCTATTTGTGCACGTTTTGCCGATTGTCTTTCTTTACATCTAAAGTCCGAGAGTTGAGAATTCGAAACAGTTATATGATGCAAATTGGATCTTTTGCCTATATCATACCACTAAAAAGTCGTGGTCTCTTGAATTAGATGACTACTTTCATCTTCTGCTGAAGTTGCTGCCATTGGAAATAAATTAGTATTTTCATCATCAGGATTACTACCACAAGGTGAAACTACCATTAATGGATTATAATAATTAATATTACCGTTGTAACTTCGACGATTTCTTTTCCAGTATCTTCAATATACCTCTACCTATTTTTTCAAGAAAATCTATTGGCAAATACTATTCAACCAACACCTTGGTTTGATACCAATCAATGCTTTATACGGTTCCATTTTAAATCTTTCATGAAATATAGTATTCATAGACCATTGCACAAACGAATCCCAATACTCCATTTGGATGTAGTATTATTATCTCTCATCCAAGCCATTAATTGAGTCTTCATAACACTATTGTTTGCTCAATTGATCCTTGACTTTGGTATGAAGATACTGTCCGTGCACAAGAACAAGTTATGGCCAAAGATTTGATAGTTGGTTAATTACTTTTCCGTAAATTCACGACCATTATCTTATTGAACCTTATGTAGTTCTCCAAAGTCTAGGATTATCATAGGCAGGGGCGTCTTTGCCAGGGGGGGCCCATCGTGGAACTTTCTGTGATTTTGTACATATAGAAAAGCTTGATAAGGGCCCCAAGGGGGCCTTATTAAACTAGGAGCCCAAATTAGGGACCCCCTAACAGTAGCGTAGCCATCTTTTTTTATTCGGGGGGGGGGGCAAGGTAGTTCCAAACCCATATTCCCTTGGGTTTTCCACTGATTTGGATAGATAGATATAATTTTAACTAATGAGCAAAATATTTCGGGGGGGGCCATGGCCCCCTTGCCCCCCCCCCCTGGCTACGCCACTGCCCCCTAAGGGGGGACCAGCGGGGATTCCCCGCTGGCTTGTATGGCCAGGACGCCCCTGATCATAGGCAACTCATATAGCTGCTACTTATATAACTGTTTTTCTTTGTATTGGACGAATAACATTTAATTTTGTTAGTGATTCTACGTATTGCATTATACAAGATAATTACCATCTTTGTTGGTTTGCACATCAACAAGCTCCACCTGACCACGTTCATTTTCTTTCACTATTAGAGGATGTAAAGCTACTCCATTTCTAAGTACTTGTTATCAGGACAACTTGTTATTAATTAGAAGGATTGATGCCATATGTGATGTTGAAATCTATTGATTTGAAATACGTATATGGTATTACGAGAACAGCATTGCACATTCCTTGAAGTGTGCAATTACTTTAAATGACCATTTCATTAAATGAGCGACCTAATGTCCATTTCCATTAAATGTTCAATACACTTAGTGCCCGCATCGAGCAATTGGTTTGCCCAAAAATTGGCCCTGGATCTAGGGTTTTGCCTAGGTAAAACAGAGGTGTATCCTATGGAGGACTTTTGCCGACTAAAACCTACTTGCCTAATATACTCCATATAACACGCTATGTGTTTGTTATATATTTTTTCCTTAAACTCCATTTTGTTCATATTAATATTATTTAGTTAGGCTTACATCAATAAGTGTGCCCAGTTGAGGGAGGTCCCTGTTTCCTTGTGGTCCGAATCTCGGAGGTTTGAGTGTGTATCTTCCTTACCACAGATTTCTTCTTCTTTATCCAGTGTGATCAAGTGCATACACTAACCAGCCAAAAGTATTTGAACAAGTGGAAGAAATGTGAATGTGGCTGTATCTGTAGAGAATAATCATAAAGATTTGAAATTATGCACTTAGAATAATTCTACCATCAGGAATTAAAATATGAAGTAAGAACTCTTATATTCCCATTGCTACATAATGATCAGAAATTATATATTTAATTAGCTAATTATATTGTTAATGAGTTTAACACCTCCATAAAAATGTAAAATTTAATATTTTTTCTATTTTATTATATGTACATATCGTTTTATGTAATTAGCCATGTTGAAGCATCTACTAATGTTATTGTGCCTCTAGAAGCTGCGGAAACTTCGGTTAGTGTACAAGTATCACACTTGACAGATTGCTTCAAATATGTATGTACAGCATAACCCTTGGCAAAGGCTACTGATTGGAAAAGTTTAGTATCAAAAGTCATGGTCGAATAGGACTGCATTGCTGTGAAGTATTTTTCTAAATTTAAGCATGACAGTGTTTCACCAAACTTCATACTATACAAACCAAATGATGCTCGATTGGGTCATTTTGTAATCGTGATGTGAGCACATTATCATATCCACAATTTTGATTGATATGTTTACTATTTCAATCAGGCCAATGCAAGCATGAGAACGGTTGTGACGGTTTGGGAGTAAATTTTCCGTTTTTCTATTCACGAGATCGTTAACGTGCAATCCAATTAACTTCGTCAAATGGAATATGCGTCGAACGGAAAAATCGTCGAATCTCTTCGTCGAATGGAATATTCGTCGAACGGAAAAATCGTCGAAAGGAAATTAGTTGAAATAATTGAACGGGAGAAGTTTTGTCTTTCACCTTTACACACAATGGGTCGTTCTTGCTTGTGATTTCATTAACACTTTAACTTTGAGAATAGACTTGTATTACAAATTTGCATAAATTATAAAAAGATATTGTTTCGTTTTGACATAACGTTCCACATTACAATTACATTACTTACATTACAGTTTTCGGACAAGATGTCCGTTGTACAAAACTTTTGTATCGAAGGAATAAAAAGTAATCGAAACAAAGGAAAAGCTGTTGTAGAAGGTTTCATCTATACTTTAAACAAGACTAATGGTAATATACAGTATTGGGCATGTGAATAACGAGGTAATAGCAGCGCTCGAATCAATACAACAGATGATTATATTATAAATCCAACAAACATGAATAAATGGTGAACAAAGCACAAGGGGTATTTTATCTACGACGTTAGAAACTATGCATACAACTACAACTAATGCATTCCCAAAATTTGAATCTGTAAAACGCACTATTCGTTCCTACAAAAGCAGAGGAATTGAAAGTTGTGGGCATCCCGATAATGCTGGTGGTATAATCATTCCAGATAAATAAAAATGTCTCTTAAGGGAGAGGCTTTCCTATTATTTTATTCCGGATTTGGAGATGAGCGAAGAATGATAATTTTTATCCATTCTAAGTGAATGTCGTCATTGGTATTGCGATGGAACATTCAAAGTTGTACCAGACTTATTCTTTCAACTATATACAATCCATGCTGAGAAGGAAGGAATGGTCATACCTTGCGTCTATTCTTTACTATTAAATAAACAAGAGTCAACGTATGATAGTGTTTTCCAAAAATTATTGGAAATAGAACCTGCCTTAAACCCATTTACCGTTATGGTGGATTTTGAAAAAGCGGCTATCATTGCCTTAGTCTTAGATAATAATTTTATATCTGTCATAAGTGGATGTTTCTTCCATCTTGTCCTAAATAAATATCGCAAGATTCAAACAGAGGGACTAGCGGTAAATTATCGAGAAGATAACGAGTTTGCACTCAAAATTAAAATGTTACCTATTCTTGCATTTGTACATGAAATGGACGTGATTCATAGTTTTATTTTATTAATGCAGGACTTCCCTGAATCTGCGATGAACATAGGGAAATATTTCGTAGATAATTATATAGGTAAAGATTACCAAATGGGAGTAGAAGGATTCTAATGTTTCCAATCAGGCTGTAGAACCTTTATTCGAGAGTAAGCAATCACCAAGCTCGCACTAACAACCATGTGGAAGGTTGGCATAATGCCTTTCAGTGAGGATATCATGCTCTCATCCATCTATTGGAAATCTATTAACATTTCTACAACGTGAACAGTCATTGCAGGAGGCTATATTGGCAAAATGGGAGGCAGGTGAAGTCATACACCCGTCTAAACTAAGTCAAGTACGCAATGAAAGAGTTAAAAGTATCGTTTCAAACTACCATCATCGTGAGATATTAGCATACTTAAGAGGGATAGCTCATAACTTTGATTAGTGATTTCTTATTATAAAAATTTATAATTCCTACTTTTAATTATGATTATCATATACGTATTATGCATTAATTTGATTATATACGCAATCAAACATTAAATTCATTATTATATATTATCAATTAATTTGGTTGTTATAGGTATACGCAATCAAAAACAAGTGCATGTTCGACGAATTTTCCTTTCGACGAAATTTCTGTGATTCACTTCTTATAGGAAATCAACGCTCCTTGAAATTAACGTGAATTTCTCCTAATCGCGTTAATTTTTATCACGATAATATCCAAAGACGTGAATTTCCATCACTTTAATTTCCTGGGCCGTTAATCTGCATGATATACGTACACTAACCGGCCAAAAGTATTTGAACAGGAATAATTTGTATTCAGACATTTGAGGTTATACCAGCATAATAACATTAGTAGATGCTACAAATTGGCTATTTACATGAAACGATATGTAAAGTATATTAAAACAGCAAGACTTTCGAATTTACATTTTATGGAGGCGTTAAACTCATTAAATATATAATTAGCTATTTAAATAATTAATTTCTGATCATTAAGATGCAATTTTAATATATTAATTCTGATAGCAGATTTGAATTCCACTTGGTTAAATTAGTTTAAGTGCATAATTTCAAATCAATTCGAATATTTTCTACTGTGATACAGCCACATTTCCATTTGTGCCCCTATGCCACAAGTGGCACGTGGCAGAAATACTTATGCCACTTCGTGGATATTTGCTAAATTGAACTCAAATCACAATATTTTGTAATGTATATCTATAATAAGATATTTATAGTCATTTCAGAGTAGTTTAGATTTCCGTTAATAAGTTACCAGACGAGTATTGTGTGTGCATTAAAATCCCTATTGTTCAAATACTTTGGCTGGTTAGTGTATTTAGCAATTTATACGATGATTGGAAAATCCAATGTGCGACTTGCTTGAGAGGATACCATATACCATGTCTCTCAAGTAGATTGGAAACCTATTTTGGAACAATAAATAGTATTTAATCAGGAGGTTAATAACCTTGAATATTTTACAAAAATATTTGAGTTAATTTCATGCATTTAAAAATATCAAAGTACGGTATGCTACATATTTGCACAAACGGCACTACCAAGCATTATGTCTTGCTAATGCAACAGGAAATCATAGGGGTGTCAGGCAAGGCTGGCACTCTCATAATTTTCACCCGGGGATGACATGCACCCCCCAAGTTTACGCCACTGAAGTCTGATATTCCTATTTGTTTTATTGACTTTGAAGATTTTCCGAACATTTTAAAGATGTATAGATACTCGTTTTTTGGTTTTCGAAGTTTGTTTGTGTTGAGTTTTATATTGATGATTCTAATAGTGATGTGTTCATGTTCTTTAAAGCTATGCTAATATTTTCCGCTCTGAAGTTGTGGTCCAGCAGGCTTTTGCTATTAAACGATGAGCCTTGTAGATGATTAAACTCTACTCGTTGTTGTGAAGTAAACGAATATCTTGAAATTTCACAATATTATATGTCGTATATTGTCGCTCATCGGAAACAAGTGCTGATGGATTAGTAAATCTATGTTCATAATCTTTCAAATTGTCCCAATTGTTTCGTATTGATTTCACAATATGGACGATATCGAAAATTATAATATTCTTCTTTCAGAAACTAAGGTATAAATTATTAGAGCAAAAAAGTTAGAAAATGTTCACGTTTGGAGGATAATTGCACTACAGTTGACTTGCATCTTAAGATTATAACGTTCAGTGTCACCAATGACATGCTTGACCACTGTGTACATCTCAAGGGTTTATCTAGGATTTTATGGCCGGCACTTATTTGCTATTATTCAATGACATGTATTATTTGAAGGAGGTAAAAATGTACGGTATCCAAACAGGAATTTTCGAGGAATTTCTTTATCCAATTTTCTTAAAAAAGAACTGGCACCAAATTAAGTGCCAACCCGGCATCTAGATGGAATCACACTGCAAGCAATTTTGAACCTCAACCGATGCCTGGATGGCGCCAAGAAGTGCCGACCCTGCACTTAGATCAACTTAAGTCACATCTCGGTTCTATAATTTAAGCAACACGGAATCAAACGGACCATTTTGGAACACTTTATATAAAGCCTTGATACCATTATGGCGAAAACAGTTTCATTCGGGTTTCATTTAAACATCCAAATATATTCCTCACTTATAATCGACGTTATATTTTATATTTCGCTAAAATCTGAGGTGTCTTTCATGCGAAAAGCTGGAAAATTCGGTTTTCAAAACCAAAGAAATTTATTATGTGGAAAGAGACGCATTCGAGAGACTCGGTATCTGTCAAATGTCGGAGAGGTCGGTAGAGATTTTAAATTCATTTCCTGAACATCATATCTCCGTATGAATTCATGCGTGGGAATATTTTCTAATTGTCATTCGATGCATTGAAGCTGTTTAATATTGCACGCAGTTTTTCGACACCATCTGTGTCTTAATACTTTCATCTGAACCTTTTCTTTCCCAAATTATATATACCACTAACCAAAACGCCTCCCTTTGGGCGTTTTCTACTAGAGCTGCGCAACGTAATATTTCATATATGTGGCCTTTTCACAAAAATTATCGTACTCTGGTATTTTATTTTGTATTGTTATATTCAGTGGCGGCGCTTGCCAGCCACCACTTTTGGGTACAATTGCGTCACAGGTGGGCACAGGCTATTAACTGGTACATTCTTACATTAATGAGGTTGGGGCACAGGCCCCACCTGACCCACCCTCGCTACACCTCTTGTTATATTTAATAGACACATGATTAATCTATTAATATATGTATACCGGTATCCCTCTTTTTACACCGTAGATGCGTTCCTTGAAAAGCCCGTGTAAAACGAAATCGCGTATAAAAAACGGTCTATTCTCATAGTAACACATATTTAACCAATAGATGCGTTTCCAAATATCATCAAGATCGAATAAAATCTTAAATACCTAGTGTTTGAACACTCAAACTCCCACATCCGGACCTCTCAGATAGCCAAGGTTTCCGTGTGTATGTTAATCCCATGGGAATTCCCATGGGATTTCCAATATGGGATTGGAATTGAAATTATTTTAACATATGGGAATCCTGATAGAAACCAATTTGTGAGAACACTTGGGAATTCCCACAGAAAGGGAATTGTGGTGTGAAGGGAATTAAAATTCCCTTCACACCGGAACCCTACACCTACGGGTGCCTCCCACAACCGGGTATCTTTAGTGTGTATAGTGAAGCAAATATGTATTCATTTGACCAATAATATATTTGGATGAACATACTACGTATATGACAAATACATATCTCAAACTATCTACTATCCCTAAATCATCATTTTTTGTTTTTTGGTAATGTAGAACCGCTTTGTTGCCACTAAATCTTAAAAATTATCTAAAATCTCGATAAAAAAGAGAATTAATTGTATGAAAATATTATAGATACACCGCGTAAAACGAGTTGAGGATCGCGTAAAAAAGTTCTGGTTCTAAAAAATTGTCCCGCGTAAACGAAAACGCGTAAAAAAATACCGCGTAAAACGAGTATTACTGTATTACTTTATTCAGAGCTTTTGGATATGCAACACAACCTGTTACCACGCGAAAAATATAAATCCCTCCCCCTACGTCCTTTTATTGCTATTTATACTAAACATTTCGGTCTTTCACATTCCTATTACTTCTGCACTTGGAACGTTTCCAAGTCTTTATACACAGGTTGCTCTTATTATGGGTATCATTAGGAATAATTATACTGATTGGATGAATGAATTTATTCTCGACCAATTATATTACAGTCTCAGATGGGAATTTTCTAATGTACACTTAACAATTGATAGAGATACTAAAATCAGTTTGTATGTTAGATGCTAATCCATACTGCAACAACCCTCAAATTTATTTGTTTTAAAATAATTGTCACCTTTTTGAATGGAAGTTTCAAATATTTTTCCTAAAAAATCCTTCTCAGAGTGGTTGAGTAACTGCCAAGTGGCATACAAATTTTGGTTCAGATCTGTTGAGAACACTCAGAGAAGATGTTAGGACAAAAAAAATCACTGTTTATTTTAAAATGTCTGTAATTTTCGGCATTTTGTAAAATTACTAATTCACTTAGTCAATTTTAAAAATGACTGAAATTCCCAGACATTTTCTAAAATGCCTGATGGTTTAAACTTAAATTTGACATTTTTCCTGAGATTAACTTCTTAATCTACTGCACTACTACCTATAAGTTCTCATTATTTTGTGTAAATACTAATAAGGTCAAATATAATTATTAGATTGAAGATTATTGGTTACAATAATTTTAAGATTGTAATATGAGTTTGAATGGCAACAAATATTGCAAATCAATCGGCCTTAGAAACAACTACATCTGTTAGTCTTGCATCCTTTTTTTCCAGTTATTACACGGTTTCATTTTGTAAAACTTTGGACAAAGATCACATTGATTTCTCGCCAAACGTCCTTTAAGTATCGCCGAGGAAACTGCCCATATAATTCTCTCTCATCTCGATAAAAAATAACTCCTTTTATGTTGCCTGGGTCATCATTACCACGATCGGCCAAAGGTATGGGATACTCTCTTTATCACCTGATTCACAAGAAACTTGTTTATATTGACCGCGTTGAACCATACGTTGAAATTGTACTACAAGCCATCTCCAGCTGACTTGCGTTGATTTCTTCAATATTATCTGTTTTTAATCCTATGAATTAGTCAATACCTCAAGGATATTTGTGAACACGGTGCTGTAATCCAGGATAGTATTATTTGGCGTAATTGGAGATTACACTACGTATAACTGTTCATCGGATTCCCACAATTTTATTACTTCCAAGGGGAGTGTTCAGTTCCATACAGGGCCATGTATGGTGATTATTTGATTCCTTAATGTTAACTACTGTTTTTCTGGATTTGGGCGAACCCAAGACCATTAGGCCAGTCTTTAGTCTGATTGTCGACAAGCTTTCTGATAAATACGTCACATTTAAGGCGATCAACAGACCACTGACTTTGTGGATGTATTGCTCTACCATCAGTGGCGTACCCAGGGTGGTGCGGCGCACCACCAAAATGTTTTTGCGCGCCACCTCAGGTGGTGCGCATTTATTAATACACCTTAAGTAGTAAGCATTAATTCCCAAGTCATCACTTGTATTGATTGAAATTACCACTTAAAAAAAAAATCCAAAATTGCAGCCTGTGCCGACGCATGTTCCTTTGGTGGCACTATATTTTGTTGGTTGTTTATTTATAGTGCCTCCAAAAGAACATGCTGTCGGCGCAGGCTGCAATTTTGGATTTTTTTTTCGCCATGTCATCATCACTATGAAGGTGTTAAATTATTTCAAAAAGGTGTTACAGAAGGCATCGACCCTTAGAGTGGTGGAAGTTTCCATTTAGTTCATATAATTTTAGAGATATTCAAGTTTGAGTAGAATATAATAGCTGATGACTCAGCATTTTTTATGTGTGTGTTGGGTCATCACCCAACATCAACTAACCCATTTTAAATATCGAATTAACAAAATTGTAAAAATACATTTTTTTGACGATCTCATAATCACCTCAAGGTGTCAAGACCCACTTGTATAGGTGGTACCTGGCATAAGGACCAATTGATAAATTGAAAGTTTGTTTCTATCTTGTATCATCTCTGAGATTAATGAAATTTATCTAATTAGTATAAATATTTAATTTATTTATTTATTATTTAACACCATTATTATATACAGCAAAATAAATTAAGTTCAATTATTTGCAATTATTATTAATTTAAATTAAATTTCACTATAATATTTGAATTCCACGCACTCGATAACCCCAATAATCTATTTGGAACCGTCTATAAGTTAAATACAAAATGAATTAATTATAATTAATTAAGTCAGTCATTAATTGTGCAAGAATATTCTCGCTGAAATAAATATAATCACTTAATCTGTCGTTGTTGTGGAATGTAAAATCTTAACGGTTCTATCATAAACTATCTTTAGTTTAATGCCATTCATTCATTATGTATTGATAATAAATTATATTATTAGTAATTTATTTTAGCAATGTTATCCATGGTTGGTTGAGTTGAGTCAACAAATTCCTTATATTATATTATTTTATTTAATCCATTGTATAGTAAGACTAGAATTAAATAGAAGCCAGCTGGAATTTATAAGTTAAATCAATCTAATTATCGCAAGTTGAATCACTAGAGTAGGATTTAACAAGTTAAATCAATATAATTATTACAAGTTGAAACAATAGAATTAGATTTAACACTTTACTGAAATTCAAGTGTGAATAAACAAAGAAATTTCAACCCCCATTTATGGCAGAAATTGACCCCTTTATTGAGAAATTTCTTCTCCCATCAGACGCAGAATTTTATGGGGAATCCAATTATGAAATAAAATTTTCGGGTTTAGTAAAACATATTTTGAGTTATGGACCAGACAAAATCTGAAAGGTGTTAAAGATGTGTCAAAAATTTATTAATAAAAAATCGTAACCCCAGGTGCAAATTAGACGGTCCCACCGCACCTACATGCCAAGTTTCAGCCCATCAACTATAGAGCTCTGGCCAGGGTACCGTCTACGGAGAAAAAAAAAATAAATAAATAAAGGCAGTGAGATTAGAACTGGGCCACTATACTATAGTATAGTCGGCACAGTAATAACCTTGATTGATATGAACACTTAAAAATAACATGAGTTAAAACCAAGGTTGCAACCGAATACTGATATATTTGGTTGAACCGAATATTATTTTCCGAATAGTTGATATTTGGTTGCCAACCTGGATAATTATTAGTATTCGGTTGCCCGACCCAATATCATTATCAGTATTCGGTTGCCCGAACGAATATCATTATCAGTATTCGGTTGCCCGACCGAATATCATTATCAGTATTCGGTTGCCTGACCGAATATCATCAGTATTCATATTCAGTTATTGCAGCCGAATATTATATGTATTCGTACTATTCGTTAGGGGGTAGCTGGATTTTGTCCTAAAAAGTTTCCGGAATTTGTCCTAAATATGAGTTTGGAATCTGTCCTAAATATTTTGGAACTTGTCCTAAATTTTAAAACTGGAATTTGTCCTAAATAAATTCTGAATTTGTCCTAAAGATTGAATTTGGAATTTGTCCTAAATATTCTGGAATATGTCCTAAATCTTAAAACTGGAATTTGTCCTAAAAATATCTGAATTTGTCCTAAATATTGAATTTGGAATGATCGGGATGTTTAATAATCTTAAACTTTCTAAAGATAGTAACAAATAACATAAATATGGATTTACTAATAAATGAAAACAATTTAGTAAATACTATATGAAAATGAATTATTGGAAAATTTTCTGAATGCCTTTTATTTCTTCCCTACAAATAGGACAATTAACTTTAATGTCCATTAGGTGTTCTGCACATGACTGACAAAACCCTCCATGAACGTAATCGTTATGTAAGAGGGCAAAATTCTCGTTTCTTGTTAATAAACATACATGACACACATTTTCTTCTTGTTTGGTATTTGTATCTCCAGGTATACTTGCATCATTAAATTCATCTTCGATCAATTCTGGTATAAAATGTGCGCGCCCTATAGTTAATGCTATACAATTTAGTAATTCTGTTGTATTTAATTAACCATTTAGAAATTTGTCTTTGCAACTATTTCTCTTAGTTCGTTTAGCTTTAGC
Organism: Hexactinellida sp. DTS-2022; assembly: GCA_028753945.1. Lineage (NCBI taxonomy): Eukaryota > Metazoa > Porifera > Hexactinellida > Hexactinellida sp. DTS-2022. The sequence goes on along the minus strand of JAPNXP010000013.1, from coordinate 2,246,029 downwards.
AATGGAATTGGGTCCTCTTGTTGTTTCCAAACCTTGAAACTATCTTTGGTATTCGATATCATAATCTGCAATTACATTTTCCAAGCATGCTGTAAACTTCCAGATATTAGGATGAGGCGTTTTAATGATTGCTTTTAAGTTTTTGTTATACGACTCTGCCACGTTGTTAGTTGCATTTTCATAAATAAAAACTGATAGGTTTTCGTGTCCAATTATCCATGTTCTATGAAAATAACTTCTGAACTTCTTAATCAGCTCTTTTTCAGCATCATCTATACCAATTGATGGAATTTCCAAAGATAGGTGAACACAACGTATTTCCTCTTCTGGGAGCAAAGGTAAAGCCATTATTTTTCGTATCCACATTGAAAAGCTTTGATTTCGCTGGTATAATTTAGAAAGACCAAGCTTCTGGACCCTTTCAAAAATTGCTTTCGTAAAATGAAACCAACAACTAATTATAGTAATTGATGGAAATACTGCTATGAAGGCATTTCTTGATGCCTGCTCAAAATCGCCAATTGCGAAAGTCGGATTGAAACCAGGTATCAGTTGTCGAATTGTTAACAATACAACTGTGTAGAGCAGAGATGCAGCGGTCCGGAAATTTCATGGATCGGACCGGACCGTCATGATTTTTTTCTGGACGGTCCGGACCGGTCCAGACCGTATGATAAAAATATTGGATCGGTCTGGACCGGTCCAGACCGTTATATCCCTTATTTGGACAGTTACAGACCACATAGTAGAGTGGCTAATTATATCCACTTGTATTTATTAGATACTTATTACTTAAAATAGGAAATAACGGATTGGAGCCTAATCGTTTGTCCAATCTAGGATGAGTCCAGACCTATGAACGGTCCAGACCGATGAACGGTCCAGACCGTTATATCGTTAATTTGGACCGGTCCAGACCGCACTTGAAAATAAGCGGACCGGACCGACCTGAGACCTTTCGGTCCGGCCCGGTCCCGGTCTGGACCGCAGTCCGGTCCAGACCGCTGCATCTCTGGTGTAGAGTCTCTCCGTTTTTCGAGTCATTAGAACATGCAACGCTGGAAGAGTGTGATCTTTAGAATTATTGAAAATGGTGAATAGTTGATAAAATAATTTAGGAACAACCTTGAATGTTGCATCAAACTGGATATCTGGTGAATTTCTTAGATTATTTATCATCTGCTCTGATCCCCAAATAACTGCTACTTCATCATTATCGATAACTGTTTTGAAATGATTTCTTGTGAAATTATGTTATTCTTGTAAATGGGAACCGAATTCTAGAGCAGATGAGGGCATTTTTGGTTGTAAGATCCTTCTCCTCTTGTACATGCTGCTTTCTAAACATTTAAAAGTAACTGATGCAGCTTCATTTTGTTCTCGACAAGAATCATTGAATACTTCTCTAAGGTTTACTGTTGAAATCTCAGCTTTGCGTTTAATAGTATTACTTATGATAATCTTTTCAGATTTGTGTGCCGCTGCGTCATGATTATGTGGGCATTTGATTTCGAGTAGATCTGTTTGTTTGTTGATCATTCCAGTGCAAGTACAAGAGTTGCTTCAAATAATGCACATTTGACGTAGATGGAATTGCCATATTCTCGGGACTTAACATAGCGAAAACCTTGGCATTCATAATTACTTGAATTTAATTTCTTTCCTTCAATTGTGGAATATTCCATTGTGAAATATACGCAAAATTGAAATAAAATAGGTAGATTCGAAATGGTTAACTACATATAACTTAAGAAACTATTTATACTTTAGAAGAAAATAGACACCCATATAAATTAGTGTTTCGTATACAACACTGACATACAAACAATGTTCGATTTAAAGCGAATCCTTAGATAAGTGTTTAGGAGAAAACTTCATTTAGGACAAATTCAGAATTTATTTAGGACAAATTCAGGTTTCCCTCGTTAGGGCAACCAAAGATTATCAGTATTCCTATTAGGTTGAAAGAAGCGAATATTATCATTATCAGTATTCCTATTAGGTTGAAAGAAGCGAATATTATCATTATCAGTACAGTGGATGCCGGTTTTAAGCACATCGTCGGGAACTGCACTTAAGGTGCTTATAACAGACATGTTCTTATAACCGATATAAATTATACAGGGTATATGGCAAACCGTTTTCCAACATAGTGTGCTTATATCCGATATGTTCTTATAACCGGTGTGCTTATATCCGACATCTACTGTATTCGGTTACTCAACCGAATATCAGCATTCGTATTCGGTAGGGCAACTATTCATGAATACTGATATTCGGTTCGAGCGGTTTCAACCTTGGTTAAAACTCATATCTGCCCTCAGCAAGGCGATTGATGGATTAGCGATATAAGCAAAATATTTGATGTATCTACGATAATATCCTGCTTATCCCCAGAAATGTTTTCCTTCTTTTTTGACTTGAGGATGAGGCAGTTAAATAATCGATTCTACGTTAGATTGATCTGGAGAAATTTCCAGACTCGAAAACGTATGCCCGAGATCTGAAACTTTACTCCTCCAAATTTGGCATTTTTTATCCTGCAGAGTTAAGGTGATAGCCCCTTCGATCGGATCAGAAATTCAAAAAATTTCAAAGGAGATACTTTAATATCTAAGAACTGCACAACGGCATTCCCAATCATCTTCGATACTTGTATACACTATGTTTGAAACGGAATTTATCTCGGATATAATCTTTTATGGACTGTACATGAACTTTTGGAAAATCACCTCGACGTTCCTGCAGTAGTTAATTCGCCTATCACCGGTCCGATTATACTTCTTTCGCAAATTGATTTGCACTTTGTGAATTGCCAAGGATTGTTTGGGATATAGGGGGAGGGGCAGGGCCGGATTTACCATTAGGCTAAGTAGGCTATAGCCTTCGGGCCACTACAGGACACTACAGGACCAATGGGCAACTACAGGACCACTACCGACCAATGTCTATCATGTTCGGGCCACTTGTGTGGTTCAGCCTTCTGGCCACTCAAGGGTAAATCCTGCCCTGGGGAGGGGAGGGCAGAAAAGACAACCCCGTGCACCACCGAGATGTGCCCATCACCACCGACGCACCACCGAGATGAGCCCATGCACCACCGACGCACCACCACAAATCTAGAGCTAGCAACGCCACTGTCTACCATGAACCATTAACTGTTCAGGCCATAATAGTTCAAATTCACCAATGATATATGCAGTTAATACATATCAGTTGTAGCTCTGCAGTATCTGTGGTGCACCAAAAAGCATAAATATATAAATCAATTGATATGCTACTCCTTCTACTCGCTTCAATATTAACGGTCGTAAACCGCATTACTTGGTCAGGTGGTATTGGTGCATATCAATCAAAATCTACTTGATCCCGTGATAGAAAGTCTTTAGAAAATATTGGCCTCACTACCACCTCTTTAATTATAGGGCGTTTTCTCTTTTTCTGACTCTCAGCACATAATGATTTGTCTAATAAATAGAAATTGAATTAGACTCTAATTCAATTTATTATCATAATTGGTCAAATACTGTCATTTTGTCACGACTACCATGACTTGTTTGAATATGAGCCGTTGGATAATGTCAAACATGTGATTAATGTAACCAATATATGTTGGGTCCTAAGAATTACGAATAAGATTTTCAACATCGCCACATTTCAGTTTTTCGTACTGACCAGAATGTAATAATGCCTGTTTGCTTCATTGTCGATATAGAAGCTTCCTTCAATTCACTATTTAATTCATTGTATTGTTTTCTACTGAACAGCAAATACTTTTGCTCAGATATATTTGGAATTACTAATTCTCTAAACAAATCTACAAAGGATTATCCATTTATAGTAGTAGTCCAGATCTTTCTATGAAATTTCTAATTCCAATATTTATACCCCAAATTAAATAACGGGTTTGGGATGTTATTTTTTGTCAATTGATTGTTGTGTATCGTCAAATTTAACAATGAACTAGCGTGCTTCGCTTGCTAGGTCGCTTCGCGGCAGAACACAACCACACACCAACCGCTTCGCGGTTGCTGTGTAGTTTATATACTTCCAACATTGAATATATAGCGTAAATAGGCCTAATAGTCGTATTTAACAATGTGAAATTTAGTGATTACGTCATAATGCGATAATGTCTAAGCATATTGGAAATCTGGTGTGTTCTATTAACTTTTCAGATTCCGTAAACTGGGGCGACTTTGTACCATTATTCCACGTATATCAATGTATTTCTTTAAATAATATCTGGGAATATTTAACTTGTCAATTAATTTTATTGGTAGCACATAACTTGTTCAAATAATGAAATAGCTAAACTTTGGGGTACGTCTAACCAATTATTCTAAAAGTTTATCCTGGGCCAAATCTACCTATATCATGGAGTTGAAATTGTCCCATTATGTCAAACACGTGAAATAAAAGCATTTCATAAGAAAACGATAATGACAAATCTTACAGTATGCACTTATTTGATTGGTTTAGAAAAGGATTACTTTATACTGGAATCCATGGAAGACTTGGTGAACTATATGCATATTGATGTATTTCTTCGAAAATTCCAAAGAAGTTCTAAACATAATATATTTGTTGAAATATACTCTAAATACTCAAATGAATAAAACAACAATAACATACTTCACCAAATAATGAATAAATGTGATCATATTGATAATATGTTGAATGAAACTCACAATATATTCAAAGGTATTTAAACCACAATATTTCTTATTTAAAAAATATTTAATTAAAATTGCTATTGTGGGACAAAGTAACCTCCTAGGGTCAAAGTCGCCCCAGTTTACGGTTTTTATCTCTTAGAGGACGCGAATTATGTGCGATTATGTGAATTTTCATACTTCTCGAAATGTGACAATACCTCATAACTTGTCGAAGTGTGATAAATTTTGAGTGGAAGCCTCAACTTGTTGGCGGGTGCCAAAAGTTACCCCTAGATGCCAAAAATCACATTTGGAAACCGTACACTTTCTTCAATCAACTCGGAACATACAAACAAACAAATATATATATATATATATATATATACATATACAGTGGAGCCTCCCATAACGGACACTCCAAATAGCGGACAACCCTCGTGGCACGGATTTTTTTTTTTAGCATATGTCTAATAGAAAAGCAACCTCTAAATAGCGGACAACCTCTAAATAACGGACAACGGTTCCGGTCCCAAGGTGTCCGTTGTTCAGAGGCTCTACTGTATATATAAAGGTTTGTGGTTTAATAGTACGTATAGAATAGATAATAGATTTTTATCCAACCGCATATTGGATAGTTTTTTCTTTTTATACTCTAAGGTTTATGATATAATTACAATTAGGCCATTTGTCAAATTTAAGTCTAAACTTCAGGCATTTTATAATTTGTCTATTCTTTCACATTGACATTGGCAAATACACTACTCGGCCAAAGGTATTTGAACATCAACAATTGGTAACATACATTCAAGCTTCTAGTAGCATAGTAACATTTGTAGATGCTCAACATTGCTGTTTACATGGAACGATATATTAACTAATATAAATTAACAATATTTTGGGATTTACTTTTTATCGAGGTTAACTATATGATGAGCTAATTAAACATATTTTTTCTGATTATTTGAGTCAATCAAATTCTGATTTCACATTTGTATTCTACGTTGTCGAAATACTCTAGGTGCATACATAGGCTATTTAAATAGAGCTAGACACGCTGCATAAACATCGAAAAAATTGGAGTCCAGTTTACTTTGAAAATCTGATTTAATCCATTAATAGTAATGATAGACCCTTCAGATTTATAATAAGTCATCATCTGGTTACGTTATCTTAATTTTTGATGAGAATTATCATGTTTTTATAGCCTGCTTTTAACATACTTAGTACGTTATAAATGTTCAAAATTGCTAAATAGTAATACTTTAAACTAATTGAATAAAATATATCGAAATTATAAATGAATGTTGACACATTCCTCGGTTGCCAGGGAAACGTATATTTCCTAAATTACTCATACCGTATTTTCCCGAATAAGCGCCCCGGCGCTTATTGTTTTCCTGGACCAAAATTATCCTGAAATTTTCGTGAAAAATCCAGAATATAGTATTATTTAGGTGGGTTCTAATGGTTTCCACCAACAGTATACCTACTGAAGTTGCCAAAATCAATGGAATTACAATACAGTGATCTACTAGTGTGTTTAAATTTTATAATACCAATGTTATTTTTATTGACTCGGCGCTTATTCAAGCCCCGGCGCTTATTCGGGGAATTACGGTAACTCAAAAATTATCAATGTTATGTAAACTATCCTAGTATATCAGGCACGTAGCTAGAGTATGTAATTCAGGGGGCAGGGGCGTAGCTAGGGGGGGGCGGGGGGGGCGGACCGCCCCGGGCGGCACTATTAAGGGGCGGCATAAAGCGGCATTAAATGTATCCGCCCCGGGCGGCATAGGTGCAAGCTAGGTGCAAGCTACGCCTCTGTCAGGGGGGCAAGTTTTATGTTGGGGGGGCAAGTGCAGGGTTCGGGGGGGCAAGTGGGGGACGAATCACTCTATTTACTATAACGAACACTTCCTAATTCTCTTGGGAGGGGTGGCGAGAAGTACTTTTGGGGGGGCGGTCGCCCCCCCTTGCCCCTCCGTAGCTACGTGCCTGTAGTATATAAATATCCGAAATGGGCAACTTCCTATTCAATGATAATACTTTTTTGGGATATTGAGTGCATTACCTAATGATGTAATCAGTGTTAATAATCTCATTATGTCAAAGCTTATTGAAGTTACGCATATAAACAAATTTTCATTGACGACTCAGGAATATTGTAGGAATTTAACATTATTACATTCACAAATTTTATCATAATTCTGTCTTGTGACCGACCCCTTTTCGACTCCACTCAGCTTTCTAGTCAACTTTCTAGTCGAGATAGTCAACTTCTGTCCGAAATTTCCATAGGTTTATCTCAAGCCTGTTTTGTTATGATACCATTGCATTATATATATTTTAATATATTTCTATATACTAATGTAATGGTACGCTTGTAATACTTTGGACGAGGCATTAGATAGTTAATTAGAGTGTCTGCTATATAATATCAAAAATATTTATGTTTATGCTTAATTTTCCAAATATATAACTATGTTAAGAACTATTAATAATATGACTAGAGACAGTACAATGTATTTATAAAATTTTTGACATGGGTAAGCATATTTGGGGTGTGGGATATATTGGTATTGAAGAACTCCGTTAAGACGTGCCACCCTGGGAAACAAGGAAAGTACGTACTAATCGAGGTACGTCTTATCCGTATTCATAATCCACAAGTCGAAATACTCACTTGTTCAATGATGTTAATATTTTGTGAAGTATTCAAGTCTTTAACATACTTAACGATAAGATTAAAGTATTTTCTTGTCACCTACTCAATTAAACCAATTACTAACTGAGTTCTGCATAGTTTTATAGTTTACGTACTAACCGAATTAATATAAATACATTTTATCTATTTGGGAATTGAAATAGGTACGTCCATAGACTACTATATAATACAAATATGAAAGCAGCCGACCAACGAATAAAAAAGAGAGACCAGTATCTGATTTTCACTCTAATACATTCTATACTTATCGAAGTTGTGAATTTGACTTAATATAGGGTAATAGAGTATGGTGAATCCATTAGTAGTATTTATGAGATTCTCAGAACTGCGGTTTAGGATGCCATTTATTGATGACGTCAGCAACAACTAATACACATGTATACACATAAAATAATTCAATGAAGCATAATTTATTATAATGATAATAAACACAAACAATCAGTCTCGTAGCCACGTTTCTTGGCCTTAAATGAATCAACTTGAGACTTTCTAGCAGTTTCACTGACTTCTTTGGAAAGTCCTTTAAGATAAAGATTAGTTATAATCGAATGGACTCTCTTTTAACCATCAGTAGCATGTAGATCGCAAACAAAATCAGAATCCCATTCAACTGATACCTGTGCAAGTAGGTAGAGGATTACATGCTTATTTGGAAGTTTAGTTGCCAATATCTGCGATTCATACGATTCGAGTATACAAAATGCAGTTTCTACATATTGATAAAGAACTACTGTTGGTAACTGGAGCCATTATATATTAAGAATCTCAATATAATAATTATTCATCTGATCTTTCTGAGGTAGTTCAAAACAAAAATCACAGTTGGAACGTTGTATGAGCGAATGAGATATGTACCCAGCTACATAAGCAACAATATGTTTAGAATTATCATTAAATAAAGTAGGTCAATAGAATCAGTCGGTAATGTGATTAAGAATTCCGAAGTCAGCTTATTTATTTCATCAGTTGAAGACGCTATTATCCCACTAAAGTCGATATCGCGTATGAGAAGGTGCTGGTAAGTTATTATCTTTTCAGAACGCACTATCTCAGTTAAACTCACCAGAAAACGACCGCCACTCATTTGTCTATATTGAGAAAATCTCCTTTCTAATGGATCGGTCTGCAATCTTCCGGTTAATACGTAATTAAATCCATCTGTGATTAAATCATATGATAGATCAGCAATAGCAGCATTTGTATTAATTAATGTTTCAAAGACTTATTTAGTGAGACCAGTTTTTTTCGAAAGTTTCCAAGTTGATAACCAATTGTTCATTTCTAGGAGAAAGGTACGTTTATCTTTCAGCGTATTTGGAATAATTCTATTTCCTAAGTGATGCGGATGAAAACGTTCTTTGGAATTAACAAGCAACCACCACATGTTTATAAGCTCTAAGAATGCTGGAGTTACTATACAGTCCCCTACCAAAAGTATTCGTACACCCAAAATTCCCATTGGAAATAGTACTATATAAGTCTATTATAATGTGCTAATGCATTCAAATCATATGAGATGTGGTCATTTTAATTTCAGAACGTATTCAACGAATCCGAATTAACCTTTGTAAAAGCTTTCATCTGAATAACATATTCAATAGTTTGGAAATTATCATCCGGGGGCACCATGTACCATTCTTCCAATTGCCAACATGGTATAAGGTGGGAACAAGTGCACATAGTGGCAAAGAATGGTAATTTTCAACCTAATCAGGAGCTTTCATAGGTGAAGGCATCTGAAATAGATATATCGAATGCGTAGAATAATAATCTGGCAACAAATTGCCATATCCCATATATTACGAATACATTGTAAATTTTTCAAGACACACTATATTGCTATTTTTTATGGGAATTTTTTGGAGTATGAATACTTTTGGTAGGGGACTTTATCTCCATCCCTAAGATATTCACGCAATGCAGCTGAGGTTTACTATCAAAAATAGCTAGAGCTGGTGGAACCGATTCTTTGTTATTTCCTGGGTGAAGTGCTTGGTAGTTTTAAGATGGAGCTTTTCGAAGATGAAAATTGAGAGAGTGGTCTGCGTCATGAACTTTGTGAAGACTACGCCAAAATGCATTCCCTGCTGGAACTATAAGACTTAATTCTTGAAGTTCTAATTGCAGCCGTGGAATTTGAAAGAACCGAGCACCAATAAGATTATTTCGAATGTTTCTGATTAGGTGAACTGTATCAAAAAGCAAGTAAACAATTAGATTATTATTTGGATTAATCATACAGTATTTCTTTTCAGGAACTGGATAGGCAGGGGCGTACTGGCCATACAATCGATGCGGGATTCCCGCTCGGGCTCTCCTTTGAAGGCCGCCATAGAGGCACACTTGTGAGACCGCAGGCCCCACAGCGACTCCTTTCTGAATGGAATCCCGCATGTGCCTCCCAACCCCAGCACGCCCCTGTGGATGGGTATTCATCAAATAGTTGCAAGAAGATATATTGTTAGGTGATTATCAGAAATAACAGCACAAGGATGAAATTTTTCATAGGTTAAAATTTCCAGACAATTTAGGATACCATCACTTTCAATTTTGGACGACATAGTGAATATTGGAATAGCTTTAATGATATAGGGGATAATATTAGTGAGAGACACCGCCATAAAACAAAGTATGCTCTTGTACATTTGGAGATCTTCATTACAACCAATAATAGTTTGTCGTCAAATTGTACTTGTTGCTGTAGATGCATTTCTTCAAGAAGAATTACGACATGATTTCCAAAAAAAATCATCTTCACGAAATTTAGATAATGCTTTTATACTATCAATAGAGTCGGATTTTAACCAACGTAACTATCTCTGGCTAGGTAGCGGCATGTATTAGCTTAATAGATTGTAAGCTTCATTTGAAGTATAGCCCAATTGAGGGAAAATCGAAGATTATTGGTAGAGTACTTACACTTTCCTTTCGGGCAATAGTATACGAGTCGCAACAGATCTTTAAGAGGTTCAATATCCTAATTGTGAGTGATGTTTCGACAATAGTTGGGTAAATTTGTTAACATATCCAAGTTGCGAATTTAGAACCTTTTGAATTCGATATATAATCTGGAACAGGAAAAGAAATCCTTCAAAACTAAGCTTCACATGTAAATCAGAACTCATATTTATACACTCCATAACTGTAGCTACACCTATTTGTATTCAGCCCTATAAATACTAAGATCTGTTTCAGTAGAAGAATGAAAAAGTATCGATACTCGATCGCTGATTTTCTGTGGCGTAAGATATCATATAAACTTTCGCATTTTGATTGAGATTGAAAATGGGTAATTTATCTTTCTGAAATAGATGGAGAGATCGAATAGATGGAGAGATAAAAGCCTGCTGGCTTTTAGGGATAGAAGAAGGGTGTATTGTTGGGATAGGGTTGAGTTTCATATTTAGCCTCGTCTTTAAAGGATGGGGAATGATTTATTTTTCTTCAAAATGTTGGATGCATATTCGTGAAGACTGAGTAATTGTGAAGCTTCTCGATTCAAAAACTTAACCCATTTCTGTCGAAGCTCATCTTGCTTTGGGAAGGCAAACATTACTTTACTAGGTCCATTGGAATATCCCGAATGACAATGTACGACAGAGCATTTGAAAGGCATAATAGATTGAGATCTAAGGATTGATTAGGAAATTTTTTATACATTAAGTCAGAAATACACATATTCCTAAAGTACGAATATTATATACTACATGTAACCGTCCAAATTGAGATTTCTTATATTAGAAATCTCAACTTCATGGATCCTCAATTTCGACGGTAACAAACACGTATTAACAACCAATTGAAGAAAAAGTCGTCGAGGTTTGAACAAGGGGCTGAGTTTAATAAAATAAGTGAACAATTAAACTTTATATAATGGTTGACGATTTTGTTCCTTGTATATTATATATTTTCTAAGCATATGGTTGTGTAATAATACTTTTATAGTTTTTCAGGTAGAAGCCAATTTGCTATTTGAATATCTTATAATACTATAAACATGTATAATATATTGCATATTATTTGTTGAACATTCATAAGTGCAAAATAAATAAACAATCTGATTGGTGTACAAGTACATTTTAATACATTGTAGATACATATATGCCAATTTAATCTAAAACTAGAAGTTGCTGACGTCATCATGAAATGGCGCCTAAACTGCAGTTCTGAGAATCTCATAAATACTACTAATGGATTTACTGAAAGTAAGTTTTCCTGAACTATTAAGTACAGTCAAAGCCCGCATAACGGGGCGCGTGGTCCAACAATTGGTTCCGCCCCACACAAATGACTCCCGCAAAACGGGGCGACATTCGCAAAACGGGGCGCCTGACCAATCGTCATTTTTTGCACATTATATATTGTTTCGTTCCCCTTAGTGTGTTTCTTCGATATCTTAGTTCCTCCCACATGGCCGACGCTCAGATGCCGCCCGTTAAAAAGGCCAAGACTGAGCAGCTCACACTCGCGCAACGCCAGGAAATTCTCGCGAAACTCGATGCTGGCGCTTCGGAAAGAACACTTGCCAACGAATTCGGTGTTGGCAAAGGCAGCATCGGACGGATTAAGGCCAACCGGGACAATCTCGTCAATGCCACGGACTCTGTGCCCACCAACACGCTGAAAAAGCGAAAGCAGGTCGTCCCGAAGCTACAGTACGAGGACATCAAGAAGGTTGTGGTGGAGTTCCTGAGGATGGCTAGAGACCGCGGACTGGTGGTGACCGGTCCCGTGTTGCGCACTCTAGCGCTGGAGGAAGCCGAGAAAAAGGGCATCGCTGACTTCTCGGCTTCTGAGGGGTGGCTCAGCCGGGTGAAGCAGCGCCACGACATCGTCGGAAAGGCTCTGTGCGGAGAAGCAGCAGCAGTCGACCCCATCCTCGTGGCCGACTGGAAGACAGTGCGCCTCCCGGAGATTATCAAGGACTACAAAGAGTCCGATGTATTCAACTGCGATGAAACGGGACTGTTCTTCTTACAGTCTTCCAACCGCTCTCTGACTATGCCTGGAGACGATGCCCACGGCGTAAAGCAGTACAAAAAGCGCCTCACCCTCCTGTTAACGGCTTCCTGGATGGGAGAGAAGGAGAAACCTCTGATGATCTGGAAGAGTGAGAACCCGCGAGCCCTGAAGGGAGCCGACAAGAGCAAACTCCCGGTGACGTACCGCAGTCAAGGAAAGGCCTGGATGACCATCCCACTGTTCAAAGAGTGGATCAAAGAGTTCGATTCTCACAAACACTCTCAGGGAAGAAAGGTGCTGCTGCTCATGGACAACGCGTCGGTGCACAGGATCGACGATGCTCAGATCAAGCGTTTGAAGGCCACACAGATCGCCTTTTTCCCAGCCAACACAACATCACAGCTCCAACCCATGGATGCTGGGATCATCCAGGCCTTCAAGTTGTACTACAGGCAGAGCCTCCACTCCCACATCATGCACAAGGTGAAAAACGACATCATGTGCAATCCCCTGAAGGACGTCACCATCGCCTTGGCCATCGTGTGGCTCTTCCGTGCCTGGTACAAAGTGAACCCTAGAACTATCTCCAAGTGCTTCGCAAAGTGCGGCTTCAAAGGTACGGATGACACCGGAACGGCGGCTGTCACGGCCGATCTGCCCCTCCCTGAACTCGCGGCCGGTGATACTGAGGAACTGGCTCTGAGCGCTGCCGAGATGGAAGACAACAACATATTCCCACCCATCGCGAAGGCAGAGGACTTGTTTATCGAAGCTTCTGACGCCATCGATGCTGAGGCGCAGAGGATCGCAGGGCAGGGGCTCATGGTCAAGGCTGGTCTGGATGCGGAGGAGGACAAATCGGATGATGAGGCTCAGATCTCGATTCCCACTTCCAAAGCCGTCATGGAGGCTGTGAAAATAATCCAGCTGTACGCCATGGCCCGCGGGGATGAGCAGGTCCTGTCCTCCCCGGTCGACCTGAACCACTACCAGGAGATCGTGGCCGGCAGACGGTTAGCTGAGCAAAAACAGACTCGAATCACCGACTACTATGTGTGTCCATAAACAGTGTAGGAATGCTTGTTAAGTTAGAATTGTATCCTGTAATGTATACTGTTCATGTATTTCTTAAGAACACACATACGAGACGACCTCCCTCAAAACGGGGCGCTCCCCCAAAACGGGGCGCCCAACCTCCGGTCCCGAGGTGCCCCGTTTTGCGGGCTTTGACTGTACATATTTTATTAAATTTTCTATCTCTGTTTGAGTAATAAACAATTGGGTGGATTTTCACACTTTCAAAAATGTGACAATGTCGTCATAATTTCATGGCAGGTGTGTACTTTCTTTCAAGACTCGAACTTCTCTGGGCCAGACCCATAATTTTGAATTTTCACGACCAACAACTGTGCTATTACATTTGTGACTTTCTTAGATAAGATGCAATTAGTAACTATTGATGCGAATTTCTTATATCCACTCTGTATTCAATTCCCGTAATGTGATTAGAGTGTTTTCGAGCAGATGCTATATGTACTAGGCGGCCCTGAAAATTTCAGTTCAATCGGACTTCTTCCAGCCCTTTGAAAATCGACATTGTAAGGGCAGCATGGAAAGTCAATTTTTATATGCACCCTTTATAATAAAGCAATATCTAAACTTAGATTATTGCAATAACTTTGTAATTGACAGTGTGCTTTGTTTACATAGTTCTTTAGAAGGTAGAAAAGCACAATGATATAACATAAAAACAAAAATTATATCTTTGCATTCAAAAAGGGATTAAATGTCTCGACTAGCTGCATATATAAGCAAAATATTTGCTGCATCATCACCTTGGCAGGTCAACAGAGCAGTTGGATGAAGAAATAGGTCTTGCCCCTGTATTACTAGTATATTAGCTCTCCAGTTCGAATTTATGTATTAGACCTCCCACTACTATTATGACAGAATTTCAAAATAACTGATCAAATCGACTCGTGTAAACAAGCTAAGTACTCAAATCAATTCTAATAGCTTCTGTCTACTTAACTCAAGACATACTAACTAGTATTCAAAGTGATTGCATTCGATTCGAGTGAATTTTCGTTTTATCTGGGGTCGATAATTTGGTTTCTATATGTTCGGAAGGTTAAAATTAGATTTTGTTTCCTGCCACTCCAAATCAATATGTCCGATTGACTTCAAATCTTCGGAGAATAATGATATAATATGCTATTGTTAGAAACAGCATTAAGCTCAATCTTATTTTATTTCCTTGTCAAATACAGTGAAATCCGCTTAATTGGGACAACCCCCCAATAAGCTAATATTTTTCATAGAATCTAATACGGTAGCCCTAAAGATCTTTGGTTAATTTGACCTACTCAGCTCGCCCAATAGAAAACTCATGTTGATCAAGCGAATTACAATAGTCTTAATCAATTCTGATTAAGGTATAACAATACACACGTATCTAGATTGGGCCTATTGTCTTATTGATTTCCGTAATATCGAAATTTATTCAGAGAACCTAGACCCGGCTTTCTAGTTTTTAGTGGAGGACATTGTTCCTATGCATGCACACATGCAAAATGGTGAAATTTTGAATGGGATTTATTTGTCCGAAAATCCGTTTAATCGCCTAATCTGAGCCAAGACTTGAATCCCATCGGAATTAGAGGTGAGCGTCGTGTTGAAATTTGTCTTTTACACTAACACGAACACGAATCATATGACACGAACACGACACGAACACGAAATTCGCCACACAAACAGAACACGACACGAACACGAAATACGAAACACGAAACACGAAACACGAACACGAAACACGTATCACGAATATCAATAAAAAACTCGAAACTCGGACACCGAATACATAGTTTTGAAAAATCAAATTAATATATATAAATTAAGAAATCATAACATTCATAATTATATTTGAATGTAAATAAGTCGAAGCGTGGACCACGGTCTAAGTTATGAACGCAATATGGAAGAATTGTCTCAAATACTAGTGACAATATAAGAAAGCAATTGTGGTTGAACAACAATTTAACGGGAACACAAAAGTGAGATAGGAATACAATGCAATAACTTGAATACCACAAGTATTGTATAATTTTAATAACAAAACCTCGATGAATTTTAACCCAACACCACACGAAGACGATCAAGATACATGAACTTTGAACACGAAAACGACACGAACACGAAAGTTTTGGCACAACACGACACGAACACGACACGAGACATAAACCTTGAACACGAACACGACACGAACACGAAAACTTTGGTCTAACACGACACGAACACGAATTCGTGTCGTGTCGTGTTCGTGTTCCTGTCGTGTTCGTGTCGTGTTCGTGTTCGTGTCGTGTTCGTGTCGTGTTCGTGTCTTATCGCTCGGCTCTAATCGGAATGTATTCGGTTGGATGAATTATAAGCTCAATATAAAGTGACCCTGGAACCAATATGTTGCTAAGAGATGAAATATTTTCAATTTGGATTTCAATAACCCCTGAATTTCTTGAAGCCCCAGTAAGCTTCAAGAATTTCGGGCGTTATTGAATGCTTCAATGCACAAAAGGTGTCAAGAAGTTATACATAAAGATGGGCGCAAAATAGATTACTAATGTCTTGATAGATACTAATTAATTGTGATTATGGCACATGTATAAATAATTCAGACTTCAGAAATATTTTAAATAGTTATTCTCACAAATTTCCGGACTGTATGGTATGCATTTCAACTATATAACGATTTCATTTTTAATTTTATACTTTTTTCTCCCGGATTAACTTTCAGAAAAATGGAATTAATAATAATTTACTCAAATCTCCGGGCGGCACGGAAGGGTTGCCCCTATGCTACTAAGACTGTATCCGGAGTATACCCGGACATTACCCGGAATTTCCGGGCGGCCCGAATGATTCACCTTTGCATTTACGACGCCTATGGTGGCTTCGCTTAATAGAGCCACCTCGGGACCAGGTTGTTAAGCGCTTAAGCGGAGAAACCGATTAACCGAAAATATTGTAACCCAAACTGTAATTATGTCCTATAAATCCTGTGAAACTTTGACCCAATTAAGCGGAGAAACCGATTAACTTGTGGCTCTATTATGCGGAGTTGAATGTACCTATAAATTAACCCATTACATTTATTTCCGAACTTCTCCATTGATGCAACTATTTATCTTTCCTAATCTTGACTCGCCTCTTCTTGATCTTAATTAACTTATATGTTCATTGCATGCTTCCTATTTTGATTAACCCCTCTATTCTTGAAGTTTTCTCGTTGTCCAAACTTGGCACAATAATATTTACATGCTGCTCGTCCGCGTCACGCGTATTCTTACAACTTGCTCTCCGGCCTGCTTCCCTCGCTTGTATTCAAACACATGCCTTTCAAATTAAATGCCACTTGTATATAAACACATACTCCAATAGGCGTAATACAAATTGAGCAATGTATGTGCTTATTGAGTTCAATCTGAATCTAGGCTCCTATTATTTAAATGTCGGTTTTGTATCGAAGGATTAACCAAAGATTACCTTATTATAGGAAATTAACGCGCCATGAAATTTTCGCGAATTGGAGCTGAACATTTTCAATTACATTAAAAAAATTCAGGATTATTAATCTCCTGATTAAATACTATTTATTGTGCCCAAATAGGCTTCCAATCTACTTGATAGACATGGTATATCCTCTCAACCTAGTTGCACATCTGAAAATATGTAGCTCGGAAGTTTGTCCATCCATTGTATAGTTTTGCTAAATAGCAGGAAATTAAGGTCATGGAAATTTACGCTCCATGAAATTATCGCGAAGGAGATTAACGCGATTTGGAGAAATTCGTGTTAATTTTCTATAATAAGGTATAACCCCTTCCTACATCACGTTTTTTTACCAAAGGATGGGTGTAATTGGTAAATACTAATCAGCGCCGGTATTGTTGAATATTTAGAACTGACATTATTCTAGCTATCAAAGCTTGTCCGTGTATAATAATAAACCGACTCCTAACTTTTAGCTGTGGAGAAGTTATTTAAATTGATTGGTATTATTTGAATATCAAATAGACACTACTGTATATATATTGTTAGAAATCTATGGTTAGACAGACGGATTGAATTAATGAATTTCCTCTCGACCAATTAAATCACTCTATCAGATATGCATTCTATAATGCACACTAACAATTGATAGAGACACTAAATATTCTTTCACGTATATTAATTGAATGCTAGCTGCTATTCCATACTGGAAAACAATCGAATTTAATAGGCTGAAGTTTTTGCACCTTTAGGGTGGGAAGATGTGAATATTTTTCTTAGAAATCTGAAATTGTATTCTAAATACAGTATTTCCTAATCCCCTGCCAAATTTCATGGGTGTAGCTATTACTAGTTCCTCAATCAATTCTGAACAAACAAACAAATATACAAAACTATTGTAATTTAATATATAAGATTTAGAATATTACTTCTATAAATTATTTTTCTCTTAGTTTTTTGGAGGATGTCAATCGTAAACTCGTATTATCGTTTCAAAGCCGAAAAATCATTAATATCTTTTCAAATTTGGATGTTCACCTTGGTTTCAAGGGGATTCAACTATTTTCTCATAGATTCTTTGCTATTATTAGCATCACCTCAACGTTGAACAGAAATAGTGAAGCTATAGATTCTATTATTACTTCATTAACTATAACTATCTTGCCTTCGAATTGCATTAATCTATCTTTTGTATTTGTATTTAATTTATTTGATTCACTTATCAAGTATTATGTACAACCCTCGAAATTTATAACTTTCTATTTTACTGCATACATTATATTTGGTACGTACATAGTCCTTACACTACTGACCATTATCATACCTATATCCAAAGAGAGCTCAGCTGTATTACCAGCAATTTGATCCATTCAAATTGTATTCTGCCTGCGTAAACGAATTAAAATTTAAAGATATTTTTGTTTCTGTAAAGCGATGGAGGTAAGTATTTGTGTACCTGTAACAAGATTAATCTTAATTGATCTACATAATCTTAGTTGTTTTTCTGCTGACATCTAGTTTAGGGTTTGAATTCAGAATGTAATTATACTATGGTAAGGTATACTTTAAAGGGTTGTTAAATATATAATGAGAATAATTTCATAATTTATTTTATGGTTTGTATAGCGCAAAGCCTAATATCACATTCCAAGCGTTACTGCATATGCTAGTTATTATATAAATTATTGCTTATAACTACTAGGCCTATTGTTCAGATTAGTGATTTTCTTGTATTTGTTGCTTTACATTGAAGGGAGTTGGGCAAGGAGGAAAACGCAAGATAATTTGGTACCTGTGGACTAGGTTGCAGAATATTCGTGAATACTATAAATGTTTGGTCAAAAGCCTTTAAACTTTAGATGAATTGTGCGACTTGAGAATGGTGTTGAGAACATCCATTACGCCCCCCATCCTGACATTCCGAATTTTTCAAAAATTCAGGCAATCATTGAAGCAGTTCAAAGCGTTTGGACGAAGACAGACGAATAAGCCTGCTGGCACTAGAAAAGAGGGTTGGTATGTCAACAGCCACACTCATTTTGATTATTCACAAAGACTTGGAAATGTCAAAGGTTTCTGCACGTTTGATTCTCAAAAGTTATGAGTTATTATCTAGATATTGAGGGAAATTACCTGAGAATGACATGCATTCTAAGAACTGAAATTTAATTTTAAAATCACCCAAACAAGAGATGTAGAACTGTTGTGTTGTACTTTGAGACGCCTATGTGATACACTATACACCATGAATGTGCTATTCCAAAATTTTAGACTGTGGTATTCTGAGGAGCAACTATATAAGGAAAATTTTATCTACTCTACTATAAGTTTACTGTTTCATGTTATACTTAATTAATTAAATTGTGAATTTGAGACTTAGTATAACTAGTAAATTCTGGATTTGTTTTTCCAATCTACTGTGGTCTTTTGAGGCGCTGGTAGTGGAAAAGAATTTTCCACTTTACAGATTAATTTATTATAAAATTAATTGTTTATCTAAATTTACTCTCGAATACAATAATTTATCCCTTTTAATTATCATAATTTAAAGATTTAATTGTAATGATTTTAGTTTCCAATGATATCCCTCCACTTCTCGGAACCCTCCAGCTAAGTCTCCATGTTTTGCAGTTTTCTAATTTTCTACCTAATTTTTCTTTTCAAAGCATTTCTCTCATCCTGCCATACTCTTCTCTCATTCTCCAGGGATCCTCTGCTCTTAATTACAAGAATCAATTAGTTAAAATTGTTCGACTGAATCTTGGCAGCTCGATCTGCTCTTCGGCTGATTCTGAATTTCTTCTGTCAACGTCTCGTACACATAAATCATTGAAACCATCCTAATTAAATAATTCCTAAACTGTAACCTATTTATTTATAGTTTATAAGTTTATACATCTTTGATCATAGAAAGACTCAACGAAGTAATCACGAATATCATTTGCATTGATCATTAAATTTGATGTAATCCGAACCAACAGCCTATATCCTTCAATCAAATTCCTTAATTAAATGGAATGCGTTAGTTATTTATTACTTCCGAAGTTCCGATTACAAGAATGAGATAACTGGTTCCCAAAATGATTACTAAATTAGATAGCTTGCAAATCTTAAATTATTTCTATCTAAAGCATTTTGTTGGCTACAATACATCATATTTATAATTCTTATTATTGAAAGATTTAACTCTCTAAAGACAGAATCTAGTCAAGCTATACGCATTTCCCTTATAGATTAATTAATATAAAAATACCATTAATTAAAATACTAGTAAAGCACGACTTTAATTAATCTTATGAATTAACTAAAAAAAAACACAAAGTAAAGTCTAATACTCTTCTTTTAATTAAATAATTCTACACTTAATCTGAATCCATATCCCCAATCGTATTATCGTTTGTTTTAATTTTCTGATTTTTTTCAAATGCTTTTTTTCGATTTACTTTTCCGCCCTTTTCATATCTAGATACTCTTTATGTTCATCAATCATCTTACATGTCTCTTCTATCATGCTCATTTTTTTCCCTCGTATTCTTTTTGCATCTGTTCAATGAATTCAATATAGTCTCTTTCTGAAGAAACCATTATAGCTGTAATTACTTTTGCATATTTAATGTGGTATTTAATATTTATAGTTGTAAGTTATAAATCATTGTAGCACAAAACTGAGTCATGAAACTTTCAAAAAGTAATTTGGGACAAGTGCACTCATTCTGGAGGCTTATAAAATTTGTGTAATTTGCGACAAGTGCACACATTCTGGAAGCTTAAAAAGCTTCCTAAGCAACACGATATCTAATTTATCTAACTACTAGTTTATTATCTTATTTCTCTCTCACCACTTTGTTTGGCTACAATACATACCTTATTACTCCCTGATTACATTTTGATTATAAAAATTCTGTCTAAATAAAAGCTATTTATATTTAAAATTAACTTTTATCACCCTGTTATTAAGATTAGCCACTACATTATGCATTGATATCTGTTATTAATAAATTTAATGGGAAATATCAGAGTAACAGTTTCAGAAAGATGTAATAAATATACCACATAACTAACGTGTAAAGGATATAAAACTAATCCATCAAAATACACAAATTCAGGACAGGAACTACTTGTTCTGGCTTGTACAATGTTCAAGCTCGATTCTTCTCGCAGAGTAAAAAGATAAAATGTCTTGATAACTGCCTGTTAGTAACCTATATGGAGAGATGATTGATTATGCTGTGAAGTAGTGTTAAATTAATTAATTCATTAATTAATAAATAGTAGGTTGGTCCCTCAGGGCTGCAGCTAGCTACTAAAGAGTAGTTTCGCTGTGAGTGTACTTGGAACACACTATGTACCTTTCCCCAACCGCGAGCCTAACGGTTGAGGGATGTCAAGAGCTTGCCTGAGAACACATAACTTATCTCTTGACACCATTAGCGGGAACTAGGCTCAGGACAATTTACCAATTACATGAGACTGAGGGTTTGTATTAAACAGACGGTTTAATAATAACTATGATAATTATCACAACGAAAGTTTTAACTTAGCTAGCTGAGAGAAATGGAAATTTTGGCTAGTTATTATCTCAGTTTTCCACAACAACAACCAAATTATAGCCAGACATTTGTACTGAAATTATATACTATTTTTATGGCATACGACAGCGCTATATAACAATTATTAATTAATGTAGTTTCTAGCTGTTGCAGGGATGGATCCAGCACAAAATATCTGGGGGGGTGCAATCAGAGGCGTTGCTATAGGCGGTTCATTGAACCAGGGCCCCAAAGGCATACCTGCCAACCTATTTGTGTAATATCCCTGTACAGGGCTCCAATTTTATCCTGTACATTGGCCAAAATCCCTGTACACCTCCCAAAGAATTTTCTCGGTCGCTGCGCTCGCTCGTCCAGGTAATTACTATACACTTACTGACTTGCATATCAAAATTATCACTTAGGAAAGGAGAATGCATTGAATTAAATACTGTACAGGGAATCCATGTACGCTTGTATAAATATATAAACCAGTTGTGCCTTTATGTGGTCAATGCAGAATGCATGGCAGAACCCCCCCCTGGATACGCCACTGGGAGGGTGTTCGCACTCCCCCTGAGCCATTTTTGGGGGGAGGGTGCAACCCCCACTGAACTCCCCAGGTGGATCCATCCCTGATGTACCTAGTGTAGTATTAGTAAATTAATTATTCTATTTCTTTTTTATTAAAAACCAGTTGTTTGTAAATTGTAATAATTTCCTATTATAATTTAATCGAGAGTTCGCTATATGTTTATGTAACTGGACAAATGGAAGAATTGACAGTGGCGGCCGCCCGGGCTTTTGATCCGCTCCCCTTGTGGGGGGGGGGCGGGAACTCGCTTGTCTGATATAGGGGTACTTAATGTTAATGCGGAAATGCCCTGGACAGGGAGTCCATAATTAGCTTTTTGCTGAGATCCCCCATGGTATACTATTATAGGACAGATTATTTAACTAAGTTAGTCATTAAAAATATCTATTTTGGTTTGAATGTGAATTTTGGAATGTTTACAATTATTGGGTTTACCCCTCCACTGCATTGGTTCGCCCCTAAAAGGTGGTTGTGCTGGCGCCGCCCCTGAGAATTGGCTTAGTAAATTTTTGTTGATCTAGTTCCAAGTATTATGAAGAACCCTAAGAAGGCGAGGCGGTTTCCAATGTACCTAAAACTTAAAAGAAAAAACGCAAACAATATTAACTTCAATTAAAAAATAAGTTTAAAACTCACATGATTACATAGGAATATATATCACTTACCTAGTTGTTGTCATCAATTATTTACCTCGTAGATAACAGCTCGTCTCTGGGATGAGACGAGCTGGGGATGTGCCGTTACAGGTCGCGTTTCCATTATCTGGGCTCGCCATGATAAATATTGCCTTGCCAGAATAACCTCTAGCAAATGTCCCCACCAATTTCGATGTACCTTGCCTTTGTGCGCTTTCGAAAGAGTGATGTGAGTTGTTATTACACTGTTAGGACTAGGGATGCACCGGATCCACTTTTTTGGATCCGGATCTCACCGGATCCTGAATTTTCGGATCCGGCCGGAACCGGATCTTACCGGATCCGGATCCGCTTGGAAAAAAAATACAGTTATATTAAGTTTGTAGTAATTGATATATGGTTAAGTAAAACTTCGTTAGTATGAAGACATTAAAATTGTCTCAATCTGTCAATCAGAGATATTTAATTAATTTATGTCTCCTATTACTTCATGAAAATTATAATAAATTTGAATTGGCGTAGAGTATGTCACTATTGAATAGTTTTTGTAAGTAATTAGAGGTTACTTGGATTAATAGAATCAATTAAATAGTTGATACACATACAGATTCGGATCCGGTGGATCCGGTAACCTCATCTCGGATCCGGCCGGATCCCGGATCCTCCACAAATGGGGAAATCCGGCCGGATCCGGGATCCGGTGCACCTCTAGTTAGGACTTCATCTGTAGTAGTTCCATACGTCGGGATAGGAGAATTCAGCATTGATACAACAGGTTCATAATGTAGGACGAAATTTTTGATGTAAAGATTGGCAGTTGGGCTGTTATTAGATCTGAGCAAGCTCCAACGCACATGTCGAATTACAGACCCTGACATTCTATAATCGTTGTTGCAACGTAGATATCGGCATTCAGAATAGCAGAGGCAGCCATAATTTCAACATCACTTCCCCATATGGATTCACGATAGATAGCGTTTTCGTGTGTGAGGTAATGACACGGTGTCGTTTGCTTTGATTTAAAATACCATCCAAGTATTGTTGTACCTTCACTGGCTATAAACCGGCATATAATGGAACGAAGCTGTAGGTGGCTGTTTTCACTCCCAGTAATTATTTTGGAGAGACATCTGAAGAGGCAATTACCATCTTGGATTTTCTCTGTCAGCTCTGGTTCGTATTTGCTCAGTGGCTGTACAACGAGATCCGATGGTTGCTTGCTAACTGAATCTATTGTTATCCCCAAGAGAACACATTTACTACGCTGCCAATTCTCATGTACAACAATACTTTTTGGGTCATCCGGATAGGCATCTGTAATAACGGTTTTATCTTTTTCGTCGAACGTTTCCCATAGCATCGTATTGAGATACTCCATCGCCAAATAATGGTATATAGGAATCATTAACTATAATATAATTATACAATTAATATTGTGTAGAATACTTACCACGAAATACAGTATTTTATGTGTATGTCTAGCACTCTCATTATCTGTAAAACTAGGATAAAGTTCTGGTGTCCATTCCATTATAGTCTCAATTATGTCTCTCTTCTACAGATATATAGATTCAATGGATATAAGTTGTGTTTTACTATTCTAAAATTTACTAATTTATACTCGGTTAGACTTACAATTTTATCTTCTTTTTCACCATTCAAAAACTGAAATAAATTGGTGTTGGGAGGTTCCTTGAAGAATATTCTGTTCTAGAATTTCCTAGAAAATAAAAAAAATGATCAAGTAATCATTATTGCCCGGAAGTTTATGAGATAACTGAAATTGATATCAATTGGAGAAGTAAATTATAAAATCACAATGACTTGTCAACAATAATTCAGGAATTTACATAATGGAATCCTTACTTTGAAAGTAGTTAGATGTGTAAATATAGATACTGGTGTAAATCCATAGATATTCAGGCAAGTCTAAATTGAATCTTTTCAATTAAATTGACACTAGTTATGTAGATTGAATTAATCAAATTACCTGTGATGTGTCGACACCTATGCTCGAATCGAGTTTTACTTTCTCAGTGTTTCTTACAAAATAAGCACGTGTGATATTTATTGGAATTTTCTTGTCTTTTTTGGCTCCTAATTCTGTCTGAGAAATAGTAACATGGCTATCTGTTACTTTCGACACCGTGTAAGTCCCAATATACTTTGATTGCTTCTTCGTTTTGGGTAAGTGTTTTAGCTTTGGCATGTTAGTGTATATGATTCATCCCGTTCAGTTACTTTCGTCATGTTCAGGTCCATTCGTCCCGTTCAAGTACATTCCCCAGTTCAGATCCATTCGTCACATTCATTCATTTGTGCTTTTCATAAACATTTGTCTAGTTCAAGTAATTTCTAACGTCAAGTCCATTTCGTCACGTTCATGTCCATTTCTCTTATCCCATATCATTTTCAAGTCAAAGCCATTTGTAACATTCAAGTCCATTTGTTCCGTTCATGTGCTTTCATCCCGTCATCACCATTCGTCCCGTTCAGGTCATTTCGTCCCAGTTAAAGTACATCTGTTCCGTTCATGTCCATTCGTCTTGTGAGAAGTCCATTCGTCCCGTTCAAGTCCATTCGTCTCGTTTATGCCCATTAGTCTTATTCAAGTCATTTGTAACGATCAAGTCCATTCATCCCATTCAAGTCCAATTGTTCCGTTCATCTCCATTAGTCCCGTTCAGTTCCTTTCCTTTCGTTCAGGACAATTCAGCCCGTTCATTTCAGTTCGACCCGAAAAAGGTCCATTCGTCACGTTCAGGTCCATCTGTCTTATGATCATTTGTAACGTTCAAGTCCATTCGTCCCATTCATATCCATTTGTCTTTTTCATGAACATTTGTCTTGTTCAGGTATTTTCCTTTCGTTCAGGTTCATTCATCTCGTTCAGGTGATGTGTCACGTTAAATTCCATTCGTCCTGTCAGGTCCATTCGTCCAGTTCAGGTCCATTCGTCCCGTACCCCAGGTTTTAATGAGTGAATATGCCTTATGTATAGCTATGATTCTAGCGTTATTACTGATTTTCAGTAACGCAAGAATGTATCTTCTATCTCCCATAGTCAGCGGTGAAAGTACAAAGTGTGCATGCTTTACTTGCAACTCGCCTATTAGCAACATTACTCTATTAATTAACAGTCAATTTACACGTCCCGATCAACAGCATGGGGAATTCTATAAAGTAATTTCCCCTATTAGCAACTCGCTTAACAGCAATATTCGTTTATTAGCAAACTATTTTCTGGTCCTAAAGTGTAGATATTTTCCCCTATAAGGAACTTAAAGATGCTAATAGACAAACAAAAAAGTTCACTTTTAAGCAGCTCAAAGTTATAAATAGCCTAACAACATGCAACAATTACCATACTCGCACAAATAATAATAATGATTTACTTTAAAAATTAGCATGTGCACATACGCATTGTGTCAAAAATTTAGGTCAAGGAATTATCCAGGAGCGCAAGACGCTCCTTTTGGAGCATGATTTTTTGGAAAATTTGAATTTAGGACCGCGAAAATTTGGAATCCTCTCTTATACCGTAACATAAATTTGTGATTTAGGAATATGAAAATAGGATCAGACCAGAATTAGGAGCGCATTTACAAATGGCTGTATAATACACGATTTACGTTGGTCAACTTAATAATTTTTCCAAGCAGGACTTCCTGAATTTATACAGTATGCTCTCATGATTTTAATACTTTAAAGTATATTGATATTGTGTATATTTTCATTTTCAAAAATGTTCTGCCATCCAAAGTGGGTCGCTGTTATATACCTATCTCGGTCCAATGCCTCATTTAGTAATTTTCCATGAAAACCGTATGCTCTTATGAAACCAGTAGCTGGTCAAGTAAAACCGTGAGGAGGAGGATATTGTTTATTTTAATATCATTTATAGTACTTATTATATTAAATAAGAAAATGACGAATGACTACGAAAAATTTGTTTTACCAGTAACTCCACTGTATAAGGAGTAACGGATAGCTCTGCACAGTGGATTATTTTCGATAAAAATTTCTAGTAGGTTAACTTCATCAATTTTTCCCCTGAAATTGTGGCTACTAAGGTTTACATGGAAGACTATTATTTTGATCATGACAAATTTGGGGTACGACTTAGAATCATAAAATTTCAATAGTAAACAATTTTATAATTCGACGAGCCCGAAGGGCGACGTTGAATTGGAATTCTATAAGTGGCGAAGCCAGACAATAACGTATCTTTGGATAGTGCGTGCAAACCGCAATTTTAACACTATGTTTTTATCTGAGATAAGTGTGTAAGAACCACATCGATTAACAATTGGTATAATAGCTTAGGCATAGTAACCTTTTCCAGCTTTTACGCCCAATGTCACTCTATGGGGTGGGCGTGGCTGGGATTTTTGGCCACTTATAGAATTCCAATTCGACGTCGCCCTTCGGGGTGGTCGAATTAAAAACTATATTACGTAGCTCCGCCAGACAATAACCTATTTTTGGATAGTCGTTTAACCGACAGTTGGATTCAATTTGAACAAGGGTTCATGTAAGTTATAAGGTATAGAAATTATGCTAATGTGGTTACAATCTACTAAAGTAACTTTGCCAATTTTGAGAACTATTGGGTATGTCTAGCACATTTTGAATAAATGTGTTACTTGCTTTTGTGATCTGCGAGTCGTTAGCTGTTTCTCTGTGGTAAAACCTATTGAAGGTGTACTAGGAATTTGACCAATCATCCACTTTTACTATCTGTTCAATAAGAACTCCTGCAATAGCAGCTCACGAGGTGGAAGCAGACCGAGTAGAGTGTGCTTGGTATGTAATCGTGTTGATGCCAGCTATGGCTAGGGTGTCCTTGATCCATCTGCCGACTGTTGAGGCTGTAACTCCCCTGTGAGGTTTGGTGAGGCTGATAAATGCAGCAAATGTGCCCGCTGGCCTCATTTCCTTCGTCATGCTTAAGTACATGTTTAAGGAAGATTTGGGGCATAATAAGTTATTTTCACGATAGTGGGATATTATTATTTTTTAATCGATCGTTTTTTCCAAGTTTTGGAATGAGAAATTTGACATATTAGGTTAAACCCTTGGGGTAACAATATATCGCGTCTATAGCAGGGGCGTATTTGAAGGGGTCTCCATGGAGCCCCAGTCGGTGCTCCACTGGATCTCGTCGGAGGAAATAGAGTAGGGAGGAAGGAAGGAAAATGATAGTTAAGTT
The DNA here is from genome assembly GCA_028753945.1 of Hexactinellida sp. DTS-2022. Taxonomy (NCBI): domain Eukaryota; kingdom Metazoa; phylum Porifera; class Hexactinellida; species Hexactinellida sp. DTS-2022. Next base: position 2,218,165 of record JAPNXP010000013.1, on the reverse strand, counting down.
CAGGGGGGAAAGTTAGAATGGGTGGAAAAAGTTAGAATGATCAATTTGATAAATAGTCTAAACACTGCAATTCTGAATATTGAAAGGAACATAACTGAATTCATCATTGAAAATCGAATAGATGAGCTCATCAACTCATTTTGGCATCATAAATACCGTGAAAATATGTTAATGTATTAAACATTTATATCATTTTAAATGTGTTAAGTACACAATATATTTTGAGTAGTTTTGGTTAGCAAAACTCGATTATGTACCTATTTAATGAGTATGTTTTAGTAATCATTGGTTAGGTTGGATTAATATAAACTCGTCGGAGCTGAAGTTGTGGAGCCCCCAACTTGACATGGGCCCCTACGCCCCTGGTCTATAGCAGCTATCTCGGAGCAGCGTGCCGCTGTAGTAATAGCTAGTAGCGTGACAGTTTTATTTGTAAGGCATTTGAGCTCAGTTAGGTCCAGTAGAGATGGCTTTAGATAGTATAGTAGGATACCCACGTCCCAAGTGTTTGCATATCTGATTTTCTTAGGCTCGATGTTGTCGATTCCATGAATCTCTCCTGATAGCAGAGGCCTTTAATAGACTCTGTGTTTCCGGCAATGGCCAAAATGGTCGACAATGACGATCGTAAAAAGGAAATCCAGCTTTATGATTTCCCCGCGTGAAGATTTTCAGATAGGAAGGTTGGCAGGTTATTTGTAGATCGATTCAGGGGATCAGCTGACCTCTGCAGGCACCAACGTGCCCAGGTGTTCCATCCAGATGCATAAGATTTATTTTTGAGTCACACCATAATTTGAGGATAATTTCGATAGGCCGGTCCGGAATTCCTCTGATTTTGAGGAGTCCCCGAAAAACACACAAGCCAGCAGTTTCATCTGTTGCAGATTGAAGAGGGGATGCGAGTCCCCACTGGGTTGGTGAGCAGTGATTGGCTCTGAGGTAAGAGCAGAGGTGGCTGAATCAGGGATTCTAGGAGTAGGGGCCACCGTGGTCTGGTCGGCCAGAGAGGCGATATCAGTATAGCTGATGCCATTTTCTCCCCCGGTTAGTTTGGCCAGGATTCGTCCAATGAAGATTGGTGGCGGAAACATCTATAGCTCCCCCAATTTTTATCCAGTCCAGTACATAGACATTCACCGCTATGGCCTCTGGAGTCTGGGCGCCAGCTCACAAACTTCCCTGGTTGTTCAGGCGTGAGGTGAATAGATCCACTCTGGGACGTGTCCGAGTGTGGTGGAGGATTCTGTTGAATATCCTCGGGAAAAATCGCCATTCGTGCTGATGTGGGTTCGATTGTCGGGAGAGAGAATCGGCAGTAGTGTTCTCTTTCCCTGGTTTGTACTCCGAGTCAGTTATCTGGCGTTGCTTTGTATACTCCAGGTGCTGTATAGCCAGCTGACATCGAGGCAGCGAATGAGTCCCTCCAAATTTATTTATATATCGGATTGCAGTAGTGTTGTCCGTTTGCAACAAGACATGTGTTTTGGGAGAAGCATACAACTTCACGCCAAAAAAGTCTGCTCTCAGTTCCAGTACATTGATGTGAAAGGTTTTCTCATCGGGAGACCATGCTCCTACGGCTGTCTGCCCTTGAGGGAAGCTGCCCGTCCTGTCAGTGAGGCGTAGGTCTGGATTATTAGGTCTAACTCCCGCTCACAATTAAATTGGAGTTCCAGTTCGGAGCCTCCTTTATCCACCAAGCGATATTCCTTAGGGAGTTTAGGGAGAGCGAGACATTCTGGTTGTAAACGTTCGGCAGTCGGATTGCCGATATTAAGTCGAACTGAAGAACTCGGAAGATCAGGGGAGCGATTGGGATCGATATCTCCGTAAAGGTTAACAAGCCGATTAGTGCTGATACCTCTCTGGCTGAGCAAGTTTCTTTGTGTGCTAGTCTTTGGCACTGGGTTTTTATATTGCGTAAGATAGACTGGGGCGCACGTACGGTTATTTGGACTGAGTTTATCTCAATCCCTAGAAACTCTAAGGTTTGATGGGGAGTGATTAATTACTTCTTTCATCATACTGAAGCCCAAAGCTTGAAGTAGGAATAAGGTGGCATTGACCTGATCCGTTAGGAGTTGCCTGCTGCACGCTGTCAGTATCAAATCGTCTAGATATGCAATGATCTTGATCCCGTGGGATCTGAGCAAGGAGAGAGGCTTTTCAGCAAATTGGTGAACACGTAGGGGCTATGTTTAGCCCGAATGGCATTGCTTTGTATTGATAAATTATACCCTTCCAGAGGAATTGAAGAAACCTACGAGACTTCTCTGGCACTGCTACTGTAAGATAGGCGTACTTGAGATCTATCTTCAGAGGCGCCCACAGACCCCTAAAAAAAGTAACGCACAATGTTGTATGGAAATTTGGGCTGTAAATATTAGTATATGATTGTGCATTATATTGAATCTTAAATTCTTAATTATTTGAGAGAAGTGCAATTCGCCGATGTCCTTATGCATCAAACGAATGTATAACCCTCTCAACGTCGATCGGATATCTCGATGCACGTGCATTAGTGCAAGACCCGTGAGTCAAAAATTGTGTGCGAGAGCTGCAAGTAAGATATCAACTTAAGTTGATTGATACGCGTATCGCGTATAATACGTATCATACATTATACGCTATCCATCAGTACGTATTTTAAGTTAAATATATGATCAACAAGGGATGTTTTCAAAGTAAATTCAGTTGTATAGTATACTATATGTTTAAATCTGATTGTAAAACAAGATGCTAGCAAGTAATCAAATTTATACTATATACAAGACTATACTAAGGTCGATTAACAGTAAAAGAATAACGATTAAACCGAAAGTTGTTCATTACAATTCCAATAGCGCGATATGATAAGTAAGATATACGAATAATAAGTATCAATAAAAAACGTATTAAACAACCAAGAAAATTACCCAGTTAAATTTGTATACGCACGTGCTTATACTGCGTACCCCTGTGGGCGCCACTGTCTATCTTGGCCATCCAGTCCCCTTTGGAGAGTGTGTACTGTAGACAGTGCAGGCCTACATCTTGAAGTGAGGCAGAATCGAGTAGTTTGTTCAAGCCCTTGAAGTTGTGTATCAGTCTCCATTGGCCAGAGCTCTTGAGCCGGAGAAAGAATGGACGTGGCTGGCCCACATTCTCGATAGCACACATAGCCAATAGGCGGGAAATTCCTGATCTTCAGCAATGAATTGTGCAGCGGTTAATACTCCGTTGTGGGGCAGAATTACACAATGTGTTTGGTATGGTTCAGTTGGATACCTTCTGCGTAAGCCCGGGATGGATTAACAGCCAGTTGTCTAGGAAGTATGGAAGTCGAGCTGCATCCGGTTGCGCCACCATGGGGCGCATGGGCCTCTCTGAGAAGTAGAGGGGGCTACTACTTTTCCTGGGGAGAATTGCTAAAATCAACAAATTATTGGTAAGTCCATGGCCCTACCAACCATATCGAAGCCTACGTAGTACGGTATGTTAATATATAAATGGAGAGGACTTGAATGTGGCTGTAGGGGAGGAGGAGACCACATATATCTTATTTTGTTTATAGATTATATGTCTTGTACATTAATTATGGTAATTTGACATATAAGATTAAGCTCATAAAGCCAATTATCGTACACTTAGACAGTTGGATGTAATTATGGAAAGGATAGACATGTGGTCAAGCTACCTAAGCAAACAACACACGGGTTCAATTTTTACTTTGTATTATACTTATTCTATTAATAAACAAGTTTAATGATTATTCTAACGAATCGATAATATATTATAAGTTTGTAATACTAATTCTCTTTTCACTAATTTTTATGAATTATTTTATTAAACTTTATAACTGTAAACTATAATCTGCGGCCGTATTCACTAAGATCTTAAGTACTAAAATCAATCTTAATTCTTAAGATCGATCTTAGTTAAGATCGACTTAAAAATATCGTTAAGCGTGACCTACGTTATATAAGGGCTATGCACAAACTTCCTGAAACTGAACCATGGATTAAAAGAAGGCTAATGATAAATAAGTTATTTATCGTTATCTAAATAACTAGTAGTGATAGACCCCATAAATGTTCTATAACTTTATAGGAACATGATATCAAGGTATACATAGCATCTTCAGAATTGAGCTATGTCATCATTTGATTAAGTAATCGCTATTTTTGGTGGGTAATATCGTGTTTTTATAGCTTGCCTTTAACATAGTTAGTCGCGTTATAAATGTTCAAAATTGGAACATGATGATGCCCATAACTAACTAGTTAGATGAAATATATCGAAATTATCAATGGAATGTTGACACATTCCTCGGTTTCCAAGGAAATGAATATTTCCTAAATGAGCCATAAGTCAAAAACTATCTACATGTATTTTATGTAAACTAAGCTAGTGCTGATCTATCCGCAATAGGTAACTTCCTATTCATTGATAATACATTTTCTATGCCTAACTACAATAATCTTTGAGATAATAAAATAATTAGCACTTAATTCCTTATGAGGTAATACACTCACGGGAACTAGTCAGCGATACTTGGTTGTTTTGAGCCATCGTCAATATACCTTTTAGACAATCTCGGAGAGCAGGTGGGAGACTTGCACTTGTCAAGGTATATAGCAAGTAACTACAACACTAACAAATAAGGTTTACGCAATTAAATGGAAATTCAATGAAGTGCACTATGAACAGTGGCGAATTCTTTAAAAAATTCTTGGGGGGGCAAAATTGAACTTATCAGAGCTACTTTTTGATTCCATTATAGAATACTATACAGTACACATACTAAAACTACAATTTGTCCATGCTAGCTAATACACATTCATCCTATTAGAATTTCCAATAAATTATAAATTTATTGGATACAAATTAATTTCAGTTATTCTAATGTTGAAAAATTGGGGGTCAATTTCCCCCCCATGCCCCCCAGGAATCCGCTGTTGACTATGTAAGTTTTTGAGAAGGCATCATTGGTAAGAATAATACTATTATAGTAAATTGATAATTCGATCCAAAATCTACCCGGGCCGCCCGTGTGTTTCTAGAATCTGCCTGGTTCCCCGTCTATGGTGCTACTGATACATATTATATTGCTAAACATCAGCTTATTGATAGTTTTACTGTCTCGTTAATGTATAGAGATTATTTTGTCAAATGAATGCCACTATGACTTATAACCAAATAATTCAACTAAAACAAAGTTTTCAATAAGTGAATACCACTATATATGATTCCTAGTGAATGAAGTATATACAATATTACGTAATATGGAACTAAACTCAATCACTGGAGCGAATGTTAACAGGGAATCCAACCTCTAGAAACCAAAAAGCGAGAGATTTTTCCATTTTGGCGGGAGTTTTAACAAAAAAGCGGGACTGTCAACATATTTGAATCATATCCCTGTACACCTCCCAAAAAAATCTCGCTCGTCCAGGGAATTACTATATACTTGAATAAATATAGAAACAAAATCGTGCCTTTATGTAGTAAATACAGAATGCATGGCAGAATATACTATCACATCTGTAGACATTTTTAGGCATTATTTACTCATAATTAGTAAATTAAAAAGGTCGAAGAAGAAAAAGCGGGAGAATCAAAATATATACCTTTTAAAAAATCTATCATTAATAGATTGATACAATATGATTATTTAGTATGTTAGATATCTACAATTAGGAAAAATTGGTACTCGAACAAAGTAAAAAGTAAAAACTACAATTAAAAAAATTTGAAAAAAACTAAAACTAAAAAAAACTTGTTACTCGTAGGTTGACTAATTTACTTGAATAATCTAACAAATCCCGTTATTTTACTTCAATATCATAAAATCTAAATATATAAACAATTTCCAAAATGCGGGAGTTTTAAAAGTTTGGCCGGACTTCGGGAGGATGGGAGAGAAAAAGGCAAAAAGCGGGAGGGTTGGCAACCCTGATATTATTCGAATTCAATTTTGATTGCGGATTTGTTATTATTATAGACATTACTAGGGGTGGGTAAACTACGGCCCGCCTACGATATTTAACCGACCCGCTTGACCTCAACAGAAGTCGATATTTTTGCCTGTATAAATGGAATAGATAACTTTACGCCTGTACAGAATGTCCAAAATGGTTAAAATTATTTACTGTACAGGGATTCCTGTACGATTGGAAGGTAAGATAAAGTTTGTCAAAAATATGTCAAGATCAGTATTGACAGATAAATACCTTTCTCATATTATGTGTATTGCTACTTCAGCCAGAGAACCAAATTTTGATAAACTAATAAAAACGCTGGTGGGGGCACAACTCCCACCAGTTCTTTATACTTCTTAATATGTCATTAAATTAGTTAATACTTCCTCAGTATCATAGTTTATTTCCCATTTAATGCTACTACAAATAAAATAAAAAATGTGATAAATAGGAAATGTTCACTCTCAGGTCCGCGATACTATGAAATTTATCCATTTTGGCCCGCGGCCTAAAAGGTTTGCCCACCCCTGGATTAGGCTAAAACTGATATAACTATGGATCAGAATGGAATCATAGTTTTCAAGGTGTGGGTCGAGCCTTAGAATATCGAAAAGTACTTAGAAAAAAACAAACCTCCCCACCAAAATAAATCCGATGGCCAATTAACAGGCAGGCATCCTGATACCCTGGAGCCTGGAGGGTTTACGCTGGAAAACAAGCTATCTATCTGCACCAGGGTTTATCCCACATTGATCAGGAATCCTTCGAAGGATTTTAAAATGTATACAAAAAACATATATATATATAAAAGAAATAATAATAAAAATCTAAGTTGTTTAATACGTCTTTTATTGTCTACGTATTACGTATAATACGTATAATGTAATACGTATTATACGTATACCTTACTTATAATATCGAGCTCATGGAATTTGATTTGAATAACTTTTGGTTTAATCGTTATTCTTTTATTGTTAATCGACTCGTAGTATAGTTAGTATAGTACAAATATGATTATTTGTTAGATGTTGTTTTTACAACAAGAATTATAAATATTCTATTGAATTTACTTCAAAGATATCCCTGGTTGATCATAGATTTAACGTATAATACGTACTGGTGGATAGCGTATCACGTATAATACGTATTATACGTATTATACGCAATACTCGTATTAAACAACTTAGATAAAAATATATAAATAAAATGAAAAAAAAGAAGAATAAAAAATAAAATAAAAAACGTTACATGACACAAACAATACGAATACACTGCTACAACGAGTTCATCGCACCTCCGAAACTTCCGCTTAGTCTTCTTCAACTCCAGGTGTTTTGTATCTAAAGGAGAGACTCAGACCGCGGGGTTAATGGTATATTATTGATAGTTAAATAACCCATGCGGGATGAAAGAAAGTATAAATCGGTTAGTCTTGACTTTGGGGGGAGGCAGTTTACGCTTATTTCGGAGAGGGAATACCTGGTGTTAATAGGTTGCGGTAGAAGGTAATGCAATCTGCTTGAATTCAAACAAATTGTCGAGAAGAATCTTTTAGATAATTTCTCCCTCCGAGCGGATGTCTTAAATAATTTGTGTTTAGCGCATGCCAATACGTATGTCAATTTCGGTTCGATGATCTTTATCGACCTCCTCTGAATACTTTCGAGGTTAGCTGAATCGGCTGCGGTCAGAGAGTGATGCCAAACGGGGCATGCAAATTCAATAACCGGTCTTATTACAGCTGTGTAGAACATCAGCAGGTCTAGGCTGTATAGTCCAGCCCTGCGAAGCTGCCTTAGGTGGAAGAGGCGTTTAGAGGCCTTGGAGTATATATAGTTGGTATTATCGGCCCAGGTTAGCTTGTCATTAATAACGACACCTAACAATTTAAAGGATGGCACTCGCTCTATCTCCATCCCCTGGATGGTTACAGGTGGGATAGCTGTTGGTTGTTTATGGAAACAGATGACCATGTCTTTCGTTTTTCTAATGTTGGGAACCATGTTGTTTATTGAGGACCATGAGGTGGTAAGGTCCATGATGGATTGCATTGAGCTAACACTCCCCTTCCCGACCCTGACCGTTAACGTTGTGTCGTCCATGTACTTGTGAGTAGCACATGGAGGAGTCAGAACATTAATCAAGATAACGAAGAGGAGCGGCCCAAGCCATGTTCCCTGTGGTATAGATCCCTTCAGATGGACCCAGTCAGAGAGAACCTGAACTAGTCCCACCCTCTGGGACCTGTCGGAAAGGAAAGCCCCTATCCATCTGATGTCGAATCCGGGTAATTCATACATCTTACATTTGTTGATCAGCACTGTGTGGTCAACATGGTCAAAAGCCTTTCGGTAGTCCAATAGGACTAAGTGAGAGGCCATCCTTGAGAGGCCATCCTTGAGAGGCGATCCTTCTGCAGCGACGAGCCAGTTATGAAAACCTAAACTTGCCGGGCGCCAATAATTACTCCTATTAATCTCAAAAATAGATTTGGAAGCCCTCCAGTATATAATGAACTCGGAACAAGCATAGCTCGCGACGCGTGGCACCCCTCGCAACATTGTGTGTTTAACTCGGCACTTTGTGGCTCGAGAAAGAGAAAACTAAAAAAATTATTAGAATAAAAGAATTCTGTAAATGTTTTATAAAAATGTGAAAATTTAATGGAACATGCAGATTAATGATGCCACTACGTTGGTCACTCCGATATGCTTGCTCATTACCAAATATGACGTAATCATTAAATTTCACATTGTTAAATTTTACTATTTTAGGCCTATTTATGCTTTATAATCAATGTTAGAAGCATAATAACCACACACCAACCGCAAAGCAGTTGGTGGTGGTTGTGTTCTGACGTGAAGCGACCTAGCAACGAAGCGCGCTAGTAAATATATATATGTATATTTGTTTGTATATTCCGACTTGATTAAAGAAACTGGGGCCTTATTCACTAACATCTCTTAAACTTAAACTTAAACTAAGTCTAAACTAAGTCTTGACCTAGTTTATGCTAAGTTTATTTAACTTCTCAAAACTTATACAAAAACTTAATTTTTGCTTAAACTTTAAGTTAAACCATAGCCTACTATACATAAGGCCTATTCACTCACTAAGACCAGGGATAACAGGAAGGCGATTTTATTATTCACCCATAATAAAAATTATACAATTATAGACAACAATAACAACCATTTCCTGTTATAATATTACTTGTGTACCTACTTATACTAGAATTTTGGTTTTATTTCTCACTTTCCTTCTTCTCAGTACATTTATTTCGTCTCTTCTACCTTTTGACTAATTTCCTTATAATTATTTCTCAATTTACGTACTACAGTCGAAACTGGGTTTTTTTGCCCCCCTAAATGCATGGAAAAAGAGGCAAAAAACCTAAGTTGTTTAATACGTCTTTTATTGTCTACGTATTACGTATAATACTTATAATGTAATACGTATTATACGTATACCTTACTTATAATATCGAGCTCATGAAATTTGATTTGAATAACTTTTGGTTTAATCGTTATTCTTTTATTGTTAATCGACTCGTAGTATAGTTTGTATAGTACAAATATGATTATTTGTTAGATGTTGTTTTTACAACAAGAATTAGAAATATTCAATTGAATTTACTTCAAAGATATCCCTGGTTGATCATAGATTTAACGTATAATACGTACTGGTGGATAGCGTATCACGTATAATACGTATTATACGCAATACTCGTATTAAACAACTTAGCAAAAAAACCCGTATTTAACAATATACAGTTCTATGAGGTTATGAAGAAACAAGGAGAAGCAAGGAGGCAAAATAACCCGATAAGGCAAAAAAAACCCCTGGCAAAAAAACCCGATTTCGACTGTAGTATGCCAAATTCTTGTTCTGCATCCAGATGTCAAACTGGTTACTACAACGACCACAGTGGTATACCAGTCTTCCAGATGCCGACTAACTGTCCAGACATTGAGCAGAAGTGGAGACTTTTTTTGCACAGAGATGGTAAGTTATTTATTTACCAATATACAAATTCATTTCTATAAATTTGTAGATATTCCTCTGGGAAGTGGTGCTCAATCTTTTATACTACGTACTCCTTTGTATAATCTGATGCCTTTATTTATTAACACAATACACAGCATTGAGTAATATATAACTATTACATGTAAACAGGGGCGGCGAGAGGGTGGGGCCAGATGGGGCCTGTGCCCCAACTGAATTTGAGCGTGCCCCACCTGAGTCGGGTACAGGCATAAATTAATGTTAGTGTGCCCCACCTAAGGTAGGCTGTGCCCCACCAGTGGTACCTCGCTAGCGCCGCCACTGCGTATAAATAATACTTACTAGTTTACTACAGAAATAATATTCGCATACGCACCACCTAGAGAACCTCTGCGTACCCCAAGGCACGTATATCTCCGGTTGAGAACCACTGCCTTAGAGTTTGCATTTATAAAAATTGTTTAACTTCAGATGCTGACCAACTAAAAAAGGTTTACCTATGTGCCAAGCATTTCGATCCCCAGGACATAGTCAATACCCAAACATATTTAGACGTTGATGGCATGTATAAAACTCGAAGTATACAAGCTAGATTGAAGAAAGGAGCATTACCTAAATATCTTTCTAACTGTACTACTTACTTTAATGATACTTCTATAAAACAACAGCGCTTTGATAGGGATAGAAGGGAATCTGAGCTGCAGATTCAGGTATGTAGAGAAAAATAATTTCGTTTTTATGGCTAACTGAATTTAATTTATGTTCTATTTATCTTTAGGCAATACATTTAAGTAGTGAGTGTTTTGAAGCGGAACAGAGAAAGTTTGCAATAGGAAGTTTTGATGAACTCATTATCAAATTATCTGATATACAAGTTCCCTCTGGATGGATTATTTGGCAACCTGATTCTAGTGCATTGAATTTTGTTAACCTTACATCCACTCATCCGATTATACTTCAAAATTATCTTGCAATTGACCATACTCTACAAGTCAGATGTTGCCACCATGGAACTCAAGTTGATTTTAATATTCCAATCATTAATGACATTCGTCAAATCAGTACTTTGATTGATCTACTGAGAAATTACAGTGTTGATCGAGTATTAATCGGTAAGTTAAAAGTAATCATTTTATAATTTGGTGGTTCATTAGAGCTAATCAAATGTCCTTTAGAGGTACAAAAGAGCATATCATCTGTAAAACAAGCAATTACACTAATTGAAGATACATTACACGAGCCAGGTAACTAATAATTATTAACTACACTTACTGCTTTGAATCTCACTTTTTATTAACTGACTATAGGTACGCATAATTTTCCAGATCTGTTAACTCAATTGCACTTTATTTTGGGTCAACTGGAGAACTCGATAGTTAAAAAACCTAGACGGCGCTATAACATGATTACAATGATTCTTTCACTTAAGTATCATTTGTCATCCCATGCTTGCTATAAACAACTACGCAATATGGACTGTATCTTCTTGCCGACGAGTCATCATTACGACGTTTATACTCTAGTTATGGTCTCGACACAGAGTTTTTAACATTTTTAAGAGCTGAAACGAATGACTTCAATCAATTCGAACGTCATCTCTGTCTAAATATGGATGAAATATATATTAAATCTAATATCACATATAAAAGTTAGTTGAATGCTCTATACTGTATATACAGTATATCATTATGTTAAATATCAGTTTATGGAACATACAAAAGTATACAAGACCTGTTTTAAACCAAACATCTCTTATTAGGCGGAAGGATCTATGGTTATGCCGAAGGTTCCCAATATTTTGGTGGGATAGAACCTGCCAAGACTATTTTATGTTTTATGGTGTCAAGTTTATGAAATAAATGGTCTTCTGTTGTACGTTTACTCCCGTTAGTTAATCCGAAAGCTTATGATCTACTTCCTATTACCGTGCAAGTTATTAAAGATGTCGAACAGTTTGGTCTTTTGGTTGATGTAATTGTCTCTGACAATTATTTCCTTAATGTCAACTTTTTCAAATTGCTTGGAAATAGCAAAGAAATTCTATCTCGTGTGCAACACCCATACAATGACCAACGATCGCTCTACTTGATGTTCGATTTTGTGCATATTATAAAGACTATTAGAAATAATTGGCTCAATCAAAAAGAAATTAACTGTACATACATTTTCCCACACTTTGAAGATATCTTGCACTCCAACTATCCAATGAGATTGTCGCAGGCAGCCTTTCAGGTAATCTTTGACTATTCTTGATTACTTATTACATTACAAATAACTCACTACATTATATACTTAGGATTTGAGGCTACAGTATAAATCTGAACAGCTGTCTGTTGCAAAACTTGCACCGATGCTAACTTACAAGGCTTGTTGGCCATCTATTCTAGAAAGACAGAATGTTAAACTATCTCTACGAATCTTCAATTGTTCCAACGTCGCTGCTCTTAATATCCAGCAATCGAGTATGGACCAAATTAGCAAATCCCAGACCGGTAGCTTTATTGAAATAATTAGTCGCGTATGGAAAATATTTAACGTCAATACCCCTTGGAAAGGTATCCATCTCAGAGATCGAGATAGCTTGCCACTCAAGCAGAATGAGATAATTAGCTTAGAAAATTATTTGCTTTTTCTAAGCTAATTATCTGATTATCTAAAAAGTTAATGAAGTTGAACATAATTTATGTATTATCAATGAATAGGAAGTTACCTATTCCGGATAGATCAGAACTAGCCCAGTTTACATAGAATCGATAGTTTTTGAGTTATGACTCATTTTAGGAAATATACATTTCCCTGGCAACCGAGGAATGTGTCAACATTCCATTTATAATTTCGATATATTTTTAATCAACTAGTTATGGCCATCATCATGTTCCAATCTTGAACATTTATAACGAATTTAACTATGGTAAAAGCAGGTTATAAAAACACGATATTTCGCTCCCAAAATATCGATTACGTCATCATATGATGACATAGCACAATTCTGAAGAATGCTATGTATACCTTGATACAAAGTTCCTATATAGTTATACAGGTAAACCTCCCAAAGCGGCACCTCCGAGTAGCGGCAACCTCCGAGAAGCGGCACAAAACCATTCTCCCGATGAGTGCCGCTTTGGGAGTTTTACCTTACGAGCAACCTCCCAAAGCGGCAACCTCCAAGAAGCGGCACAAAATCATTCTCCCGATGGGTGCCGCTTTGGGAGGTTTACCTGTAGTACATTTATGACGTCTATCATTACTAGTTATGGAGATAAATATAAATAACCTATTTATCAATGGACTCTTATTTCCTACTATGATTCGGCAGCATGTATAGCCGTATTATAGTAGGCCATGTTGTATCCTATTTTTAACTCAAGATAAATCTCTCGATATTGAAGAAATTCCACCTACTTTTAAACTGATTCAGCTGTCTGATCGTGGTGGATTAAAGTGGCCATCGAAAACTGTTTTAGGCGTAGTTATTACCCTTTGGAATTATTTATCGAGTTAGAACAGTCTCCTATTCTATTAAATAACTTTCTCACTTCCAATTCTCGCTCAATTTTAGTCCAACTCGCTCTCTTAAAACTTGAAAGCGAAGAAAATGATGAGGTTACCTATGAGTGTTTCCAGTGTAATGCAACAGGTAGAGAAATGTTACATGGAGTGTTGGTGACTGCGAGCAACTGTTTTCTTAATAATAAAGCAAAGAATATCGATCTACATATCAGCTACCCATCCATGCCCTTTCGAAAGACTCTGAAAGGAAAATTTTAGAACTTAGTTCAAAGTAATAATGTATTCTTTGTTGATACCTTAAATTCACTTTTGTGGTAATTGTAACTCATTTAGTGTAAGTACATATGATATCAGTATCACTATATTTAATTATAACACTTATGGAAAACTCGACTTCATGTTATCCCTGGTTTTAATGAGTGAATAGGCCTTATGTATAGTAGGCTATGGTTAAACTTAGTCTAAACTAAGTATTGACTTAGTTTTGCTCAAACTTAAACTTAGTCTAAACTAAGTAATTGCTTACTTTTTGCGATGTTTCTTAACTTGTCAAAACTAAACTCAGAGTGATACAACGACTATTAGTGATACAACCACGATAAGTTATACGTATAAATACAATTTTCCTTTGCTATCTACAAACATTTACTTATCTATATATTATCTTAAAATGGCAGCTGCTCTTTTTCTACTTGATCTCTATTCTTCTCGGAGTTTAGCACGGCAGAGAGTATTTCGAGATAGATTAAATCCTTTAGATGTGTATGATGAAATCGAGTTTATCTCACGATACAGAGTTACAAGGGATATTTTCATTCAGCTCGAAGAGAAAGTCTCAACCTTCCTGCATCGATCAAGATTCCGATCATATGCTATTCCTGCTGCCACTAAATTAGCTGTCTCGTTACAGTTTCTGGCTACTGGTTCTTTCCAAAATGTAATCTCTTCATCACATGGAATATCCCAGCCATCAGTGTCTAGGTGTATTCGTACCGTAACAGACGCATTATGCTTCTGTGCTAAAGAATTCATAGTGTTCCCTAGAGTATCTGAGCAATTGCTAAACCAACAATGGTTTGCTGAAAGACACTGCTTCCCCAAGGTTCTAGGCTGTATTGATGGTACATATGTACCCATATTGGCACTTCCAGAGAATGAAGATATTTTTGTGAATAGGAAGAACTTTCACTCTATCAACATTCAAGCGATATGTGATAATAAATGGAAATTTATCGACATCGTCGCCAAGTGACCAGGAAGCACTCACGATGCATTCATATGGAGGCAGTCTGGTATAAATAAATAAAAATATTATGTGGAGAAATACCAATAGTTAATGGTTGGTTTCTTGGCGATAGCGGGTACCCACTAACACCGAACCTTCTCACTCCAATACATTCTCCAGTAACTCCAGGCCAGAGACGATACAATCGAGCCTTTTTAAATACAAGAAAAAATATTGAATGCGCTTTTGGAATATGGAAAAAGTAGATGGCGATCAATGGATAAAACAGGAGGAACACTCTGCTATTCATCGGAACGCTTATGTAGATTGGCAGTTGCAACAATGGTATTGCATAATATCTGCATTCATCATGGCTTACAAGGGGAAGCAAATTTTGTTACAGAAGAGGATGATATTATTGCCGCTCCTGATGAAACAACCCATTCTGTGGTTACAGATTACTTTGATTAATATAATTCCCAAATATTTGTTCATGAATTTTAGACACGGTGTATTTCATTTAATCTTAACATATTATATAAAGAGTTTATAATAATCGAAGACAACAGGTTACACGTCCTTACTGCCGCAATAAATGTTGTTGCATAAATGTAGGAGGGTACACTTGAGGGGGAAGTGGTGGGAGAAACGTTGGAGGATTTGATCCATATTGTGAGTGCATTTGAGGTATCGTATTGGCTAGCAACTATCTGTCCCAAGAGATCTACCATGCAATCCATCTTTTGGTCAATGCTTCTTAAAATAATTATTTTCACTTTTTCGTTCTCCAATAGTAGCTTCTTTGTTTGTCAATTGGATCACTCCTCTCATAAAAAAATTTCCGCTTCCTAGGAGGCTTCATCTCTTCAGAAATTGCATATCTGAATCACTCAGAGGACTGAGTGACGAGGTACTTATGTCGATTCCTCCTACAACTCCTACAAACAATTCTTTTCCCTTAATGATCTTCACCTTGGCCTCGAGCTCTGTAAATTCGGCTCCAGGAGAGCCGCCGCCAATTTTGCGAGCTGAAGAAATCTTCTCTCTTATAATTGGCTTATGCTTTGCCAAAACATTTGACCACTTCTTTAGTCCTCAAACTTCCATGCGCCTGGGAAATAGCTTCCGCGATTTCTTTCCAAATGCTGTTCTTTTCTTCGTTGGTCAAAGATGAACTCAATGAACCAAAGAGTTTGGACTTGTTTTCTTGAACTAAGTCCACTAGCATTGAAATTTCCTCGTGTGAAAAGTTCTTTGAACGAGTTTTCAATGATATTACCATTATATTCCAAAGTTAGTGATTTTAATGAACAAGTGATCGAATTAATTTTACAAACAAACGCACCAGATTTTATATCTTTTCAAATGCTATCTATGACGACTCGGAGGCGCAGTTACAAAGTGATTAGTTATACAGTTACCGCCGCCCCTGGTACTAGAAAGAACTTTCACTCACTCCAAATATATTTTGTCATAGCTTTGACAGTGATTTCCCTATGTCTTCACTATTATAGAATATTTCGCAATATTGCATAGATGAGTTAATTGTTGATAGTTTATCGAGTTAACGTAGCCCAATATATACGAACTTCGTCATATTACATAAAATGGAATTAATGTAGTAATGAAGGATTGAAAATACAACAACTTAAGAAATAACACAGTATATTATGTTTGTAAACTACAATGAATGCGAGATATAATCAGGAAAGGAAACAGCCAAGCTGTTAACAGCGCTGTCAACAGCAAATGAAAATCGAAGCTGTTAACAGCTAGATGCTAACCAATGCAATAATTGAAATATTATCATATAATCATTTAGTTTCATTTTCACTGTTATGTAAATATGATATTCAATTCGAATCTAAACATTTATGAGTCTAACTTTCTTTACTTGTCCCTTTTCCTTAATTTTTACTGATACAATTATTGAATTTGAACAGCTTGAATTGGCTGTTAACAGCTAGAATTGGCTGTTAACAGCTCACATTGGCTGTTATCAGCTTAAAGGCGACTGAAATGCAGAAGGTTGAATGCCAATTTGGGACGAATTCTTAGCTGTCAACAGCAAACAGCCAGAATGGCTGTTAACAGCAGATTCACCACCCCTGGATATAATTCGTAAATAAATTAAATAATTGTCAAATACAAGTATATTATCGTGAAATATTCAGTTAAGTCTGGAAAGAAGTAGACTTAACTTTTTGCTTACTTTTCAACAGAAAACTAAGCAAGAACTAAGTTTATCTCAAAACTAAGCACAAACTACCTTATTATAGGAAATAACGCGAAGGAAATTAACGCTCCATGAAATTAACGCGAATTGGAGATGAACATTTTCAAATACATGAAAATTAACGCGAATAAATTTTATAAAAAAATTTCAGGATTATTAATCTCCAGATTGAATACTATTATTGTGCCCAAATAGGCTTCCAATCTACTTGATAGACATGGTATATCCTTTCAAACTAGTTGCACATCTGAAAATATGTAGCTCGGCTTTTTGTCCATCCATTGTATAATTTTGCTAAATAGCAGGAAATTAACGCTCCATGAAATTAACGCGATTTGGAGAAATTCGCGTTAATTTCATGGCGCGTTAATCTTATAATAAGGTAAGTTCAAACTAAGTTTAGACTTAGTTTGAACTAATCACAAACTAAGTTTATGCTTAGTTTAAGTAGTTTAGTGAATAAGGGCCCAGGACGGTTTCCAAATCTGATATTGGTGTATGGGGATAAACTTTGGCGCCCGACAAGAAGTTTAGGTTTCCATGCAAAATTTGTCACATCTCGCCAAGTTATGATGCCATTAACACAAAGATAATCATGATGATTCACTTAATCGCACATAATTCGCACCCTCTGAAAAGATAAGAATATGAAAATTTAATAGAACATGCACATTAATGATGCGGACACGTTGGTCACACCAGATTGTAATATGCTTAATAATTGTCGCATGATGACGTGATCTTTCACATTGTTAAATTTGACTATTTAGGCCTATTTACTCTTTATAATCAATGTTAGAAGCAGGGTTGACAATCCAATCCAATCGAGATAACTTATCGATTATCGATTGCTGAATTTTGTAACGATTGGATTGCCCAAAGTCTTCATCGATTGGATCATTATCGACGGATTGTTATCGATTATCGATTGGATTGGATTGTCAAATCATATCATTTATTGGATAGGTTGTCGATATCGATTGCCAAAATTTACATCGATTGGATTGGATTGGCAACCCTGGTTAGAAGTATATAAACCCAGTGGCGTAGCTAGGGTTTCGGGCCCCGGTTCAAAAGTATGTGCCGGGGCCCCTGGCCCCACTAGTTCAAATTGGAGTAGTATATTTTAAGGAGGTTCGCGGCATGCATCTGGGTAAATTTGGGTTCGGAAATGGCATTTCCCGCAATTTTGACGATATGGAGAATTTTGGAACATTTGCATACCTGCCAACCGTACAGGGATTTGAACCATTTTGGCTGTTCTGTACAGGCGTACAGGGATTTTTAATTTACTAATTATGTGTCAAATAATTCCTAAAAATGTCTACAGTGATGATACTATATCCTGGCATGCATTCTGCATTGACCACATAAAGGCACAAGTTGGTTTATATATTTATCAAGCGTACAGGGATTCCCTGTACAGTATATAATTCAATGCTTTTTCTTTTCCAAAGTGCTAATTTTTATATGTAAGTGATAGTAATTTCCTGGACGAGCGAGCGCAGCGAGCGAGAAAAATCTTTGGGAGGTGTATAGGGATTTTGGCCAATGTTCAGGGGAAAATTGGAGCCCTGTACAGGGATATGACACAAATAGGTTGGCAGGTATGCCTTTGGGGGCCCCCGAGACATCGGGGGCCCTGGTTCAATGAACCGCCTATTGCTACGCTACTGTATAAACCACATTCAACCGCATTGCGGGTGGTTATTGTTTGTGTTCTGCCTTGAACCGACATAGCAACCGAAGCGCGCTAGTATAGTATAGATATATTTGTATGTACACTAACGAGCCAAAAGTAATTGAACAATTGGAATTTTAATGCAGACACAATAGTCGTCTGGTAACTTATTAAGGGCAGTTTAAACTTCTCTGAAAAGACTATAAATATCTTACTATATGTAGCTAAAATAAATAAAAATTATGATTTAGTCATTTTGGTCAATATCCATGAAGTGGTATAAGTATCACGTGCCACTTGTGGCACAAATGGAATTGTGCAGTTACTCAGTAGAATATAATCGTAATTATTTGAAATTATGCACCTATAGAGTTCTCCCCTGAAAATTCGCAAAGAACAAAATAGAAAGGGCCAGGCACAAACTCGCACATCGAGTTAAGGAGATGAACTTTTCTATATACATACTAGATTATACTATATCAGATTTCCCGCTCCCGGGATAATTACCCCAAATGGGGTAATATGAAGATTTCGAAGTGTAAATGTGTGTGCTTTATTATATCTAAATAAGTTATCAATGGTTCGATAGTAATTTTAAATAATTGTGATTCATCTTGCAGGTTTCAGATTGGATTCAGACTGAATTATTCACTACTAATGTTCAAAGGGAGTTCAAGGTATTCTTGGGTTTAGATTGGATATTATTTATATTATCTACTGGAGTTGTTTTAAGTTCCAACTACAATGTTTACTATAAGTATGATAAATATTGAAATAATCTTATAAACTCAACATGAAATATATCGTGGTTTTGTCAGAAAATTTCAACGGATAGGGGCACATCTGGTTGTGCGAGCACAAAGTGGCTGCTCTGATGCTGCGATGCTCTCTAAGATGCCTTCGTTGGACACAATGTTCGCAACTTCTCAGTCTAGCGTCTAGGTGAATCTCAACCTCATTTACCTCAACCAACTGATCTTAATGAGTTCATGAATACATATATGATAGAGGACTCTTCGCCTGAACACTCCAATGCTAGCGCTCCGGTTGCGGAGTCTGAATCTTGCACATAATTAATTCGGTACGTCAGTGATATTGGTATGTGGGATAAGATAGACGAACCAATGAGCGAATACTGGGCCGAAAGGTGCAGCTCCGAGTGCCAAAATGCAGATGCTAATTTAATCCGAGCAGTTTAGTTTTTGCAACGGAAAAGTTTTACACCGCTGTTCTCCCTCGTATTTTACCAGGGTTCACACACTTACCGGGGTTAAAATTCAACGGGCTTGGCTGTGTTATTCGATATCGAAGAACAAGTTAATTTGCTTTTCTTAGAAGTTGTTCGATCATCCGGCTCGTGATAATGGTCCATTTGTTACAGGTTTTAGTAACTGGAGGAAAGGTGAAGAAAGGATTGCTGTTCATGAGAACGGTCAAAGCTACCGTGCGGATAGATAAAGGTTTAATTCAGCAGTATGAATTTGAATGTGAATACTGGAGCGATATGCTCACTCGTATTGTCAGCGTACTTCGAAATAGTATAGATATACTCATACCTCCCTTATCCAGACACTGTCGTTCGGAGGGTGCCCGTAACTGGGAATTTCCCTGGATCTTAGTTAGACAATGACTAGTACATTTGCGATCCCAAAGTGTATTATCCATATTGTCTAGATCCATTTAAAAACCAAAAAATGATGTTTTGAACGGGTTAGGATCAGGCTTTCATCCAGTCAAAATTTTCGACGCGCCTAGATTAATTTTGAGCTCGCTCACACGCGCCTATAATACTCAATTTGTATTACGTTTATGGGAGCATCGATCGATCTTCGCGCGCCTAGAAAAATTCCCTTCCAAAATTACGCGCCTGGAGGCAGGTTGCGACGCCTAGATGAAAACCTGGTTAGGATAAAGGAAGATATGTATTTGTTGGATTAATTTTGACATATTGGTAAAAAACATATTTAGTTGGCTTTACACCAATAGGGTTTGCCTGTTGAGGGAGGTGCCCTTGTTTGAGAGGTCCGATCTTGGAGGTTTTAGTGCATATATACATTAAACTTGCAGACATGGGGTCAAGCCCTTTCAAAAGGGCTTAAGTCCAAGCCCATTCCTAATCAGAAGGGCTTAAGCCCAAGCCCTTTTTCTAAGCGATTTTTGAAAAAGCGCTTAATAAAGGGCTTAAGTCCGGACTTAAGTCTTTTACTCTAATTATTTAGAAATCCATACCGTATTATATTGAATAAGTGCCTTGAACAGAGCTTGAAAAAGGGCTTGAAGGTCATCTATAAAGGGCTTAAGTCCAAGTCCGGACTTAAGCCCTTTTATTAAAGGACTTAAGTCCGGATTTAAGCCCTCTCAAAAATGGGCTTAAGCCCTTTGGGGCTTGGCCCCATGCCTGCATTAAAGTACGAATCTTATTCTATTATTATAAAAGAATGTTAACTAAGTAGTATATATAATATATTATGCAAAGGGTTACTTTACTAAAATAATGGGATGTAAAAAACTAGATTAAATTGATTACTTTTCTATAAATTTATGATAGAATCATAAATTGCTAAAATTCACAACGTATTATGAATTTATAAATGAAATTAGCTATAAATACAAACAACATACAAAACATGTAAATCAATATTATTACTAAAACCCGATTGTTGGTCGTTTGCCCGGATTGTATTAAAGTAGTGATGGGGGAATAGAAACGCATTTCTAATTGAGATAGATACTAACTTTCAAATGTTATTATAGGTAAACAAGTAAGCTGAACAAGAATTACCATTCACAAAAATCGAATATGAATATTTATTGTTGTTGTTTACAGAAATAGGGAAACAAATTAATGAAAATTCAAAATTAACTAGAAGCTAGCTTTCTACGGGGATTATTGGTAAACGAGTTAAAATGGTAAATTATAGAAAGGGATGTAGTATATAACATCCCTTTATACTATTTCCTTGGTAGAAAGGGTGAGGAGTAAGCCCGCATAGTGGCAGTTAACTTGATGGACGTGGAACCGATCCGTCGCAAAGCGAGCGAGACCAAGGTATCGCATAAAATAAAACCGATTAATACGGATTATCGCATGAAATGTGTCGATTAAATCGAAAAACATGTATTCAAATACCATTACAAATGTATTTGGCAGCATATGTGATAAATAGTGTACAGGGTGATATAATTGGAGAGACAGGGAGCAGAAGATCAAATAATGATATTACTATAGAGAAATGGGAACAATTTAAAGTCTATGCTCACGGTATTCAAAATGTAGGCAGATTAATTATAGAAGGTTATAGTGACATAATTGTATATTAAGGAAAATGAACGAAAATTGTAGTACAAAGGGATATATAAATAATAACAATAAAGATGTTAAATAAAAGAGAATGGGAGAATATTCAGAGTAAATATGATTTATTTGAGTTTTCGACTAAAATCAGTAATAGGTTAGTCAGGGATTAGAGGAGATATTGAATCACCATTCTCAAGAGATTTTTCCATCTTTACTAGGATATTTACGCCATCAATCACCTTCTGAGTTAGTTCTACTTCTGAAAATCCGAGGCGATCTAGATTAGAAATATCGAATACTCCATCTGTTGCCTCGGTATCTACGCCACCTGTCCCTCTCTTCTGTAAACGGAGAGATGTGAGAATATTTGCAAAGTCCTTTTGCTGACAGAGCTTTGTTAATTTGATGTGAACACCAGCTCTCAGTCCAGTGCCTAAGTTAGAAGGACAAGTGAGAATATAACCCAGGTGTTCACTCCACATCAATTCATGATTACGAGATTTAAGTTCTGTCTCAAACTTATTTAGTCCATCACAAAAGCGAGTAAACACTTCTTTCATGTTTCCTCCTTGTTGCATCGATATGACACGAGTGTGGTCTTCCTCATTTACCCATACTAACAAATTCTTCTTCTCATTATGCCAAATGCCGCGTGCATCGGGCCAGTCTCTAGCCATGCGAGAAGATAGTAGCAGAGGAGAGACAGGCTTGTCAAAGAGGAAATGATCATTAATCAACTGCATCTGTTCTTCGTCTGTCATATCTTTCAGCGGATAATATTTGCCTTTGAAATCCTCTGAGAAACCAGACAGAACTTCTTTCACAATATTCTCCACGCTCCTCCTCTCTGCTCTGGTGCAATGAGGCGGGAGAGAGTAACCACGGATACTGCGCCCAGTACGGACACGACTAGAAATCACGTAATCAGCATCTAGCTCTCCTCCTTTTAAATGCGTCGGGTCGATATCTGTTTTATGGATATAATCCTTCGTATATCCGTTATGCCTACTTTCAATAATAGGGTCGTATAAATCACAAAATAATTGATAAGACTCTTCATCTCCTGCTACACACCCTACCGTCATAATGAACGGATGGCCTGGATTATCAACACCAGTCTGGATAGCACGATCGATAGTAAATCCTTTTGAAGTTGTCTTCTCTTTGAGCCTGAAGTAGATGGAAGGAGAGAGATGTATTGCCATGAGATTGTTGTGCTGTAAAATATTCGGATAACTGGTAAGAGGACCGTAATATTTCATGTTTACTGGAAGAATGTCAATGATAGAGGAATTCTTCTCAAGTCTCTTTTCCATTTGTACCAATAACTGAATTCCATCAATCACCTTTTGTACTAACTGAAGCTCAGAAAACCCAAGTCTATCAAGATTTGATATATCAAGTACCCCATCTAATGAATCTGTGTCTACACCGCCTGTCCCTCTCTTCTGAAGACGAAGCGCTTGAAGAATATCAGTGAACAAGGGAGATTTACACAAATTGATTAACTTTATGTGAACACCAGCTCTCAGTCCAGTGCCTAAGTTAGAAGGACAAGTGAGAATATAACCCAGGTGTTCACTCCACATCAATTCATGATTACGAGATTTAAGTTCTGTCTCAAACTTATTTAGTCCATCACAAAAGCGAGTAAACACTTCTTTCATGTTTCCTCCTTGTTGCATCGATATGACACGAGTGTGGTCTTCCTCATTTACCCATACTAACAAATTCTTCTTCTCATTATGCCAAATGCCGCGTGCATCGGGCCAGTCTCTAGCCATGCGAGAAGATAGTAGCAGAGGAGAGACAGGCTTGTCAAAGAGGAAATGATCATTAATCAACTGCATCTGTTCTTCGTCTGTCATATCTTTCAGCGGATAATATTTGCCTTTGAAATCCTCTGAGAAACCAGACAGAACTTCTTTCACAATATTCTCCACGCTCCTCCTCTCTGCTCTGGTGCAATGAGGCGGGAGAGAGTAACCACGGATACTGCGCCCAGTACGGACACGACTAGAAATCACGTAATCAGCATCTAGATCTCCTCCAACTAGCTTAGTATAATCTAAATCAGTTGTATGTTGAGAATCATTTTTGTATCCATTGTGCCTATTTTCAATGATCGGATCATATAAGTCAGAAAAGAGTTGGTAAGATTCCTCATCTCCTGCTACACATCCTACAGTCATAATGAACGGATGCCCTGGATTATCAACACCAGTCTGTATAGCACGATCAATAGTGAAACCGGACTTGGTAGATAGAGAGTACAACTTGCTGTATATTTCTCTACTTAGACATTTAGCCATGTAGTTATTATGCATAGTACTTAAATGCGGATAATTCATTATTTCCACTCTGGTAATCGATGTCGCATCTTGCATTCGAACAGGGTTGGTGACTGGTTGGACTGTTGATGATTGGGTAGAAGAACCACACCCCATTTTAAGATATTGACTAAAAAAATAATCTGAAATATAAGAAATATAGTCAATTGCATTGTACAATAAAATGCATTTGATATGTATAGTAGAACCTGGATAGTATCAACAAAATAACATTACCTAATCTTAATCATTGATTGTCTCTAGAAAACTAATACAATGCATCAATAATATTGATGCATTGTATCAAAAGGACAATTGTTATGTGTGTCATAGGCGTCGACCATGCCGGGGCGGGCACTGTTCCGCCCCGGCATCAATTCGATTGGATTCGAGTGGAACCCAAAAAACTTTTGGTTTCGGCTGAACTAAAAATTCTAAATCAATCCATATCATCTCTGTTCGAAAGGTAATTAGTTAACATAAATTAGTGACAGTTGAAATTCATCCTCGGGAAAAGTTTTTCTGATCCTAGTTCAGTACGAACCTAATTGATTCGGATGAACCTACAGTCTACTCCGCTTAATTGGGACACGTTTGTTCCAGGCATCTTGTCCCATAAGCGGAGATCCCAATTAACCGAAAAACCTTTGTAAAGTAATGATTTACCTGTGATTTAAACAAATTTTGGTTTTAAACCTGTTACAACAAATCCTCCAATGCCTGCGGACCCTTGATTCTTCATAAACCCATAGAATGAGCAGTAATATTCTGTGGACCGTTTGATATATCCCTGAACCACAAGGTCATAATCTCTGGAAAATTCGATATTACTGAAATCAATAAGAAATTTACAATATTTAGATATTTTTTATTGCTTTCATCAGATTTGACAAACATTATTAGAAAATATGTTCTGATCAATATGAATTTTCTATTGAGCGAGCACCAATTTTGAACCAAATTTGTTTAGTTTGTCCCGATTAACCGAAAATTTAGTAATAGCTTATAATGAAAGGATCTTGTTCTTGGGGCGTTGTCCCAATTAACCGGAGTACACTGTATTTAGTTATTTGAGAACTAAACTAATTTGATTTGTCCGATCTTAATTCGAACCGTTAAAGCCGCCATGTTTATAGCAATAATGCAATGTATTTGTTGTGTCAGAAAGATTAAAGAAAGCGATTTATCGGGAAATTCTCATCAAGATAAACCCAACCTTTAGAAAAAGTTACACAATAAATAAACAACAGTTATGAGACAAGTTTTATACTAGGTGATATTTAAAAAATCTCGTAGTTCGCCCCGTCATGATTTTCCGAAAAATGGAAAAGTTCGACGCCACTGATGTGTGTGTGTGTGTGTGTGTGCGTAATATTATCTTACACGCTGATAACGATCTATTGGGTTTCTGAACGAAATAGCGGGATATTGACATCATAAAGCAAAGAATTTGGAATAACTCTTTCAGTTTTCATCCGATTCGCCACAATTTCAGATGGCAAGACAACATGAAATGAGACATACTTATACTGATTTATGGGATTATGAATTCACGTGGGAACTAATTTGGATTCGGCTCTTACATTTTTGTAACATAAAATATATTGCATTGCATGCTCTTCAAATTTCTATATTTTTCACATTTAATCTCACAGTGGGCGAGAATGACAATTTAGGGGAAATAGGCATTTTAGTAGCAGATAGCCATTCATGAAGTATTATTGACATATAGGTTATTGATAGCTGGGAATTGAAAATGATGTATGTAGCCTCCTAAACGTGGTTCTAGACAATTAATGAAAATTCAGTCAAAAATAACATTTTTGGTTTGTTAACAACATTTATTGTTCACCCATGATTATTGGTTATACTACTTGAATATGATATACATTTCAATTACGATACTATCTATGTAAGAGAAAGTAATGAATTCATCAAACAATCTTGTGATGAGACTGGTTGAGTACGGCTCTTGCATCTAACCCGATTGGTATGCCCATATTCTCCGCAATCTTTGCAAATTAATACCTTGCGATAGGTTTGTAATATTGGGTCACTCTGGGTTAGTAAACGGACAAAAACATCCCTTGAATTAAGAGAAGGAATTTTTTCGTGCTAGGTGTTCGCGATACCTACGTAATAACTTGTTACAACTTTCAACCCTTCTTCTGAGAATTCCTTCAACCCATGCCCCTCATTACACTCCTTAATTAGTTCTGTGCTATGCGCTAATAACTTGTGTAAGGATGGAGTTATACTTGCCCATTGAAATTCAGTAAGGATTAATTCGTAAGTATCTTTGCACAATTTATCGAGGTAATCGGTGTTAATCGCCTGACTGGAATTGTATACACGTAAAATCGCTGAGAGACTAGCATGGACACTTGAAATTTTGTCTCCGATATCAGAAGGAATTAAAGTTTTAACCCAGTAAATAAAATCATGTTGGTCAAGAAAACATTGTCTCGCAATGTTACCAGTTGATGTCGTTCCCCCATCGCTACTTGGCTGATCGATACGGAAACCTGTTTTCTCATAAAAACGAGCGGGTAAATTTCATGGTACTTTCTATCTTCTTGGAAGTGGGAGACCATTTATAGGTTCCAGACTGTAGATGATAAATGACTAACATGAACCAACGAAAGACACAAGTATAACTATGTAAAGGCGAAGCCGATAGAATATCAATATCAGATATTGGTTCATGAGTCAGTCCGAATCTTTGTTGAGATGGAAGGGATAAGAATTCTTCTCTATTTACAGAATTGAAAATTTCTTTAGCACTTGAGATTGTTCTGTTTATCGGGAATCCGCACTTAACGAGGTCTAAATCTCTTAGTTCCTTAGAGGTAGCTGTACACAATTGACAGCTTGCACCACCAGCACCACTTAATATCCCCGACATTTTACCGTCCAACATACTTCGAATTATGGAGACGTTAACATTTCCACTTGGAAACTCGAAACCCTTCTGAATGAGAGTGACTTGATGATTAATTAGTTGTTCCATCATAAATTGCACATTTTCCGCGTTTTCCTTTAGTGCAATCAATGCCACTGGCCTAATACCGAAAGTAGCATTAGGATTTTCATTGGAAAATACACATTCACCATTGGAATCAGAAATTCTTGTGACGCGAAAAGGCAAAGAGTATATAATTCTTCGTACTCAAGTCAATATTTTCATGAAATTGACTGTAAATCTGATGTGAACCTGATCCATCAAGCCCATCAATTACCCTCACAGTGATCGGAAATTGTACTGATGCGGAAACATGAGCCTCAAGAATACGTTCGACAGTTTGGTGTGAAATTTTGTGATAAGAGATGGAAACGCCAATTATATGGTCATTTTTTCGAACAAATTCTATATCATCAGAGAGAATAATGTTATTGCGGTAACTACTCACCTTATCATATGAGGAAAGAATTATATTTTCTGATTTACAGAGATCTCGAAGTGCATTGTATCGCCTTTTCCCGATTTCCAGTAGGTCTAAAAGAAAAGCAGACTTGGAAGTTGACATAAAACTGGGTATCTTTCCGAAAGTGCCTTCGCCAATCCAGGATTTACAAATGTCTGATGTCTTTCTGTCATGAATCTGGTTGGATTAGTTGTAAAACATAAGTAGCAATCACTTTAGATTCTACATTCTCATTTTCTGCAAATGTGTTAATCAGCTGGAGGATAGGATTAAGCCGGTGTCGTAAACCTTTGGTTGTGAGTTCGGACAGTGGTTTTCGTATATCACAACTAATCTCCGTTTGGAAAATAATTTCCTGATCAGAAATTCGCTTTTTCGGATAGTGTAATGAAGTACATGTATGAAATAATAAGTCCTCCCAAGTTTCGAGGTCATTATTCTTCCTGTAGAGAACACGATCTGGTTTTAGATAGGAAAGTTTTCGACGGATTGATGTGTTCTCTTCATCCGGAACTTCGTATTGTTTTATAAATTCTTCAGTAGCAGATCTTATCGATGAGTGAGTATTTAAGAATTCAAATGCTTGCTTATTATTCATTCTAATAATCAATTAAAATGGATGTATATTCAATAATGGGAGTCTATAACAAATATATTATTCCATTTAATGAATATGTCGAAATCTAAGGCCTATTATTTAACAGAATATATGCTCACCGTCGCGCCTTTTCGCGGGGCTGGAATTTATTTTTTTATATAGTCTTTATATAAATGTATAATATAAAAGTTTAAAATTATGTGGCCACGACTGGCCACAGCAAGTTTCAACATTTTATAATGAGGGGATATGATGTCCGAAATGGTAGTAAGCTCATGAATGTCAAAATGTTACGCCAACGAATATTTTAGTAAGTAGATAAGCTAACTACTGTTATTCAACATTTACTACACATCTCATTCTATTACTGAAAATTAGGAATCTATGCGCCTAATACAAAAAGAGATTTAGAAGAAACATTAGCTAAGTGATTTTAACCACAAATATGGACAAAATAATTAACATTTCAACGTTACTAAGTTATAGCCAAGGGAGTGTGGTTATAACACGAATAAATTGCCAATTGACATGCTTTCTATGTTTCGATAGTGCATATCAAGATTAACTTATTCTTGAATTGATTTGAACAACTTGAAAATCAAGCCTATTTCCCGTGTCAATCCACTGTGAATCTGTGCCAGGTGTTAGCAAAAAAGGAAACACCCATTGCTACCTCATTGCCATAATCGAGGTCTGGGGCATTTTTCACTAACAATTCTTAACTTTTTCAGAACTTTGTATAATTGAAATTGTGAGAGGTTATCGAAATAATACTTGAATTACCAGTCTAAAGGTTCGAAATACCTAAAACACCTTGGAGGATAAATTTTGTTCGAATCCTCAGAATTTATTCAAAATTATATGCCACCATTTAACTTAAGCATGACGTCATATTCTTAGTCACGAAAAAAGTTGAGATTGTTAGTGAATAAGGCCCCTGGTGATTTAATCTTGACTAAATAAATTTCCGAAATTGCATAATTCGATTAATCCAGTTTGGCTTACATCAGTTTGATGTATCATTAGTTCACGTCAATCACATAATTATGCATAATATTACTATCAAAGTTATTTGACAATATATTGATTACATTGATATTGATGAGAGTAATGCAGCGAATAAATAATCAAACAATTTACTGTGAAGGTAAATATTGGGTTAGTAAATAGCAATAAAATTAATTAGTAGGATATAGAGTTTTCGTCATATCCATGGGTATTGTGGATATCCATTTAAAAATTGAACTTCGAAAAATATTTCAAAATGAGTGTGAAAATTAATTATACCCTTAGTTTTGTTGTGTCCTATTATATCACATAGACCATCGTTATGGGCAAAAGGTGACTGGATTAGAATTTTGATTCAACCTAAATAAAAAATTGTGACTTTTTGAAGGGAATAAATTAAAAAAAATTGGAGTCATAATTCAAGACTACCAACAGCGTACGCTTATAATCTTTAAATATTAATTCTGACAACTAATAGCACACATAGCCACATTGCCAAAATATTATATATTTACAACCACCACTTAAGGAAAGTCCCCTATGGGAGATTTGTATTAGCCAAATTTTTATACTCACAAAAAATAAAAAGTATAGTAGATAGAGACATATTATTTTTGGTTTATTCATGGCCTATTTAATATACGGTCGTGTATGTCACCGAGAAGGCCAAAAAAATAGAAGGCCAGTTTATAAATTTCATTCTAAGCTAAACTATGCCTCCTATTGTTATTATTTGCATTGTATATGGGGTAATCAACCATCGCGAATCCAATGGAACGGGTAGCTGGAATTTGTCCTAAATAACTATGGAATTTGTCCTAAATCAATTATATCGGAATTTGTCCTAATTCTAAATTATGAGTTTGTCCTAAACAAATTCCGAGGTTGGAATTTGTCCTAATTCTAAATTATGAGTTTGTCCTAAAGAAAGTCCGAGTTCGGAATTTGTCCTAATTCTAAATTATGAGTTTGTCCTAAAGAAAGTCCGAGTTCGGAATTTGTCCTAATTCTAAATTATGAGTTTGTCCTAAAGAAATTCCGAGTTCGGAATTTGTCCTAAGGTAAATCGGATCTTGAAATTTGTCTTCCCAGTATTTCATAACTACAAAAAATAACGGATACAGTAGGAATATTTACACTACCCCTCCAAATGTATTCGTACACAACCACGTTTACCATTTGAATTAGTGCAAAATGATTTTATTTAGGAAAGAGATTGCCCTTCAACGACAAGATGTGTATACTAAATGATAAATAAACTGTTAAATCTAGTAGTAATAAAGGACAGTGATAACATAGGTAATGATAATTATACTGTTAAATCTAGTAGTAATAAAGGACAGTGATAATAGAGGTAATGACATAAAAGCAGTTAACTAATAGAAATTGCAAAATCACTGAAAAACTTTAAGCACGCAATTTATTTTACCTCTGCAAATAGGTCAATCAGCTTTCATGCTCAGTAAGCGATTTGCACATGTTTGACAAAATCCTCCATGCACGATTTCATCATGCAAGAGTGCATAATTTTCTGATCTAGGCAACAGACATACGTGACATTTTTCAGAATGTTCGTCTTCGTTATCTGTTGAAACATCTAAAGAATCCTCCAAGGTGTTGGATATTTTTGAAGACTCTGAGATTTGTGGTTAAGCTGTTTAGACGCCATTTCATGTGAAGGCGCCTAAACAGTTTAACCTCAAATCTCAGATTCTCAAAAGTGGTTCCATTGGACTCGCGATGGTTGATTACCCCTTATACAATGCAAATGATAACAATAGGAGGCATAGTTTAGCTTAGAATGAAATTTATAAAATGGACTTCTCGGTGACATACACGGCCGTATATTAAGTAGGCCATGGTTTATTGCTTTCTATTGTATAGGGATTCATGTCTCACAATTACAGATTTCTAAAGAATTTTTTATTTACAGTAATTTAAGCCAAAAATTTACAACGTTTTCTGCCAAAAATTTATAACATTCTATTTTGTTTTCATTTTCTCTTAACATCTAATTATATTGTTTCAACTTGGGATAAATAAATTGATTCTACTTGTGAATTCGAACTGGCTTCTATTAACTTGTAGCATTAACGGTATCCCTTACACCTAAATGTATTTTCCCTTGAAAAATTTTCATAATTCCAACTTTTTGTGTCTCACCACTTAGCTTGTAACATATCCATAGAAAGAATTTGGTTTTGAATCTTTGCGCCAAATATCTTCAGAGATATGAACAATTTAATATTGAGGACTTTAAATTTCAGCACTTCCAGAGGCTTTGAATGCTGTATTAATTAATACAGTACTTCCAACCTAAAATATCCCAAAAGTGGGACCTGTGGAGGAGTTTGATCGAAAAGCGGGAGGTAGATACACTAAAAGAGGGAGAAAAAGCGGGAGGTCAGTATTTTAGTTAAATTAGCAAGAATACCTGAATAAAAGGCATTACAAAAACATTTCTCTACCTATCAATTAGTTTCTACCAGGGTTTAATCCAGGCGCATGCAACGCGCCTCCAGGCGCGTAATTTCAAAAAGAAATTATCTAGGCGCGCGAAAATCGTGAGATGCTCCCATAGACGTAATAAAAATTGAGTATTTTAGGCGCGTGTGAGTGAGCTCAAATTTAATCTAGGCGCTCGGGAAAATTAGCCTGGATGAAAGCCTGGTTTCTACCCTCTCATATTGAAATATAAGGTAGTAGTGAGCATTTTATTATTATAATAAAATATATAAATAAATAAAAATTTCCAGACTACTATATAAAGGCCATTTCACTGCTTTGGAGCAGGAATAAGATAAAGGCGGGTTTATTTTTCTAACTGTAACCAATTACCTGATTAATATTAGAATCATTATATCAACTACACATATCAAAGTAGTATACATCGTTCATAGTTGATCCCAACATAAATTCAAGCTCAAGTATTATTATTACATGCAAACTAGCTAGATAGTATAATTATGAAAACTAAGCAAATGTTTAGAGGAATTTGTTATGATTTTATTTGGGGCAGGTAGTAGGAACGATATGGTTCTTCGCCTTCTTGTTGTTAAGTAACAATTGGTTACTGTTGTTAAAATTTAAAGTACTGTAATAAATTGATTTTCCTTCTGTCTAAGCAATCTATACACTCATCAACGAAGTCTTAGCACTTTTCACTAACGAGTTTTAGGAGAGGGATTTGCTTGAATCCGATTGAAAACATCATTGTAAACACTTTCCAAGGTGTAAACACCACATTTAGCACGTAATTGGACGGCCATTTTAAGCAGCCACGATCAAAAAGGCATATCAAAAGGCAAAAGTTAAAATCCGGGTCTTCAATTTCCATTCAATTCCGTATAGTTTTAGTGAGTACTGAACAACAATCGGGGTACAAATCTGAGAATTTAGAAATTTATTTAGCACAAATTGACATACATGGATCTGTAAACAGTGGGCAAACCAGGGAAAATAGAGTTATTTGTCAACACCCTTGGATTACGAAATTTTTATATTTTTTCAGATTCACCATTGTTTCAAATCTAGAAATACTAATTTTCGAAGTCATATACTATCGGGGTAACGAATAATATGAATTGGAATGACTGATCTAAATATATTTTCTATCAATAATTCTGTTGTGATATTAAGATAGTAATCAAACTCATACAATTTCTACCCATATGATGATTCATACTATCATTATGTAATTTATATCAAGACTCAAGACTGTAACTTCTTGATGTCATTGCTATAAATACAATTTCATTGTGGAATTGAAGCTAAGTTTACAATATCTTATGGAAGGATTTATGGATTTCGGACGGAATTTATTTGGCATTTTGGTTCAAAAACATTAGGTGCTCGGTCGTGGTCACATATTCTAATGCTTTTAAATGTTACATAGACATATTAGCAAAATATTTATATTAGTTTTGCACCGCCCAAATCCGCCTCGGAATGATTTTTTTCAATTTACCATTGTCCCCTCAGAAAATTCATATAATGTAAATTGAATTTCTCCACTATTTATCCAATTAATTAGTTTTTTTCTTCCATTAACTGATAGTGATAATGAATAACAAAGCAGTTTATTATATTTTAAAGTCAAATCTCTCAATCAGTATACCAAGTTAAAATTCATCCATGCTTTTGAATTTCAGTAAAATAATTTTATGAGATCCGGAATAAATTTAGGCCCTAGCAATGTTCCATAGTATACAACTATGCTACATAAAACTATCTAGGGTTTCCTAAGAGTAATTGCACCTGCGATAGTTACACTCAGCATCCATCTACCCTTCTATAAATTCAATGAGATATAGAATATCTGGGATAAGAATAACATTAAAATTATTTTACCCAAGTTTAAGATGTATTATCAATAATCATGGGTGATTAATATATGATTGTTACAAAACCAAAAATATAATAAATCATGAATTTACCATTGATCGTCCAAAACTACTGTTAGGAGACTACATATATCATTTTTGATGTTGCCATTCGGTTTGCAGCTACCGATAACCTATATGTCAATAATACTTCATTAGAGTCTATCTAGCATAGTTTTCCTATTTCCACTTAAACCCCTGAAAATGCCCACTGTGGTCAATCATGCTCCTTTTTGTCTCTATCAAGCCGCTGATACTTGATAGTGTGATTAAGTCTCCCACGAGGTATAATGTAACAAGTTTTAGTAACTCCTTAAACAGCTGTATGTCGAAATCTGAAGTACGTTCCTGAAATAATTATGAGGTTTTTAAGTAGATACAAATGAGTAAGCTTAGATCCTGTAGCTCTATCGATGTATTCAGGAAGAGGAACTGGAGAACCTTCAAAACTAAGTGTGACACGAAAGGATTTGTCGATCGATAGAAATACATTGCTTGATAGGTGCGATTTCAGCATCGATTACTATATGGTAAGCAGTAATGAAGTCCTCTGTTGAGCGTGAAGTAAAGTCTTGATATTCCGGGCTCTTCTTCTGGAACCTGATGAAATCATCAAAATCAATTTATGGGCATTTTTCCATATAAGGAACAAAGTTCATCTAATTGGAAAACACGCACTTTTGGTGGCCTACGTGGTTGGATGGGAACTACTGTCTGGCTTTTAGGACCTGAGTGGGTGGATCGTTGGAATAAGATTTCGCGAAAAGGGAACTAATCGGGTTCAAGTTTCGTTTTCTTTAATGTATTGGGCCTCAAAGTGATCAGCACAAACCCGCGAATTAGCAATTATCTCATATAAATATGGACGATTGAAGAATAAAATCAATTTAGAACGAAGATCATATATCAATGTAGAAGGAAATCTAAAGCGTGGACATGTAGGACCATTTAGGTAACCAAATTTACATCCAACCACTGAGCACTTTTCAGGCATATACTAGATAGAGAAAAATTATGATACGTAAAGAAAATATGAATATATTAGAGGAAAGCGCGGGTTGAAATTCGGTCCCGAGCCCCCGCATATACTAATAACCCGCCCCGCGAAGTGCACTGGAGTAGCATGCATACTAAAATAAATATATATAATAATTGATTCAGCTAAAAAAAAGTACATATACCTAACTAACAACAAATTATGGTGCATAAATATGGCCTGCTGGTTTTTTTGAGATTATTTCTTAGTTCCAAATGAAGTGGCGTGGTCCAGGGTGGTGCGCGGTGGGGCGGCGCACCACCTCAGTTGGTGCGCATTTTTTTATACACCTTAAGTAGTAAGCATTAATTCCCAAGTCATCACTTGTAATGATTGAAATTACTACTCAAAAATAACCTTGATTGAAATGAATACTTAAAAATAACATAGTTAAAACTCATATCTGTCCTCAGCAAGGAAAATAATGGATTTGCGATAGGAGCAAAATCTTTGATGTATCTACGATAATATCCTGCTTATCCCAAGAAATGTTTACTTCTCTTTGACTTGAGGATGAGGCCATTAAATAATCAATTCTACGTTAAATTGATCTGGAGACATTCCCAAATTCGAAAACGTATGCCCGAGATCTGAAACTTTAGTTCTCCTAATTTGGCATTTTTACCCTGCAGAGTTAGGGTGATAGCCCCTTCGATCGGATCAGAAATTCGAAAATTTTCAAAGGAGATACTTCAATATCTGAGAACTGCACAACGGCATTCCCAATCATCTTCGATACTTGTATACACTATGTTTGAAATGGAATACATCTCGGATATATTTTTTTCTGGACTGCGCATGAACTTTTGTAAAATCCCCTCGACGTTTCTGCAGTAGTTAATTCGCCTATCACCGGTCCGATTATACTTCTTTCGCAAATTGATTTGCACTTTGTGAATTACCAAGGATTGTTTGGGATATAGGGGGAGGCGAGGGCAGAAAATACAACCCTGTGCACCACCGAGTGAGCCCATCACCACCGAGATGAGCCCATTCACCACCGAGATGAGCTCATGCACCACCGTTGCGCCACCACAAGTCTAGAGCTGGCTACGCCACTAGCCCACTGCAAATGAATAAATTAACAGCAACTAGCAATTTTGTTTCATTTCGGGAACTTAGCAAGTCGTGTATTTAGTATGCCATGAATTTATCTAAAACTAGCGCGCTTCGAATGCTAGGTCGCTTCGCAGTGTAACACAACCACACACCAACCACTAAGCGGGCGGTGTTTAGTTAAATTTATACTTCTAGCTGAAATAGGCATAAATAGTGAAATTTAACAATGTCAAATTTGATCGATTACGTCATTTTGCGACAATGAGTTAACATTGTGGCAATCTAGCGTGACCAACGTGTCCTTGTCATTAATGTGCATGTTCTATTAAATTTTCAGATTTTTATCTCTTTGAGGGCGGGAATTCTGGGCGATTAACTTAAGTGCATTTTCAGGGTTCTCGAATGTGACAATGACGTCATAACTTGTTGAGGTGTGAGAAATTTTGATAATAATATTATTATTATATTAAAAGCAGTAAGATTAGAACTGAGCCACTATACTAACAATAGACTGCACTGTAATTACTGTGCCGACTACTATAGTATAGTGGCACAGTGTTGAAATCACTGCCTTTATTTAAATTATTTTATTGTGCTTCTTCTAGTAAAACGATATACAGTGCAACCTCGATTATCCGGACCCATTGGGAGAGAACGAAAATGTCCGTATAAGCTAAAGTCCGGATAAACGAGGTCATTCTATATATAATAGTATAGGAGTGGGATTTGGACCCATTTGCGGATAATCAAAGTCCGGATAATCGATGTGCACTGTAGTAGGGTCCTACTATAATTTTATACTATAAGTGCACAGTATTGAATTTACCTCTGTCGGACTTCCGGCCGGTGGTACGCGATGGCCTGACTAAACCATTAGGGATAGACATTTTAAATTTCGACAGTAGATATAGAATTTCCTGGAGATGATGACCTCGAAGCCCGGTTTCTCAATTTCGTTTTCGTTCGTCAGTTAAATCGAAATTTGTGTTCTGGTCCAGTGACTCTTTAATAATTCGAATTATCAATTGAAATTATAGAGGTTGTATTCTCCTAAAGATTTCTTTCTATTTAACAATTAAAATGAATAGGTAGCTAACCAACTCTAGGTTTTATCAACGATTATTTACATAAATCAGCCATCTACTCCATATTGTAATTACTCTATAGTATACTTAAATACTATAGAACATATTACATAAGCAGGGACGGACTAAGCCATGGTGAGGCCCTAAGCTATATTGACTTCTGAGCCCCCCCCCCCCCCCCCTTAATTAGTTTATGCCATAATCCGGCCCTGTACATAAGCCTACTATTTGCTAGAATCAGCTAGATAATGACTGTTATTGATTGGTTTGTAAGTGATACAACTGCACAATATTACACTCCTCCTACTATGTGACAAGAATAGCTGTACATCGATGTTTGAGCGTCTAAGATTCAAAGAAATTTATGGGGGGTTGGCTCCTAGATCCCCCCCTTACCGTTGCTCGCTTCGCTCGCTCCAGAGCACCTCACGATAATCCGGGATACGCCACTACCCCTCCCCCCCAAGAATATGATAATATATTCCAAAATTATATCTAGGGACAGGCCCAATTTCCGAGATTGGTTGAGAGAAACATATGAGAGGTCTCTTCCCTATCTATTCTGTGAGTACTTTTGGGAACGTTGTATATCAAATATCATGAGAAATCGTTTAATAAATAATTTTTAAATGTTGATTCATGGTGAATGTTGGTTAATTGATAGTTTGATTAATTCATTATAAATTCATTATAAATTTATAGTTATATATGAATTTAGAATAGATTTATTTGACGTATATTAAATATATTTCAACTTTTTTGAAAGTTGCTTTCGCAAATGCATTTCTTAAAAATAACCTCCAAAACTGGCACATTTGACTCGCGGGCGCATCCTACGGCGTCCACAATTATAATGCCCAACCCTGGGCATTGCACCCAGTGGCGTAGCTAAGGTTTCGGGGGCCCCGGTTCAAAAGTATGTGCCGGGGCTCCCGGCCCCAATAGTTCAAATTGGAGTTGTAAAATTTAAAGGAGGTTCGCGGCATACATCTGGGTAAATTTGGGTTCGGAAATGCCATTTCCAGAAATTTTGACGAAGTATGATTGAAGTATATCTGCAGATGGAGAACTTTGGAACCTTTGAATACCTGAAGACCGTACAGGGATTCCTTGTACAGTATAGGGATTTTACCATTTTGGCTGTTCTGTACAGGCGTACAGAGATTTTTAATATACTAATTATGTGTCAAATAATGTCTAAAAGGTCTACAGTGATGATAGTATATTGTACCATGCATTCTGCATTGACCACATAAAGGCACAACTGATTTATATATTTATACAAGCGAACAGGGATTCCCTGTACAGTATATACGTAATTCAATGGTTTCTCCTTTTCAAAGTGATAATTTTGATATGTAAGTGTATTGTAAATACCTGGACGAGCGAGCTCAGCGAGCGAGAAAATTCTTTAGGAGGTTTACAGGGATTTTGGCCAATGTTCACGTGAAAATTGGAGCCTTTGGGGCCCCCGATACATCGGGGTGCTGATTCAATGAACCGCCTATAGCTACGCCTCTGATGCACCCCCAAGATATTTTGTGCTAAAATCCATCCCTGTAAGTGAATATGTGTTTCATACAAGTGCAATGAAAACACTTGGAAGTTGGAACATTTTACAAAGTTGATGATGTCAATTCTATTATTCAAAATAGTTACGTAATACTACACGTATTCCTAATTCTATTTGTAATAATTAATCTTTGATTAATTTAAACATTTGTAGTCTTCACAATTCAAACATTAATAAATTCTATTACACTAAGATTAAATTTTAATTTTAATATAGAAATTCTAGTTAAATAAAACATTCGGGAAGTGCAATCAGAAGAAGCACGCTCCCATCCCGTCTGTGAGGGGCTTTATGATTTTATTTTTTACAGTGCCGACTATACTTTAGTATAGTGGCCCAGTATTGAAATTACTGCCTTTATTATTATTATTTTTATCATTATTATTTTTATTTCCCCGTAGCAGGTGCCCTGCCCACACCTTTATAAATACAGAGCTGAAACTTGGCATGTAGGTGCGTAGTGACCGTCTAATTTCCACCTGGGGTTACGATTTTTGATTAACAAATTTTTTGGACATATTTTTAACATCTTTCAAAATTTGTCTGGTCCATAACTCAAAAAATGTTATACTAAAGCCATAATTTTCATTTCACTATTGGATTGACGATAAAATTGTGCGTCTGATGGGAAAAAGACATATTTAATAATTGATTTAATTAATGCCATTATTGGGGTTTGAAATTTCTTTGTTTACTCATACAGTAGTGGTCGCCTAATAGCAATTGCTCTAATAGCAATATTGCTCTATTAGCAAGTTACTTTTTGTCCCCAAGCGAGCATTTAATGTTAAATTTGTTCCTCTAATAGCAAGTTCGCCTATTAACAAGGAAATTTCGTGCAAAATTCGACTTGCTATTAGGCGAACACCACTGTACTTCAGTTTTTAGTAAACCTTTAGATCTAATTCTATTGCTTCAACTTGTAATAATTCTATTGATTTAACTTGTTAAATCTAATTCTATTGTTTCAACTTGCGATGAATATATTGATTTAACTTATAAATTCCAGCTGGCTTCTATTTAATTGTAGTATCACTAAACAAAAGATTATATAATATAAAATAATATAAGGAATTTGTTGACTTAATTAACTCAACTCAACGTGGATTACATTGCTAAAATAATTAACTAATAATATAATTTATTATCAATACACAACTAATGAATGACATTGATCTCAAGATGGTTCAAGATAGAAATAAACTTCAAATTCAACTATCGTTCCTTTGTCCTTTAAATGAGTCTAACACCATGGGGCGTTCTTGACATGGCGAAAAAAATCCAAAATTGCAGTTGGGCCGACAGCATGTTCCTTTGAAGGCACTATCAATAAACCACCACCAAAATATAGTGCCTACAAAGGGAAATGCGCTCGGCACAGGCTGCAATTTTGGATTTTTATCTCCGTAGACTGCCCTGGTCAGAGCTTTATATTTGATGGGCTCACACTTGGCATGTAGGTGCGCACGGACCGTATAATTTGCATCTGGGGTACTAATTTGTATTAACAAATTTATGACTTCTCAAAATTTGTCTGGTCCATAACTCAAAAAATCTTATACTAAACCTCCAATTTTTATTTCACCATAAAATTCTGCGTCTGTTGGGAGAAGAAATATTTAGTAATGGGATTAACGCTAGGCCACTCATAGTTTGAATTGCTTATTAAGTAGAGCATTAGTTTATCAAGCGATTGTTTAGCTACTTCCGTAACAACACTGGATATATATGAAAGGAATTTTAAGCCTAGTAGCTGAACTTTCTTCATGTTTCTTGATATACATTTTTTGAATATCTAATTTTAGCTTCTCATCGACTATAATACAACACTGCATAATTTTTCATGGGTACAATTATTATTAGCAAGGAATTAAACAGATTTTGAAAATCTTGTCCACTTAATTCCTCACATTAAAAAAATTCTATTTATTATCGATTAGTTCAGCCTATTTTATCAATCTAATTAAATTTGTAGGGACACCTTGAATTCATTATACATACATAATTCCAACTTTTTGTATTACCTTAGCTTGTTTATTCTCACATATGGCTGCTAGGAATGAGCATCATGTTGCATCTCATAGCAACATAAATCAAACCCTTAATTCGAGTCACTTTGCTCACGAACATTTGACTTCCTTTTTATCAAAGGATTCTCAAATCCCAATCAATCCACGTATTCAACATCAAGAATTCATATATTCAGTACAATGTTCTCTTTATAAGTTTGATACTAAGAATAATTCTTGGACAAACCTCGAGAATTCTCGCAATTGTGTCGTACAATTATACAAAATACAAGGGAAAAGTATTGTCTCAGCTTCACTCAAACGGTCTGGTACCAAGTTCTTTGAGTATTCAATTACGAGTAAACTTTATTTTGTGAATTTAGATGATTACTTATATCAACTTAATGACCGAAATAACACTAAAGACGAGATATGGGGGATATCTTTCTTAGTTAGAAATGATGGAATGAACTTTGCAAATAAGTTTGAAGACCTAATTCAATACGAACTTGGACCAAGAGATTCTTTTGACACATTAATCGATCCACTTCATTCCGTAATTCGATCTGATAATATTTGCGAAGAGCCTATTTCTCTAAGTGCAGAAGAATTGACTTTACTATCACTTCCGTTACAAATGGCGTTGGAGAGTGGTAATGTCATTGAAGGCCATTATTGGCTAAATTTGTTGTGTGGTCTTCCTGAATCTCATAGAAAATTCATTTTTGATAATAAATCAGCAGGAAATAATGTTTCGACCTTGTCCTTACTCCGTATACTTGTTGAAAATCTAGATGAAAATGATCAAAAGGTAATAGAGATTAATGTTCCTGTGGGGATAACTATTAATGCCCTAAAAGAATTATTTTTCATTAGATTTGGTATTCGAAGGGAATTGCAAAGATGGATAACAGATGATAATATTTGTATTGGAAACGATGTAGTTGACTCTACACTTGGTTCATTTCAGAGTATCTATTTGTTGATATTAAGTCGACAATCCCTTATTCTTAAAGATGGATTCCATGGGCAATTGAATTAGTTCTTTTGTTCATTCTTTATTTATATGTATTATTGTTAGGTGAATCTGAAATACTTTTGCATTTATTTTGGTCTTTTGAACATGTGGACTTCTAGGTGGGTCATGGTGAATAAATTTTGCAATCATTCCGATTCAATAGGTACTTGCGCGCTTCGATTGCTAGGTCGCTTCGCGGCAGAACACAACCACTCACAAACCACCTCGCGGTTGGTGTACGAGTGATAGGTTGACTTAGTATTCGACCAGGGTCACTTCAGTCACATATTTTACTCACTTTAGTTATCAGATTTGAATACATTTTTTTATCATTCGAGAGAGGAGATACGGAGGTTTACAATAATATGATTTATTTTCAAAAAAATGAATTTTCATTTAGTTATTTTTATCGTACAATGCAGGGTTGGTATTTCACCAACCCTGCATTGTACGATAAAAATAACTAAATGAAAATTCATGTAATCATACTTTGGTGAAATGGAGGTTTCTGTGATTTAAATTTTACTAGCGCGCTACGCTTGCAGGTCGATTCGCCGCAGAACACAACCACACACCACCCGCTTCGCGGTTGATGTGTCGTTTATACACTTCTACATTGATTATAAAGCGTAAATATGTCTAAATAGTCAAATTTAACAATGTGAAATCTTAGAAAAAACCCGAAAAAAAACAGTCTTCTCTTACTCTCTTGCCATTTCTTTCAGAATTTTATAATTTCTCAATAGGTTTCAAATTCGATTTCTCCATTCTGTTACCTAGTGTAAAATGATTAAATATATTTGTGGTTCCAATTAACAATACACAAAATCAAATCAACTAAGAATACACACATGAATAGGTATGCTTTCATGGAATTTTTTAAACTTTCGCTTCTCAGTATTCTTGAAAATCACCATAGAATTGTAATTTTTAACCTTATTCGCTAAGAAACAATTCCCAGCTACGAATACAAGCTTCTGAAGGACATGGGAACCATTCACACTACAAGATGAACACTTCTCTATCCATAATTTACAACAATCAGCATCTAATAAATAATACATTCATAGATAAGTCAACAAGAATATTTCTACAATGACATTTCACAAATATCTCCATTAGTTCGCTATCATTTTCTATGCAGATAAAGATCTTCCAAACAGTGACAATAGATTCTAGGACTACCTCCGATGGATATTTCAAACCTCCTCGATCAGAGAGTTCTAATAGTTTGAACTTAGATATAGTATCAGATTCATCGACGAGTAAATCTCTTTCAATAGTCAAAGAATCCCGGCATATACGACATGGTTGACTACGTTTCAAGTATTGATGTACTGAATAGCCAGCAATAAAGGCTAATGACTGAAGTACCTGAAATTTACAGTCAATGGCAGAGAGGTCTGATATAGTGCTCAAGAAAGGATCAAGGTCAACTTCATGCTTCACTGGTAGAATCTGCGCTATCCGATGGTGAAAATGATTTGATGAATTCCTGCAAAGAAGTACTAGAATCATTCTGATAGGAAAATAGACGTAGTATATTGGATACTTTAAGACGACGTTCTGATTCTAAGATCTGAAGATAGGAAACATGATAATTAGCTCCTGACATCATACGATATAGTCCAAAGTGATGTTCCAATGGATCAGTCTGCAAGAAAGATGTCAAGAGGTATGAAAACCCACAGTCCTGAGTTAGAAATTTGCTATCTGTGGCAACACGAGGCATGCATGTTTGAAGCTGGTAAACGTCTGCTTGCTTAATTTGACACCTTTCCCAGACAGTGACTCCCAAGCTTCTAGCCAATAGACAATCCTAGTCAGTAAGAGAAAACGCTCATCGTTAAATCTTATTGGATTAGACAATGGGTCGTTCAACCTGATATGTTTATATGGCATATTGATATTGAAATTTTCCAGAGAGATAGGAGAATCTCAACGAAATCAGAGGTGTTGCATTTGAATGCAGGAGAACGCTGCTCATCCTGGATAGCTAGAGCGGAAATTGTAGATTCGTGTACTACTTTTAGGACCAACTTAACATTTGACGTTCTAAATTGGATGGATAACAAGCTTTAGAAGTCAAACGAGGGGCAAGTTTAGCAAGGATATCTCTCTCAGAATTATATAGTATACTATACGGATATCACGGAAAGAAGCATGACAGATTTTCAATGCATAAGCGCATCGGTCAATAGAAAAACATTTCAAATCAGGATAAGTAAAGAGCTTATTATCAGTTTGTTGATTCAACCAATTATTGCGAATAGTTTTCAGAATATGTACAAAGTCAAATGTAAGGAAAATACCTCTGCGTATATCACAAGGGTGTGGTACTCGAGTTTCCAGCTTTCTATTAGGGGAAAACAATTTGAAAAGTTTTATTAAGGGGATAGTTGTCAGTGGAGATGATTTCAACGAACAAGCCACAATCTTCAACATCATGAATACAAGATTTGATAGTGTCGAATAACTTTTCAGCTGTTACAGAAGCACATAGGAGTAGACGAACAATACAAGACCATTTCTTATACAGACTCGACACCATGATAGCGAAAACTGTCTTGGTAGGATTATCTGGATCGAGGTTTGAAGCAAACAATCTCCCTCCTTTATAAGAAATATCAGATTTCACGTGAATTTCATCCATTTGAATAATGACATGCCTCTGTTCCTGAGAAAAGGAATGTGTGGATTCCTTAAGAAACTTCTCCGTCCGAATCCCCCTCACTTCCGGTCCCATTCGAGGCGTCTCCCCATGGGACATAATCTGTGAATCTTTTAGGGGGT
Organism: Hexactinellida sp. DTS-2022; assembly: GCA_028753945.1. Classification (NCBI taxonomy): domain Eukaryota; kingdom Metazoa; phylum Porifera; class Hexactinellida; species Hexactinellida sp. DTS-2022. The sequence continues at coordinate 2,173,931 of JAPNXP010000013.1, read as the reverse complement.
CTTCTAATTCTTTCGGGGTATCTTCGTTCCCAGGCCTGACTCGTCTCACCCTCTTCGTGGCCTTCGTTCGATTCGTTCTCTGGAGATAGACACCCTCCATCTGACGGACCTATATCTTCTTCAGATCGGGTGGCCTCATGTTGTTGCGGTAGCGGCTCCACGCCAGGTTCAGCTGGCCTAGCAGGGAAGATCGCGGGGGTTGATCCAACGTATCTTTTCACATGGTCTAAGTGTATCCATTTGTCTCTACGTCTCAAGCGGACTTTTCGTTGGCTCCTCTCCTTTGGAGAACGTCGAACCGGGGTGATAGGGAATCCTTTGTTTCGTTGCGTCTTAACATCACCATGTCGCCCTCTTGAATATTGGAAGCCGTCCTGTTGTTATTACACCGACTTCTCGACTTCATGAGGTTCCTTACGATGTTTTCTCTCGCAATGTTCTGCAACTCTCCTCTCTTTTGGGTCAGAGCCTCTAGGTATTCGCCATGGGTGTTTACTTCCCCGGGACTCAGGAGTTCGCACCACGAGTCGAGTGGGAACATTGGCTCTCATCCGTACGTGAGCAGATGTGGAGATATTATACTAGTGGCGTTTTCCATGCCGTTTATATGAAAACTGACTTCAGTTAAGAGCCCCGGCCAAGATTCTTTCTGGAGGTGGCGATCCATTTGGAGGCATCTGATAACTTGCTTAACCAGACCAATGTTTCTCTCCGCCATTCCGTCGCATTGCGGATGGTACGGTGTTGTGTGTTTCTTATTTACTCCTGCCATCTCGCAAAATTCACTAAATGTTTTTGCTTCGATATTGGCACCTTGGTCTGTGAGGATGATCGCTGGCATCCCGTGTCCACGGTAGACCCAAGTTTGCTGGAATGCCCTAAGAACGGTCTCCGTTTCCTGATCTTTGAGTGGTTGTAATTCTACATACCGAGTAAACAGGTCTACCATCAGTAGCACGTATCTATAACCATTGTCTGGGCTGCAGGACCATGGTAAAGTTTCGATATCCATTGCAATCGCTTCGCCAGGTAGGCCTTTCCCAATCGACATTGGCTGCATAGGTTCGCGACCGGTTACTTTCCTTTTAGCTTTCTGGCAAACCATACACCCGCGGGAAAATGCCTGGACTTCGTGTCTCATCCGTGGCCAAAAAAGAAGTTTCTCCTTAATGCTCTTAGTGTATCGGCTTGGCCCAGGTGATGCTGCGTATGGTTGGCGTCCACCGCTTCCTGCCGGAGATGTTTTGGGGTCACTATGCGGCCTTCGAAGAGTAGGTTCCGCTCGGCGAATTAAAGTTTGTGGTGAGAAACTCTCCTCAGCTGGCAGCTCCATACTCGTCCGCGCTCTAGGAATTCTGTTACTGCTCTCTTGATATTTGGGTCTTCCATCTGCTCTCCGCTTATGCGTCATATAACCTCATTGGATCATTTGTATTGAATATTCTATCTTCAAATTGTTCTTCCTGGTTGACTGTTTCGTCATAATTCAGTCCTGGATTTCGGCTTGAGTAATCTGCCACTTGATTCTCCCGCCCCGGCCTGAAGGAGATCCTAATGGGCAGCTCTTGCAGCTCCATTAGTAGTCCAGCGGCATAGACATAAAATTTCAACAGATTGTTCATTTTTTGGATAAAAGCACCAAAATTTGTACACATGTACTTTGATGAAGTGAGAACATTTTGGATATTGAGGCAATTGAAAGAGTGTCTATAACGGCCATGACAGCTCGTCAAAGTTAACAAGTCCGATAGTGTTCGCCGGACTTGTTTCCCAAAAAACTTGTTCAGATTAAGTTATATCGTCTTTTTATTGTTGAATTCGGTTTCCATGTAAATTTCTGATAATTTATATATCATATGACCATATTTGGAAGAATTTTCCATAGCAACGCTGGAATGTACCAGGAATGTGTCAAAAAAAATCGAGATTCACCGTGATTTACCATAAATATCGAATAATTTTATCAGATCACGTTTTACAGGGTCGGTATGTATATAGTTATACTCAAGTAGTTGAGTGGAGTCGATATTTATGGTAAATCACGGTGAATCCCGAATAATTTTATCAAATCACGTTTTACAGGGTCGGTATGTGTATAATTATACTCAGGTAGTTGATTGGAGTCGAAAGAGGGGTCACTCGATTGGGTAAGGACACAATTGGAGAATGGAATTTTTGACACATTCCTGCTACATTCCAGCGTTGCTATGGAAAAAACTCTTCAAAATATGGTCATGTGATATACCAAATTTTCGGAAATTTTACTTCGAAACCGAATTCAACAATAAAGACGATATAACTTAATTTGAACAAGTTTTTATGGGAAACAAGTCCGGCGAACACTATTGGACGTGTTAATTTCGACGAGCTGTCATGGCCGTTATAGACACTCTTTCTATTGAATCAATATCCAAAAATGTTCTCACTACATCAAAGTACATGTGTACAAATTTTGGTGCTTTTATCCAAAAATGAACAATTGGATGTGCCGCTGCACTATAGCCTTCATGCATACATACGCTTCGGGTCTCTCTGTCCTTTCTGCCATTGAAGCGGGCAATGATCAGTGATTAGAGTGATTGCCGGTGCCCCCTGTAGGTATACTGCCCACTTACGTGTGGCCGCCACTAGGGCCCAGGCTTCCAGCTGCCCAGCTGCCCAGCTGAGTAATTACGTTGGCTGGAATTCAGGGAAGATGAGAATAATTGTATAGGCATCAAGTTACTTGTGCTATTGTCTAGTTGAGATAGTACCGCTGTGACACCTGTCGAGCAGGCGTCTGCTTCGACGTAAAACTCGGCCCTCCAATCTGTGTACAACAGGGAAACAGGTTCGCGCACTAGGCGAGTGCGAAGCTCGTCAAACGCCGTTTGACACTCCGAATCCCAAAACCATTGTTTCCCCTTCTTCAGCAAACGATATAACGGTTCGGCAATTGTCGACATGTCCCTGATATAGCATCTATAATAGTTAACAGCCCCGATGAAACCTTGTAACTCTGTTACTGAATGGGGCTCTGGAAAGGACTCTAGCCTGTGGACGTAGCAGTGCTCGACAAAATCAAATTTAGATGGTGGCTAATTAAGCCACCACCTGACTTTTCTGGTGGGTAAAGAATAATCAACGGGCGGTTTAACAAACCACTGATGGCTTGACAAACTTCTGATGCCGTGAAACAACACTAATATCCATTAAATTTTGAGAATGTGATTTATGATGAGATACCAGTGCGGCTTTGTATGATAAAAATAACCAACTGAAAGTTTAAAAATTTTAAAATAAATAATATCACGGAAAACCTCCGTATCTCCTCTTTCGAACGACACTAAATTTATTCAAATCTAATGACTAGAAGTGAGTCAAATATCTGACTGAAGTGAGCCTGGTCGAATACTAAGCCAACTTCACAGTCATTACAGGTTTGTGTTGCACTTCAGTTTTTTGCTTCTGGAACGGTCCAGATAATCTGTGGAGATGGAGTTAATGTAAGCCAGTCTTTAGCTTCTCGCTATATTCATGATGTTTCACAAGGTTTTCAGGATATATACAACCAGTATGTTAGAATGCCAAGTTCAGCTGAGAAGGCAGAAGTCAAGAACAAATTTTACGAAATTGCTCATTTTCCAGGGTTCCTTGGACTAGTTGACGGGACACATATACGCATTCAAAAACCATCTGAAAATGAAGCAGATTACGTGAATCGACATTTTACCACTGATTTAATGTCCAAGTTATATGTCGATCGGATGGTATATTTAGTTATGTGTTGGCTCGTTTTCCTGGGTCTGTTCACGATTCCCGCATTTGGAAGCTTTCCCGGGCTGGAATATATGTTGAAACAACTTATTAATCGGGGAGCACATATTCGGGGATAGTGGTTACATGCTAAAGCCCTACTTACTGATACCCTATCGACAACCAGCCTCGACTCCCCAATCCAATTATAACTATGCTCATAAGAAAACATGTGATATAATTGAGCAAACATTTGGAAGATGGGAACGTAGATTTCATTGTCTTCATGGCGAACTTCGGATGTCTCCAAATAAAGTATGAATGATAATAGTTGCTTGTGCAGTATTGCATAACATGTCAATTATGTGGAAACAACCTCTATTAGAATTCGAATTCTCCAATGTAACTGATCCGAGTGAGCTGTTTGAGGTTGCGGATACTGGCCATATGGCTGCCAAACATTATCGAGATCAATTCTCCATTCATAATTTCACCTAATATTTCAATAACTAGTATTATATATTGTTAATACAGTATTATCCGCTTTATATAGCCACTGTTAATAGATTAATTGGGTCAAATTAACCCTGTCCCGAGGTGACTCTAGAGTCTAAATGCATTTGAATTAAGTTAGGGATGTAATGCAACATGGGAATGTAATAGCATAGCATATTAGTGTATGAAATGCTATTGTATTAGCTTGCTTTATTCTTTTAACTTTAAAAATAATATTCTCTTTAAAGTTCCTGCGATTTGCGTGCTTGAGAAATATAGTCGAGTACAACTGCATCGGCTGTTGTTATTGCAAAGTATAAATTAAAGTGAATATTTGAATTTCAGCTAAAGAAATGGAAAAACCTCGAAAAAGTAACTGGTCCAAAGAGGAAGAGTATACATTCATGACGGGATTCAATCCGCTGTTGATTTACTCAGAGGTACTGGGCACTGTGCTGACCTCAATTGGAAGAAGAAATCACTGTGGAACGATATGGTAGGAAAGGTTAACTCGATCCATGGCAACAATAGAGATATTAAAGACCTTAAGAAAAAATGGAATAATCTTAAGGGAGCTGCAAAGTCTCATGTGGATAGTAGTCGTCGAGAATCAAGACAGACAGGAGGAGGACCAAATGCAGTTGGAGAAATAAATGACGAGGATATACTTATCCTTTCTGCTGACAAAGACTTGTCAACCACTGCAACGGAGAGGGTAACAGATATGCTTTAGTGGAATTACGGGAAGTACAGACTTGTTCGAAGGACCATCAAATTCCCTACCTAAAGAACTTGTTATTGAATCAAGTTCCATGATCCTCGACGCACCAGAAGTTCTGGTAACAATAGTTCTATTGTCGGAATAAGTACCCGAAAACGTAAGAGGAGCGCCGAAAAATATTCAGCGAGGTCATTATCAGCCTCTGATCTACTTCCTGCACAGCAAGTTCTCTGCAAACAAACGGAGGTTTTATCAGCACAATTAGCCTTAATAGAGGAGCAGAGGGAATACTATCGGCTGAAAAACAGAAACTTTAGAAAAAAACAACAAATAGTAATAATTGTTGAAAAAAGAATAATAAACTTCCCCTAAAGTAAAGCAAGTACTACTAGATATATAAAACAATGTTCTAATTAAATACCAACTTCTAAGGGTCAATAAATGTAAATTCTTATAAGTTAAGTTAACTTAGTAGGTTACTTAAGTTTTGTACCTAAGTACACACTTAAATCTTAGTAAATAGTGAATACGACTTAAGTACATACTTAGTACTTAAGTACTAAGTACGTACTTAACTTCTTAGTGAATATGGGCCCAGTTTACCGAACCGTCAGTCAATTTTCGACCGTTTAAAAGGAAATCGCTACTTTTCCAAGTTGGATATTGAGTCAGCGTACTGGACGATCCCCGTCAGACCGGCTGACATAGAAAAAACGGCCTTTCATACTCCTCGGGGGATGTACGAGATACTGGGTTATGCCATTTGGCCTCTGCAGCGCACAAGCGACCTTTCAGAGAGTCATGGACAAGGCACTGGAGACGGTATCCAACTGCGAGAGCCACGTGGACGATAACTTAGTGTTCTCTCCAACCCTAACGCACCACATTTGACCTGCGAACCACAATGGAATGCCTAAATACGGCAGAACTGCAGCTGCGCCCAAACTAATGTCAACTTGGTTTCTCCTCTCTAGAGTTCCTAGGATACTGGATCTCAAGCGAAGGGAGGTGTCCCATAACAGACTAAGTCCCAGTGCTCGATAAATCAGGTGGTTTGGTGGCGAAAGCCACCAAAATTCTTTCATAAGCCACCAAATTTAAACTTTGGTGCTTAAGTAATCCACCATTTATTGTGGAATTATTTGATGTTGTGTAGATTATATTGTTCGTTGAATTATTGGTTAATAAAATAATATCTACGAGGTAATCAATGAATTAATTGAACCTCGTAGATATTAAATCCACCCGTAACCAGTGACGTAACGTGGTAAAGTGCCGCTGGCTGCAAGCATCAAAAACGCAGCCCCCCCCCAACAGACGAAAAACACTAATTAGTTTATAAACAAACAAAGCATAATTATTTGCTTATATACTTATCCAGGATACAGTGTATTTTTTAAATGAAATACTCAGCTAATATATTGCAACCCGTGTTATCTAATTCATTTGCAGTATAAAATTCTATTTTCGAGCACATCAAAAACAAAATGTTATGTAAGATATACGATTAAACTAGTTTGGATCGCTAGTAGCTCCTTCATCATCACAGACTGATCCTTCTTGCTTTGCGACTCGCGAAAGTCGCTTGGTAAGGTCTCTCTCAATTGACAAAAGCGCAAGACTGGACAACCGCTGCTGTCCCATGCTTGAACGTAGGTATGTTTTAATAAGCTTCAGCTTTGAGAAGCTTCTCTCGCACGATGCTACACTCACACACATGGTTAAGAATATCCTTAGCGACACGAGCAAGTTTTGGAACGATGTCTGGTGTCCCCACTTCACTATCCACTGAAGCAGGTCGAGCACATTCCAGGGATTCACCATTTCTCCTGTTTGCGTCTCAAAGCTTCTAATGTGACGCCGCAATCGACGTACCTCGTTCTTCAAATCTGGAGCAGAGATGTCGAAGTAGGTAGTACTGAGTAGGTCAATTGCCGAAACGATATCCTCGTCCTTGGTCGAGTCCATCAAAAGCTCCATCTTGGTCAGAAAACCGAACCTAGCGTTCACTTCCAGCATATGGCTAGTTCTCCGTTTCATCTCCCCACATAATGTATCCATTATCTGGGGCTGCTCTCGTATCACTTCCGCTTGCTTGACAGACCAACATCATATGCAGTTTTCCCCGCCATTCTTCTTCTGCGCCGTATCCTCTTTTCCGTCGGAATCGCATTTTCATCACAGAAGGTGGTGGATTAACTGATGCATTAACTGATGCTTGAGCAGAGTGGACTCCAGCTAGGTTCAGAGAGTGGTTGTTACAGGCGTATAGGTAACAAGTGGGTTGACGTCCAGAATTCTGCGCTGCACGCCATTATGGATACGAGCCATGGTAGCTGCGTTGTCGTACCCCTGTCCCCGCATGTCCTGGACATCCAGATGGTATTCCTATAACTTGGCCAAGGTTAAATTTGTTAGTTCTTCACCGCGCTTCCCGTCAAACTTAATGAAGCAAAGGAAGGTTTCCTTTAGTTCAACCTTTCCAACAGAGATTTTTACATATCTTATTACTTGTGGCATCTGATCGTCATGAGCAAGATCTGGAGTACTATCAAACATGATCGAGTAGTATTTTGCCCCCGAATATCATCCAAAATCTTATCCAACACATGTTTACCGAGAATGGAGATAAACTCGTTCTGCATAGCTGGGGAGAGATACGACACTGTGTTTGGTTGGGCTTGGCCCGAGTGAGGTGTTTTCGTACAACCGGATCTTAGTTGCCAAGGAATTTCACAAGCTCAAGGAAGTTTCCTGAGTTCTCGTTGGATGATAGAACCTTCTCGGTCACCTCGGAATGCAAGATTTTGTATAGAGAGGAAGCGAATGCAGTCCAGAATTCGGGTTAGAATTTCCTGCCAATTGGACACAACACGTTTCAAGGCTTCCTGGTTGGAGGATACTATCGTTGCACTCTTATCCAAGCCCATGCGAAGCTGCACCCACTGCATATAGGCATCCTCGTAACCTGGGGCCTTATTCACTAACATTTCTTAAACTTAGACTTAAACTTAAACTTAGTTTAAACTAAGTTTAAACTAAGTCTTGACTTAGTTTATGCTAAGTTTATTTAACTTCTCAAAACTTATCCAAAAAATTAGTTTTTGCTTAAACTTAAACTTAAACTTAGTCTAAACTAAGTATTGACTTAGTTTTGCTTAAACTTAAACTTAAACTTAGTATAAACTGAGTAATTACATACTTTTTGCGAAGTTTTCTCAAACTTCTCAAAACTAAACTCAGAGTGATACACCACTATTAGTGATAGATCCACGATAAGTTATACGTATAAATACAATCTTCCTTTGCTATCTACAAACATTTTTACCTCATCTATATATTATCTTAAAATGGAATTAATGTAGTGATGAAGGATTGAAAATACAACAACTTGAGAAATAATACAGACTACAGTATATTATGTTTGTATACTACAAAGAATGCGAGATATAATTCGTAAATAAATTAAATACAGTCAGGTCTGTTTATTATGAACAAGATTTCGTCTGCTTAATATGAAGATTTTTTATTATGAACAAATTCTACGGTCCCAATTTAACAACTTACATAGGGTTTGTATTAAGTGGCGTTCGCTTATTATGAAGTCTCTCTATTATAAACACAATTTTTGGTCCCTTGAATCTTCATAATAAAAGAACCTGACTGTATTAATATTGTATGTCTGTTTAGAGTCTCCAAATACTGACACAGACGAGAGCTACTCCAGCATTGAGTCAGATAGCGCTATACTATCTTCACAGCATTCAGTATGCTATACTTTAGTACAGTCAACTTCCGTTATAAGCGGAGTTGTTATAAGCGAGTTCGATCTTAAAAGAGTTCATACCAAAGCTGATTTCGTTACAACCGGAGTTCGTTATAAGCAGAATTCGTTTTAACCGGAGTTCGTTATAACTAGATTAAAATCAATAGTTTATAGTCTATATGAGAAAGGTTAGTCTGAAAAATCATCCCGAATTACATATGTCCTCATTAGTTTAGACTTGGTTTCAAACAATTTGGACCAAATTTGAGAAAAGCTGAACCAAATGTATATTTAATATTATGTATTTTTAATTTACTTTCCACACTATTATGAGCGTATTCCGGTGAATATATAGGATAGCAATCTTTTCGAAAATGGTTTCAATTGGTAATCTAATGGGTTTGTAATATTACATGGATGTGATTGGAAATTTAGTGCTAAGCTCTAGAGTTTATAATTATCGAGAAGAAAATATGCTAAATCATCAAAAATGGTCACATTTTATGCCCATATATGGTCATTTGGAAATTTTATGCGAGTTAGGGTCATAAAATGTATTATGGAGGGATAGGAAACCGGGTATTGCGAGCATTTTGCACTCAAATTTTTATTTATTGGTCATCGGATTTCTGAGATTCAAAATAGAGATGTGAAAGGACCACCCAATGAGTTGAAAGGTCATGAAGTTAAAAATGCTAACGCGTTCACAGTTTTTTTCCACATATAACTTATTTTGTTTCAAGATTATATGTCTTGCAAGGGTGGGGTTGGTTAACCGATCTGAGGCTACGGTTACAATTCGATTTATCGCCACGGCCCGGTTAACCGGTTAACCGCTCATCCTACTCAATAGAATAAATCCTTTATAAAAATTTGATTACACTACAGAATAAGACTAGTTGTATAAAATATAACCGCATAATTATATTAACTGATACGTTTCGTACTTTAGGTAAATTTAAATCAATGTTGTCTAAGAAAATTTATTAAGTGGTGATGAGAAATGGATTTAGGACTAACCATAGCCTACTCTATATATGGCCTGACAGTAGATGTACCAGGGATACACAAGAAAATGGGAAATGTTAATTTTTTAATGTTCAGTATATTGAACTACTAAGTTCTTTATACGTCTCTAAGTCATAACATAACTCAGCACTGCTAGCCCGTGTTAGTATTTGCTGTAATGAGAAGGGTGTGGATTTTCATAATTTAATAGTAATAATAAACACAAACAGTACAATTTCTAATATTAATATACAGTAAATACTACACAATTATTTGCTTTCTTTCCTCTCTCCTCTTTCTCTCTCTGGCTCTAGCAGTGACACACGACACACTTAACTACATAATAGAAATAAGAATAACAGAGTAATACAAATCAAGGTAAATACAAATAAGTAAACACATAATTAAGAGAATTTCTTTAATTTACGCTTTTCTATACTTTTTGAAAAAACCAGCGAGTTATAATTCTTAACATTGTTTGCAAAAAAGCAAATCCCTGCGGTAAAGACTAGCTTCGATAATATGTTCCATCCAACTAAACACACCACAGCTAATACAAGTAGACTTCCAAATACTTGGATCACGATTATCACTATTTTCCAAATACATCAACGAAAGTTCAACTACTATTTTTCTAGAAGGTCCACTACAAGCTTCGCCAACAGCTCTATATTGTTTTCGATGGAACTAAAGGCTTCATAAAACAAGTTTGGAGTCAAAACTGCATCAGATGGATATTTAAGTCTGCCAAAGTCCGTTAGCTGCAGAAGTTTATACTAAGAGTCCAGGTGTAAATCAAGTAGAAATTCTTTATCAACTGTTAGCATATGTAGACAGACATGACACGGTTTTGTTTGTTTCTTGTACTGATGGACAGTATAGCCTGCAATAAAGGCTAACGATTGAAGCAACTGTGAACCACAATCAGGGATTGTTGATAGATCAGTATCAAGGATTTGAAGATAGATGTGATAATTAGAACCCAACATCATACGGTATAGACCGAAATGGTGTTCCAAGGAATCCGTCTGTAGAAAGGAGGACAAGACATATGCAAAGCCACAAGATTGAGTCAAATGGTTGGTAATTTGTAGTAAGGCAATACAAGCATGTCTATAACTGGTGTATGTTTATTTACTCAGTTTGCCAATTTTTTCTGGTAAAGTTTGCCAAGCATCTAACCAAAAAACTACACGAGTCAAAAATAGAAATCGCTCGTCATTCAAACGTATTCCTTTAAAGTTTAAATGGTGTGTTAACGTTGAATAATTTACAAACATAAGAAGGGTATCAACAAACTCAGGAGTATTATTTCTATATTCTGGATAACGCAATTCGTTCTGGATACTTAGCGCAGATATTGTTAATTCGTTAACGACTTTCAAAACCAGTTTGACAGTTTGACGCTCTATGCTAGACGGAAAACATGACTTCATAGTCAAATGAGGAGCTAACTTGGCTAAACTTGTTCTTTCTAAATTATATAATTGACCTACATCTTAAAAGGATGCATTTCCGAACTTAATTAAGGGGATAATCACAATAAGAACTAGAGTTGTATTTTAAAGCAAGTTCCTACAAAACCGATTCAATTTCTCGATGTCACTAATTGCAGCATTGGGAATGGACATACTCTGTCCATTAAAATAGGCTGAGGTGGATAAATAAGGATTGATTTCAAGGTACAAATCTACTGAGAGATTTTTTCAGCCATTTTAGCGAGAACAAACGTTAAGTTACTCTCATTACGGAAACACACCAACCAACTATATAATAGGTAAAGAAATCAAGGTTAACTTATCTTTCAAGTCCTGTAGAGAGTTGACCACAAACTTCTCTTTCTCCTGACTCTCGAATCTCTAGCTGAGTAGTAGTGTTTGGTACATCAAGTCTTCCTCCTTTGCATCGTATGACAAGCGATTCCGTTTGTTAGGTTTGGATGAGTAAGACGCCGGGCAGTCAGGCAGTAAACTTTGGTACAGCGCATTCCTTCAGCTTTGGCTTCGCCCGCGGTACTTTAGTAAAAGTACTATCTCCTTTTGGGACTTTTAAAGTGTGTAGTCTATGTCTTCTTTCTGAAAATGGTTGATACATACATAGACCACCTTCAGGTCACCGATATCCTCGCGACGAAGACCGCATGTCCAGGCATTGTTACGGAGACATGGGAAGAAATAGGTGGAAATTGTTTGGGGAGATTTTATGGTCATTATTTAGACGAATATACCACATATCTTTATAACTATCATTTTAATTTTTATATATATAATTAGTCTATCAAATATAAGCACTATGTAAGGATTGGAGAACATTTTGGTCAAAAATTCACATGAGCGCCTAGATTTTCTTTTTTGAGGGGGCATTGGTGAAAATTCCTTTTCTTGCAATCGGTTATTGAGCTTCATGAATAATCTATAAGGCATCAATTTATCAAAGACAGTGCAATTCAACAAAATATGAATTTCCTATTAAAGTAATGTGTTATAACTTATAATACATTCACGGACATTTCGTCGCATGGACATTTCGTCAAAGACATTTCGTCGCACGGGCATTTCGTCGCAGGGACATTTAGTCGCACGGACACTTCGTCGCTAGGTTGTTTGAAATGGATACTTTTCTTTAAATCTATAGATTATACTTCACAACTATACAATTGATAATTCACACTAATACTTATGATTTAACACCGATTTGGTCTATTTGTTGCATGTTTCGAAAAATAATATATGGGTTCTGTCATGGAATATAAATACGTACTATACCTTCATAAAATACAAAATATCAATTGAAATCAAATGGCTACAGCTTCTACTCCATTAACTGTTGAAATACTCAGACAAGCAAAAATAAAGATAAAGCAGCAGACGGTTTTATGTATACGCTAAGTAGATCTACTTCAGGAGGCTCACATTGGGTTTGCGAAAAGCGTGGAACATGCAAATCCCGTCTCATAACACAAGGTAGGAATGTCATTAAACCCACTGACATGACTGATATTCACTCATCGCATACACATGCGCCAGATTGTTCAAGAGTGGAAAGAGGCTTGAACACAATGAAACATCGAGCTATGAACTCTAATGATAGCACTAGATCAATATTGGCTACTGGATTGGAGACAATGACTGACTCAACTATATCTAAATTATCTAAATTTGACTCTATTAAGCGCACAATCCGTCGCCAAAATGTACAGAAAATTTCACAATATCCCCATTGCCAGAAGAAATCTCAATTCCTGAAAAATTCAAGATTACTTTAAAAGGACAGCAATTCTTACTATTTGATTCGGGGATTGGTGATGTTGAAAGACTTCTGATATTTGGCACTAGACAAATGCTTACGCTGCTGCGTGATTCAAAGGTAACCGGGCGATTCGGGCCACCAGTGAATTCGGCCTACAGTATTTAGGCTAACTCGGCCTGTGAGTGAATTTGGCCTACGGTATTTTCAAACAGATTTCCAGTTATTTTAATTGTCATAAAAATTATAGTAGTATTCTATTAATCGCTTAGCGACTGTGTCTTTGGAGCACAGATCCCAGACAGCTTCGTCAGCAGCATACTGGTCTTGATTTCTCCCTTCTCATACTGTTTCCAGAGGCTGCTGAGGGCTCCCTGTATCTTTATTGTACCCTTCCTCTGCTGTCTGCGAAGCTTGTCTTCAGTGATCAGCTGCTTCTGGAGAGGCACCAGCTTAGCTTCACTGTGGAGCAGCTGAATCAGGAGGTAGAGCTGGAGGTTCCCTCGTTGGGCCTTCATGTTGAGCCGGTTGTGCCAGCCCTCTACATTATTGTTCGTTCGGATGTATCTCTTGTAGACACACCAGTCTTCTGGAGACCACTGTCCCTGGATCCACGTGGAGCGAACATAATCCACCAGAGGACGAAGCTGGTCATTGGTCACGGAAGCAATCTGGTCGAACGAACGAATGATGTGGCCGACTGGCAGGTAGGGAAAGGCGAACAGCATCCGTATGTAGTCGTGTACTGCTGAAACAGAGTTATACGCCACAACTAGTCCTAGCTCCTGTACCTTCCTCCAGAGGGCCTGGCTCCAGTGAAAGCTACAGCCTCGGATGTGCGCATCGGGAAGATGATCCTCGCTGCCCTCCAGATGGATGACTCGAAGTCGAGAATAAGGTGCGTCAATTCGAGACTAGGAGCGAGATCTTTGACTTTCTGGAATACAGCCATATAGTCCTTCTTCTTCTTTGAAGACATCAGTACAAATATCAGTGGAACCTGTTTAATGTTTTTGCAGTCTGCATCCCCAAGAAATGTGTGAAATGAGAAGAGCTGTTTGAAGGGTGCCTTTACCACCTTGAATGTGCCATTAAGGAAAAGGACTTTAGTTTCCGCAAGGATTTGCAACTGGTCAGGTGTTGCGAAGATAAGATTGCGCTGATCATCTCTTTTCACATCACTCTGCAGAAAGTCTTCCGGAACGTGGTCTGCTACCAAATCAAACCTCAGGTCAGTGGGGTCTGCAGGGCGGTTCGCATGTCTGTGTCTGTTTGCTGCCCGGGATAAGGTCACAGGGTTGCTTCGGCTCCCAGATGGCATTTCTGGAGTCAGCTCTTCAGCCATAACTTCCTCCACAGTTGACTGTGCTGACTTGAAGTAGTTTGCCTTCACTAAACGGAACGTCTTCTTCCTAACTTTAATTTTATCTGCAATTCCTGGCTGTCCTGCGTGGTCATGTTCACGGCCCTTAGAGAAGATTTCACTCTCCTGCACCACTGTTGCACCACATCTTTTGTTACACCGCCACATGATTATTCCTGGCGCCCGGTATGTGCCCTTCTTCTCTGCGTAGGAGTATCCATATGAGTCACACAGGAGTGTTTCCCCAGGCTCACTACAACCGCCAATGATCTCATACTCCACCTCATCTGACCGATTTATGAGGTGGGCTACATCAGGAAGGACTGGGACTACTGGTGGCTCCACCGGTAGAGGGACAGCAGCTGGTTCAGAAAATGAGGACTCAATGTGGAAATCGCGGAGTGTTAGCTCAGCAACTATAGTATCTGCATTTGGGCCTTCTTCTAAATTCAAAGGATATGATTCTGATTCTGGATCCTCTGCTCGCTGTGCACCAAAGTCTTCAGACACTTGGGTGATTCCAGCCTCTTGGTTTGGGTCAGCTAAAGTAAGACACCTGTAACAATACCAGGTCACATCTAATTCCCCTCTCTTCATACGATAATAGTCTGCTGCGGAGAATTGAGTTCCACAGCTACGGTGCTGCCACCGATCACAACCTGGACGATCACACTGGATAGCATGTTGACTGCCACGGACTTCTTCACTACAGTAAGCACAGGGAAAATATGTCTCATTAGGAATTTACGCTTATTACTGGACATGGTAGATGTTGTTGTTGCTGCAATAGTTAGACTTAAGACTGAATAAGTTGAAATTAGGTGGGCCTTTTATAGCTCCTTGAGGGACACTTTGAAGGCCCTATTGTATGTATTCAGAAGAATAGACGATATTGTTAATTAACACTTATGATATTTGTTTGGATTCACAACCTTTTCAGCTTTTAAGTTGTCATCTGACATATGTTATCTGACACCTCTTTCATTTGGATATAGGCTGAATTCACCCATTTTCAGGCCGAATTCACTCGTAGGCCGAATTCACCAATTTTCAGGCCGAATTCACTCATAGGCCAAATTTGTTCTAGGCCGAATCCCCCTGTATTCGATTCAAACAGTTGGTTCGCGGATGGCACATTTAAAGTAGTACCAAGCCAGTTTTTCCAGCTATATACACTTCATTGTGAAAAGGATTGGTATATAATTCCATGCATATATGCACTAATGACAAATAAGAGTGAAATTGCATACAGAAAACTCTTTAGCAAATTGGTTGTCGAACCAGACTCGAACCAGATCTAAACCCAACAACAATTATGGTAGACTTCGAAAAGGCAGCTATTATTAATGCTTTAGAAGATCAATGTATTTCCGTTATTACCGGATGCTTTTTTCATTTGTCACAAAACCTCTACCGGCAAATTCAGTCAAAAGGGCTTACAACTCAATATATGGATGACGAAGAGTTCGCTGTCTAAATGAGAATGTTAGCAGCTCTATCCTTCATTCCAGAATGTGATGTAACTGCTTCATCATACTAATGGCTCAGTTTCCTCTTATTGCAGTAGAAATAGCGGAATACTTTGAAATAAATTACATAGGTAGAAGACTCCCGGATCAAAGTAGAAGGACACCACCGTACCCAATAAGAATCTGGAACATGTTCGTTCGTGTAATATCTAGGACCGCACGGACCAACAACGCGGTTGAAGGGTGGCATAATGCCTTTAAGTCCGGGGTAAATTGTCCCCACCAGGGTTTTATAAAACTTTTGAGCCATTTGCAGAGGGAACAATCATTACAAGAGGCAAATGTAGTTAAATGGGAAGCAGGGGAAATTTCAAGCATTTCAAAAAGTAGCAAGACGAGAAACGAGAGAATCTTCAATATTGTCTCGAATTACGAAAACCGAGATACGCTTTCCTACTTACGTGGAATAGTTTTTAATTTTCAATTTTAATTAATTATATCAGCTATTAACGTCATAATCATTAAAGTATTCTCATAATAATTATCATAATCTACTACGATATTCATTGATGGTCTCTAATTAAACATAAATCTAGTTCTAAATTGTATTAATTCATTCTTTTAAGTTAAGACTGCAGTATACTACTTGATATGTTAATTAACCCATTTATGCACTAATGCTGATAAAGTCTAAACGTCCATGCGACGAAGTGTCCATGCGACGAAATGTCCATGCGACGAATTGCCCGCGACGAAATGTCCGCCATTCCTTATAATAGTATACTCACAGGGGCAAACGGTGTTGGACTGTGGCCTCTTGACAATCTAAAACACTCCTGTCTGGCTTTCCGGCCTGCGGGCTTGCGGGCCACTCTGTTTCTTTAGGAGGCATAATTAATCAAATTCCAACAAATTAAAAACACTTATGCAAATCTTAAACTAAGAGTATTGCCGCTAATTTAATATATATGATTAACGGCTAATAGCTACTTAAAAACACTTTTTAAGAATGGACCTCCCATCATAGGCGTAGAGTTATTAATTATTTTACCAAAAGCTGACGGGGCGTGATTGTGTGTTTGAAAATAAATTTTCGTTCATAAACAATGGCCAAAATTTTGAATAGCGGGGTGGTCGTAATTCCAAAATCAATTAATACTAATGTTAATGAGTGGTTGAACGAGAATATATTAAGTAGTAGCAATATCGGGATGATCGTTATTCTGAGGTAGTCGTTAAGCGGGATTCCCCAATTGGTATACTCGTACAGTAAATTATTGATAAAATATCCGGAAAGTATAGTTATTCTTGATTGAAATAGTCAAGATTTCATACTCTGTAGATATTTATATATTTCCGGAATCTTTAACAGAAGCTGACGGTGCGAAGAGGCCTCCGCCCCGTAATGCATACGGGCTGAAGGGGCGTGCCCCGGCCGCCCCGTCATACTCTACGCCTATGCCTCCCATGGTGACAAATGACGTAGGTATCTTCTAAACGTTATTACATTAAAAGTATAGTCCCGATCAAAATTTTGAAATTGTAAAAAGGAAATTAAACTTAAGTGTATAAAACAAGTGTCCCATGTCTTAGGCGAAGGACATACAACAGCAAGTGTATAGTGATAAGGTGAATTGTTGAGCACATGTCCCCAAATTGCCAGATACTTGAGATTCATTTTATAAGATATGGGAATATGTTAACAAGTGTCTCCATATCTTAGATAAAGGGCATAAATATAAAATGCTGCTAATGATGGAGAATTGTTTAGTACATGTTCTAATATTCGAGAAACTGGGAGATACTTGAAAATATCGAAATAAAGGAGACTTGTATGGTAACCCAAGTGTCTCCATATCTTAGATAAGTGGACATACATTTAAGGATTTGACATAAGGAAACATGTTTACTAAATGTCCACATATTTGAGATACTGAGAGTTGTTTAAAACAATGTTCGGTAAAACATATGTCTGCTATATTATATATTTGATAAGTGGGAAGAACCGCGTAATCTCAAGCAGGCTAAACGTGCGTGTACTGTATTAAAATAAAGAAACGTGTTAAATTCATGAACCATATTGGAGATACTACCAAAATAAGTTTAAAGATAAAGAGACTTTTCGGTAATCCTACCCTCTCCATATCCCAGATAAGTGGATACATACTGAAATATGTTGCATAAGGAAGATGGGACATATTTACTAAGTGTCCCCACGTTAGAGATGCTGGAGAAAATTTCAATAGTGTTTAAAGAACAGGAGACACTTTCGGCAATCCAAACGTCTCCATATCTCAGATAAATGGGCACAGACTGAAAAATATGATGGAATATTTGGAATTTTCTCCCATACCGTAACACAAATTTGTGATTTAGGTGTATGAAAATTGGATCATACAAAGATTAGGAGCGTATTTACAAACAGCTGTATAATAAACTGTTTCTAACTTCATCAAAATATCTATTATTCCTTCTAAGATCTCACATAAATTGAATGTATTTTAATCAATTAACAATACCGTAATAAAATGCTTAAATATATTTATGGTATTTCAGGTGTTCAAATAATTGAGGGTTGGATGGCATCCAAAAATAACCCTAATAAAGATTGGAATTATTTTAGTAGTGTTTACTCATAATTCCCTAAGTAGATATATAAGAATTTAATCACTAGACTGTTTGCTTGGCACTTTTCTTGGCAATAGTAGAATATGAATATAGAAATATAAGTAACATCCAGGTAATTGGGGGGTTGATTATACAACCAATGATACCTAACCACCTCATAAATTGATAGCACCTCTTCAAATGATAAATAATAATGACATAAAATACCAAGTAAGATATGTGTCTACATCTTTTTTTAATCTTGTTTCCCCAAGCCGTAACAATTAGAATGAAAGTACAAGGAATATTGAATGTCAAAAGCTGTTCTAATGCAATACCATACATGTAATATAAAGGAATAAAGCCAGATGGCAATTGTATCCCATATAAATATATAATTCCAAAAGAATAATGCGAACTTACGATACCAATACACCAAGGCCCTAATATTGGATATATATTGGCAATAAACCACATTATTTTAAGATTAGTATATTTCTTCAATGGTCTTGTCCAATGAAAAATTTCAAAGTAAACTTCTAATTGGGGAGGGGCAAATAATGAAAGTAGGATCAAAATTATGTAAATAAACCAAAAAACATAGTAAAGATAGAAAATAATCGATGGAGGATGTGAGAAAAGGATGTAATTCGATATAATGGAATATAAAGGTACCTGCCCATCTAGGGAAAAGGAAGAAGTCTTACTTGTGATTAACCCAGTGCTATTTACTTCTATCTGCAAAGTATGTAAACCATTAAAATAGTGACTAGGGTGCCATTTAATCACGTACAGGGGACCTTGAATATGTCGAAATAACTCCTTCAATTCTATTCCGTCAACTCGAGCTGTAACACTATCTATAAAATGTGGAGAAAAAATTAGTATTCTAATGTGAGTAGAATACTTCATTCTTGTCAAAGGTTCAACAATAGGTACACTTAAACTAGCTTCTTTGGGATTTGTTACCAAAATCACAGGCCATTTCAAATAGTTGGTGTCCACAAACGATGCTAGATCATGATCAATAGCCATTATCCTGTATCTCCTGTTCACTTTCCAATCTGCTAACTCTAATTCCAAGTGTCCATCAGGTTGCCTTGAATACATTGTGTAAGAAATACCACCCAAGTGATGCAGATGTCCACAAAGATAAGCTAAGCTGTTCGAAGATTTTAAAGCTGGTTTTAGAGTTGTATCATAATAAATAGCTAGTGTTGACGTAGGATAGTGTGCAAACCAAATCGTAAAATTATGGGTGATAGTTTCTTGTGCCATAAGTTTCAGTTCAGCAATATCTCGATCAGTTAAAATCCCAAAAAAATTGAAAGGTCTTTTTAGCCCCGGTTCAGGGCATGCGTCAATCCCAATAAATGAATACGTTCCGTAATTTGGTCTATGTACATACATATAAGATTTTAACTTATGTTTCTTGCCCATTGCAGAGTAATTAGAAAATCGGTTAGATTCATGTTTGGCACTTACAACATCGAAACAATCGTGGTTACCTCTAAGATCGAGCCATGGTATTTTCTCTTCGATTTTAGTTTCTTTTAGTATAGAGTAATATATCTTCCACTCTTCTGTATTCTGATGAGTAGAGAAACCATCTTTACTCTTAGCATCAACCAAGTCACCAGTTGCAAGCACAAGTGAAGGATTTATTATAGATATAATAGAATAAATGAAGTCTTTCAAATCACTGACTATGTTTGAATCATGATGTGCACTAATATGAATGTCAGATAGCTGTACAAACCAAAATATATTTTCTAATTTGTCAGCTGGAACAATATTTAGATCATTTGATCGAATTTGTAAAGTGGGGTTTCTTGGAACAGTGACATAGATGTGCATTCCAAAAAATAGTGTAAGTAGAAGTAGAAGTATTACAAAATAAAAAAACAGGAAATATTTGGAGTAATTTAACATATTTATCTACATTTTTGATAAAATACAGTGGATACCCGTTATAAGAGCAAGTAATATATTTCTCTAAGATTATAGGGGTAATATGGATGGGAATAGGTTATAAATGGAGCTGGTTATAGAATCAACTAGATTTCTAGAATCACTGATTACAAGATCATTTCACGGGAAATAATGTTCACCGATAAATATCATACTTGAGTAGAACACCATTAGTTTTTATTTATTGCTTATGTGAATTTAACCAAATTAATGTGTCATGCTAATGCTAAGGATATAATGTGTTGGGGTGAGTTTCCAACTCAGCAGATATTTACATTTTGATATATAACACATTGTAAATATGTCATACCAGATTGGCTTCATACCGATTCTATTTGAAAAGATCCGATGTAATAAATATCATATTCCATTATTATGCAAGAGATAGAGGAGACAATAAAATTCGAATGAATATCGACGAACCAATAGTGATTATAAAAATACCTTTACATATATAGAAATTTAAATTATAAAAACACATGACAATACTTACATAATTAAATAATGCTCTAAAAAGATACATAAAAAAAACCCTCACAAGACGGGATGGGAGTGTGCTCCTTCTGATTGCACTTCCCCAATGTTTAATTTAAGTAGAATTTCAATATTCAAATTTCATTTATCTTAGTGTAATATAATTTAATTATTGTTTAAATTGTGAAGACTTCAAATGTTTAAATTAATTAAAGATTAATTAAAATTATTACAAATAGAAATTAGGATACGTGTAGTATTTACATTACTATTTTGAATAATATAATTGACATCATCATCAACTTGTAAAATGTTCCAACTTCCAAGTGTTTTCATTGCACTTGTATGAAACACATATTCACTTACAAACCAATCAATAACAGTCATTATCTGGCAGATAGTAGTAGGCTTATGTTATATGTTCTATTGTATTCAGTATACTATAGAGCAGGGGCGGCGCTAGGTATTTTCACTAGGGGGCGCATAGGGGTCGCAGAATATTTTCAGGATTTTGCATTAAGTAGAAGAAAATAAAAAATGTGTTAGTTTATTCTATTTCATGATTTTATAAACTTGTGTTGATTTTATGATTTTATAGTATTTTGTGTTGTTATTAGTTGTTATTAATAGTGTACACTTATGGTATATAACTATAGTAGAATCTACTATAAAGTTTTTTATTAGAAGAAGCACACTAAAAAAGTGTACTATATTAGTATATGAAACTTTAGTACTATTATTTTGTGATTAATTAAGAAATTTTTTCTAAACAGAGATACATAGAAGTGAAATCACAAATTTTCACATAACTATTGCTTAAATTCCTGCGCCCCCTGTAGGGAGCGCAGGATTTTGATCAGGGGGCGCAGCTGCGCCCCCTCTAAAGCCGCCACTGCTATAGAGTAATTATAATATGGAGAAGATGGCTGATTTATGTAAATAATCGTTAATGAAACCATTGAAACGTAGAATTGATTAGCGACCTAATAATTTTAATTGATATATAGAAAGAACATCCCTAGGAGAATACAACCTCTATATTTTCAATAACTAATTCGAATTATTAAAGAGTCAAAGGACCAGAATACAAATTTCGATATAACTGACGAACAAAAGAGAAATTGAGAAATCGGGCTTCGAGGTGATCATCTCCAGGAAATTTTATATCTACTGTCCAAATTTTAAATCTCTATCCCTAATGGTTTAGTCAGGCCATCGCGTACGGCCGGAAGTCCGACAGAGGTAAATTCAATAGTGTGCACTTATAGTATAAAACTATAGTAGGACCCTACTATAACGTTTTTACTAGAAGAAGCACACTAAAAATTTATAGACAAAGTTTATAGCTAATATTTTGTACACCTATGTTCATAAGATAATAATAAAATATATCCGGAAATTTGGACGACGGGGTTGATAACTAACTTGTTTATTTTATATGGCCTAAACTGTGTACACGCATAGCCTACTATATAGTATATATAGCTGTGCAACTTACCGAATATAAGGCCAAAAATAGAAGGCCAGTTGATATTTTAATGATATCCTTACTTATGTTAAATTACTCACTTCGAAGTTTATAATAGCAACATTACCACATGAACTAACGAATTTATATTAATTGTGGTGAATTTTGTAAATAATTCGCTGTCGGTCTTGAATTGCTTCAATTCATCATCCTTTATTTTAGCGTCCATTTGTTTTTTTCGCGTGGTTTCAGAGAGACACCTTGCTAGATTGGAGAAGTAAATGTTAGAGATAGTTAATCATCGAGCGAAATTTTACTTGAGTGTGCAGAGCAAATAAAATGAGCATCCCAATTCTGCGAGATTTCATTGAGCAACCTGTGACCCAATATTTTCCATAGAACTTTAAAACTTCGAATTTGAGATTAATAAGTGTCCAATATAGCGAAAGCAGTGTAAGTGTAATGGTTGAGAGCAGATGGTGGTAATGTCAGGCCATGGTTTAGTGATTGTACATAGTTATTGGTCACAGGATCCTGCTTCAGCTTTCCGACACATTCAGTACAACTAACTTTTTTAGCAAAGAATAGGAAATATATCCTGCAACATAAGTGATAACTTCTGCGGTATCGTTCGATAATAAAATATGGTCATGGACTCATGGTCTTCAAAGCGAGCTTCTGATATGAATTTTGAGACCTGTTCGCCGTCCAATTCCTCAGAAGAGGTTAGTTCTTCTACTCTCAATTCATTCTTAAGAATAATTTTTAAGGAAATTATAGATTCGGAGCGCATAACTTCAGTTAAACTAACCAGAAATCGACCACCGCTCATCTGTCTGTAATCAAAAAATCTCCTCTCAAGAGGATCGGTTTGCAACCTGCCTGTTAGTATATACTGATATCCAGCTGATAGTAGGTCAGAGCTTAAGTCAGCAATGGCACGCAGGGCCGGATTAACAGAGGTGGAGGCCCTGGGGCAACAAGTAATGTGGAGGCCCCTATCTCCTTCCACCAGGCGCTTATTTGATGGGAGCTCCAGGGGCTCCATGGAGCCCCCATTTGGTGCTCCACTGGTGCTCGTCGGAGGAAATAGTGTAGAAATAAGGAAGGAAATAATAGTTAAGTTAGGGGGGAAAGTTAGAAAGGGTAGAAAAAGTTAGAATGATCAATTAGATTTTTTTGATTAATAGTCTAAATATGCGCTAATTTTTGTATTTTTGTTTAGATAGATATTTCCGTCATTTTATTAATGATTAGGTTATTTAGTAATCATTTGCCTTGTTCATAGGAGTCGTAAACCACCCGGGGACCCTGAAATGTACGGGAGTAACAGAGGGGCAACCCAGTTACCCGAATTTTGCCCGAACTTTACCCTAAGTCAGGGTAAACTGCGTGTAAATTCATACCTGCCAACTATTCAGTATGCAAAAATCTATGGGAAACTCTAAAAGGTTTTCTCGCTCGCTCATCTTAGGAATCTCTTTACACTTATACAAAGAGGAATTACGCTATGACATTGTATTAATGTTCTCAATGCAGACATAATGGCAAGAAATACATTAATGCTATTTATATTTATTAAGGTTGACATAAATCAAGTTAATCTCTTTGCAAATGACTCACAATCAGTAATTTTGTCCAAAATAAAAACCCCTGACAAATTTACTAAATCCCTGCACGCCTGTATAGAACAGCAAAAAGAGCTAAATCCCTGTACAGTGGCAATTATTAATGATAATACACCTACCAAAAAAGTATATCGAAATAAGGCCCAGGATTTTATTTGCCTGGAGGCCCAAACAGCCAGCCTTCATCAATGTCGCAAATGGACGGACTATAATCCATTATCCGAACGGCCCGAAGGTCCATCCTTCGTATTTACGACTCCAATGGAACTTAGTTGGATTATTATAAACTCGTCGAAGCTGAAGTTATGGAGCCCCCACCTTGGCTTGGGGCCCTACGCCCCTGCCTTCCACTATAATTGTCCAGTGAAAAATGAAGTACAACTTTGGTGGTTGAGGCCCTTTGGTGGTGGAGGCCCTTTGGTGGTGGAAGTCCTTTGGTGGTTGAGGCCCTTTGGTGGTGGAGGCCCTTTGGTGGTGGAAGTCCTTTGGTGGTGGAGGCCCTTTGGTGGTGGAGGCCCTTTGGTGGTGGAAGTCCTTTGGTGGTGGAGGCCCTTTGGTGGTGGAGGCCCTTTGGTGGTCCAGGGCAGTTGCCCCGGTTGCCCATGGGTTAATCCGGCCCTGATGGCACGATTAGCGAATGTAAAAGCTTTGAAAGAAGGCTTGGTAAGTCCGATGAATTGACTGGAATTCCAAGTTTCAAGCCAATCACTAATTGCTCGAAGAAAATCTATTTTTATCATTCGATACGAGAGCGTTTCCTATTCGCGTTGGGTGGAAGCGTTCCTAGCATTAATTTAACTACTAACCACCAGGCATGGATAAGTTCGAGAAAGGGATAGTGGTGCACTCTTCGGGTAAATAACTACGAATCGCAGAAGTGGTAGTTGGTTCAAATACTGCGAGAGCAAGTGGCACTGATTGCTCATTGTTTCCAGGATGGAGAACAGAATAAGATAACTTTGGCGCTTTCTTTAGATGAGCATTCAAGGTTAAATCATGGGTGTGTACTTGGTGAAGATGAGACCAAATAACGAAGCCTGGAGGAATGTTGAAAACTGTATCTTGTAGATCAGTGGTCGGCAACCCCCGGCCCGCGGGCCAGATCTGGCCCGCGAGGCGAAATGACTCGGGCCGCTGCTCTCTATAAACATGCTCATCATGACCTCCGATTCGTTCATTCAAATAAATCCAAATACAGTACACCCTCGCTATCCGGAAGAGAGGTGTACCGATTTAAAAAATTCTGTTCAGATTTGAGAATTCGTATTGACTAGTCAAATAATACGATTATATATGCCTCTATAAATGAGATCCTGATAATCCAAACCATACATGTCCAAAGCTTTTAAATCCAAACTAAACATTTAACATGGTACATTGGATGCCGGGAACTGCACTTAATGTGCTTATAACTGGCATGTTCTTATAACTGACATAAATTATATAGGGTAAATGTCAACCGTTTTCCAAATAGTGTTCTTAGATCAGATTATTCTTATAACCGGTGTGCTTATATTCGACATCTAATGTACTACCCAAATAATTCTCTAAAACACTTTTTAACAATTCCAATGTAATGTTCAAAAAAATTCCAAATTTACTAATGATAATTTTGGATCTGCTATTCGGACTAGCGAGGTTCGGAATAGGGAGGATGAACATTTTAGTGTGGTAACATCATTGAGATAAGTCAATTCAAATTTACCCATTATCACCTATTCTACAATGGAACAATTCGGAGTAAGACTAAAGGATGGTAAATCGCTTGGCCCGACTAATGCGTTAAATTAATCAATCTGGCCCGTAGGTTCAAAAGGTTGCCGACCCCTGTTGTAGATTAAAGATAAATTGTGGAATCTGGAAAAATAGGGAAGATATAAAATTATTCGAATAAGTGAGCATGAATAAGGAAGTCAATTTGCATCCAGCTACTGTGGATATGTAGTCAGGAAGGGGAATAGGCAAGGGCGTAGCCAGGGAGGCGCCAGTGCGCCACCAATTTTATTCCCATGCGCCCCTTGAGGCGCCCCCACTTGGAATTGGGATAGATCAATAGATACAATACATATGTTTCTGATATATATGTATATAAAAAGTGTCTTTTATCTCACATAAATGGACACTTTTCAAAAGTTTGCTTTTTTTACAACACAATTTAGATAAAAAAAAGCTAAATTCCCTAAAGGAAATCCACCATAAAAAGTGTCTTTTATGGAGTATTTTCCAATAAAAGTGTCTGGTTATTTAGAATAACTAGACACTTTCTAACAGTATATATATATATATACGAGCCGAAAGGTCTCGGTCTCTTTGCGACTGATCAGTACTACGCACCTCAAGTCAACTGACGCGTATCGGCCTTACTCCTCACATAACAAATGATTACATAGTTAGTAATATTTGTAATTATAAGTAAACGGGTATTATTACTTATAATACCCGTTTACTTATAATTGCGTTGAAAACTAACTTCTGCGTTGATTTTGAATTTTCATTAATTAGTTTACCTATTTGTGTTACCAACACCAATAAAGATTCAAATTAGATATTTAGAAACGCGAAATTCAAAATCAGCATAATTGTTTACCTATAATAGCCGTGAAGATAACTTCTACACAGTGGCTGAAGACAAAAATATAGGAATTTTTTGAGTTCCTATTTACATTAGTAAATGATTTCAAATCAATCTGAATGTTTCAGTAAGGCTCTGTGAAAAATGTAAGTCAATCGAACGCCTATAGGCTGTAGATAAATATTATCAAAGTCAAGCAAATCAAATATCTCATTTTGCGGTTTAGAAGAATTCAAAATAGCTGATATTTTGATGTCTATAAATACTATTCAAAGCGATTTATATAGCTAAATTTAGTCTTCCTTATACAATTAAAGTAGGCTGAATTTGAATTTGAAGACCACTTGTGAGTGAATGAATTATTTTTAATAGAATTTTTATTTGAAGTTCCAAAGTACAAAAAAGGTAAATGATTTCACACAAAAAAATTCAAAGTGAGCGATAAACAAAAAGTCCGTGAAAGTCAATACCATATTAATACATAGTCATAATCAATGTCCCTAGTATTGTCTTAGGAAATATAAGCCCCCGAAATATTGCGGAACATCAAAAATATATCCACATTCCATTCTCTGTTTTGGTATCCAGGGTTGCCAACTCTCACGCTTTAGACGTGAATCTCACGCTTTTTTTAAAATATCCCGCTCTCACGCTTAGATTCGAAATCTCACGCTTTATTATAAAATGGTAAAATTGTCAAAAACCTAGTGCGATTTGATTACAAGGTCACAAAAAGTTACTAAAGAATACAACGAGGAGAACTAGCTTAGTATGAACTATTTTAGTACTAGTCTTGAATTAGTAGATTATATTATTACTGTGCCGACTATACTATAGTATAGTGGCCCAGTATTGGAATCACTGCCTTTATTATTACTGTGCCGACTATACTATAGTATAGTGGCCCAGTATTAGAATCACTGCCTTTATTATTTATATTATTTTTTTTTTCTCCGTAGACGGTGCCCTGGCCAGAGCTTAATTGTTGATGGGCTGAAACTTGGCATGTAGGTGCGATGGGACCGTCTAATTTGCACCTGGGGTTACGATTTTTCGTAAACAAATTTTTGACACATCTTTAACACCTTTAAAAATTTGTCTGGTCCATAACTCAAAATATGTTTTACTAAACCCCCAAATTTTATTTCATATTTGGATTCGCCATAAAATTCTGCGTCTGATGGGAGAATAAATTTTCCAATAAAGGGGTCAATTTCTGCCATAAATGGGGGTTGAAATTTCTTTGTTTACTCACACTTCAATTTCAGTAAAGTGTTAAATCTAATTCTATTGTTTCAACTTGTAATAATTATATTGATTTAACTTGTTAAATCCTACTCTAGTGATTCAACTTGCGATAATTATATTGATTTAACTTGTTAAATCATACTCTAGTGATTCAACTTGCGATAATTATATTGATTTAACTGATAAATTCCAGCTGGCTTCTATTTAATTCTAGCATTACTATACAATGGATTAAATTAAATTAATTTTTATAAGGAATTTGTTGACTTTACTCAACTCACCGTGGATAACATTGCTAAAATAAATAACTAATAATTTAATTTATTATCAATAAGTAATGAATGGCATTAAACTAAAGATGGTTTATGATAGAACCGTTAACATTTTACATTCCACAACAACGACAGATAAAGTGATTATATTTATTTCGCGAGAATATTCTTGCACAATTAATGTACTGACGTAATTTATTGTAATTAATTCCTTTTGTATTTAACTTATAGACGGTTCCAATTGGATTATTGGGGTTATCGAGTGAGCTGAATTCAAATATGATAGTGAAATTCGATTTAAATTAATAATAAGTGCAAGTAATTGAACTTTATTTATTTTGCTGTACATAATAATGATGTTAAATTATTAATTTATTAATTAAATATTTATACTAATTAGCTAAATTTCATTAATCTCAGAGATGATACAAGATAGAAACAAACTTTCAATTTATCAATTGGTCCTTATGCCACGTACCACCTATACAAGTGAGTCTTGACACCTTGAGGTGATGATGACATCGTCAAAAAAAAGTATTTTACAATTTTGTGAATTCGATATTTAAAATGGGTTATTTGAAGTTGGGTGAAGACCCAACACTCACATAAAAATGCTAGTCATCAGCTATTATATTCTACTCAAACTTGAATATCTCTAAAATGATATGAACTAAATGGAAACTTCCGCCACTCCAAGGGTCGATGCCTTCTGTAACACCTTATGATATATTTTAACACCTTCATAGTGATGATGACATGGCGAAAAAAAATCCAAAATTGCAGCTGTGCTGACAGCATGTCCCATTGGAGGCACTATCAATAAACCACCACCAAAATATAGTGCCACCAAAGGAACATGCGTAGGCACAGCTGCAATTTTGGATTTTTTTTTTTCTCCGTAGACGGTGCCCTGGCCAGAGCTTTATAGTTGATGGGCTTAAACTTTGCATGTAGGTGCGATGGGACCGTCTAATTTGCACCTGGGGTAACGATTTTTGATTAACGAATTTTTGACACATCTTTAACACCTTTCAAAATTTGTTTGGTCCATAACTCAAAATATGTTTTACTAAACCCCCAAATTTTATTTTACATTTGGATTCACCATAAAATTCTGCGTCTGATGGGAGAGGAATATTTTCAAAAATATGTTTAATTTCTGCCATAAATGGGGGTTTAGAATCTCTTTGTTTACTCACACTTCAGTTTCAGTATAACTGTTAAATCTAATTCCATTGTTTCAACTTGTAATAATTATATTGATTTAACTTGTTAAATCTTACTCTATTGATTCAACTTGCGATAATTAAATTGATTTAACTTATAAATTGCAGCTGGCTTCTATTTAATTTACCATACAATGGATTAAATAAAATAATATAATATAAGGAATTTGTTGACTTAATTCAACTCAACCGTGAATAACAATGCTAATATAAATAACTAATAATATAATTTATTATCAATACATAATGAATGAATGGCATCAAACTCAAGATGGTTTAAGATAGAAACAAACTTCAAATTTATCTACCGTTCCTTGTGACTCGGACCAATTAACAAATGCTTCTTCACACCTTGGGCGTTGATGACTTGGCTAAAAAAAATCCAAAATTGCAGCCTGCGCCGACAGCATGTTCCTTTGGAGGCACTATCAATAAACAACCAACAAAATATAGTGCCACCAAAGGAACATGCGTCGGCACAGGGTGCAATTTTGGATTTTTTTTATTTTTATTTTTTCTCCGTAGACGGTGCCCCTGCCACACCTTTATACATTGAGGGCTTAAATTTGGCATGTAGATGCGGAGTGCCCTTCTAATTTGCACCTGGGGTTACTATTTTTTATTAGCAAATTTTTGACACATCTTTAACACCTTTCAAAATTTGTCTGGTCCATAACTCAAAAAATATTTTACTAAACCCCCAAATTTTATTTCACATTTGGATTCACCATAAAATTCTGCGTCTGATGGGAGAAGAAAACTTTCAATAAAGGGTTAAATTTCTGCCATAAATGGGGGTTGAAATTTCTTTGTTTAGTCACACTTCAATTTCAGTAAAACTGTGAAATCTAATTCCATTGTTTCAACTTGTAATAATTATATTGATTTAACTTGTTAAATCCTACTCAATTGATTCAACTTGCTATAATTATATTGATTTAACTTATTAATTCCAGCTGGCTTCTATTTAATTGTAGTATTACTATACAATGAATTAAAACAATTTAAATTAAATAAGGAATTTGTGACTAAACTCAAATCACCGTGGATAACATTGCTAAAATAAATAACTAATAATATAATTTATTATAAATACATAATGAATGAATGGCATTAAACTAAAGATGGTTTATGATAGAACCGTTAAGAATTACATTCCACAACAACGACAGATTAAGTGATAATATTTATTTCGGCGAGAATATTCTTGCACAATGAATGTACTGACGTAATTACGTGATTATAATTAATTCCTTTTGTATTTACACGTAACTTATATACGGTTCCAAATGGATTATTGGGGTTATCGAGTGCGCTGAATTCAAATATGATAGTGAAATTCGATTTAAATTAATAATAAGTGCAAATAATTGAACTTTATTTATTTTGCTGTACATAATAATGGTGCTAAATTATATATAATATAAATAATTATTTATACTAATTAATTAAATATCATAAATCTCTGAGATCATAGAAGATAGAAATAAACTTTCAATTTATCAATTGGTCCTTATGGGACGTGCCACCTATACAAGTGGGTCTTGACACCTTGAGGTGATGAAGACTTCGTTAAAAAATATGTTTTTACAATTTTGTTAATTCGACATTTAAAATGGGTTAGTTGGTGTTGGGTGATGACCCAACACTCACATAAAAAATGCTGAGCCATCAGCTATTATATTCTACTCAAACTTGAATATCTTTGAAATGAAGTAAACTAAAACAAAACTTCCACCACTCTAAGGGTCGATGCCTTCTGAAACACCTTTTTGAAATAATTTAACACCTTCATAGTGATGATGACATGGCGGAAAAAAAATCCAAAATTGCAGCTGTGCCGACAGCATGTTCAATTGGAGGCACTATCAATAAACCACCACCCAAATATAGTGCCACCAAAGGAACATGCGTCGGCACAGCTGCAATTTTGGATTTTTTTTGCATTACAATCATAGACTCCTTAAGTAAA
Source organism: Hexactinellida sp. DTS-2022 (assembly GCA_028753945.1). Classification (NCBI taxonomy): domain Eukaryota; kingdom Metazoa; phylum Porifera; class Hexactinellida; species Hexactinellida sp. DTS-2022. The sequence continues at coordinate 2,142,690 of JAPNXP010000013.1, read as the reverse complement.
GGACTGGAACGTCGCGATCTCGGGGGTTTTTACTTGAGTCTGAGAGGCTCCAATTATAAAAATTGATAAAGCATTAAGTTTCCGGTCTCCAAATGTGATTTTTGGCATATAGGGGTAACTTTTGGCACCCGTCAACAATTTGAGGTTTTCACTCAAAATTTCTCACACCTCGACAAGTTATGACGTCATTGTCACATTTCGAGAACCCTGTAAAGTCACTTAATCGCACATAATTCCCGCACTCTAAGAGATAAAAATCTGAAAACTTAATAGAACATGCACATTAATGATGCGGACACTTTGGTCACACCAGATTACCGATATGCTAACTCATTATTACATGATGACGTCATCACTAAAATTTCACATTTTTAAATTTGACTATTTAGGCCTATTTACGCTTTGTAATCAATGTTAGAAGTGTATAAACCATACACCAACCGCAAAGCGGTTGGTGTGTGGTTGTGTTCTGCCGCAAAGCGACCTAGCAAGCGAGGCGCCCTAGTCTATATAGATATACTGTTGCATCAATTTATATAGATACTAGCGTGCTTGGCGGCAGAACCCAACCACACACCAACTGCTTCGAGGTTGGTGTGTGGTTTATACACTTCTAACATTGATTATAAAGCGTAAATAGGCCTAAATAGTCAAATTTAAAAATGTGAAATTTTAGTGATGACGTCATCATGTGATAATGAGTTAGCATATCGGTAATCTGGTGTGACCAAAGTGTCCGCATCATTAATGTGCATGTTCTATTAAGTTTTCAGATTTTTATCTCTTAGAGTGCGGGAATTATGTGCGATTAAGTGACTTTACAGGGTTCTCGAAATGTGACAATGACGTCATAACTTGTCGAGGTGTGAGAAATTTTGAGTGAAAACCTCAAATTGTTGACGGGTGCCAAAAGTTACCCCTATATGCCAAAAATCACATTTGGAGACCGGAAACTTAATGCTTTATCAATTTTTATAATTGGAGCCTCTCAGTCTCAAGTTAAGGTTGCAGTATACTTTTAAGCACTTTTTCTAAAGTTTTTTGCAGATTTGAAAGATCTTTTTTGTTTTAGATTCCCTGCTGCGAGATCTATCCAAAGATGCAATAATATTCGACCTTGGTAACATGGAGAAAATTTAAATTTTTTATAAACACACTTTCTTGGGATACACAAGTTTTTTCCTCTTAATGATTAAGACTTGTTTCCTGTTTTATTACATAGAGAAGCTTCTAATATATCATGTGAATGTACAACTTCTTTTTGATTACTTATGAGTCCAATTTTTCATCAATAACAGTCGACATCACTTTTTTTATCATTAGGAAATATAATATAATTAGAAAGAAAAGTCACAAATGAAATTCGCTACATAGACAAGATAGAACTAATTGAGAGCTGTCCAAAACCGTTGAGATTTTGTTTCTAGGTTGTATATGAAGGCAAAATGTGTTTCCCAAATTGACAAAAGTTGCGGCTGGAGATGGCGGTGTCAGAAAAAAATGAGCCCCTACAGGAGTGGCTTAGGTGGAGGTCACAAAAAAGTCGGTATTATTAAAAGTTTTCTATATTTTTCTACAAAGTTTGGAATAGAGATGCGGCATAGGCTGTTCTATCCAGAAATGAAATAAAACCTATAAGTGGCAAAATACCCGAAATTGGTAAATTTAAAGGTATACTGCAACCTTAAAATCCCCGAGATCGCGACGTTCCAGTCCTTTACTTAAGGAGTCTATGATTACAATAGATAACTACTCATGTTAAATTTTTTAGATTTTTTAGTAATTATTCGCATTATTTATCAAAATAGAAGGTAGCATAAAATTCAGGGGCGAGGCAAAATACACTCTTATTATACTGCTTTCTGAAGTGAAAAATAATTTATCACGCTTTTCAGCCAAAATATCACGCTTTATACTATATTGCTCACGCTTTTTTTAAATTAAAGGACAAAATATCACGCTTTGGGCTTAAAAAAAGTTGGCAACCCTGTTTGTATCTATGGAATTCCATTAACACGTCTTGTTGTTATGTAATTTAATATTCAGTGAATTCATTTCATATCAACCACTTTAGTGTGTTTCTATTTGAAAACCATATAACATTGTTAGATATACATATTGAATATATCAATTTAGTACATTTTACATTTGGATATTGAAGTTTCTTTTTCATAATCAATCAATGGCTGAATGTCCAACACTTCCCAAGTACCGACTTTTTTAGCAAGACTGCTGAAGTACAATGATTATAACATTCATCAAACACTCTCTCACTTGGAGAATTGTCTTGATCTAGACATAGAAAGAAGAGATTCTTTGCATGCAATGCTCCGCAGAATTCGTGACACTGTCAAAAGAGCTAAGAAAAGTCTGGATAGTTGTGAGGGAGAGTGGTGGAACTCTGAACTCTCCTTGCTACCTAAACAGAAGAAGACCCAAATTTCCCTTCTGGATGATCTTGAAATTGATAGTTCCTCTATACAGAAGAATTTAAGTGACATTTCCTTGAAGAAGATGCGATCACGCTTGTCAAGCGTCTTAGATTCTATTAAATTACTTTCGGAAATAGAAAATACATCAGAGATAAACATAGCTTCCCTTGCATTACAGCTCCTAATAAATGAGGAACATTCTAGCGAAACTCGGAAAGTTTCAAAATCCAATGTATATGACAATTTCCACGGTCAATTCGGGAATGTTCCGAGGAAGGAGCTTGATCTTAACAAGTCTTTATTCCTTCTAGATTTACTCGAAATAGGAAAGAGGAAGTACACACGGTTTTGTCAACATTTGTTATCTAGCGATTTCAGACTCCCAGCATACCATAAATTAGCTGAGCATAGAAATTGCATAGTACTACGCTCAACCATTTAACCCTACCCAAGTCCTAAAGCTCCAATCGGTGTAAAAGTACCTTACGCTCAGTATGTTCGTCATACCTTTTTGAGGATACTGACCACCATTGCACCTCCTTTCACTGAAGATTTTCCACTGTGGTTTCGAATTGCAGATGGCTTAGATGGTTCTGGGAGTCATGTTATTTATAATCAACTATGCACAAATACAGAAACTAAAAATTTCATACTTTACAGCTTCAAACCAATAGCGATCTCTTCTTGTTCCGGAAGAGAATTGTGGAAAATCATAGTCCCAATTCACCTTATTATCAAAGACAAATTTTTCTTTGTGCTGCCAAAGAAAATGAGGCTAATATTCGTCAATTCATCGTAGATTTAATCAATCCGGATACAGAGTTGATGAAAAATGAAGGATTCGATCTCTCCAATCAGGAGCACGTACATATTGACACCATGCGTTCAATGTTTGATGGCAAAATGGCTGCGATTTTATCTGGTGCAGGGGGGGGGAAACTGCCAGTTGTGTACAGCTACTCACGAAGAACTTAAGGATCGAGAGTAAATCATTCAAGGATTCCAAATTAATAGACATATATCTGACGCAATTGAATTGTTTGGAGAACTTGAAGGTAGACTGAATCTTTTTTTAATCTTCCCTAAAAGAAAGACACAATATCACACATGAGCCCTTATTAACAAAAATGCTGCATCATCAAAATTTGGCATTATCCATCCTAAATATCATCCTCGCATCTCCTCTACACTCTTACACCTGCATTTTCAGGTAGTCTATGCTCTTAGTTTACCATTTAAGATGTTGGTAAATTAAAATGGTCACCTTCTTCTGCAAGTATCAAATCATCAATGATATTCGTACGTACATTAATTAATCCAAGAAAAAACAGGATTGCGGATTGATCAGCCAGACCCGCATGGTGGAACTAGATCGACTGGGAGTGTCGCTAGGAGTCTGGATTTAAGGACTGTGTGTTGTCAGTTGTTGGAGCGAATTTAGAGGATCACTTTCTCTCGTGCACGCACAACTATCAGCAATTCTCAGAATCATAAACTCTCACAGGAAAATCCTTACTTGGAATTCTTTGTACTAATACATATCTGTTGATTTTAGACTCCTTTAGTTGGGCAAGCATCACACCTACGTTGCATAAAGTATTAGCGCATTCTGAAGAACTCTTGAGATACATAAACTCAGGGTATGGTTTGAAATGTCTTTCAGAGGAAGGTTCAGAAGCTTGCAACAAATTGATACGAGGATATAGAGAGAATCTGGCAAGAAAAACTGGTTTCGAGGACAATATTGTCGATATATTCGTTAGGTTGGCATCTGAAAGTGACCCTGTACTCGTTGAATATCGTTCAAAGCTTGTCTGTGAAGTATGTGGAGAACATGACCACACCAGAAGAGCGAAATGCTGCAAGAGTGAGAGTTGATATCTTGGAGTCAACAACAATAGACAGTATTGTTAATAAGCTAATTATTTCAAATCAACAATGTTAGCTACTTATTAATTAAAAACTAATAAATCTTTGATAGATAAATTGGAATCAACAAATATATGTATTACATTACAAGATGAGTTTATGGAATTCCATAGATACCAAAACAGAGAATGGAATGTGGATATATTTTTGAAGTTGCAAAATGTTTCGGGGCTTATATTTTCTAAGACAATACTAGAGACATTGATTATGACTATGTATTAAGGTTAAATTACGGCAGAGAAACAAATTTCTTGTATTAATTTCTATTTGTGAGACATTAATCCCTATACGATAGAAAGCAATAAACCAAAAAGAAAATGTCTCTATCTATTATACTTTTATTTTTTGTGGGTTTCAAAATTTGGCTAATACAAATCTCCCATAGGGGTCAAAGTTAGAGTGTAACTTTAATTATAGTACAGGGATGATTTTAGTATGGGATCGTTGAAGTCGCGCCAAGTTAGGGCCCGACCAGAAGCTAACGCACAGGGCCCGAAGTGTGCTTAATCCGGCCCTGTGTAGACTGAATGGTATTATCAAAAATGATATATGTAGTCTCCTAAGCGCAGTTCTAGTTCTAGACGGTTAATGATAATTCACTCATAAATTATATTTAAGGTTTGTTATTAAAAATTTATTGTTCAACCATGATCAATGATTATAATTCTTGAACCTGATATTATTTTTCAAAAATAGTTAAAATCCTAATATATTTTGTTCAAAGGTCACGTCGCCCCACTTCGCGTCATTTCGCGCCCTTGAAAAATATCTTAAATTCATGCTTTTGTGGCTAGCTTCAATTTAAAATCTTAATAACATTTGCCCACGAATGCCCACGATATATTTCAGCACTATATCAACAAAATTAGATTTGTCCGAAAACAGTTAAGGAGATAGAGGCTCAAATTTTAGACACCCGATAACCCCCAATTATTATTGGGTTTTTGGACAGTACAAGTTATTCTAAGAAGGACGTAGATACTCAGAATTTCAAAAATCGAAAAATTTGAATTAGATATTGATAGTCAAAGTTTAGCCTAATAGTGAATCCATACTAGATAATGTAAGAACTATGAATTTACTCTATCAGGCGCAAGTTCTGTAATAGTGCTAATTTAACTATTTACTATTAGTTACATCAGATCCGCCACTTACATTTGTCAGAATCAATTTAATTATTTTTTTCTATAGATTTTCAAATAATTGCTCAATTTTTACCAATATTTGGCTCTGATTAATTATTAACTCTATAACTTTGTATTACAGTTGAAAATCGACGCGGCGGATCTGGTAGCTCTACTAATAAGGATCATTTTTGAGGAATATCTTTTCTCATTCCGACTTATACTTTTTAAGATATCACCTACATAATCAAGGTCACTCCTCGAAAATTCATACGGAATGTATTTGTACAAAATGGCGGTGATTTTGACCTTTAGTGACGTCAAAAAGGTCAAAAGAATGTCCGAATCAAATTTTTCTTTCTGATTTGGATAGATGGCAAGTAAATATATAACTAGGAGTGGCAAAACTAAATTAATCCATTTTTCATTAATTTACAACAATTGACTATTCTATGGCCATATAATTCTATAAGACGATGATTTGGACCTTTGGTGGGGTCAAAAATGTAAAAAAAATGTCCGAATCGAATTTTTCTTCCGGATTCGGATAGATAGTGTATCAAAGTATAGTTGGAATGCTTCAACAAGAATTTTTGCATTATCTAATAATAGATATCAATTTGAGCCTCTATCTCCTTAATTCCAGTAATACAGATTTTGTTTAAATCTATAAATACCGATTCTAGAATTGAAATAGATTATGAAGTATAAGCCTATACGTAATTTAAAACTGAGTTGTACTTTCAAGCACTAGTTTTGAATGAAATATTTACAATTATATCATGTGGTTGACTAAATAATAAAAAGATATTATTGGATCCAATAATTGACATTCCATCAGGACAGCATAACTAAAAATTTGATGTTATTTACTTCCCAAATTCGGTTACCTAGGTTTTAGAGTATGAGGAATTCAATAATTACAATATAATTGAGATCTGAGTTTGTCAAAAAAATGCTATACTTCAGGGGTGCCCAACTCGATTTTAACTGCGGGCCACATTGGTTTCTTCATATCTTCATGTGGTCCATAAAGGCCAATCTAAATTCCAGATATATTTAGGGAGAGATAGGTTGGGGTATCCAAACGCAAATGGAACATTAAAAGTTAAGAAACACATCTAAAATCATTACAAACTACATAAATGATCAAAAATATTAAATGGATAAAATTTACGCTGGCCGGATCCGGCCCGCGGGCCGTATGTTGGGCACCCCTGCTCTACTTACACCTATTTTCCCACTGTGCTAATAAGGCTATTATATATGTCCAAAAGCATAGAAATTTCCCCGATCTGCCCCCCCCTAGCTTGGACGCCCCTGGCAATTCCAATAATAGTTACTTAAACTGAATCAGCTATATTTATACCTAATTATCCCCTATTCGATCAATATTCATTGTCAAAAAAACAGGATAAATTGAATATATAGTAAATGTGTGCTATCATATAATATATGCCTTTTGTATAAATAAACGTGCCCAAGCCCATCCTAGGCCCGCACCATTACGCCACTGTTCCAAATACTTGGATCACGATTATCACAATCTTCCAAATACATCAACGTGAGTTCAACTAGTATTTTTCTAGAAGGTCCACTTACAAGTTTCGCCATCAGCTCTTTATTGTTTTCGATGGCACTAAAGGTCTTCCATATAACAAATATGGAATTTAAAACTGGCTCAGATGGATATTTAAGTCCGCCACTGTCCGTTAGCTGCAGAAGTTTATACTGAGGCTTGGTCTAAATCAAGGAGAAATTCTTTATCACCGTTAACATATGTAGACAAACATGACACGGTTTTGTTTGTTTCAGGTACTGATGGACAGAATAGCCTGCGATAAAGGCTAATGATTGAAGCAACTGTGAACCACAATCAATTGTTGATAGATCATTAATCTCATCAAGAAATGGCTCCAAATTGAACTCACCATCAGTAGTGGAATACGCGATACGGAGAAGAAAATTATTTAACAAATGACTGAATAGATTGAAAGGAAGTGTCTTGTTGGTCAGTAAATATGTTTAATATGCTAGAAAGTTTAAGTCGACGCTCGGTTCATGGATTGAATATAGGAGATGTGATAATTAGAACCCGACATCATACGGTATAGACCGAAATGGTGTTCCAAGGGATCCGTCTGTAGAAAAAGGAGGACAACACATATGTAAAGCCACAAGATTGAGTCAAATGGTTGGTAATTTGTGGTAAGGCAATACAACATGTCTAAAACTGGTGTATGTTTGTTTACTCAGTTTGCCAATTTTTTCTGGTAAAGTTTGCCAAGCATCGAACCAAAAACTACACGAGTCAAAATAGAAATCGCTTGTCATTAAAAGTCAAAGGTCTAGAGAAATTATCGTTCAAAGTTATTCTTTAAATGGTGTGTTAGCGTTGAATAATTTCAAAACAGTAAGAAGGGTATCAACAAACTCAGGAGTATTCTTTCTATATTTTGGATACGCAATTCGTTCTGGATAGTTAGAGCAGATATTGTTAATTCGTTAATTGGGTTGTAGTTGCTCTTGCATCCGGGGACAGAACATGAGTTTGGTATGATAGAAGTTAATATGAATTAAATACCAAAGCGAAATTAAAAGAATGAGATTTTACCTCAATAGAAGAGTTTGGAATAAAATCTGATCAATAGTTGTATATATTTCAAGAATATTTCTAATTAATGTGGTTGATTATTATTATTATTTTTGAAATTAAATATTGTGGTTGGATAAATATTACCATCTTCTCCTTCATCCTTGGTCCACATTTTCTAGGTTACTGTAGGCCATATATAGAGTAGGCTACGCTAAAGGTAATTTCGGCCATACAGGACGACAAATATCAACAAATATCAAATCTGCTAAAAGCTGCTGCAATAACAATGAATTCTAACTTTAAAAGGGCCCATGGACAAACTCCATTCAAGGTTATGTGGGAAGAGAGTCCAGGCATCAAGATCTTCTGTCGACCATTAACAACCTGCAGTGCAACACTGAAGAATATTTTGCAATAGACGATGCTATTATGAGCGAAGTCATTCCTCCACTCGATGATATTGAAGAAATATCAGACATCTTTTCTCCACCACTTGAGATTCCCCAAGAATAATTTACTAGTATTGATGAATCTCGTACTTCTACACATCAATCAGCAATGGATAGTATCAACTTTGAGCAAATCAAACAGAAGATACAGTTTGATATAAAGGTCAACGAAGGACGGTTAGTTGAGCTTTATAGATTCAACAATGTTTTCTTACTCAGCTAAATCCGCGTTCGGCAGAACATGACGGAACAAGGTAGAAAAAGGTAGAGCTTAAGGAATAAAACCAAGTTAGGCCACATGAGACGATGATAAGACTTCTCAGAAAGATACTTGTGAAGGTACTTCAGATCAGTCGTGTGTTTGGTAGGGTTGGATATTTACTAATACGATCTCATTGTATCATCTCTAACTTCAAAAACTTCCATTAAAATCTGTTGTGTAGAGCTCCATGAGTGAGTTCATGCTTGGGAATTCATAATTAGAATCCTCACTAACATTGGACAGAATATCTTGAAAATCCCGTGCAATGTCAATTGCCGCATTGTCAGTGATACTACAACAGAGTTATACATCCTTGTCCAAATACCATGGTAAAAATTTTCAACAACGGCATCATCAATTTCCCAGTCAACCCTATTTCCTCTATTCACCCTTTTCGCGAGGCCTCGAGGAACTGCAGGCAATTCAATGCCCATAGTTGATGCTGAAGTCTTGCAGCTAGTCATGAATACAGTGAAAATATCCACGGATTCTCCGTCTATTCTCAATGCAGCAGTGAGTGCAGTTACTATACTTGAGCACTCCCCCAGTGACATTGATTCTGATTGGATTGCATTGTGAACTGGGCGGACTTGACCAAAGAGACGATGTAGAATGCGTACCCCGAAATATACTTCAAAGCGTTGAAGTTCTCTAACATAACCTTGAGCCTTGTTTTCATTGTCGCTAGAGGTGCTTAGGAAGTCAAGAAGATCCTCATAATTCTCCAAAATAGCATTTACTGCCGGGTATCTTAGAATCCATCTTGTTGGGGAAATGGGCCGTACATTTGAGCTGCCAATTTACCTTCTGAGTTCACAACTCGTATCTGATCGAAATGTACTTTTATTTTTGCTGAATCCTTCACATATGCCCCGATCTTACCTACGAGCGTCACGATATGATAACACTGTCGAACTTCCTTTGCAACATCATTCAGCATCTAATTAAGATTATGACCAGCGCAGTGGGAATACAGGGCTTTTGGATAATGACTCCTAACTAATGTCTGCAAATCAGAGACATGACCAGAAACATTTGAGGTTCCATCGTAGGCCTCACCTCGGCAATTCTGCATGTCAAGACAAAGATTATTTATCGTCTTGATAAGTATATCGTAGAGTTCTAGAGCTGTGGTACCAATTATGTTATGAAATCCTAAAAAATCTTCCCATACATTAGATCTGACTCGTCGACATATCTAATACAGATGCAAACTTGCTCAAGAGTTGAGATATCTTGAGTCTCGTCCATGATACAAAGTAAACCAATCTGACCTCTTGATCTTCTTAACAATTATATCCAGTACACTGTCACCTAGCATCTTGAGACATTCATTCTAGTATTAAAACATTTTTTCCAGCCAAACATCGCTCACTTCTCCGGACTGCGATCCAGATTCTCAGTCCGCTGAAGGCAAAATGAATTTTACCCTCTCTCAGCCGGATTCTGCAGAACCTCAGCATATTACACTCTAACCTCCGATCCAAGTCGGACAAGACTTTAACCCATATCTAGCAGCCAAGGAAACACACTGCCTTAAATTTATTATATTTTGTTTTCGAATCTAGATTATATAGAATTGTCATGCAACTGACTTTACTCTAAACAAAATTTGATTAACGTGTTCCATAGCCTACTATGTATACAGCTATGCAACCTACCGAAAACTAGGCCAAAATAGAATACCAGTTAATTTATTTATACCAAACCACAACAATTATTTTTATATTATTGACTAGTACTAATACTTGTCATTCCAGTTGAACAAATGTTTCTTTTTACTCGCCAACACATGCTGGTACAATCTCATCCTCAAACTTGTGTTAATTAATCTTACCCTCTCTTAATTTTGTATGTTATTAGCTAAACTAATCAACCGCCTGCATTATGGGTTTTAAATGTGCAGTTGTTGGTTGCAAGACTGGATACTCCTCAGGACCTCGAAGAGCCTTATTTCAATTCCCAGAAAAAGATACCCAAAAAATGAAGTGGGTTGAGTATGTTAACCGTAAGGATTTTGTCATAACTGAGAGCTCAAGGATTTGTATCGATCACTTCGATCTTCGAAAGTACTTACCTTTCTCTTGGTAAAGAAAGAGTTCGACTTAATTATTCCCTCAACCTTATTCCAACTATACTTATCCTTCGTCTATTTCTAAAGCCAATCAGTTATTCCCATCAGAGTGCGAAAGTCTCCCAAACCACGTGTTTTTCAAAAAGATGAGCTGTCTCTCTTTATGGATAATATACAGTAATTACCAAGGAAAGTGTTGTCTCCTATATGAAAGTAGCAGATGAATACCGGAACTTGCATGTTGATGTTTCAGAATTGGGAGTTACTGCACATCGAGTCAAGATAGACTCAGGAATAGCTGTGATTCAATAGTGTGTACATGTAACAAATGATTTGCACGTTATACTCAGTTTTGAATAATCTCCTATTCCCAGGGGCGTAGCTAGAGTTTTTGAACTGGGGGCGCACAACCGGCGCACAACATTAACTGATGGCGCATTTCTTATATTGTTTATCCTCTACTTTACATCCCGGGGCTCGTTCTTTTAGGCTCTGATGGATTTATCACTTCGTATTATTTCACAGTGTAATAATGGTTATTCTTTGATTGTAAACATTGTTCCAAATACACTGTATCACAAAATTTAATAGAGCTTCACGCCAATAGGCAATAGAGACAATAATTATGAAATTATATCACTTAATATTAATACCTTAAATGAATCTTGCAAAGTTTCCAATATATTTATTGTTACAAGTTCAAATTGTAAATGTGTCAAACAGTCAACTCCCGTTATAACGAAGTGCTCGGAACCTTAGTTTCATTTCGTTTTAACCCGGGTTCGTACGGAGTTCGATCTAAAAGAGTTCATTACAATTTTAATGTCGTTGTAACAGGAGTTTATTAAAAACGAATTTCGTAATATCAAGAGTTCGTTATAACCGGAGTAAATTCAATAGCTTAGACTTAGAGGCTATATGGGATTTAAATGACTTCATTATAAGCGGAATTTCGTTATATCCATTTCGTTGTAACCGAAGTTTTATTAATGTGAATAAGATACAAGGATTTCCGGACCATTGAATGACTACGTTATAATCCAGGTACTTCGTTATATCCAACTTGGTTATAACGGGAGTTGACTGTATATATATATCCATACTATTAAATCTCGATTGTTGTATGTGTGTGTTTGTTTGTTTGTCCGGATTGTGTTAAAGTGACTGGGGTATAGAAACCGAATTAATATATGAGATATAAACTAACTGTCAAATGTTATAATTGGTAACAAATGTTATAATAGGTGAACAAGTATGCTGAAAACGAATTTCGCATTTATAATTTATAATAAGAATATTTGTTGCTCTTGTTTAGACAAAATAGGTAAACAAATTGATCAAAATTCAAAATCAACCTAGAAGCAGGGTTTCATCTATACCCCCTCAGGAGTGGGTTAGCCCCCCCTGATATTTTCTTTGAGAAAGAGGACCCCCCTGAGATCTTTCTGACCCCTCTCAAGGGGAGGGGGTTTAATTAACTAAAGCGAAATGTTAATTACCTTACCCCCCTAACTTCTATTGGACTTTGGTAACCCCCCCCTGAGGTAAATTCTAGATCCATCACTGCCTATAACACCGTGGCTTAAGCCTAAAAATATAGGAATTTTTTGAGTCAATCGAACGCCTATAGGCTGTAGATAAATATTATCAAAGTCAAGCAAATCAAATATCTCATTTTGCGGTTTAGAAGAATTCAAAATAGCTGATATTTTGATGTCTATAAATACTATTCAAAGCGATTTATATAGCTAAATTTAGTCTTCCTTATACAATTAAAGTATGCTGAATTTGAATTTGAAGACCACTTGTGAGTGAATGAATTATTTTTAATAGAATTTTTATTTGAAGTTCCAAGGTACAAAAAAGGCAAATGATTTCACACAAAAAAATTCAAAGTGAGCGATAAACAAAAAGTCCGAGAAAGTCAATACTATATTAAATTACAAATATAGTACAGTAGATGTCGGCTATAAGCACACCGGTTATAAGCAGGGTTGCCAATCCAACCCAATCGAGAAGATCTTCGATTGCCGATTGCTGCATTTTTCATCGATTGGATTATCGGTTGGATTGCTGCATTTTTCATCGATTGGATTGTCGATTGGATTGGTTCGATTTATATCGATTGGATTGCAATCGATGAATTTTCATCGATTTTTTTCGATTGTTTGTTTTTTCAATTCTAAATAATGCCAAAATTTAAAAAGCTCAATTGCTCGTCAATTAAACCCAATAATATATGTTTTAAGTTTGAACATATGATGAAACATAACTCTTTTTGATATAATACTGAGGAGTAAACGATCGAAAAAAATCGGAGAAACAATCCAAAAATTCGATGATATTTTGGATTGTCGATTGCGATTGGATTGTCATCCGAATAATCGATTGTCGAAATTAGGATTGCCGATTGTCCAAATTTGGCTCGATTGGATTGGATTGTCGATTGGATTGGATTGGATTGGCAACCCTGGTTATAAGAACACATCGGATATAAGCACACTATGTTGGAAAACGGTTGCCATATACCCTGTGTAATTTATGTCGGTTATAAGAACATGTCGGTTATAAGCACATTAAGTGCAGTTCCCGACGATGTGCTTATAACCGGCATCCACTGTACTATACTAAATCGTCTTATTGATTTACGTATATATGTAGGTAAGTTAGATATACTATTTGGAAATTGAGTTTAATTGTTATGAATAAACAATTCTTATGTAGCTTCACAATTCGACTTAATCCATTCATAAACCAGTTCGTAGACGAAGTAACAACCACACCAATAAAGAATGAATCTCATAGTAGTGTATTAAGGGACAAAATAATTTTGGAAGTCCATGCCCCTGGTCACGGGCTGAGCCAAATATAGACTGGAAGAGGGGCCCACCGGGCCCCCCAAACAGTCCGGGCCCTGTGCGGTCGCACAGGGCCCGGACTGTAGGCCCAAATAAAACTATTAGCCCAAATTAGGGACCTCCCAAGGGGGCCCTAGCGGGGATTCCTCGCTGGCTTGTATGGCTAGGACGCCCATGGGAATTACTTATATATAGTGAACAAATAATAAGTTTTAATTAGTTCAACAATTAAAAGATTAAAAGAATGTTTCAAAAAGCATCAATAACAACATCTTAATTATTGGAAATTTTCAAGTTCCTCAGGGCGGGCCTAGAGTCCACTGGGGCGGGCCTAGGCCCCTCAGGCCCGCCCCTGGATACGCCACTGATTTGGAAATCTACTTGTAATTGCTGTGGTGTGTTTAGTTGGAACATCTTATCGAAGCTAGTCTTTCCCGCAGCGAATTGCTTTCTTGCAAGCAAAGTTAAGAATTATAACTCGCTGGTTCTTTCAAAAAGTATAGAAAAGCGTAAATTAAAGAATTTCTCTTAATTATGTGTCTACTTATTTGTATTTACCATTATTTGTACACTCTGTTTATTCTTATTTCTATTATGTAGTTAAGTGTGTCATGTGTCACTGCTAGAGTGTGTCACTGCCAGAGAGAGAAAGAGGAGAGAGGAAAGAAAGCAAATAATTGTGTATTATTTACTGTATATTAATATTAGAAATTCTACTGTTTGTGTTTATTATTACTATTAAATTATGAAAATCCAATCACCCTTCTCATTACAGCTAATCTACTCACGGTATAGCATGGGTTGAGTTATGTTTACGACCTAGAGACGCATAAAGAACTTAGTAGTTCAATATAGAAAACATTAAAAAATTAACATTTCCCATCTTCTTGTGCATCCCTGGTACATCTACTGTCAGGCCATATAGAGTAGGCTATGCCTTTAGATATTATTTCCTTACAAAATTGCGAAGTGGTTTGGTCGTGAGTTTGATTTGATACAAGTTGGAGACCATAAGTAACAATAGTTTTGCTATCAACATCTTCTTTCTCCGCAATCTGACTAATTAGATTTAATAGAGGTCCTAGTCTAACTCTCAATCCTTTGAGAGTTAACTGAGAGAGAGGTTTTCGTATTTCTGCCCAAATACTGTTTTGTCAACACAAGATCGATTAATAGCTGGGATTTCAGTGACAGGGAAATAGAAGGGTAAATCTTCCCAGGTGGATAAATCTTTAGTTTGAGAAAGTTGTTCTATCCGATTAATTTGGCCAAATTTCCAACGAAATGTATGAAATTAGAATTCTGGAATTGAAAAGATCGTAGAAATTCATTATCAGAAGCTCGGATCGAAGGTTGGGAACTTGGGAGTTCATATATGGGGGCCAGTCAACTCGTTCCAAAACCAACTTGTACCAAGTTTTTTGGTCGACTCGTATCTATTTTTTTGGTCAACTCGTACCTATTTTTTTGGTCTACCGTACCTATTTAATCTCGTACTAAATACCAACTTAATACCAACTTGTCCTTTTACGTCAGGTACCAGTCAACTCGTCCCAAAAACTAACTTGCACCAAATCTTTTGGTCGACTCGTAACAATGTTTTAGTCGGAGCCGTACCTATTTTTTTAGTCGACTCGTACCTATTATATCTTGTACCAAATACCAACTTGTCCATTTTTTCGTCAACCTGCCTCAATACTCTCACAATTTATACATCCAATTACTGGCTCTTAATGCGTACAATTAAAAATAATAATTAAACAAGTGTATAGAATAAGAAGTATATAAATGCTTAGAATAGAAGTACATAAATGCTTAGAATAGAAGTACATAAGTGAGTATAATAAGAAGTACATAAATGCGAGGAATTACTTTTCAATACATAGAAATTCCTTCAATACATCTATTCTGTGGGTCCAACTAGCTAGATGGGCACATCTGTCTAGCAATACTTTGGAATCCCTCAGTGTCATTTGGGTTGATCTGTAGTCTTCCCAAGCACTTCAGATCCTATATTGACTCAACCGAAAACGGCGGCTCTGGCGTCGAGTCAACTTCTCCCCGTGGACAAGTTTGACTTGTAGGTCGACTAGCTTTGCATTGTACAATTTTATTTACTAGTGGAACTATTGTCAAAAGAGATAAATAAATAAATATATTCATTATATTTCCTGTTTGAATTTCATTCGTAATAATTCAAATAATTTTAATAAGATATTCCTAGCAGCAGCTCTGTTTAGTTTGGAGTGCCACCCTATAACATCATTATTTGTTCTGATTAATTGATTATAAACAATCCAAGAATTTGGCGTCCAAATGCTGTAAGCAAACCATGTGTTATATATATAGTTCATAGGCGGCGCAAGCACTGCGAGCACCTATATTTTCTCAGAAAATTTGGGCCTAACTATTTTAAGGGCATCAACTGCATTTATAACATCAGTGATCACAATATTCAGATATTCTATTTGGGTTAAATAGATACGTAGACTACGCTTAAAAGAGCAACTGGTTAATCGGATCAACCTGACTAATCGGGTCACTTGGCTAGAAATAGAAACATGTAAAGATGTTGAATTACTACGTTTAATCGGGCCAACAACTTTATTCCGCTTAATTGGCACAAAATGGCCTGAACCAGACTCCCGAATGTGATCCTATTAAGCGGAATATACTGTAAATTCTGTAATTACTATATTAATAGTAACTTATGCAGCTATTATTTGGGGCTATTTTTTGTTTACAAATGATTTTGGCACATTAGAAAGTTTTAAATGAATTTATCGCATAGAAGAGTTACAGGTCACAATTGTTTGCGAATTTCTAATTGTATTGATCATGAATATATAAGTAATTATTTAAACCTGCTTAGATTTCTTAATGTGTGTTTCGTGTATTCCAAAATCTGAATTACAAAATCTGAATTACAAAATCTGTATTACAAAATTTGAAATATATTGCATTGACTTATTAAAAGAAAATTAATTTAAATTACATAGTGTTTAAAGAAAATTTGGGCCTAAATGAAGAGTGCTCGCACCAACATCGAAATGCTTCCGCCGCCACTGATATAGTTGGTTAGTGACATTAGTGAGTGAGTTTCAGCTTTTTGACGCAGTCGCCTAAACATTGCAACTATATGTTCAGATGGCAAATACGGCAGCGCCATCAATCGTCTTAAGGTATTTACGAGTTGGATCATCTTCTCTAAAAGTGTGGTGCTAGCGACTATTAAATAAACTTTCCAAAAAAATAATTCTAAATAACAATTGGATTTGCATGTAGGCAAGCACAAGTCCAGTTTCTTGTATTTTCCTCCAAACAGCCAGTACCCTACTGGCATACGCAACCCTTTAAACATAATTCTGGGAAAATAGATGGAATTAAAACCCACAACGCTTGTTCGAAATCCAGTACCATTCGTGTGACCACTGGGGTGTTGGGTAAAATATCGCAAACTTGATTTAAACCAAATTATAATCACTAGTTCTACTACGTGACATGAGAACGAATACAAGTGGAAATTGTTTGCATGCCGGACCATGCCTTATGAAAGCATGAATTGAAAACAACTGAAAAAACGGTTGTTTGACTACCTTAAAAGTTGGACCAAGATACCAACACTTAGCACGTGTGAGTAGATCAAGCATATATCCAGTTGCAAATATTAAATGTCTGCAATCATCTGCTACAATATCTCGCTGTAAGAACCCATTTGGTAAATGTTCATGGAAAGAGTAAAATTATTAATTTTCGGGTTCTTAGGGCGAAGCAGATGACGGTGTCGATCAGGTGCTCGAGCTAAAGCTATAGGTTTCGCAGAGATTCTAACGGCATGTTTGGGTATACTTGGTCTATAAGAACATCATTAACAATTGCCTGTGCAGGAGTAAATATCTGGGAACTGGCTTATTTTTAATATCTACGCGAATTTTAGTGCTGACTAAAATACCGGGAGAGGTCGGATGAGAATGCGATATTGGACCTATATAGATTTTAAAAGATACTAATTAAAATAATGATTGAGATTACATTTTAATGTTATATATAGCTATACTCACCAGGTATGAATCTATTGCCTAATTGAGATACAGTAGCTCAGTTGGGTCTTTTGGTACAAGTCCATCTTGTGACAATTTTCCCCCTAACCTTCATAGTATAACTGAATCCCCTACTATCGAATAATGCGGGATTTCCTCTTTGACTTCCGGTACTTAATATTTGATAGTCAATCCCTGGGATTTCTGAATGATGAGCATTCACAGGATTATCATCATCCAGAGAGTCTTCATAGGAATTTATAGAAGTTTGAATTATTCCCATATCGAATGAGCTACCAGAGGAGTTTACACCTGAAACGGGTATATCTAATGTTCCCTCAGTATGTATGGATTGGTGGGAGGATGAGTATATGATACTTTCATAATTAGATAGTGGTGGGGATATTGAGATAGGCGGAGATTGAATTGGTATACTAACCAAAACTGGAAGGAAAAATTGTGCTGTTGTTGTTTAGAGTATCTAATGTAATTTGATCAGTTTCTGGATCGGGATCTTGACTGCGACAAGATATACAGCGCCAGTTTATGGATTATTCGTTTTGAACTGCTTCCCTATATGTTTCTTGAGAAACCCCCGTTCCACATACGCGATGAAACCAACCTCCACAAGGTTCACATTGTAAACCCTGTTGCCTTGGCCTCACAACTTGGTCACACTCGATGCATAGTTCTGAAATACAAAAAATATATTATATTCATACGAAAGTTGGCATTTAAGGCAGTACTTGCATGTCATGACAGTGGTTATGGGGTTTCAATGTTTTTGAGGTATCAATGGAATTAATAAATGACACAAATTTGTTGATTTTGAAGGTGTTATGTCCTTCCAAACTTCTTGTTCTATTGTACATAGTTACACTTTCAAAAATAACCTTGTAAATTAGAAACTATTTGGTGTTTGGGACGAGTTGGTATTTGGGACGAGTTAGTATGTAGTACAAGTTGTAATAGGTACAAGTTGAACGACAATCGTTCAAAAGCATCCTTATTGTTCATTATAATCTATTTATTTAAAAAAGAAAAAATATTATAATCTAGATTTTTCAAATATTTGATGAGTGGACAATGTCATATGCAATAGAATATTTTTATGTGAAGTTTTGGGATGCTGAAAATTACCCTAAATCAAGCTAAATTGATAAGCTACAAGATTTAATCTTCAAAACATCTGCCCACGACCGAATACTATAAGTCTTGTAACTATAGTGCCGGATTAATTTGTGTCCGATCACTAACAAATTCATCGAGAGGAAATGTAAAATTTTGGCTTAATAATATTAGAAAATGTTATTGATTAACTGTTATATTTAGTTTGAATACCTATGATGGAAATGCCATAGTTAGGTATCAGTATCCATGTAATAAAAATAGTATGACTTGTGTGAATATCAAATAAACTCTTGAGTAACCACAATATTCCATTTTTGATGAATTTTACGTCATGGATTCTTCCTCAAAATTACATAATATTGAAGTACGTATTTCAACTTCGAAAATTAGATTTTCTGGGTTTTAGATAGTGCTGAATCCGAATATACTAAAATTATCGAGATTCATGTCTGTGAAACAACACCTCCATTTCCCCTCATTACGCGTGGAGAATGAAAGGAGTGCAAAAAGGAGTGGACTAGAAGTAAATTTATTTATACTAAACCAGCTGTTGATAAAGTTAGTACGATATTTACAAATTTCAAGTCTAGTAAAAGTTTTAATGTAGAAAATTTAAGTAAACCTTCAACAAACAGGGAGGTAGCTGCTATTTGTGAAGAAAATCCAGTCGATGTTTCTACAGTTTGTGATGGTATTTGCGTGCAAGTGAAGTTAAAATAATTAGTGATTTAGATTAGTAAAATGGCTACCATGGAATGTAAGTTACCGGCATTCCAACCACTTATATATCGGGGACAGAAGAAGTTATGTGAAGATTTACATATACAGTTGTCGGATTCTACAAATTCCATAAGAGATAATATCCCAGCGAATTCTAATTTAAAAGAATGTGTTCCTTCGAAGTGTTTGCGAATTCCTGGAGATGTAAATTGTTTATTTGCATCATTATCATACTGGTTGACTGGAAAAATTGATAGTTTTAATCAGAGTATTATACAGGTTTAGAATTGAACACTCCTAACTGTCCTAAGGTCACTAGAGTATGAATTATGTACGCCTAAAAGGTTAGTTTTGTATTACTCAATGGAGACTTTCGGCAGTTTTCGCGCTCCTAAACGCAAACATATCCCAATTTATACGCCTTTAGGCGTATGGTGCGCTCCTGGATAAACCCCTGGTTTTAATTTAGCACGGTTGAAAGTTGTAGAGAATATGGTTGGTAAGCTGAAAGAAGCATGCAATATGTTTATTGCCAATAAATTTCCGAAGAGTGTTATTAACTATCGTAATGTGGCGGACCATGTAGTGAAATCAAATATGAAGAATTCTACGTGGGTTACTGATGTGGAGTTATTTGCTACGACCTTATTACTACAGACGGATATTTGGGTATTGAGATCAGACATGGGAAACAAGTGGATGGTATTCTCAGGCAGGGGCGGCGCCAAGGGGTGCTAGGGGGTGCTACGGCACCTCCTGAGATTCTGTCAGCACCCCCAATGGGGGTGCTCAGAGAATTCAAGATGTGTTTAGAATTTATTGTATTCAAGTTGAATAGCATAACTAGCAAACCTGCCAACCTATTTGAGTCATATCCCTCATAGGGCTCAAATTTTCCCCTGTACATTGTCCAAAAATCCGTGTACGCCTCCCAAAGATTTCTCGCTCGCTAAGCTCGCTCGTCCCGGGAATTATAAATCAGGGACACATGAAAGACATATCAAAATTATTACTTTGGAAAGGTAAAGCAATGAAATATATACTGTATAGGGATTCCGTAAACGCTTGAATAGATATATAAACCAAGTTGTGTCTTTATGTGGTAAATGCAGAATGCATGGCAGAGTATACTATCATCACTGTAGATATTTTAGGCAATAATATTAACTCATAATTAGTAAATAAAAAATCCCAATACAAATGGAATAAATCCCTGTATGCTTTACAGATCAGCCAAAATGGTTAAATCCCTGTACTGTTGGCAGTTATGAACTACCCCACTTCAATTCGTATATAAGAATTAGCATGAATGACTAGTCAAATTTAGCACTTTGTACTTTGATATCTACGTCAGAGACGGTTCGAGAAACAAATCTGAGGGGTGAACAGAGACTATTTCAGGGGGGCTGTATCTTCAAATCCCTAACTAAAATTCAACATACTAAATCTTATTTATTTCAAAATGTAAATACAATGATGTATAGTGAGAGAGTTAGATCTATCTGTAATTATACTAAAGGCAGGACAGGATTTACCCTTGAGTGGCCTGAAGGATGAACCACACAAGTGGCCCGAACATGATCGGCATTGGTCCTGTAGTGGCCCATTGGTCCTTTAGTGTCCTGACATTGGTCTTGTAGTGGACCGAATGCTATAGCCTACTTAGCATAATGGTAAATCCGGCCCTGACTAAAGGTATATAATTGGTGCCATATGCGAAACTGAACTTTCAGGTCTGGGTGGGCACGGATCTTGTGATGAGGATGTTGCCAACTAAACACGATACAATAGCTACACAACTAGCTAAAGATAAGTAGCTTCTGGAATTCTAATATCTCAATTTTAGAGATCTACATAACAGGAGTATTACCCATTGAATAGCAAATCTAGGAACCTGATTTTGTGAAGCCATTTGTTCCTGTTATCCCGAAATTCTCATTTAACGTGTTTGTATTAACGAGCTTCTGCTGTAATTCTTAATGAAAAGGCAAATAAGCCTACCGCATTTGTTGTTTTGGTATCTCGCCGAACTAAGATCCTACCGTTGGGCAATAGAGGAAGGGGGCAGTGGGGGGGCATATGCCCGCCTCCCCTTGGATCCGCCACTGATCTACGTATGATCGCCATATTGCTAATATGTTTAGTTTCCGAATAATAAATTTGAGTAGCAACTTAAAGTAATAGCTACTTTCTATAAAAGACCACCGTTATAACATGACACAATAATCATTCAAACATTCTGGGCGGTTGTAACTGGACAAATGATTGCACCCCCTGAAATGCAACAGCACCTCCAGTTGCACCCCCTCTTTTGATGTGCTAGCGCCGCCACTGTTCTCAGGTAGAGGCAGGGTTGGGTTCAATTATAATTTTCAACTACAATTACAATTATAAGGATTTGTGTTTTCCAATTACAATTATACTTACCTTATTATAGGAAATTAACGCGCCATGAAATTAACGCGAATTTCTCCAAATCGCGTTAATTTCATGGAGCGTTAATTTCCATGACCTTAATTTCCTGCTATTTAGCAAAATTATACAAAGGATGGACAAACTCCCGAGCTACATATTTTCAGAAGTGCAACTAATTTGAAAGGATATACCATGTCTATCAAGTAGATTTGAAGCCATTTGGGCACAATAATGGTATTAAATCAGGAGATTAATAATCCTGAATTTTTTTTATAAAATTTATTCGCGTTAATTTCATGTATTTGAAAATGTTCAGCTTCAATTCGCGTTAATTTCATGGAGCGTTAATTTCCTTCGCGTTAATTACATGGCGCGTTAATTTCCTATAATAAGGTATTTGTGTTTTACAATTACAGTTACAATCACAATTATAATTATGTCAAAAAAGTAAATTAATTACAATTACAATCGAACCCAAACCTATGAATAGGTAGATGGCTGAACGCTCAATATTTACGTATAAACCCTCATGATTACAAAGTGATGCCATTTATTCATGTAAAATCATCGCCTTACTAGAAGTCTAGCAAAAATTTCAAGCCAAGCCATACTGGTGTCTAATAATTTTATTAATAAATAACACTAGAAAACGTGTAATCGACAATTTTTCGGTCTGCTTTTTAGAACAAATTATTACAATCAAAATTTCCAAAATGGGTAGGTGCATTTTAATAACAATTACAATTTATAGGGATTTGTGTATTTCAATTACAATTACAATTACAATTATAGGGATTTGTGTTTTTCAATTACAATTACAATTATTTCAAAAACGTAATTAATTGTAATTGAACCCAACCCTGGTAGAGGGGTTAAACTAGTTGATACTTTGGAATCTCCCCCAGGAAATAATGAAGGCTCTATCTATATCAGTTCCCAACCTGGGATCCACGGATGGCTGTAGGGGGTCTACAAGAAGTATTACGGTCAATGGGAGGGGGTCCATAGAATGATTATCGGGGGTCAACGGTTGAAAAAGGTTGGGGATCGCTGATCTATATTAATCATAATGGAGTACATTATGAACCTATGTTCGGGCAATAGCGTAACTAGGTAGGGCGATGGGGGCACGTTCCCCCAGCGGCACGCTTTAGGGGCGGCATTTTTACATTTGTTTATCATTTTTTTCTCACAATTGCACGAATTACATGCTAATAAATATTTCTTTGAACCATTTCAAGTTAATTTTTCAGGTTCTTTCTTAACGATTACAGTTGTCACCCGATAGCCGATACAGTAATATTTTTTGAATAATTCAGTAATACGTTTAGTATATAAATCAAAAGGTCGCGACCGGCGGAGCGGGGCTGTCTACAAACGTCAGCGCGATGAACAAAACAAGATGGGAGCTGCAGCATTGAAACTTTTCTCTTCCCAGTTCAACTTTCACCTCAATATACTGGTCAAGAACACGCGATCCCGACCCGCAATCAGGGCCCGTATTCACTAAGAAGTTAAGTACGTACTTAAGCACGTACTTAGTACTTAAGTACTAAGTATGTACTTAAGTCGTATTCACTAAGATTGGTATTCACTAAGATTTAAGTGTGTATTTAAGTACATACTTAAGTACAAAACTTAAGTAACCTACTAAGTTGACTTAACTTATAAGAATTTTCTTTTATTGACTCTTTAGACGTTGGTGTTTAATTATAACATTGTATTAGATTTCTAGTAGTACTTGCTTTACTTTAGGGGAAGTTTATGATTCTATTTTCAACATTTATTACAATTGGTTGTTGTTTTCTAAAAGTCTGTTTTTTCTCAAGCACAAAAATCACAGGAACTTCATTGAGAATATTCTTTTTAAAGTTAAAAGAATACAGCAAGCTATTACAATAGCATTCCATACACTAATATGCTATGCTATTAAATATAATTCAATAAATATAATTCAATTTCGTACTTAAGTACGTACTTTGTTAAGTATGTACTTAAGTACAACAATATTTCTTAGTGAATACGACTTAAGTATGTACTTAACTAAGTACGTACTTAGTACTTAAGTACTAAGCAGACATGGGGTCAAGCCCTTTCAAAAGGGCTTAAGTCCAAGCTCATCCCTGATTAGAAGGGCTTAAATCCAAGCCCTTTTTGAAAAAGGGCTTAAGTCCAAGCTCAAGCCCTTAATAAAGGGCTTAAGTCCGGACTTAAGTCTTTTACTCTAATTATTTAGAAATCCATACCGTATTTATTGAATAAGTGCCTTGAAAAGAGCTTGAAAAAGGGCTTGAAAAGGGCTTGAAGCTCATCTGTAAAGGGCTTAAGTCCAAGTCCGGACTTAAGCCCTTTTATTAAAGGAGGACTTAAGTCCGGATTTAAGCCCTCTCAAAAATGGGCTTAAGTCCAAAGGGCTTAAGCCCTTTGGGGCTTGGCCCCATGCCTGGTACTAAGTAATATTAGTGAATACGGGCCCAGAAGACATTGAAAGAGTTGAGGATGAAACTATCGATGTGGTTCCTCCGGATCCATCTGCAACTGTGTCTGAGGACGAAAGCGACGTTGAGCCAATGATAAGCGAGAACCTATTCCAAGACGTAGGAACCTGGCCCACTTCTATCCCAGACGCGTTACGAGCCGCTTCAGCCATTCTAGAGGCAGATATTTATGTAGCTAAGGACGATTACACGGTGGAAGGATCTATTGTGCGAGAAATAAGGTGGAGTTTACTCAGAGCTTGTCCGAGCCCTTCAAGCAGCAATTTATATAACAAATTTTGGGTGTCATTTGCAACCAGTCATCTCTATGATTAATAACAGTCCTACACCAACTTATGGTAACAACACAAACCACGTTTATACCATAGAATAATCACAAATTCTTCAACAATACACTTTCCATCTTTCTACAACCTCAAGAAAATTGCGTGAAAGGAAACGCAACTGATGAGTCCAAGCCGGGACGAAACATGAAGTGTAGTTTTTACATGTTATTGTAGTATTCAGGAATAAAATATTCTTCTATTCTTGCCGAAATGTTTGAAAATATTTCATTACATATCCTATGAGTAATAAATTACGATGGTTCAATACATTCTGATAACCAGATATTATCTGAAAGATTTTGCAGAAAGAATATTATTTCGTGTGATTATGAATTCTCCATCTGGGCCAAGTTACTTATACTCGTTCACCATTAGTATTCTTTTTTTGTTAAAAACTGTGGGTCCGCCTGTAAAATCAAATGATACAAAACTTTTCGCCACTTAGTTAATGAACTCTTCCTAAAGCTTTTGTGATTATATTATTCCAGGAAAAATACTGATCAGACAGTAACTTAATATTATCCACACCCAAGTAGTGTTCAGACATAAAATTACTTGATAGATAGATTAGCATGTTCATAAACAATCAATAACATCAATAAATGCGTGAGTAATCGGAACTAAGTAGATATCAGGATTCTATAGTAAATCTCCGAATACTACTGTAAACAAATATCCAATCTTTATAAAGTGGAAATCTCAGTATACTACTATCTCAGATTACCACGCAACAGGCCTAAATAGGAGAATTTAACAATGTGAAATCTTAGTGATCACGTCCTCATGCGATAATGAGTAACCATAATTACATAGGCGTAGCACACGGTCCGGCTAGTCCGGCCATGACCGAACCAATTTTCATTTATTCTACTATATTATATATAGCGGTCCAGTTTTGGCCGGACCACTTTAACTGTTTGGCCGAGATTTTTTAGAGCCGTGCGACGCCCGTGAATCACAATCTGGTGTGGCCAAGATGTCTGCATCATTAATGTCCATGTTCCAATAAATTTTCAGATTTTATCTCTTAGAGGGCAGGAATTATATGCGATTAAGTGAATTTTCATGCTTCTCGAAATGTGACAATGAAGTCATAACTTGTTGAGGTGTGAGAAATCTTGAGTGGAAACCTCAACTTGTTGGCGTGTGCCAAATGTTATCCCTATATGCCTAAATCAGATTTGGAAACCGTTCAGTTACTTCAATCAACTCGGAATATACAAACCAGGGGCGGCACACCCGGTACGGCTGGTGCGGCGAGCGCCGTACCACTTTTCAGAGTGGGCCGGCGCCGCCGCGCAACTTCAGGATGGCCAGCTGTGTAGTACCACCTCTATCCGTTCGAAATTAAACAATTCATTGATAATTTATCCAATAATGCTTTTATGATCAAGGACCACACTCAAATACCTTGTGCGGCGTCGCCGGACCACATTAGAATACAGTAAAATTCTCCGCCGTACCACTTTTCGAAATGACGTGCCGCCCCTGCAAACAAATATATACACACATACACACATGAAGGCTTGTGTATTAATTGTATGCATTTTCCGAGGAGATTGAAGAAACGACGGTTACCAAATGTAATTTTCGGTTTGGTGGGTTTACACCCAAATTTATCACACACCAACGAGAATATGACGTCATTGTCACATTTCGAGTACTTCGAGAATTCACTTAATCGCACATAATTCGCACACTCTAAGAGATAAAAATCTGAAAATTTAATTTAATTTACATGTACATTAATGATGCGGACACGTTGGTCACACCAGATTGCAATTATGTTTACACATTGTCACATGATGACGTAATCACAAAAATTCACATTGTTAATTAGACTATTTAGGCCTATTTACGCATAAAATCAATTTTAGAAGTGTATAAACCACACACCAACCGCGAAGCGGTTGGTGTGTGGATGTGTTCCTCCGCGAAGCGGCTAGCGCGCTAGTATAATATATATGACATGATAATATATATCTATACTATTAAACACAAACCTGGGTGTATAAAAATATTTGTTTGTATGTTTCGAGTTTATTGAAGAAAGTGGATGGTTTCAAATGTGATTTTTAGCATCTAGTGGTAACCTTTGGCCTTCGCCAAAAAGTTGAGGTTTCCACTCGAAATTTCTAAACTTTATGACGTCATTGTCACATTTAGAGAAGCGTGAAAATTCACTTAATCTCTCATAATTTCTAACCTTTAAGAGCTAAAAATTCTATATTTAATAGACGTGGACATTAATGATCCGGACACGAAGGACTCACACCAGATCTAATGTAGTCTAGCTCATTATCGTTAGATACATAATCTATAAAATTTCATTGTTAAATTAGAGTGATTACGCATCGTGCGAAAATGAGTAAGCATATTTGAGATCTGGTGTGACCAACGTGTCCGCATCATTAATGTCCATGTAATTTTAAATTTTCAGATTTTTATCGCTTAGAGGGCGGTAATTATGTGCGATTAAGTGAATTTTCATGATTCTCGAAATGTGATAATGACGCCATAACTAGTCGAGGTGTGAGAGATTTTGAGTGGAAACCTCAATTTGTTGGTGAGTGCCAAAAGTTACTCCCATATGCCAAATCACATTTGGAAACCGTCCAGTTCCTTCAATAAACTCGGAACATACAAACAAATATATACATATATACACACAGGTTTGTGTTTTAATAGTACGAGCCCTTCGGTCTCGGTCGCTTCGCGACGGATCACTCTCCCATAAAAGTCGCTTCGGGACTTTTGTTCGTTCGTGTTAGGCACTACGCCATACAATTAACGGCCGCTTCGCGGCCTTTCCCTCCCCAAAGCAATTACATTAATAATGAGTTTTAATAGCTCAATAAATTTCAGTTGCACGATAAGAAAGCTCGAATCAAAATAATACTAGAAGAAAAATAGGCAATAGAATAGAAAATGATTGATTGGTTAAATGAATTAATTTTCAATCAATCAAATTGGAGCCTCAGAAAATATTTCTATTATGCACAATCTATTTATATTAATTGATGAAATCTGCTAATCCATACTAACAAGCCCTCGAATTTAATTGGCTAACATATTTTATCACCTTCAAATGTAAATATTTCTCTTCAAAAAATCGTTGTCGCATTACAAAATAACCCCTGTATACAAATTTACAGCTTTCTGGGACTCGTAGTCTTTCCAATTAAGGAGATAGGGGCGTAGATTTTCGACACCCGAAGACCCCTAAATATTATTGTATTTTTGAACAGTACTAGTAATTCTAAGAAGGACATAGATGCTCAGAATTTCAAAAATCGAAAAATTTGAATTAGATATTCATAGTCAAAGTTTAGCCTAATAGTGAATCCATACTAGTCAATATAAATTCTAGCTATTTACTCTATTTGGCGCAAGTTCTATTATAGTGCAAGTTTAACTCTACTACATTAGTACAAGGGATTTTGCCACACAGAATTTTCGATATCGATTTGATTCTTTTTTTCTATAGATTTTCAAATAATCACTCGATTTTATCGGAAATTTGGCATTATAAAATTATTAACTCTAAAACTTTGTATTAAAGTTGAAAATCGACACGGCAAAATCCCAAGAACAACTGACAAGGCTCATTTTTGAGGGATAGTTTTTTTCTCTCCGACTTATACTTTTTGAGATATGCGAGCTATACAAAGGTCACTATCCGGAAATTCTTACGGAATGTGTTTGTACAAAATGACGGTGATTTTGACCTTTAGTGACGTCGAAAAGGTAAAAAAAATGTCCGAATCAAATTTTTCTTTCGGATTTGGATAGATACCATGTCAAAGTATAGCTAGGAGTGGCTAAAATAAAATATATCATTTTTCATGAATTTACAATTATTCACTATTCTATAGCCATATTATTTTATAAGACTATGATTTTGACCTTTGGTGACCTCAAAAAAGGTTTAAAAAATGTCCGAATCAGATTTTTCTTTCGGATTTGGATAGATACCATGTCAAAGTATAGTTGGAATGCTTAAACAAGAATTTTTGATCATTTATTAATATACATTAATCTACGCCTCTATCTCCTTAATTCTGTACAAACACACAAACACACAAACAAACAAACAAACACACAAACAAACACAAAACAATTGCGCTTTTAATATATAGATAGATACAGTCAAACCTCCAAGATCCGGACACCTCCTTCAACCGGGAAACATTTTTGTGCAAGTTCAAAATTAAGTCGCCTTTTTTTTGTTATTAGCCCCAAATTTAGTTTATCTTTGCAGATTTGAATGTCAAACATGTTACTAAAGTAAACCACACTTATCTGGGCAGTAAATATTGGTTTGGATTTGGCCATATGGAATCTCGCTAATTTATATACAATTCATTTCCGAAATATATTAACTCCTTGTGTAAAGTTAAACCAAGTTTCGATGATCGGAGGATGCGCATCAGACTAGAGTCCCCCTCGACTATAGTCTTGGAGACATCAGACCATAAACACTAGTTGATTATGCAATAAAATTTATGGTTATTTCCGAGATTCGGGAAAATTTTAAGATCCGTGCACCCTCCGGACGAGGCTGCCGGATAGGGGAGGTTCGACTGTATTTATAAATCTTCGGCTGGCTAGAAATGTGAAATTTAAACAGAAAATTAACTGATTTTCAATTGAAAGTGATTTCTATTTACACTACCCGACTAAATTATTCGACCACCCAACATTTTCCCATTGAAAATAGTAATATAGTAGGTTTAACAATGGAAGATAGTATATTCAAATTACATGAGATATTGCAATTTCGATTACCAATTCGCATTCTCCGCATTGAATTATTAATTGTAGAAGCTTTCAATTCAATTCCTTATTGATTTGGAAAATTTCTGGATGAAAGCCTGGGTCATGAATCTCAATGAATGAATGGTTCCATATTAAATTCACCATCACTAGTGGAATATGGAGAGGAAAATGACATGACGAATTACTGAATTATTGAAAGGTAAGTAAGTGTCTTGTTGGTCAGAAATATGTTCAATATGCTAGAAATTTCGAGTCGACGCTCGATTTTAGGAATTTGAATATATGATATGTGATAATTAAAACCCGACATCATACGGTATAGACCCAGATGGTGTTCCAAGGGATCCCTCTGTAGAAAGGAGGACAACACATATGTGAAGCCACAATATTGAGTCAAATGGTTAGTAATTTGTCGTAAGCCAATACAAGCAAGTCTAAACTGGTGCATATTTGTTTACTCATTATGCAAGATTTTCTGGTAACGTTTGCCAAGCATATAACCAAAAAAGCTACATGAGTCAAAAATAGAAATCGTTCTCATTCAAAGTCAAAGGTCTAGATTCCAGACCTTTGACTATTTTCTCAAACGGGGCCCTCGGCCCCCCTAGGGGGCCACGAGGCCTTCGACACGAGGCTTTTTATTGAAGGTTAGGGGGCCACAGGTACTGAAGGTCTCGGTAGGGGGGCCACGGACCATTAAAGGTTGAGAACCACTGGTCTAGAGAAATTATCGTTCAAACGTATTAATTTAAATGGTGTATTAACGCTGAATAATTTCAAAACAGCAAGAAGGATATCAACAAACTCAGGAGTTTATTTTATATTCTGAATAACGCAATTCGTTCTGGATAGTCAGCGCAGATATAGTTAATTCGTTGACGACATTCAAAGCAGTTTAACATTCTTGACGCTCGATGCTAAACGGAAAAGAGGATTTCATAGTCAAATGAGGAGCTGACTTGGCTAAACGTGTTCTTTCTGTATTATATAATCGCCGTACATCTTGAAAGGATGCACAACTGAACTTAGGGATAATCTCAATAATAAACTTTAAAATTCTACCAAATTTGGAAAATGAAATGTTTTATCAAAATATTCTTGATTTAACCAGTTACTACGAATACATTTCAAAATGTGTAGATAATTAAATGGTAGAAAGAGTATTCTATTGCTGTAAAATGTGTGAGATACAGTGGTCTCTAACTTTCCAATAGCAGATTTTTTAACACATCCACATTTAAAGGATAGTTATCAGTTGAGATGACACAGTAGCTTAAGGGTAATCTGTATTGATATTCGGGCGTTCACGGTGAATCTCAGAATTGCATAATTTACTACTAGGAATACTCTAGATGAGATAGAGATTGACTTCTATGATTTTTTTTCTTCTTAATTTTCAATCAAGATGGTGTTTTTTAATAAAATAAGACGTCGACTTCCTTATATGGGCATGACATTTTTTCAAAATTGTTGAATCTTTTTGAATTTTTGAACATATTATTATGAGACTATTTCCTCTCAGTAATAATTTTTATTTTATTTATTTTTGCAGAAGAAACGATGCTAAAGGGCATTTTTTCAAAATAATCATAAAACGCAGTCGTGCACTAAACTATCGTTATAAAATGTTAGAAGAAAAATTTTTCAATTCTATTTCAAGGGTCTGAGGATACATCATGTGTTACCCCAGAGAAATTTTTTGACTTTCTGATTATTATTTTTGGTTTTATAAGCATTCTAAGGCAGCGGCCCACGAATTTTTCCGAATTTCAACATCAAAAGAGGTGATAAAATACTACACTGCCATATATTGTTCCCAAAATTAAAAATTTCGGAATCTACAGATCAAAATATACAGGTTCACGTCAAAAAGTTCAGGAATATGTCAAAAATTAGGAAATTAGGGGCATAAAAGAATATGAAGGGTATGCAAGTACCCGGTGATCATATATTACTGTGGGAAATTGGACAGCAGAATAATTCTGTTATTCTTCATAAAAATGCGCCAGCTTCTTATCTATGCGTAGCATTTGTTTTCAACACTTTTACAATAATATATCATGAGTTATGACCAATTTATGACTATGGTTTTGTCTGTTTTGTCATATTTTCACACCTCAAGGCCCTCAAATATACAATAAAGTATTATATAAAACACCAATTTGGTAATACAAATATGGAAATAGCATTTGCGCACAAAATGAGACGTTACACAACACGATCCAATCATTATTCGATAAGTTATGGACTTTTGGGCCACAGAAGGGGGCAAAAAATCTGACATTTCACACCTGTTGATATTTCAGAAACGCTTTGAGATAAAATGATCATAGGCATTAGAAAATACTGTAAATACCTGACTTTCTATACGTTTATAATACATTTTAGGACTCTAGGTGTCACACTTTTTAACATGACCATATATGGTAATTTGATGTGCCCAATTTTGATGACGAAGCAAATTTTGTAACTGTTGATCTCTGGACAGCAGAGACTAGCTCTAAAATTCTAGTCACATCATGATACTATTTCTTACTCATTGGATAAACTTTTGGGATTATATTATAATTCGAATGATGTGTTCTGATTTCAAATGCCCAAATATGGTGGTGTCAAAGTGGCAATATGTTAAAAAGCTGACAAAAATCCAACTTCTGATCCAAATGAGATAGAGCTAAGCTCTAAATTTCTAAAAATAGTCTAATTCAATTTCAAATGACATTATCTATTTTATGCAGTTTAGGAACTCCTTTTCCTCGCACTTTCATATTCTGGACTCAGCCACTTCGACACAAATTAATTAAATGCTAATTATGAAGGTGTAAAAAAAGACCATTTGGGCATATGGATGTAAAAAAGAGAATTTTTATTCTAGAAAGTCAAACTTTTTTTAAAAATGCTCAGTATATGTAGGCGCATGTTTTAAAAGCGGGCAGTTTTGGCAATATAATACAAAAAAATTGAATTAGTATACTTTTAATGAAAAATAGTGGGTTTTTTTTGAACAATTTCACAAAAATGACAATAACATAGAGTAGATTAAAGAAAAAGCATATTTCGGTTCGATTTAAAACATTGAGTATTGACTCAGGTATATTTTATAATTGACATGTTTCGCGCTAAAAACTAACATAAAAATTTTTTGTAAATATTTGGCTAGTATGGATTAGGCCTATATTGACATTGTCTAGTTCATAACTAAGGATATATACATAGTAGAACTCTAATATTTTCAGGGATATCTTAGATATATTAGTACTATCCAAAAACGCAATAAAAACATTAGGTCGTCGGGTGTCAAAATATCAGTACAGAGCACCCTTAAAACTGCAGTTTATAGGAAATAGGCATTTGGGTTGCAGGTACTCAAAAGTGAAGTATTATTGACATAGAGCAGGACTAAGGTATGTTGAGGCCCTAAGCTAAATGAGTGTCAGAGGCCCTACCCAATGAGTTTTATTGGGGTTTAATAAAATCCCGGTGAGAGGAACCAATGATAGTAATTTCACTTAAAAAAAGAGGCGAATACAATAGAAAATGGAGGCTAAGCACTGAAAAGAGAGGATTAACACCTCTTCCTAAATACAAGTTACTAACGCCCAGTCGCCCCTACTTATGAAAGCAATAATATGTACAGGCTATACAGTATCAATTAAGTGGGTTCGGACTGCAATACAGTTACTTAACTTAAGACCTTGCATGTTGACGCAAGGTTTCTTTTTACGAACCTTTTGGCGAGTAAATTCTTCTATGATGTCATTGAAAGTTAATTGCCGCAATTTGTCACTTTCAATACACATGATGCTCAGGGCAGATAGTTTTCCTTGTAGCGTTGTTGTCCTCGATTCATTTTTTATATGTTTCAGTCTCGAATGCCAATACCATCGGAAGCTCCTATAAAGTTGGGTGCCATGGCGGCAAGGCCCCTACTCCGATGGCCTTGAAAACAATTGAAGCCCCAAATTGTGTTGCTGTGGAGGCCCCAAACTTGGCGAGGCCCCCAAGCTATAGCTTAGTTAGCTTATATAGCTTATTGGGTAATCCGGCCCTGTATTGACATATAGGTTATTGATAGCTGGGAATTGAATGGTATAATCAAAAATCATGTATGTAGTCTCTTAAGTTTAGTTCTGGCTGATAAAATTGTAAATCATTGAAATACAAAATATTTGGTTTGTTAGAGATAGAATATCAAATTAAATGTATATTATTCAATCATGCAAAATTCTTGTTTAAGCATTCCAACTATACTTTAATACACTATCTATCCAATTCCGAAAGAAAATTTCGATTCGGACATTATTGAACCTTTTTGACGTCTCCAAAGGTCAAAGTTTTGTACAAAAGAAATTCCTCAAGATTTCCGGATAGTGACCTTTGTATAGCTCGCATATCTCAAAAAGTATAAGTCGGAGAGAAAGAAACTATCCCTAAAAAAATTATCCTTATCAGTAGTAGATAAAATTTCACCGCGTCGATTTTCAACTTTAATGCAAAGTTATAGAGTTAATAATTATATAATGCCAAAATTCTGATAAAATCGAGTGATTATTTGAAAATCTATAGAAAAAAAGAATAAAATCGATATCGAAAATTCTATGTGGCGAAATCCCTTCTACTAATGTAGTAGAGTTAAACTTGCACTATAATAGAACTTGCGCCTTATAGAGTAAATATCTAGAATTTTTATTGACTAGTATGGATTCACTAATAGGCTATTTTGAACTATTGATATCTAATTCAAATTTCGATTTTTGAAATTCCGAGTATCTACGTCCTTCTTAGAATAATTAGTACAGTTCAAAAATGCAATAATAATTGGGGGTCATCGGGTGTTTAAAATTTGATATTCTATCTCCTTTTGGTTTGTTAACAATCTTTTAATATTCACCCATGATTATTGTTCAAATATCTTGAACATAGGGAAGATTTCAGAAAAGTCCAGTTCCCAAGGAATAAAAGGATTTATACACTCATGTAAAGGTGGTACTATATGTTTACTGAATGTAATTATAATGTGTATTAGAACTCATAGAATACTTTGATCAATTTTTCTAGCATAGCAGTCTCTGGTGCATCACCTAAATCACCTCCGAATTGTACAAAACTAACTTACTTCAATTTGAAAAATCCAATATGAGTTCATAGCGCGTAGCGCTGATTGATGAAATTGTCCTTAAGTGCTCAGTTGTTCTTATTATACAATATTTGTCATACTTTTGCGGAACCAAATAAGTTACACTACTGAATAGTAGCGAATAATTAGTTTTTGAATTTTCATAGAAACACAGTGACAATGGAATTCGCTAAAATATTCAAAGTTGCGCATTGTTTCGGGAGCTAAGATTTCCATAATTAATTCTTACAACATTAATCTATAATCTGTCAAAATTTCTCGTTGTTATTAGATGAACATTTTTTCCGCTTACCTGAGATTTCAATTTTAATAATTTTGGACATAAGAGATTTACCTTTAAAATATAATATATTACTATTACTATTACTATTACTATTACTTTTATTATTATATGTAATATATTACTGTTACTTTTATTATTACTTTTAATATTACTAATACTTTTATTATTACTTTTAATATTACTATTACAAATTACTAGACATTTACTAAGACTTTGCTATGATTCAGAATGTATGAAGTTTATTATTTTAATTGATTATCCCACACAAACAAAACATAATATCTAACCTAAGCAAACAACTAATTTCAATAAAGTGACAAATACAAAACGATAATCATCTTGCCTTAAATTTATTTCTACAACTTCCTAATTTCTTCACGAAAAATCAAATAAGCCAGTCCGAAGTTATAGAATTGTAATAGATAATTCCTATTACAATAGGTTCTATTACTATTACTAATTTACTATTACTATTCTATTCTATTCTATTTGAAACACTATAACTTATAACTATAACTATAACTTCTAAAATGGAATCGTTACTAATACAATTACTATTACATATTACTATTACCCCAGGCCTGCAACTGGGTAGTAACTCAGGTAAGTACTAACAGAGTTCTACTGTACTACATACAGTCAACATCCGGTAACTCGAATGCCCGTTAACTCGAACATTCGTTATCTCGAACGAATTTTCATTTCCCCTTAGTCAACATCCGGTAACTCGAATGCCCGTTAACTCGAACATTCGTTATCTCGAACGGATTTTTCATTCCCCTGAGGGTTCGAGTTACCGGATGTTGACTGTATATGTATACAAAACGCAATTAACTTGAAGTTTAATGTTGATATTCGTAATCAGCATAAAATTTCCAGTAATTATAGGGGTCACATAACCATGTTTGGGAGGGGGGGCAACCTTGACAAGGCTGGAATCTGACACATTCATTTCTCAAATATTGTTTTTAACATATCGAGTGAGAATAACTATGCGTAAATAAACACTCTGTGAGGTCATTTAACTAGTATTCGCGAGAGTGGGCTTTTCTCCGACCTTTTCAGACAATTTTTGGCTGCCATCTTAAAAATACAAAAATAGCCTGATGCCTCCATATATAATTATATGTACTATATCTATATTTTTATATTATATTTATCTGTCTGTGCCAGTTTTCATGCTTGTATCAAAAACTGAACAATTCACACCAATATGGCTGCTATGCTGACCAACTAAGTTTTTTTCTAATTAATGAACACGGGGAAGAGAAATACAGTGCAGTTTAAACTCTGAATATACTTATAACCACCAGGAGAAATCATGAGTTTTAATAGATATGATGTGTTATGGACAGGCATGGGGCCAAGCCCCAAAGGGGTAAGCCCTTTGGACTTAAGCCCAGTTTGAGAGGGCTTAAATCCGGAATTAAGTGCATTAATAAAAGGGCTAAGTCCGGGCTTGGAATTAAGCCCTTAATAGATGAGCTTCAAGCCCTTTTTCAAGGCACTTATTGTATGGATTTCTATATAATAGAGTAAAAGACTTAAGTCCGGACTTAAGCCCATTATTTAGGGCTTGAGCTTGGACTTATTCCCTTTTTCATTAAGGGCTTGACCCCATGTCTAACTTTTGGATGTTGTCCCTTGTCTGTTCTTGGGAATAAAAGTATTTTCTAATTGACCGAGTATGAATTGCAAACGCCCTAATTCTGAGATATAATTATTAACCTCATTATTATGTAGTAAATCAGTGATGAACTCCTTAATACGCTCTTTCGCTCTAAGTAAATGTTCTGGCTGCCAAGTATTTAAAACTACTAGCGGGCTTCGCTTGCTAGGTCGCTTCGGGGCAGAACACAACGACACACCAACCGCTTCGCGGTTGGTGTGTGGTTTATAAACTCCTGATATTGATTATAAAGTGTAAATGGGCCTAAAATAGTAGAATTTAACAATGTGAAATTTTGTGATTACGTCATCATGCGACAATGAGTAAGCATATTGGCAATCTGGTGTGACCAACGTCTCCGCATCATTAATGTGCATGTTCTATTAAACTTTCAGATTTTTCTCTCTTAAAGGGCGCGAATTATGTGCGATTAAGTGAATTTTCAGGGTTCTCGAAATGTGACAATGACGTCATAACTTGTCGAGGTGTGAGAAATCTTGAGTGGTAACCTC
This sequence comes from Hexactinellida sp. DTS-2022, assembly GCA_028753945.1. NCBI lineage: Eukaryota > Metazoa > Porifera > Hexactinellida > Hexactinellida sp. DTS-2022. The sequence goes on along the minus strand of JAPNXP010000013.1, from coordinate 2,105,456 downwards.
TACTTGTTGGCGAGTGCCAAAAGTTAACATTATTTGCCAAAAATAATATTTGGAAACCGTCCAGTTTCTTCAATCAATTCGGAACATACAAACAAATATATATTCATACCCAGCCTTTGTGTTTTAATAGTATTGATAATTAATATATTCAAGCTTCTAGCAACATAATATCATTTGTAGATGCTTCTACATGAATGTTGACATGAAATGATATGTTAGCTCAAATATAATACCAGGGCCGGCGCCACCGGGGGTGTCCTGGGTGTCTGGACACCCATTGCCTCAAGGAAATGAAGCGGTGCTTGTACAGTGACACCCACTAGACTATACAGTGGACACCCACTACTGCCACACCCACATAATACGTGGCGCCGGCAATGAATATGTAACATGATTTTGAATTTAAATATTTATGGAGGTGTTAAACTCATTAACAATTTAAAAGAATTAATATATAGTATCTGAACATTTTGTAACGATTAGAATATATAAATTCTGATTTCAGATTAGAATACCAAATCGTGGAATTCCTCTTTGTGCATAATTTATAATCACTGCGATTATTTTTCCACTGAGAAACAGCCACATTACTTTTGTCCCATTTATGCCACTTCATGATTATTGGATAAATATTACTTAAAATCAGAAGTTTTGAAATTTAAATGTATAGCAAAATATTTAAACTAATTTTAGAGAAACCGTTCATAAGCTACAAAAACTATACAATAGTGTTTGAAATAAAATTCCTATTGTTCAAATACTTTTGGTGGCTTAGTGTATAACTATGCATAAGAGTTATAATGGACCATCACTAGCGGATCCATAAATGTTGAAAAGGGGGGCCAAGAAATAATGCGAGCGTTCAAGCAAATATAAGGGGGTCTTGGGAATAACCCCCCATAATTTGAATTCTCAAGCAAGGTATATACTAGTGCAGTTTTGATGCTTTCCAAATTGTGAATATTATCGTTAATTATTAATATATTCTCTACTAATAATATAATATATAGAATGAATAACTACGTACTACCTTCATGAACAATTATGTGTTTATTTACAAATGCATACAAATAATTCGATATAAGTACAATTTCATTGGATTTGTGAGAGTGGTGGCGTGTACTTGAGTAGCTGACTTAAATTCATTATGAAAATACTGTTCCTTCAGGAATTTCAGGATTTCCACAAGAAATTAAATGTCGACAACCGAAGAACCACTGCCTACCACCTGCAGAGTAACGGACTTGTCGAAGCTCACAATAAAATTTTGAAAACGTAAGTTCTGTAATTAACTAATAATTCTAAAAAATTAAATAACCAACAAATTATTTACTTTATTGAATGATGAAATTATATTCTCAATTCAATACTAAAACAAAATACAAAATTACAGCTGTGCCGACGCATTTCCCTTTGGAGGCACTATATTTTGTGGTGGCTACCGGTTTGGTAATTGATGGTGCTTCCAAGAAAAATGCTGTCAGCACAGCTGCAATTTTGGATTTTTTCGCCATGTCGTTATCACTATGAAGGAGTTAACGGTGTCCGGACAGGGCTAATTACAGAAATTCTTTTATTCCACCGGAATTTTTTTTTTAAATAAATATACACTCAATGACATAAATATTTGTCCTCCAATCTTAATTTTGATTTTGTCATTCATAAGTGTCACAATATGACGTTGCAACACCTCCATATATGGTAAAGATTACAAATTTTGCCGATATCATTGAAATTTTACAGTAGAGTATGAGTAATAGTAGACATTATCTTGTTTTTTCTAGAAGTAATATATTGGGGGGGAATACTAAGACACTTTCAGAATCAAAATGAAATGTTAGTAAGTGACTATATTGAGAAATTAGAACAAATAAACACTTAATTTTCAAATGCTTGTTTCAAAGAAAAATAAAATTGATTTAGAAAGCTTAGTTTTGATGAAATGGATTGAGTTATCTTTACAAACTCAACTGCATTGTCAATAACATAACTATATCGAAAAAAAATAGGAAGTAGAATGAGTAATTTATGATTTGGGATTGAATATAGGAACAGAATGTGTGAAATTTCCCAATAAATTGAAGAAATGTGGACTTTGAATCGAAAACTGTAAAAAAATCGAGGAGAAAAAATTAAATTCATTGTTATCGCTAGTTCGATAGGTTTCTAAGAAACTCAATTTCTTATACAACAACTAGTTAGAAGTTGGGAAGTGCTTCTACAAAAGATTATAGGCTATTAGACTATGTTACGGTCAATTAGAAGCCATTTTTAGAAATTCTATTTATAATTTCCTACATTTTGAAATTTGAATTTTTAAAAGTGCAGTTATTCTTAGAAATGCCTTCGAAGATACTTGTTATGAATCACAAGTAGTTATGAAGAAGCAATACAAATTTACCATTGTAATTTGTCTGAATCCCTATCCGGACACCGTTAAATTATTTCAGAAAGGTGTTTAAGAAGGCAACGACCTTTAGAGTGGTGGAAGTTTCGTTTTAGCTCACTTCATTTCAGAGATATTCAAGTTTCAGTAGAATGCAATAGGTGATGAGTCAGCATTTTTATGTGCGTTTTTAGAGTTCACCCAACACCAACCAACCCATTCGAAATATATTATTCACAAAATTGTAAAAACACATTTTATTGCTGATGTCATCATCACCCAGGGTGTCAACACCCATTTTTAGAGGTGTTATGTGGCATAAGGATCAATTGATCAATTTGAAGTTTGTTTCTATCTTGTATCATCTCTGAGAATAATTGTATTTAGTAAATTAGTCTAAATAATAATTATCATAATTAATAATTTTTAACACCAATTTCAATGTCAGGTAACATAAATTTAGTGAGTTCAATTATTTGTTATAAATAGTAATTTAGATTAAATTGGCTACCAAATTTCAATTCCGTACACTAGATGACCCCTAATAAACAAATTGGAAGCTTCTATATAAGTCAAATACAGGGGAGAGCTTCATTTGTCCGAATTTTGTAGCATGCATTTGTCCGAATTTTGAAGTATGCATTGTCCGAATTTGTAGTATGCATTTGTCCGAATTTTGAAGTATGCATTTGTCCGAATTTGTAATATGCATTTGTCCGAATTTTGAAGTATGCATTTGTCCGAATTTTGAAGTATGCAGTTGTCCGAATTTTGAAGTATGCATTTGCCAGAATTCTGTCGTATGCATTTGCCCGATACCTCTCATGCATGAATCTGTTATGACATTATCTGGGTTATTCTATAATCCGGGAAGCCAGTTTCCCGCTTAATGTCATACTTCTCGTGCAAATGTGACATTATCCGGATCACTTATTCTATAATCTGGGAAGTCAATGGTATATGTAAAATCGACATACATGTAGACACAACAATTAGCCTTCAAACTGGAATCATGTCTAAATATTCGATATTATCTGAGAAGGAAACCAAATTTGACCAAATTTTTATGACAAAATCCGGGATATCGCATTACGTGTTATGACATTAACCGAGTTTTTTTAGTATAAGAAGTGTAGAAAATGTTTTGGAATTGAATTTTTTTAATAATAAAAGAGTACGTACACGTAATTCTTTTAAGCGGTATGATATTAAGCGGATCTACTGCATCTATAAATACTTTTATTTTTTTCGCGGAGCGACCTAGCAAGCGAAGCGAGCTAGTATAGTGTAAACTGTAATAATTATCCGGAAATGTCAGCAGATTTATAAGTGATTAGTTTTTCTGATTTAACAATATGAAGGAGATTTAATGCAAAAATAAATTACAGCTACAGAAAGATAAATTAAATAAGCTGCTAGAAAAATAAGTGGACACATTATTGATTAAGATTGTGAAATATGGCTAATCCGAAGAGTAGACAAAAATAGGATCATCAGTTAATCGCGGTATATTATGAATCTGTCTTGGATATCGGTTTACAAACCGGATAAGATTGATTTGATTCCATAAGAAGTTCGTCACAACGAAGGCACACTTTTTGCATGTGAACATGGTCGATAACAAATTGTATTTTCTCGCGGTTGTTAGCAAACACAACAAGTATCCTGTATTGGTGAAATATTTTCATCTGAGTCTGCGGAATCTGATTCTACACCATCATAATCCACAGTTAGAATTGACATTGGTTTTAGAGCAGATTGTAAAACTTAATATATTCGATTGACGTATATATCCCGTTAACAAGATTTCGTCTGCAGGATTCCCTTAGGTCTTATTTAAAATTCTGGATTCGCTTTTAACTTCTGGAATATATATATATATTAGGATGATTGCGTATAGTAGGATGATTGCATTTGAAAGTGATAACGTGTTAGCTTAGCATGGTAATTTTCTGCACCATTATTAGTCGTTACTTTACTTGTGAAAATTGACAACTGCGGGGTCCAATTCTCGTTAACCATTGTTTTTGATTGTATCGTTTAAATTTTTTGATCATAAAATTTTCTGTTTGAGTAAACGATTCTAATGTAGAAGTGAGGAAGTGAAAAGTGGCTTCAATATGTTCTAAAGGTATTAAGGGTAAATTCATTATTGATTTTATGTACCTTTTGAAGGTAGAACCAGAATGAAACAGAGTAACTAGTCCCAATTTTGTGATCTTTCTCCACACGGCTTGGTTATGATGAAACAAACATCCTTATGATGTGATACTTGGATATGCTGACTTGATTGCTTTTCTTGGGCTTCTTCCCAGTCACCCATTGCATAAGATGGGTTCATTTGGGGTACGAGTTCTTTTATATTTTCTAAAGTAGCTATGTAGTTCTCTTCGCTTTTACTTATCAACAAGCAGTGAATTCCAGGCAAAATATGCCTTCCAAAATTCAACAAATACTGTCCAAAGCTGATAGAATTGTTTCGGACACTTTTTGAATGTTCCATCAAAATAAAGATTTTTGCGTTCATTAAATTATCTTTTACTAGCGCGCTTCGCTTGCTAGGTCGCTTCGCGGCAGAACACAACCACACACCAACCGCTTCGCGGTTGGTGTGTGGTTTTATATACTCCTAATATCGATTATAAAGCGTAAATAGGCCTAAAATAGTAGAATTTAACAATGTGGAATTTAGTGATTACGTCATCATGCGATCATGAGTAAGCATATTGATGATCTGGTGTGACCAACGTGTCCGCATCATTAATGTACATGTTCTATTAAATTTTCAGATTTTTCTCTCTTAAAGGGCGCGAATTAACTGCGATTAAGTGAATTTCCAGGGTTCTCGAAATGTGACAATGACGTCATAACTTGTCGAGGTGTGAGAAATTTTGAGTGGAAACCTCAACTTGTTGGCGGTTGCCAAAAGTTACCCCTATATGCCAAAAATTACATTTGGATACCCTCCACTTTCTTCAATCAACTCGTACATACAAACAAATATATACACATATACACCCAGGCTTGTGTTTTAATAGTATAGATATTTTCAGAAAAAAATTATGAAACATTACTCTCTTACCACAACAGTCTTTTTGAAGAATTTATTGAATTTTGCACACTCATTAATAATTGTAGTAAACTCAAGGGCACACGTGTGAATTTAGTGGGAGTTCAAGACGTCCACGGTACATTATTGATTTGCAATTTTTAAAAGATATCTCATCAGCTGACTCCTCGAGTCTAGTTGTATCGTTAATTAAATAAATCCCTTAAGCCAGTAGAGGAACTTTTTGCGGTAATTTTACATTTTGCTCTGCATACTACAAAATTCGGACAAATGCATACTACAAAATTCGGACAAATGCATGCGTCCCAAATACAGACTGAATTTATTATAATTAATTACGTCAGTATATTAACAGTGCAAGAGTATTCTTGCAGAAGAAAATATACTCACATAATCTGTCGTTGTTATGGAATGTAAAATCTTAATTGTCAATTAGAAAATAGAAGCCTACTCGATCTCACAAGTTGAATCAATATAATAATCACGAGTCGAAACAATTGAATTAGATATAACACTTTCAATTAAACAGAAGTGTTAGTAAACAAATGAAATTTGCAACTCAATAGTGGCACAAACGAAGCGCAATTTGAAAATTCGTGCATTGTGAAAAGGTGTAGAATTTAATTCTCTATCGAATGCATATAAATTGAATATTCGGGTACTATTTATTGTTCCTGTTTTAATATTAAACAGGTGCAAAAATGTAATCAAAATCGTGACCCCAGGTGCACATCTGTAGCCCATGAGACACATATCCTGAAAATTTGGGCTCATAGTTAATTAAACTCTGTCTGTGGAGAGGATACGGAAGGAAAATATACCAAAGCACTAAGATTAGAACTGGGCCACTATACTATAGTATAGTCGGCACATAATGATAATAATCAGGGAATTAAAGGTTCACAAACAAACTTATTGAACTGGAAGAACTGAATCAACTGAACGAACGCTGGTGGTTTTGAAGTTAATGTGAACGTAAACAAACTGAACATGCGTCAATTTGAGATGGGTTTATTCAGTCCATTCGTGAACCTTACATTATCTTGGTAATAATATTTATTCTTCAAAACTAGCCTTAAGTTAATTTTATTAAAATAGCTTAAATTTCCAATATTATTCCAAATGCTTAAAATTCAATGCTTACAATAATTATTAAGCCTTGAATTTTGATTTGTCCGTTGTTTTAGAAAAATTAAATATATGATGTGCAATGGGGACAAAGAAAGGGTAGATAAATTGCAGCCAGCAGTACTAGCATATAGCAGCCAATATTCAGACTAAACGATCCACAGGCTACACACCATTTATCTCATGTTTGGTAGAGATTTCGATTCCTCTAATAAACTCAATCTTATCACCTCTCCAAATAACCCCGGCTTCAAATCACCAACAATTATTGAAACATAAACATAATTACCCCAAGTTCCCAACCGAATATTACTCCAATGGACATTGATAAAATTACAGATTCTTACGAACTCCCAAATAACGATAACGAATGGGTAGAAAACTAGAAACAATAGCTGCAACTCGTAAGACGGATAAGAAAAATGCCAGACAAAACATCAAATAAGGGCAAAAAGTCCAAAAGAAAAACTACTAGCGCAAAATCAAACGCAATAGGTGTGTTGATACGTCAATTTACTATATTTCACTTTGCTATTGTAATTCTAATAAAAATATTTTTAGAATTCCTTTCATATTTCAAATGTATTGTGTTATTGTTGTTTTCCGAGATAACATCTTACGAAACATGATGAGTCGGTGATAATAACATGTGATATCTAAATATAGTAACCTTAGGTATTTGAATGTGTTATTGTTATTGGGAAAGTTCTGGTTCAATTAAGCAACTTCCGAACTTGTTATTGTGCATTTCATTGAGTGTACTGCTTTAGGTCAGAATTTGAAGAAGATCAGGTTATTGTACACAATATCAAGAAAGCAAAGAGGCTCCCAGGAACAAAACGAGCAAATAAATACTTAGGCCCTTATTCAGTAGAGAAAGTAACACCAAGCCACCTCTTAGTATGAAAAGGTCCAACAGCAAAAAAGTAACAAAATTACAACTCCATCTCTCTCGAAAATATTTCTATCGCAAACAACCGGTAAGTTAACTTTAGTTGATTGTTTACCCTCTTACTAATGACTCATTCCTATTACATTTTAGGTTACACCAACGAAGAAACAAACACCCGACATCATATCAACCTGATTTTCTATTTCGCATGCAATTGGTAGGTATTTTCGATTGTTTACTGCTATATTAAAAATGCGTTATTAACATGCACGGTTATGAATCAGACTAAGACTAAAATTCAGGATTGTAAATACCGTATTTCCCCGAATAAGCGCCGGGTCAATAAAAATGACATTGGTATGATAAAATTTATACACATTAGTATATCACTGTAATGTAATTCCATTGATTTTGGCAGCTTCGGTAGGTATACTGTTGGTGGAAACCATTAGAACCGACCTAGATAATATATTCTGGATTTTTCACAAAGATTTCAAGTCAATTTTGGCCCACGAAAACAATAAGCGCCGGGCGCTTATTCGGGGAAATACGGTATATCATTTATTTTTTTCAAATCATTTCCAATCAAATAATTTCAAATTATTTGGGATTTCAATCAATTCAAATCAAATAATTAGCCACTCAAAAATATTTTAAATCAAATCAAATATTTGAAATATTTGATTTAATTGACAACACTGGTCATGATATTTTTGTATACTATTCGAACTAGTTCAATCCTAAAATTTTTCAACAAACTTTATTTGAATTCATTTAGAACCTTTGAGGAGACCCTGACTTTAGGAGCAACTGAAGAAATCTCTTAACAACGAGGAACAGAAGAAAGTATTGATGCTATACTAACCACCATAAAATCTCAAGTATTAACAGCCCTTAACAACCGTACCTATCTAACCCCACTACATAAAACGCTCGCGCTCGCTAACCTCACTAAAATCACTATACGATTACCATCCATCGACTGAACTTGATTTTACGACCAAAGAATCGATCGCCATCGCTACCGCTAATTGGTACAACTAATATCGCAATAGCCATCCCTGTAACGATCCAATACAAATCAGAAAAGACTATGATTATCCGCTCGAGTTCTGTTACCTGTTGTGATTCAGTTAGTAAGTTATCACTTAAGCATCAAGTAGAAGAGATAATTACCTTCGAGACCAATCCATCACCATCTAACCATCTGAATACCATCAACAGATCGCATCACTACCAATAACATATCCTATGTGGTGGGGGAGCACAACTACATCATGCAATCCAATACCTGCTCAGTGGACAACATCCTAGCCATCATAAGTTCTAAGAAAGCAAACATACTCGAAGCACTGAACTTAATCGGAACCTCACCAACTGACACCAAATTCTACCATCTGTTCAAACTGGCTGCTAGTAATAAATTCGAAGAACTGCGAGATTATATTGCCAAACAACTCGGGCTGGAAATTCAATATGATTCAACTGATTTGATGCAATCATACAATTATTTTGGATCAGAAGGCAGCATCATACAATTCCTAAGAGCAGAACATCTATGCAACGACAGATAGGCAACGCAATCCCTATCATGGTGAGCCCAGATAATGGAAACGCGACCTGCAGGCTGCAACGGCATGTCCCCAGTGGCGACTGGCAGCGTAACACTTCCAACACTCAACCATCCCAAGTGTATTGCGTGAAAGGCAACGCAACTGACGTGTCCGGACCGGGACGAAACACAAAATTGGAACCATAAGTAAGTGAGTTTCTAGACTTATTCATTTACTATAACATTAAAGTATATTCTAGAACTATCTAGTATAACGGCCACTTAGAATAGGTCCCCACATGACTTCCCATATTATTATAATCCTGTATATAGCTGTCATCTGTCATAATGACCATTTTTGAACAGTCACTAGGGTAGCCGTTATTAACAGGTTCTAATGATTAGTATAACAGTGCGGTCTGTTAATATATTAGTGCGGTCTGTTAATAATATAGCAGTACTTTCCTATAATACAGTAGAACTCGGTTAGTACGTACCCCTCGGAGAAGAGAATTTAGTACGTAGTATTATCGGAGTGTACGTACGAACCGATTTGACACTACATAGAGATACATATTACTTGACAAACTTTGTTAATACAAGTTAGTACGTATTAAGCCGAAGTACGTACTAAACCAGGTACGAACTAACCGAGTTCTACTGTATATCTATACTATTAAAACACAAGCCTGGGTGGGTAGGTGGGTATATATATATATTTGTTTGTATGTTCCGAGTTGATTGAAGAAAGTGGACGGTTTCCAAATGTGATTTTTGGCATATAGGGGTAACCTTTGGCACCCGCCAACAAGTTGAGGTTCCCACTCAACATTTCTCACACCTCGAAAAGTTATGACGTCATTGTCACATTTCGAGAACCCTGAAAAGTCACTTAATCGCACATAATTCGCGCCCTTTAAGAGAGAAAAATCTGAAAGTTTAATAGAACATGCACATTAATGATGCGGACACGTTGGTCACACCAGATCACCAGTATGCTAACTAATTATCGCATGATGACGTAATCATTAAAATTTCATATTGTTAAATTTGACTATTTAGGCCTATTTACGCTCTATAATCTATATTAGGAGTATATAAACCACACATCAACCGCGAAGCGGTTGGTGTGTGGTTGTGTTCTGCGGCGAAGCGACCTAGCAAGCGAAGCGCGCTAGTAAATTATAAATGGAGAGGATACGAGTGTAATCTTAGCGGTGATCGCAGATCTCACGTTTATGCTAATAACGCAAAAGGTTTGCACTGTACGTGAAAAATTTTCACATCAGCGGAAAGATGAAAGTTGTGACAACCCATGTATCTTCCCAAAATACCAAAATTCCTTAAGATGACTTAGCAACTTTCGCTCAAATTTAGACCTCGGTTTTTCCGTAACAACTCAAAAATTATTCATTATAATCAAATTTTCCTCTTAATCACATGTCTATCTTACCTATGACAACCTGTCATGTAACTTTCAGAACAAAATATTCATTTTTGAAAAAAACAGTATTAACATAAATTTCACTAAAATCGGCTTACAATGATGATTTGCATAGCTATTCAATATCCATAATGTAGAATACTATGTTATCAACTTCTAATAATACTATTGATAATAATTTATTTTATTTGCGTCACAGTGTTCACAGAAATTAAAGTTTTTGGTACCTCTGAAGAATAATTAATGACTGCACTTCCTAATTATATCAGGATTAGTGATTACTTTCTGTAAACACGATCTCAATACCTTACATAATACAAACAACTTCAAATATAGTATTTGGAATGCAATATTCTTCATTTTTTTGAGAATAGAATCAGACAAAAACAACTACAACAATGTTAGGAAATTTAAGCAACTCCAGGTTTTTTTCATTTCCATAATCTGCGTAACTTCTATCTGAATGATCTTACTTGTGCCGATGTTTCTTCTCTCCAAATATACGTATTTGCCTTTTAAAGAGGGTGAATCTCATATAAATGTAAAGCAACATATTATCTCAGAATATGATTTACCAACGAGTGCATGATAATATTAAAATAGTGACAAATATTAGTAATGCTTATATGAGATAAGAAAGATCGAGATAACCAAAGTTATTCTAAAAAATTACTTAGTAGAACATGGAAATAAAGAGAGAACTAGTTTATTGGTTTAGGATTTAACACATTAATGATAATATGCATGAATTCCTTTCACTGATACGATATTAAAAGGGCGCCATTAAATATAACAGGATAGTACATACATCTACATATTGTGGTAAACTATTGCTAGTCTTCTAAAACTCTTCCTTGTTTAATTAAAAAATTAAATAACATTTATTTTCGAATTTAACAGAAATAATAGGTTCATAATGATTCCCAATATTTCGTATATATATCCCATTTGGGATTGGCGCCTTCAATAACTCTTCAAAAGTTGATCCATTCCCTGAAAATCCAATCCAACGTGTTCCCAACCAGGCTTTCATCCAGGAAAAATCTTCGACGCGCCTAGATTAAGTTTGAGCTCGCTCACACGCGCCTAAAATACTCAATTTCAATTACGTCTATGGGAGCATCTCTCGATTTTCGAGCGCCTAGAAAAATTTCCTTACAAAATTACGCGCCTGTAGACGCGTCGCGTACGCCTAGATGAAACCGTGTTCCCAACGGACCCAAGAATACCCAGATATCTATATTAAATAACAAAGCAGTTGCAAAGAGTTCAATATATGTAGCCCATTTACCACTCTTCCTCATTCCTGTTTTGTTAACCCAATCTTGTACATTTCGATAATTACCCTGCGTATAAACAGATTTTGTAAGTAAATATTTATTGCAACTCATACTTAGGTCACCTAGCATATTATTAATTATTAGCTCGCTAAACTCTGCATGGAAATCTGGACTGCCAGTGATGAGGTAAGAAATTGTCGAGAAATAGCAATTTCCATCCTCAATTATATATTGAGTCAAGTTTGGCGAATAACTAAATAAACTTTCTTCATTATCTAGAGAATCATCATAGGAGTACGGTAACTCCTCGCGAAAGTGAAACTTCCACTTTTTACACATAGAAATCTGACAGTCTGTATGTGGGGGAAGAAAGTTTGGTAGTACATATCGTATTAGCCCCGTCTCAACTATTTCCTCATCTGTAATAATAGAGGCCACTCGCATTACCTTTGATGCAGTTTGCGTACGTAAACTACTTAACTATTCACATTTTCGTGGGACAAATAAACACTTAATTTTACATATTTTGTTTTTATTCTCAACTTTTTTCTTCAAAATTTTTGAAATTCATATGATTTAGGTTGTAAAGAGACTGTACATTATGATCAACGAGTATGTGTGATTTTGATCAATCGATGGATGTTGGATTTTGATCAACGCGAATGTAGGATTTTCATCAACACAATTGTGTAGGATTTTGATCAACACAATTGTGTAGGATTTTGATCAACACAATTGTGTAGGATTTTGACCAATCAAATGGATATAGGATTTTGATCAACGCGACTGTAGGATTTTGATCAACACAAATGTGTAAGATTTTGATCAATCAATGGATGTAGGATTTTGATCATTCCCTAGATGTGCAACCAATTCTATGAACAATACTTGTTTCTATTGACATCATTATTGTTTACCTTTTCACATATACCATATAAACTTATTAGTAATACTAAATATGCACAACCTTTCGTGGCATTTGACAATATTTCCGAAATATACTATCCAGGTATATATATTTACACAACTTCAACTTGAGTAAACAACGATCTAAGTCACTTCTAATCTAGTTTTGATGGCATATTCAGAAATTGAGTCAAATAAACTAAATCATTTTAACAGTCAGCATGATAATTTCATTTACTCTAAAGTAAGATGCAATGGAAAATTGAAATATCTCAGATGTACTCTCTTTAGAAATCTTAAGTGCAAAGGGTTTGGTAAGATAGACAAAATGACGAACAAATTTATCAAGACACAAGAACATAACCATGAAACACATGTTTATAACTCAAACCAAATAACCTCAGAAATAAACCAAAGAGGGCCGCTGAGACTTCAAGTGATAGATTGCGCGACGTTTTCGATAAGACATGTCGTCATGAAGCAGAAGCTGCATCAATAACGTATCGAAATGCAAGATCCATAATGTATAAACGGCGTAAGCTCCAACTTCCTGGAATGCCAAAGACTGCAGAAGAGTTTTGCGAATTTCTAATTGACAGTAGGTATTCAAATATTCATAGGGGAACCGTGAACTTATGAGGTAGTATTGGAGTAATTTTTATGTCGCAAAAAATGATGTCAATTGAGTCTTGTAAAGAAATTTCATTCGATGGTACATTTTACACTGTTCCCAAAATCTTCTACCAGCTATTTACAATTTTTTCCATTCACCACGGACATGCAATTCCGATGATTCACATATTAATTACTAATAAATCAGAAGAGCTTTACTCTGCTTGCGTTAGAAAGATCCTTGAAAATTTTCCAAATTTTAAACCAAATATCGCGATGAGTGATTTTGAAGATGCACCAAGAAATGCATTTCGAAATTATTTTCCCGGAATCGAAATTACTGGCTGTTTGTTTCATTACACTCAAGTAATTTGGGATCGACTAAGAAAATTTGAGTTATCTAGCCTCTATCGGACCAATCAAGAGTCAATACATGGTTTCGTTGCATATTAGCACTACGATTATTGCCACAAGAAGAAATACCGTCTATGTTTAAAGTCCTTGAAGAACAAATTTAGAGATAAGCCATACAGAAAAGTTGATTTTTTAAAAAAATATGTGAAGAAGCAATGGGTTGTGAAAGAGAAGAGTTTGTCGGTTTACGCAACTATTAATACAACAAACAATGGCGCCGAAACATACCACAAAACCTTGAAATCCAGAATAAAGACACATCGCCCTAACATCTGGACCTTTCTTGAATGTTTAGAAGAAATTTTATGCGACTTCGACCTGTAATATGAAAGATTGGAGCAAGGATTGGAAATTTCTTGTCCCAGTAAGAAGCTGCACAAAGAACACACAATAAAACGAAATATATTTAAGGAGAAATTAGCCCATTGTACTTACTCTCCAATGGAGTATCTTAGAATTGTAAGCACAACGATGGGTAAGCCAACTTACCAAAGTCCTGACGAAAATATAATTGATGAAGAATATTCGGATGATAATTCATCTACTCAAGGTGAATCTGAACATGTCCAACTGTGCGTTGTATGTTTGCAAACAAGACACGAAACTCATGTGTTAGTACCATGTGGTCATGGAAATTTGTGTGATTTTTGTGCAAGAGAATTAACATCTCGTTGTGATAGATGCCCAACTTGTAGAAGTGAAATAGTTCAAGCAGTTCGGCTGTTCCTGTGATTTGGCTTAGATCGTACTACCATACCCATTCACGTATCATTTCTCATAATTTCTTATGTGACCTTTTGTTTCTGTTTTCTGGGATTTCAAATAGTATTCAAGATAATAATAATTGTCATTAAATAAATTTTATGTTGTGTTATGCTACATTCAAATATACGTTGATCAAAATCCTACATGTGTTTTTGTTGATCAAAATCCTACTTTTTCGTTGATCAAAATGTACAGTCACGTTGTAAATAACGCACATACACTTTATTTTTTCGTGACCATTCTTCAACACTTTCCTCTTCCAAACTATTTCTTACTCTTTTATGACCTTTAGATACCTTATTCGCTCGCGGGTGAAAGGCAAATTGAAACGCTGACAACCTACTTACTATACCAGGATATAGCAATTGTATCAAATCTCCAGGTTTCAAATTAGTTTTGGATTCCAAAATATTTAACTTAACAATCCGCATCCAATTCTCCACAATAGCGTTGCTAAAGATGCTAGTCTTGTTCTTTTCCGCTACACTAATAGGTCCTAAGATTATTCCACTCCACAAAGGTAATATAGGTAGGTAGAATGTTAACAAGTATTCTATAAGCTCAGGATTATAACAAGGATTTATATCTGCATTTTTTCCAGGATTATTGTTGATCCAAGATTTGCAATTTTTTGCAATATTTACAAAATGTTTGCCGAAAGGGGATTTTTCTCTGTATGTTTTACTATTCTTGGTATCACTAGCAATATTATTATCATCCATATGTTCTTCCACCAAATATTCATTATTCTCTAAAGAGTTTACGGATTAATTACTAATGTATGTTTCTAGCAAATGAGTATGTGTCTTTACTATTGCACTTAAAAAACTACTCATAAATACAATGCATAAAGATTGGAATAAATTATTGATACTTGTTATTTCAACAGCGCGTACAATAAATCCGATACAATCTAAAAACAGTTTTCTCACATCTTTTTGTAGTTTAAATTTTTATCTATATGAAATCCTATGCTGTGTATTAAATGAGCCGAACATAAGTGAAGGATTACTTTAAAGTCCGTCTCATTAACTGCAGAATTTACATTTACCATATTCCAACACTTATGGAGATAAATATCTATATTACACTTGAGAAAAATACTACAAGAACTGTGAATCAAAACCCAGCTGAAATCTATTTCAACTTGTGAAATGTTTAGATCGCCCAGTATTTTCTTTGCATCAAGGGACCATTTGTGCAAAAAATAACTTATTTCAGCACTGGTGTGTCCTGAACTAATCATTTCTGATAGTGTAATTGGACTAGTGGAGTAAGTAGGATGTCTTACAGTAAGAGCGTAATAGAATACTTTCCATAGTGAGGGTTCTATTTTCCTAACAATTGATCCTGTGGCATCTAAGTGAAGAACAATTCTTGTATCTTTAAACAATTTCAATATTTTGATTTGATCTTCAGTGTACATATGTACAATAAAAGGATTATGACTTAATGACTGTATGTAACCCTAACATGAAGACCACTAACACTATTTCTATAATACTGTTGTAAGCTAATTAACTCAGTCCAGTTATCATAAGAATACCTTTGTAATCTAGACAAATCAAATTTAGCTTTTCGCAGAACTGCAGAATTTCTAACCTTATTTAGGTAACCATAATTAAGTGCTGAGTTTGTGTTCTCTACAGAATCAAATTGATCATAGAAATAAGCATTTACAGATGTAACTGCTACCCCTCTAGATACTTCTAGTGTGAGAAATTTCGTGAGTGCACAGTTGTATTATTGAAATGCTGTTCATATAAGGTTCCATAAGCTACATACTCCACAAAAATATTATCACTAATTTTACACTCGAAAGCCTCTTTCTTCATTGCAAATGTAAATTCAAAACAATCTTTTTAAAAAACAGCTATTTTGTTTTCAACTACTAAGTTTATTAACCTTTTTGTATTGAAAAGAAAAAACACATACAAAATTTCCCTCCATTTTTGAAATAAATAAATTCGTCCAATCTTTAGAAAATACTAGAGTCTCCATGAATTAATGTAATACTTTTCCATTCCATTCCACTTAGCAAAAAATCACCTCAGATTTCCTCACTAAACACGGATTGTTCAACTATGACTTCATTACCCAGAGTACTGTCATCTACTGATGGCACTAGCAATTTGGACTCAGGGATATTGGAGGTAATATCAATTTCAGGTTGCGGGTCATCTGTAGATGACAATATCGGGACTTGTTGATCTGAAGAAGAGGTATGATGCAATTTAGGGACAAAGATTAATGAAATGAGCTTAAAGTATCTGAACTTTCTCGACAGGATAGAATAAAGCTAGTGAATAAATCTAGTTGTTGGACTGTGATAGCTATATATGAATTCCCGAATAGCTCTAATATCCTACAACTAATGTTTTCAACTAAAATCCATGCTTCCACAAAGTTACAATTTCGCCTGATTAGTCGAATACATTGCATTGAATCCATTAGACAGCAACTAAACCTTTTCGACTGGTCGTGGAGATTGTCATCCACTATAATGAACTCACCACTAACAAGTGGACACTCTAAGCTGAAAGATTTCATTGCATCTAACCATAGACTATTATTACAGTTTATGAATGACCAAAAATTGCTATCAGTCCCTATTTGGGGAGGAGAAGAAGCTATCTTAGACATCAGATCGTAAAGCTGGCAGTCATCGCATCCAGATGCCAATAAACCTAGCAAACTGTTATTCGTTACGTCTCGCTGTAAACTAGGAAAACTGAAATCAACTCCTTCAAACTCATCTTACTGAGCTCTACAGTGTCAGGATATGAGCTAGCAGATATTAACTGAGTACTGATATGCTCTACTGCCAATTGGGATACATCAATGGGAATGATAGACTTACGCGTACTGATCATTTGCTTTACGAGATGCTGAAAGTTTCCTCTATTCAATCTCCATTTGGAGCTGAGAGAATCGCGCTTAGTAGCCTTGTTTTTTCCAAAAAGAATAATTGACAATTTTCCCCAGACAGATTTTGGCTTATGTTTGTCTCCTTTGTTCAAAGCATCTCTGAAGGTAGCGAAGCTTTCATTGCCGAGTTTCTGGAGAGCTTCGACGAATTGCTCTATTGAAGTCATTACTAGATGAAATAATAATAATTATTTTAATCAATACATATCTACTACTACATAGAACCTCGTTAGTACGAACACGGTTAATTAATATGAATTTCCGGATAAGAAGAATAGTTCCACAAAATCAGGTCCCTACAATGGCGATTGAATGGGTATTACTCCGGTTAATACGAAATCCGGATAAAGCGAACAAATTTTTCTCGTCCGTTGGTATCGACTGTATATAGTAATATTATATAATTATGTTAGTATTCTAGGCCGGCGGTATTTCCTTCCGCCGGCCTTGGGCATCCAAACCTTGAGGGCCACGTTATTGTAAATTAAATTTTAGATCTGATCCTCCAAAATGTAGTAGTAAAATATCGGTCTGGCCATGGCCTGCCCTGGTATTATAAATAAATAAAAAGTAGCTAAGGGAAATAAACTAAAAGAACTAACTTGAATTGGAAGAATCGACTTGGAGGAATAAAGAAGAGAGCAGAAAATGAAATGAGGAGAAAATGGAGATGAGAAATATGCTGTAAAGTCAAAAAGATGTTTGAAAAAAAAGTGAAAATGTCTGTTTGAAAAAAATGAAAATAAATTTGAAGAAAATCAAGTAGAAGAAGGCAGTCTATCATTTATAGTGAGAAATCATTGAATTATAAACAAAGAACATAATAAATTATTATCAATAGTATTACGTATTAGAGTTGACATTGACAACATATTCTACATTATGGATATTGGATAGGTATGCAAATCATCATTGTAAGCCGATTTTAGTGAAATTTATGTTATTAATATTTTTTCAAAAATGAATATTTTGTTTTGAAATTTACATGACAGGTTGTCATAGGTGAGATAGATATGTAATTAAAAAGAAAATTTGATATAATAAATAATTTTACGGAAAACCCGAGGTCTAAATTTGAGCGAAAATTGCTAAGTCATCTTAAGGAATTTTGGGATTATATATGGGTTGTCACAACTATCATCTTTCCGCTGATGTGAAATTTTTTCACTTACAGCTCAAACTTTTTGCGTTATTAGCACAAACGTGAGGTCTGCGAATCCGCCGCTAAGATAACACTCGTGGAGAGGATTGGATTGTGGCTGTAGGGGAGGAGGCCACACATTAACTGTTTTCTTTCTAGATTATATGTCTTTCACATGGAGTTATTGGTAAATAGTGTAGAACAGTGGTTCTCAAACTGGTACGCGTGCCACTGGTGGTACGCAAGCTCATTATAGTGGTTTGCGGAGCTATAGGCGGAGAGAGGAGGAGGTAGGGGAAGGGGAGGCACTTGCTACTCCCCTAATTCAGCCATTTGAATTATTATTTATCACCGTCAATACCTTAAATTTCTCTAATGTTGCTAGAGTACACATTCTAAATAAATTGTATTTTGTTTTTGTTATGCAAATTATGCTTCCTGCAGGTAGATCAGTAGTTAACATTAACTCTGAAAAAAATACTGGGTTATACTCCCCAAACCCCATTTATGTCGCTCGCCACGCTCGCTGCTGGCATCTTTGAACGCACAGAGACTTTCTCCTAGCTACGCCCTTGAGAGTGGGTACATCATTGTACTAAAAAAATACATCAAAATTGAAATTTTATTATTAAATACAATGGAAATGTACTTTTGCTGTAAGTCGTTTTCAGGGGTGTATCTAAATATCGATCATTATGGTGGTACGCGGAGACTATAATATTTGATGAAGTGGTAAGCTCTGTGAGAAGTTTGAGAACCAGATATACCTCACAAATTGATTAATTGCTCAATTAAAGAGTTGGATGTATTATGTACGCATGAATATAGATTGTGGTTCCAGAAACCTAAGGGACAAGCTTCTACTTTTACATCCTATTCGACTGTTTAATAATTACTCCAACCGTGACCTACGTTATATAAGGCCTATGCACCAACTTTGTGAAACTGGACCATGGATTAAAGGAAGGCTATTGATAAATGGGTTATTTATCGTTATCTAAATAACTAGTAGTGATAGACCTCATAAATGTTCTATAACTATATAGGAACTGGTATCAAGTATACATAGCACCCTTCAGAATTGAGCTATGTCATCATTTGATTACGTAATCGCTAATTTTGGTGGGTATTATCGTGTTTTTATAGCCTGCTTCTAACATAGTTAGACTCGTTATAAATGTTCAAGATTTGAACATGATGATGTCCATAACTAGTTAAAAGAAATATATTGAAATTATAATTGGAATGTTGACACATTCCTCGGTTGCCATGGATATGTATTTTTCCTAAAATGAGCCATAACTCAAAAACTATCGATTTTATGTACACTAGGAATACAATAAACTTTGAGATAATAAGATAATTAGCACTTAATTCCTTAAGAGGTAATACACACATCATCTCAAAAATTATTGTAGTTAGGCATATATAATGTATTATCAATAAATAGGAAGTTACCTATTGCGGATAGATCAGCACTAGCCTAGTGTACATAAAATCGATAGTTTTTGAGTTATGGCTCATTTTAGGAAAAATACATATCCATGGCAACCGAGGAATGTGTCAACATTCCTATTATAATTTCAATATATTTCTTTTAACTAGTTATGGACATCATCATGTTCAAATCTTGAACATTTATAACGAGTCTAACTATGTTAGAAGCAGGCTATAAAAACACGATAATACCCACCAAAATTAGCGATTACGTAATCAAATGATGACATAGCTCAATTCTGAAGGGTGCTATGTATACTTGATACCAGTTCCTATATAGTTATAGAACATTTATGAGGTCTATCACTACTAGTTATTTAGATAACGATAAATAACCCATTTATCAATAGCCTTCCTTTAATCCATGGTCCAGTTTCACAAAGTTGGTGCATAGGCCTAATATAACGTAGGTCACGCTCCAACTTATATTTTCTTTATAAAGTAATGTATTTATTACTATTTTCTTTGTCAATGAATTTTGTATTATTATTTATTAATTAAACTTAATTCGAATCTGATTAACAATGCGAATAGAATCACTACTTTTGCTAAAGGTGTCCATACAAACAGTAGCGGCGCGAGGGGGGGGGGGGGGGGCGGGAACTCGCTTGTCTGTTATAGGAGTACTTAATGTTAATGCGGAAATGCTAAATGCCCTGGACTGGAAGTTCATAATTAGCTGTTTTGCTGAGATGCCCCACCGTATACTATTATAGGACAGATTATTTAACTTAGATTGTCATTAAAAATATCGATTTTGGTTGGAATGTGAATTTTGAAATGTTTACAACTATTGGGTTTGCCCCTCCAGTTCATTGGTCCGCCCCCCCAATGGGGCTGTGCTGGCGCCGCCCCTGCGTACAAAGAGAGTGGATGGATCTGAAATTAGAAATATCTTGGTAACATTGGTTCACATAACCAAGTTGGATAATTATCGACTTCACTAGTTTACTAATTATATTTATCCAAGTTAGACAAGTAAAAAATATCGCAAAATAAGCTACGTCTATAGCAATTCAATAATCATAGCTATGCAATAATGTTATTGAAAACCGAGATAGGCTCGATAATACAATCATAATTAATATAATGTAATAAATGCGGGTCAAAATCCTACGGATGACTATCGTAGGATTTTGACTCACACCATGGATTTGCTATTACAATTTTGCATTGCGGGTCAGAATCCTATGCAACAGGCCTCTAGAAAATGCCTTGAGCAGGAACTAGTATAAAACCCCCGCCCTGAGGGGCGGCTTATCCAAAGTATTTAAAGAAAACAAAGTAAATTTAGCTATGAAATTTTTGCCTGCATAAGAAAATTTTAATTTATTATGGAATGCTAAAATTCATATTGCATTTTCAATAAACAGCAGCACGAAACCACCATGATATTTTCATCCAAACGAAGCAGGTTTCTTTGTTGGGCAGGATACACAGGCCTTAATTGAATCGATCTATATTTAATATTTTCTGTACTTTTGATCAAGCATCGCCCGGATAAGTATTTCACTGTCACTCAAACAATATAGGTGCTAGAGACAAAAACTAAAGGGTTTTCATATTATCACGTAAAGTTGTTTTTTTTAGTCAAAAATTTTTGAACAGGTTAAATTTTGAACGCAATGCATTTATAACAAATACCATAGCCTACTTTACATAAGGCCTGACAGTAAACTACGAATTTGGTACCATGGATGCGGTCGAAGATGGGGAATTTTAAGTAACCACAATATTCTGCTATGATTTAATTATTTACAATATACCATAATATTTGAATATTAGTTGCATTATATGATATACAACATGAAATTTTCTTTGTTTTTACTAATTTTTCCAATCATTTTCAACATTCCCATTCCCATACTTAAACTAAATCAATATTAGTATTCAAACCGTAATTTTAATTGTATATTATCCTATTCTTCCCATACATACAACTAGACTTATCTCAACTCGCACCAACTGTAACAAGTATTTATCAGATGCCGAATACATGCTCCGCACCTGGTTGCAAGAGTAACTATAATGCCGAAGATCGCATTCCTGTATTCAAGATGCCACAGAAACCAGGTGAGCTGAGGCATGCTTGGATTCGCGCTCTTCACAGGGAAGGTATTGATGATCTAAAGACGATTTCTGTTTGCGGAAAGCATTTCAGAGTAGAAGATATTGAATACACACATAAGGTACCAAATGGAGATGGTACTTATCACTAAATCCAACGAAAAATCCAAAGTTGAAAGAAGGTACAGTGCCAGCCTATTTACCAGGGTGTCCAAACTATTACTCTTCTCACCCTACTTCAAAACGTAGACAGCTGTCCTTCAACTCAAAAGATGACGAACTACTCTAACAAGCTGTTGCACTAAGTTTGAACTCACAGACTGAAGAGGAGGAAAAGTACTTGATCGACTATTTTCAGGAAATGAAAGATAAGTTGCCTTATATTTCTCTGATTTCTACCTGGTCATTGTGGTATCCAAATGAACATAGTTTCATCTTGATGCGTCCTCATTTGTTTGATAATGCCATTCTGGTCGACATTCACGTGGTAGTAGAATCCGATTTATCTATAAAACCATTTCGTAATGGGGAGATTATTCCTCTTTCAATATGCTATATTAGTGATGCTCGACACCTTGAGTTGATTTTAAGTGAAATTTCTGAAAAACCTCGTCAATATAAATCTTCTAACAATTCTGAATGTACGAATGCATCCCATATCTCCACTGCAAAAAAATTCAACAGGCCATTCAAAATTTGCATACCTCTAATTCTACATTAGAATCACTATTTGAATGTTCAGAACTCTCTAGACTTCAATATATTCTTAGTCAATTAGAAAATAGTCTCGTTCATAAAAATAGGCGGATATATAATATACTCACGCAAATTTTGGCACTTAAAACCCATCTTATTTCGCCAGCCTGCTAAAAGTATCTTCAGGCTTCCCGTCCCTGAGATTAGGCCACAGGACCCCTAACAAAAAAATTCTGTTAATATTGATTAATCTTATTTAACATATTAGCTATCATATTGTAACAGAGAGCTTGTCTCTAGCTATCCTACTTTACTTATTTCAGCAATTATTGTGTAATTGGAACCAAAATGCTTCTATGAGAAAAGAATATTGAACTAAAATCAGGAGATTTGTATACATCAGAGCTCTATTTTTGAAATGCGTTGATTTGAAGTCGAATTGAGCCTATACTAATTTAGTCCATATTAGTTTACATTGCGTGACAGACTTCGATTAGCGATATATACTTTGAAACCAATAGGAATGCTTGAGTAATTTCGAAATGTCATAATATTCTAAAAATTCCAACTAGTCACTCCCGTAGTATTGAAAGTAAAGATGAATTCAATTAAGTGAGTCTGTCACGCAATGTGCACTAGTATGTACTAAGTTAGTTTAGGCTCAAATCAACTTGAAATCAAAGCATTTCAAAAAATAGAGCTATGATGTATACAAATCGCCTGATTTAAGTTCAATATTGTTTTCTCATAGAAGCATTTTGGTTCCAATTACACAATAATTGTTGAAATAAGAAAAGTAGGATAGCTAGAGACAAGCTCTCTGTTACAATAAGATAGCTAATATGTTAAGTAAGATTAATCAATATTACACAGAAGATTTTTGTTGGGGGTCCTGTAGCCTAAATCTCAGGGACGCGAAGCCTTCAGGGTTTACCTTGCTTATCTCTTCCACATTTCAATACACTGGAAAAGCTATACTCTAAATTTGGGCTTGAAAATGAATTTTTCTCCTTCCTTAAGCAAGCAACCCAATCTTTTCTGATGAACAAAAACATGAAACCGTTCAAATGGATGAAATACATATAAAACCGGATGTAGCTTACAAAGGTGGCAAATTATTGGGATCTAATTTATATCCAGATGATCCTAATAAAACAGTATTTGCCATTATGGTCTCCAGTCTACATAAAAAATGGTCTTGTATTGCACGTTTATTGCCATGTGCATCTCTATCCGCTGAAAATATATATTCTGTTGTAAAATCTTTCATTCAAGATATTGAGCTCTGTGTATTGTTCGTTCTCGTAATCTCGACAGACAACTATCCCCTTAATGTAAAACTTTTCAAACTATTTTCTCCTTCTGGTAAACTAGGGACTCGTGTATGATACTAATAGGCCTCTTTTCTTACATTTGACTTCGTACATATTCTAAAAACCATTAGAAATAATTGGTTGAATCAAAAATCTTACATAAAACATTCCATTTTGATACCGATTCTTGTTCTTATCCCTTAAAATTATGTTCTGCTTCTTTTCGCGATATCCGGCTTCTTTATAAATCTGAAAAACTAAGTTTGGCAAAACTTGCACCGCGTTTGACTTTTAAATCTTGTAACCCTTCGATTCTTGAGCGTCAAAATGTTAAACTTGTGTTAAAAGTAATTAATGAATCAAAGATAGCAGCATTAACTATTCAGAATGATCAACGTTGTAATGTATTTAAAACTGATACATTTAATTTTATCCGAATTCTTCTCTCTTTATGGAAAATGTTTAATGTAAATATGCCATATAAACATGTCCGTTTAAATGATTCACTTTCTAGTCCTTTTTCATTCAATAATGAAGGTTTTTCTTATTTGAAACGAATTGTCTTTTGGTTATACGCATGGCAATCACTCCCTGGAAAGGAAGGAAAATTAAGTAGTCAGACCTTCACGAGCTTTAGACATGCTTGCGTTGCCTTGCCTCAAATAACTAATCATCTCACACAAAATTGTGGGTTTTCCTACCTCCTAACTTCTTTCCAACAGACAGACCCATTGGAACACCACTTTGGTTTATATGGTATGATGTCAGGTGCTAATTATCATGTTTCCTATCTCCAAATCTTAGAAACTGAACGTCGTCTAAAGGTTTCCAACATCTTAAGAATTTTCTCCACTCACCCAGAGTCTAGTATTAGCATGCAAGATTTCATTGTCTTTTTCATCTTCACATCTCGTAGAGTCTCATACTGAGGTAGATCTTGATCCTTTCTTAAATGAAATATCTGATCTATCCATTATTGAGTGTGACACCCAACTTATTCAGTCATTAACCTTTATTGCCGGTTACGCCACACACCAATACCTGAAACACCGCAGTCAATTATGTAACATATGCCAGGATATGCTAACTATTGAGAAAGATTTGCTCATTGATGATACCACATCCAAGCCTGAGTTTAAGCTGATAGAACTTTCTGATCGTGAGGTTTAAAGTATCCATCTGAAATAGTATTGGACGCAATCATTGTTGTTTGGAAACCTTTTATACTTATCGAAAATAATAGTGAGCTGATGAGCCCCTTTTTACGTGGACCTTCTAGGAAGATTCTTGTAGACCTTACTCTTAACTACTTGGAAGATAGTAATGATTGTGACAGTTGGAAATACACTTGTCCGTCTTGTGATGTATGTGGGTTGTCAATCGTGCGTAGGCTGATTTTTGTTGCATCGAATTGCTTAATTGCAAATAAAGTAAAAAATACTACTCCATAGTAGTCTCAAAAGGTATTGAGAAGCGAAATTGAAAAAATTTAGTTGATATTGATTTATAAGATAAAAAAGTTATTCTCATATGTACATATTTTCTTTGTAGTTTGTAGAATGAAAACACCTGTATCGCCTGGTATCACATACACATATGACTCACAGCATCAAGCAACACCAGTGCACACTAATAGCTGTTACTAGTATAATGTGTATTGTTGTAAAAAAAATGTATAATACATTAATGTTTGTTTTATACTTAACTATTATATAGATATGTAGTTTTGTATTATTGTCCAGTCCCAATCATTAGTGATATTAGCTAATTCATACAAGGAAGGGGTATACGACAGTATTTTTAATTGTAATGGACACAAAATACTTAAATTAAATATTAGCCACTTAGTTTATCAATAATTCAGCTTGCAACTTAATTTAGAATTTACGAATCCATCTTCGAGCGCATCCATGGTCCAAAATTATCAAGTTACTGTGGGGTATTATGTATAGTAGGCTATGCAAATACCTATCCAGCAATTTAATCAATTTAACTAAATTTTTATAAATTAATTGGTTAAAAGTTTTGTCACCTATTTGGATCGAAAATGTGAATATTTTTCTCAAAAATTCCTTATCTGGAGTGGTCGGATAAATCCTAGATAAATGCCAAATTTGGTACAGATCGGTTGAGGAATCTTAGAGGCGGTGTGAGGACACAGACAGACTAGTATTTAAAGATGGAATACATATCGATTTATTGATATACTCCGGTAAAAGGTAAACATGAATATTATAGGATTATTTCTAATATATGGGATTTATACAATTCTACTTTCATATCTTAAAGAAGTATCCAAAGTTCTTTTCTGGTATTATTATGAAACATTATGGAATTAATTTCAATTTTTGAAATCAAACAACCCTGACACGTCACACATTACGTATAAAAAGTATTATATGTGCTTCACGTATTGAATATAGTTATATAAGATCTATCAAATACTTATAATTATGTTGATAATAGTGTACACTAATCGGTTAATCGTGAGAGCGAACCTACTTTTACAGTGTTTTCACGCGATAGAACTAAGTAACCGATCCCAAACACCGTGGCGATTATTGTGCAGCCTCGAGACTTAGACGCTAGGGATAAGGACCCCGGAATTCCCGGTCAAATTCAACCTTTTTCTCCCGGTCCCGGTTATACCGGGATTGTTAACATTTACCGGGATTTTCTGTTATTTTTACACACCCGTATTTAATATTAATTTGTTCTAATTGATAAAAGAGTTAGCGTTGTTTTGCAGAAATTCAATGCAATAATTGAACTATCATTGGCTTGAACTTTATACCATAGCTAATCTAACTAGATTAAAGTGATTCATTAGGGTATCTTTCTATAGTAATTTTCAATATTGAAAGTGAATTAGTTATTAAATGATATACAAACAAATTAATGTAGGTGGTAGCAATTGTTGATTCTCAAGGAAATTAAATTTCTACGACTAGGTATATAGAATCCCTGTCCCGGTCGCAATTAGTTGATCCCGGGTAGAATCCAGGTCCCGGAAAAATACGATCCCGGTCGATCCCTAGTAGACGCAAATAATATTTTGGGTAATATCGTTGGGTATTGTTGATTACATTAGGTAAAGAACTCTAATTCATGCTCCAATAAAAACAAATACGGACTGGCCCGCTATCACTCCAGTAAAGCCTGGATGTAGGCCATGTCTCTCCACCCCACACGAACCAGGATTTTCAGAAAAGTTAGAAAGTTCTACGCTAATGTCTAACCACTAAAAACTAGTATGTATGCGTATATAAATATGTGAGTAGAACCTTATTAACATGTACGCCAAACTTAGGCCAGTCAGGATGTATACGCATTTACGCGATATACTTAGAATAATTAAACCACACAACAACCGTTTAGCGGTTCTTGTGTGGTTAAATTCTGCTGTGAAGCTATCTATCCACCGAAGCGCACTATTGTTCTATTAACAGAGTGGAATAGTATTAATAATATTTGTGCACTTAGAGCAGTCGTTCCCAACCTGGGGTCCATGGATCCCTTGGAGGTCCACGGACGGCTGTAAAGGGTCCACAAGATGTGCACGGTCAATGGGTGGGGCATCACGGTTGAAAAAGGGTGAGAATTGCTGAATTAGATGATGTGGTTGATGGCTAGACTAATACCCTTCTCTTCAGCACTAGTTTCATTAGTCCAGGTAAAATAACTAATAGTTTATCATCCGGATTTTTTTGAATATACGGACGGCGGAATGGATTTTTATTAATTTTTATTTTCATTAATATTAAAATAACATCATCCGATGCCAAACAATAAAATATAAATATTTAATTTAATCAGAAAATCACATGACAATGCCGAAATAATTTAATTAATGCCCTAAATACAAGACTAATAAAAAATTGATACATTAGGAGTACATTACACGAATTTATAGCTAATATATGTACAACTATGTTCATAGAATAAAAAATTCTATCCAAACGGGTAAAATTTGGAACGGACGGGGATGATAAACAAGTTATTAATTTTAAATGGCCTCATAGAATGATTGTATTTGAGTTTTAGTCGATTGTTTGCTCGACTAAATTAATTTTCACGGTTTTCAAAATAGGAGAATGAGGAGTTTGATTGGAGTGAGAATTTTAGTTTTTTGCTTCAAATTGTTTCTGACTAAGATCATCACGTAATTATATATAAGTAATTATAAAATAAAACAATAATTGCACGGGGAAATGTATTTATTTATCTATATGAATAATTTGATTTAAGCATATAAATACTATAATTAGCAAATAATCTATAAAGTTGCAAATTCTCAATGTATTATGTTAGGTAGATCTTATGCCAGTCATTGTTACCGAAATTAGCATTACATTTGGGGCATTTTCTCTGTCTAGTTTCATATCGAGTTTTAATGCACTCACCACAGAATACATGGAAACATTTAGTCAGGATATGGTCCTTTTTACGCTGACTACAACAGGGACAAGTCAGTTCTGCTTTATATGTCTTAACTTCCTCCATTAATATTTCATCGGTTAAATAATTTTGTTGTTTCTTTTGTTTATCAACTCGCTTAGTTTGAATACTCACTTCTTCTTTCATACGTCTGGATCTTTGAACTTCATCTTCAAAATCTGCAGTTTTATTCAGCAAGACCTTCTCAATTTCCTTCATTTGGCGCAAAGCTTCATCGAGTTTAAATTTAGTATCCTGTAGGTATTGAGTACTTTCTAGAGACTTTTTCTTGAAACTTTCTACCATTTGATCCTTCAATTCCAACTCCTTTTCAAGGCTACTAACAGCTAAATCGCACTTTCTGTCCCTCTCAATCAATCGTTGGTTGATATCGCGTAAAGACACCAATTCCTTTTCTAGGGTTTTAGTATGTTTTTGAATAATTTCACGCTCTTCAAGAACTCTTTTTTGTAAATGGTTAGCCTTTATTCGCTCAGACATTAATTTGAAATTAGCATCGTCTTTCTCCTTAATTTGCTTGAGTAATTTTGATACTCTTTCTTGCTCATCTTCATATGCTTGGCCAGTCACTTCCATTTCCTTCATAAATAGCTCTTGTTCTTGTTTTCTACTTAGTAATTGCTGTCGTAAATACAATATTTCTTCTTTCAAAGTTTGTGTCTTTGTATGTAATCGCAGTTCATAATCTTCTCTTTTTTTCATTATATCTTTATTTTTCTCATCAATTTGCAACTTTAACTCCAATACCTCTCTGGTTGGCATACACTTAAGAGTGTCTTTTACCTCTCCCTCTTCTTCTTCCATATCTCTTAACTTGTTCTTTAGTTCTCGAATATTATCTTTCAAATCACTGATTTCCTTAATATTACAATGATTACGGTAGTCAAATCCTTCCCGTTCATTTGTCTTCTCCTCTTGCAAACGATCAGCTAAATTTTGTGCCTCCGATGATTGCTTGCGATATCTATTCAAATCTTGCTTGACTTGATGCAAATTATTACGTAATGAATTGATAGTTGCATTCAAGTCTTTGTTTGATAAGAGCGCTTGCTCGCAACTTGAAGTCCTTCCTTCATAATCCACTCGAAGAGCATCAAAGTCTCTGCGTGAGATAGAAAGATCTTGTTCCAAACGTGAGACACCTTCCAGAGCTTCAATTTTGATACGAGTCTGTTTACCTATTAATTCATCAAGCACAGATGTGTATTGTTGTTTGCAAGTTTGGAGAACCTTACGCATTTCATCACATTGATTCTTTAACTGAAAGTTTCCAGCACATACCAGCGTGTATTGGGTCTGGATGGATTTGAATGTAGGAGTTTGTTTAACTTCCCAGTCTTGCAGAAGTTTAGCTTCTAATTTTCTGCGCTCTAATTCAGTTTTTGTTTCAGCAAGCAATAGAACCAGTTCATTTGTATCGCGCAGTCTTGATTCAGCTAAAAACTTCCAATCTTCTTGATCATCTCTTTTGGTCGTGTTTGAATCATCCGTTAAACTAGAACGAGAATTTGGGGTGGAAGCAGACTCTTTTTGCAAGTATACACCATTATCTCCTTCAGTCTCGCAATCTTGGGATTGCTTAGATAAAAGCAATCCAAGTCTGTGTTCTAATTTGCTTATCTTACTAAGTGAACGATCACATTCAAACTTAAGATTTTCGGAACTTTCTTTAGATTCAGACAATTGATCCCACAAATTGTTGAGTTGATGTTCTAGATTTAAACCCTTCTCTTCGGCACAACTAGTTTCATTATACAATGATTGTATTTGAGTTAGAAGTCGATTGTTTTCTTGTTGTAATTTCAATAATTCTTCCCTTAGAGTTGATTCAACATTAATATGCTGACACCGGTCGCTAAGCTGGCGTAATAGAGATTGAGAACTCTCCCTTTGTCGATTAAAACTAGCAACCAGTTTCTCTACCAATTCACGAGATATTCTAGAAATGTTATTTAAACCATCTTCTATCGTTTCATAAGAATAACCAACATTAGATCTAAAATAACATGGATCTTGCTTAGACAAGGAAAAGATATGTGTTGAAATATATGATTCATTATCATAATCATATGTACTATCTTCTTGTGATGTTGAATTGACAATAGCTAGTGGACTAGAAGCAGAGTATTTGCAAAGAAGAGAGTTCAAGTCACTGTTTAATGTTTGCCATACTGTTTTGATATAATTATAATTATGATCATACTTTTCTCTTGTTTCAATCAATCTTCTCCGATCTCGTTGATATTCTTCTTCACGGAAAGTGTATTCTCTAAGGCGTTGTATCAGCATTTGGTTTTGTACTAAAAGCGTTTTCTTGTCTAAATCAGATTCAGAGATAACACAACTAAAACCAAAGCTACCATGTAGATGAAACTTTTTAAGAGGTCCAGCTCCAGTACTACTGGTGGGTGTATGAGAATCATGGGGACTGGTAAGACTCAAGGAATCTTCAGGGTGAGTACGTTTCAAACTGAATACATGATCGTTTGTAGCCATAAAGCAAAAATAATTTACTAAATACAAAATAAATGTACAAAATAATACAAACCTAACTAGTGTATTTCTCGGTCAATTATCCGATTCGGGCAACCAATTATCCGATTGGGTTAACCAATCATCCGATAGGAATTACATTTGATTTTCATTGGTTTATCTATTTAGGATACTGGGTTGATTAGTATAAAACAAACTAATACGAAATAAATATATTCCTAAATATTCAAATATTAATAATAAATTATGGCTTCGAGTTCATACGATGCAGGACAACACTCTGCCACATCATCTACAGTTGCTATTTCACGAGGTGGGAGAGCAATTTCAAATGAATTAAGGCAAGGTAATTCAAGTTTTTAAAAATTGAATTACTTCCAAGTGTACGTAATTCACCTGCAAACAAAGAATGCAGAAGAACTTATGCTCTTATGGTTGCAAGAACAGCATGAAATCGGACCAAGATTCTGTTAATTTGACGAGTGTGGATTTAGCTTATATACCGCTCGGAATCGTGGTCGATCAATTCAAGGATTGCCAGCTCGAAGGGTTGCTGACAATCAACGAACTCCCCATGTCATTTTGATATGTGCTATCTGTCCAGGTGTTGGACTCGTCCATTCAAAGATCCTATTCGGAGGTGCTAAACCAGTGATTCTCAACCTTTTCAAATTAACGGACCCCTGGTTGCATAAAAAATATCTTGCGACCCAAAACATATACTAAGCGACCCAAAACATGTACAAATAATATGATACTATTATCGAGTAGGTACCGCGGCGGACCCCTTAAAATATTTCGCGGACTCCTTTTGGGTCGCGGACCCCAGGTTGAGAACCACTGTGCTAAACAAACACATTTTGATCAATTCATAGGTTAATTATTCCATCTCTCGTTTGGTTTGGCATTGGAACCAAGTCCAGTCAACTCCGCTTCCTAGAGCCACGGTTAATAGGTTCTCCGCTTAATCGGGTCAAGATTTCACAGGATTAATAGGACAGAATTACAGTTTGGCTTCAATATTTTCGGTTAATCGGTTTATCCGCTTAATCGGGTCTAAACAACCTGGTCCCGAGGTGGCTCTATTAAGCGAAGTTGACTGTAGCTCAGTTGACAAGGCATTTATCGTACTTGACAACGCTCCTTGTCACCGTGGGATTGAAAATAGACTTGAAGCTTCTATCCCTTCACACATAGAATTGAAACGCCTCCCTCCATACAGTTGCGAGTTGAATCCGATTGAGTTGTGCTTCCAAAGTCTAAAATCGTATTAAAACGAACTCCAGTGCTCAAGGACCAATTATACCAATTTTACTCAGTAACTTGCCTGAATTCGTTCTACCATGTTTTGACAGCAACAGTTTCGAGAGCAATACGCCTTGAAAATCTCTAGCAGCTACATTATTCCAATATATACATTCCCCTACCAAAAGTATTCGTACTCTATAAACATTCCCATAGAAAATAGTAATATAGTGTGTCAATAATAATGTTTATTGTACACTAAATACATGGAATATTGCAATTTAGATTTCATATTCGTAATCTACGCATTCGAAATATACATTTAAAGAAGCTTTGAATTCCATTAGCTACTGATTATTTTGAAAATTATCATCCTATGCCACCATGTACCACTTATTCCCATCTTGTACCATGGGAACAAATGGAAGAAGTGGTACATGGTGACACCGGATGATAATTTTCAAACTAATAAATATGTAATTGAGTTGAAAGCTTCTACAATGGTCAATTCGGTGGCGTAGAATACGATTCTGAAACCAAAGTGGCGACATCTTATAGAATTTGTATACATTAGCGATAAATATTAGAGTTATATAGTACTATTTCCATAGGAAATTTTTGGGTGTACTAATACTTTTGGTAGGGGAGGGTATATATCCAATAAATCACTTTATCCTATATTAATTAACTGTATTCGTTATCCCTACTATATCAAATATATCACTATAATTGTTGATTGCTTGAATCGGATAATTGGTTGACCCAATCGGAAAATTGGTTGCCCGAATCGGAGAATTGACCGAGAAATACAGTAGTTGATTAACTACTGGTGTCCATAAACACACTTGGTAAATATAATCAAATAACATTAAAAACTATATTGAGGCTCAAGAGTCAAGACTCAAGATGGTAATATAAGGTATTCAAAAATCAATTAAATTGGAATTGGACGGAAAAACGTGATATTGTACGAAATAGCTACCGAACACATGCATCACTGACCGCCCTTAATAATACAAAAACAAACATTTTATTTTGAAGTCCCCGAAAATATAGTCCCGTCCATAAATCCGGCGACTCTTGTGATGTGTATTTTCTTAGATAAAACAAGATCAAACTTGAAATGTGAATATATATATATAGTAGAATAGAGCTATAAGCAATATTACAGTATTTAATTATTCAGGATTGCCAACCTTCCGCTTTTTAGCCTTTATTTCTCCCATTCTCCCGACCTCATGCCAAACTTTTCAAACTCCCGCTTTCTTGGAAATTTGTCCTATATTAGGATTTTATAAGTAAAATAACTGAATCTTTTTGCAAAAATTAGTCTATATAATAATATAAGATACGAGTTCCAAGTTTTGTTCTACTCATATACTTGTATGTTAAGATTCTATAGCCCCCTTATTATATTATTACACTGTACTAATATTATGTTTTAATTCGAATTTGGAAGAAATTCTTAAAAATATCCCGGGTGGCTTACATCAACCAGAAAGTTGTTATACCAGATATGATGCTGCATTTTTTCTCGTTTAGTTTATATTTCAATCAATACAACCAAGGGTGGAATAAGCTTTACAACACATTTACAAATTTGATGGCCTAATCGTCATGAAATTCCTCGAAATCTCCAGAATAATGTCCATAATTGACATGAACTTTTGAAGATATTTAAATCTCCTACATCTACGTATATCTACTAAAAAATTACTTTGTAAAAAAATATAATTCAATAATCTACTATTTCGTTTTGTTGTGTTATTGCATACATTGGGTGGATTACGAGATACGCGAGAAGAAATTTGATAGATAGAACTTGATAAATAAGCGATTCCTAATTGTAGATATTCAAACGTAAAAATTAATCAGATTGTATCTTTCTATTCATGATAAATTCAAAGAAATAGCATATATTTTGAGCTCCCGCTTTTCTCCCGATTTTTTGGTAAACTCCCGCCAAAAAATGGCAAACCTCCCGCTTTTTGGTTTTCAGAGGTTGGCATCCTGATTTATTGCTACATGTGCAATATTCCTCCAAATAATGACCTTAATTAAAAGCAGAAAACCGCCCTTCTTCAGCTTTTCTCGGAAACAAAATTTGGTACAATTTCACTATCTTACCTCACCTAGATATTTTTGTGTTTTGTTAGAGGTTATTTTTTATTGGATAGAGCTTTGAAAATAATGAATATTGGTCGAAACAGGGAGAAATCGGTATAATCATCGACTTAGTTATGCCAAATTTTGTGTTATAAGCCAAAATCTATGGGAAACTTAAAATATAGCAAGATTATTTGGAATATCGAATTTTGTGGTTTAACGCTTCCTTTTGATGAATGCCTATCGGAATTAAAAAAAAACAAAAAAAAAACAAAACTATAAGCATTCATCAAAAGGAAGCGTTAAGAGACATGCTTTGGATATATATATACAGCCTTGTGTTTTAATAGTATAGATATTTATCAAAGATTTCCCTAGTCACGCTCTGCAATGCCTAATTTCTATTTTTTTATCCGTATATATATTAAAATAATTAGATTTATTATTACAGTTACAGTCTATGTGGATCCAATCAAGAGGTCTCCAAAACCGTTGGGTTTTTGAAAATCGGTTGACTCGTTCAGATTCAAGACGTTGAAAACGCAAAATTTTGGGTACAGTTTCTATCTTACCTCACCTAGATATTTTTGTGTTTTGTTAGAGGTTATTTTTTTTAATAGGATAGAGCTTTGAAATAATGAATATTGGTCGAAACAGGGAGAAATCGGATAAAAATTGACTTAGTTAGGCCAAATTTTGTGTTATAAGCCAAAATCTATGGGAAACTTAAAATATAGCAAGATTATTTGGAATATCGAATTTTGTGGTTTAATGTCACAATTAGGGACATATTTTAAAAGTTCGGCTTTTTTTTAACACAATTTTGGTTAAAAAAATTTCCAATTCCCTATAAGGAAATTCACCATAATAGTGTGTTTTTATGGAGTATTATTCATAAATATGTCCCTAAATGTGACATTTAGGGACACGTTTCTGTCACTATATATATATACGAGCCCTTCGGTCTCGGTCGCTTCGCGACGGATCTCTCTCTCACAAAAGTCGCTCCGCGACTTTTGTTCGTTCTTGTTAGGCACAACGCGATACAATTAACGTCCGCTTCGCGGCCTTTACCTCCCCAAAGCAATAATATTAATAATGAGTTCACCTGTGGCTAGTAAATTACACACTATGACTTAATAACCCGTCCCTAAAATTCATTTTGGGTTGTGATTAGTTACTGTAATTTGTTTGGGAAATTATTTTATTAAGTTATACTCATTGCTCATTATTTATTAATTATTAGTTCTGTAACAACAACAAGTAGAGTCTAGTATAATGAAGCTACTATAAAGAAATACAAATATGTCAGCTATACCTAACTATGGATCTAAGCCTATGTGTTATACTGAGCTAAGGTTTCTACACTAATGGTACACTAATAAATACTAAGTCGTTACATCACTTCCCTCTAAAATGTGTGGGGACTAGTACCCATCGTCAGAGTATGTAGTCCTGATACTCCTTCTGCTTACGCATGCGTAGGGGATATCTTCTAATCGGGCCTTCTTCTTCTACGGGGTCTTTTGTGCTTTGGTTCTCTCTTCGTGGGCTTGACCCTTCCTCCAACTCTTCGAGTACCACATTAGGTTCGCTCTGGATGTACGAGGCTTCCTCCTGGGTTATGTCGTGACTGAATTCAACTACCAGCTCTCCCACTGGCGAGGCTTTCTCTGGGGGAGGATGTTCCGTTGCTGGAAGGTCTGGCTTCAATTCGGAAGTGTCAATGGTGCTACTTTCCGGGAACCGTTTGCAGGGGCTTGCATGTATCCACTTGCGTTTTCTACCTTTTTGGATCTTGACGCCAGTGTCCCTAATGTCAATCACCTTATAAGGGCCGTTAAATTTTCGATCCAGCGAGTCCTTCCTCGTCTCATTCTTCTCTAGCACTAAGTCTCCCTT
The DNA here is from genome assembly GCA_028753945.1 of Hexactinellida sp. DTS-2022. Classification (NCBI taxonomy): domain Eukaryota; kingdom Metazoa; phylum Porifera; class Hexactinellida; species Hexactinellida sp. DTS-2022. The sequence goes on along the minus strand of JAPNXP010000013.1, from coordinate 2,069,161 downwards.
TTTGTACTGTGGAGCCACAGCTCCTGTGTTGTGATACCTGTTTCTCACTTGCTTGGCGATGCGATCGTTCTCGCCAGCTAAGGCCTTCAGCTCGGCCGAGACCTTCTCCGCTCTTATCACGTGTTCGGGGTAATTCGCTGTCTTGTTCCATCGAGTTTTCGTGATAACCGCGTCTATAGGTGATACGTGCTGCCTGCCACACATCAGCAGCTGAGGGGAGAACTTAGTAGAAGAGTTTACCGCGTTATTACAATAGAATGCAACCTCTGGTAAAACCTCTGGCCAAGATTCCTTTCGTAGGCTGCGGTCGAGGGTTAAACACCTGGCTACTTGTTTTGCTTGTCCGATGGCTCTTTCTACCAGGCCATCCCCCTGGGGATGGTAGGGAGATTAGTGACGCTTCTCGATCCCTAACTCCTCACATAAAGCTCTGATCGCTGTACCGTCGATATTGTGGGCTTGATCCGTTAAAAGACCTTTGGGTACACCATGCCCCCGGAAAATCCACCCGCGTTGAAACTCTCTCACTATAGAGGCGGCAGACTGGTCCTTCAGGGGGATAAGCTCTACGTATCGCGTGAAGGCGTCGACAATGCACAGAAAGTACTGGAACTTGTCGTCCGACCAAGGTAGCGTCGCGATGTCCATCGCCACTAAATCACAGGGCCCAACCCCTTCCATTTTAAATTCTCGCAAGGGAACCTTCCCTTGGTTTGAGCACTTGGCCTGTTGGCATACTAGGCAGTTCTGGCAAAATATGCGTGAATCGTATGCCATACCTAACCAAAAATAGCTTTTTCTAAGAACTTGGAGTGTCCGTCTTTGTCCGAAATGTCCACCCGCGTGAACTTTTCCCAATACGTGCTGTCTAGCGGGAGCCGGTACTACTGTTCGACCCTCAAACAGTCAAATTCCCTCTACTACCTTCAGACCACTCGTGAGGTTTCGTAGTTGTCCTGATGAGACCTTCCCTATCTCCCTCAGCTGACGGATGGCGTCCTTAACTACCGTATCGTCGTTCTGGGCACGCATAGGATTCACGCGGTTTTCGAGGTTTTCTGTAGTAAGTATGGCGAAAATCTTGTCCTCGAATCCTGACTCGTCTTGAACTTGAACGTCGACTGGAACGTCTGGGGATCTACTTAGATAATCTGGTAACTGGTTCTCGTTTCCTGGTAGGTGAGAAATGTGATATACGTATTCCTCTAGTTCGAGAATCCACCTGGCGAATGTTCTTCGTGGGTCTTTCTGATCACGAAGCCACTTTAGCGGACAATGGTCCGTTATTAATTCCACTTCTCCTGTAGCTCTTAAGTATGTGCGCCATTTACGGCACGCTGTTACTAGCGCCCAGGCCTCTAGCTGACCAGCACTATAATTTCGCTGAGCTTTGTTAAGCGACGAAGAGAAGAAGTCCACTGGGTGTAGTTGACCTGTCTTCTGGTTTCTCTGGGAATACACCGCGGCTACCGCTCTCGAGCTCGCGTCCGCTTCGATAACAAATTTATTGTCCCATTTGGGAAAGGCCAGCGCTATCGGCTCGTCGATAAGCTTGCGACGGAGCAACTTAAAGACTTCTTCACACTTTCCAGACCACTTCCAGGATGTACCCTTTTTGTCAGGTCATACAGGGGTGCTGCTACCTGAGCCAACTCTGGGATATACGCCCGATAGAAGTTCAAACTCCCTAAAAACCGTTGTAATTCCGTCACCCCCTGGGGTCTTGGGAACTTGGCTAGTTTCTCCATTGCCGCGGGTACCGGTTTCCTCCCATCTCTAGATACCATGTGGCCCAAAAACTCTACTTCTTCTGTGCGAACTGACATTTTCGGAGTTTGACATGAAGGTTAGCCCGGTGTAGTCGTTCCAGCACTGCTCGCAAGTCCTCCAGGTGTTGTTCGAAGCTCTGGGAGTAGATTATACAATCGTCGATATACGATTCGGTCCGCCTAAGGCCTTGAAGTGTGACGTCCATTAGTCGCTGGAAAGTGGCCTGAGCATTGACAAGGCCGAAAGGCATGACAGTCATTTCAAACAACCCCCTGGGTGTGTTGAATGCTGTTTTCTCCACATCTTCCTCTCTGACTGGCACACACCAGTACGCGGCTGAGATGTCAATCACTGTGAAATACTTTTAGCCATGTAGTTTATCCAGCATAGTTTGCACCTGGGGTATTCCATGCGTCCTTTTTGGTTACGCTTTTGAGCTGACGATAGTCAATTGCGAAGCGTTGGCGACCATCTTTCTTAGTCACCAAGACCACGTTACTCGCCCACGGTGAGATAGACGACCTACACAACTTTAGTCCGAGCATTTCGTCTAGCTGCGTGTTTATTTCGTCTTCCCATCTCGGAGGTATGCGGTTAGGCCTGGACCTGGCGGGGGCTGCACTCCCCGTGTTTATTGCATGTTCGCACCCTGGGGCTCTACCTGGCTTGTTGCTAAACAGCGCTCCGAATTCCTCTAACAACTCAGACAACTCGGCCTGTTGAATTGTAGTCAAGTTTGCATTAATTGCTGTGGGGTGTGGTTTTTCACCGGAACAAACTACCTTTACTGACTGTGCCCTTGAAATTGGGTTACCACCTACAGCCATCTCTTGTATTCCGCTCTCGCCTTGCCTAGCGTTATGGTCCCGTCCTCCCAATCAAATATTACTCGTCCGATATGTCTGAGGAACTGTCGCCCTAGTAACAATGTCTGTTCATTTCCATCCAACACGTACACGTGAGTCCACTGGGTTACTGTATCTACTTCAATGGGGATTTCGATGCTTCCCACCACTGCGACTGGTGTTCCGCAAACTCCGTAAACATGGCTGGTCTCGGATTTTACGTACCGACTGAGCCCTAGCTCGTTCAATGTTTGCATGTCAACCACATTGACCTTGGCCCCTGTATCTAGCAAGGCGCGCGTTTCCCGTCCTTGAATCTTAACTGTGATAGATGCAGCCTTATCTTCCAGGGCGCCTCGCTCGACAGTCTTGACGTAACTTCTACCGCTTCCTCTCTTATCTTGGTAACTATCTCGCCTTACAAATCTGCAGGTCGCTACGTCGTGTCCTCGTTTATGACAACCACTGCATACCCGGTCAGGACAGGCCTTGTAGCCGTGCCCTTGTTTTCCACATGTGTAACACGTAAAACCTTGACCGGTGCGTCTTGTGTCTGACCACGTTCGTCCTCTCCTGCTGCCTGTCACGAATGTGCGTACCTTGCAAACGGCGGGCTCCAACGCTTCTGGATCGGAACCGCTCGAATAACTGTCGGCCGGACTCTCTTGAGCGATGATCTTGCAGTGGTTCGCCAATTTGTCTTCGACCTCGCGGGCGCCATAATCCAGCGAGATTTCTGCTTGACGCAAGTTCTGCTGTACCAAACTAATAAATTCCCTCATTTGATTGTCTGTGACTTCCTCGCGCTCTTGAACCCATTTCTTGAGGCTGGACCGTGCCTTATTCGGAAGCTGGGTAATAATCACAACGCACACCTGTCTGTTCCAAAAGCTAGCCCTCCTCGCCTCTTTCCAGAGCCTCGTAGTGTAAACCTCAACTCTCACTCCACTGGCCCAAGTCATTTTAAGAAACCGCGTAGTCGCTTCAAACTCGTCAATAGGAGGGTCCAACGTATTGCCCAGTACTTTGAATGCTGCCTCGAGCGACTCCTCCTTAATGGCAATTAGCGCTACCTCTCTCTCGTATTCGTCTCTACATATGTAGGAGGGTAGTATTAGTATCGCCGCCCGTTCGTCTGCGTGAGCCGCGAGTGCGCTCGTAGCTGCCATGAACAAAGGTTGCCAGTCCTCTATCCTTTCATGCGCCTTGAGTGTGGGGATTGAGATGTTCATCGGAGCAGCGGCCATTTGGGTAAGCGTGAATATTTGTATTTATGTAACAACAACAAGTAGAGTATAGTATAATGAAGCTACTATAAAGAAATACAAATAAGTCAGCTATACCTAACTATGGATCTAAGCCTATGTGTTATACTGAGCTAAGTTTTCTACACTAATGGTACACAAATAAATACTAAGTCGTTACATCTCATTAACTAAAAAATCACTTGGTAATGGTTAAATAATTAATGTAATGCCATAAAATACAAGACTTAGTAAAATTGATACACTAGGAGTACTTTATATAAGTCTATAGCTAATATTTTGTACGATTATATTCTTATGATAATAATAAATATATCCGGACGGGCGGGGATGATAAAAAAGTTTTTTTATTTTTTAACTAGCGCTTTGCTTGCTAGGTCGCTTCGCGGCAGAAACAACCACGCATAACAACCACTTAGTGTTGATGTGTGGTTTACATACTTACAACATTGATTATAGCGTAAATTGGCCTAAATAGTCAAATTTAACAATGTGAAATTTTAGTGATTACAACATGCGATAATGAGTAAGTACATTGGGAATCTGGTGTCTTCAATCAACTCGGAACAACAAACAAATATCTATATATTAAAAGCGGAATTGTTGTTTGTGTGTGTGTGTGTGTGGATGTTTGTCCGTAATTAATTGGAAAGACTACGAGTCCCAGAAAGCTGAAAATTTGTATACATGGGGGTTATTTTGTACTGCGACAACGATCTATAGGTTTTTGAAACAAAATAACGGGATTATGACGTCACAGTTTCGAAAAACAAATATTTTGTACTAGCTTCCCAATTTTGCTCCGATCTGTAGAAAATTCAAATCATTAGATGTACACTAAATTTCTGCACCTGATAGCAGTTCACGAATTCCCATTTTTCTTCTGATTGTGACACAGTTAATTAATTAGTCCCTAGACTAATCAACCATAAATAGTGTATCGTACCAACACAGGTAGGTATTGCAAAGTGCAAGTGTGTGCGTGTGTTTCCGAAATTGCACACTGATTAATCCAGTTTGGCTTCCATCAGTTTATTTCTATTCGTGACATTGTATTTAGCTTACGTCAATCACATAAGTATGCATAATATTACTATCAATCTGATTTGTTTGGTTAACAAGGATGCGCTTAGAGTCTCTAATGCATTGTTTATTTATTACATCTACATATATTGGCTTCTATAATAAGACTATCAATGGAACCTAGGATTTCTACTAGAAATGAATTAAGTTAAGTAATCTAGGATTTTGGTTCTGCCTAACGATGAGATTTATTGTTAATTATTGCTATCAATTAAATTAAATAATTCACTAACCCAGCTCCTGCAAAATCAATTGTTTATCATGGTGAGATGTATAAATGTTTATTACTATTAAATATTATGCAACCCTGAATTTACCTCTGCATAATAATGGTTTAATGGTGAGAATAAGACCGCGAAACGGTCTTATTCTCATCTTTAAACCATTATTATGCAGAGATTAAATCCAGAGTTGGTAAATTACTATGCAATACAATTTACTGAAATAAATTAATTGCGTATAATTTACCAACACAGGTCTCAATTTATTTGAGCTAACAAGCTAAGGTTTTAATATAGCTGAACGAGCTACCCTTAAGAATTATTGAGCTATTAAATTAAAAATTTAGATTTTTGTTTGGCATAGGATAATGTTATTTGCATATTAATGGAAATAAAAATAAAATCCCGTCCGCCGGACGAATTTTCTGAAAAAATCCGGATGATAAACAATTAATTTACTTTACCTGGCCTAACTCAATACGTTCATACATGAGTACAATTTCGCATTCGCACACAAGCACATCAAAAATATTATTATGATTTTAAGACATATTCTTATGGAATTCTTATCACAATTCACTAGAGATTATGAGCTTGTGGTTCACGGAAAGTACCAAATGGTCGACAAAATATTAAGGCTCAAATTATGTGTGTGAGTAGCCTCTAGGCCAGGGGCGGCCCCCAGGTCGCCAAGGCTGGCGCCGCCCCAGCTCTAGGCTCGGCAGACAGTGGAGGAATTTGTTATAACAGTTTTAAAACAGAAATTGCACAATGGCTTAAGCATAAAATATAGAATATTTTGAGTTCCTATTTACATAAGTAAATGATTTCAAATCAATATTGAAGTCAATCGAACGCCTGCCTATAGGCTGTAGAAAAATATTATCAAAGTCAAGCAAATCAAATACGTATTTCATTTTGCGGTTTTGAAGAATTCAAAATAGCTGATATTTTTATGTCTATAAATACAATTCAAAGCGATTTTTATAGCTAAATTTAGTCTTCCTTATACAATTAAAGTATGCTGAATCTGAATTTGAAGACCACTTGTGAGTGAGTGAATTATTTTTAAAAGAATTTTTCTTTGAGGTTCCAAAGTACAAAAAAGGTAAATGATTTCACACAAAAAATTTCAAAGTGAGCGATAAACAAAAAGTCAGAGAAAGTCAATACCATATTAATACATAGTCATAATCAATGTCTCTAGTATTGTCTTAGAAAATATTAGCCCCCGAAACATTGCGCAACATTAAAAATATATCCACATTCCATTCTCTGTTCTGCTATATATGGAATTCCATAAACTCATCTTGTAATGTAATACATATATTTGTTGATTCCAACTTATCTATCAAAGAATTATTAATTTTTAATTACTAAGTAGCTAACATTGTTGATTTGAAATAATTAGCTTATAAACAATACTGTCTATTGTTGTTGACTCCAAGATATCAACTCTCACTCTTGCAGCATTTCGCTCTTCTGGTGTGGCCATGTTCTCCACATACTTCACAGACAAGCTTTGAACGATATTCAACGAGTACAGGGTCACTTTCAGATGCCAACCTAACGAATATATCGACAATATTGTCCTCGAAACTAGTTTTTCTTGCCAGATTCTCCCTATATCTTCGTATCAATTTGTTGCAAGCTTCGGAACCTTCCTCTGAAAGACATTTCTAATCATACCCTGAGTTTATGTATCTCAAGAGTTCTTAAGAATGCGGTAATACTTTATGCAACGTAGGTGTGATGCTTGCCCAACTAAAGGAGTCTAAAATCAACAGATATGTATTAGTACAAATAATTCCAAGTAAGGATTTTCCTGTGAGAGTTTATGATTCTGAGAATTGCTGATAGTTGTGCGTGCACGAGAGAATGTGATCCTCTCAATTTAGTGCATTTTACATTTGGATATTGAAGTTTCTTTTTCATAATCAATCAATGGCTGAATGTCCAACACTTCCCAAGTACCGACTTTTTTAGCAAGACTGCTGAAGTACAATGATTATAACATTCATCAAACACTCTCTCACTTGGAGAATTGTCTTGATCTAGACATAGAAAGAAGAGATTCTTTGCATGCAATGCTCCGCAGAATTCGTGACACTGTCAAAAGAGCTAAGAAAAGTCTGGATAGTTGTGAGGGAGAGTGGTGGAACTCTGAACTCTCCTTGCTACCTAAACAGAAGAAGACCCAAATTTCCCTTCTGGATGATCTTGAAATTGATAGTTCCTCTATACAGAAGAATTTAAGTGACATTTCCTTGAAGAAGATGCGATCACGCTTGTCAAGCGTCTTAGATTCTATTAAATTACTTTCGGAAATAGAAAATACATCAGAGATAAACATAGCTTCCCTTGCATTACAGCTCCTAATAAATGAGGAACATTCTAGCGAAACTCGGAAAGTTTCAAAATCCAATGTATATGACAATTTCCACGGTCAATTCGGGAATGTTCCGAGGAAGGAGCTTGATCTTAACAAGTCTTTATTCCTTCTAGATTTACTCGAAATAGGAAAGAGGAAGTACACACGGTTTTGTCAACATTTGTTATCTAGCGATTTCAGACTCCCAGCATACCATAAATTAGCTGAGCATAGAAATTGCATAGTACTACGCTCAACCATTTAACCCTACCCAAGTCCTAAAGCTCCAATCGGTGTAAAAGTACCTTACGCTCAGTATGTTCGTCATACCTTTTTGAGGATACTGACCACCATTGCACCTCCTTCCACTGAAGATTTTCCACTGAGGTTTCGAATTGCAAATGGCTTCGATAGTTAAGGGAGTCATATTATTTATAATCAACTATGCACAAATACAGAAACAAAAAATTTCATACTTTACTGCTTCAAACCAATAGCGATCTCTTCTTGTTCCGGATGAGAATTGTGGAGAAATCATAGTCTCAATTCATCTTATTATCAAAGACGATTTTTCTCTGTGCTGCCAAAGAAAATGATGCCAATATTCGTCAATTCATGGTAGATTTGATCAATCCGGGACAGAGTTAATGAAAAATGAAGGATTCAATCTCTCCAATCAGGAGAATGTACATATTGACATAATGCATTCAATGTTTGACGGCAAAATGGCTTCAATTTTATGTGGTGCAGGGGGGGGGGGGGGGGCAAACTGCCAGTTAAGTACAGCTACTCACGAAGAACTTAAGGATCGAGAGTTAAACATTCAAGGATTCCCAATTAATAGACATATATCTGACGCAATTTAATTGTTTGGAGAACTTGAAGGTAGTATGAATCTTTTTTTAATATTCCCTCAAAAGAAAGATGCAATATCACACATGAGCCCTTATCCACCATAAATATCATCCCTGCATCTCCTCTACACTTACACCTGCATTTTCAGGTGGTTTATGCTCTTAGTTTACCATTTAAATGTTGATAAATTAAAATGGTCACCTTCTGCAAGTATCAAATCATCAATGATATTCGTACGGCATATATTAAAAAAGACTAGGCGCTAGCGCCTAAGGTACAAGGCACTAGCGCCTAGTACGAATAGGAAAGTATGTTACCGCAAACAACAATGTATTTATTGCGATTTACAACGAAGATTATAGGCTCTCTTGCTTTCAATAATAAGCGAAATTTTGCGATTACTTATTTTGGTAATATTTCAAATTCTTTAGATATTTGTAATAAATACTAGTAATAATATATATCTGATAGCACATGATGCGACGTATGACAAAAATTAACTGTCGAGACATGTTAATTCAGGTTTGCGATCAATTCCACAGAATCACAGGAGAAAGTGTTGGTTTAACATACACCTGGGATGGCAGCCTTAATATTTTAGGTCCAGAGCAATTTCGAGGAACTATTGAGACAAATAAAGATGCAGTTTGGCGTGGTTTAACTTTTCAACACAGCCTAGAACTTCGGGACGCTAAACCGCTTCAAGATGAGGATATGTTAAATATACTACGGACTAACATTCTATCATGTAACCAGGGAAAACTCCGAAAAATTATTTCATGGGCTACCAAAAGAACAGCAGGTTAGTAAGAATAATTACGAACACTCTTTCAAAAGTTATATCACTGTTTATACTTTTATACATGTAGGACGTTGTAAAAATATTTGGGGGACAGAAAAATACAGGCCCTCTTGGTGGCCAAATGATATTCCATTTGTGTGCATATCGAAGAATACAGGAAAGTTTGGAATTACAAAAAGCATTCTTATAAGAATAGTCGAAGCATACAAGCAATATTTAGGTATTCATACTTCAATAAATGAAATTGTTACAAGTACACCCAAAAAAAGAAAGTCTAGCAAATTATTTGCTAGACCTGTTAGTAAAAGTATAAAAATCGATGACAGCATGTCAGCGTCCAATAATTCTTTTTTTGTTGGTATAATGGATTCCCCTGAACGTCTGCAAATTAATACATCCAATTTTCTTTACTCCACTTCACCCCTCATTTCTCACAATGATTTACACGAGTCCACCACTTCAAACCAAGTATTGGCTCTATCCATTAAAACTAGATGTTTAGAGGAATTAGCTAAACCCATGGAAATGCTTACAGATAACATAATTTTCGCTTATTGCGTAAGTTCTATTATCATAAATATATATCTTGATCAATTGTTCCAGGAATAGTTGTTTTTAACCATGATATATTTATCTAAATAGAAACTCCTTAAGAAAAAATACCCAGCTGTTAATGGACTACAAGATACCATATTATGTCAGGTAATTTCAATTATAATACATACTTACGTAATACATAGAGTTCCCTCTAAGGAATTTTTTTCAGTAACCCCCCGAAAAAAGTTGTGTGTTTATCAAGGTCCCGAAAATTAGAGGGTATCAAGGCCACTAATTTGATAGATATACTTTTATAGTATAAAATTCGATTATGTGTTTGTTTGTTTGTACGGATTGTATGAAAGTGATCAGGGAATAGAAACCGCATTTATAATTGAGATAGAAACTAACATCCAATTCTTAAATTCGGAAAAGCAAGTATGCTGATTCCGAATTGGCATTTACAAATTTAAAATATGAATGGTTCTGCTAAGTGAAATTTAGTTCAAATAGAACAATTTTCAAGTGCACTTAGACTGCGGTAGTTATCTTAAGTGGACTAAGCCCAAGTGCGAATGGAATCTAACCTTTCATGGCTTCTAATCCTAATTAACATGAATGTTTGGCCTCCCAGATTTTGGCTAAATCCCTCCATCAGAAGTCCCATCCCCTAAAATTAGAGGAAACACTGCTTACATATACACGTATGAATCATGGTTGATCACTTTATGCTACATATTTTACTGCTAAGAACACAATATAGTATTCGAATTGTCAATATGAAGTTTTACATAAGCCTATCATAACAATTGTATATTAATGCATTTTAATATGTTCTTAGAAAAAGAAGTTTAAAAAGATGGTAGGGAAACAAACCACTCTCCAGATCCATTATACTGGTAAAAATCACTGGGTTTGCTCAAATTATGACAATGAAAATGGAAGGGTGCTCTTATATGATTCACTATACAATAAAACTACTACAATGGAGCTTGATGTTCAACTTGCTCAACTATATGGTACTGATACTATGCAATTGGACGTAATTGTTCCTCGACTTCAACGTCAAAAAGGATTTTCTGACTGTGCGCCTTTTGCTTTGGCAACAGCTACATGCATTGCAGAAGGAATAGATCCTGTAACACAAACCTGGGATCAAAAAGAAATGAGACAGCACTGCAAACAATGCATTCAAAAGGAACAGATTTCTCTATTTCCAGCAACTACTCGTGGTCTACGTACAGGAAAGCTTCCACAACCTCATAAATTTTCAATAGATCTAGTATGTGATTGTATTCTCCCAGAATATGCGTTCATCTCAGAAGAAAATACAATTACGCGTGTTGTACAATGTGACAATTGTAACTTTTGGTTCCATAATCACTGTTACGGTCTATAAAATGAATCTCTTAGTAGCAGTTTCTTGTGTCGATCCTGTAAATGAATTGTAGTCCTTGTTGATCATTTCTTTTTGATCAATTATTTGTAGTAAATTCATTATTTTGATGTTTTAGGCAACATATTACACAATTTCTACTACGTATATTTATTATTCATTAACAATAAGATATTACTATATGCGATTATAAATAAAGTAGTTGTTAATAGAGTGATAAGATATCTAAATTTTATCAGATTTCTTCATATTCCAACACGCTAAGAAATATCGCGTATTGAAGAAAACATTATCATATATCATATAAGCCACTTGTGTAGAGATACGTCTTAGAACAGAAAATAACTGTTCACAAGATTGAGAGTTAATGTTTCGGACTTCAGATGTTTCATATGTTTTCATTGAAAAGATTGGATCACAGCGATGATTTCTGTTGTGAAATCGGTCAACCAAAAAAGTTGTCTTGCTGAACAATCCTGGATCCCTAAAAGAAGAATAGAATGGCATTTAGTTATTTAATAAGACGAATGTAATAAGTAGAATAAGAGCAAGTACAATATCCTAAAACTGATTGTATATTAAATACCTCATTAAGCAGGTTGTGCAAAGGTTACATGCATTATCGTAAATTATAATTCTTGGTGGAACTGTGAATTTTCTCAATAAGATAGAATACACCATGATAGTAGATTCATGGGATGTCATAATTTCAATCCCATAACAATGTTGGTGTTGACATGTCATCATTAACAGTCCTGGAGAAAATCTTTTGTGTTTCGGGTAAATCTTTGTACATTTAGGTAAATTTTCGGAACATTTGCCTTCATACTGTGGTATCCTACAAAAAATTGTTAAAGCGATGTCAACAAGTTTACCCCTGGAATATAGCAACTTGCCTATAATTTTTCTGAAGTGCTGGAAAGTAACTAAATATATCTAATTCAGACGAGGAAGCTTCTTCAACTAACTTTCGTGATGGATAGTTTATAAGATGGGTAATTTTCTTCAAAATTCTTAGTAGAAGATGAGCAACATCAGTTTGTAAAGTGATAGTTCCATTTAGTGCATCTATCTCTGGGCTAATAGAGTTAAATAATAATTCTAGATTGTTCACCCTGCTGTATAGATCCTTTAAGCAATCGATTTTGTTTGATAGTCCGAGTGATAATTCAGATACCACTTTTCTCTGAACTCGAGAAAGTGCAGAAAATCTGAATATGGCAGTTAGAGGTTCAGGACGGACCAGTAATTTTAGGACTTTACGCACTTTAGGTAACTCCGGATCCACAATTGTTAAAGACCCGCGAATTTGAGAAGAAAAAGTTATGAAGTGTATAAGTTCAGATATCTGTAAATCAGCTAACAATGTTTCAAGTCTAGAGGTGCTTAGACCCAATTCTGCATATTCAATAAGTACGTCACGTAAATGACTATTCCCAATAAAAACGCGTTCAGAAAATAATATAATGGGATATTTTTGTTCTTGATCAATATGATTTGGTAAATCTGGTAAGGATTTAGTTGTACCCATCGCAATACCATCCAAGATAATGATAGATGGCTGATTTGTACATGTAAGACAAGTAAAATTTTCATCATAGTTAATATTGACTAGCCTGAGGTAACAATTCCATGCTTGTTGAAAGATATGATATTGGTACTTTGAATCAAGTCCAATTCTGGTCAGTTTGTTATTTTTTGCCCTATTTGATTAGAAGGTTATTAATATCAGATTAAATTAACATACAATTCTGGACAAGTTGGCGGAGACCTTACAGAAACTAAAAATATGTTAACTTATTCGAGTAGCCTTCTCTACACTAGATACCAAGACTAATTAGTGATTACTAATTACACTTAATTAACTAACCTTAAAAAACTATAAAGAGGATTTCTTGACACCGTCATGAGCTCACCATACTCAATAAGTAGGCCATAATGAACAAAGTATTTGTTATTCAAATTCAACAAGAGCCATTTCTGACCTTCAAATACTTCTCTGCAATGACAGCTTCCGGTGCAAACAGAACTATATACTATAATTATTACAAAATAAATAAGATAATATCAGAGCATCATGGATTGAAAAGAGTACATATATCTTACCAGAATAGTGAAAATGAATTTCAATAAGAAAATTTTACCTTTTTGTTCTTTGAGATGACGGATATTATTCTCTAGATATAAGACAATCCCAGTGTTTTCTAACTGCAAATTAAAATATGTATGTTCGAAACCAAACCGACATTTTTGATCTAGACGTTCTGGGTAGAGGTCGACTGGCATCAGAATACCTTCGGATAATTGATGATTATATACCTGGAGAAGAGTTTGATTTAACTTAAATGGAATAGGAAGGGTTGAAATAGATTCAGCAGATTTAGTAATTGATGGAGCACTCAGAGGCAAAAGGCTTTCGGGAAGGTTCTGTAAAATTGATTTAAATTTGCATGTTTTTTCACAAACTTCACAACACCATTTATTCTCTCGTAGAAGATAGGTATGAATATCCTTAACAGTAGGAATCAATATGATGTGATTAGTGTCTACTATGTAACATGATGTGTTTTGAATAACATTATGATGCACTGTTTCAAGTGTTATAAAACAGATACATTGATCATATGCCAATGAGTGAATACAATTTGCAAGCAGACAAGAATTGCAAACTTGTGTGGTCATATTCAGCACAATGAATGTCTTTGTCAAGGATATCTTTCCTAAAAAGCAAAAGAAACTTTAACATGTCGGATATAAGCACACCGGTGTAGTAGCCCAGATTAACCCCACACGAGTATATACTCGGGTATAATCTGGGCTACGACAGATTATACCCGGGTATATTAGAGGAGGGGGGTATAATCTGGGCTACTACACCGGTTATAAGAACATATCGGATATAAAAACATTATGTTGGACATTAAGTGCAATCCCGACGATGTGCTTAGAACCGGTGTCCACTGTATAGGACCTTTGGGCTAGGTCGGCTAGGACTCATGATGAGTAGGACCTTTCGGGCAACTTGTATTATTGTTAATAGAAGATATTAACTTTCGTCTCAAGAAATAATTGGTAGGAACATATCCCCACAAATAGGGTTGCAAAACATCAAATTTGACCCGGATAATCCGGGTTTCGAGCCATTTGTCCGGTGTCCGAGTTTGAAACAATTTTGTCGGGGTTTTGATAAAATTGCTTTCTTGTGAAGCAATGTGGACAATATTAAATAATTAACTAATGTTATAGGTCAGTAACGCTAAAAATTTGCTGGCTCGCATACGCTAGCACGGTTGTATTATTTAGATTACATGCTAAAAGAAAATAATTTGTGAAGAACTGGTTCAATGCTTTAATAAATACAAATGAAATTCCCTTTTATAGGTTTTAAGTTATGAAAGTCATTAGATCAGCTTTTGACATACAATAATGTACATCCCCAACATCATTGTTTTCCTCCCACTTTCAGAAACCTCAAAAGGCCATTGTACTTTAGATACAGTTTTATTAATATTGACTAATATTAATAGAGTAAATTTTGTCCGGGTTTGGCTCTAAGAAAATCTGGCAACCCTACCTACAAACCGTACTGGAGGCTACGCATATGCTTAAAATTTAATCAACGAAATAAAATTGCGATAGAACTAACCTTGATTTTCTTTGTAATGTGGAAAAAGGAGGAGGTTGTGTTCAGCAAGATAAAAGAAATAGGCGCTCTTTAAAAGAAGGCTTATGTATTGGTCAAGAATTGAGACTTCTAGTGTAGTTAAATCCAAGTCATGATCAAAGTTATCATGACCAATAGATGGTGATACTTCAGTCAATTTTAAATCATGTGAATAATTACTTGGCAGTTGATCAGATAACGAAATAGCTACTGACTGTAAACTTGAATATATCTTGTCTTCTAAATCAGATACCTTGATTCTTTTCTCAGTAGGATAAACTGTTGAGTGTGAAGGATATTTCTCAGCCATACTTTTCTTTCAATCTAACAAAATGTATTGTTATTGATAAAACATTAAATAAAAACAAATGGATAAATATTTGTACATACTTATTTAAGAATTACAAGGTTCTTGCATTTCATTATAGGCGCTAGCGCCTACACTTTTTTAATAGCTCTCGTACGGACATTAATCCAAGAAATAACTGGATTGCGGGTGGTCAGCCAGACCCGCATGGTGGAACTACATCGACTGGGAGTCTGGGAGTGTCGCTAGGAGGGCTTTTTCTGATGAGTCTGAATTTAAAGACTGTGTGTTGTATATTCGTTAGGTTGGCATCTGAAAGTGACCCTGTACTCGTTGAATATCGTTCAAAGCTTGTGTGTGAAGTATGTGGAGAACATGGCCACACCAGAAGAGCGAAATGGTGCAAGAGTAAGACTGTTGATGTCTTGGAGTCAACAACAATAGCAGTATTGTTAATAAGCTAATTATTTCAAATCAACAATGTTAGCTACTTAGTAATTAAAAATTAATAATTCTTTGATAGATAAGTTGGAATCAACAAATATATGTATTACATTACAAGATGAGTTTATGGAATTCCATATATAGCAGAACAGAGAATGGAATGTGGATATATTTTTGATGTTGCGCAATGTTTCGGGGGCTAATATTTTCTAAGACAATAGTAGAGACATTGATTATGACTATGTATTAATATGGTATTGACTTTCTCTGACTTTTTGTTTATCGCTCACTTTGAAATTTTTTGTGTGAAATCATTTACCTTTTTTGTACTTTGGAACCTCAAAGAAAAATTCTTTTAAAAATAATTCACTCACCCACAAGTGGTCTTCAAATTCAGATTCAGCATACTTTAATTGTATAAGGAAGACTAAATTTAGCTATATACATCGCTTTGAATAGTATTTATAGACATAAAAATATCAGCTATTTTGAATTCTTCAAAACCGCAAAATGAAATACGTATCTGATTTGCTTGACTTTGATAATATTTTTCTACAGCCTATAGGCAGGCGTTCGATTGACTTCAAGATTGATTTGAAATCATTTACTTATGTAAATAGGAACTAAAAAAATTCCTATATTTTAGGCTCAAGCACTGTGAATTGTTGAAAATCACTAATACATCGCTACCAGGGCCAGATTACCGCATAGGCCATGGCCTAGTCCCGCTCTTTTTGGGGGACCAGCGCTTTTAGCACCCCGGGGCGTATAGGTGAATTTTTTGAAAAATAATTAAAATGAGGCTTCATGTATTGGGCAGATTGACTCATCGTGTCAAGCAAGGATGCTAATATTTATATTGGGTCCGTTATTATCGGATATAGTATTACTAATTTTAATGCATAAATTGATATTGATGCCAGCAAATTTCTTCTATTTATAAGGCAACCAAATTCAATATTAGTTTTATAACATTGATATGATTTACTTCATATATCCTTTATTTATTCATCGTTCACTCCCGCTAAGTTGTTTAAAATACGTTTTTCAAATAGCACTTACTATTTGTAATAAGTATTATACCTTTTAAAATATCTGTTGTGTTCTTTGAAGTTCTACACTGTCGGACTACTAATGTTGAGAACCTATTTATAAACAAAATATTACCTTGTGTAATTGAAGTTAGATTGATTTTAATACATCTAAATTATTAAATGATAGTTTTCGTTTAGAAACTTTGAATGGTTTGACATTTCGTCAATTAATAATGTGATCTGAATGTTATATAATTATGTCTCGAAGTGGCAACGCAATATTTATAGTACTTAATATAAGTTTAACTAGTTAGACATGCAGTCATCGCTCGGATATCATTGATGACTTAGAAAGAATAAAGGCTTGAAAAAAGTTGATTTGATGGATATGTAATGCTTCATGTATCTAAGAAAATAATACATAATAAATTTATTTTCATTAATATGTATTGTCTTAGGGGGCCCCAAAAAAATGTATGGCCTAGGGCCCCGCACAGTCTTAATCCGGCCCTGATCGCTACTATACATAGAATTTTCGGTTAATTGGGAACTTCGCAGAATTGGGACAAGAGGCCAGAAACAAACGGGTCCAAGTTAAGGAGAGCAGAAAGTAATATAAAAATGAAATTTTCACTGATTATACCAGATTCCAATCAAACAAGAGAGCTTCAGCTGGCTAGGTCAATTAGCGGCAGAACACAACCACACAACAAACGCATTGCGAATGGTGTGAGGTTTATATACTTATAACATAGATTACAAAGTGTAAATAGGCCTAAATAGTCAAATTTAACAATGTGAAATTTTTGTGATTACGTCATCATCCGATAGTGAGTAATCATATTGGCAATCTGGTGTGACTAACGTGTCCGCATCATTAATGTACATGTTCCATTATATTTTCAGATTTTTAGCTCTTCGAGGGCGGGAATTATGTGCGATTAAGTGAATTTTCATGCTTCTCGAAATGTGACAATAACGTCATAACTTGTCGAGGTGTGATAATTTTTTAGTGGAAACCTCAACTTGTTGACGGGTGCCAAAGGTTACCCCTATATGCCAAAAATCACATTTGGAAACGTCCACTTCCTTCAATCAACTCGGAACATACAAACAAACAAATATATATATATATATATATACACCCAACCACCCTTGTGTTTAATAGTATAGATATAGATAGGTCGTTGGAAGATTGAACCTAGAAAAAATTCATAGAAATAATTTTTAGCATCACTAGAAGCGCAATTTTTCGTAGTTTAACATATTCAAAATCAGTTTTTGGTAAAAATGTATGCGGGCGGTCATTTGGGTGCGCGGTGCGCACCCAGGGGTGTGTAATTTTAAGGAAAATGCTGAAAGGTTGCGTGAAATTGGAAATAATTTGGGTGCGCAGTGCGCTCCTAGAGTAATTATAATACTAATTTTGGTCTTTTTTTGGTAAATGTACTATTTTTGGCAAATTTGGGTGCGAGATTGAAAAATCAACATCACCTACGGTGCGCTGATCTCTTAGGGCTAGATGAAGGCCTGGCCTGTTGATTGTAAATCGCCGACATTTTCTTAACTAACTTTCTCAAATTAAATCTAATCAACTTATAATTACAATATTTGTACTCGGCGTAAAACTTCCAGCATTTGATATAACACATGACCATATTTGGATGTATTTTTCCATGGCAACGCTTGAATGCATCAGGAATGTGTCAACATTCCATTCCCAAATTGTGTGCCTACCCAATCGAGTTACCCCTCGTTCAACTTCACTTGTATAATTATACACATACCCACCCTCTAACATGTGATTTGACGAGAAATCGAGATATACCTTAGAATTGAAGATTTTGAGATAAATATCGTCAAATAACATGTTAGAGGGTCGGTACGTGTATAACTGTAGTTCATAGGAAATAGGCATTTGGATTGCAGGTACTCACTAGTGAAGTATTACTGATAGATAGGTTATTGATAGCTGCGAATTGAATGACATCATAAAAAATGATGCATGGAGTATCCTAAGTTTAGTCATGGGTGATTTGTAAATCAATGAAACCAAAAATTTTTGGTTTGTTAACAATCTTTTAACACTCACCCAAATCATTCCATACATTAAGGCAATGGTGGTGACTCAATTTTGGACCAGGAACTGGTTAAGTACTCAAACCAACTTTTTCTTGAATAGTGATTTGTTCAATATTTCCATTAATTTAGCTAGCTAATCATCCTGACAACATATTATTGTCAATTAAATATCAAATTAAAACGTTTGAAAAATATAAGGAGTTTAATATATGGTATATAATACAGTCTACAGTCTTACAAAGACAGATATTGATATAAAAGTTATAATAATACTAAGGAGCTTAAGACATCAATACGTAAATAGAGATATACTTCTAAGAGGGAGTAGTCACACTTAATACATCTACATGAACAGCACAAAGTTGACTGAATAAACTAAAAGAAACAAAGAAAAATTAATTCTTGAATTTAGTAATCTTACTATACGCTTCAATACTACAGTTGAGAACGGGGTTTTTTGCCACGGGTTTTTTTGCTTATTGGGTTTTTTTGCTTATTGGGTTTTTTTGCTTATTGGGTTTTTTTGCTTATTGGGTTTTTTTGCTTATTGGGTTTTTTTGCTTATTGGGTTTTTTTGCTTATTGGGTTTTTTTGCCTCCTTTTGACGTGCAAAAATGTGATATCTTAATGTGTTTTCCATCGGGTTTTTTTGCTTATTGGGTTTTTTTGCCTCCTTTTGTCGTGCATTTTGGGGGGCAAAAAAACCCGATTTCGACTGTAGTACATTATAATTCTTAATTTCATTAGATAACAAACTGTTGGAAATAGTGATAAAAAGTTTTCGTAGATTGTCCCACCGCGATACATTGCATTTACAAACGGACCTCCAAAGTGTGCTATGCTCTAGTTCCATAGTAGCCCATGCCAGTTGAACAAGTTTCGTACGAGACAGAGTTAAAGATGTCAAATTGTTCCCTATTACTAACTATTTGCTAAATATGTCAAAGATTACCTCAATGCATTCAAGAACATGGCTTCGTTAGATAATTGAGAGATCCCCTATCTAACAATTCTATCAGTATAGACCAGTAGTTCTTAACCTGGGGGAAATTTCCCCCTGGGGGGAAATTTCGGGAATATAAGGGGGAAATGAATTTAGACAAAATTAATAATAACAATAAAACAAACAAAAAAAATACCTCCTAACATAGATCCACTGGTGGCCAAGAAGCATTTATCACCAGACAACTAATAATTTGTAATCTCAAGGCTACTTTATTCCTTATACTACAAATGAAGGGGGAAATCGGATTGAGTGAACAGGCCAAAAGGGGAAATGACATAAAAAAGGTTAAGAACCACTGGTATAGACTGACTGCCCATGTCATCATTCACTTGTAAGGATTTTCAGTATATATAAATTTCCTGCACAATCTACGTCATTTGATTGAAAAATGTACTTAATACTCTAAGAGACTAGTAGGTCTGTTGTGTGGTATTTTGAGACGCTGTGGTATTTTGAGACGCCTATATGATACACTCTATACACCATGGATGTGCTATTACAAATTAGACTGTGGTATTTTGAGACGCTGTGGTATTCTGAGGCGAAACTATACAAGGTAAATTATATCCACTCTAACTATAAGTTTACTGAACATTTAATGTTATACTTAATTATTTATTAATTAATTAAATTGTGAATTTGAGACTTAGTATAACTAGTGAATTCTGGATTTGCTTTTCCAATCTACTGTGGTATTTCGAGCGCTGGTAGTGAAAATAATTTTCCACTTTACAGATAATTGTAATCCACTTGCTTTATTAAAAGGTGTTTATTAATTAATACGTAGTAGCAACTCAACTTTATTTCATTAATTGACACAACAAACATCTAAATAATAAAGTATACAAATTATTCTAGTTTCCAATGATATCCCTACACTTCTCGGAACCCTCCAGCTAAGTCTCCATGTTTCGCAGTTTTCTAATTCTCCCTAATTTTTCTTTTCAAAGCATTTCTCTCATCCTGCCATACTCTTCTCTCATTCTCCAGGGATCCTCTGCTTTTAATTAAAAGAATCAATTAGTTAAAATTGTTCGACTGCATCTTGGCAGCTCGATCTGCTCTTCGGCTGATTCTGAATTTCTTCTGTCAACGTCTCGTCCACATAAATCATTGAAACCATCCTAATTCAATAATTCCTAAACTGTAACGTATTTATAGTTTCTAAGTTTATACTTCTTTGATCAAATAGAAAGACTCACGAAGTAATCACGAATATCATGTGCATTGTCATTAAATTTGATGTAATCCGAACTATTAGCTTATATTCTTGAATCAAATTCCGGAATTAAATGGAATGCGTTAGTTATTTATCACTTCCGATTACAAGAATGAGGAACTGGTTCCCAAACGTTACTAAATTCGATATCTTGCAAATCTTAATTTTTTTCTCTCTAAAGCATTTTGTTGGCTAAATATCATATTTATAATTCTTATAACTGAAAGATTTAACTCTCTAATCCACTTGCCTTAAAAAAGACAGGATCTAGTCAAGCTATATGCATTTTCCCTTATAGATTAATTAATTAAAAAATACCATTAATTAAAATACTAGTAAAGCACAACTTTATTTAATCTTATGAATTAACAAAAAACACATTACAAACTAAAGTCTAATACTCTTCTTCTAATTAAATAATTCTCCACTTAATCTGAATCTATATCCCCCATTCGTATTATCGTTTGTTTTAATTTTCTGATTTTTTTTCAAATGCTTTTTTTCGATTTCCCATTCCGCCCTTTTCATATCTAAATACGCTTTGTGTTCATCAATCATTTTGCATGTCTCTTCCATCATGCTCATTTTTTTTTCTTCGTATTCTTTTTCCATCTGTTCAATAAATTCAATATAGTATCTATCTGAAGAATCCATTATAGCTGTAATTACTTTTGCATATTTCATATGGTATTTATAGTTGTAAGTTGTAAACCATTGTAGCACAAAACTGAGTCATGAAACATTAAAAACGTAATTTGGGCCAAGTGCACACATTGTGGAAGCTTATGAAACTTGTGTAATTTGGGCCAAGTGCACACATTGTGGAAGCTTAAAATGCTTCCTAAGTAACACGATATCTAATTTATCTAACTACTAGTTTATTATCTTATTTCTCCACTTTGTTTGGCTACAATACATACCTAATTACTCCCTGATTATATTTTTGATTAAATAAATATGTATGTCTAACTAAAAGCAATTTATATTAAAAATTTACTTTTATCACCCTGTTATTAAGATTAGCCACTATTATGCATTGATATCTTTTATTAATAAATTTAATGGGAAATATCAGAGTAACAGTTTCAGAAAGATATAATAAATATACCACATAACTAACGTGTAAAGGATATAAACTAATCCATCAAAATTCACAAATTCAGGACGGGAACTACTTGTTCTGGCTTGTACAATGTTCAGGCTCGATTCTTCTCGCAGAGTAATAAGATAAAATGTCTTGATAACTGCCTGTTAGTAACCTATATGGAGAGATGATTGATTATGCTGTGAAGTAGTGTTAAATAAATAAATTAATTAATTAATTAATTAATAGTAGGTTGGTCCCTCAGGGCTGCAGCTAGCTACTAAAGAGTAGTTTCGCTGTGAGTGTACTTGGAACACACTCTGTACCTTTCCCCAACCGCGAGCCTAACGGTTGAGGGATGTCAAGAGCTTACCTGAAAACACCGAACTTATCTCTTGACACCATTAGCGGGACCTAGGCTCAGGACAATTTACCCATTACATGAGACTGAGGGTTTTTATTAAACAGAAGGTTTAATAAAAACTATGATAAGTTATCACAACGAAAGTTTTAACTTAGCTAACTGAAAGAAATGGAAATTTTGGCTAGTTATTATCTCAGTATTCCACAACAACAACCAAATTATAGCCAGACATATGTACTGAAATTAGATACTCTTTTTTATGGCATACGACAGCGCTATATAACAATTATTTATTAATATCGTTTCTAGCTGCTGTACCTAGTGTAGTATTAGTAAATTAATTATTCTATTTCTTTTTAATTAAAAACCAGTTTGTTTGTAAATTGTTCTAATTTCCTATTATAATTTAATCGAGAGTTCGCTATATGTTTATGAAACTGGATAAACGGAAGAATTGGCATGGGGAATTTTGTTGATCTAGTTCCAGGTATTATGAAGAACCCTAAGAAGGCGAGGCGGTTTCCAATGTACCTAAAACTTAAAAGAAATAAACGCAAACAATATTAACTACAATTAAAAAAATAACTTTAAAACTCACTTGATTCCATAGGTATATCACTTACCTACAGGGTTGGGTTCAAGTACAATTTACTTAAGTACTTCTGTACTTAAGTACACATTTTTGAGTACTTGTACTTGTACTTAAGTACTTTTTTGTTTAACCCAATGTACTTGTACTTGTACTTAAATACTTTCCAAATGTACTTGAAATTTACATTACTTTTCAAGTACTTTTTCAAGTACTTTTTAGAACTTCTATTCTTAACTAAAATGATTGTTGGCTTTGTTGCCAATTTATTGATCAACACTATAGTTTCTATTGTTGATCATTGCAGTGCAAGCTCACTATACTACTTGATGTGTGATATATTTATTAAGTGAAGCAGTACAATCTTTGCTAAAAGTAACAAACAATGGTAGGAATCAATCGTAAACACAATTAGGTTTCTTTTCATTACGCATATTCACTATATGGATATCTCACATATTATAAGTATCTGGAGATGGTTTCCAGAATGATTTTTGATATCTCTTCTTCAAACTCAATTATGGCTAGCAGAAAGCTTCCAGACGTATTAAAGCACTTTGATATACCGGATAATTTAGATGCGAATTTCAAAGCGACATGCAAATATTGTCTGAAAGAAATTTCAGGTTGTTTAAAAGTAACATCCAACTTCATCAAGCATATGAAGCGAAATCACCTTATTAAGTATGAAGAACTCTACAGTTTCAAAGAACCAACGGATGACAAACAACTGAAACTTAACCCACTAACCACTTCGAATAAAAAGTATCCTCTTCATGATTTACATCAACTTGAAATTACTGATGAACTTGTGAATTTTATCGCAGGGGATTTGCTGCCACTCTCAGTTGTTGAGAGTTCAAGATTTCGAAATTTTATATACAAGTTGGACCCTAAATACCAAGTGCCTACCAGAAAGCATCTTTCTACTAAACTGATAGAGGGAAAATATAGAAAGATCCACGAAAATATTGTCAAAAAGGTTGAACAAGTTTCTAGTATTGCTCTGACTACTGACCTATGGTCAAACAGACAGATGAAGAGTTATATAGGGATTACTGGTCACTTCATCTTGGACTGGAAAATAAATTCCATAATGGTTGCATGTCACAGATTCTCAGGCAGACATTCTGCTTGCAACATATATGACAAATTTCAGGAAATGATAGCTTCTTTTGAAATCAACAACAAAATCTCTACCATCATTACTGACAACGCGTACAATATGGTAAATGCATTCAGTCTACCTGGGTTCGACACTCTACAGCAGGAATCCGATCAAAGTGACAGTGAAGATGATATTGAAAACTACTGTGATCCTAATTTTGAATTAGAAGATGATGCCCTTGCTTTACTCCCTCCAGTTCGTAACTCTTGCTTTGCACATACACTTCAGCTTGTAGTAAAGGATGGCCTTAAAAAAGCTGATATTTTTTCGAAGGTTATTTCGAAGGTATCTACAATCGTATCACATGTACGCAAGTCAACTGTTGCCACAGATGTACTGATTGGTGAGAATAGGTTACAGTCAAGCGTCCCTACTCGTTGGAACTCACAACTAATAATGATTAAGTCAATCCTTAAAGTTGATCAAGATAAATTAAACGCCCTTGACACTGCCAAGTTAGCAGCATATGAACGAAACACACTCAGAGATTTTGTGGAAATCCTATCCCCTTTTGAGGAAGCGACCGATATTGCCCAAATTGAGAACAAAGTATCTTCAAGCTTAGTCATCCCATGTATAAGAGGTTTAAGGGGTCAACTGTCAACACTTCGCATGAAATATTCTAACGCCTTAGTAAAAGAACTTGCAGAATCAGTTGAACGTCGACTTATCATTTATGAATCCGAAGATACATATACGACAGCTAGTATATTAGATCCTCGTTTTAAACTGAAGTGGTGCAAAGATGGCAATGAAAGAGATCATCACAAAAGTGAACTATTGTCCAAGATGTACAAAATTGAAAACAAAAAATCAAACCGCCCAGTGGTAGTAGAGTGTGAAAGTGAACAACCAAAATCAAAAAGGACTAAATTGTTTTCGTTTATGGATTCGGATGAAGAAGACACAGAAAACATATACACGGATGAATCAGAGCTTAGAGAATATTTACTCAAACCAACTATTCCAGGAAACTCTAATCCACTTGCGTTCTGGAAAGATCATGCAGATACATACCCAAAACTCGCCGAATTAGCCATGAAACATCTAGCAGTTCCAGCGTCATCTGCTCCTGTTGAACGCCTTTTCAGTATCGCTGGAAAGGTCTTTCGTCCAGATAGATGCAATCTTTCTGACAAAACTTTTGAAACACTGATGTTTCTTAGGTCTAATATGGATTGATCTTAATTATGTTCATTTATATTTGTTGTGTTTGAACGTAGAGAACTAATTATCGTCTATCAGCAATATTAATTATCATTAAATTTCAAAAGTACTTAAAATTGTACTTAAGTACTTTCCGAAAGTACTTGTAATTGTACTTAAGTACTTTCATTTCAATTGTAATTGTACTTGTAATTGTACTTGAAAATTTTTGGAGTACTTGTACTTGTACTTAAGTACTTTCAAAATACTTGAACCCAACCCTGCTTACCTATTTGTTGTCATCTTTTATTTACCTTGTAGATAACAGCTCGTCTCTCGCCACTGGGGATGTGCCGTTGCAGGTCACGTTTCCATTATCTGGGCTCACCATGATAGGGATTGCGTTGCCTGAATAACCTCTAGCAGAGGTCCCCACAAAGTTCGATGTACCTTGTCTTTGAGCGCTTTCGAAAGAGTGTTGTGAGTTGTTATTACACTGTTAGGACTTCATCTGTTGTAGTTCCATACGTCGGGATAGGAGATTTCAGCATTGATACAACAGGTTCATAATGTAGGACGAAATTTTTGATGTAAAGATTGGCAGTCGGGCTGTTAGTAGATCTGAGCAAGCTCCAACGCACATGACGAATTACAGACTCTGGCATTCTATAATCGTTGTTAGCAACGTAGATATCGGCATTCAGAATAGCAGAAGCAGCCATAATTTCAACATCACTTCCCCAAATGGATTCACGATAGATAGCGTTTTCGTGTGTGAGGTAATGACACGGTGTTGTTTGCTTTGATTTAAAATACCATCCAAGTTTTGCTGTCCCTTCACTGGCTATAAATCGGCATATAATGGAACGAAGCTGTAGGTGGCTGTTTTCACTCCCAGTAATTATTTTGGAGAGACATCTGAAGAGACAATTACCATCTCCTTTGATTTTCTCTGTCAGCTCTGGTTCGTATTTGCTTAGTGGCTGTCCAACGAGATCCGATGGTTGCTTGCTAACTGAATCAAATGTTATCCCCAAGAGAACACATTTACTACGCTGCCAATTCTCATCTATAACAATAATTTTTGGGTCATCCGGATAGGCATCTGTAATAACGGTTTGATCTTTTTCGTCGAACGTGTCCCATAGCATTGTATTGAGATACTCCATCGCCTAATAAAGGTATATAGGAATCATTAAGTATAATAAAATTACACAATTAATTAGAGCATCCATATAAGGTATCTCAATAATATTGTGTAGAATACTTACCACGAAATACAGTATTTTGTGTGTATGTCTAGCACGCTCATTATCTGTAAAACTAGGATAAATATCTGGTGTCCATTCCATTACAGTCTCAATTATGTCTCTCTTCTACAGATATATAAATACAATGGATATAAGTTGTGTTTAACTAATCTAAAATTTTCTAATTTATACTCGGTTAGACTTACAATTTTATCTTCTTTTTCACCATTCAAAAACTGAAATAAATAGGTGTTGGGAGTATAGATGTGTTGTTTGTTTAAGCTTCTGTACAATTTCTCATGTAAAGGAGTCGCGAAGGTTCCTTGGAGAATATTCTGTTTTAGAATTTCCTAGAAATTCAAAAAAATGATGAAGTAATCATTATTGCCTGGAAGTTTATGAGATAACTGAAATTGACATCAATTGGAGAAGTAAATTATAAAATAACAATGACTTCTCAACAATAATTCAGGAATGTCAAGAGAATGGAATCCTTACTTTGAAAGTAGTTAGATGTGTAAATATAGATACTGCTGTAAATCCATAGAGATTCAGGCAAGTCTAAAATTGAATATTTTCAATTAAATTGACACTAATTTCTAATTATGTATGATTTGATCAATAGTACCTGTGATGTGTCGACACCTATGCTCGAATCGAGGTTTACTTTCTTCTTAGTGTTTCTTACAAAATAAGGACGTGTGATATGGATTGGAATTTTCTTGTCTTTTTTGGCTCCTAATTCTGTCTGAGAAATAGTAACATGACTATCTGTTACTTTCGACACCGTGTAAGGCCCAATATATTTTGATTGCTTCTTCGTTTTGGGTAAGTGTTTGATCTTTGGCATGTTAGTGTATATGATCTTATCATCCATCTTCAGAAAGGCACTACAGATGTCATAATGATAATAAAATGTGAGTAAGAAAACATTGTTGAATTTATAATATAGCTAAACTAACCGTCCTTCGTTGACCTTCTTATCATACTGCATCTTCTGTTTTATTTGCTCAAAGTTGATACTATCCATTGCTGATTGCTGTGTAGAAGTACGAGATTCATCAATACTAGTAACTTCTTCTTGGGGAATGTCAAGTGGTGGAGAAAAGATGTCTGATATTTCTTCAATATCATCGAGTGGAGGAATGAATTCGCTCATAATAGCATCGTCTATTGCAAAATCTTCTTCAGTGTTGCACTGCAGGTTGTTAATGGTCGATAGAAGATCTTGATGCCTGGACTCTCTTGCCCACATAACCTTGAATGGAGTTTGTCCATGGGACCTTTTAAAGGTAGAATTCATTGTTATTGCAGCAGCTTTTAGAAGATTTGTCCAATGATCCCCAGTCTGGATTTCCATTTTGTTCAGTTTACTAAAAAAGAACTTTCATAGTTGGTATATTATCCTAAATCATGCATTCGAAATGTTGTTATCATTTACTAGTTAACTAATAACACTACCTTTTGAGAATCTTATTGTGTGCTTCGACTAAACCGTTAGCCATCGGGTGGTATGCACGAGTGCTACGATTTTCAACTCCTAATTTCCGGTGAAATTCCTGAAATATCTATGAATAATACAAGCAAAATTACTATCGAATACGTACTAATATTATAAAAAATACATATTTAGCCATATGTCACTGATAATTATAATATTCGATTAGAATGTAGAAAAATGATTATGCAACTCACATTACTTGTAAACTCCCTTCCTTGGTCGTGCTGAATAATATCGGGTAATCCCATATCGAGGTAGATATCCTTAAGATTCTGGATTACTTCTTCTGATGTCTTCGACTTGAGAGCGCGCACTGCAACGTATTTGCTCAGATAACAAACAGTGACTAAGATGTGTTTATATCCATCTTTGCTCTCAGAGAAATCACATATAAGGTCCATCCCTATATGTTTCCACGTTTTAGATGGAGGTGGGATTGGTTGGAGCTTCTTTTGCGGTTGTGGTGGCAAGGCCGCTGTCATCTGACATGTATGGCAAGTCCTTACCTTTAGTATACAAGAAAGTAATTATAATATGGCATTTTTTAATAATTTTGTATTAGTTACAGCATCGATATCTAATTACACCATTATATAAAATTCGTAAATGGTTGATTAAAGTTAACTGAACATTATAAAAATAAATATAAAAACAATTTGGGATCTTGCGAAATCATGTTAGTTGCTATTAGTCGTCAAAATAAAATGCTTTACTAATTAGACAATCTAGAACTTAATAATTACGATTACAGCACATGGATGATTCAACTGAAATGTTCCACTAACACTGCATTCTAATGCTATTTTGGGATGTACGTACATCAATTAGAATAGAAATATAATAGAACTCGATTAAGGCGTACAAGCCTTGGGAAACAAGACAAAGTACGTACTAACGGAAGGCATGTCTAAACCGTATGCATAATCCACAGGTCGAAATGCTGACTTGTTGAATTGTGTAAATACGATGTAAAGGGTATACAGTCTTCAAACATACTCAACGATAATATAAAAGTATTTTGGTTGTCACGTACTCAGACAATCAAAACACTAACGAAGTTCTGCTGACAATTTTCTAAGAGTACTTACTAGCAGAATTTAGTTGGGAATAGAAATTGGTACGTCTGATTCGAGTATGTACTGAATTGATAATTGCAATGCAATTTACCCAGTAATTGTAAAATAAATCAAATGAATATATCAACATAACATTACAAATTGATTTTAATTGAAAATAAATCGAACTAATTGTAGGTTAAGGGATAATTATATAATTATATAATCGTTAGGAAATAGGGAAATTTTTCGTACAGAAATCAAAGATTAGATTGGTTGAAGTTGCAAAATGAGGACCAGGGTGATCCAGTTGGCTATAATTTGAAAAGTAACTACTTTTTCCTATTTTGAGTAGATAAGTTACCCTTATTAATTAAGCAATTTTAATTCGAAAGACATCAAATACAAATTGTTCAAATAAATTTCATTATCATATTAACTTACATAATCTCGAACGTCAATGTGCATGCCTGTCCATGTGTATCTTTGCTGAACTGAATGAAGAGTGGCGTGAATCCCTGGATGAACAACTTGGTCATGGAACCTTTGATAAATATCATCAAACTGAGACTTAAATGGAACTTCCAAATCTGTTTCTGTACCTCCCAGTTTAACTCTCTAAGGAGAAGATTAATTAAAACTATTAAATCAAATATAGTAGAACCTGCTAAGTAATAAGGACCAGGAAAGGACAGGGCAAAATGGCCGTTATAGACAAGTAACCGTTATGCAGTGGCTGTTAATTAAAGAGGATCTACTGTATTTTTAATTAATATATAAATAATGGGATTATTTATTAGTATAGCGAGTCATTTTTGGGGTTAAAAAAAATCTCACCTTGAATAGTGTGTCGGATTCTGCAATGAAATAGGAGGACAGTTTTCTTTTGTAATTCCATCTTGTTTGCCGTGAGTCTTGTACTGTCTCAGGATATTTTTGTTCGCGAAGAAACTGAATAATTTCTTGATACTCTTCTGAATTCATTTGAAAATCAGAATAGAAATGATTGATTATTTGGTTTGGTTTGATTAGTTTGTTTGATTGATTGATTGATTGTGTTGTGATAGTTGTAGACAAGCAGAGTAATATAATTTACCTTATATAGTTGCGCCTCAGAATACCACAGCGTCTCAAAATATCACAGTCTAATTTGTAATAGCACATCCATGGTGTATAGAGTGTATCATATAGGCGTCTCAAAATACCACAGCGTCTCAAAATACCACACAACAGGTCTCTTAATAGTATCAGATTCTATTCTGATCTGAAACAATTTCGGAATATTAGAAAGCTGATGCCGGCGCTCAGAATCCAGGATTTGACAATATGATATGTGATACTGTGAACCTGACATTTGCCGGTAAACCAAAATGGTGTTCTAAAGTATCGTTTTGTATCCTTGATGTCAGAAGGTATTTGAAACCATATTTTGTACAAATCAATTCGAGTAGTAAGGATAAGGCCTTGCAGGTATGTATGAACTTTTGAATGTTTGGGAAGATAATTTTCCTTTCTCTGTAGGAAGAGCTCTCCAGCACTCTAAACAAGAAACAAAGTTTTTGAGAAACACATAAGGGTGCAGCATGGCCTACTTAATATACGGCCGTGTATGTCACCGAGAAGGCCAAAAAAATAGAAGGCCAGTTTATAAATTTCATTATAGGATTAAGGCCAAGTATCCCCTGGAAATCTAAAGAGGTCTTCAGCTTGTTAGTCTGTCTCATAAAATCCCTTCCAATTATCTATTGTTTAAGACAAAGTTTGACTCTGTAGCTTATATACTTCCCGAGATACAGCAAGGTATGTGGATATGGAACTAAATGACAAATGATTGATTTCTCAGGAATGTTTCATCATCCTGAAAATTCTGACTGATCACCCACGTAGTGTGAAAAATAAACATTAGATCATTTATTCCTTTCTATAGCCCCCAAGCATATACTTAGTACTAACTATATCGATACTAACATCGCATTCATAATAACCCAAGTTTTAAGATCTATCCACGTTTATACGAAAATTTCAATTAATGTTATGGTCAATCATTTGTCATTTAGTTCCATATCCACATACCTTGCTGTATCTCGGGAAGTATATAAGCTACAGAGTCAAACTTTGTCTTAAACAATAGATAATTGGAAGGGATTTTATGAGACAGACTAACAAGCTGAAGACCTCTTTAGATTTCCAGGGGATACTTAGCCATTTTTAAGATAAATTCCATCTTCACAAATACGATTTAGTTGATGACAAGATATTATAGTTATATTCTTACTGTAGATACAGCAATTTATTCCTTAATTTAATACTCAAATAAAAATACAATAATTTATACCTAACTTTTATAAATAATTAGACCAATCAAATTAGATACGAATTGTCGTGGTACGAATTGTCGGTACCCGGAATCAGGCTTTCTTCCAGGCAAAATTTCCCGCGCGCCTAGATTAAGTTTGAGCTCGCTCAAACGCGCCTAAAATGCTCAATTTGTATTACGTCTATGGGAGCATCTCTCGATTTTCGTGCGCCTAGAAAAGTTCCCTTTTGAAATTACGCGCCTGGAGGCGCGTCGCATACGCCTAGATGAAACCCTGCCCGGAAATTAGTCTATATATTTGAATAATATATGCAGGGCCGGCGACAGAAATTATGGGGGCCCCTGGTAAGATTTCTGGCCGGGCCCCGGCACAGTGGGCAAACCAGTGGAAATAGCTTTATTGTTCATGCAACCTTATTCGTGGAATTGATATATTATCTATTTCTAAGATACCTAAGGATCAAATAAATGTAATTACTTTTAGCACATTCCAATTGGTAGTGAAAATATGTCAATTTTTTTTAGTAGCAGTCATCATATACGAATTTCAAGCGTTGTAGGAGTTTCTATTATGCTATCTAGTTTCATAGTATTTCTAACAATATAAAAGCAGCATATATGCACTATCATAGGCTTATTCGAATCAATTTTTATCCTAGATTAATACATAAACATTTAGTAAACTAGCTACCTCATGCTTTTAGATGAGCATACATTTTATCAATCCCACTCTAGATAAATATTAAATACATTTGTTTCCCATATTTAGTCTTCGGACTTCTTTGGCCTATTTTGGCCCAAAATTTAAATCAGTTTATATTTAACTAGAGAAAATTCTTTATCAAATGCACTTGCTAAGTGACGGAACGTGACGGAAAACTTTCCCAGCTGAACAATGGTCTCTGCCTACCAAAACCCCTTTCAATTAAGAAAATTTAATAAAATTAGAATTTTAGATTTCAATAGAAGTTCGAATGTTTCCATATTTTTTTTTTTCTAATTGAGAACAATGTTTTTATGATATTTTATGCTAAAATCTATCAATCAGCACTTCAAGTTAGGAATTCATTCATGCTTTTAAAATTTCAGTAAGATAATTTAATTCGGTTCGGATGAAATTCAGGAGCTAGATATGTTCCACAATTGACAACTATGCTACTAAGAACGAGCTACAGTTCTTAAGGGTATTTGCACCTGTGATAGTTTAATCTGCCCTTTTTGCCCACTGTGGCCCCTCCACATCCTCCGACCAGGATTGAATTTTTAAAATTCCCGAAACATTAGACAGAAATACATTGCAAATCGAAAGAAATTCCCAATTAGACGAAAATTTCAGTAAAGATAGAACAAAGATAATATAATTGTAAAATAATTTAATTGGTCAAGTAAAATGAAATTTTTGTTAGAAAAATATAGGATTTCTCAATGAGTCAAGCTTAGCAAAAACTAATAATATGGTTTCAACCAATGAAATTCGATTTGTAACAATTTATTAGTGACACATTGGATCTTTTGTGATATACTGTATATATTTATGATAACAATTATTAGTGTAACGAAGGAATTCATTTTTTGTGGTGAAAGATGTATCATAAGGCACAATAACTATTTTGCAGACTCAATATTATAAAGTCCTAATTTAAACATTCAGATGCCGATCCGGGGCCCCTAGTTATCCCGGGCCCCCCGGTTTTACCCCAAGCAACCCCCCCCCCCTCTCGCCGGCCCTGAATTTATGCACCCAAGACTACCTTAATTAACCTTGCCAATTTTCTTGGATGTGCTAATTGGATTGGGGTCCAGTTTTAAGGTTCGCCGGAATAATTAATCCCAAATTTGATGTGAAACTTTTTCTTGATTAGTAATGTTTTAACAATGGTACAATTGTTCACGCAAACATTAATAAAGAACAATAAACAATACTAATTATGTGCAAATATCACAATATAACTCTACTATTTCATATTTGGCCGACTCATCTAAGCAAAGCTGGTGGTAAATTCCAATTTTAGATTGCCATAAAATGAAATTATGTATTTAAAATTTAGTTTAATTTATACTAAAGTTGAGGCACATATTATGTAATGATTTGTGATTTCTATCTCAAATTTGTACACAAATGTTTAGTTTGACTTAATATGAATACTGAATACATATATTTCATAATTATCTAATTATGTAATCTACAAATTTTATTAATTAATAACTTCTTGAATGTTCGGCTTTGTTTTACGTTTTCCTTTTCTTTTTGTCTTTGTTAACGTTCATTTTCAGTATACGTACTCAATAGTTTGGCGGGTTCTTTTTTAATGCCTTTATGTGGTATGTTGACTAATTTAATATGAATATAAAGTAGAATACACATTTATTAAATTCTGTAGAATCTCGTTAATAATTGCTTTACTGTGATTTGAAGAATTATAGTTAACCGATGACTGGAAATTAAGTTTCTGATATAATTCATTCTTGCAATCAATGAAGACATTTGTTCGTGAATTCGTTACAATTGTGCATCTAATTAATATAATTATCTCAAATAGAACTTTGTTAAAATAGATATTTGTTGCGGTATTAATTACTTACGCGATCAAATTGTGTAACTTCTAAGCAAATCATCTTTTGCTGAATATTATAATTTGCTCGGCATACATACATTTCGATACAATGCATCTCGTGACCAGGGGGGGGGGGACATTTGCCCCGACGGGGCCCGTGAAAATTCCTAACAAAGTTATTAGTTTAAGCTGCCTTCAGATAGTATTATTGAATGATATACAGTCAACTATACAGTCAAAATAGAGCCAACGGTTAATCGGTTTCTCCGCTTAATCGGGTCAAAATTTCACAGGATTTATAGGACAGAATCACAGTTTGTCTTACAATATTTTCGGTTAATTGGTTTCTCCGCTTAACGGTGTCCGGGGATAGGAATTTTTGATTAATGAAAGGATTATCCAAATGAGCATTTATTTCCATTAGTGAAGTATCACTGAGGGCTGGGGTGAGCATAACTTAGAAGTCAGTAATAGACTTCTAGAACAAATTTTTGTGGCTAAGTATAGATACTTTCAATATTAGAATAAGAGCGTCTATCTATATAACATAGTTTAAATGCATTAGTAAACTGATTCATACTTGTACTATAATGTTCTAATTCAATACTTAACTTCTAATAGGTCTATTATTACCGCCCCATTGACTCAGGTAGCGATTAATTACTTTTATGAGGCAATAATTAATTATGAAGGCTCCGGAGTCCAAAAAGGATGTATTTATCAACGAATTTTCATTGTAAGCGCATTATCTCCATGAAATATTGCTGATTTCTGCGAAAAAAAAAATTCGGGCTTGAAGGTAAGTGTCATTCATTGTGTATAAAATTTTTTGAGTCTTAATCGATTGTATCTTTCTCAAAAAAGTCTGGCATTTAGTCCGGCATCTGGTCAATCCAAATATTCGTGGAAAAATGGTAAAGAGGGGTTGCAATCTTGTGGAAAATTGTTTTATACCTTATAAAACTTTACCTTCAAACTTGCAATAGATCATTGATATTTCTGGGAAGTTAGAGCTAAGCTCTAGCAAATTAATTAATTTAAGGGTTTATGGGCACAGTGTTGAGAGGACACCACCATATATGGGTATGTGAATTTATAGGAATGTAACTAATTGGATAATGGTATCATTTGTTATTCCAATGAGTTTGTATTGGGATATTGATGTGATTATATGTTTAGTACTAAGTTCTAGAGTTTATACTTTAGGAGATAAGAAA
Organism: Hexactinellida sp. DTS-2022; assembly: GCA_028753945.1. Lineage (NCBI taxonomy): Eukaryota > Metazoa > Porifera > Hexactinellida > Hexactinellida sp. DTS-2022. The sequence continues at coordinate 2,034,014 of JAPNXP010000013.1, read as the reverse complement.
TTTGCTGTGTCATCAAAAATGGGCACATTACATGCCCATATATGGACCATTTTGAAAACGGTGCGTGTTAAGGTCACAAAATGTATTATTGACGGATAGGAAGTCGGGTATTGCGAGTATTTTGAGACGTTAAGATTGATTATAGCACCTCGGGTGTCTGAGATAGAAAATTGAGAAGAAAACGTACCCTCGAATGTGATTATAGGCCATAAAAGTCTGAATTTTCACTTTTTTATTATTTTTTTTGATCAATTGTTGATTATTTTCGTCAGTGATTGCTTGGATAGAGTAATGATATCGCCACTCCTACCATTGTTGAGGAATACATTACAGATAATCGTTAAAAGTGGTGAAACCAGTGATTCGCAGTACAAAATAGCTCATAACTCTGAATATACGCTTTTTAGAGATTCTAAACTATGTACAAACGTTAGTTATCGTCCTTCTGCCGTGCTTGGTCAATAAATAAATATTTGAATTCACTGTTTTTCTTACGGATATTTCCCATTATTCTCCTTCCATGGACACCCTTAATCGGGTCAGAACAACTTGGTCCCGAGGTGGCTCTATTAAGCGGAGTCAACTGTATAGTTAACTCAAACTTTAATTATAAAGAGATAAAGAAATCGTGTAAAATGAACATTTGGGTTTCGGACAGGTTCCAGAGGGGTTTGTCAATGGAAAATTGGTCCCATAAAAATAATGGTCCTAGGACCAGTTTTACATGGAATTTGGTCCAGGATCAATTTTCGGGGCCCAATTTTCCAGTGAAAGGCTTATTCATAAAATTTTGGGTCTCAATATGGCGAAATTCGCCTAGGCTACTATTCTAGCAAATACGGTAACTAAATAAACATAAACATCAGAGGGACCAAATTTCCTTGAAAACTTTGGTTTCCCGGACCGTGACCTTCGTTATATAGGGCCTTACTACTACTCCGAACCATGTATTACTTAAAGGCCATTGATTATTAGCTGACATATCTTTATCTCAATAACTAATATTGACAGACCTGAGAAATGCATTATAATTGTATAGGAAGTTAGGAACATGATATTGAGATAATGAGTGTATTACCATATAAAGAATTAAGTGCTAATAATCTCATTATCTCAAAAATTATTGTAGGCCTAGAAAATGTATTATCAATGAATAGGAAGTTACCAATTGCGGATAGATCAGTACTAGCATAGTTTACATAAAATAGATAGTTTTTGAGTTATGGCTCAATTTAGGAAATATACATTTCCCTGGCAACTGAGGAATGTGTCAACATTCCATTTATAATTCGATATATTTCATTCAACTAGTTATTGACATCCTCATGTTCCAATTTTGAACATTTATAACGCGTTTAACTATGTTAAAAGCAGGCTATAAAAACACGATAATTCCCACGAAAAATAGCGTTTACGTAATCAAATGGTGATATATCACACTTCTAAAGGGTGTTATGTATGTCTTGATATCATGTTCCTAACTTCCTATACAATTATAATGCATTTCTCAGGTCTGTCAATCAGTGGCGCAAACAGGGGGGGGCGTGGGGGCGCGTGCCGCCCCCCGTAAAAGTTGAAGGGGGGCAACGTTAATGGTGCGGGTGTTACCGTGCCCTCTGGATAAAAAATAAAATGTTCAATATAATTTAGGATAGTAAAATATACGTATAATTCATTCAAAAATGTCATTTGTTGCAATCAATTTTTTCAGGGGGGGCAAGCCCCCCAGACCCCAAAAAATCGCTCGCTACACTCGCTCCGCGCCCCCCCACCTTTAACCTCAGACTTGTAAAACTTTGCGCCTATGCTGTCAATACTAGCTATTGAGATAAAGATATGTTAGCTAATAATCAATGGCCTTTAAGTAATCCATGGTCTAGCAAAATCTACTCAGTAGTATGGCCTTATATAACGAAGGTCACGCCCGGACCAATTTTTCGTGACAGGCCTCTCATTATTGTTTGCCCTGGGGCCCGAAAAACCTCTCGAAGGCCCTGCTCGTGACATGTACAATTCGTTACCAAAAATTCGTCTACGAATAGATTTACCCGCAGTTTACTACATATATCATCATTATTAGATCACTATTGGTGTGTTTGTTTTATGTTAAATTAGGAAATGTTCCTATATTCATTAATGCATGATATTCTAGACTTTCTAGTACTACATAAAACACACCAATTAATGTTCGTTCTTTGTAGTAATTATATATTCTGACATTTTAGTTAATTAAATCAAGGTTAATTAACTACTTCAGAGGATGATAAAAAATTCAAATCCTATCTTAATACTGACTATTATTTCTGCAAACCTCTTGAGCCTAAATAGTATCCGAGTCTAATTAGTTGTGAAATTATTTCATTAACTAACAAAGCCTGCTTCGTGGTAAACATTTTTATGAGTGTGCTGTCGCGAAACGACCGAGAACGAATAGTTTATACCAAATTAACTACAATTATACATGAATTTCACAAATTAATAGCTTTTATCACGATTCTTGATTTCCTAGAATTGTGAAAAATTCTTAATTTAAAGCAACTCGCATATTCAGTACATGAAGTTTGTTTACTCTGTGTGACATATAAAGATTTGTATCTGTTGTTGCATGGCTGTAAATAAATCATTTTTTTCTAAAATCAAATCAAATCAAGTAATTTGAAATATTTGATTTGATTCACATGTATTGTAAAACAGGCTTTAATTAAGATTTTTTTGAAATACTCTTGTGAATGACGGCATTAATTTTTTTGCTATTATAATTTTATACTTGCAACATTTTTTAATATAGCGATTGTTATTATGGGGTGTTCATTCAGCAAAAATTCTTCTGATGGTACTGTCTCTCAATCAAAACCCAATTCTGTATTAGTAACCAACACAGTTAACCGTCTTTCCAAAGAGTTAAAGCGCCCAAACGACCTTCTATTCATAAAAATGGCTCTGAAGCGATACCTGGGTACTGAGTACAGCATATATGTTGCTAATCCTAATAGAAGTATGTCAGACACATGTAGAAAAGTTTCATATGGTGTAGGAGATGGCGATCAGATAATACTAACTTTTCTAAATACTTCCCATACTGATCCCCCTCTTATGTTCCCTACAGTTGATTACCAGAAACTAAACTTTGGTGCTAAAATGCCAGAATTTTATGTAATGTTTGTATGCAGGAACACTTACACCCACACAAATGTTTACGTTTTTTTAATTAAAACCGCCATTGAAGAGAAACTACTTATCCCTTACTTGCCTGACAACTTATCTGATAATTCGTTAGTTCCTCTAGTGATATCTGACGATATCAGTAAGGTTCTCAAGGATCCTGATCGTATCACTGCAGTAAGAAATTTAGAAGCTGAAGTGCTGCCAACCCTGTTCTCTCATTCGACTTGTAAGGGTCATGTAGCTAGTCGGTACGAATGGTACCATGAGGGAGAGGATAGCGACTTTCTTATCACAAAGATAAGTGGGGATGGTAAGATCTACTTTTGGAAATGTAGCGACAACTTAGCACGATTAACTACTAAGCAAGGCGATGCTCTCCGTGGAATTATGACTTTTGTATAAATGATTTGAGTCTGATCTATCTTATTTACTCGACATATTAACACTTACGTTTGAATTAGTATCACTTATTATTTATTTTATGCAAGCATAATTCACTTAAACTATTTTTGTTTCAATTTTGTAACTATTTTTATTCACTACAATCCTTAAACTGAGTATAAACCTATTGATTAATATACTTAGTTTGAACCAAGTTAAGCAAACAACTAAGCTTAAACTGACTCTGAAACTACTTTGTACTCCCAAAACAAAAAGAAGTACAAACTAAGTCTAAACTTAGTTTGAGCATAGTGTTTGATTAGTTTTAAATGATAATATGAAATGTTGGGTCTAGTTCAGGGTTCCGCAAACTAGGTTTTTCAGGCCACATGCGGCCTGAAACAACCTTATGTGTGGCCTGAAGCCCAATGGAAATTTGTAATTTGTGTGTACTTTTTGCTTATAAATTAGTATAGTTTTAGTAATACAACAACATAATAGTTTTGTTATAAATTTCGAAAAATTTATCGATATTGTTTGGGGCCTGAGGAAATATTTGTTAAAATTTTGTGGCCTGATATAAATGAAAGTTTTCGGAACCCAGGTCTAGTTCATAACACACTACTGGATATGTTCACTATAATTACACGTATTTGGTAGTTATTTAAAAAAATATTATACTTCAGATCTTCTCGGAGTATACAATCATACGACTGTATATTTATATAACATATTTGGGGTTGTTTGGAATAATATGCATTAACGGACAGGAAACTAGGATTACGATCACCATTCAGTGGGGAAAATAGATAAATCAGAGATAATTTATTAATTAATACATATTTAGCTACAAATTAAGGTATTAATTGTATTTGTTATCAGTGGTCGATTACCTTCTATTCAAGAATATTGGCTTCTATTTTACTGTGCCGACTTTACAATAGTAGAGTAGCCCATATTTAAACCACTGCCTTGGTTAGATTTACTGTGCCGACTATACAATAGATAGTGGATTGAAAGCACTGAGTTGTTATTTCTATATTTTTCTTCTCCGTTACGCCTGCCCTGGCTAGACAATCAGTGCCAGAGCTTTTGAGTTTTCAAAGATCGGTATCAAGGTTGTTGATTAATGTACATCTTGTGGCCCGACTTTTCAATTTCGATATGGGAAAAATTTAGGTGGACCTAGCAGTTTTTGTCCCATAGGTAAATTTTTTTTGAATCATTACTTTCAAAAAAGCATTTTTGCAGCTAATAGCTCATCACAATTTTGTAAATTCTACCTAATTTTCATGATCCTGATGAAGCACGAAATGTATCAGTACAAGGGCAATATACTTTATAAAGCGAGTTTTATAGTGTACTATTATTAAAAATTCTATTGGTTATATCATATGCTATTGAATACGATCGTTGGTTAACCGGTTAACTGTGGCGATAAATCGAATCGTAACCGTAGACTCAGAATGGTTGACCAACCCCACCCCTGTTTAGAATTAGGTAAAATCAATTGAACTTACATACATGGATGCCAACAGGTATAATAAGTAAATGCTTATACTGATAAAAAATGACTATTGGCTATTAATAATTTTTTATTAGTGTCAAGTTGAAAAATAAAAATATTACAGATAATTTAATGAACATATCGAGCAAGCGTACCTGTTCAGTAGTGGTCCATCTTGAAGCTACCGAAATCGAAAAGCTTGTAATCAGGGTTTCATCTAGGCGTATGCGACGCGCCTTCAGGCGCGTAATTTCAAAAGGAAACTTTTCTAGGCGCGCGAAAATCGAGAGATGCTCCCATAGACGTAATACAAATTGAACATTTTAGGCGCGTGTGAGCGAGCTCAAACTTAATCTAGGCGCGCGGGAAATTTTGCCTGGATGAAAGCCTGCTTGTAATAAATCAATTTAATACAGTATCAACAAGATTTATGTTTGTAAATCAAATTCTGCCAAGGGAATAAAATATCGTAGATTCCAGCTGTCATCTGTGCAGACATTTTCTTGTGGAGCCACTATTAATCATTGATCCGACAAATAAAGCAGTCGACACAACTGTAATTTTAGATTTTCAGTTGTGGAAATTTTGTAAATATTTGATAATATATGATTTTTATGAGCTTTCTAGTTGGACTATTCTTACTAGCATTATGCTTCGATATACAGTGAACTCCGTTGTAATGAAGTTGGATATAATGGACAGTGGCTTAAAACTAGTTTATAGGCAACAGGCATTTGTATTGCAGACACTTAAAAGTGAAGTATTACTGGCATATAGGTCATTGGAATGAATGGTATAAAAAATTATGTACGAGGTCTTTTACCCTTAGTTCTGGGAGTCTGTTCTAAATCAATTAAAATACAGTGTACTCCGCTTAATTGGGACACCGGTTAATCGGGACAACCGTTTAATTGGGACAACTCCCAAACACGGAATCCTTTACATAGCACCTAATACTAAATATTTTCTGTTAATCGGGACAAACTCCGCTTAATCGAGAGAAACTCAACAAATTTGGTTCAAAATTGGTACTCGCTCAATAGAAAATTCATATTTATCAGAACAAATTCAAATAATCTTTGTCCATTCTGATAAAGGCATAACAAAATATCTAATTAGGGTCTGTTTCTTTTTGATTTCCGAAAATCGAAATTTTGCTTGAGATCATGACCTTGTGGCTCAGGGTTAGTTTCAATTGGTCCACAGAATATTAGGGCTCATACTATGGGTTTGAGTAGTTTCAAGAGTCTGCAGGCATTGTAGGAATTGCTGTAACAATTTAATTGTAAAATGTGGCAAATCGAGGTAGATCACACTTACATAATTTTTTCGGTTAATTGGGACAAGTGTCCTCGAACAAACGTGTCCCAATTAAGCGGAGTAGACTACAAACTTTTTGGTTTGTTAACAATCTTTTAATATTCACCCATGGTTATTGTTCAAATATCTTGAACATGAGAATTTCGTAAAAGTCCAGTCGCAAGGGATATAAGGATTTATACACTCATGTAAAGGGGTTGATGCTTACTGAATGTTATATATTGTGTATTAGAACTCATATAAACCTTAGATCACTTTATAGCATAGCTGTCCTGGTGCATCACACAAAATACCCTCCTAATTGCACAAAACTAACTTCCTTCCATTTCAAAAATCCAATATGAGTTCATAGTTTGTTCCTCTCATAGATGAAATTGTCCTTAAGTGCTCAGTTGTTATTATTAACTAAATGTCATACATTTGCGCAATTACTAAGGTATTCTACTGAATAGTAAGGAATTTGTTAGCATTTTCCTAGCAACTTAGTGATATTAGAATTAACTAAAATATTCAAAGTTGCTCACTGTTTCACAAGCTAAGATTTTCATAACTAATTCTAACGGTAATCGGACACTTGGTCGCTGGACACTTCTTTCCCTAAATATTAATTTCAACTGAAGGTATTGAAAAGAGATATTTTTTAGATGAATACGAATGAAAATACATAGAGATAATATGAAGTAACTAAATATGCTAGAATTGAAAATTCTAAGCAATTCCTTTCAAGTATGTGAAGATATCCCTGTACGGGAAGTCGTAATACAGGACTTACAACTACTTTGGACCATGGATGGTAAGTAGATGGCATTGTATAACGATAATTTTGAAACAGAAGAGTATTCATCATTAACTCCGACACTTAAAACAGATAACATATGTATTCAATCACATACTGAAACAATTATATTAATTAAGATTGAATTTCTTTAATTTCCTGTTGTCCTCAATATTAGAAGTTCGTTTTGAAGATTTGAGTACTTTGAGTGAATTTAAGTTGCGAACTTTATTTGACAGAATGCAATTAGAGATGGTACAAAGTATTTTCTTCAATAGATCCCATTTAACCTTGAGACAGTAGTCGCAATTACTTCTCCAAAATTCTGTCAAAGATGATGTATCTTCTATTTTGATAGTAGAGAGAGATACAAGAATTTTTCGCGGGGTTGATGAAATAAATTTGCTGAATAATATCGGTTGCTCTTCAATTGCAGTATAGATTTTCCAAAGGAGAATGTACGATTCTAGAACCTCCATTGATGGATACTTTAATCCTCCTCGATCTGTTATTTGAATGAGTAGATTCACACTATCTTGATTTTCAAAATGAATATCTCTCTGTTTGGTTAAACTAGCAAAGCATTCCCCAAACTTATCTTTGTATTTATAGAATGTAGAATGGACAGCGTATCCAGCTACAAATGCCAATGCTAGGAGAGTAGTTTCATCTACTTCAGGAAGGGTAATAGAATTGTCCAACAGCGACAAGAAATCTTCTAATGGAGTTATTTCAACCGGTTCTTCCTCCGAGGTAAATGTCTTAATAAAGTCTTTAAGTGACATTTCTCCAGAAGTATCCTTCTGAAATAACTTTAATATTGAAGAAAGCTTTAATCTTCGCTCACTTTCAAGAATTTGGAGGACAGATATACTATACTGAGCACCTGACATTTGTCGATAAACGCCAAAACGGTGTTCAAGGGGATCGTTCTGAAGACGGGAGGATATAATATAAGCGAAACCACATGTGTCACTTGTAAGATAGTTAACTATTTGAGGAAGTACTAAACAAGAATGTCTGAAACTAGAGAAAGTTTGGGGTGTTAACTTTCCAACCTTACCAGGTAGCAATTTCCAAGTATCTAGCCATTGAACAACATTACTAAGAAATGAAAAACGTTCATCATTATTAATGAGTGGGTTTGAAAAGGAATCTCTTAAGCGGTTACCTTTCATTAGACTGTTAACATTAAAGATTTTCCAAATATGAATTATAACATCTAGAAATTCATGAGTCTGAGTTACAATAGCAGCACCCTGAATTTGTTTATTTAGCCTCAAGTTAGCGTTTGTCGATTCGCTAAACACAGCCAACGCATATTAACATTTTGCCTCTCTAAATTGGTAGGCCAGCAAACCTTTTCGGTCAATTTATATGCTTGCTTCAAGGTGGAAGAGTGCTCAAGTCTGTATTGATTCCTAATATCTTCAAAGGATGCTCTGGATACAGCAGCTGGTAAATTAAAGTTAATAGTATCTTCAAAAGAAGGAAAAATAAACAACACTGAGGATCATGTTGGTTAAGCCAATAGTTACGAATACATTTAATGATGTGGACAAAATCAAAAATGAGGAATAAAGGACGATTGGGGTCACAAGGATGGGGAACTGATCGTTCAATTACATGCTTGTGCGAGAATAATTTGAATAAATTTTGATTTAGCGATAAGTTGTCTGAACATAATACCACAACATTGAGGTTGCACTTTTCAATATTAGCTATGACAGTCGTCACTATCTCAAAGACTTCTTTAGCATCCGTAGAGGCAAGTGGATATAGACGAACTATTTCACTCCATTTATCGAAAAGGCTAGTCACCATGAAAGCAAGTACAGTTTTTGCCGCTACTTCTACATTCGAACTGGATGAGCCATAAATCTTTCCTCCTTTATAGCTAAAGTCAGACTGTACATAAACCTCATCGATGTTTAATACGAGCTGACGCTGTTGTTTAGTAAACTTCTCCGTTGATTTAATTAGAAATTCTCTAAAATCATATTCCAAACCAGATTTTGAAGTAAGATTTCGTAATGTACTTTGATGTGGAAGTGTAAGACATTGAGAAGTTTGAAGAAAACTATAACAAGCAGGAGAAATAAGTTGGGCCTTTAAAGCAAGTGTAAGAGTAATCACATTGTATCTGTATCTTTGCTTGGGAAGCAAGATATTTTCGAGTTGGCATAATATAAATTGGAGACGAGGGATTGCTAATAATGTATCAGGTTCATTATTAAGATCAAACTTGTCAATTCAAGATTGAAGAATGACAATAGCTTGTTTGATTTCTTTTTGGGAAGAATTTTGATGGTAGCTCGAAATATCTTTGATATATGAATCAATTTCACGAATGTCTTTAACGTGTTGCGGAGATAAAGCCACCTGAACATCTTCATAAAATCCTAAAGGAACGAATTTTATAAATGTGTTATAAATTTCTAACTTACGAAGGGGTAAATTAGAGTGTCAATCAAAAATGGACCTTAGGCTGCAACAAAAAGTACAGTGGTTTCGGTTAGTAAGGGATTCCGAACATATTAGGCCGAATATTTTCTATATAAACTATTTGTAGATATATATTTTTTAAGCCATCCTTGAACTGAATTGTTGGTACTGGATGACTTGATGTTGCTCGCTCATACATGTTCCATAGCCTTATAGGAAAGGGAGGTAGCCTTCTGCTTTGGTCAGGGAGTCTTATACCGATTTACGTAGTTGGTCTAAAAATATTCTGCTATACCTTTACCTGATGCTGGAAAATCCGCAATAAGCATGGTGAAAGAATCGATTACATCGTGTTCGGGTACAAAGGAAAGACTCGGTGGGATTTTCATTTGAATTGAAATTCTTCATCTTCTAATTATTGTCATGTCAACCCATTTGATTGAATTTGGCGGAAATTTTTTTGGGCGCTAAAAGGAAAAAAAACACCCAGAAATAACTGCAATGAAATTTTCTTCAAAAGCATTGAGCGTAGCCTTTTCAAAATCCACCATGATATGTGATGGATTTAGTCCGGGTTCAAGTCCGATTAGTTGTTTGAAGAGTTTATTGTATGTCGTTTCACGCTTGTCTTCAGTAGCGCATATATGCAGGGGATAGTATATCCATCTTTTTCGCAATGAATTGTATAAAGTTGGAAGAATTCGCTGGGTACAACTTTACAAGTTCCGTCAGCAAACCAATTGCTTGCATCACGCAATAGTGAGAGCATTTTAGTACTCCCAAATATCAAGACCTGTTTATATCGCCAATACCGGAGTCAAATAACAAAAATGGCTTTCCTTTTAGAGTATATTTGTATTTCTCTGCTATGAAGATTTCCTCGGCCATCGTAGTTTTGTTGACATTATCTGTTGTAGAAGATTTTAAACGACGCATTGTACGTTTCACAAAATCAAATTTTGGTAGCGCAGAGATACCGGAGTTACTCATTGTTCCCACTCCATTAGCGAATATTGATTTCGCTTTTATAGACAGTCTATATATATGGAATTTCAAAATATAATTGTAGGCTTCAACTAGCCCAGGGGTGGCCAACCTGTGGCCCGCGATACACTTCAGTGTGGCCCGCAGAGCCTCATGATGAGAATAAGTAATATTACAGTGGAACCTCATAATTACAACCATATTGCTAGCAACATCCTATTCTTGTAGTACATGTATTTCAAATTTGAAGAATTATAAATAATTACTAATATGACAAATAATAACAATCTAGAGTACCAATAGTAACCAATAGTATAGAATTCTACTATTGGATCTAGAATGTTATTATTTGTCATATTAGTAATATTATTTGAAATTCTTCAAAATTTGGAATCCTACAAGAATAGCATGTTATTAGCAATATGATCGTAATTATGGGTATAAAATAGGGATTCGTTCCAGAACAATGAACTTAATTCTTAATTATTAGTATTTGTGTAACTTTTTCACGAGTGTGAAGTTGGCTGAATATTCGACCAGCACAACTACAGTCAATAAGTTGACTAACGTGCTGACATAAAATTTAAATGATTTTACAGCATTCGAAAGAGTAGAAACTTTTATGAAACTAGCATTACAATTAAAAAAAATTTCATTTTCGACAAAAATTATTGACCCCTGACCCGCACTAGTTCACCCACTTTTTTAATACACTAACACTAATTATCAAGCGCTGAAATTATGCATGTAAACTCCAGAGCTATCTACGTTTATGTTATAGAAATTTCATCAAAAAATATTATGTACCTTTTGAAATATTAACGTTTGAATATTGAAGTTGTCAAAATCGAGTCTCCATTAAAATCCCACTATTTATATGCATACAGCTAGCAAATAGCGTCAATTCCAGTTTGACGTAGACATTAGAAGTTATTAAATTAGATCACAAGCTTCAAGCTGATATTCTATTACGTATTAATAATTCTTTATGAATAGGATAATGTCAACTCGCGCCTCTCATTCTATTAATATATTTGAGGTATTTCAAAGCATTTATTACCCAAGGACACAGTCCCTCAATAATAGTAAACGGGCTAATTTACTCCATCAATTAATTAATACCAAATTCTGTAGACTGAATAGCCTTTTTCACAAATGGAGAGAGAGTATTGTTTTAATTATTGCAAGGAGATGAGCTCGGTCATAAATAAGATATTAAATAATTTGATAGTTTAATAGGATGACTTATTAGATTTCAAAGATTATACAAAGAATTTATTATATAATTAAAATTTTTACATAAAGTGTGTACACGAATATCATTAATACATTTATAAATTAATCGTTAATCATTAATCGTTAATCGTTGTCGACACAATTAAAATAGAATAACCATAATATGCGCGCGAAAATAAATATTCTAAAACTTCGTATCTATCTCCTTTTCTGATAATTCCAAGATTGGTTCATAATGATTACCAGCATAGGCGCCGAAACTCTCCAGCGCCAGGGGGGGTGTAACTTTACATTTAAATGTGAAAGGTCAAAAAAACGATTCCCATGGCGCATTGTCGCAAAGTTTACAAGTATAAGATTAAAGTTGGGGGGCGCGGAGCGAGTGTTGCGAGCGATCCTTGGGGGGTTCTGGGGGCAAGCCCCCCAGAAAAAAATGGACTGCGAGATACCCAGATATCAATTTGTTTTGAATGAATTATACGTATATTTTATTGTACTAAATTATATTGAATATTGTATTTTTTATCCAGAGGGAACGGTAACACCCGCACCAATAATGTTGCCCCCCCTTCAATTTACGGGGGGGGGGGACGCCCCCCCCCTAGCGCATCCCCCTGTTTCGCCACTGCTATGGTGGCTGAAAATCATTATGTTGACGGGCATAATTGTATACATATATTAATAATCCAATGTTATTTAGAAGGACTCCTTATGGAATTATAATTTTTCAATGGGTTTACGTGTATGTTTTCTACTTTAACTTTAACAATAAAGAATATGTCTAATATACCCTGCCTGACCAACCAGGAGGGGTATACCCTTCCTGACTCTTTCCTCAGCCAGGGGGGGGGGGGGGGGGTGAAACCCTACCTGACAAAAACCAGGGAGGGTAACCCCCCCTGACCCCCCACTTTCGGCGCCTATGATTACCAGTATGTACAATGTAAAATATCCAGTGGTGTTGGCGGGTGGTGTATTAATTACCTGATCTATACTAGCACCTTTTCCAGAGAAAACATTCCATGTGTTACCCGTGTCTTTCGAAAAGACCCAAATATCTGTCCTAAATAAGAGACATGCTGCGAATAATTCTAAATCTCCGCCCCATTTGGCATTACTCTTCATACCAGTTTTAGCCACATAATCTCCGATATTTCTGTAAGTATTTGGGTATTCATTATTAATAAATTTTCCACATATTACTGTTAATTAATTAATTATACTATCAACGATAAGTTTCCGTATTTCGTGACAATTATCCGAACAACCGGTAATCCAATATGCTATAGAAGAAAACAAACAATTTCCATTCCGGGGACACAATAAGTCTTGCTAGGTACATACTCATTCAGTGGTCTCTTTACATTACTGTTGTTAATCTTGCTATGTACTGGCGATATTACAACATTAAAATTCAGATTATGACAAATATCTATCTGACCAGGGTGGGAGAGTGGCTTATTTCAATTATATCGATGTCAGTGATAATATCAACAGCAGCTGCCTCGAGGACCACATCAGGGGCTATGGATTTTACCTCTTTTTTCGCGGAAATTCAGTCCAAAATCTTTCTCTTTAAATATTTACCTCTTTTAGACTGTACATTATTATTTAAAGTTTGATAACATTTTCAAAAACTTTCTCTACATTATCTATATCTGGGGTTATATAACTCCTATGAATTTTGCTCCTCCGAGACCATTCCACCTTACAATCTTCTTCATTAGGTACTTCTAGTTTACGCTTCTTTGCTTTAAATATTTTAGAAGCCAAGGGATGAAATCCAAATTTGAAAGCAGAAATTCTATCATGAATATTACTATACATTGTACGAATAAAAATCACCAGGTCTGATGTGTCTATTAGATTCGAATATTGGATGTATAACTATCCTAAACCAATTTTCTGCTATGGCATTACAGTAATACCTCGTTTTACGCGGTTTTTTTTAAGCGTTTTCGTTTTATGCGGAACAATTTTTTATGACCAAAACTTTTTTACGCGATCCTCAACTCGTTTTACGCGGTTTTTCTATGATTTTCATACAATTAATTCTCTCTTTTAGCGAGATTTTAGATCATTCTTAAGATTTAGTGGCAACAAAGCAGTTCTACATTTCCAAAAAACAAAAAATCATTACTTAGGGATAGTAGATAGTTTGAGATGTTTATTAGTTATTTAGTAGGTTCATCCAAATATATTATTGATCAAATAAATACATATTTGCTTCACTATACACACTAAAGATACCCGGTTGTGGGAGGTACCCGTAGGTGCAGGGTTGCGGTGTGAAGGTAATTTTAATTCGCCTCACACCACAATTCCCTTTCTGTGGGAATTCCCAAGTATTCTCACAAGTTGGTTTCTATCAGAATTCCCATAGGTTAAAATAATTTCCATTCCAATCCCATATTGGAAATCCCATGGGATTAACATGCACACGGAAAACCTTGGCTATCTTAGAGGTCCGGATGTTGGAGGTTTGAATGTTTAAACACTAGGTATTTAAAATTTTATTCGATGTTGATAATATTTGGAAACGCATCTATTAGTTTAATATATGTTACTATGAGAATAGACCGTTTTTTATACGCCGATTTCGTTTTACGCGGGCTTTTCAAGGAACGCATCTACCGCGTAAAAAGAGGGATACCTGTACTTGCTTTAGTTTCTTCTTGATCAGCAGTTCGAGATAATATAATTCCAGTCCATAAAGGCAAGATTGGCAAATAGTATGTTAACAAATATTCTAAAATATCGGAACAATAGCAGCCATTTAGCATACTAATTTTATCAGTTTTTAAATCATTACGATTCTTAGATACTAGTGAATCAAAATGTCTACCAAAGGGTGATTTAGCACGATATGTAGTGGCGTTTTCTACTTGCGTGCAATCATCTTCAGGTGGTTCCACATAGTCAAGTTGATATAGTATGTCGCCTCTAACTAACTTATTATAGGAAATTAAGGCGCCATGTAATTAACGCGAAGGAAATTAACGCTCCATGAGATTAACGCGAATTGGAGCTGAACATTTTCAAATACATGAAATTAACGCGAATAAATTTTATAAAATATTTCAGGATTATTAATCTCCTGATTTAATACTATTATTGTGCCCAAATAGGCTTCTAATCTACTTGATAGACATGGTATATCCTTTTAAACTAGTTACACATCAGAAAATATGTAGCTCGGAAGTTTGTCCATCCATTGTATAATTTTGCTAAATAGCAGGAAATTAAATTAACGAAGGAAATTAACGCGATTTGGAGAAATTCGCGTTAATTTCTTGGCGCGTTAATTTCCTATAATAAGGTAAACCATTTAATTCCACTAAACAAAAATCATTATAATACTGATAGATAAAATATTACTTAATCCTACGAAAACCCTATTTATCTCTTGCATACTTTTTGCTTTTAAAATTACAGCATACATGTGTAAAATAAGATGTTTTTAACTTTTTTGAACCTTAAATTTATTATGTAAGTTATGACTTAATCTATGCATTATGTGGACGGAACATAAATGTATAACAGTTAAGCTATTCATAACCTTTACATTTGTACTTACTACTTTCCAACAACTCTCTAGGTAGCCTAAACATTAATTTTATTAAAGGCTATACAAGTGCTATGAATCATAGCCCAACTGTAATCAATTTCTATTCTAGTTATGTGTATTTCTTTGTTGAGAACTAACTTTGAATTTAAATACCATTAATTTAGACACGGACTACTATAATACCCGGACGTGACAAAGCCAAACCACAGTAAAAAATGCGTGGGCTGAACATTGTATGACTGGAAATATGGTCAATTCTGTATGTTTAGTCACTAAATTTGGTATCTAGCACAATCTTTGGGCGCTGAATTCAAAAATGACAATTTCAAGGTTCAAAAACTCACTCCCGCCCTAATTTTGGCAAAAAGGCGTAGTCACACCCAAATATGGTCGATTCCATATTTTTGTTTACATAACGCTGCTTCCGCCTTGTAATCGCCCATTATTAGAAATGTCCAAATTTTTCAATATTTTCCAAATGTTTTCAATATTATGTCTAACTTTAATAATCTTTGAGATAATGAGTCATTACCTGGTAATGAATTAAGTGTTAATTATCTCACTATCTCAAAGATTATTGAAGTTAGGCATAGAAAATGTATTGTCGATGAATAGGAAGTTACCTATTCCGGACAGATCAGAACCAGCCTAGTTTACATAACATTCATAGTTTTTGAGGTATGGCACATTTTAGGAAAATACATTTTCCATGGCAACCAAGGAATGTATAAACATTCCATTTATAATTTCGCTATATTTTATTCGAATACTTCTGGGTATAACTATGTCCCAATTTTGAACATTTACGTATAACGCGTTTAACTATGTTAAAAGTAGGCTAGAAAAGCAAGATAATTCGCAACCAAAATTACCAAACGTCATCAGATGATGACATATCACAATTCTGTAGTGTGCTATGTATACCTGGATACCATATTCCTATATAGTTATAATACACTATTCAGCCCTATCATTGCTAATTATTGGAATAAAGATAAATTCTCCATTTTTCAATCCATTTTAAGTAATCCATGGTAAACAAATTTTCGCTTAGCACTCAGGCCTTGTATATCGAAGGTCACGTAGTAATATATATTTAGCTGAACAATTTATCAATCATATGTTCATCAATATCGTTCCTAGTTAAGAGGATATTGCGAATTTAGTGTTATGATGAAGTAATAGAAACAAAAATATGGAATTGACCATATTTGTTTATTAAATAACGGTGGTTCCGCCTTAGTAGAATTAGTTAGTTTCTACAACACACTACTCGTTGATCCTAGTAAGTCTATACTTCCTATACATAGGGAGTATAATGTATAAGCTATTTTAAGACTGCTAGTCTCTAATATAAGGCTTCTAACTTGTTCTAAGCTGGATTTAAGCTCCCATAGAGAATAATTTAGTACTAAAAGCTTAGTCTTGAAAAATTGAAAAAGGCACAATTCTAATTTTTGGTCTAAAACATTATAGCATGTCCCCTTTAGATCTTCTAGGGGCTTCTTAATAATAAAAAAGTCAAATTTTTCTGGGAATTGCACGATTTTAGAAAAATCGGATAGTTTTTCCTACATTTGAGCCACTTTTTTGCACCCAAAGGGCCCCAGTTTGTATTTTAAGGACGAATTCGGACAATCGGAATTGTAACAGGTCTTGGTTTACTTATTAGAGTGCTATATTTCAAATCTCAGCGTTATAGCTTCAAAAAGTTCCCCAAAACTAAGCTTTAAAAATTGTGGCAGTCTAAAATTAGATATGATGGTTTTCAGATGGCAGAGCCGATTTTCGACACGTCTACAGCGAAGAATATTGATTCGGGATGGAATTTAAATAAGCCATCTTGCTGGAATTCAATCACTGATAGTGACTGAAAGTTAGAACTAAGCTCTAGTATACTTTTGAATTTGGATTTTCTCTCTTTTGATGTCACATGACACCTCCATATATGGGCATTCGAGTTTATAGCAAGGTAACCATGGTTTTGAGTGATATTTGACTTTGCAATGATTTAGAGATGATATATCAATGTGATTACACTTTAGAGCTAAGCTCTAGAGTCTCCCGTTTAGGAGATACAAATTTGCATGTGTCATCAAAATTTGTCACATTCACACTACCATATATGGCAATGTCGAAAACGGTGCGTCCTAGGCTCACAAAATGTATTATTTACATATGGGAAACCATGAGTGCTGATCATTTTTCACTAGTGTTACTTGAATTTATCTCTTTTCCTCTCTGAGTTACAAATTAGTTAAGAATCCGTACCCTAAAGATCGCCGAAGGGCTATAACTTTTGCAATATTCACTTTTACATAAATTTTTGTTGAGTTTTGCAAAAATTTCCTGACTATCATATGTCTGAATATTGAAACATTGTTATCACATTTACTAGTTAATTTACGGTGTTCAAGAACCTTGGTGTTATAAAACCGAGTTTGATAATGAAAGGCCACTCCACTGAAACGTTCATAACTCTGGAAATAATCGTCGAATCCATGAAAACCAAAGTCCTATAGATAGAAAACATCCTTCCGCAGTGTGTGCAAAAATATTGAAAAATTTGGACATTTCTAATAATGGGCGATTACAAGGCGGAACCAGCGTTATGATGAAGTAATAGAAACAAAAATACGGAATCGACAATATTTGGGTGTGACTACGCCTTTTTGCCAAAATTAGGGCGGGAGTGAGTTTTTGAACCTTGAAATTGTCATTTTTGAATTCAGCGCCCAAAGATTGTGCTAGATACCA
Source organism: Hexactinellida sp. DTS-2022 (assembly GCA_028753945.1). Taxonomy (NCBI): domain Eukaryota; kingdom Metazoa; phylum Porifera; class Hexactinellida; species Hexactinellida sp. DTS-2022. Next base: position 2,015,876 of record JAPNXP010000013.1, on the reverse strand, counting down.
AATTTAGTGACTAAACATACAGAATTGATCATATTTCCAGTCATACAATGTTCAGCCTACGCATTTTTGACTGTGGTTTGGTTTTGTCACGTCCGGGTATTATAGTAGTCCGTGATTTAGAAAATGCGATATCTCTGCAGTACCATGGTCCGAGCTAATCATCTCTGCTACTGGTATCGGGCTAGTATGGTAGTCTGGATGCTGTAGAGCAGGGCTCTTCAATTAGTTTTATTCCCGGGCCACTTTTGAAAAATCAGTCACTTCCCCGGGCCACTATTAATTGTTCAACTACATAACTTAAATATTCGCTTATTTCAATTGAATTACTTCTTCTTGTGTTCATACTTCATAAATTAACATTTGAATCTATATTGATTGTAATTGTTAATTCATGAATAAATCAATGAAAAGTAGCTAAATCACTAATTGAATAATAATATCAATGAGAGAAGTGGCATTTCATTCGTCGTGCCAACATTTGAAAATTTGGTTCATGATCAGTCAGTGCGATTCTCATGCAATTTTCTAGTATTTCGTCTGACAGTGCACTGCGCTCTGTCCTCTTAATGGCATTCATATGAGAAAAGCTTGACTCACATGTATAGGTAGATTCAAACATAGATAATATATGGCTATTCTTCTTGAATTAAAAAACTGTCCTTGATCAATATACTCGCTCCAGAACTTGACAGGTCCTCCTACATCAGCTAAACTTTGTTTAAGAAAACTAGACGCTCGAATATCAACTAATTATAATTGTAAAGCACCTTCTTCAATTGCTGGTTGTAACTGTTTGCCGTTTTCAATAAAGTTATCTTCGAATGAAATGGTGAATGGATCACGTGCAAACATCATTATATTTATTGGCAAGTTAAATTCTCGGAACCTTTCGTCAAAGTTATGCATTAACTTGATCATGAAATCTGTCATTGTATTGGTTACGGTGGTTGAAGTTTTATTGACATAAAGTGCCAGCCTAGGAAAATGTAAGAACTTTCCAGAATTCAAGTCATTTGATAAGAGATTTAACTTGACTTTGAACGCTCTTAACTTTTCAACTAGGTCAATTATAGTCTTATGCCTACCTTGTAGTTGCAAATTTAGTATATTTAAATGTTCAAATATATCACTCAAAAAATGTACCCTCGCCATGAATTGATCTTCTTGAAGCAAATGCAAATATTTCTTCGCATTCTTGTGTGAACAGTCACTCAGAAACAATAGAATTTCATTTTTGAGGTCACAGAATCGATCAAGAGAATTTCCTTTACTTAACCAACGAACATCGCAATGTAGCAATAAATCTTGGTACTCTGCAGAGGCATCAGCAAGCAAATTACGGAAAAGTCTATGTTGAAGACTGGATGTACTTCTGATGAAATTTATGATTGCCATTACAGTATCCATGACATCTTTCAACTCATCGGAAAGTTTACTGCATAACACTGCTCTATGGATAATACAATGTAAAGATTGTATGTGAGGTACAGCATTGGACAATCTTGCTGCAACTCCTTTTATCCTTCTTATCATCGACGGGGCACCATCAGTTACTAAAAGACGTATCTTTTGCAAATCAAGATGATTTCATTCGAAGAAGGATGTTAATTTTTTATATATAGCCTCCCCACTTGTGTAGCTTTCTAGCGGAATTAATGCAAGCAATTCTTCACGGAAAGATTTCCCACAAAAAAATCGCACATAGATGCAAAGTTTTGCTGAATCTCTAATGTCAGTAGATTCGTCAATTGCAAGAGAAATGAACTCAGCACTTTTAAGACTGACCAACAGGTTTTCAAAAACTTCAATTCCTAAAAGTTCTACTCTACGCATAGTAGATGTGTCAGAGAGAGGAATTTGTTCAACTGATTCAATGACTTCTGACTTCATTTTTTTGTCACTCACAACTTCCTCCAACACTGCAAGCATACACTCTTTGATGGTTTCCGATTCAGTAAACGGCCTTTTCTTTTTTGTAAGTATCCAGGCTACCCTAAGAGAGGCTGCTGTAGCCTTTTCCTGCTGAGTACAAGACTGTATCAAGATTCCACTTGTACGTTGATGTGAAGAAATTAAATTCTCTATCTTCAAGGTGCGAGTTACTGAACCAACGGGGTAGACATCCTCAAAGGCTTTGTGTTTGGTTTCATAATGCCGTTTAATATTGTATTCTTTTATCTCTGAAACTTTTTCAAAACACAATATGCACTTAGGCTTAGGATTCGAAGATGAATCTAAAAGTATAAAAAGATAGTTTTGTGTCCATGAAGTATTAAAGTTCCGATTTGCTGATGGCTTGAACTTTTTCGTACCTGGAGTAGCCATAATTTATACGCTAATAACAAATAGGTAATAATAAAACACAATATGTGCTATACATAATATGGATACAAGACTACAAGCTCAATGCAAGAAATGCAATTGGGGATATTAATGCATGTGGAAATTTAATGAAGAATATCGGGAAAAGTAACGTGCTGTAAAACACTATGCCAATGGTTGCATAATAGTTAAACATAAATTTGAATATTCGAATGATCAAGTAACTACTATATCCCAGGGCCTAGAAGGATAAATTACAGTTTCAGTTGCAGAGCATGTAGCTATGAGCGAAAGAATATCGAATAAATATATAAAGTGAAAAGATTGGGCGGGCCACCAAAATATAGGCAGCGGGCCACTTTTGGCCCGCGGGCCACCAATTGAAGAGCCCTGCTGTAGAGTGAGTGCATAATAGTCGATTGGTTTTGTGACGGATTGAGGTTTACTAATAAGAGAACCCATAGCATCCAAAAATATAATTATCTCTTTATTTAAAAGTTTCAATAACTCTATCTGTTGCATAGTGTATAAATGGATAACAAACGGTTCCTTAACAAAATATTGTACGTAGCCAGGAATTGGTTTCTCATTTAATAAGTCACGGTAGTATTCCTGAGTTGCAGAAATATCCGTGATCATATCGTTTGAAAATATGTTAGACGAGCTAACTTCAAATTTTATCTGTCTTAAGCAATCTTGGGTCTTAAGATGAGAAAAATTACCACTACAGTACTCGACAACATTATCCATATAACCAAATTGTGTATGAAAATATTTTGAAACAGATTTATGTTGTACAATTTCACCTAGATGTGTTCGCTGAATACCAGATACATGGCGTGCATATTTGTTCTCTCCATTATTGTGTTGCACTGAAACAGGGCCGGATTACCGCATAGGCCAAGTAGGCCATGGCCTAGGTCCCCGCGTATTTGGGGGGCCCAGCGCTTTTAGCGGCTCCGGGGCGTTTAGATGAATTTTTGAAATTTTTTTAAAAAGAGGCTTCATGTATTGGGCAGATGGACTCATCGTGTCAAGCAAGTATGCTAATATTTATATTGTGTCCGTTATTATCGGATATAGTGTTACTAATTTTAATTTATGAATTGATATTGATGCATGCAAATTTCTATTATTTATAAGCCAACCAAATTCAATATACGATTTTATAATTTATAACATTGATATGATTGTCCTTTATTTATTCATCGTTCACTCCCGCTAAGTTGTTTAAATTTTCTTTTTCAATGAACATATATTTGTAATAAGTATTTTACCTTTTAAAATATCTGTTGTGTTCTTTGAAGTTCTACACTGTCGGACTACTAATGTTGAGAACCTATTTCTAAAAAAAATACAAATTTGCAGCCTGTGCCGACAGCATGCACCTTTGGTGGCACTATATTTTGGAGGTGTTTTATTGATAGTGCCTCCAAAGGAACATGCTGTCGGCACAGGCTTGCAATTTTGGATTTTTTTTTCGCCAAGTCATCAACGCCTCAAGGTGTCAAGAACCATTTGTTAATTTGTCCGAGTCAAAAGGAACGGTAAATATATTTGACGTTTGTTTCTATCATAGACCATCTTGAGTTTAATGTCATTCATTCATTATGTATTGATAATAAATTATATTATTAGTTATTTATTTTAGCAATGTTATCCACGGTTGGTTGAGTTGAGTCAACAAATTCCTTGTATTATATTATATTATTTAATCCAGTGTATAGTAATACTACAATTAAATAGAAGCCAGCTGGAATTTATAAGTTAAATCAATATAATTACCCCAAGTTGAATCAACAGAGTAGGATTTAACAAGTTAAATAAATATAATTATTAAAAGTTGAAACAATGGAATTAGATTCAACAGTTTTACTGCAATTGAAGTGTGGGTAAACAAAGTAATTGCAACCCCATTTATAGCAGAAATTAAATCCATTATTAAAAATTTTCTTATCCCATCAGACGTAGAATTATATGATAAATCCAATTGTGAAATAAAAATTGCGGATTTAGTATGACATTTTTTGAGTTATGGACCAGACAAACTTTCAAAGGTGTCAAAGTGGTATTAAAAAATGGTTTATCAAATATTTGGCTCGAGATGCATATCTGTAACATATGGGACATCGATTCTAAAAATTGGAGCTCCAGGGCAATCTAACTCTGCCCTGTAGAGCGGATATGGACTAAATAAATAAAAACCAAGGCAGTAAGATTAGAACTGGGCCACTATACTATAGTATAGTCGGCACAGTAAAAAAAATAATAATAATAAAGGCAGTGATTTCAATACTGGGCCACTATACCAGGGGCGTAGGAATGGGGGGGACGGGGGGGGCCGTGGCCCCCCCAACATCAAACACTGGTGTTCTAATTTTCTAATTTGAATTTGTTTTTTTTGTATTTTGGATTAAATTACTGCAAGAAAACTTTATTAAACAATCTTAGAAAAATTTATTAATTCAAAGAGTATTTAGCAAACTAAGAGAGAATAGAAATAATGTTGATGATTTTCGCGTCCCCCCCAAACACAATAATGTTCCTACGCCGCTGCACTATACTATAGTATAGTCGGCACAGTAATAATATTAAAGGCTGTAAGATTAGAACTGGACCACTATACTAGAGTATAGTCGGCACAGTAACAAAATATTACCTTGTAATTGAAGTTAGATTGATTTTAATTAGGGCTGAAACGAATATACCGAATATTCGAATATTCGTTCGAAATGATTGAACGAATATTCGTTCGTTTGCAAAATAATATTCGTTACGAAACGAATATTCGTTTGGACGAATATTAGAATGAAACGGATATTCGTTGACTAATTTTTGACAACAACAAGACTTTTGTATAGCTTAGAGATATCGTAATTATAAATTCCCACTTAAACTAGCTGATTATTAGTTAACTTGTGTATAATACACTTCGTAACTATTATTATACCATTGTAACATGATCAAAAACCTATTTTACAATGTATTTTGTCGCTAGAAATTGATTTAATGCTTAGTCATCCAAACGAACGATATTCGAATATTCGTTCGTTTAGAAAAAGATTCATTCGTTACATTTCGAATAATCGTTTCAGCCCTAATTTTAATACATCTCTTTTATTAAATGATAGTTTTTGTTTAGAAACTTTGACTGGTTTGACATTTCGTCAATTAATAATGTGATCTGAATGTTTAATAATTATGTCTCGAAGTGGCAACGTATTATGTATAGTACGTAATTTAAGTCTAACTAGTTAGACATGCGTCTTCGCACGGATATCATTGACGACTTGGCAAGAATAAAGCTTGAAAAAAGTTGTTTAATGGATATGTAAGATTCATGTATCTAAGAAAATAATACTTAATAAATTTATTTTCATTAATATGTATTTAGTCTTAGGGGCCCCCCAAAAATGTTTGGCCTTAGGCTTCGCGTCCCTGAGATTTAGGCTACAGGACCCCTAACAAAAGTTTTCTGTTTAATATTGATTAATCTTATTTAACATATTAGCTATCTTATTGTAACAGAGAACTTGTCTCTAGCTATCCTACTTTTCTAATTTCAGCAATTATTGTGTAATTGGAACCAAAATGCTTCTATGAGAAAGCAATATTGAACTCAAATCAGGCGATTTGTATACATCATAGCTCTATTTTTTGAAATGCTTTGATTTCAAGTTGATTTGAGCCTAAACTAACTTAGTACATACTAGTGCACATTGCGTGACAGACTCACTTAATTGAATTCATGTTTACATTCAATACTACGAAGTGACGAGTTGGAATTTTTTGAATATCATGACATTTCGAAATTACTCAAGCATTCCTATTGGTTTCAAAGTTTATATCGCTAATCGAAGTCTGTCACGCAATGTATACTAATATGGACTAAATTAGTATAGGCTCAAATCAACTTCAAATCAACGCATTTCAAAAAATAGTGCTCTGATGTATACAAATCGCCTGATTTAAGTTCAATATTGCTTTCTCATAGAAGCATTTTGGTTCCAATTACACAATAATTGTTGAAATTAGAAAAGTAGGATAGCTAGAAACAAGTTCTCTGTTACAAAAAGATAGCTAATATGTTGAATAAGATTAATCAATATTAAACAGAAATTTTTTGATAGGGGTCCTGTGGCCAATCTCACGGTTGCGAAGCCTTATCTTTCAAGTCCTGGATATTGTCGATTAAGTACTTTCCTCCTCTTCAGTCTGTGAGTTCAAACTTAGTGCAAAAGCTTACTGGAGTAGTTCGTCATCTTTTGATTTGAAGGACTGCGTCTGGTTTTGAATTAGGGTGAGAAGAGTAATAGTTTGGACACCCTGGTATATAGGCTGGCACTGTACCTTCTTTCAACTATGGATTTTTTCGTTGGACTTCGTGATATGTACCATCTCCATTTGGTACCTTATGTGTTTATTCAATATCTTCTACTCTGAAATGCTGTACTCAAACAAAAATCGTATTTAGATCATTAATACCTTCCCTGTGAAGAGCGCGAACCCAAACATCCCTTAGCTCATCTGATTTCTGAGGCATTTTGAAAACCGGAATGCGATCTTCGGCATTATAGTTACTCGTGCAACAAGGTTCGGAGCATGTATTCGGCATCTGATAAACACTTGTTACATTTGGTGCGAGTTGAGATAAGTCTAATTTGTATGTATGGGAAGAAAATGAAAATATACAATTAATCCGGCCCTGAGTAAATATTGTATTTTATGAATAATTGAATAATTTTAAAATCTAATCAATAAAGATAATCGTTTCGTGAGCCCTCCCAAGGAAGCCTTTACGATCCCCAGGTTGAAAATCCCTCATATAATATATGTAAAACCATAAATCTTATGTAATAAGAAGAAATGAACCTCAAGAGTCAATACTCACAAGTCAAAGTTAGAAATGGTAAAGTTTCTTGGCTGTATTGGATCAATCAATGGCGAGATTAGATAAATAAAATAACTGCGGGATCGCGGGATTTGTATATGATTTCTGAAATTAAAAGATTAGTTTGATATGTTGAAATAGTTTATTGATTCAATAAGCAAACAAACAATAAATAGTGTTGCTAATATCAAAGGACTATTCAAAGAATGAGAGGCGTGAGTTGACATTATCCTCTTCATAAGGAATTATTAATACGTAATAGAATATCAGCTTGAAGCTTGTGATCTAATTTAATAACTTCCAATGTCTACGTCAAACTGGAATTGACTCTATTTGCTAGCTGTATGCATATAAATAGTGGGATTTTAATGGAGACTCGATTTTGACAACTTCAATATTCAAACGTTAATATGTATTTCAAAAGGTACATAATATTTTTGATGAAATTTCTATAACATAAACGTAGATATCTCTGGAGTTTACATGCATAATTTCACCGCTTGATAATTAGTGCTAATTAGTGTATTAAAAAAGTGGGTGAACTAGTGCGGGTCAGGGGTCAATTATTTTTGTCGAAAATGAAAAATTATTTAAATTGTAATGCTAGTTTCATAAACGTAGGTTTCTACTCTTTCGAATCCTGTAAAAATCATTTAATTCTGATGTCAGCAAGTTAGTCAACTTATTGACTGAAGTTGTGCTGGTCGAATTTTCAGCCAACATCACACTCGTAACTTTTCTTATTTAATGGCATCAAGGCCCGTAAAGAAAAGGAAAGTTACTGTTGAAGGCAGAACTTTAATCAAGAGTGGACATTAGCGTCCTTTTTCATAGAAGAGAAAGGAAAACCGATCTGTCTTATTTGTAATCAGAGTGTAAATGTAATGAAATTCAGTAATGTATCCAGACACTACGACACAATGCACAAAGATGATTTGAAGAACTTCATGGTGAGGCCAGGAAACAAAGACACGGCAAACTAATGAAGGGACTGAAGAGTCAACAGGATTCAATATTTAGGCTTACAATTGACAAAGAAATAGCTATGCTTTCTAGCTACATTGTATCACAGAAGATAGCCGAAAAATGCAAACCATTTTCAGATGGCGAATTTGTCAAAGAATATATGGTGGCATGTGCAATGAAACGTTGCCCGAAGGAAAAGCAGAAGTTCGAAGATGTCAGTTTGTCCCGCCAAACAGTCACTCGGAGAATTGTTGATATGGCAGATGATAGCAGAGAACAACTAAAAATTGTTAGCAAGAAGTTAGAGTATTTTTCTCTTGCTCTTGACGAGAGAAGGATATCTCTGATACATCACAGCTTTTGATCTTTGTTCGTGGACTAAATGCTGACTTCGCAATAACAGAAGAATTGGTAGAAATGCGTTCGATGATTACCACAACCGGAGCGAAAATTGCAGCAGAAACAATCAAAGGGCTTGAAAACATAGGAGTAGGTGGTACATGGGGATAACTAAGTGTAGTAACTACTGATGGTGCCCCTGCCATGATCGGCACAAGGGTAGGAGCAGTGAGAAAACTGACTGAGCATGCTAAAGAACAGGGTGAAGTTTGTATGGGTGGAGTTTCGACTTCTGAATGCCATGAAATAATGAGGTATCACTGCGTTATTCACCAAGAAGCACTATGCCCCAAAGCAATTGGGTTTGAAGAAGTCATGTCAGCTGTGATTAAAGACGTGAACTTCATCCGATGACATGCTCTCAACCAAGGACAATTCAAGATTGTCCTAGATGAGTTTAACACCGAGTATTCCGACATAGTATGTTTCTATACAGAAATTCGATGGCTTAGCCGTGGGAATGTTTTGGAATGTGTCTTTGAGTTAATAGTGCAGCCGCTAAGTGCAACATTTTGGTCAAATTGTGCTTTTGATGATAAAAGCGTGAAACTTGGCACAAAGTAAGAGCACATCATACCAAACGTTTTTGGATATAAGGGCATCTTGGATTTTTCCCATGATAAAAAATATTGAGGGTCAAAAAATTGACCCCTAAAAGAAAATCGCCGTTTTTAAAAATCAAGGTTATATTATCCAGATGCATTCTAAACGACTTTTTATTCTCAGATTTGTGCTCAGCACTTAATTTCCCACATTTTAATGTGTATGTAGACCGTATTTGGAGAGATCTTTGATGTTCACTAGCAACGGCATGAAATTTCACAGAATTGCACATTTTTTCTAGCTTATTGAGTGACCCCTTTTATTTTGTTATGTCCACTATGTACGAATCAACTAATATGGATACTAACCAATCGTACAAATTTATTGAAAGCTAGACAAGTGTAGTGATCAGAAAATACAGAAATAACAATATTGTTGATTCTTTTTTTAGTTCTCACTGCACAGCCCACCACAGTGGCAAAGTGCAGTACACTGGAGTGCTGCCTTTAGGCAGTTGCACTGTTTTCTGCAACCTTTCTTGCAACCACACCGCAGCAGTTCTCTACAAACCTTCGTAGCTTCCGGAAGAGTTGTCCAGCATATTTCCCAGCCGCCTGATTCCTTACTTTTCCAACCCCATTTACTCGGAGATGGAATCTTTGGGTCTGCAACCATTGCTTGGGCCCAAGAGTAACTGGTTTGATAAGCTGCACGCTTTGTGTGCTTTATGAGAGCTTCTTTTGTCGGGGGAAGCCCTTCTATTGATCTGCCTTTCTGTGTGAAGAGCTGCTTTCGGACCTAATTGATACATTGCAGGCTGCTGTTGCGGTCGTAAATTAATACTACGAATCGCTCCAATGGCTTCATAACACTCTCTATGGATTCTGGGTTAGCAATCAACGAACATAATGCTGGTGTGACATCGTCTTAGACTTTCCATGTGTCCCACGCTGTCCTTTTTCCCCTACCTGCAAAACATGACACTGTATCGCAGCCTGTGAACGCATGGAACATTGGCAGAGCCATACACCGATCAGGCCCCAAAGCTCTAGCCATCTCATGAGCTGCTAAGTAACGGAAGCTTTTTCCAGCACCAAAAGCGATTCATATTTCAGCTTTCTTGAGACGCTGGGCTGATGTCACTGCCAATACTACCACATCTCTGTCAACTGTGAATATTGATACTTTGGTATTCCCTTCTTTCATAGCATCTTCCAGATGTTGAATGATCCTTGTGTCTGCCTCTAGGCCTCTTCATGTGTGCATGGAGCTAGCCTTGAGATATCTTTTGGAAGATTACAAAGTACCTCTATGTGATGTGTGCTGATTATCTGTTTATCGCTGTCAATTGATGCTATAGATGTGCGAGGAAAGAGAAAAGCTCAACTTTATTTTCATCAATGCGCAGAAACTCTTGCCAGTTTCTAGGAACTAAACTTGAAGGCTCCACACGTCTCCGAACACCATTCCCCCCCTTTCTTCGTGTTTCGGCCTTTAAGGTTAAATTAGGGCAGATTCACCCAAAAAAACACAAGAATTTAGTTTTGAAGGTGGGAGTTTAAATTTCTGATATATGATGGAAGGCATTATAGCTAGTTCCAAACTGAAAACTAAATCGAATTATCTTTTATAAATTTGATTTTATGGGGCGTGCAGTTTTATTGTAATACAAAAGTCCCATAGGGGGATTTCTTCAGACTCAACCTAATAAGTGTGTGGATTGGATGATCATTAATAGCTAAAGACATATTCTGTGCGATATATCACATAGATCATCGTTATGAGCGGTTGGTGGCCGGTTTAGAATTTTGATAAGATCTAAATAAAAAATATTGCGACCTTCTGAAACCAAAAAATGAATAAAAAGGTCATCTTTTTATGCGAAATTTGATTAAATGCTTGATAAAAAAAATTCCAAGTCATAATTCAAAAATGTAAACCGTCTACCAACTCAGTACGCTCATAATCTTTAAATATTGATTCTGATAACAAACATTGATGGCCGCATTGCCAAATTACCGCATAATATCTACCACCACTTTTGAAAATCGCCCTATGGGAGATTTGTATTGGCCAAATCTTGAAACCGACAAAAAATAAAAAGTATAATAGATAAGGACATTTTCTTTTTGGTTTATTGCTTTGTATCGTATAGGTATCTATTTCTCACAATTACAGATTAATACAAGAACTTTCATTCACGTGGGGTAATTTAACCTTAAGTTGTCGGGTTTGACTCGTCCCAAATAATGTCGACTCAGCTTGCATATTGCAACTGGGACTGGATGTATGGCAGAAAAACTAGTTTTGCCTAATCCGAGAAAGTCTTTGCAGAAGCAGGACGTAGCATCTTCACAATAACAGATCAATCAAGAATAATAACTTGTACACTGGGATTCGTGTCGTCCTCTTGGCAGACCACCAAGTCCTCCAAGCATCTAACTAGATCGGACTTTGTACCCAATCTCAGTTTACCATTTTGTGATAACGCTGGTGGATATGCATGATTTTCATGCTAAAAAAATCATCTAGGTCACCGCCACGTACTTGTGATGCAACATACAGCCGAGAAAATAGGGAACAATCATTCTTCAGAGAAGTTAGCTGTAGCTGTGACTTAGTCTTTTCTCGAACAGGAAGCCGGTTAAACAGGGAAGATTGTTCTTCTTGATGGGAGCTGAAATGGGTTTTGTTTGATTGACAAGCCGATCAATAACATAGGTGTCATACTGCTCTTCTCCTAATTCTCAATTTTACGCACAGTGTTAATAACGGCTGGATCAGCAAGGTCTCTACTATCCAGTACAAGAAGATCGCTGCTGTTCTCAGTGAACGGGTTTCTCATTTCTTCTATGGCATTTGCTAGACTTTTCACATCTCGTGCAAACGCCAATTGTACATGTTTAGACTCCTCTTGATGTCTCATATCATGTGTTCTTCTAGTCTCAGTTGCTGCTTCAAACTCTCCAATAGGTCTGGCCATCTCAGGTCCAGACACCATCCAGCGTCGAAGAGCAGCAGGGTTCTCAGTTAGGCCTACGGCTCCACCATCATCTTTCACAGAAGCATTATTTTGCTCGTGGGCATGGTCAATGGCAATAGCGGAGAATCTGCGTATTGTCTTCTTCACAACAAAGTCCCCTTTCAGGAACTCGGAAAAACACAGTAGGATGAACGTCCTTTAGTGTAACCATGTCCCGAAGATGAACATAGATCCATCTAGCGTAATGAGTATGGTCCAAGGCGAAAAATCAGGGAACGATCTTGGTAAGAGCGTCTATGTATAGCTCGAAATCTGGCTCTCTTATGGATCTCACGTAGACCATCACTGCCAATTCCATCTGCAGGATTAACGACCAGAACTTGAACTGTGGATATAATTCGGCCCTATTTGAGCACCAATCTTCCAGTGACGAACTATTCTCTTCCTCTCCCAAACTATTGCAATACTCTAAGTATGCTTTCTGCAGAAGTACATACAGGCTGCAAGCTGTGATCTGGTGAGCTCGTCGTGTGCGTGACACATGAACGACCCGAAGAAATGAATCAGCCGTACCAGGTGTAGCAACATTGCTTTGTACTAGTGCACCTGCCCAACCACTGCCATCTAGAAGATCGCCAATTGTCTTGATAGCTGCCATCTCTTTATGTAGTCCTCCAAAAAATATAATGAATTGATTTCGCCGTGGCTTGTTGTCCAGTTCCACTGGATTTGTTTTGCAATTGCGTACAGAGGCTGATCCATAGTGATGACGGGCACCTGTCCAGGATTTAGAATATCAACTGCCTTCTTCACTACATCCATTGAGTGGCGAATCATGGCTACGGAGTGAGCTTGATCGTAAAAAAAAGGGCAGAAGAGAATTGTGTGTCACACAGCTATCTAATGCTTCATTGGGAGGTTGAAGGCTAGCATGGTATGCAGACCAGGAAACTGCCTCATCTCCCTGGTTCTTTTCAGTCGACACCACTCGATTAACTTGTTTCAGCCACCTGTCAAGAAAAATATATATAATGATAATAAACTGGGTAGGGTAAGTTAAATTAGACTGTACCTATATTCCTTCTGTAAAGCGCTCGCAGTTTCCTCTGTTGGGACCATATAGCTTTGGTACATGTGGATCATGCCTATGCATAATAATAGGAGGCACACTAGTGTAAGATTCTGGAAGGTTTAATTTCGTTTTCTTCGCATTAGTATAATCCTGAATAGCGATAACAGCCCGTTTGACTCCATGGAATTTCTGACTTTTGTGCTGAAATAGGGATATTCCATTTCCATGAAATGAGTCATGAGCACTAGTTGAACTGGGGTTGTGGTCAATATTGTCTACTGCGGCAGTTGTGAAAAGTCCGCCTTTGAGTTGAAGGGGGCAAACAACTTTTTCCTGCTCATAGTGATAACAAACTTTGTTACCCAGTTCAGTGGAGATGTTTAATACCCGGTCATACGATATGCACAGACCCAGGTTAAAAAGAGTGTCAACAAGTTTACGTTTCCGGGTATTTGTATGGATCATCACGCCTAAATAGATGGGCAGTGGTGTTTCTTGCTATTGGATGTGCCTGACGTTATCTGTATCCTCCTTGGAACGCTTCGAGCTGTTGTAAAACAGAAGCTGAGATATAGTTAAAGCTGGCTGAGAAATTGATGAGGAACCTGATTGTGATTTGATGTTAGGCCCTTTCAGCACCATATTAACTAGTACTTTGAGTGAAAACGGCACAGATTGCTCCTGACACTGGGTGTCAAATGAACCATTGAATTTACTTTTCATTGCAAACATATCTCGTCTAACTATCATGGCTGCCTTTGCAAGATGAACTGCATCACTATCAGAGTCATGTTCTCATGCTTTTCCCAGAGCAGCACCAACATCTTCATTGAAAACAAGAACCATTTCACGTCCTTGCATGTGAGCTTCCATATCTTGAAAATAACTTAATATCCTATTCTTGAGTTTGGTAGAGTGGACATGCCCTGACATTAATGTTCCAAGTTGTTCTAGTCTGTTGCTGTACAGATTTGTCAGATCAGACAGTTTGAAAATTGGTATGACAAGATCGTCGATTCGGGCCTCTTCAATAAAGGACACTAGTTCAGCAAATGCAACGCCGTGGTTAAGAGCATCTACATGAGATTCTGTGGTACAAGTTTTTGCTTCTCTTGTTCTATTGTAAAGAGAAACTAGGCACTTGATATGATATTCAGCATCCAGAGCAACCATGTCTCCAGCACTCAGTTTAGCTAGTAGAAATTTGTCCTGCAAACGTAGAGCACAATGACGGACACGAACATCAAGATGAAGTGTAGACGCTCTGTGCTAAGACTCACCAGCTTGAGCCTCCGTATCACAGAAGAAACAGTCATGGGCGGTGGAATGTAACCGTTTATTACCTGCACGGGTGAACATGTTATCGACGTTTGAAGGCGAACTGTTTTCGGGTGCGACGGGGGGCACTTTCCTCTTCTCTGCCCTTTGAAGTTCTGTTTTGTTAAACTTCAGTCTGCATGAATCATGCCATTTCGCTTTATGATGTTGGAAGCTTGCTTCAATACCCTCACCTTTATCTAATCGAGATAAACTTATTGTTCTTGGCAAGCAATCGAGTTTTTCGTTAGCCAGAAGATTTTCAGCAGTGGTCTTATAACCGGCTCCTTTTTTGTCATGTTTTGAATCAGCAACAAGAGAGGCTTTCATATGTGTCTGCCTTACACAAAACACATAAATTCCAGTCTATAGTGACATATTTTATTTCCGATGTTCCAGGTTGCAAGGAGCCTACTATTTTGTAGGCTTTGGACATAGTATTTCACTGGTCTAGTACTTAGATAAGATAAGCTAAAAACAAAGGACAACACGATATGGTTAAAGTAAAGTTGGAAATAGAATGTGTAACATTTAAGACCTTTGCTAGTGAACATAAAAAAAATCTCCAAATATGGTCTATATACACATAAAATGCTGGAAATTAAGTGCTAAGTACGAATCTGAGAATAAAAGTTGTTTTAAGAGCACTGGAAAAGAAACTCTTGATTTTTTAAAACGGCGATTTTTTTTCGGGGTCAATTATTTTGACCCTCAAAATTTTTTTGCATGAGAAAAATCAAAGATGGCCCTATATCCAAAAAAGTTTGGTATGATTTGGTCTTACTTTGTGCCAAGTTTCACGCTTTTATCATCAAAAGCACAATTTTTCCACTAAGCGGCTGCACTACAGGGGAAGTCAAAGAACATCTTGGATATGATTGCCAGTGTCGATGCCTTCACCAACAAATTGAGGATTCTAAAACGCCAACTGGCACGAGAAGACATCACCCATTTCCCTTTACTAAAATCTCTGGGAAAAGATCGTCGATCAGGACAGGACTACATTCCGTCAATCGATCGCCTGATAGAGCAATTTACAGAACGCTCCGTTGATTTTCGTAGGTATCAGTCTGAGTTTACTTGATATCCAATCCAATTATATTTGATATTGATACTGCATCTGCAAACCTACATCTCGAACTGCTATCTCTCCAGAGCGATCCAATCATCAAAGCGGACTTCCAAACTCAATTCAGTAAAAGGGATTTGTTTGCGTTCTACAAAACACTTCCACGCGAACATTATCCAAACTTAAGGAGACGTGCGCAGAGAATGTTTTCTCTCTTTGATAGCACCTATATTTGTGAGCAAACCTTTTCATTGCTGAAGCTTACAAAATCGGAAGTACGATCAAGACTAACAGATGAACATGTGGCAGCATCACTTCGGTTGAGTACGTCAGTACGACAGAGCTAAAGCCAGACCTTATGAAACTTGTCCATCAAAAACAACCTCAAAAGTCACATTAATCTTATAATTTTAAGTACAATAAACGTTTGTTCCCCTTGCCATGGCCCATAAGTTTATGTATGAAAATGATAAACATATTGGGGAACTTTGATTAGTGATGCCGCCGAGTTCTTCAAATTACCTGAATGTGGCCCGCAGGATGCAAAAGGTTGGTCACCCCTGAACTAGCCCATTACTTTTAGGAAGAAGCAGTTGAAGATTGGTCATCTATACTTTAGTTTTGTGGTATTCTTTTAACTCCGTTGCTGCATACTAATCAGAGTGGACCATGGGTCAACATTGGTGACGTCATAAAACAACATACAATTATGCTAGTCAATCAAATAATTTTGGTAGACATATAATACCAAATAAAAAGCTGTACTGTTTTGGAATTTGGTTTCACATAGGCATGATAATGTTCCTTGCGATGATAATGTGATTAATACTATAACTGCACCCAGGGGCGTGTTTGACGGGGACTCCAGGAGCACCATGGAGCCCCCATTCGGTACTCCGATGGATCTCGTCGGAGGAAATCAAGTAGGAAGTTAGTAAGGAAAATAATAGTTAAGTTCAGGGAGAAAAGTTATACAGCCTGCGGGCCTCTTGCGGGCCAAAAATATCCACGCGGGCTTTTTGCGGGCCGAATAATTCAGTCGCGGACTGCGGGCCGCGTTTACCTAATATTGCGGGCCGAAGGCCGGGCCGCGGTTAGAAATTTCGGCCCGCGTGCAACTCTGACTTGATCACATCTATGAGCACACCCCTATCATGATCTCCATCACTGATACTTGGGTTACTTTGAGAGATGATGCTGCACGCGCTGAATGCACTCCATCTGGATACAATTCTTCGACTAAGTATTGCAAACATCACGTCAGGGTGGAGGACTCGCACGCAGGGCTCTAAAAAATGAGTGTAAAAATTAAGGCCAGGGATTGATACAGAAATTTTTCCTGGTGGGGGGGAAACTTTCCTAGAAACAGACTGTTCCCTTGGAAAAGGAGCAGCATATACATGTATAGGCCAAAATTAATGTATTTAGTTGGCATAATCATTCTATGCTTTAATCCTGTTTATATTAGCAATTACTTATCCTTTATTTAATAATTATGAGGCAAAGTTAAGCAATTCCTGGGATGGGGGCATCTTTCCTGGGGGGGGGGGAAATCCAAGGGCCCCCCCCTCTGTATCACACCCTGAAGGCGCCTTAATTTTGGTCATTCATATCAGTGATGTGCTCCGTTACTAAATCTTCCGTTACTCCGTTACTCCGTTACCGTTACTTTAATTCTTCCGTTACCGTTACTCCGTTACCGTTACTTTATTTCTTCCGTTACCGTTACTCCGTTACCGTTACTTTATTTCTTCCGTTACCGTTACTCCGTTACCGTTACTTTATTTCTTCCGTTACCGTTACTTTAACTCTTCCGTTACCGTTACTTTTTTCCCCCCGTTACGATTACTTTATTTCTTCCGTTACCGTTAAGCCGTTACATTCAATCAGTTACCTTTAGCTTAATGTAACGGACGGTAACTGATTAAAAGTAACAAAGTAACGGACTAAAGATAACGATGTAACAGTGCGGTAATGTAATTAAAGATAACAGTAATTAATTAAAAGTAACGGAATAACGGAGTAACGGAGTAACGGAGTAACGGAATAACGGAGTAACGGAATAACGGAATAACGGAGTAACGGAATAATGGAGTAACTGAGTAACGGTAATGGAAAAGTTTAACATAGGAACGGTAAGAGAGCAACGGTAATGGAATGGTAAGAGTGACTGAATAAAGATAAATGTAAATGATTTCCTTACACTTTTTTCTCCCGTTACCGTTACTTCTTTTCTTCCTTTACCGTTACTTTTTCCGTTACCGTTACTTTTACTTCCGTTACCGTTACTTTTTTCCGTTACCGTTACTTTTTTCCGTTACCGTTACTTTTTTTCCTCCGTTACCGTTACTTTTTTCCGTTACCGTTACTTTTTTTCTTCCGTTACCGTTACTTTTTCCGTTACCGTTACCGTTACCGTTACTCCGTTACTAGTAACGGAGCACATCACTGATTCATATCTACTCGCCATATATTTTTCGATCCTACCCCAATTGGTTTACTCACCTTAGTTTTTTTTCGGTCATAGCCCAATTGGTTTACTCGCCTTACTTTTTATTTCAGTCATAGCCCAATTCCTTTACTCATCATATAACAACCTTTAATCCATTTAAGTATGAATAAATGTTGATTAGCCACAATTTTTCACATTATACTTTGCACAGTTACTGTTTACAATATGTAAACACCATTATTAGCTTTTTCCTTATTAGAGATTTTTAATAATATATTACACCTTTGCCAATAATTGGGTTAATAAATTTAGACTTCAAAAAAGCACTTGTTTCGAATATCTATAGTTCAACAAATATTTACACGCCTTAATTACTTTCCTTAAGTTTTACACGCATTAATTTTCCATCTAATAATTTTATTTACTAGCCTTAATTTTTTTTCTGGCACCCAATGAATAATTTACTCGCCTTAATTTTTATATTTCGCTTTTTTCATTTATCATACTCGCCATACTATTTTTTCTTAAAATAAAAAAAAACAAGTCTTATGGCGAGTAAAAAAATAAGGCGTGTAAAACCCTGCTCGCACGTCATTCGCAATATATTCACTGTCAAACGAAGCTCACCTCGACAACACTCATCCTTTGAATCTGCTGACTGGACCTTGTCTAAAAACAACACATGGCTTCGTGTCATTGTCAACTATAGGCCTCTTTACTCAGATAATCACTCTGTGACCACCCACCTCTACCTAAATTGATGAGTTCTCGTACTTCCTTGAATCCGTGGTGATTTGCAGAGAACCACTCATCATCACCGGCGACTTCAACATTCGTATTGATATTCCACCTGAGTCCGCACATTTAATGTTAAATTAGGGCAGAATCAGGCTAAAAAACACATAAATTTCGTTTTGAAGTTAGGTTTTTGATTATCACATATATGATGGAAGACATTATAGGTAGTTCCAAACTGAAAACGAAATCCAATTATCTTCTATAAATTCGATTTTATGGGGCGTGCAGTATTATGGTAATACAAAAGTCCCATAGGGGGATTTCTTCAGACTCAACCTGATAAGTGTGTGGTTTGCAAGATCATTATTTGCTAAAGACATATCCTGTGCGATATATCACATAGATCATCGTTATGGGCGGTTGGTGGCCGGTTTACAATTTTGATAAGATCTAAATAAAAAATATTGCGACCTTTTGAAACCAAAAAATGAAAAAAAAAGATCATCTTTTTATGCGAAATTTGATAAAATGTTTGAAAAAAAGAATTCCAAGTCATAATTCAAAAATGTAAACCGTCTACCAACTCCTTACGCTTATAATCTTTAAATATTGATTCTGATAACAAATATTGATGGCCGCATTGCCAAATTACCGCATAATATCTACCACCACTTTTGGAAATCGCCCTATGGGAGATTTGTATTAGCCAAATTTTGAAACCGACAAAAAATATAAAGTATAATAGATAGGGACATTTTCTTTTTGGTTTATTGATTTGTATCGTATAGGTATATATTTCTCACAATTACAGGTTAATACAAGAACTTTCATTCACGTGGGGTAATTTAACCTTAAGGGAACTTCTTGAGTATTTTCCCCTAGTCCAATGCGTCCACGCCCCTACGCATGAAAAGGGACACACCTTTCCATATTGTTAGTACTTTTAGATTCGAATTTATCAGACTTAGCCAGACCGCATTAGTATACATTTTGGGGTTTCTTAATCGTAATCATATACAGTTGAAACCGAATATTTTTAACACATTCTTTTAACGAAAATTTGTTAAAATATCCGATTGTTAAAAATATCCGGTGTTAAAAATATCCGGTTTCAACTGTATAAGTTTATAGTAATCGTAATCGTAATCATAATCTCTTAAAAAATATAGATCCAAATCGTAATCATCTGAAAGTAATGGTAATCAGAATTGTTGCAATAGTATGCTATCTGGCTTATACGAACAACATGCCCCTTCTCGAAAGAGGTGTATCATCATACGCCGTCAAGTCCCATGTTTAACGAAGCCACCAAGAAGTCTAAACAGGTAATCATGAAAGCAGAAAGGAAATGGCGCCTCTCGGATCTGGCTGATGATCTGGTTGATTACCACAAAAGGAAAATCTTGCTACCTACTTAATGAATACATGACTTTTTTAGCAATAATTATCAACCAAAATACAACCGGTATAACATTTGAAAAGGTATTTGCCATGAATACAAGCGAGGGCCGCAGGCCCGAGTGCAAGTTGTAAGAACGCGCGTAGCGCGGACGAGCAGCTTGTTTTAATAAAATCGTGTGTTTGAGATTTATAAGTTTCTCGGATCGAATTTTGTATTTGAAGAGCGGCAGCAGTTTGGTCATTAAATATCTATAAGGCAAGGTGAACGTTGAACATTTCCAGAAAATTCCGAATCGTCACTCCAGTAGTGTCAAAAGTAAACACTATATCACTTAACGTGATTCTTTGCCCCTTTCTATATACTTAGTACTAACTTTAATATGCATTAACATTGCATTGATAACTACCCAATTCTCTGATAGAATCTTTTGTATAGTCAATATCGATCTATATTCAATTAATGTTATATAATAATAGGTGGTCATTTAGTTCCAAATTCACATATTTGGCTGTAACTCGGTAAGTATATGAGTTAAAGAGTCAAACTTTGTTTTGAATAATAGCTGATACAATAGACTATCGGGGATTCAACTAACAATAAATACATTGGTTCTAAATTGCAGGTACCCGGAGGCCTTAATAAGTGGTTGAACGATAATATAAAAAGTAGTAGCAATATTGGGATGATCGTTATTCTGAGGTGGTCGTTAAGCGGGATTCCACAATTGGTATACTCGTACAGTAAATTATCGATTAAATATCCGGAAAGTATATTTATTCTTGATTGAAATAGTCATGATTTCATACTCTGTATATATTTATATATTTTCCGGAATCTTTAACAGAAAGCTGACGGGGCGAAGAGGCCTCCGCCCCGTAATGCATACGGGCTGACGGGGCGTGCCCCGGCCGCCCCGTCATACTCTACGCCTATGACGAACATCATCTATTTTGTTTTTAGAAATAGGAATTTGAATATTGTGATGAAAAACTTTCGTATTCAAGTGAAAATCTATTTTAAGTGAGATTTCATTTGTACTTGGTCTTGAGATAGAGACGGGTGTCATATGTGCAGGTAGAAGGGATTGGAAACCAGAGAAGCCAGTTATTTGAAATATTAGTTTTCTTCAATTTGTACACAAGCTCAGCGAAAGTAACAACACCAAATTCTTGCTTTTCTTTTTTACATTGGAGGGCACTTTCTTCTAAAAACTTTCTTAGTTGGGTATGTACTCTCCTTCAAATTAAAGTCGAGACGCTTTAGCATTTCAACAGTTTTTTAAGATATGAGGGACAATTTGGTAGTATCGTGTGAGTATCACCATCAACAAGTCTGGGTCTTCGATATGCTTATTAAAAGAAGAGCTAGTACATTTATATACTTATTAGTGAGGCCACTTAAGTAATGAATAGGAAATTAGGAATATAAACAATTATTGATAGATAAGTTTCAATCAGTAGGAACATTATAACTTTTGCAATGGGTTGCCAAATGTATTTGAGAGTACCAAGAACATAGTTATAATTTAAGCTATAAGGGATACCGTTTTAAAATCCGATGGAGTAGATAAGAGTGTGAAATGTAATACTTACAATGTGCACCCAGTCCACAGGTAGTAGAGCTTCATATGTATAGAGAATTTCCCAAGGTCGGAAATGCTTAGCACAAAGGTAGACTTGCTTTAGAGAATAACAATCATCTCTATGGAGAAACTTTCTCCACTCATCTTTTTACCTGAGAAATTCTTCTCTCAATTTGAAAATAGGAATAGGTTCTTCGCCATCATAACCGCTACGACAGTTAGGAGCTGAACATCTAACTCGCATAATGCTATAAATTATCAAGCTACATACACTAACCAGCCAAAAGTATTTGAACAGTAGGGATTTTAATACACACACAATACTCGTCTGATAACTTATTAGCGGCTCTCTAAACTACTCTGAAATGACTACAAATATCTTATTATATATATACATTACAAAATATTCTGATTTCAATTCAATTTAGCAAATATCCATGGAGTGGCACAAGTGTTTCTGCCACGTGCCACTTGTGGCATAAGTGGCACAAATGGAAATGTGGCTGTATCACAGTAGAATATATTCTGATTGATTTGAAATTATAGAGTTAGAGTAATTTTACCTTGTGGAATTCAAATCTGCTATCAGAATTAATATATTCCCATTGCATCTTAATTATCACAAAATAATTATTTAATTAGCTAATTATATATTTAATGAGTTTATCGCCTCCATTAAAATGAAAATTCGAATATTTTGCTGTTTTATAATACTTTACATATCGTTTCATGTAAATAGCCATTTGTAGCATCTACGAATGTTATTATGCTGGTATAACCTCAAAAGTCTGATTACAAATTATTCCTGTTCAAATACTTTTGGACGGTTAGTGTATAGTATAAAGTTAATGCGTGAACGGTTAAAGTCAATTTGGAGGATTTATATAATAAATTAATTAATGGATAAGTGGTAGATTATATGGAATGAAATTGTAGTATTTACTTGTACAAGAAATTGTATTATTTTCTCATACCTTTAATAATTTATTTGGATTATGGTTCATTAAAAATTAGAAATGATATAACCTACAGTACATGATACAGTAGAACCTCGTTGATATGAACACTTAGGGACCGTCAAAATTTGTTCACCTTATCCGAAATTTCTATTAACTGGTGTCATTTGTATTGAAAATCCTTTGAGTCCCAAAATTGTGTTCATACTAACCAGAAATTCATATCGTTAGACCGAAATAGTACATTAGCATCACCAGACAGACCCCAACAGTATAAGTATAGGTCTTCACATTACACTTGTATGGATATATATTTATTTAGCTAATAGTAATTACATGCCAACAATATTTCTGCTATTCTCAATTAAACATCATTTTTGAAGATAATTGCACGCACTTTAGTATCTGTATATTCACGCCCACCGGATCGCAAGTTAATAATGTTCATACTAACAGGTTCTACTGTACTAGCTTTAATTATATATTAGAATTTCAATAATTAAATGGTATTGGTTTTACCGCTTGAATCAGCGGCCGTATTCACTAAGATCTTAAGTTTAAGATCGATCTTAAGTCTTAAGATCGGAAAGTTTAGACACGAAAGAAAGATTTGAAATAGGACGATAGTTGAACAGAACGGGATCCAAGTGTTGTTTTTTAAGCTTAGGAATTATTATTCCGCGTTTCGATGATGAACAAAAGTGACCGATTTTGAGACAGGTGTTGATAAGTTTCTTCAGGATAGGCGTAAGGAGCAGTATTGAATATTTTACTATCCAGGATGGAATAGGCTCCGTATCAGTGTTTCCATCCGCTGTTTGCAGCGCAGCTCTATCTTGATTTCCAGCGGAGCCCATTTAAGGATTTATGCTTTGTCAATACTAATGAAGGCAGGACAAAATATCTAAATATTGTCTATTCTCATTGATTTCCGTAAAATCGAAATTTACCAGAGATTATGACCTTGTAGTTCAAGGATATATCAAACGTTCCAGAGAATATTACGGCTCATTCTATTGGTTTGAGAAGAATCAAGGGTACGCAGGCATTGGAGGAATTGTTATAACAGGTTTAAAACCAAAATTTGTTTAAATCACAGTTAAATCACTACTTTACAAAGGTTTTTCGGTTAATTGGGATCACCGCTTAATTGGGACAAGAGGCCTGGAACAAAAGTGTCCCAATTACGCGGAGTAGACTGTATGTGAAAAGATACGTGTTTGGTGTTGATTGATCCAGAAGAGCTGTGTGAGGTGGCGGATTTTAATACTGACCAAGATGTTATTTATCTTAAGAGTGAAGAAATCTGCGATTTTTAGAGAAGAGATTACGTCATTAGAGAGTGATGATAGCTGTAGTAGTTGTCGATTCACCCCTGAAATAGCTTGCTTTTTGATGGGAGTTCTGGTCTACCCAGTCATAGTAAATTCGTAACGGCTGAGGATACGAAAATTATTCCTAACTGACAAATATAGGTTTTTTCGGATTTATGAGTAGCAAATCTGAAATCTATGTACCTGATTACCCTATTACAGTGTAACCTCGCTAACCGGGGAATATGGGACTACAGATTTTGAAGTTATTCCCCAGTCCCCGGTTAGAGGGTGTCTCTATTTATTGATTTTCCTATGGTCTTGACTTTCTATTGAAACTTATATTTTAGCACACTTATGCAGGCAAGCATCACAGACTTTTTCGGAAATTCTAATTAGCCGTGTAGCTTATTTGTGTTCTAGAAATTTTCAGATTTAGGGAAACTAGTAGAATGCATTGTTTGTATTAAGTAAAGTACTATTAGAAAGACACTGAAATAATACTATTCATTTCGACTTATGTTATAAATTCCCCGTTTAGCGAGGTTAGGATTTAAAGTAATACACGAAGTCGTAACCAGATCACATTCCCCATTCCCCGCTTAGGGCAATTCGCCGGTTAGAGAGAGTCATTTGTATATTAAACGACGAAATTAAAAAAAAGAATTCCCCGCTCCCCGGTTATCGAGGCTCCGGTTACCAAGGTTACACTGTATAACATTTTAAACTGTGTCTCGAGCATGATTTTTAAATTTTCAGGAAAAGTTGTGATTTAACTTGCTCCTTCAAATATAAAACTACACCCCCTGCCAAATTTCAAGTCTGTAGCCCTTACCAGTTCCCAAAATAAAGTGCGAACAGACAAATAATCATTGCGTTTAATAAATAGTTATATAGAGATATACGTACATATATATAGTAGATATAGACATATTATATGGTAAGTAGATAGATATAGATAGATGTGCTGTGAGAATCTAAAAGAGGCAGATGTAAAACAAATAGATTAAAAAGAATGAAATGAAAAAAGAAAACTCACCAATTATAAGTTAATATTTAATTTGATCTTGTTGTCTCTAAACAGCATCATCGCCTCTGGGTTTAAGGTGATTAGTATTAAGCACAATACTTGTATGATTAAAAATAGAAGTTATTTTAAGGGAACTTACTTCGATGATATCTTGTAGTAACTTTATTTTTTTAATTACAATGCAATTGTTGCATTACCTCGCTTCCGATTTTTGTGTGAAGAAGGTTTATCATCGGGGTAACCCGCAGGATTGGGTAATTCACTATTAGCTGGTAATTCATTAGCTGGTAATTCACTATTAGCTGGTAATTTACTAATATCAGAATCAATGGATAGTGTTCGCATTTCTTTGATAGGATTTTGCATAATTAGTTAAAAACTTTTTGTGTATTTATAGAACAATTTGTTCATGACTACTTCGGGAGCCAATGAAATAATGGCTAAAGGCGCAAAATATAAGAGGATATTATTTGATTGGACGATTAAGCAATTAAAAATAACATTACATTTATTTGATTACCTCAGTCTGAAAGTGATCTTGTTTGTTGCTGCTAGCCTGCTACGTATATTTCTGTTGACTTGGAGATATTGATCTAGCTCAGTCCGTAGAGGTGGGTATAATGGGGTGTTTTTCACTTTGTGAGGTGTGAGTTTCCTCAAAAGAAAATATAGAAACAAATAAACACGTTTTGGTATAAAAATAATGAAATGGATATACGTATAGATTTATACATACATCATGGAAATAAGTAGAAGCTCAAAATATAATCTTTTAGAATGCAATTACTCAGGAATTACACGCAATAGAGACACTACCCGGAACCATTCATTCATGATTCGTAAGAGCTATCATTAGTAAGTGATGTAAATCACAGATATACAGTAGTATAGATTAATAATATCATAGAGGGAAACTGTTAAGATCTCCTCTAAATACGTATACACAATGTTGAACTATCAAGTAAATCGGATCAAAATGTTCACTACCTGAAATAATTAGTCTTTGTTTGACTAATCCCAACTTCTGTCCAATGTTGGCGGAAGTCTATGTTCATGACGATGCATTGACTGAAATATCTATCTATAAAGAATTAGCTAAAATATCTTGGAGTAGCATGCCGAAGCAATACTCCGAGAGAGTTCTTAAAGTGTCGCCGACATATATTCCTAGGAGCTACTTATAATAAAATGGATCGAAGTGATAGAGCTCTTCAACATTGTGTAGTCGATGCAGCACTACACCAAGTTTCTGGCCGCTGAACACAGGATTACTGTGTGTTGTAGATGACAATGTGTCATGAGCATAGATAGAGTCTACTCTCCACATATTAGGATTAGTGTGAGTAGCATTGATAACTAGTACAGCTACTCCGCTAGAGAACCCAATACAGCTAATACTACATCAGTACCCCATTCATTTGGTTTGCTTATGAGGTCTAAATGATTGTTCAAATCCTCTTCACAGCTATAATGTAACATTTCCATTACATTATAACAGTGTAGAGGGCTGTTTCGAAATTGACGAATCAATTGAAATTTTAAATGTTCATATATTGCCTATGTACCAAAAATAATATGCGCTAAGGCTCGGTAAAGACAATTACCATCTCCAGTTACAGGGCATAATTCAAAATTGTGACCAAACAAATGTGATAGCCTTGCTTCAAGCGATGCGTAGTAATTCTTTAAAGTGCTATCAACAATAACCATTTCATTATTTCGGATGGATAATATTGGTTGTATTTCCATATCAAGAGTCATTGCTATATGGTTACGCATAAGTAGGGAAAATTGGTTAACAGAACCTGTTAGAGATCTATCAATTCAGTTTGTCGAACTTGAGAGATAGGGACACTTTCCTATTTTTCAGTATTACCTGGAACCGAGTCTGGCTCAGAATCAGAAAATGCATTCTCGAATGACAAATCCATTGGGGAACAATATCCAGAGTTTTGGTTGGAGGGAGAAATGTTTCCCAGATGATATTGAAATGCCTCCTTATAAACTACATTCCGTACAGAAACTCCACCGGAGGCAGAGTAAATTCCTCCACATACCATTACTTTCAAGCCTCGAGGATTCTGGACTCTGCTGAGAGCAACATATAATTGTCCATGACTAAATATAGCCTCCGGAGTGGGTAAAAATATACCAACTGAATTAAGACTCTGGCCCTGACCTTTGTTAATAGTAATACAAAATGCAGGACGAATTGGAAATTGTTTTCGCCTGAGAACAAACGGGAAGTCTGTCTCAGAAGGTATCATCACTATGCGAGGTATGAACACTCGTTTACCACGATGTGTGCCAGTTTCAATTTCAGCATCAATAACATGGCTTGACATTTCAATAATTGTTAAGCGAGAGCCATTACACATCCCTTGAGTGGGATTTAGACTACGCAAAAGTATCACTGAGGCGTATTTCTTAAGGTAGAGACGATGCGGAGGTAAGCTAGCAAGCGTAATGGAATTTAAAAACTCAGTTGGATACATGGCAGCCTGATTAGAATCTGCAGAATCCGCACTCAATAATACTTTAGCCTCACCGGGTATTGTATTCATCACAAACTCATTAATTTGATCTGTTGTGTTGTTCTTAGGACACATAATTATGCGAGAAGTTATTTAATCACGATTTTGATAATTTTCCTTAATATCAGAGTAGATAGTTGTGGCCAAGTCTGCGAAAGTTTCACCACGTACTATAAATTTCTCATTTATATGAACCATATTATCTTCGTTTTGAGGTTCAGTACCATCGCCTACTCTTAGCAAAAAGTATGAGAATTTGCTCACTTCAACAGAATCCTGAGAAGATAATCGCTGAAGACGTATGTTGATCGTTAATTTCATCACTTTAACACAACGCCAAAGTGGTGACCTATTTAAACAGGCAGCTACAACTTCTGATCTAGTTCCGTGCCTAATCACTGGTAGAATTTGACGAAAGTACCTCCAAATACGATAACCTTTCCACCAAAAGGTTGGTTACACGAACAAAGGTCTCTCAAACTTCGATCTATACACTCAGCAGCATGCCTATGTATCATTGGGGCTTCATCCCATACTAATAACTTGGCAGATTGTATTAGTTTAGCTAAGGCACTCTGTTTAGAAATGTTACACACGGATAACTCATTCACAGGAATTGGAATCTTTAGCCTAGAATGAACAGTCCTCCCGCCTTGCAGCAGGAGAGCTGCTCTCCCAGAAGAAGCCATCGCTAGTGCGATCTGACCCTGTGTTCGGGCTTTAGCTAATATCGTGTTGTACAGAAAGGTTTTGCCAGTACCTCCGGGTCCATCAATAAAAAATGCTCTCTGGGCAATCATTGGATCATTGATTGCCTCCATTATGCATTCTAATACGTTAGTTTGATCAGAGTTAAGCCCCCGGATATTTTCCTCAGCAACAGTTAATTGTTCAGTGACATTATAATCCATTTCATATCGAATTATGCTAGGTTGGTCATAGGGACTCTTGGCAAGAGACGTAAGTGGCATTCCAGGAAAATCTGATGGTGATTTACCCTGTTGTTCTAGTCGATACTGAATATCTATTAATGCCTTGTTAGTCAAGTGCTCGTTCAATTCGAGATTGGGAGCTAATACTCTAGCTTTAAATAAATAGTCCTCAGACAGGGAGACTTTATGCTTATTCCACAAAGCTAGTGGTTCAGATGACTCGTTGAACAAAAGAATAGTCACAAATAGCTGGCGTAGCTGTGTTGGTACTTCACTTATTGCAGCTGCTGTCAAGCAGTCTTCAGATTCCTGATCATCCTCCAACAGGTCTCGTCTACGGGCTGCTTCCTTAAAGGTATCACACACGGTGCCATCAGAGAGAGTGCGGATATCCTGAAAACTGGTACAGCCCGTGACATGATTGAGAAGCATTCTTAAGAAATAACGGACCGTCACCTGGATGAGCTGAATAGACACGGCCTATCACAGTGCCATGCCCTTTGATCCTCTCCTTCCATTCACGATCATTCTTATCCCACACAAATTTTTCGGGAAAATTTGTGTAGTAAGATCCCTTGCACTCACAAATTTTTGATTAGCAACAAACCACCCAGTGAGGGTAGTGTGTCTCTGCCTACTGAGTACATCTTCTATAGAAGCACTTTCAGCAAACACTACAGGCTGCTGATCTTCCAGGTGCAAAGCTAGTCTCATCACATGTGGAAAATTGGCGTGGAGATCAAATGCAAAGAGACGATAGCAAGCTTCAGTAGCAGACACGTATCGAGCTTCTAGATAGTTTACAATTTCATCTACGTTCTTAGTCTTACTACTTTCACTACTGTCGGCAGTGTGGAACTCTACAATGGCTCTATCATGACCCTTGTACACGTATTTGTATAGATATTTACTGCACTAACTGTACTGCAAATCTCAACATTAATATGTGCATTATATTTCAGAAGTAAATAAGGATTGTATGGAACAACCGAACGATTGTCTAATTCAATACCATTTACTATCACAGTTCGTTTGTTATCACGACGTTGGTATACTGTATAGGATAGCTATCGTTGCCTGTTGTAGTACATTCAGCAAAAGCTTTGGGATATTTTTTCGTGCATTTACCATCACGCATGCAAGGAGCGTTCCTCCTTATAGAGCCACACGGACTATGCATCATACAACGCTTAACAATATCGTGAAGCCTGGGATTATGGATTGGGTCGTGAATTTCCGCAATTACAATTTTGTCATAATCTGATGGTTCTCTAGGTTTATCGCTCTGACATAAAATTACCAAAATGTGTGCATGGGGAGGCCCCGTTTTTGGAATTCTATTGTATAAACATGCGCCAACGGTTAACCTAATACGTGTTTGTTACAGATATCATTAAGTAATTCTTTCAATTTCATCTTAAACACTCTAACAATTAAATCAGGACGATCGGTTGCTTTTTGGTTTCCTATAAGAGCAGAGGATATCTCCTCCCATTTAGGATTGCATGTAAATGTAATGAATAAGTCTGGCTTAACATATTTCCTGACTATAGGCATACTGTCTTGGTATAACTCAAACATTTATCGAGGACTACCTGTGAAGGAAGAAGGCAATATCACTTTACGTCCCAAATCTCTAGGATTAGAATCGCCAGCAGAAATAGCATCAGCAAGGCCACCGTATAGATCTACTCTAATCTTTTGCTGATTGCACTTAATATAGTTCAGTCGCTGTTGCTCCACTTTAGCAAACATATCCACCAAGTACTGATGAAATAGTCTGCCAAACATGTGTAGATAGCTCAAATCACTTCTCACAATCAGACGGGAAGAGTAATATTCCAATGCAGTCACATCTCCTTTCCCTCTGCTGTGAGGGATTTTCAGATGCCAGCCATTATCTCCTGAGTGGAACAAAAGTACATAATGCAAAGAATCATAAGCGCAATTGCACTCGGTTATACGCTGTAAACCCCCTGTACGTGCATGTAGCACTATGTCTCTGCTGGCTACGTCTTCTGAATACCCGTCTCCGGGCATGATGACGGCTACCTCTGGGGCAGCAGGGGCGTTATAGCGTCTGGGATCAGGGACACCATCAGCTCGGATGATCATCCTAACGTCAGTTCCTCCTTTCGCTCTCATTAGCTCTATTCCGTGCCTGAAGTACTGCACATAAGGATTTACCTCGTGCATTAGGGCCTGCAGTACTTTCAGTTCTGGCAGAGATGCCTCTCCCAGATGCCGCTGCCGGTTTTCTATCTCGCCCTCAGCTATCCCATCATGGATGTATATCTGGGCAAAGGAGGGAGCTTCTCCCTCTCTGGGTGTCAGCTGTCCGATGTAATGGTTTACAACTCCCTGGATACGGAAGGTGTACACTCCACGTCTCGCGCTAGCAAGTTCCTTATCGAGGTTTACTCCCAGCGAAGCAAAGGCTATAGCTGAGTTTTAGGCTCGAATTTTATCTCTGAACTCTCTCCCTCGTTTGTCAGAAGTAGTCAGCAGATGCAGTAGCATCTCAGGCGGTGAGACTAACGGGGGTAGAACCACTTTCCCCTGTCCACAACAGAGGGGGAACTTGTTGCATTTCTTAGTGCTAGTGGTAAGCTTTTCGCTCTCCCAAAACTTCGCGCCACAAAGTGGAAAAATAAATTCCATTGCACCAAAATAATTTTCGTTGATTATATTATCGTTAAATTCAGATGCAGGAACGGAACGTGCGATATTTAGATAACTATCATTACTATTACCTTTGGTCCTTAAGGACTGGTACTTTCTTTGATAGTCTAGACGGGAAATTCGTCTTTCATTACTCTCGTCCTCGCAATGAGCTTTATTATGATCTTGCTGGCGCTTGCGGCGGATAATTAGTTCTTCGCTGCTCTCACTTAAATAGTAAGCTTTCTGATATTCTAGCTGGCGTTCAAGACGGGTAGCTCGATCATCTGCATTCTGATTGTCAAAGTGGGATAATTGGTATTCTAGTTGTTGACCGAGACGGATGGCTCGTTCTTCACCACTTTGTTTGTCACGATAAGATAATTGGAATTCTTGTTGTTGACCGAGACGGATAGCTCGTTCTTCATCACTCTGTTTGTCACGGTAAGATAGTTGGAATTCTAGTTGTTTACCGAGACGGGAAGCTCGTTCTCCATCACTCTGTTTTACATAATATGCCAGTTGATACTTTTTTTGCTTCTCAAGCCTGGCTTGTTTAGCTTCTATTGTTTCATTAGTCCTTAAAATTTCCATTCTCAATGCATCGTTTTTAGTAAAACGTGATTTGCATTGAGGACCGCGTTTTATCATTCGGGGCATTATGAAGCTTGTTCAAGTTTTTAATAGAGTTTTTTGATAGAGTTTGATAGAGTTGGACTATTTATAAGATTAATAATAGTAAAGTGTAGGGTAATTTTCATTGGTCGAATGTATTGGCCACAAAATTATTTGTATTTATTTTTCAGCCAATTAAATTGCAGTCTCAGTTGAGGCTTTCTATAATGCATACTTAACAGCTGATAGTTTTGTCACCTTTTGATTTGGAAGATATGAATATTTTTCTTAGATATTAGAACTTGTTCCTAGATACACTATTCCCCACCCCCTGCCAAATTTCACGTCTGGAGCTCTTACCAATTCCTCAATCAATTATGAACAAACAAACAAACAAACAAACAAAAAACAAATCATTGTGATTTAATATATAAGATAATATGTAGTGTTTGGAAATTATTTAATGTAAATACACCTACCAGGGGAAAACGTCTCCAAGATTATTTATCACTTCCTTTGATTTACAACGACTCGAGGTTCACATTACTTTATCGTATTGCAGACTGGCTCTCACATTGGAAAGAACTCCCTGGAAAATATGGAAAGCTAACTCCACAAACTTTTACTAGTTTCCACCACAGCTGTAACTGTCTTCCTAAAATCGTCAATTATTTAGCCCAAGATTGTGGATTCGATTACATTCTCAGTAATTCTTTGCAGAATGATTCCATTGAACATCATTTTGGGCTTTATAGGATGCTATCAGGTGCACAGTACCAAGTCACAGCTTGTCAAATTTATGAAAGTGAACGACGTCTCAAACTCTAGCATATTAAAACTCTTCGAAACAATCTTCATTCAATAGCCTCTCATTAAAAGAATTTCTTGATACATTCTCTTCAGTAGTCAAAGGTGATGTTTCAAATGTTAGTTTCGATATTTTTCTGTCTATCCTCGGAGAAGATGAAGTAGAACCACCTCTTTCCATTCTTCAATCTCTGGCTATTATTGGGGGATATGCAGTTCACTCTATTTTTAAGAGTTCCAAAATGAAATGTTCCGATTGCCTTACAGACCTAACGGAAGACAAGGTTATCGAGTTTCATGATGTTCAATCCGTCTATACACTTATTGAATTAGTTGACAGGGGATCACTGAAATGGCCAACACAGCCAGTTCTTAATGCAGTGACTAAGAAATGGACGGTTTACTGAACAGTCACGTAGTATATTAGTAAATTATGTCTTATTCACTTTGAATCTGAACATGAGGAGATATGGCGGACTAAATGTCCCAGTTGTTCAACCTTGAGATGGGATATCCTTAAGAAGTTAACTTTTACGATATGTAATTGCATTTTATCGAATACAACGAAGAACTTGAACTCGCTTGAAAGGAGCAAAGACGAATCACGCAAAAATAAGAAATTCAAATTTTGAGCAATTCACCAACTGTTTCAATGTCTTTATCTTCTTCATCATTATGTACTGCGTCATTCTGGTCGAATCTTAGCCCACATCTTGAAAAACACTTTTGCACAGTAATGAGACGTACTTCTTTGAGATTAGTTGCTATCCATCGACAATCATCGAGGACGTTAATGCTTCGAGCAATTGTTCCTGCGGAATTGTCGTTAATGTGACTAAGTACACGCCGGAGAAGCAGTTTCCGATAGTGTAGCTTCAGGTTCTGGATAATACCCTGATCAAGTGGCTGTAGAACGGAAGTAGTATTTTCGGGTAAAATTACCAATTTAATGTTGGTTAGGAAATCTACTGGAGGATGGCAGGGAGCATTGTCCAAGAATAATAAGATATGCCGATCCTGTGTACGCATTCTTGTGTCAAATACGTTTAGCCACTCGTGATATAACTGACTAGCCATCCAAGCTTTCTTGTTAGCCCGATAGGTCA
This sequence comes from Hexactinellida sp. DTS-2022, assembly GCA_028753945.1. Lineage (NCBI taxonomy): Eukaryota > Metazoa > Porifera > Hexactinellida > Hexactinellida sp. DTS-2022. The sequence goes on along the minus strand of JAPNXP010000013.1, from coordinate 1,982,186 downwards.
CAGGTAAATGGTATTTTGGAATATATTTGAAGAATCTTGGATTTAAAGAGTGGCCAATAATAAATGGTAGCTCAAATTCTCCTAATGCATTTACACATAGCAAACAAGTTACTCGATCTTTTGAGCGTTTTCCACCAGTATGGTCATTTGCTCGAGCATGCATAGTTTTTGTCTGGAAGAGCACGATAAAATATTGAAAATATCACGTGGTTGGTAACCACACCATATAGAAGATAATTTTTATTTCCAATTAATTAGTGTTCTCATCAACTGATCCTCGTTCTTCACTAATTTTTTCACACGCCAAGTCATGACGCTGACTAAACCGACAAAGCCATCCAGTAGATGCCTTAAATTCATTTATGCCTAGAGATGTTACAAATTCTAATGATTTTTCTTGAATCATTGGTCCAGAGATCGGTATATTCATTGAACGAGCGCATTGAAACCAATCCCAAATAGCAATGTCTATAATATTACATTCGTTTGAATAGCAATGCCTCTATCTGCCCCTTGCCTATTCAGGGGCGTACTGGGGTTGGGGGGCCCATGCGGGATTCCATTCAGAAAGGATTCGCTGTGGGGCCCCGAGCTGGAATCCCGCATCGATTGTATGGCCAGCACGCCCCTGTGCCTATTTTCCTCAAAAGCAACCAAGTATTCAGCTTTGCGCTTTAGCATAGATGCTACCTAGGTTTTGCCCATTTTATATTTTTCTGCCAATTGACGCTGAGAGTTCTTAATTAGTTCAATTTTCTTCTGAAGATTGACAATGAGTTCATTTCGTTTAGATAAAATTGCACATTGAACCTTTCACGGCGTGACATGCCGCCAAGCGAATCTTCTTCTTGAACAATGCAATGGGGTTTAATATGAAAGACCAATACTGTATAGTTATAGAGGCGGGCTGTGTTGTTTATTTCAGAACCGATTTATGCCTCATTAACTTCAATCAAAAGATGAATAATAGCTACTGTGTCCAATCACAACAGTCTTTCACAAGTTAACATTTGTTGGTTTGACTATACTGCTCTTAGATTTTTGTTCAGTTACGATAGGATTCAGAGTCAAGTTACTTTATATTTATATTAAAATATCTCAATTCCCAAATTATACAGAGGTGTGGAGTAATTTAGTAGAAATAGATTAAATATTACAAGATATGATTCTGCTCATTAAGCTAATTATATATTAAATTTATTACAGTTTATTTAATAAATATCCATGATAAATAAATAAGATTGGAAACGCATTTGGACTGGTCGAAACGCATTTCGACTAGAAAAGCAGTCGAAACGCGTTTCGACCTAAAACGAGTTTGGACTCAAGCATGTACATGATTATTCCAGCGGACTGGAGTGCACTGCTCTACTCATTCTCAAATAGTTCCATTGCTAACGTACTATGCCTTATGTGAGATGATCTCCAGAGTGATGTGCGAAACATGCGTAATGTGTTGGAAATATTCCAAAGCATAAATACAGTTATCATAGACAACATCATTTATTTCTGATTCGCTATAACCCGAGCTCCCCCCAAAAAACATCACTGCTACTATATCAAAGCCAATAACTGAGCAAATTTCCAGTGAGCCAGGAATAAGATAAATGTGATTTTATTATGAGGATCCTTGTATGTAGACGGTCTATGAATTAACATATAAACTAAACTAAAATTTGTAGACCGTCTATAAATTTTGTAGACCAAAAGCCACTGCCATCTATGGGTAATACCATTGCATTTGGATGAAAATCTTTCATAAAAATAGACGGTCTACAACTAAGTTATTTCATTATTATCTACCCATAATGTTTATATATTCATTTTGATTGAAACTCAAATTTAATAATACATTGAAAGATTTACTATATGGGTTCTGTATATATATATAATACTGGTTCAATTTATTTACAAATTACATTTTAATTAATTATTTAATACATTCCTCTACTTGTTTGATGCATAGCCTACTTTAAATACTGCTAGACATGCTGCATAAACATCAAAAAATAGGAGTCCAGTTTTCCAACTAAAATCTGATTTATCCCAATAATTAGTAATAATAGACCTGAAAATGTATCACAACTATGAATATAGGAATATGGTCAATGGTGTTTTGCCAAAAAATAAGTGGGGGGCGCTCCATTTTCAAATTTAGCATTTTCTTAGAAAACATAGGTGAAAACTGCCCCCAATAATGAATTATTTAGATAACTGATAGGAAGGAGCGCCCCCCCTGGGATATAAGCGCCCCCCCCAACAAACAGCGCTGAGGAGAGGGCGAGGAAGGCGAGACATTTCCTCGGAGCCCCCGGCTCCAAAGGGGCCCCCAAAGATTCGAAAGACTAATTACGAAAAATTCCACAATCTAGGTATTCTATGCCCAGGACGGGTGGGCCTGGCCTCAACTCTCGCAATCTCGTCTTATATCGCATTCAGCAGTTATCAATTCATCCATCAACTCGGACAAACAAAAACAAAAAAATCATTGAGTTTAATAGATAAGATATAGCTGTATAAATGCAATTCTTTAATTTAATAAATGCACAGCACGCACAGAGCGTAAATTTCATGTCGGTTTTCTACTTACAGTTTGCATAATAATGCAGTTGTTGTTCATCTGATCAGCGCAACAACGAAGCATGCTTGTAATACAGTATTTCTGGTTCGTTTTATTGTAGATTGTAGTGTACTAGTAACTGCGATGTCTCATCCAAGAAAATTCCATTCTGGAGCCGAGAAGAGGAAACAGAGAGAGAGAGCAGAAGGAGAGAGAGGTATTCAATGTGCTAAAGATTCTAGTTGAGATTGACCACACGAATCAGGTAACTCAAGCTCGGGACGCTACAATTGATGTAGAAGTCAGCAACCTTAGATCACTCTTAGAACATTTGAAAAAACTTAAGGATTCATGGAGTGCGATATTCAATGAATCGGAACTTGTAGATTCTGCAATGGGCATTCCATCTGAGTTTCCGACCCACCGGAAGAGAAAATCCAAAACTTTATTTGATGAAACTCCAGGAAATGATGAACCTGAAAGTTCAATATCAGTTGCTGCGGAATTTAAGAAAGAAACCTTCGATGTCATTATGGAGTCTGTATTTAGTGGAATTTCGCGGTGTTTTAAAACTGCTGAGAATATCAACTCGTTGTTTTGCTTCTTGTGGATGTATTTTGAAATGAATGGGGAGTAAATTTCAAAATCTTGTAAGGAATTTGCAATGTTTTACTTCTTTGTTGTTTGTGAGGAGGATCTTATTAGTGAAATATTGCATCTGAAGTCAATTCATCATGCCAACTTTGGCGAAAAAACACTAAAGCCAAAAGAGACTTGCTGAACATAATTCACAAGCAAAAAGAGATTTTTAGCAACATATCTATAGCGCTTCGCATTCTCGGCACACTCCCGATAACAATTTTCTCTGGTGAACGAACTTTTAGCAAGCTTTCCTTGATTAAAATCTACCTTCGAAGCACAATGGGACAGGAAAGGCTGAATGACCTAGCAGTACTTAGCATAGGAAGTGACGTGGCCAGAAAGGTAGACTTTGGATCAGTTATAGATGAATTTGCTAAGAGAAAAGCCAGAAAGGCCTACTTTTGAGAGAATGCTGAATATATGTATGCTAATAATCATATAAATAGTTTAGTTTGATAACATTTCGATCTGTCGGGGTGCGGATTGGAATTGACTCGAAAACGAATATTTAGAACACTTTTGGCAAGAAAATCCAGGGTACTCAACCCTGTTTTCAGTACTTCACTGTAATTATTTTCTAAGCAATTTAAAATGTAGAAATCAGTAAATAGATTTGGGGCTCCAAATTTTACAGTCTCGGGGCCCCAGATGGCTCTCCGCGGCTCTGCCCCCAAAACATCACTGAATATGGCATCAACTATGATATGTCATCATTTGATGACGTTAACTTAATTTTGATGCGAATTATCGTGTGTTTTTAGCCTGCTTTTAACATACTTAATCACGTTGTAAATGTTAAAAATAGCTACATTGTACGAGTGTGAAGTTGGCGCAGTATTCAACTGAGCACAAATCAAATTGAAAGTTGAGGCCCTTCCCATTATTGGATTTGGATAAAAATTACACGTATCAAAGAGGAGACACAGACGTTTATGATTTTAAATTAAAAAAATATTTTTTGTATTTTTTTCTATTTATATTTTTACATTATGAGTGAGCCAAGGCTGGATTCGGTTAATCGGCTAACCGGTTAACCGTTGCTGACATCGGTTAACGGTTTGAGATATATTAATCAGTTAGCCGGTCTGTTGAATATCAGCAGATTTATTGAGAAATTAAAGTATAAAGTATTAAATATTTTTGAAATTTATCAGAATATGTAGTCCTTAACCCATTTCACACCACCACGTATTAAATTTTCTTAGACAACATTGATTTAAATTTACCTAAAGCACGAAATGTAACAGTTAATATACTTATGCGGTTATACTTTATACAGCTGAGTCTTATTCTGTAGTATTATGCAGGCACGTAGCTAGAGTATGTAATTCAGGGGGGCAAGTGCAGGGAGTCGGGGGGGCAAGGGGGGACGAATCACTCTATTTACTATAACGAACACTTCCTAATTCTCTTGGGAGGGGGGGCGAGAAGTACTTTGGGGGGGCAGTTGCCCCCTCCTCGCCCTCCAGTAGCTACTTGCCTGGCCACTAATCAAATTTACAAAGGATTTATTGTATGGAGTAGGATGGGCGGTTAACCGGTTAACCGTTGCGATAAATCGAAATGTAACCGTAGCCTCGGATGGTTAACCAACCCCACCCTTGAGTGAGCATTAAATTTTTTTTATTTTTGAAAACATTAATTGGAAATTGAATTTAAAACTTTGCATACATCTTTATGACTATGGGACTTTTCTTATGCCAAAATATTTCAAAAAAATATCAACATTCCTATGAGATATAGCTTGGCAAAGTTGAACATGTGTTTACTTCAGATTATATACTATTTCTTTTATTATCGAGTGAACAGCCAAGAGTTTAACACAATACAATTGCTAGATTACAACCACCAGATTGTGTGTTTATGTCACAGCTTATACTAGCGCGCTTCGCTTGCTAGGTCGCTTCGCGGCAGATCACAACCGCACACCAACCGCTTCGCGGTTGATGTGTGGTTAATCACGCGATAATGAGTTAGCATATTTTAGCAATCGTAATCACGCGATAATGAGTTAGCATATTGGTGATCTGGTGTGACCAACGTGTCCGTATCATTAATGTACATGTTCTATTAAATTTTCAGATTTTTATATCTTAAAGTGCGCGAATTATGTGCAATTAAGTGACTTTTCAGGGTTCTCGAAATGTGACAATGACGTTATAACTTGTCGAGGTGTGAGAGATTTTCAGTGGAAACCTCAACTTGTTGGCGGGTGCAAAAAGTTACCCCTATATGCCAAAAATCACATTTGGACTCAGTACGCATTCCTCGAGAAAAACAAGGGGTCACTCGATATGGTACTCCAAATTGGGAGATCGGAATGTTTATCACATTCTTACCGATGATATGGAAAACCAAAAAATATTCTCCCCTAATATAGTCAATAAACCTATCAAAATGCTGTAAATTACGTGCTGAGCACGAATCTGACAATATAAAGTCGTTAAGAATCCATTTGAATGAGCTATCCTGTATTTATACTTCCTGCGATTCGATTGGGCACCAATTTTTGACCCCCTGAAAAATTTGTTCTTCCAAAAATTCTGCTATGTGCCATAGCTGAAGTCATTGTTCCCTCTAATGCACTTAAAAATTTCCGTACGGAAATTTGCTTGTTTTTGCCAAAGGCAAATACGAAATTTTACTGATTTCGGACCCTTAAATTTCATTTATAGGATTATAAGGATTATTATATTGTTAACATTATTATTGATGTATGCAAAGATAGTGTGGCGAAAAGTCTAATCATTCTCACTTCAGAATTCCTCTACCAGAGAGCACTCTTTTGTACCACTTCGTAATCGTAATCATCCTCATCGCTTTCCTCAGAATCCGGTTCGAAATCAGAGTCTGCGAAGTAGTCTTCGTTAGGTTGGAGATGTACAGGTTGTCCAGCGCTTTCTCGCTTCACTGAAGGGAAGTCAACGTGGTAGTTCTAGTCACGCCCCTTGTACTTTTGCCCGAGTACGGTAGAACATGAAATCTGAGCACTGAATTTTTCTCCCACAGGAAGTGTCTTCACGGAATTTAAATTAACTTCACGGATCCAAAGGATCCGTCACGGATTCTTAGAGGGAACACTGGCTGAAGTTGATCAGAACCTATAATAATACAATTGTGCAAAATTTGGTACTTTATCTCGAAAATGCACAATCTTTCACCATATTGCTGGACTACTAGGACAGCCATTAATTCACTCATTTATTAACTATGAATCAATATTATGGCTCGATGGCTATAATTTTTATGGGTTTAAAGGGCCGAAAGTTATTCCTGGGTTCTTACAGTTTTTTGAACTTAGTCAATTTGAAGATTCGTTCAAGTTTACTGATACTCTCATTGAACAATGTACGTTAATACTCGTATGGTTAGCATCCACACCAGAGCTATTTAATGACTTAAATAATATATCAGTAAATAACTTATTCAACAAAAATTATGTACTATTAACTAGTAAATGCTAACAGATTTTGTTGTTTGGGTAGAGAAGTTAAACATTGATTTTGAAGAAAATGGTATAGAGGTTTTGGAATCAATTTACACAGTTTATATTAGTACACTAGAAAATAAGGCACAAAATTTAGCTTTAGAGGCAGCAGATGAAGTCGGTGAAATTGAAAATAGTGATAGTGGTCATACAGAATGTCCAATTTCTAGAGCAAACGAAAACAGCACTTATGATGCAATTTATTTTCAAACATTTGGCGAGTTTTATCTAGATAAGGCTGAATGGAATGCTATAAGTTATTTAGATAAGGATGATATAGATCATATGAAAACAGGTTGGACTAATGTAATAGCTGATAAGTTCTCTAAAATAAATTCGATTTGCGTACTGAAGTTTAAACATTTTTGGTTTAAGAAAAGGCATAGTAGGAAATTGAACTCTCCTTTTTTCAAGCTTGGGCTGTGTGTAAGTTTTCTAACTGCTGCTCAGTTACATTTTCAATTAATAATGATATTGCCTCATTTGCTGATGATCTAATAGCTGTGCACTATAAATGTAACGGTGAACTTTCATCTGAACACAAAGATGATAAAACCATCCATGCATGTCACATTACTTCGAGAAAAAGGGAAAACATGGGTGCAAAATTGATTCAAAACGCATCAAGTAACATATTTCATCAGCAGTTTAGAAATGAGAACAATGAAGAGGCATTCAATAGAGGGAATTTGACTAATTTAATATCACAGCAAACATTAAGACGAATTAAGTCAGACGTTAAATCTAGAGAGAGATTTTCCAATGATGATTCTGTGGATATTTGGGAAACTCAACAGTATTTCCGTTCGGTATTACCAGATAATCTGATACCTGGTTATGTCCAATATATTGCACAAGATCCATTTATAATCCATTTATATACAAAAAGCAGATTGAAAAATTACAACACCGTTATTAATATAAATGCAACTCGTTCCATTATTAAAAGGCCACCAGTGTGTAAAAAGTCGATCTATTACTATGCTCTTACACTACAACACCCTGTATACTGGACTAGTCCTCTTCCTGTTGCAGAAATGATCAGTAGTGATCATGGAACTGCAGAGATCACCCATTTTTTGAATAAATGGGATTAACTTGTAAGGCAATTCTACATAAGGGTTTAAATATAGACCAAATTGAAATGGACTATAGTTGGGCCATAATGCACAGTACATGTTTAGCATTTAATAAGCTGAGTATAGCACTATATTTGTGTAAATGTTGGGATATTGTAAGCGACAAAACTGGCACCAAATTAACCATTCCAACTGTTTTGCATCTCTGTTCGGCACATATTATGCATCAAATAAGCTACAAATTGGATAAGAAGTATAAAATAGACAAAAAGGTAAAATGCTTAGTGCTACATGCATTTGGTGCTATGGTAAAAAGTAGCAATATGGAAGAAATTAATCTTATTTTTGAATCTTTGTGTATTGTTCTGAACACTGAATTAATGTTGCCTCGGGTTACTAAGAACTTATTAGACTTAGAAGAATTAGTTAAGGGAGATCTCAAAATCTATAGTTCAGAATGCTATTTTATTGATGATTACCCTGAAAATATTGAAAGTGATACTTATAGAAAAACGTCTTCTTTTGGTAAATACTTTGAAGAATTGTACTTAAAAGCCACCTTCAAATTTCTAGGACATAAAGTACTTGCAAATGATAAAAATGTATGCTATTATCCCAAAATACTTGAATATTTGCTAACATATTATATGCCATTGCTTCCTCTTTGGAGTGGGATTATACTAAGCAAAGTAAAATTCAATGCTGTTTCAACTGATAGCAATGCACAAATTGAGAATTGGTTTAAAATAGTAAAACACTCCATATTTAAATCTCAAGTTAATATCAGAGTTGGTGATTTTGTACGTCACATTTTTGGACATATCGAAGATAGATTGGCTTCCTTTAAATTTGCATTTCAACCAATGGCTCATAGAGTATTTAAGGCTAAGAAAAAAGTTAGAGAGGTTAGTAACGAGGAAGAATCTATAGAAATTTGGCGAAGGAGGAAAAATAAGAAAAATAGTACATTAATCCGAACAAAAGTAAAGTAGATAAAGTATTTGAGAAATTACAGGATTCAAATTTTGAGATCTCCAGAATAAGGAATCCTTTAATTCCTAGACCAAAGAGAGTTAATTTGGAAGAACCACTACCGATAAAAGCAAAGGAGATTGAGATTATGAGTGATTTGGATATAATTGCGCTTGGTACACTTGACATTATCTTACCACCTTTTAATCATCTCTCACTCTTAGGTCAGATTAATATTTGTAATATGTTAGAATTGCCTGTTGTAAATCCAATATCTTGTAAGATTAATTTGGCTAGTAGCTGTAGTAGGAAAGATATCCATTTAAATCAATTAGTTCCATCTTTAACATTCAATATTTCAGGTGATGGAAATTGTTTATTCTCAACTCTCTCATATATAATTACAGGAAGCACTAGTTACAACTATAGAATGCGCAAGATAATAACTGACAACATAATGGGAAAATTAAGCCAAATTTGTTTGAAGTTCATACAGAATAAATTCCCACTTATATATCGCAACACAAGGGAGTATATAAGTAATCAAAAATGCATATTGACAAAACCTGGGGTGGAGACATTGAATTATTTTCGATGGCTTTATTAATAAACACAGATATATGGGTAAATACTACAGAAAATGAAAAATAAATGGATGGTATATTTTGGAAAAGGTGCTAGTTTGGAGCAAATAATGGATCCAGCTAATGATGCTGGATCATACTATATAAAACATACAGTGGACCATTATGAACCGATAATGGAATTACATCATCGTATTGCATCTGATAATTTATTAAATTAATAGTATAAAAATAAATAAAAAATAAAAAAATAGAAATGTATCTATAAAAAGTACAAAAAGAAAAAAGTTGTTAAAATTATATATAAGTTTTATCCATTAGACATGGTATTTATTATATTTGTTATCTACTTATATTATGCACTAATATACTCTATAAATCCACTGATTTTTTGGCATGACGTCAGATAGGCATCAATTAAATTAGCTATGTATCCTCTCTCAGTATTAAAGATTAAGGATCTTTATTTAATTGGAATGTAATACTGATCTAATGCTACCTGAAGGATTTCAGCCGGCTTTCATTTTATCAAAAACCCTTTCAATCAATCGCCAATTCTTCTCAATCCAGAAAATATTAGTTATCTTACTGTTAAACGCATCCCCATCTTATACGTAGTCCATTACTACAAAAAGATGGATTATTCTTCAAACTATTCATCTTATCAAAAACTCATTTCATCAATCAACAATTCCCTTCAATCCTTAATATAATAGTTCTCTTTCTGTTAAACACCTGCCCAGCTTATATTTTATTTAATATAAACAACATCGATTTTCTTAAAACTGTTCAGCTCATGCAAACCCATTTCATCAATCAACAATTCTCCTTAATCCTTAATATAATAGTTCTCTTTCTGTTAATAAACACCTGCAACAGCTTATATTTTATTTACTATAAACAACATCGATTTTCTTAAAACTGTTCAGCTCATGCAAACCCATTTCATCAATCAACAATTCTCCTTCATCCTTAATATAATAGTTCTCTTTCTGTTAAACACCTGCAACAGCTTATAGTGCATCTACTACAAAAGATGGATTATTCTTCAAACTATTCATCTCATCAAAACCCCTTTCCACCAATCAACAATTTTTCTCAATCCTAAATTTACAAGTAATACTTCTCTTCATGTTAAATACCATTCAAGCTTCAAACGCAAAAAAGATATCTTCATAACTATTTACATTAATAATATTGTATAATGCACGACCTTAAAATCATTAATCTCAGACTGGAATATTTATGGAAACAAGACACACAGAAGCATTATCATTAACATCTATAGACAACATTAACAGATAGCCATCCTGTGATAATCTACTCAAACAATGATACTTGGTATAGATTGATAAATTTCCCCCCAAACAAGACACTAGATCGTCAAATCTACACTAGTCCTCAGCGCGGGTCGTATGCGGTTTCTGCCCCGCAAAACACAGTGCAATATCCAAATCAACCCGCATCTAGCTCACAATAACCAATCCGCAAGCGCAGGTATTACGTTGAGTATAATAGTAATTCAAAACCTAGATGCTGCTCAATTAAAATAGTAATATTCTTGATTCAGTGACTCCAAATTCCTCTGAAGTAATTCTCTTGCAACTAATCCACGCTAACCCACACCAACCTGCAAAAATTCCCGTGACCCAAACCCGCACTTCCCAAAATATTCAGATCCTTGACCCGCAAGAACCCGCGAGTTCTACGCCTATGACGTAGAGGTCTAATCAACGCCAACCAAATTCGCGATATACATCTTCAAACAAGAGAATCATGAACTCTCTCTCTCTCTCTCTCTTCACTCTGTCATCAAATATACCTATCTTACATACCAAAGTTAATATTCTAAGTATATTCTTTATGAAGTATAGTCTGTGAACATCAGTTGTCTTTGTATGAAATAGCAGTAAATAATAATTTGGAGTTTTGAATGCAGTATACATGTTCAGCATAAAATACGAGAACTAGCCTGTATAAGTATAAATGATAATCGTGAAGACACATCGGAAAGGCAAAACTATAATAACGGTGTCCCTTATAGTAAACTGATAAATCACTATAGAACATCTCTATAGATTCTCTGAATACTTCTAAGTAACCTCAGAACTTTGCTTGGATAAAATAGCGAAGAATTTATTCATTCAAGTGCATATTGAATTGTTTTGTCTAGGTATGGATTCTTTTAATATACGTACAGTTATGTGCGTCTATTCAATATAACATAGGCAGTGTCAAGCATCTACTTAGTTTCTAATTGTTCTAGAATGTTCTCTAGCTCAATTTAACTATATAAAGGCCTAATCTTTCCAACCAGTGTCCAATAACATGTGATTTCGAAATTCCATCAACGAATATGAAGGGGAGAGCGTCTAAAGGTAAGGATTTTTGATTGTTTATTTTATTTTGAGATTGTTTCTCTCTTATTAGTAGAATTTTGGTGTTTTTTGCTTATTCAATCACTTGTTTTTAAATGTTAGTGGTATAGAACTTGTAGAAAAAATTTGAGCTCTTAACCTATCTTGATTTCGTCACACTCCGTGACATTAGCCCCCTATCTCCGCCTGATAATTTTATTGAGATATCCTCGATCAAAGTTTACCCCCCCCGGACGGAAAAATCGATGGAATATAGACATTTTCCGGACGCATGTTTCGATCGGAAATTGGCAACCAGGGATATCATAGAGTTTCAAAATGTGTTGAATGGTAAATTTTATTTTGGAAAATGACACTTTGAGACCTTGGAACAATAAATTGCACATGCCCATATATGGCGCAAGGTAATATGACGAATTGTGGGCGAAAATGGTTATTTTCAGAGTTACAGTGTTTTGATGTATTAGTTGTGTATAGTATATCATGGATTGCATACAAAATGCCGTTGAGAGCTAAGCTCAAGCTCAACGGAATCAAAAGTTAGCAAACAATTTTAGTTTCTGTTATGACCATATATGGGAGACAAACGCGCATATTGTCAATTTTGGAGATACAACATTTTTGAGTATTATTGGGGTATAGTAATTCGATAATTTATATTCTAAAACTGTCGAGATCTGAACTCTAGCACTTCCGCTTCGCCGCGGACTTGATGTCGAAAAATACGATTACGAGGATTTCCATATATGGTATTTGTGGTTATAAGTCAGCTGGATGTTGTGATTTAAACCTCAAAATCTTTATGTATTGTCTACGGAACATTTGCTTCCCGAAACTTTCAAAAGCTAAGTTCTAGGACAAGAATTCAAAATGACCATACACGGAAAATTACACGAAATAAGCGTTTTTGAAGACATATTGAATTAGCTACACATATGAAACCATATGTTCTAATTATTTTCATAATATAGTTCTAGACGATAAAACTTATATTTCTCTTGAAACAATGGATATTTATAAATTATGTCGCATAATTGGCCTTTTTCGAACTTTCTAAGAGTTTGAATTGAATTATAAGATTAGGAAGTTGTCTAGAATTATGTTTTTGGGTATGTGGGAACTATCAGGGTCCATATTTACTGCCTATCTTTCATTATAGGTCAGTTTTACAATACATACATCAATTTATACATTCACACTCCTTACAGAAAAAATATTCTGGCAATTTCCTGTTATTCTTGATTCCTACGCTGCTGGAGTGGAACCAGTCCTTGCACATATGGCAACAGACCCAGCGATCAAACTCTCGCGTTGTACGAATAGGGCAATCCCTCAGGTTACATTCGCAGCAGACACTTTCACTTTCGTCGCCACTAGACTGTACCTCGGAGCCGAACTTCCCTGAGGAATAGACGGCCTTGTTGAGACGTTTTCCGGTGGAGGAGACCGGCTTATCGCGACGCTTTCTTGAGGTCTCAGCCAATTTTGTCTGTGTTACTATTTGCCTTCTACGGCGCTTATGTGTTTCTCTTATACGACGCACTCTAGCTTGGTTTCTTCGGCGATCGCGACGATACAAGTAATGAAGTGTTTCATAACTAGGCGTGAGTCAGTTCCTTCATGAGGACAGAATAGGACAACGACCCTTCATTGAAGGCCAGGACCGCCGTTGCCGTACTGGCTACAAGGGACTTGTGTCCCACTCTCTTGACCTTGGGTGCGTTGTGCCACAACATATTGTGTAAACTTTCATTGCTATTCTGTGTCTTCCCTAGGGTGATGATTTTACAAAAGGAAAGACAGGCGAAGATCTGAAATATCTCCTCGGTCCGACTGAACTCCGCCGGGGTTAGAAATGGTTCTCTGGTACCTGGGAATGGTAAGGAACTGTCCTCCAGATGCTTTGCGACTAATTTTCTGAAGTAGCACCATGAAGTTGAACCCTCCGGGCAATTATCGTGCTTTTCATTTGTGTGTAGGAGAAGGACCTGCAGGGCTTCGTGGATTTACAGAGGACTTTCACCCCGGTGTTGGACTATTACCAGAGCGTAGAGGTGAGCTATTCTATCAGCTTTCCCTTCTGGTAAGCCTTTGAGGTTTTAGACTTTTTAAGCAAGTTCTTTTTACGCGCTTCTGAACGTGTCCTAAACATTCTTCTTTCCTAACCGTTGTTAGGCCATTATAGGGATCAGATTTGACCAAATTCTTATAGGACGAAGAATTTCCATCACCGATATAAGTATCGTATACCAAACTATGACTGGATACTGACCTCTTCCAAATTTCGACAGCGGCCGAGCTCTCCATGGATTGAGAAGAACCAGAGTAATTCGCGGTACTTAGAGGTTTATGAGTACTCCAATATTCCTCATACTCTTCTGGGTTATTCTCCTTTCTCTCTTCAGGCCATTTGGAGCAAAGATAACATACTCTGTCGTTGAGTTGATAATCGAGTACTCTGCCGAATTCCGAATCAATAGCAGCTGCGAATCCTTGATTCGAAAAATGCCCTCTACGATGCCACGATGCGTCGAAGCTTACAGTACAAGCCCGAAGGTTTTCTGGCAGAAGATCGGTTGCATGGGAAGAAGAATGGACCTGGTTCGCTGCTAATTCCATTGACTTCGATACAACTCGTGTACTTGAGTCAACGAAGTTTTTTAGGTGTCGCTTGGAGATTGTACTGGCTGGAACTTTGAGATCCAGGAGACTGCACGTTAGCCGAAAGTCTTCCCAGCTTTGTGATGTCGTGTGTACTGCCAACCAAGGGCGTAGCCAGGCCAAAATCTTGGGGGGGGGGGGGGGGGGGCAAATGTACAACCAGCGAGCGTAGCGTGCGACTTAAAGAGGGTCTGGGAGTGAAAATGGCTGAGCTAGGGGGGGGGGCAACTTCCCCCCCTGACCCCCCCTCCCTACGCCCATACTGCCAACAGCGAACGTGAGTTTAGGTCGCTTTGGCCTCGTTTACGAATTTGCCTGTTGTTTACACACTTATCTGCAGTAACTCCAATTGGCAGAGACGCTGGGAATTCCGCGACAACATTATGACAGTAGTCACATTTTATAAGTAATAATTTTTGGAGGCCGTCCTCTAAAAGTTGTTCATATAACTTTATCTTTCCGCTACAGGTCTTATCCACGCAGCTCAGAAGAGAAAACACGTGAGTGAGTATGGATAGATTCACAATCTGGTTACTGGTTGCAAGTGAAAGATTTTTCGAATATTCCAGACCTTCCGAACAAAGTTTGATATTGGACACCCTTGTCTCCCTTTCAAAATGCATATCTTTGTATAGGGACGAAGCTGGGCGAACGACTTTGACAGCCTCTCTTCCAGGATCAATAGAGCTGCGCAACACGAAAGGTGTGACTCCTTTCTTGAAAATTACTTTCAATTTTAACAACAGCAGCCAAGTGTTACCTAACAACAAGACGAAGAATCATACTGCTCCTAAGAGACTCCTCTAAATATTTGCTTAATTTTCATACTTCTACTAACTAGTTTACATCTAATATGATACCTGTGCTTGAAGTTATGTTGGGAGACAACTATGAACCATACATACTGTATATTACTTTGATATGTATAGTTGATATAATGAGTCTAGTATTTATCAGGTAATTGGTTACAGTTAGAAAATACATCCTCCTTTATCTTATCCTTGGTCAAACCCCGGCGAACTCTAAACCTGACTCAAATCCAAAGAGGTTGGCGAGGACAGTATCCACTGTAGAGCAAATCATTGTATTCAAATAATTAGGTAATATATAAGGTACGGAGTAGTGAAGAGTTTCTTTCAATAACGTAACGTAAACTAAAAAATCAAAAATTCAGCTGTGCATACGCATGTTCCTTTGCAGCACTATATTTTGGTGGTGGTTTATTCATAGTGCCTCCAAAGGAACATGCTGTCGGCACAGGTGCAATTTTGGATTTTTTTCGCCATGTAACGAACGTCTCATGGTGTTTAGACTCATCTAACAAGTTGTTACGGGACAATGGAACGATTGATGAATTTGAAGTATATTTCTATCTTAAACGAACTTGAGTTAAATGCCATTAATTAATTAAGTATTGATAATAAATTATATTATTAGTTAATTATTTAGCAATGTTATCCACGGTGAGTTAAGTTAAGTCAACAAATTCATTATATTATTTTATTTTATCCATTGTATATACGTGTATATAGTTTCAGAGTTTCAGTAAATATATATATACGAGCCCTTCGGTCTCGGTCGCTTTGCGACAGATCGGTGCTACGCACCTCAAGTTAACGGCACCACGCGGCCTTACTCCTCACAAAACAATTGATTACATAGTTAGTAATATTTGTCATTGTTATATATACTTATAATACCCGTTTACTCATAATGCCCGTTGAAAGCTAACTTCTAGGTTGATTTTGAATTTTCATTAATTTGTTTACCTATTTTTGTGTCAACAACAACAACAAATATTCATATTATAAATTTATGAATGCGAAATTCGTATTCAGCATACTTGTTTACCTATAATCAGGGGCGTCGGAAGTGTGAAATCGGGGAGGGGGCAATCAGAATTTAGAGGGGGCACAGACAAAAAGCTAATTCTTAGTAGTATAAACCCCAACGTGATTTTATGTCTTTTTTGATAGTTTCACTTCGGATAAGAGCAGTGGTATCATGACAATTGAACTCATGTGTATCATTGGTGTTGTTATTTCATCTATTTGGACAGGGGAGGGGGGCACAGGCGAGGGGATGCACAGATGAAGGGGGCACTGTGGGGGGGGGGCACCGCGATTTTTGATGGGGGCACGTGCCCCCCCCTTCTGACGCCCCTGCCTATAATACTCGTTGAAAGCTACCTTGTAGGTTGATTTTGAATTTTCATTAATTTGTTTACCTATTTTGTGTAAGCAACAGCATTAATATTCATATTAGAAATTTGTAAATGTGAAATTCGAAATCAGCATATTTGTTTACCTATTATGACATTTGTTTACCATTTATAACATTTGAAAGTTAGTTTATTTCTCATATATAAATGCGGTTTCTATTCCCCCATCACTTTAATACAATCCAGACAAACAAACAAACAAACAAACACACAACAATCGAGATTTAATAATATAGATGTAGTAATATTAAATAGAAGCCAGCTGGAAT
The DNA here is from genome assembly GCA_028753945.1 of Hexactinellida sp. DTS-2022. Taxonomy (NCBI): domain Eukaryota; kingdom Metazoa; phylum Porifera; class Hexactinellida; species Hexactinellida sp. DTS-2022. The sequence continues at coordinate 1,965,333 of JAPNXP010000013.1, read as the reverse complement.
TTATAAGTTAAATCAATATATTTATCGCAAGTTGAATCATTAGTGAAAGATTTAACAAGTTAAATCAATATAATTATCGCAAGTTGAAACAATGGAATTAGATTTAACAGTCTTCTGAAATTGAAGTGATGGTAAACAAAGAAATTTTAAACCCCATTTATGTCAGAAATTAAACCCATTATTAAATATTTTCTTCTCCCATCAGACGCAGAATTTATGATGAATCCAAAAGTGATATAAAATTGAGGGTTTAGTAAAACATTTTTTGAGTTATGGACCAGACAAATTTTGAAAGGTAATAAAGATGTGTCCAAAATTTGCTAATCAAAAATTTTAACCACCAGGTGCAAATTAGACAGTCCCATCGCACCTACATGCCAAGTTTCAACCCATCAACTATAAAGCTCTGGCCAGGGCACCGTCTACGGAGAAAAAATAATTTAAAAATAATAAAGGCAATAATTTCAATACTCGGCCACTATACTAAAGTATCGTCGGCACAGTAAAACCAAATAATATAATCAGATATTCGTATTTGAGATACAAAATGAATGGTAATTCCTTCATGGTGACGTGTTATGAAGGACGCTATGCCAAAGGTATGCATCGATAAGAGGAGTTTGGATTTTAAGTGCATTAGTATATACTATTGTAATATTATAATAGGTAAAATCTAGTATTCGGAATAGGGCTGGAGAGCTTTAACATATTAGACGCATTTTCTGTCGAAATAAATCCCATTTATCCTTGCAATTCGAAGAGAATCCTTATATAGGAGTGCATACCAAGATAGGACCATCAGGGCCGGTTCCAAGATCTGCTAAAAGGATGGTTTATCATTTTAGAAAAAAGCATCTGGTGAGGTTTTTTTCAAGGATGCGCTGTAAGCCCCAAGCCCCAACTGGGATGCTATAATTCCAATTTCCAAAACCTAACAACTGCGATACTCAGTAGATTATTCTGGAGGTCTCGAAAATTCACGAGAACATATGCCATACTACACTCCAAAGGAGTGGAAATTGGGGCGATGTGAGATCCTACATTTGGTTTCAGGAAGGAAAATTTAATCGGTCTCACCAATGACTATAAATTCCAATAATATGTAAAGCCACAAATGTATACAGTGACTAATTAATTTTGGAAGTTACACAAAATGAAAAATTATTAGAAGTGAGTAGTAATAAGTTCATTTAGGGCGGACCAAGAGATGGCAGAACAAATGAAGATGAAATACATGTAGTATTAATTAATTAATTTTTAAGAATTAATCATATTTAAGATTCTATTAAGAATTATAAATTACAAACTATGAAAAATATATATGCATTCTCATTATCGAATTATAGCGTAATCATTAAAGTTTAACATCCCAAGATTTGTGTATAGGTCTATTAACCTATGATTAACTTTAGAAGTATTAATTACACCACACATCAACCTTGAAGCGGTTGATGGGTAGTTATGTTCTGTCTCGTAGCGACCTAGGAAGTGAAGGGTGCTAGAATATAGTATATATGTTGCAGTCAGAACATGTTTAAATTATTATTTATTTGTCATGGGTATTTATTAATAACTTAACTTTAAATACATTAATTACTTATATAATTAGGTTAAATTAGATTAATGAGTCATTAATCTGAGCAGAAAGTGGTTGACCATTAATTACCATGATTTTCGCATATCTTTGGAAAATTTGGAAATGAATGTAATTTAATATAAACTAGCACGCTTCGCTTACTAGGTCGCTTCTCGGCAGAACACAACCACACACACCACCGATTTGCGGTTGGTGTGTGTGGTTTTTGTACTTCTAACATTGATTATAAAGCGTAAATAGGCCTAAATAGTCAAATTTAACAATGTGAAATCTTAGTGATTACGTCATCTTTCGATAATGTGTAAGTTATCGAATATTAGCAGTTTGGTGTGCCAACGTGTCCGCATCATTAATGTACATGTTCTATTGAATTTTCAGATTTATCAATTAGAGTGCGGGAATTATGTGGCATTAAGTCGATTTTCATGGTTCTCGAAATGTGACAATGAGCCATAATTTGATGTGTGATAAATTTTGAGTGGAAACCTCAGATTGTTGGCGTGTGCCAAAAGTTATCCCTATAAGCCAAAAACAGATATGGAAACCCTCCAGTTTCTTCAATCAACTCGGAACATACAAATAAATATAAATATATATAAACATATATACATTCTTGTGTTTTAATTAGGGTTGAAACGAATATTCCGAATATTCGTTCGAAATGATTGAACGAATTTCCGTTCGTTTGCAAACGAATATTCATTTGGACGAATATTAGATTGAAACGGTTATTCGTTGACTACTTTTGGATGACAAATTGACATTTGTTTAGATTGGTGTGATCGTAAATATAAATTCCTACCTAAACTAGCTGATTATTAGTTAACTTGTGTATAATACACTTTGTAACTATTATTATACCATAAGCGTATGCTCCGCAGCTCCGGTAGGGCTAGTAGGGCTAGTAGGGCCATGCCCCTACCAATAATTGTCTTTTCTCCATGGAAGCTAACACAAATATGCCAAGATGGCCCTACCAATCCTAACATCCAGCCTATAAGGGCCCTACCAATCTCCAAAACGAGTCTACGCCCTTGCATACCAATGTAACAATAACAAAACCTATTTTCCAATGTATTTTGTCTCTAGAAATTGATTTAATGCTTAGTCATCCTAACGAACGAATATTCGAATATTCTTCGTTTGCTACATTTCGAATATTCGTTTCAGCCCTAGTTTTAATAGTATAGATATTCTATAACTATAATCTGAATCAAGCTATAAATAAACATAATTCTAATGCATTACTACAAAGCTAAAATCTTCATCGGAAATTCTTGTTATGGAACTGGAATAGCTGATGTTATTCTTCTTTTGATTGAAGTTGATGAGAGCACAAGTAGACTCTTAAATAAACATAACGAGACTGCAACCGTCTTTCGAATAATTGAATCCAGAACTTATCGATGTTTCGAGAAAGAAACTCTGTTTCTGGCATGTTGTCATGTCGTGAAAAGTTCAACGACTATCTTCAATCTAGTCAATGTCCGAAGTCGGTCATTACTTCTGATGAAATATCAGAGTAGATCAATATCCACTGTGGACCTTGTCCATCTAATAAAGGAGATGAACAAATACTCAGTGAAAGAGTCTCAGTCCTGTAAATATGTGTATGAAGTTGTAGCAAACTCACAAATCTTGCTAAGAGTTGTAGCCAAACATTGCCGGAGCCACGTATTATGATGTGTGGGTGTAGTGGGTGTCCACTGTATAGTCTAGTGGGTGTCACTGTTCAAGCACCGCTTCATTTCCTTGAGGCAGTGGGTGTCCGGGCACCCAGGACACCCCCGATGGCGCCGGCCCTGCCAAAGAGTCACTCTTTGATTTGTTGGAGAATATCCATACAGGAGGGAAACATGTTGGAAGAGATCGACTATTTACTGTGCTAAAGCAAAAGTATTCCGGGTTTTCTAAACATTTGATCCAAGTATTTCTGAACTCGTGCAATGAGTGCAAACTACAAAATGTAAAGCAATGGAAAAGTACGGTAACTAAACCTAGACGGTCATAAAACTTTGCCTCATTAGGTCAAATTGATCTAATTGATTTCCAAAACACTCCTGAAATCAACCCCCTTACAATTTATTAATGGTCTATCAAGATCGCCTGACAAAATTCGTTATCCTCCGTCCATTTCGAAACAAGTCTTCTGTAGAAGTAACCGACAATCTGCTGGATATTCTGCTTGTTCGGACCTCCACACACAGGGTTGGAAAAAATCATGATTTTTATTTATTTAAATCAGATTAGTTATTTATATCCTTGTTTATTAATATTTGATTCCTAGATTTAATGAAACATTCTTTACTAACTAACTCATTCATGTAACAGTTAATAATAGAACTTCCTTTTGGACGAACACAACATTGACTTGGCAAATTGATTTTATTTATGAGTATTTAGCAGCTTGTATAAAAATACAAGCTTCCCAGCTTTAAAAGTTCCCAACCTGTTCCTAACTTTGGAGTGAATTAAACACAAGGTTGAAGAAAATCGCTCTACTCCAGCACTTGACACTACTGCTCCAAGTATCTTGCGACAAAGTACCATCACATTACATTCCAGGACGCTTTTCTGAGATTCCCACCATGTAAGGGGAGAAATAGATTGTAAAACTTCTTCTGTGAACATGAAAAACTTGAATGGGCCAGCATCAGCCCTGAAGTTGATCACAGTAGCCAAACATGATGAATAGTTAGATGAAATATATTGAAATTATAAATGGAATGTCGACACATTCCTCAGTTGTCAGGGAAATTAATATTTCCTAAAATGACACATAACTCAAAAACTATCGATTTTATGTAAACTAGGCTAGTACTGGTCTATCCGCAATAGGTAACTTCCTATTCATTGCTACTCCAGCCTGGTACCAGGTTAATGCACCACCCTACGAGTCAGAGTTATTAACTCCATTATCTAATCCGCAACTTGTAATCAGTCTCTACCTATTTCTACATCATTCTATACCCCTAATAATAGTCCTCTATATCCCAATACAGCTCACCACACCTATGATCAAGATTCTCTTGACTCACCTCACTCTGTCATATTTCCCCACGGCTCAGACCTAGTCGAGAGGGATTTGGTTGAGCCTATTATGTTGTAAGTATATCTTAAGAGTTCTTGAAACGCTAACCAATATCCTGGATGTAACCATCCCGTCCACACCAGAGGTGGAGCCAGGGGGGAGGGGCTTGAGCACCCCCTAATTTGAGGCTGCCCCCTTTTATTGGCCATGTTTTTCTCTCTTTCGGCTTTGCTCCATTGTCTTCTCTCTCTTCGAATTACAACTCAAACATCAAAACAAAAGATCCTGCTTCCGGAAATCCACATATGGTGTGGACCAGAGGCGGGGCCAGGATCTTTCGGCAGGGGAGGGCGGAGGAGTTTCAGGGAAGGAACCTCTATGAGAATCTTATGCTCACAAATAAATACACACTAGAGTTGCACCGGATCATGGATCCGGCCAGATTTCCCCATTTGTGGTGGATCCGCGGTCCGGCCGGATCCGAATCTGTATGCGTATCAACTATTTAATTGATTCTATTAATCAATACATGGACTACTTTAATAGGACTAGTATCTGACAATCTGGGATTGCGGAACTTGGGTCCCAAGTTCAATTTTGGTCCCATCATATCTTGGGTTGTACACATGATAGAACCTTCATCTTGGTGTCTAACATGGGATTTTGAGGGATGAGAAATTAATTAATTACACTTTTGACCTTTTACCACGTCACCTAAAGGTCATTTTAACACAAATAGTCTTTCTAAATATGTATATATTTCTATGATCAGAGTTGATTGAATAAACTACAAGACCCACGGAGCTAATTTTTAGCATGCAGGGGTATTTTGGGTCTGGCTCGGACAAGTTCGAGTCTTGAACCAAAATTCACACCTACCATGGAATTATGACGTCATTGTCACCTTTTCCAAAATGTGAAAATCCACCTATTAGCTTATAACTCACGCTCCATGAGATAGAAACGTGAAAATTTAATACAATATGTATATTAATAGCACCTACATATCTCCCACCAAAATCACAAATATGCTTGCTCATTTTCCAATTTCTTTGCATTATCATGATGACGTAATAATTAGAAAATACTTGTGATTGGAAAATGAGCAAGCATACTATTTAAATATCTTTGATTGACAGATTGAGGAAAATATGGATAAGAAACTTCGAACTCACGTTTGATCTGGATTGTTTAAAATGTATTATTTTAAATAGACAATTACTTACAGTGGAACTCGCATAGATACTACTTCGGCTTAAGACCAGTGGCGGATTCTTTAAAAAATTCTGGGGGGGGGGGGGGCAAAATTAACTTATCACAGCTACTTTTTGATTCCATTATAGAATACTACACAGTACACATACTAAACTACAATTTGTACATGCTAGCTAATACGTGTTGATCCTATTATAATTTCCCATAAATTATATTATCCTTCTTGTTCACTAATTAATTTCAGTTATTCTAATGTTGAAAAACTGGGGCGGCAATTTAACCCCAGGAATCCGCCTTTGCTTAAGACGTTCTCTCGGGAAATAAGGACTATTCTCCAATATCGATTCCCCCCCCCCCCCCCCCTATCAAATGCATTTTAAATAATTCGTATAATAAATAATCGGATAAGACCTACCGATTTTTATTATCTAGTAGAAATGAATTTATTATATTTCGGTTGGTACGTACTTAAAAACTGTCAGCTGGACTCAGTATTTTGATTAAGAAGGTACGTGACAACTATAATACTTTAATCTTATCGTAAGATATGTTAGAGTCTTGTATTTCCTACATCGTGTTCATATCATCTAACAAGTCCGTATTAGACTGATGGATTATGCAAAAGCGGACCCGTTCCTGTAGAATCCGGTTCCTGCCGGATCTGTAGATCCAGGATCCGGCGAGATCTGGATCCGGCCGGAACCAAAAAAAGTGGATCCGGTGCATCTCTAATACACTGTTCTCTCTAATAGTCCACCAGTGGGCAATTGGCCCAAAGTGGACTATTAGACAGAAGACTGTAGCGAGAATGGAAAAACAATAGATAAAAAAAGCTAGGATACTTGAAATCTGTAATAACGTTCTAAGGTCCTCCCAATTATCCAGGGATCATAACTCATCGATCTGAAGAAGGGTACTATAAAATTGGAACGCAAGGTGGTTAACTGGACAGATGCTATCTTTCTACAGTTTCAATTTACTTCTAATTTTCTCTCACCTTAAGAGGTTCCTGAGAGTATAGTGACACCTTCCGGACGCAATTCTAGTCTCGTCTCTCGGAAAAGAACAGACTAGCTTGTAACTGCCCTAGTGTTTGTGGATCTAATAGGTGATGTAGACGATCTCGAAAGTTATACAACTCAAAGTGCCAAAGAAAAGTCTTGTCATAACCAGGGGCGGCGCCAGCACAGCCCCAGTGGGGGGGCGAAAGGGGGGCGGACCAATGCACTGGAGGGGCAAACCCAATAGTTGTAAACATTCCAAAATTCACATTCAAACCAAAATCGATATTTTTAATGACAAACTTGGTTAAATAATCTGTCCTATAATAGTGTACGGTGGTGCAAAACGGCAAATTATGAACTCCCTGTCCAGGGCATTTAGCATTTCCGCATTAACATTAAGTACTCCTATAACAGACAAGCGAGTTCCCGCCGCCCCACAGGGGGGGCGGATCAAAAGCCAGGGGGGGCGGCCGCCCCCCCGCGCCCCCCCCTCGCGCCGCCACTGGTCATAACAATAACTAGAGCGATTTCGGGGTAGACGATAAGGGAAACAATATTAATTTTCGCATATTTCATAGGTATTTACAATGTTAACATAGTTATGCATTACAAGAGCAGCTAGGTCATTATATTTTGCAGCGTATTTGCTTATTCTTTGACAAGTGTCTTATAGAAAACAATTAAACATAAAGATTGCACTTACCCATGGCCTACTATATAAAGGCCATTTCACTGATTTGAACCAGGGATAAGATAAAGGCGGGTTTATTTTTCTAACTGTAACCAATTACCTGAATAATAGTAGACTCGTTATATCAACTACACATCTCAAAGTATTATATGTGGTTCATAGTTGTCTCCCAACATAAATTCAAGCTCAAGTATATTATTACATGCAAACTAGATAATAGAATTATGAAAACTAAGCAAATGTTTAGAGGAATTTCTTAGGAGTTTCTTTGGGGCAGGTAGTAGAGACATTATGGTTTTTTGCCTTGTTGCTGTTAAGTAACAATTGACTACTGTTGTTAAAATATAAAGTAATAAATTGATTTTCCTTCGGTACTAAGCAATCTATACACTCATCAACGAAGTCTTCGCACTTTTCACTATCGAGTTTTAGGAGAGGGAGTTGCTTGAATCCGATTGAAAACATAATTGTAAACACTTTCCAAGGTGTAAACACCACATTTAGCACGTTTTGGAAGGGCCATTTTAAGCTGCCACGAACCAAAAGGCCAATCAAGGCAAAAGTTAAAATCAGGGTCTTCAATTTCCATTTTCACTGAGTACTGAACAACAATTGGGGTACAAATCTGAGATTTTGGACAATTTCTTTAATAAGAAAGGCAGCATATCGTCCTATATAAGCTAGAGGTTTGTCTTGTGAATGAATTCAAGAAAACTTCAAAAGAGTGCCCACATACACAAAATGAGTGAAATCAAAATTCTCATGATGGCTGCGATAAAAATAATCTTCATGGGTTTCGAAGCTGCTGATAAATTCCATAAACGAATCTCTATCTTTATGTATATAATCTTTCCTATTATACAACTGGAGAATATTACACTGTTTAAGTGCCCTCCAATTTTCCAGGACTTGACTAAGAAATACATTGCAGTTTTACATTTGTTTGTAATACTTTGTATAATCCAAAATGGTGTTCAATAAGATCAATTTGTATAAATTATAAAAATAGTTAGGTATTTCCAAATTCGCCGGTCAATATTTTAAAAGTTTAGGCAGTCCAATACTTTAATGGTGAAAACTCGTGAAGGTTTGAACTGTTAATTTCCTCATGAACTGGTAAGCTTCCCCTAACCAACGAACTAGAGTAGACATTCATTAAATCTGGCATCATTATGTATATGTGGCAAGAATCTCAATCCTTGAGACAACTCCCTTCCAAGAGTTGATTAATCAATCAATGTCCATATTTATCGGTTTTCAAACATCAGCTCATTGAGAGATTCGCAGGGGTTCCACAATTATAACACTTTAACTCGAAGAAACTTGTCAATAGTAATAATCCTTTGGGTTTAAATCACTACAGTATTTGATGTCAGATTTACTACATAAATGTGGCATCAAGGTGCCAAAATCCATCCTTGGGGATCTTAATGTGAGATGATTTAGTGATTATGTCATCTAGTTTAGAGACAGTGAATTTTCTCTGTTCTTCTTCGTACAAGTCAACACTGTTTCATTGCCTATAATATACAATAACATACATGTTAAAATACAAAACTTTTACATTTAGCACAACTTGACATACTCGGATCTGTAAATCATGCTCCTTTTTGTCTCTATCAAGCCGCTGATACTTGATAGTGTGATCAATAAGACGTTCAGGGCCACCAGGAAGGTATTTAGGTATGCGCCTTTCTTCAATGTAGCTTTTATTGGTCGCATCTTCGTTTGGCCATCATGTTAAGATAAGATTGTGTGTCAATGATATCATCAGGATCAAAGTGTTTAGCACAAACGAAAATGTTTTTCAGTGTGTGAAGATCTAGCATATAATTACATATGATTAATTAAAGAGCATCCTTATATGTAGACGGTCTACAGATAAGTTATTTCTTAATTAAATTATGTAAGTGATGTTAAGCTTAAAGGAAAACTTGTAAATTAATTAATTAAGGTTGTCCAACTAGTAAAGACATACTCACCATCTCTATGCAGAAAACTTTTTCGATAATGGACGATGTCTTGCGGCCCAGAAGGAATTAGAAATATTGCAACACTACTATGATCACTATAGCATCCAGTAGCACATCTGGGAGCAGAACAAAGAGTTGGGCATGAGTCCAGGATATAAATAAACAAGGAGCGAGCATTATAAAGGCAAGTATGATTGAATTAAAGTAGGCGTGTCAAACTGGTGGCCCGCCGGTTGCTCAGATGTGGCCCGCAATCCATTAAAATATCTGGAATATGGCCCGGGTAAAGGGCTGGGGTTATGAAATTGGCCCACTATTCGAATCGAGTTTGACACACCAAATTAAAGAGAAATTGTAGTTAGTATAGCTAATATTTACAGACGAATCTGATTAACTATATTTCTTAACCAGATGGTATTTAGTTAGAATTATATTTACATTATGGGTATATAAGAAAATCCCCTTTATCTTATCCCTGGTCCAGGCGCATTTGGCTCAGGGCTGGACTAAAGTATGTTGAGGCCCCTAAGCTAAATGAGTGTCGGAGGTCCTACCCAATGAGTTTTATAAGGTGTAACTCAAAATTCCGGTGAGAGGAACCAAGGATAGTAATCTCGCTTAAAAAATAGACGAATACAATAGAAAGTGGAGGCTAAGCACTGAAAAGAGAGGATTAATACCTCTTCCTAAATACAAGTTAGTAACGCAAAGTAGTCCCTACTATAATAAAGCATTAATGTGTACAGGATACACAGTATCAATTAAGTGGGATCGGACACCAATGCAATGCAGATACTTGAGACCTTGTATGCTCACAAATTTCTTTTTCCGAAGTTTTTGGTGAGCAAACTTTCCTATGATGTCATAATAGGTGCCAGTCCTAAAGGAATATTCTACAATAATATTGAGATATTAAAGCCAATATCATCGAAAGCTTCTAAAAAGTGGGGCTTCCAAGGCGGCAAGGGCCCACCTACATACGATGGCCTTGACAGCAATTTAGGCCCCAACTTGTGAGGTCCCAAACCTGTGGAGGCCCCAAACCTGTGGAGGCCCCCAAGCAGAGACGGATTAAGGGTATATTGGGCCCCGGGCGGACATCAACCACGGGCATTTAGGAGTTTCTTTCAGGACACCCCAGAATATAATCCTACAGGACCCTTACAATTGTTTCTACAATCTTCACTACCTTTTGCTATCCAAAGATTTCGAAAGTCTTCTGATATATCGTCCCACAACCCAATCTATTCACAAGAAGTATTTCTTTCTAAGCTAAAAGCGTGGTGCTCTTCTACAACCTCTGGAAATCGATACTCTGACTCGATAAAACTGGAGTCCCATACTGCAACTATTCGTTTGAATTATATACAAATGAATTGCCAAGAGGTACAATGGAAGATGTTGAAGTAGAAAGCTCATAGTTTTCGGGTGACAATTCTTGGGATTGTGATTGTAAGTTAAAGAATGTGTCTAGTTTAGTAAGTTTAGACGCTTCTTGTTTAGTTGCTTTCGTGAAGGTGACTTTCTTTTCTTTTAGTTGCCTGCGACTTGGGAATAGGATGCATTACTGAGAAGTGGAGAATATATTTAGACTCGAAAAATTCAATGAAAAAGTAGATCAGGACTAGGCCTGTACTTTTAAGGTGTGCTGCTATTAATTGTAAAATTGTTACTGGTTCACTGTTCAAAATTAACTAACCTTATCATGTTATTGCTTCACTACTCAAACATTATAATGCAACACATTTCTCAATACAAATATTACGCTTTGTATTGGGCCCCCTTTAGGCTCGGGCCCCGGGCGACCGCCCCATCCGCCCCCCCCCTTAATCCACCACTGCCCCCAAGCTATAGCTTAGTTAGCTTATTGGGTAATCCGGCCCTGATTTGGCTCAATGAAATCGCCTGTATATAGTATGCTATGACTTACCTGAATATTCTTGAAACCGTCGGAAGATGATTTTAAAATTCCCAAATTGAAACACTAGTATACGTAGTATAAGCCTTAAACGAGTTAATTATCTAATACTTTTCGACAGACGTCTAAACAACATCTCAAAGTCCTCGTCACAATTTTATCAGTATTTCAAATTCTCTGTGAGGAATACACATAAGCGTCACGTGTATGCACTCTAATCACGAAATCATGATTATTTTAACATACTAATTTAGAAACACTTTAACTCAGTTATACCGAGGTATGTAAATATATTTTAACCTAGTGTATAAAGCGATTGCATTTCTATGAAGGGTAAATTCGGGAAATAAGTACACTGGGATAATACGTGCTTACTTTCCTTTCCCAAGGGGGTAAGTTATAACCGAATTCTACTACACATACTGCTTTATATACATAATTAAAATGATTTAATACTACTTATATACTCCTGACTAGGGCTGAAACGAATATACCGAATATTAATTCGAAACGATTGAACGGATATTCGTTTGAACGAATATTAGATTGAAACGGATATTCATTGACTACTTTTGGACAACAACACTACTTTTGTTTAGCTTGGAGAGATCGTAAATATAAATTCCTAACTAAACTAGCTGATAATTAGTTAATTTGTGTAACAAATACTTTGTAACTATTATTAAACCATTGTAACATCAATAAAAACCAATTTTCCAATATATTTTGTGTCATGAAAATGATTTAATGCTTAGTCATCCAAACTAACGGCTATTCGTTCATTTAGAAAAAGATTCGTTCGTTACATTTCGAATATTCGTTTCAGTCCTACTCATGACAAACAATTATAATGGAAACGCGATCTGACTGCAACATACTATATATACAGGGGAAGTGCTTTATTAGCATCTCCATTATTGGCAATTTTGCTTTATTAGCAACCGCTTTTCGGGTCCCAAGCGCGATAATACTGTTAATTTCATTTCCCTGTTAGCAACTAGATTTATTGGCAAACCCGAGTTGCTAATAAAGCAACTCCACTGTATATATGTATTTGTCTATATGTAACTAGTAAATTGAAGAAACTGGAGGTTTGTAAATCTGATTTTGGTATATAGAGGTAACATTTGGGACCCAATAACAAGTTGAGGTTTCTACACAGAATTTCTCATTGTCTCACTGCTCGAAAAATTCACATAATCATAATACTCACCCTCTGATAAAAAACTTGTAAATTTAATAGAACATGTGCATTGGTCATGATACAAATTTTTGTTTGACATATGTATATCCCTAAGTACAACCCCATAAATCAGCGCCACAGCCTATAGCTCATTCAGGAATTATAAAAGACTCACAATAAATTTGAGAGCCAGCAATGATGCACAATAAACATTTGCAGTCAACACCCAGTTCAAAACTGCTACAAATATAGTTTATAGATAGAGAAATACTTCAATTATTTGTTAAAAAACAATTAATAATAATGCAATAATGGAGATATACAAATAATCAAAGTATTGCATATTCAGTAAAGTTAATGAATTCAAATTTTGGAAAATCACAATCATCAGGAGTATAATTCAGTTTTGATAATAGCTTCAATAGTTTTGTAAATAGCGAGATACTGACTCTAAAGAGATATTTATATAATGAAATCAATTGAAATTAAAAATAAAATAAAATAACTACAATAGTTCAATTTCAAATGTTTGAACACGGTGGGACCAGTCAAACATCTACAATTGGGATAATATGAGACTGAACAAACTTATTGCTAGGGCATTCAACTAGTATGGAATCCTTGTATTATAGTATAGCTGTATTTGCTTAATTCTAACAAAAGTTACTATGTGATGCACTATTAACTTTATAGACTGAATACTTTTAACATATCAACCAACATTGATCTGTTATCGTTTATCCAGGTTTTTTGAAATTCTAATTTTAGCTTACATTAACTATAGTATAATCTAAACAATATATACTGAATTGATTTCATATTGTTTCTGACCAGATTGTTCATAAAAATGTTATAAATGATAATATTAACAATATATCATTGGAGTTTTTCTTAATAAACTTTGTAAAATTACATTATGGAGTAGTTTTGTCATCGAATCACCGTTTTTTCACTGTTTTTCGAATAAATAGAGACCAAACTAGCTCTCTACATAATATTTTTGAGAATTTAAAAATTAGAAATCATAAAATGTATAGAGACACTTATTCTAAAGGTTCACCGAAACTTTCTAAACTTTTCAAGAGTATGTTTTCCATATAAATTGCATTGGATACCTACTTTTCCCAAATTCTCGATTTGAGATATGTCGAAGTGGCAGAATCTGGGATTTGAATGACCGACAATATATTGTTATCAAGGTATATCCATTCCATCATATTATTTAATTTAGAATAAATATACGAATATCCAGGAATTTAGAGCTAAGCTCTATCTCATTTGGAACCGAATTTGGATTTCTGTCAGCTTATTAAAATAATGCCACTCTGCCACCACCATAAATGGGCATTTGAATGGAGAACACATCAATCTAATAAAAATATAATCCCAAAAGGTTATCCAATGAATAAGAAATAGTATCATGATGTGATTAGAATTTTAGAGCTAGTTTCTGGTGTTCATAGATCAAGAGTTGGAAAATTTGCTTCGTCATCAAAATTAGTCACATGAAAATTACCATAAATGGTCATTTTGATAACCGTGACACCTAGGGTTATAAAATGTATTATATATGTATAGAAAGTCAGGTATTTACAGTATTTTATAAAGGCTATAATCATTTAAACTCAGAAAAGTCTCTGAAATATCAACAGGTGTGAAATGTGTGAAATTTAGCCCCTTCTGAGGGGTTAATGGCCATAACCTATCGAATAATGATTGGATCGAGTTGTGTAGCGTCTAATTTTGTGCTGTTCATCTATTTGGATCTATTTATCCACAAATTGCGTTAATAACTTATATATAATATGTTATATATTATTTGAGGCTCCTGAAGTGTCAAAATCCCACAAAAATGACAGAATACTGTGATAAAATGGTTATAACTCAAAATTTACATGAGATAAAGTCTCAAAAGCAAATCTCACATTTAGATAAGAAGGTTTCTCACTAATATGAGATATAACAGAAATATCCGGCCGTACAATATTCCACAGAAATATATGATAGCAACACACTCCTATTACTTTAATCTCACTTTTATGCCCCTAATTTTTGTAAATTTGATATATTTCTAAATCTTTTGACGTGAACATATATATTTGAATTTTAGTGCCCTGATACAGCGATTTTGGGATATACTATATGCTATTGCAGTATTACAGACCGTCTGAAGGTGCTGAATTTCGTAGGCCGCAGGCCTAAAACGTTTAGAAAACCGAGAATAATCATAAGAAAGTTCCAAAAATAGTTGAGGGATAACATTTGATCCATCCTCAGGCCCCTGATCAAGAATTGAAAAATACGACGATAAATAATATTATTCTACATTGGGAAATATATCGAGTGCCCTAGCGTTATGCAGCAACATGGGGACCAGGCTGGGTTGTTCGGACAATCAAAGAGTTGGGTTAACGACACTCCGCTTAATCTTTAGCAAGTTTCTATGCGTTTGTCCGATCAATGTTATTCATAACGCTCTAATTATAATTGCTCATGATTGACCAGAGTACTTGAAGTTTTTATGTAAGATTGTTTTCTGGCCAGTATGGGTGAATAAAAAATCCAAAATTGCAGCCTGTGCCGACGCATGTTCCTTTGGAGGCACTATATTTTGCTGGTTGTTTATTGATAGTGCCTCCAAAGGAACTTGCTGTCGGCACAGGCTGCAATTTTGGATTTCTTTTCACTAGTCGTCAACGCCATAGGGGTAAGAACAATTTGTTAATCGGTCCGAGTCACAAGGAACGGTAGATAAATTTGAAGTTTGTTTCTATCATAAACCATCTTGAGTTTAATGCCATTCATTCATTATATATTGATAATAAATTATATTATTAGTTATTTATTTTAGCAATGTTATCCACGGTGATTTGAGTAAAGTCAATAAATTCCTTATATTATTAAATTTTATTTAATCCATTGTATAGTAATACTACAATTAAATAGAAGCCAGCTGGAATTCATAAGTTAAATCAATATAATTATCGTGAGTTGAATCAATAGAGTAAGATTTAACAAGTTAAATAAATATAATTATTACAAGTTGAGACAATAGAATTAGATATAACAGTTTACTGAAATTGAAGTGTGAGTAAACAAAAGAAATTTGCAACTCAATTGTGGCACAAACTAAGCCCAATTTGAAAATTCGTGCACTGTAAAAGGTGTAGAATTTAATTCTCTATCCAAATATGTAAATTTTATCAAGCTCACTATTTATTATTTAATGTTATGAGGTTTAATTAGATTAAATAGGTGTTAAGAAATTTTGAACGGAAATCGCAACCCCAGGTGCAAATTAGACGGTCACTCCGCACCTACATGCCAAGTTTTAGCCCTAAAAGTATACAGGTGTGGTCAGGGCACCTGCTACGGAGAAATATAAATAATAATAATAAAGGCAGTAAGATCAATACTGGGCCACTATACTATAGTATAGTCGGCACAGTAAAAATGTCTAATTCTAAAACTCTGAACGGACAAAAGCCATTAAAGCACATGGTGTTAGCAATTTAACGCGGATGTAAATACCTGAGGCGGCGTGAAGGTGGGTCCTGTTCTCCATCTGAATTTCGTATGCCCCACCGAATTAACGTAAGTGTGCCCCAGTTTAATAGCTTGTGCCCCATCTATGTCGCAATTATGTGCCGCCACTAGTAAATACACTTGGCATATACTAGTAATCCTGGTAAGTAGTTCAAAATCATTCGTTGACGGTATCTGGAAGTGAGAACCAAGCTCTAGATAATTTTAAAATTTTGCGTAATCATCAAATTGGACAACGTGGAATTTCCATAATTAGTGTACAAAATCCTAGACTCAGTTAGTTACCCATTGAGCTCAGTGTATTATACAGCTATTTGTAAATACGCTCCTAATTCTGGTCTGATCCAATTTTCATACGCCTAAATCGCAAATTAAAGTATAGAGAGGATTCCAAATTTTCACGCTCCTAAATTATAATTTTCCAAAAATCATGATCCAAAAGGAGCGTCTAGCGCTCCTGGATAACTCCTTGATTGAGCTTGTAATGATAAATAGCCATAGTTACATGGTTAGAGCTAGTCGCCACGACTTCCGATTCGCGAGATAAATAATTCTTGCTTCATCAAAATTGGTGACACCGTATCACGACACACTCAAACCTCGGACCTCCCAGATCCGGGCACACTTCTGGTGTAATGACAAACCAAAATATGTAATCATTATGGTGGCATAAAAAATTCTTTTCGAACTGAACTTAGCACACCATCTTAAAATGTGATGTTATACACCAAACAGTAGTCTACCAATTGTTAGCCCAAACTGATGTCATTAACTGGTTTCTCAAGGCCACATTGTCTATCCGTGTTAGCCCAGTTCCCCGAATTTTTGAAAAATATTAAAACATGCTGGGATGAGCAAAGATTTGTAAGGCACGACTAAATAGCTTAGTGCTTTTGGCCGGGTAAAGTAATATACAGTGGACCTCGTTAGTACGAATACCAGCCAGACGACCATAAAAATAGGTTCGTTCGCATTATCCGGAATTCGTTTAACCAATATCACTGTATGAAAACGCTTTGAAGGGCTGTTAACCGTGTTATTACTAACGAGCTTATACTGGATAATACGTACTTATATTAAAGTTTGAAACTTCAATTTAGGTGGGGGCTTTGGACAAATATTTTCAAATTCGATATTAGTACTATATTTAATTAATTAATTTATGGTCGAGTATGTTATATTCCAACATTTTCTCCAGCCATCCGAATGTAGAAAAATTGTCCAAATCCTAGAATTTTAATCCTTATTAGCCCATGAGATTTTCTTAACTTTTGTGATGATATATCTAAACTTTGGATTAACATTTGGGATATTTTGAGACTCAGCCCTCTTTGCAATTCTCATAGTCCCACCCACCATCACTTTATGACTACAGGCCTGTATCAATTCTTGAAAGTAAAACTAATTTAATGAGATGTTATAAATATCAACATTTTTTCCAGTCACACTCTATCACAGCAAATCTCAACCTTTTTCAACCGCAGAGCCCCTTAGCAAATAGCAAACATCCTATGTACCCCCCATTGCTCCTAATACAAATTTGAGATCTTGTCGCCCTTACTTTCATCCGTGGACCCAATTTGAGAAACGCTGCCCTAAAAGATGTTTGTCAAGTGAAGAATTCTTTTGAAGAATTCTACTGCGAATACAAGTTTCACTCCTAATCTCATTAGATTGCAGATAGACTCTATATTGTTGTTTAACGTTACACCAGGGACTTCATTAATATAGGGACTGTAAACTTCGTTTACGGGAAAATTAGCGTAAGTCGAAAAGAGTCAGGGCCGTGCCACTAATGCAAACTGACCAGGTCAAACCAGGGCAGATTTTTTTCCAGACCAGGTTCTGACCAGGTTGACCCAGTCATTTAACCAGGTCAACCTGTTCATTTAATCAGGGTAACCAGTTCATATAACTAGGTCAACCTGGTCATTTAACCAGGTTCTCACTAGCTGATGAGTTTCAAAACAATTATTATTGTTATGACAATTGAGTATTAAATATATAATCGTATAAAGCACTGAAAATCTCTCTCTCTAGTGAGAACCTGGTTAAATGACCAGGTTGACCTAGTTATATGAACAGGTTGCCCTGATTAAATGAACAGGTTGCCCTGATTAAATGAACAGGTTGACCTGGTTAAATGACTAGGTCAACCTGGTCAGAACCTGGTCTGGAAAATATCTGCCCAGGTTTGACCTGGTCAGTTTGCATTAGTGGCACGGCCCAGAAGAGTATTGGGGACTTATTGATATCCCGTAATCCGCTAATGTTAGACACATGAAATGTATTATTGTCGCATAGGAAGTCATATTTTGGGAGTCCAACGGTAATATTGGTTTATCGGAAATATTTGTGGAATGTAAGTTAGGGGATGTTCACACCTTTCCATAAATGGTAATATTCTTAAAATCTCGAGATTAGCTAGCTTTAAACATATGAAATGTCTTATAGGAAGTCATATTTGGGAGTCCAACGGTCATATTGGTTTATCAGAAATATTTGTGGAATGTAAATTATGCGATTTTCACACCTTTCCATATATAGTAATATTGTTAAAATCTCTGGATTAGTTAGCTTTATACATATGAAATGCATCATTTTCGTATAGAAAGTCATATTTGGAATAGGGATACCCGGGTCCTGGATCCGGCGGGATTTTCACAATTTTGGGTGGACCCGGAATCTGGCTGGATCCAGAATGGGAATCACCTTTCCGGAACCGGATTCGTTTACGAATTAATAGTTAATTTGGATATATTTACCTAATCCTTAAATATACTATAAAATCAAATTTCAATAAATAAATAAATTGTATCAATGACCAGTTAACGTTAACAACACATTATTTATAAGGAGCACCTAGTAAGGAACTCCAGGCCGAGATTTCCCAAAACTAAGGAACTGCCCAGGTTATTATTCATAGAATCTCAATTCGAAACACATTGAATTGAATAACTACATAGTAAAATGATTTTTGGACTGAACACGGGATAGACTTGTCACAGTGGCATTTGGATATTACCCTCCCTCCCCCATTTTCAATCGTTGCCCTCCCATTTCACGGTTTAATAGAAATATGGACTTAACTGCGTCATTTTATTTCGCCCATTTTGGGTAATTTGTTAACTCCCCAATTTCCCATTTGCTACCAATCTAGCTGTCACGGTGCCACGTACTGTACATACATATGATATCTAAACATTAAAAGGTAATATGCGGGAAATATATTTTTGTTACGCAATAAAATTATAGTTAACATAAATTGCGGTATATTGAGAGTCAGTTTCAGGTAAAGAAAGATAATTGTGAGGGTTCCTTATACAGAGAACCGTACAATGTAAAAATACCATTTGGATTACTGATGATTGATGAAATTGTATATGTTTACTTACCTACGCTGAAGTTTTTATAGAATAGTATACTTACATTTGCATCTGTAGGTATTGAAATTTTGGGCCGAATGGCACTCAATCGTTTCTGGCTTCAAGGTCAGGGTGTGATACAAAGGGGGGCCCTGGAATTCCCCCCCCCCCAGGAAAGATGCCCCCATCCCAGGAATTGCTTAATTTTGCCACATAGTTATTAAATAAAGGATAAGTAATTGCTAATATAAACAGTATTAAAGCATAGATTGATTATGCCAACTAAATAAATTAATTTTGGCCTATACATGTATATGCTGCTCCTTTATCCAAGGGAACAGTCTGTTTCTAGGAAAGTTCCCCCCCCCCACAGGAAAAATTTCTGTATCAATCCCTGAAGGTGCTTTGCTCCTGGCCTACTGGGAGGCTAACCGAGCCCAATACCGCCAGCTGGTAAATTAATTGTTTAGAATACTACAACCCAGTCTAGAAAATCCTAGATCCGCCCAAGCCTGGGTAATTTATGATAATTAGGAAAAATTTCTCATAACTCCACCCACTATCACTCTCCGGATCCAGTCCTATAACGTCACTGTTAGCTCTAGCATCAATAAACGATTCCCCCCTATAGTTATTTTTTTACCCCCCCCCCCTTAGATAAAAATTCCTGGCGACGTCCCTGATTGTAATGCGTATCTATATACCAAGTATTCTTAGCAACCTGCTCTAAATTTCGGTATTTCGGCTCAAAGCGGGTCGGGATCCGCTAACAACTGATTCCGGCCGGATCTCAAAAAATAGATCCGGTGTGTCTCTATTTATGGACTCATCATAAAACGTACAACATTTTCGAGGCATTTCTAATTCGAATTTTTTTAATAAACAATATAATTCTAGATATCTGAGGGGTAAGAAGATGCTAAATTACAAGACAGGGGTTGACAACCTTTTTGTGATGAGTGCCAAATAATAATATAGGTTAAGTGAAACTCCTTTGGAAATCAAAGTGATCTACTGAGTCCCTAAATATCAATTCCCATTTCCCATTTGCCAATAACAAATTTCATATGTATAAAGCTAACTAATCGCGAGATTTTAACAATATTACCATTTATGGAAAGGTGTGAACATCGCATAACTTACATTCCACAAATATTTCCGATAAACCAATATGACCGTTGGGACTCCCAAAATATGACTTCCTATGCGACAATAATACATTTCGTGTGTCTAGCATTAGCGGATTAAGGGATATCAATAAGTACACAATACTGTTTTCGGACTACGCTAATTTTACCGTAAAACGAAGTTTAGAGTCCCTATATTAAAGAAGTCCCTGGTTACACTTAATTCAATTGGTCTTGTATATTTATTAAGGAATTAGTAAACTATTTAGTGTCAGTTCAAATCTTCAGTAAATAAACTATTAGGAATTTAATAAAAAACAGAAGAAAAACCTAAGAAATATGCATCAACAATGTAACCTGACTATAAAACAATGAACATACTTTATTATGCATAAAGTATTATGTATACTATCGAATATTATATACTGAGTCGCTTAACAAATTCATGGTCTAAAAAACATGAGTGCCATTGCCTTGGTATATTAGAATGCTATGGTCTGACCTTGTCATCTTGTTACCTGATTTTTGAAAATTATCACTTTTTGATTGTCGGGTTCCTAAACAACACACCAACGGATTTACGGTTCTTGTATGCTTTCATCATTTTAGAAGAGGGATACTGCTACTTGATGCTTAAGAGAAATTTTCAAGTTTAGTTTATGATTAAGAACATAATACTTATTGATTAGGGAATACATAAGTTTTTAACTTAATTAATCAATATATTTTATTGCATTATACTGTAATAATAATATATACTACTGTATATAGAAATTTTTGAATTTATAATTACAATATTTTTAACAATGCTGAATAAGTAGCTTGATTTGACAATTCATGGTAACACGATCAGCAACAGCTATTTGACTCATTGGACATCTCCTTCCCGCGATTGACGAGTTCAGTCCGTTGCCTCTTTCCAAAAAGACTCTCCAGAGGGTAAACTTTGCATTACGTTCGATTGGCGAATAATAAACATCGAAAGAGCGCCGCGAGAGAAGTTGGAGGATCAGTTAACGGAAAACCTCAGTTGTCTATATGACGTTGACATGCAGACTGGAAGAAACTCACCAGGATACACGCTGACCTTCAGTTTCTGGTAGATCAACGTGGCCTACGGAAGATGTCATTGTCTAAAGAGGACACCAACTTCAGACGTTCTGCTGAGAAGTGTCTCAAGCGAAAGCTGTCCGAGCAAAAACGTCAAACAGCAGCATCAGAGCCTTGCACTCAGTGAACTTAATTTGACTGACTCAACAGCGAGCGAGGACGAGTACTCTGACATTGACGACGAAGCTACTTTGTCAAAACTGCATAAGAGGATTATTCAAGTGTTGCGACCTCCACAAGGTTCATCATCTGAACCGCTGACGCAACGCTGCCTCATTGAGGACCTAGCCTTCGATTCAGCGATGGACAGGACACAAACGTCGACTCGTAAGGAGATTATGATCTTTATGCCTGCTCATGCCGCAGCAGGAGTTACAAATATTGTATAATAAGAACAACTGAGCACTTAAGGGCAATTTCATCAATCAGCGCAACGCGCTATGAACTCATATTGGATTTTTTTAATTGAAGTAAGTTAGTTTTGTACAATTCGGAGGTGATTTAGTGTGATGCACCAGAGACTGCTATGCTAGAAAAATTGATCAAAGTGTTCTATGAGTTCTAATACACATTATAATTACTTTTAGTAAACATATACCACCTTTACATGAGTGTATAAATCCTTTTATTCCTTGGGAACTGGACATTTCTGAAATCTTCCCCATGTTCAAGATATTTGATCAATAATCATGGGTGAATATTAAAAGATTGTTAACAAACCAAAAATTTTGTATTTCATTGATTTACAATAAATCACCCATAACTAAAATTAAGAGACTGTATACATCATTTTTGATGATGCCATTCAATTCCCAGCTATCAATAACCTATATGTCAATAATACTTAACTTTTGAGTACCTGCAACCCAAATGCCTATTTCCTATAAACTGCAGTTTTAAGCCACTGTGTCATGACAGGGATACATATACCTCTTCAATATCGACATAACATGACCTGAAAACACTAGGATTTCAAGTATATAATGATAG
Source organism: Hexactinellida sp. DTS-2022 (assembly GCA_028753945.1). Classification (NCBI taxonomy): domain Eukaryota; kingdom Metazoa; phylum Porifera; class Hexactinellida; species Hexactinellida sp. DTS-2022. Next base: position 1,942,583 of record JAPNXP010000013.1, on the reverse strand, counting down.
TATGACATTTTAACTAACTCATTTCAATGTAGAAGCATTTGTGTTCCTGTCAATGGGCCAACGGGACACAAATGGCACAAAAAACCGGATGATACGACGATGTGGGACCAAAAAAATATGTCCGGATAATCGAGGTTGCACTGTATATGCTATGATGGGACCAACATAGAGTTGGGACAATATAGTGTGTCCGGATAATAAAAGTCCGGATAATCGAGGTTACACTGTAGTCAGAATATATCGTACCACCCACTTAGAGAATTTATCGAAAGTGAAGATATACACATTGTACTGGCTTGAATAGAAGATCAAATTTCAAAACAAGTAGCGACTACCACGCGATGCTATAGTATTCTACACGAGGACTTATAAAGCTATAATAATAGGGACACCATGTTGACCAATATTCAGGGAGGGAAATAAATAAGAACTTAACTTGCATATCCTGGAAACCTTTAACTTCTCCTTTCTTTTGCTGAATCAGGCTAAGCAATCCATGGTCCCAAAAAACATGAGTGCCATTGACTTAGTGTATTATAATTATATGGTCAGACATTATGACCTTGATGACCTGTTAATGATATATGTTTGATGTGCATTTTGCATGAGTCAGTTTTTTATACAGGCTCACCTTTTTTAAAGGGTGTGCGAATTTTAATTCCAATAAATTTAACAATAGAAAAATAAACCACCCTAGTATTCATTAAAACAATTATGGAGTTTGATGACAAAAAATAAACCAGATACATATTTTAAATTATCCACAACCCGTTAAAACATCAGTTTTAAATATTGGATGGATTAGAAATCGATTTAGATCGATTATACACTTTAGGATTGCACATGTACAATCAATTCTATTTTCATATCCGTGAAAACTCCGAGTCACGGGTACCCTGAAGAACACAGTGCACGGATTAGGGAGGTTGGAGTGTATATAGCCAAAATTTGTATAAAATTGCATTTTTTTAAAATCCCGTAGGCCAAGGAGCTGTTGAGAGTGTAAACAGCGAAGTCAAAGATGCCTTATTCACTATGATGTTGGATAACAATGATCAGTGCTGGCTAAAGTATCTCAGATGGGTTAAATTAAACAACAACACAAGTTATCATACTACAATAAAGATGACGCCCTATCATGCTGTTTTTGGAAGGGAACCCTCTTTTGGATTAGTACTTCTCTATACGTGTACCAAGTGAATTTTTGGGTAATCTGCACACTGAGGAAGAACCTTTTAACTTCATAAAGAGGTAAATATTTTATAACTTCCACAAGTGGTAATGCTATAATTAATTATTGATTTCTAAGTTAAAATACTAACTATCGGGAAATCTTCTTTCATTTAAACATGCAGAAATCCCTTATTGATTAATAAATGTTCTTTATGTAAACAATATATCTGTGTTGACAAATGTTCAGCTGAATGACTCAGAAATCTCGATTTCCCAATTAACTGCATCCTAAGGCTTCTGTCCACTTTCCAAATTTCCACCAGTATCGCTCGTATACGATTACGAAAGTCAAATAACACTACCACCACCGCCAGGGACAATTATATTAGAAAAAGATAAAGCTGTTAGGGGTTATTTTGATGATTATTTCTTTTTAATACTGGTGATAGTCAGATAATTGGGCCGTTTGTGCATATCAACCTGATTTTCGGGATGAACGTTCAACCACTTCTTCTCCGAACCTTTCAAGAATATCATTCGTACTACTGGTTGAACATCAAAGTTTGATAGTAGCAATTGTTTAGCGTATTTGTAAGGAGACGAATAAAGCACATTATTGTCCTGGCTGCTCCAAATATTAATACATTATTTGTGGACAAGCAGCGCAGAAAACGAAGAAGGATTTGGATCAATGCCGTAATTCATGATAAATGGGTGTATAGACCTTGAGGCGTTCATGACATGTCGAAGAAATCCCAAATTCCAGCCTGTGCTGAAGTATTTCCCTTTGGAGGCACTACTAGTTACCCAACCACCAAATGTTGTTCCTCCAAAAGTAAATGCGTCGGCACAGGCTGCAATTTTGGATTTTAAAATAATAATAACAGCTGGCAAATAGACAACTGAGACAATTCTGTGCATTTTTAAATAGATCTAAACAATATACTAGTGTTGTACATTAAGTCAAGCTGGTAAATATTGTTTGCGGGACAGAAATAACTAGGTTTCTATAAATTTATTTAGTTTCCTACCCTGAATAGCTTTAAATGTACTCGCTGTCTTGAGTTAATGTCTTTAACTTTATTTGATGGGATACAATTAGTTGCTAAGGACATATTTTATGAATTGTCTATCCTTGTTCTTTACAAAAGCTGCATTCATTCCTCCAATTTGCACCCAGTGTATCTGCAATGAAAAACCTTCCTTGAGGGTCCTGCTAAAAATCGATGCATTTGGTAACGGTCTTTCTCAATGGTGACTAATAGTTTCCAAACTACGATGATGACATCAATAACAATACAGTATGTGATGGCCATTTGAGTGAACCTTAGTCAGTAAGTTGGATGAGACTTTAGTATGTGTCAATAAATTCAACAACATCCAACTCTTTGTCTTGGGTCAGCATAGAAAAACAAGCTTCACAGCTATTAGATTGCTTCATATAGGAGTGTACTGCATAGCCTCCGACAAAGGCGATAGATTTAAGAGGTGAAGTACCCAGAGCCAAGGTTGGAATGTTTCTTATGACCGAGAGAAATAGATTTAAATATAGAAACTATCCAATGATTTATCAGGTGGCGGGAGAATGATTGGATAATATACCTGTTGGTGTGAGATTATTTTAAGCATGCTGGAAAGTTTGATTCTCCTTTCGCTCTAGTATTTGTGAATACGAAATATGATATTGTGCACCAGAAATCATGCGGTATAAACCAAATGATGTTCAATTGGATCATTTTGCAATCGCGAAGTGAGAACATAATCAAAGCCACAGTTCTGAGTGAGGTGATTAACAATCGCTATCAGAGCAATATAGGAATGGGAAAAACTTGTGAAAGTTTGTGAACTAAGTTTTCCATGTTTTCCTTTTGACAATTTCGATATCGTTCAAGCCAGCTGATGACAAGTCTGATAAAATTAAATCCTCATCGTTGTACTCAAGAGAATTCGAGTACGCATCATTAAGCCTAATGTGTTTAGGTGTTGTATTTACGTTGATTATTTTCTATACCTTGATAATAATGCCAAGAAATTCGGGTGTCTGAGAATTCAAGTTGGTGCAGGTAGCTTGGTAAATTGTTAGCGCAGCATATGTTGAGTATCAAATATCTTCAAGGCAAGGTTTACAATCTGTCTCCCCAACATAGTAGGCCAGCAAGCTTTGAAAGTTAAGCGATGTGCTTGTTTAATTAAAGAAGATTGTTCCTTTTTGTATAATATTCGTATGTCCTGGAAACGAGCGAAACGTAACTTAGCTATATCATCAAAGTTTGGAAAAAATAAACGGATTCGGATAGATAAAAGTACGATCATTGTCTTTTAAATTAATCCAATTATTTCGAATTGTTTTGATATGTGTACGAAATCGAAGAGGAGATAGAGGTTCCGTTTCGGATCATTCGGATGAGTAACGGTAGGAGTTATGGTTTACCACCTGAAGAGAATAATATTAAAAGGCTAACATTTAGTGGATAATTATCTATACATATTGCTTGTACTAACAGACCACAACGTTTAAGAAATCTTCAGCTGTATTCGAATAGCAGGGTAATAGACAGACCAACTGAGACCATTTTCTGTAGAGACTTGATGCCATTATGGCGAAAACTGTTTTAATAGGTTGATCAGATTGCAACGAATAACCGATTATTCTTCCTCCTGTATAAGCCACATTAGATTTGACATTATCTCATTCATGTATAGAATTAAATTCGCTACCTTGATTAAATTATGAAGTTGTTTTTTTGAGAAATGTTGATTAATCATTCTTTAAACCGATTTTAGAATAGAGCCGTGGAGAGTTTTAGGATGAGTAAGAGTAATACAGTCTAAGGATTGGAGGTATCGATAACATGTTGGTGTCAAACATGGTTTCATCTAGGCGTGCTTAGTCAATTAGAAGAAAGAAAGAAAGAATTAAAAGTGCATAATAATAGTGAAAGTAGAACTAAGAGTTGCGTGATGGTTACTCAAGTCATGATCAAAGGGTAGTAATTATGTCATGTAAGGTAGTAAATCATTCATGGATAGAGAACATCCATGGTACTAGTAATAGTATAATATAGATAGCAAAAAACTTGTGTGAATATGATTTTGGAGTAAGAGATTCATTAAGTTTACTAATTATTGCCACAATAATACTACACTCAACAATCAGCATTATTTAATTCGAATTCACAAGGGAAAAATAAATTTGTCGAATTAGAGAATCTTCTTATTATACATTGGGACGATTATATAACGGTCTATTAATCACTTCTACGTATAAACTTAGAATAAAGCAATAAAGCATTATAATAAAGCAATATTCTTTTGGTCAATTTAAAACCGAGATTGTTTGATTTAAACCATTTCTTTCTCCCGAGTCTAATAGTGAATTCTCTCAAATTTGGAAATTCTTAGAAAATTCGCAACAAACCTGAATTCGAGTGCTAGCCGAATTCAAAATTACAGCTCAGAAATGGTTCAATTTGAAAACATGAGATACCGCAAGTTTTCTTTTGTAGATAATAACAAAATTATTATGAGTTATTGTTAGTGATAACTTATTGTTGAGTGTATATGCACTTTTGGTGTACACGCATGTACACTGGCTCTGTATGCACTTCTTCAACTAACTTGATCTCAAGTGTATATTCAACAGTGCATACGCACTTTAGTATGTTTTCTGATGCAACTCATTTTGTTGTTTTGGTACAAGTAGTAGCATGAAATTAGTTATTATTATTACTCTGTAAAACAATCTAATAAAATAATTAGCCATAGTTATGAATTAGCGAATTAGGTTTTAGTGGTTGAATAGTTACAACAAGCCTTGCCCTTATGACATAAACTACTACTATTTTTGCCTCCCTTCGTGCATGGGCATCGATTGATCTTGCAGAATTTGCAGCGGCATGACGATCCCGATTCAATGGCAAGTGGCGCATTGAGAAATTATCCTTGAAGGAATATCTTTAACAGATAGAAGCTGCGAAGTGCAAATATCAAATTTATTTCGGGTATAGCAGTTTGCGAGAATACCTTCAGTAGTCCCAAATTTCAGGGTTGTAAATATATCATTTATTTTTTTTCAAATCAAATCATTTGAGATTTCAATTCATTTCAAATCAAATCAAATCAAATATTTGAAATATTTAAAACTTTCAAATCATTTCCGAATCACTGTCAAAACGTGTAGAAATTTTGAAAATGATCTTATATATATGAAATTGAATAGAAAATGACGTGAAATTATATTAAAGCGATTTGGAAACGATTTAAAGAATATGATTAGAAAATGATCTGAAAATGATTTGAAAAATGATTCGAAAATGATTTGAAAATGATTTGAAAATGATTTGAAATAATTTCAAATTAAATCAAATCAAATCATTTGAGAATTCAAATATTTTCAAATCAAATCAAATTAAATCATTTGAGGATTCAAATAATTTCAAATCAAATGAAATCAAATCATTTGAGAATTCAAATTCTCTTAAATCAAATCAAATCATATAAATATTTGATTTGATTTACAATACTGGTCCGAATTGTGTACACGTCATCTTCTCTGCCTGTTATACACCCAATTATATTCGTCGGCCCAATCGAACTCATTGTGTTCGGACGTCCAATGGAAATTAATACAGATTCTTCAACCTCTACAGATTTAGATCCATTGTTTCTGTTACTACTTAGCATTCTGTTGTGGATGCAATCTTGGTAGTGTTTGATGCCTAATCTAAGGCTATTGCGATTTTAATTCTCTTCTCTAACATCACAACTAGGACACCAAACCATTGGATTCACGGGGCAAAGGAACAATTGCTAAATTTCAATCTTATTTCTATCTTAATCCACTTTGAGTTTAATGCCATTCATTTTAATTATGTAATGATAAAATAATATAAATAGTAACTATTTTAGCAAAGTTAACCACGGTGAGTTGAGTTAAGTCAACAAATTTCTTAATTATTTTATTTGCTTTAACCCAATGTATAGTGATCTATACTATTAAAACACAAACCTGGGTGTATATATATGTGTATATATATATTTGTTTGTATGTTCCGAGTTGATTGAAGAAACTGGACGGTTACCAAATCTGATTATTGGCATATAGGGGTAACTTTTGGTACCCGCCAACAAGTTGAGGTTTCCACTCAAAATTTCTCACACCTCGACAAGTTATGACGTCATTGTCACATTTCGAGAACCTCGAAAATTCACTTAATCGCACATAATTCGCGCCCTCTGAGAGATAAAAATCTGAAAATTTAATAGAACATGGACATTAATGATGCGGAAACGTTGGTCACACCAGATTGCCAATCTGCATACTCATTATCGCATGATGACGTGATCACTAAATTTAACATCGTAAAATTTGACTATTTAGCCTATTTAAGCTTTATAATCAATGTTTGAAGTACGTTTATAAACACACCCAAACCGCGAAGCGGTTGGTGTGTTGTTGTGATCTGCCGCGAAGCGACCTAGCAAGCGAAGCGCGCTAGTACTATAATTAAATAGAAGCTAGCTCGAATTCACAAGTTAAATTAATATAATTATTACAAGTTTAAACAATGGAAATAGATTTAACAGTTTACTGAAAGTGAAGTGCTGAGTAAACAAAGAAATTTCAACCCCCATTTATGGCAAGAATTAAACCCAATATAAAAATTTGTCTTTTCCCAAGATACGCCGAATTTTATCGTGAATCTAATTGTGAAATAAAAGTGTGGCTTTAGTATAACATTTCTTGAGTTATGGAAATCTTTAAGTTATAGACTCATAAATGTGTCCAAAATTTGTTAATCAAAAATAGTAACCCCAGGTGCAAATAAAACGGTCCATCCGCACCTACATGCCAAGTTTCAGCCCATCAGCTATAAAGTTCTGACCAGGGCCCCTGTCCACGGGGGAAAATCAAAATAGAATCCAAAATTTAGTTGTGCCGACACATGTTCTTTTGGAGGCAATATACGTATTTTGGTGGTTGGTTAATTGATAGTGCTTTCCTTAAGGAAAATGCTGTCTGCACAGAAACAATTTTGGATTTTTTAAGCCATTGTCATCATTACCAAGAAGGTGATGATGTCAGCATTTTTAATGTACGTGTTTGGTGTTCCTCCATACCCAATCAATCCATTCGAAACATATAATTCCCAAAATTTGTAAAACAAATTTTTTGACAAGATGTGATGACCCATGACCCGTGTTAAAGGCATAACGTTCAATTGATAAATTGGAAGTTTGTTTCTATCTTGAATCATCTCTGAGATTTATGATATTTAGCCAATTGATATAAATGTTGCAGTGTTATGCACTTTTGGTGTACATACATGTACACCAGTGTATATGCATGTACACTGTTAAGTTGGTGTATATGCACTTTATGAACTATAATGGCTACAAGACTAAGTACAAGTGCATATACACCAGTGTATACGCACTTTTGCTTTTTTAATGTCAATGGGTGTATATGAATTTAAACTAGTATATTGTGAATTCCTGTGTATCTAGTTATGATATAACAATGATTCTGAAATTGTACATATATTCCCTCGGTGTAATATAGCTAGTATTATACATACGAGCCATTCGGTCTCGGTCGATTTGCGACAGATCGGTGCTACGCACCTTAAGTTAACGGCCGCTTTGCGGCCTTACTAATCACCCTTTCTGCCATGGAAATGGTAGAAAGGGACGTTATATACATCCCTAAATAAGATTTCCATAATTCTAAATTTATCATATTCTAAATTTCTAAATGCGAAATTCTTGTTCAGCATACATGTTTACCAAAAATAGCCGTTGAAAGCTAACTTATAGATTGATTTTGAATTTCATTAATTTGTTTACCTATTTTGTGTAAAAAAATAAAACATACGTATATTCATACGTGACCTTCGATATATAAGGCCTGAGTGCTATGCGAAAATTTATGTACCATGGAATACTTAAAGTGCATTGAAAAATGGAGAATTGATCTTCATTCCAATAATTAGCAATGATAGAGCTGAAAAGTGTATTATAACTATATAGGAATATGGTATCCAGGTATACATAGCACCCTCCAGAATTGTGATATGTCATCATCTGATGACGTTTGGTAATTTTGGTTGCGAATTATCTTGCTTTTCTAGCCTACTTTTAACATAGTTAAACGCGTTATAAATGTGAGATAATTAACACTTAATTCATTATTAGGTAATGACTCACTATCTCAAAGATTATTGAAGTTAGACATAGAAAATGTATTGTCGATGAATAGGAAGTTACCAATTCCGGACAGATCAGTGCCAGCCTAGTTTACATAACATTGATAGTTTTTGAGTTATGGCACATTTTAGGAAATATACAATTTCTATGGCAACCGAGGAAAGTGTAACATTCCATTTATAATTTCGATATATATTATTCTACTACTTCTGGGTGTAATCAGGTTCCAATTTAGAACATTTATAACGCGTTTAACTATGTTAAAAGTATGCGAGAAAAGCAAGATAATTCGCAACAAAAATTACCATAACGTCATCAGAAGATGACATATCACAATTCTGGAGGGTGCTATGTATACCTGGATACCATATTCCTATATAGTTATAATACACCTTTCAGCTCTATTAGTCGCTAATTATTGGAATAAAGATCAATTCTCCATTTTTCAATGCACTTTAAGTAATCCATGGTTCAAACCAGCACTCAGGCCTTTTATATCGAAGGTCACGATTCATACGTATTAGAAATTTGTAAATACTAAATTCGAAATCAGTATACGTACTTGTTTACCTATTATAACATTTGTTTACCAATTATAACATTATAAAGTTAGTATATTTCTCAATATAAATGCGGTTTCTATTCCCCCATCACTTTAATACATTTCAGACAAACAAACACAACAATTCCGATTTTAATATATAGATAGATAGATGTTATGATTATGAATTTGATAAAATTGCAATGAATTAGATTTTCACACATGCAATTGTAGGACGCATTCCTGGAAAAATAATTACAATAAAATTCAAAGAATTTGTGTTTATTGAAATGCATTGCGTGATAATAATTGCATCTTATCAATTAGAATCAAATGTTATACAGTCGAAACCGGTTTATTCTAAACAATAATTTTCATGGAAAAAAAGTAAGAAAAATCCAATAGTTAGAATAAACCGTTTGATTATAAAAAAGAATTGGAATTTCATACACATTTTGATTAAATAGAAAAGATTAATTACAAAAAACTGGGGTTAGAAAAACCTGTTTCGACTGAATCATAACTAGATAGATACACAGGAATTCACAATACTTAATTCATAAGCTCCCATTGACATCAAAATAAGCAAATACATTGGTGTATATACACTTGTAGCCATTATAGTTCATAAAGTGCATATACACCAGTGCACATGCATTAACACCAACTTCTTAATGTACATGTATGTACACTGGTGCACATAGATGTACACCAAAAGTGCATAAACACTGCAAAATAAATACTTATATATATTATTAATTTCTTAACACCAATTTCAACGACAACTTACATTTATTAAGTTTAATTAATTGACATAAATAGTAATTTAAATGAATTTTCCTACTAATTTTGAATAAAGCACATTTAATAAACCCTACAAACAAACTGGATGCTTCTCTATATGTTAAATCCTGACTTATAGATGACTGACTATATTAATTTCAATTAATTACGTCAGTATATCAATAGCACAAGATTATTCTTGCAGAAGGAAATATAATAACATATTCTGTAGTTGCTATGGGATGTAAATCTTAGTTTTCAATTGGAAAATAGAAGCCTACTCAATCTCACAAGTTTAATCAATATCATTCGCGCGCAGCTTTTTCGACCTTGGGGGGGGGGAGGGGAGCGACCAATTTATTCAGGGGGGCAGCTTTTCCATCTGTCAGAATTTATCTGAAAACAATGGGGAAACAATGAACTTGTAATGCTTACAAGCTATCCAGGGATAGAGGGACTTCATCGAAAATCCAGAGATTTTGTTGAAATTATATTTGCTTATATTCAGTTAATAAACAAGCATTGTATTTCAAATAATGTGATTTTTGAAGAAAATAATAATAATTATGACAAATAGCGTTAGTCAATTTTTTGATACTTTGTGGGTGCGGCGATGCTACTATTCGAGATACAGTCGAAATCGGGTTTTTTTGCCCTCCAAAATGCACGACAAAAGGAGGCAAAAAAACCCAATAAGCAAAAAAACCCGATGGAAAACACATTAAGATATCACATTTTTGCACGACAAAAGGAGGCAAAAAAACCCAATAAGCAAAAAAACCCGATTTCGACTGTATTTGGCGATGATATGTGTGTTGCGCTGTACATCGAGCGAGCTAAATTTTTTAGAAATTCGATACTCAAGAAACGTGTCAATTGGAATGAGTAGATTTTAGGGAATTCTTGGCATGAGTCCAGGAATTAGCCTGGGCGGAGTTATCACATATTATTTTAACTCAAGAATACTCTAAAATTATGCACCCCCTGCAGGGGGGCAGAATTTTAACTAGGGGGGGGGGGGGGGCGGGCGGCGGCTGCCCCCTCTGCCGCCGCGCATGATCAATATACTAATCACGAGTTGAAACAATAGAAATAGACTTAACGCTTTCAATTGGACTGAAGTGTTAGTAAACAAAAGAAATTTGCAACTCAATTGTGGCACAAACGAAGCGCAATTTGAAAATTCGTGCACTGTCAAAGGGTGTGGAAATAAAGTCTCTATCGAATGCATATAAATGGAATATTTGCCGCACTAATTATTGTTCCTTTTCTAACATTATACAGGTGCAAAAATGTTTCCAAAAAAGTGCAATAAAAAATCGTGACCCCAGGTGCATATCTGTAAACCCATGAGACACCTATGCTGGAAATGAGGGATCTTAGTTAATAAAAGTCTGTTTAGTGGAGAGGATACGGAAGGAAAATAATCATAATAATATACCAAGGAAGTCATTTCAATACTGGGCCACTATACTATAGTATAGTCGGCACAGTAATAAAGGCAGTGATTTCAATACTGGGTCACTATATTAAAGTATAGTCGGCACAGTAAAATAATATTATGAGAATGTATAATAGTTTTCAATATATTTTCATGAATAAATCCACAATAATAGTTGATGTGGAAGAGGAATATATCTTTGAATACCCAAATAATTAAATTTGTGTTCATATCAATGTATTCTGAAATATCTTATTTGGCACTTTTCTAAGCAATTCATGGTCCACTTTTCCAATTGGGTACTCTCCTTATTTTCGTACTCCAAGATTGGGCATATAGTATTAGAGCTCTGCGCGGGTCATATGCGGGACCCCCACCTGCCCCGCATCTATTAGTGATTGACCCGCCCAGCCGCGAAAATCCTACAATAACACAAATGAACCCGCACCAACCCGCAACTAACTCACATTAACCCGAGCCCAACCCGCACCAACATTCGCTGACCAGTATTATCGCTAGGATTATATAATAGGGTGTAAACACTCGGCGCATAATGCGGGCACAAAAATATTTACATCCTTAATTAATTAATTAATTAATTAATTAATTAATTAATTAACCCGAAGATGGCTTGGGGTTTTTAGTATAAATAGAAAAAAACCCAGTCTCAGTTTCACTTTCAATTTAAATTGTATTTACTTTCAGTTTCAATTTTCACATTCCGAAACAGATTAGGGTTAGGGAATAAAGAAGACGGCAATATGTTTGGAGGGAAATTTGAAGATAGAATTACGAGTTTACTATTCGGGATTACGAATAAATTCACCGAACAATTCGTTCCATCGCAAGACTTCTGCCATCTTAAGATTATATTGATCGTTATTTTGTTTAGGAACGATAGAGGGGTACATTGCTACAATTAGTGAACACTGCGCTCCAAAATAACCCTTTACGAGAACTCTTGCTCAAACCCGCGAGACGTATCCGTGACCCGCACCGCCCCACAAATATTCTGATCCTTTGACCAGCAAGAACCCGCGGGTTGCGGGTCCCGCAACCCGCATTTATCAACCCACCCCGCGCAGTGCTCTAATAGTAATGCATGTATGTTTACTCTACATACCTCCTAGAATATAAAAATAATCAACAAATAGATACCATCTATTAAATACAAAACCATCAACCAGACAAATGCCTAGGAACTCAACAAAGCTCTAGAAAATCCAATAAGTTAAGTTTATAAGCTTGGGAGGATAAATAGTGAGCTAGCTATGATCCAAAACAAAGTACTATGTTATTTAAAACGATTTAAGTTGCTAAGAGTACTCATACTTGCGAGAATCTCATCTGACACACATCCATCCTGCTTACATTCCTTTCAAAATAAATTTCCAGTTGTAATACTAGGTTTTAAGTTATTTTTCCCACGTTAAATACTTAATCAATAATCATGGCTGAATAATATAGACTGTTAACCAACTAAAAACTTAATTCTCAATCAATTCACCTTCAATCATCCAGAAATTTATTATTAAGCAGGTACATCATTTTCAACGATGCCATTCAATTCCTAGATAACATTAACCTATATGTCAATAACCTGATTGGGTGTCAGCTGTAAATGCCTATTTCCCTGTAATTGTCGCTCACTGTATCTTAATTAATCTATGTCATATCGAGTGCAGTGTGTTATTGCGTTCAGTACTGCCTGCTGTAAATATACCAGTCCCACCTGTTAATAAAGTAGTCCGGCCTGTTAATACTTGCATAACAGTGCATTCTGTTAATAAATTAATAGAGAGGATTTGATGTGGATGTATGGGGAGGTTAGGTCACTAATAACTTGTTTTCAGATTTATAGGTGACTTCCTATTCATCGAAAGTTCATTTTCTATGCCTTACTTTGATACTTTTTGAGTTAATGAGATAATTAACTCGTATTTCGTAAATGGTACTGAGCTCATAAAATCAAAAAGTATCAAAGTAAGGCATATAAAATGTACTATCGATGAATAGGAAGTCACCTATTGCGGATAGATGAGGCGTAGTCTAGTTTACATAACAATTATAGTTTTGGTGTTATGGCTCATTTAGGAAATATACATTTGCCTGACAACCGAGGAATGTGTCAACATTCCTTTTATAATTTTGATTTATTTTATTTAACTAGGTCTGGGAATCATCATGTACCAATGTTGAACATATATAATGCGTTTAATTGTGTTAAAACAAGGCTTTAAAAAACATGATAATTCGAACGAAAATTGACGATTACGTCATCAAATGATGACATATTTCCATTCTGAAAGGTTCTATATATCATATTCGGATGTTCCCATATAGTTACAAAACATATTCAGGTCTACCATTACTAATAATTGAGATAAAGAAGTGCCCTCTATTTAACAATGGCCTTCGACAGTATCCATAGTCAACATTTTGATAACACTGAATAGGCCTTATTATAACGTAGGTCACGGTTAAAGGTATAAGTGTAATTATGGACAGAAAGACTTATTGTTAAGCTATATAAACAAACAAGCATCCACACCTGCCTTCAATTTTGTAATTTCTATCATACTAATTTATTAACTGATTAATGATTGATCATCCATTATGCTTTCTTCAAGTCGTGAATTGAATACTCCCCCTACGATCCATGACAACCGTGATAATTGATAGACACCATTAATGAGTCATCAAGATTTTACAATGCGGATCTAAATCCAAGCAAGAAGCATTTCTTTTACTTAATCGAATAATTATTGTCAAAATAAATACAATGCATATACCTGTCTTTGGAAGGAACCAGGTTTACAGTAACGCAAATACTTAGCGGCTTGAAATACATCAACTGTGTCATTGTAATCCAATCTTTCGAAAGAATAACTACTAGCAACGAAGATAGCAGATTTCTGAACTGAGTCACTAAATATATATAATATATAAAAGTATAAAATAAAAATGAAAGATTTGATTGCTCCATGCAAACTATACAAATAGGGAGGAAGTAACATTAAAACGAATAAATATTGTTAAAGACGGACGTTAGTTTTCAATGAAAGAATGTGCTGTGTAGCAAGCTACTAAAAGTTTTGGATATTTATGAAATTTCAGTTTATTCAGTCAGGTAGAATCTGTCATATAGCGCAACAAAAACAATTTTGAAGTTTGATTATGAACATATCATATAGTTAAATCTTAAGAAAATTATGTTATAATTGGTTAAGTTCAATTACTAGTACTTAAATTATTACTATTATTTCTGTTGAACTAATTTGATTATTACCAATCCTTGATTAGAAAGCGTATTTATATCCAGATATTTCTCAGAGCAAAACTGCCCAATATCCGATATTTCTATATTCAATAGAGAGCGCATTTTCCAATCTACAAAGGCACCTAAATTGAATCATAATACAAGCACCTAGATAATACTTTGCTTCCAGGCAAGGAATTATCCAGGAGTGCGAGACGCTCCTTTTGGAGTATGATTTTTGGATAATTTAATTAGGAGCGCGAAAATTTGGAATCCTCTCCTATACAGCAACATAAATTGGTGATTTAGGAGTATGAAAATTGCATCAGGCTAGGATTAGGAGCGTGTTTACAATGGCTGTATAATACACTGCTATCCAGCCTATAGTGTGTCACGGATTATAACCATGAATTACTTCGTCTTTCAGGGAGGCGCCTTCAATTGTTAGAATTTTGGAGATTTCATTCGTTATAATTTTATGAGTTTTCACATTTCGAATGTGATAAATCTTTGACACGATTTCATTTGTTAGAATAATTGTGGACACAACTTTCACTTGTTAGAATTGGTTTAGACACTACCTTCATGTATTATACAAAATTTAATACCCTACCTCACTGCTTGGATTGGAACCAACATCCATACAATTCCAAAATAGAATTCTTTATTGCAATCCGTGTTGCCGGGCCCAATCTGACATTGACGCCAGTGGTTCGAAAGTTTGGAATGCAGCTAGAAATTTGTCTATCACAGCTTGAAACAAAGTTGACTTTTTCCGATCATTCAAGAATGTATAACTGGTAGATTATGCCATCCAACTGTAATAAATACTGTCCATAATTGAGTAAATTGTATGGGTATTGTTAAAATGTACAATAAATTTGAATATCTGCGACCTCTGATATAATTATTTTAATAGTTCCGGTAAAATACAACGCAAGTTTGATCGCCACTCGTTACACATAATTTGAAATACTTTTTCAAATGTGGTCGTTTGATTGATATGAATAAAATCAGATGCGTTCAATGGTAGCTAAAGTTCACAAGCTTTCTTGAGTAAACGTGATTTCACACGCAAATGGGCTCTCTTGAGCATCATCGAATAGTTTTCTTAGAGGTGGTTTATGAAATTCTTGTCAACATTTTACACTTTGTCTTTAGACTATATGCTTCTGACTTATATTCAATGACATCATCATTGTGTCACTTCAGAGGTGTTATCAAATTTGCTTGTTCATTTGCTTTTACGGTGACCATGGCCTACTATATAATACGGCTAGATAAGTCAAGTATTTGCCATTTTATTTCCAGGCCAGTGTTTACTTTCTAATTGCTCGTAAAACAAATCACCTATTGTCATGGAATAAACTAAACTTAGGTTTTCAAATACGCTGGAAACATCTAAAATACTTTTGAGAATGATTTCTCATCAGATTTAACCACAATGACGTAATCAAATATACATACCCATATATGGTAATGATGTTAAATAAATGTTATTTTTTTAGATAATTTGAGAATCTAACTTTGCCGTTTTTATCCTAATGCATTTTTCTTGTAAAAAAACTAACAACAGTAACAAATTATGTCATTCCTTTCACTCTAATTCTTTTCAACGTCAATGTAAGTAAATAATTATGCTATTGTTATCAAACCATATGTTTTGTATCTTTTTGAAATGTATAGTTAGATTTTAATCTAAGTCTTAAAAGTGCTGTTTGACGACGTACATGTTGCCAAGTCAGTTTAATGACCGTTCTTGGGACTTATTTAGCAAATGTTCACAAAATCTCTACTTCAATCTCTATTTCAAATCTCTACTTCATAATTAGTATTAATTACCATATATGGGTATGTATATTTGATTACATCATTGTGGTTAAATCCGATGATAAATCATTCTAAAAAGTATTTTAGATGTTTCCAGCGTATTTGAAAACCTAAGTATAATTTATTCCATGACAATATGTAATTTATTTTACGAGCAATTAGAAAGTAAACACTAGCTTGGAAATAAAATGGCAAATACTTGACTTATCTAGCCGTATAATATAGTAGGCCATGCCGTGACCTTTGAATAAAAGGCCTGAGTGCCAAGCGAAAATTTAAGTACAATGGATAACTTAAAGTGCATTGAAAAATGGACTTTAAGTAATCCATGGTTCAAACCAGCACTCAGGCCTTTTATTTCCAAGGTCACGCTTATACGTATTACTAGATAACACGCATCTGAGGTGGACATAATTTCCTTAAAACTTCGCTGTATATATATATTCCCTTTAGAGGTGATAAAAACTTTTAAGAAAATGTAGATGGATATCAAAAATACAAAAATTCTTGAGTGAGGAATCTTTAGAATGAACTTGGTAAATAAGTTATGAGACGAGTAGGAAGTAGGACTAGTAGGAAGACTAAGCGCTCTTGATGACCTCAACTCACAAGGATGTTACTTGGGTGGTTTCGTCCCATTCTAGTGCTCATCAGGAGGGTAGTTATCTCGACAACCATGCGTACAGCGATTGTAAACTCTACCGTCTGCCATGTCTACTTCCAATTACGGTAGCAGGCTTGTCAAAAGGTCAGGTCATGACCTGACCTGACCTGACCTTTGAGTGACCTGAACCTATTTTCTGAACGCCTTGACCTGACCTGACCTGACCTGAACTTAAACTTGCATGATTTTGACCTGACCTAACTTTTTGACCAGACCTGGACCTAGTCTATCAAAGGGTCAACTCGGTTGGATTTATTTTTCAGATATACAAAGCGCGTTAAACATGCCATCACATTTGCTGAGCTTTGTTTCAAAACTAGCGCGCTTCGCTTGCTAGGTTCGCTTCGCGGCTGAACACAACCACACACACCAACCGCTTCGCGGTTGATGTGTGGTTTATATACTTCTAACAGTGATTATAAAGCGTAAATAGGCCTAAATAGTCAATTTAACAATGTGAAATTTTTATGATGACGTAATAATTCGCAAAAGAGTAAGCATGCTAGCAATATGTGGTGACCAACGTCTCCGCATCATTAATGTGCAGGTTCTATTAAATTTTCAGATTTTATCTCTTAGAGGGCGCGAATTATGTGCGATTAAGGGAATTTCAGGGTTCTGGAAATGTGACAATGACGTCATAACTTGTCGAGGTGTGAGAAATTTTGAGTGGAAACCTCAACTTGTTGGCGCGTGCAAAAAGTTACCCCTATATCAGGGCCGTAGCCACTGGTCCGGTTGGTCAGGTTTCAACCTGACCACTTTTGGCACCACTTGGTCAGTTTGGACAGGTTTACCTGACCACTTGGTCCTGTTGGTACTGTATCCAGCCCGGTCTAACCGGACCACTTTAATTGGTGGCTACGGACCTGTATATGCCAAAAATCACATTTGGAAACCGTCCAGTTTCTTCAATCAACTCGGAACATACAAACAAATATATGTATATATACACATATATATACACCCAGCCTTGTTTTAATATTTCAAAATGGAGTGCATTTTTGCATAAAATGACGCGCTTAAGTTTTGATATCTCGCCCTTAAAGCGTCTCTACAAGCAAAATATGAGCGCATCGCAAAAAGTCGGTGGGAAATGCTGATCAACTCTACACCAATTAATAAATTGATGCTCTATGTTGTATAAACCTCACTATTTACTAGTACCGTAGTATACAAATATAATATATTAGACTTGAACTAGTACCTGAAATTGACCTGGAATGACCTGGAATTGACTTGAAATTGACCTGAAATGACCTGAAATGACCTGAAAAAATAGATTTCAAATAAATTCCAGAATCAGTTTAACTGGTGCAATTTACAGATATTGGGGTGTCAGATATAATGAGGTCATTACTACCAAAAATGAAATTTCGATTGTGTGTACCAAACTTCTTACGCAGAGATTTGAAAAGATTTAAGTACACAATAGTACTTCTAACACAGATTATATATGCCAATGCAATGGATTAAAATTTAATTGATTTGGTCGATGTCTTTTGTAAGTTGCATGTATCACATGTTGGTATTTTTAAGGCAGAGGTCTGTTCGGCAGGGCCGCCATCGGCCGAGTCTTAATTGGAACCGTGACATTTCCAGGGAATCTGAGGAATGTGTCAGCATCCCATGTACAATTTCAATACATTTTATTCAAATAATTTAAGTTATTATCATGTAATAACATTGAACATTACAAAGCGTCTAAAGAAGTTAAAAGCAGGGTACTAAAAATGTAAATATGTTATTACAAGTTAAACATTTCCCGAGAAATTTTTATATTTTGTTTAAACTTTCAGAAGCGTTTAACCGGTTAACCGAGTGTGAAGACCAATCACAGATCACACCCTTGGTCATTCTAAAGAATGATGGATAATAAATCATTAATTTTCAAACCCTAATCAAATGGTAGCATTGCAGAATTCCGAAGGGTTTACCATAATATCACCTTCCTAAATAACAGATTTATCATTACCAGATAATGAAATGAAGAAATACAACATAATTATCAAATAGCCTTTAAGTAATAGATAGTTCAGTAAGGCGAAATGGCCTTATATAACAATTTACGATTTACTTAATAATTGACATCAAACGTGAACATCTCGAACAATTGAAACATTAATTTGTTATCAGTTTCACGAAAGACGAAATAACAAATGGTTAAAAGCCATCATTAGTCAGTAATTATGTAGTTTAGACTCTAGAGCATTCTGAAATGATCACACCTGCATTCCACACTATTATGAAAGTTCACTATAGGTTACAGATTTCGATCATTTATATATAGCAAAAAAGCTTTGCATGATGAATCATATACTTACAGTCAACTCACGTTATAACCAATGCGAATATAACGAGTACCTGATAATGACGAAGTCGTAGCGAAGTCATATATTTCCCATATAGCCTACACGCTTTTGATTATACTCCGGTTATACCAGTACATCGAATTCTGCTAATAACAAACTCCGGTTAAAACGAAATTCATTTATAATGAACAACGGTTACAACGAAATCAGCTTGATATGAACTCTTTTAAGATTCATTTTCCAATGCTAACAACTCACTCAACTCACTAATTTTTGCATCACCAACTCATTCAAATTCATTGATTTTTTCCAACTTAAAATGAGTTGATACAGTCCTGGGACGCATAATTTTCCAGATCTAGTAACTCAATTGCACATTATTCTAGATCAACTGAAAAACTCGATTGTTACAAATTCTAGGCGGACTATAACATGAATGAAATTATTTTTTAACTCAAGTCTCATTTGTCAAGCCATGCTTGCTATAAACAGCTACGCAATATGGACTGTTTAAAAAAAGCTGAGACAAATGGCTTCAATCAATTCGAACAACTTCTCCACGGTGGGCAAAGTAGGAGAAAAATTGTGAAAAAATCATTGTTAAAATGAAATTATTTTTCATCTTTTGGATTCAGCATAGTCGAAAACCTAGACAAACATTACAATAGTGCAGAATAATTATGGATACATTTCAATTTCACCTAACTGAAGTCATACGATTTTCTCTTTAAATCTCTAGGATAGCATATGTACATAAATAGTAACAACAATGTGATGACATGTTTCGACAAGTATTTTCTTTAATCTTTCTAATGATAATAAAATATAAAATTCATTAACTAATTATACCGATTTTACTCTTCTCCACATTCCCTTATTCGAATTAATTTACATGGATTGTTAGACCATCAAAAGTAAAAATATATAATGGAGGGCAATAGAAATTCAGTATCAACATGAAATCTAGTCTTTTATCAATCATATTAATGAAAATTATATTTAGACCCGCAGATACCCGAATACATTATTATTTTAAAGACTCAGTCCGAGAATATACACGAATTATCGAATCTTGTTCTACTTAGAAATATTATAATATATCAATATATTATTTTGGTATGGTTATAATATTTAGCTACGATGGTATATTTCATGACTCAACTAACTCTAGGCAATATAAAATACAACACAATTTCGTTCACTACATACACCGTTTTTGTATCCTGTGTTGGAGTGATTGACTACGGTTGTTAGTTTGCTGTTTAATATGTTGTTAAATCGGTTTCATAGGTAAAACGCTCACATCTGAACAAGATTACATCTCTAGTCTGGAGAAGCTGTAGACTTACAGATATACTTTTCAACAATTGGTAATAAGGTATTGATCCATCTTTGGAATACGACAAGTATTGTCATGTATTTCTGGTTATGCAGCAACTCTACACTGAACGGGAAAAGGTGTTTGAACAACATGAATTATATTCCAGAAACAATTTGTTAAAACTACTCTAAAAATGAAATGGTTCTAAACTTCAAAAGATTGCTATTTTAAGTTAA
The DNA here is from genome assembly GCA_028753945.1 of Hexactinellida sp. DTS-2022. NCBI lineage: Eukaryota > Metazoa > Porifera > Hexactinellida > Hexactinellida sp. DTS-2022. The sequence goes on along the minus strand of JAPNXP010000013.1, from coordinate 1,921,817 downwards.
TTTTATATAATTTCCATGAAGTAGCTTATGTTTCCTGCAACTTTCCACTTGTGGCACTGATGGGAAATTGGGTGTATCTCAGGGCAAAATGATCGTAATTATTAGAAATTGTGCACATTAGACTATGTAATATTCAAATCTGAAATCTAAATTGGTATATTCAAATTGCCTCATAATGATCAGAAATTATATATTTAATTAGCTCTTTAAATAATTAATGAGTTTAACACCTCCATAAAAATTTAAACTATAATATTTTGCCATATATTATACTTAACATGTCATTTTATGTTAACATCCATTTTAGTGCATCTATAGATGCCATTATGCTGCTGGAAGATGGAATATAAGTATATATTAATGATGATTGAATATATATGTAAGTATATAAATTTGAAGAAAAAGTAAATTTAAACGAAGTAATTAAGCAATGAGTGTGTCTTGTTTTTAACACAAGATAAATCTCTTGATAATGATGAAATGCCACCTACTTATAAAATTGATTCAGCTGTAGAGCGCTGGTGGGTTAAAGTTGCCCTCGAAATCTGTTTTATAAGTAGTTGGAATGCCTTGGAAGTTATTTCATCCGGGTAGAACAGTCTCCCATTCCATTAAATAACTTTCGAATTTCCAATTATCGCTCAATTAGTACAACACGCACTCTTAAAACTAGAAAGTGAAGAAAGGATGAGGTGTCCCATGAGGGTTTATAGCAGGTGTGTACAACCTCTTTTAACCCTGGACCGCATTGTGCTTCTCAGATCTGTTCACGGGCCGCGATTCGGATAGTTTTCTAATTATTAGATTTATATTAGAAGAAAACATTGTTTACAGTGCAGCGGCACAACCATATAATTGTTCATTTTTTGATAAAAGCACCAAAATATGTACACATGTATTTTGATGTAGTGCGAACATTTTGGATATTGAGGCAATTGAAAGAGTTTCTATATCGGCCATAACAGCTCAAAAAATAACACGTCCGATAATGTTCGCCGGAGGTATTTCCCATAAAACCTTGTTCAAATTAATTTATATCGTCTTTTTATTGTTGAATTCGGTTTCCAAGTAAAATTTCAGATAATTTGATATATCACATGACCATATTTGGATCTCCATAGCAACGCTGGAAAGTATCAGGAATGTGTCAATAATTCCTTTCTCCAATTGTGTCCTAACCCAATCGGGTGACCCCTCTTTCGACTCCACTAAACTACCTGAGTATAATTATACACATACCGACCCTGTAAAACGTTATTTGATAATATTATTCGATATTTATGGTAAATCACGGTGAAACTCGAATAATTTTTATTCGACAAGCTCTTTCAATTGCCTCAATATCCAAAATGTTCGCACTACATCAAAGTACATTTGTACAAATTTTGGTGCTTTGATCAAAAAAATGAACAATCTGGTGAAATTTATGGCTATGACGCTGGACTATTAAGTGTAATAAGAATGATTAAGAGTTTTGACTAAGCCAAATATTGTCACAAAATACTAATAATTGTCACAAGGTCACATGCAGGGCTGGACTAAAGTATGTTGAGGCCCCTAAGCTAAATGAGTGTCGGAGGTCCTACCCAATGAGTTTTATAGGGTGTAACTAAAGATTCCGGTGAGAGGAACCAAGGATAGTAATCTCGCTTAAAAAAGAGACGAATACAATAGAAAGTGGAGGCTAAGTACTGAAAAGAGAGGATAAATACCTCTTCCTAAATACAAGTTAGTAACGCCCAGTAGTTCCTACTATAATAAAGTATTAATGTGTACAGGATACACAGTATCAATCAAGTGGGATCGGACACCAATGCAATGCAGATACTTGAGACCTTGTATGCTCACAAATTTCTTTTTCCGAAGTTTTTGGTGAGCAAACTTTCCTATGATGTCATAATAGGTGCCAGTCCTAAAGGAATATTCTACAATAATATTGCGATATTAAAGCCAATATCATCGAAAGCTTCTAAAAAAGTGGGGCTTCCAAGGCGGCAAGGGCCCACCTACATACGATGGCCTTGACAGCAATTTAGGCCCCAACTTGTGAGGTCCCAAACCTGTGGAGGCCCCAAACCTGTGGAAGCCCCCAAGCTATAGCTTAGTTAGCTTATTGGGTAATCCGGCCCTGGTCACATGTGTGAGATCTGTGATTGTTTCTCCTTCACAAGTCGGTCAATGTTCGGCTCTATGTTGGACGTTGCCATTCTTAAGCAACTCTCGAGATGCTCATCTGTTAGCCTGGAGCAACATGGCGACTTTGTGTACTTCATCTGAGAGAAGAACTGTTCACATAAATATGTAGAACCGAACAACGGTGCATCCTCGATGTCCGTATAGAATGGTTGCGAGAAAATACTGAGGTAAATTTCTTGAGTTCTAAAATCTCCAAACAGTTCATGGAATTCCAACAGAAGACAATCTACTTGCTGTGAGAATTTCATGACTTTTTCACGATATTACATTTCACCGAGTACTTGAAGGACTGTTGGGAAATGACATGTATTACCATCAAGTAGCTGGGTATGCCACAGTTGGAGTTTGTTTTGAAAGCTTTTTATGTGAGAGTATAATTCGGGCATGAGCTGTTCACGATTCTGTAATTTGTATTTAGTTCAGTTGAATAGTGATGTCCACAAGGAACGCTAAGTCCCAAGCCATTCGATATCCTGCAATTCGGGAATTTCTTTCCCCTTCAAGGTAATGAATGCTGCGACTTCATCTTTGAGCTCGTAAAATCGTTTCAGCATTTTGCCTCTGCTTAGCCAACGTATTTCTGTAAAGTACAAAGATCCTCGTGATCTGCGTCCATGTCATCCAGAAATTGTCGGAATTGGCGGTGATTTAATCCCCTTGCTTTAATGAAATTGATACAAGGAACGACAGTGCTCATGAAATGCTTAAATTGTAGAACTTTAACACAGAAGTTTTCTTGGTGCATTATGCAATGGAAGACATCGATATTATCAGGGCTCAATTTTCGATTCAAGAGTTCAGTTTTCATCCTAGCAACTAGACCCGAGTTGCATCCAGTCATGGCTGGTGCGCCGTCTGTAACAATACCACTGAGGTGCTCCCATTTCATGTTAAATCTATAGGCACTCCTCAATTCCTCGAATATTTGTATCCCTGTCGTCTTATCTTTCATGGTAAGTATTGAGAGTAATTCTTCCGTGATATAGAAATCGCCATCAACTCCCCGGATAGCACAATATCATTGGACATTTCACCTATTCTTCTCGCAACAGTCCAGCGTGAAAGGCTGATTTTATCAATAACTATACAGTGGAAACCCGCGTATCGGGGCACCTCCGTCCAAGCGCTCAGCGCCCCGATAAGAGGGAGTGCCCCGATATGCGGGGTTCTAAGAGAACTCCAATATGTTTGGTTAAAACAATTAAGTTAGCACCAACACAACAAATCATACACATAGTCAAAACCTAGAGTTAAGGCTGATATTTAAACAGTACTACACATTACAATTTCACATTATACTTTACCTACACTAGGAGTCACAAATATATGATATTCAGGGATTTTTTTTGTTGAAAAACTCCCCAGATTACCTCAGCACGAGTCTCTAGCGTGAGTGGGTGACGCTTAGCGGCCATTACAATGAATACTAAGCTGCTCAAAAGTAAAAGCATGTTACTCAAGAGAAATAAATTCGGTGGAGTGCCCCGATAAGTGAATGGCTCCCAGATACGCGGGGTTATTTTTAATGGGAAAAAAACAAATTCCCAAAAGACTGCCCCGATACGCGGATGCCCCGATACGCGGGGTTCTACTGTACAATTCTCGAAAGAATATTTATACGACAGCCCTGTTGAAGTCCTTCACAAAATCGCCTTCGGTAAATGGCTTCGAGTGTTTAGCAATTTTCTGGCACACAAAGTAACTTGCACGCAATATATCGTTGCAATCGTTCTTGCTTTTCTGAAATAGCATTTGCTGTCCCGTCAATTGTTTTCTCAATCTTCGTATTTTATCCTGTCGAGCTCGCCCTGTGAGTTTCTTGTGAGTAGTGGCATGCTTTGTATCATAATGGCGCCTCATATTGTACTCTTTAAAGCAAGCGACAGTCTCTTTGTAATTGAGGCATACATGCATACATACTTTTATGTTCAATAAAGAAATAATCATCAGTCCATTGCTCATTGAATGTTCTACCTTCGTCATGTAATTTCCTCTTTCTACTCGATGATGAACTCGCCATATTCACTACTTACACTACGGAATTCAGGTTATGATTTATTCAATAATAGCATTGTGCGATAATTTTTCATAAGTAATAGATATGTAATAGACATAGCATGTAGTATGAAAGCCTATTTCCCAAACTATTTTTAGATACTTGGTGAATTTTCCCTCGAAACATACGCGGGAAAGCCATTGCACTATTTAAAGGTAGGATGTTATTTAAATCTTCTTAAAATTCCAGTCTAATGCTTATTCTCGGCAGTATTCAGGATTGCTCGCGGGCTGCAGCACAGAGCGCTGCGGGCCGCAGGTTGAACACACCTGGTTTATAGTGTAGTGCAACAGGAAGAGAAATGAGAGAAAGTGTTGGTCCCTAGCAGTGGGCAAACAAGTGGAAATAGGCTATTTTTCGAGCGCCTCAGATTGACTCGATATTATTGACATCGTTTTCAGCATACATGAAAACCTAAAAATCCAATTTATTGTGCTGAGAAACATTCGAGATCAAGAGTTATGTGTAATGAGATCATCATGTTATAACAATTCTAAAAAAAGCAATTTTTGTGGTTTCAGAATTGCAGTAACAAAGTCTTATAAAATTCAACAAATTATATTATGTTGATGAAATATTCAAGTTAGCTTTATCATTGTCATTGGCATTGTATGAAATCAATGTACACGAATGCATTTTAACTTCTTACATAGTCTAAAATTATAATACATTACGACCAGAATTTCATGATTCGGACGCATTTACTAATTTCCAATATTGTTCAAGAACTTTTGAGAGCAATCATGAGTAATTGGTTTTTACATTTTAAATGAAAGGTCATGATGATACCTTCAAATTAAAAGCATTCTAGATTCGCGAAAGGGAGCGACTGGGGTCATCTAATGACTTTTAAACATGATATAGTATTAGGATTTTAACCATTTTTGAAAAATTATATCAGGTTCAAGAATTATAATCAGTGATCATGGTTGAACAAAAATTTTTGCAAACAAACTTAAAATATAATTATGACTTATTTATCAATAATCGTCTAGAACTGCGTTTGGGAGACTACATATATCATTTTTGATATTGCCATTCAGTTTGCAGCTATCGATAACCTATATGTCAATAATACTTCATTAGATTCTATCTAGCATAGTTTTTCCTATTTCCACATACACCCCTGAAAATGCCCACTGTGTCCCTGCGAGCAAATGCTTTTTTAAAAAAAGCAAATTTTTTTAATCTATTAACTATTAATACCCTTTCGATTGACTCTGAAAGGAAATTGTAAAACTTAGTTCAAATTAGTGATAATGTATTCTTTGTCGCTATCGCTACTCACTTATCACTGTGCCGACTAGACCATACTATAGAGACCAAGTTCTAATCTAACTATACTTTTCTGTGTCCACAAAACAGAATTGTATTTTCTACGGACTGAAATTTCAGGGCAGATGTCTCATGGGTTTACACATGTGTACCTGGGGTCACGATTCTTGCTTGCATATTTTGGACACATTTTACACTATTTAATGTCAAAATAGGAACTAGTGTGCCCGAATTTTGAATTTATATGCATTCGATAGAGAATTAAAATTCTAACCTTTTCACAGTGCACGATTTTCAAATTGGGCTCCGTTTCTGCAACAATGAGATACAAAATTCCTTTGTTCACTAACACTTGAATTAAATTTAAAGTGATAAATTAAATTAGAGAAACTTACAAATCATTTATAGGGATCATCGAGTATGTTGAATTCAAATATACTACAGTAGAACGACGCATATCGGGGCAGTAGATTAGGAATTTGCTATTTTCAATACCAAATTAACCCCGCGTATCGGAACGCCATTTAATTACCGGGGCACTCCACCTAAGACTTCTTTCTCTTGAGTACATGCTTTTACTTTTGATCAGCTTAGCATTCTTGATATGGCCGCTCAGCGTCATCCAACGTGGACGAGTATTTCAAGAAAAATATTCCCTGCATATCATAAAGTTGTGACTTCTAGAGCAGGTAGAAGTACTGTGTAGTTCGCTTAATAGCAACCAGTGTTTCCCACTTAGCTGGTTGATAATAGGCGAAGTTACTAATGAGGGGATTAAATTAACAGTATGTATCACGCTTGGGACCCGAAATTCGGTTGATAATAAAGCAATATTGCTAAGACGGGAGTTGCTAATAACTAGTAATAAGCAAACTCCACTGGTAATGTGAAATTGTAATGTTCAGTGCTGTTAAAATATCAGCCTTAACTTTAAGTTTTGACTATCTGTGTATGTTTTGTGGAGTAGATTCCACCAAAAAATTGGAGTTCTCTTAGAATCCCGCATATCGGGGCACTCCCTCGTATCGGGGAGCTGTGCGCTTTAACGGAGGTGCCCCGATACGCGGGGTTCCACTGTAGTGTTAAAATTCATTATAAATAGTATTTACAGAATAAAAAACTTTATAAATGTACATAGTTGATCTAAAATATGTGTTAAATTATTAATAATTTTAATAATTATTTAATACTAATTAATTTAATAACTTTAATCTCAGAAATTATACAAGATAGAAATAAATTTCCAATTTATCAATTGATCCTGATGCCTAGTAAACACCTCTACAAATGGGTCTTGACACCAAGAGGTGATAATGACATCGTAAAAATCTGATTAAAATATTTTGCTAATTTCATATTTTGAATGTATTTTTGACGTTCGGGAAACACCCAACATGCACATAAAAAGTGATGACTCGTCACCTATTTTATTAATAGTGAAACTAGAACATCTCTGAAATTAACTGAGCTAATAGTACACTTCAAACACACTAACCGTCAGTTACCGCCCAAACACGTTTCTGCAATAATTTAACCTTTACAGTGAAGGTGACATTACAAAAAAATTAACATTGTAGCTTTGCCGATGGCATTTTTTGGAGGTACCTTAAATCAAACAACTACCAAAATATAAGTATAGTACAGTCAGGTTCTTTTATTATGAACATTCAAGGGACCAAAAATTGTGTTCATAATAGAGAGACTTTATAATAAGCGAACTCAACTTAATACAATCCCTATGTAAGTTGTTAAATTGGGACCATAGGGTTTGTTCATAATAAAAAATCTTCACATTAAGCAGACGAAATCTTGTTCATAATAAGCAGACCTGACTGTATCTTCAAAGGAACATGATGTCAGCACAGATGTAATCATTTTTTATAAGTGTTCTGTGGTGTTATAACTCATTTAAGTGAAATTATATATGATATCATTTCACTGATTATTTAGCACTTATGGAAAACTCGACTATCTGTTGTCCCTGGTATTAGTGAGTGAATAGACCTTATGTATAGTAGCTTATGTATTTATGTTGCAGTGTATTAGAAACTTCTGTGTGTTCACGAACACACATGTGTATTCGCGAACACACAATATTTGCTGTGCGTTCACGAACACACAATTTCAAACTTTGTGTGTTCGCGAATACACAATGTTATTGTGTGTGTATGAGTTTTTATTGATTATGGGCGCACAAAAATAATCATATTCAATAGTTTATGCAATGCATTGCATATTGCATAAGCTTGGACTAGGAGCGGGGATTGGTAGGGCCCTTGTGACTCGGACTTAGGTTTGGTTGGCCCACTTTTATTTGAAATAACGGAAGATATCTATTTAGGGCCATTGGCTCATGACACTGCCAACCATCCCGGACTAAACGCTTATGTATGTATATAGGTTTAGAGCTTATTTAATTTCCATCCCGTTATACGTATATGTATAAATTTGAATAATATTCAGTTCCTAATCTAAGGCTACGTACGTTCAAATTATTTATTCTTGATTTAAAAAGGGGTTCTTAGATGATTTCTAAGTTAACATTTTATATTTCCAATTTGTCAAGCCATTTTGCTTTAAGATTTACATAATATAATATAATATAAAACTTGTGTGAATCGATTTCTAGGTCGATTCGCGACAAAATACAACCACAACACCCATAAGCGCCGATCTTTGTAGGAATGAGGTATTTCCTGGGGGGGGGGACAGCTTTGGGGCCAATTCTTTCGACCATGTCCTTCCAAGCTCGAAGGTCAATCAGAAAGGTCAATTCGTTCCAAGATCGAAATTAATGCAGGCTGCGTCTGCTTTCGAATGCACCTTGTCATGATAGCGACTTCAGCATTCGGAGCCCAATGACGAAGCTACTAATGGATAAAACAAATAAAGTACATTAAATTTACAACCTTATGGCATGGGTCAATCTTCGCTCCGCAGGATGCTAGCACATCAACGACCTGGGGGGTCTTGACACTCCAGAGCCCCTCCATGATAGGTACATCTACGTATGGTTGTATATACGCATAATCTTATATATAGAATCTTAGTTTTAAAATTAAATATAGAAGCGCTTCTATTTTCAATTTGAACACTAAGCTATTCGATGTAACTCGAGTAGCATCTATTATAAATTCCAAAACAACTACAAATTATGTCAATATATTTTCTCCCTCACGAATATAATTGCAAAATGTATATACTGTGCGTATATAATTTTAATAAATTTAGATAATATTTCCCATATAATGCGCTTTCATTTGGTTTATAGGGGATAGTAAATGTGCTGAATTATGTAGCCCAACCTACAAGGATTTTAAATCAATATTAATAATTAATAAGGACTGATATTTCAAATACCGTATTTCCCCGAATAAGCGCAGGGTCATTAAAAACCACATTAGTTAATTACTGTAATGTAATTCGATTGATTTTGGCTACTTCGGTAGGTATACTGTTGGTGGAAACCATTAGAACCGACCTAAATATTATATTCTGGATTTTTCACAAAGATTTCAAGATAATTTTGGCCCACGAAAACAATAAGCGCCGGGGCGCTTATTCGCGGAAATACGGTACTTAACAGAGATGACTCTCGTTAATACGAACACCAGGGCAAGGTAGAAACTTGTTCGTTTTATCTGCAGCAGTCACTTAAATCACTTGCAGGTATTTTGATAGGCCAGAGGACTGGTTCCAATTGGGCTTCGTTGAAATTCAGAGATATGCAAGAAATTATCAATGGTCCCGCATAATTAATGTTAACTCATTGTAAATTTGTTTTCTATACAAAGAACACCAGAACTAACAATGCTCATCTATATGATTAAATTCAATTGTTCTGTATTTGTTTGTTTGTTTGTTTGTATTTGTTTGTATTTTCCCCAGTGCCACCATTACCCAGCATACCGACCCATCCCAGAAGCCCAAAATCGGAGCCTATAAAAACACCAATCGCTTTGCGGTTGGTGTGTGGTTCATATACTTCTAGCATTAATCATACATCGTAAAGTAGGCCTAAAATAGTCAAATTAACAATGAAATTTTAGGGATTACGTCATAATCCGATAATGAGTAAGCATATGGGTAATCTGGAGAGAAAACGTCTCAGTTAAACAGATTATACTAATTTGAATGTTCATTAAATTTTCAGATTTTATCTCTTATTAAAGGGTACGAATTGAGTTGACTGAATAGGATCGACTGGAGACTGCTCATTTTCGCCCTTATTAACAGGATCGACTGGAATAAGTTCGACTAGTTTCCAAGACTGGAATAAGATCGACTGGAATAATTTATAAATTGGAATAAGATCGACTGCAATACGTCTGAGCTCGACAGAACACTTACGCATAGGCGTAGCATGCGGTCCGGCTGGTTCAGCCATGGCCGGGCCAGTTTTCAATTATTCTACTATATTATATATGACGGTCCGGTTTTGGCCGGACCACTTTAACTGTTTGGCCGGAGATATATCAGCACCGTGCGACGCGCGTATTACGCATTACTATTTCCATTAATAATTAATTTTAATTATGCAGCTGTGATTACTACACTAATTAATGAATAATAAAGAAAGCAATATTATATGTAGGTAACTAAATTCATGAAGCTAACAAATAGAATTAACTAATCTAATCTTACTACTGAAACAACTTAAATCAGGCGTGTCAAACTGGTGGGCCGCGGGCCATTTATGGCCCCCTCTTGGTCAGATATGGCCCGAAATCCATTAAAATATCTGGAATATGGCCGCCGGGTGAGGGCTGGGATTATAAAATTGGCCCACAATTCGAATCGAGTTTGACACACCTGACCAAGGGTGGGGTTGGCTAACCGATCTGAGGCAACGGTTACAATTCGATTTCTCGCCACGGTTAACCGGTTAACCGCCCATCCTACTCAATACAATAAATTCCTAATAAAAATTTGATTATACTACAGAATAAGACTCAGGTGTATAAAGTATAACTGCATAAGTATATTAACTAATACATTTCGTGATTTAGGTAAATTTAAATCAATGTTGTCCAATAAAATTTATTAAGTGGTGATGAGAAATGGATTTAGGACTACATATTCTGATAAAATTCAAAAAGGTTTAATACTTTATACATTAATTTCCAAATAACTCTGCTGTTATTCAACAGACCGGCTAACTGGTTAATAAAATCTCTAACCGTTAACCGATGTCAGCAACGGTTAACCGGTTGAGCGAATCCAGCCTTCACCTGACTTAAATTGAAGGGATCATAAAGATATATGGAAGTATTGTTGAATTGTCCCTCTACAAATCGGACACTGCTTGAAAGTTGAAACCATTAGTAGTAACCAGGGAATGAAAGGTTCACGAACGAACTTATTGAACTTGAACAGAACGAACTGAACGCAGGGCTTTTAAGGGATTCACGGTGAACGAACTGAACGAACGTCAACGGTTTCCGAATGGCAATTGAACGAACTGAACGAACTGAATTGAAAACGAATTGAACGAATTGAACGGATTGAAAGAACTGAACTGAACGAACTAAACTGAATAAAGACAAATTACAAATATAGATCCATTAAATATTATAGGTGACTGCAAAAGTGCTGAAAATCCAGGGCTTTTCATGAGTCAACGAGTCATTTGACTCGTGATAAAATTCAGTGACTCGAGTCAGCGAGTCCATTGACTCGCGACAAAATTCAGTGACTCGAGACACCGAGTCTGACACGATGACTCGTGGTGACTCGCGAGTCATCAAGTCATTCAAATAATATCTTTTGAGATTCATGGGTTTGTCAAATTCTGAATATAATCAGAGCAGTAAAAGATTACTCGGATAATACTCAATTTCCAATTGCTTAATCTTACCATATGTAGACATCAATAATTCCCGATTCCTGAAACTCGATGGCTTCGCGAATCCTAACTCGATGACTCGCGAGTCCTGACTCGAGTCACCGAGTCAATTGACTCGTGATAAAATTCGATGAATCGAGTTACCGAGTCAATTGACTCGTGACAAAATTAGGTGCCTCGAGTCACCGAGTCAGTTGACTCGTGACAAAATTCGATGACTCGAGTCACCCAGTCAATTGACTCGTGACAAAATTAGGTGACTCGAGTCACCGAGTGTGACTCGATTACTCGTGGAGACTCGCGATTCATCGAGTCAATCAAGTGACTCGTGAAAAGCCCTGATAAAATCCCTGATAAAATCCCAAAAATTCGGATTATGAGATTTAAATTTTCGTTTTAGATTAGAATGAAAGCTTTCTAAGTCGTTCGTTGATCGTTTTTCATTTCGAAATACAGAAAGTCGCATCGGACCGATTTTTCGTAGCCAATATCTCTCATAATATGTAAACTGTTAGTTTTTTCTTATCCGAATGAAGTAATTCTGGTACTGAATCTTGAGTAAATAATATGTCTCTGGAATTTTATCTGAAGGAAGAAGGGGCAAATTCGTCAATTGTTGAAACCAGCTATTAAACTCTTGATTGGAATAATAAAAATTTGCAAGTCCATTTCTCAGTATTCCGGTCTTATATGTTGCTTTTTTGTAGTGAAATAAACAACCACTTGCTACGGCCGCAAGAAATCCATTAGAAAATGATTGAAATAATGCTTCCTCTAAATCTCTAACAATTCCTTACACAGTAAATTGAAATATTTCTTTAAATTTTTGCTATATAATACGCTTGTCTTTAGAGACATAAGAATATGGACTGCGGGTAAGCTATAAGATTTAAACTGAAGAAATATGTTCAATAATTGATAGACTGATTTGGGACGACAAAAAAGTAGCATCAGCTTGTAATAACGACTCTGAATTAACTTGTAGGGTAGTACTCCAACTTGGACTAATAAATCCCAACGAAAATTCCCCATTTTCTGGCTCATTAATTGTGAATGTAAGATATTGTTTACATTCATTACCCGAGTCATTTAATAAGGAGATTGCATCTTCAGCATCCTGAGGAATATTTGGTCTGTTTAACCTTCGCCTCTTATACATGGAACTTTCTAAATGAACAAAACTAACCTGCCCACCAACTCTTGATGAATTTGCTTCTTCATCAAAATTTGATTTAGTGTCCTTGTGATATTTCCGCTCTTCGCTTAAGAGTTGCTCTTATTTCAAAACTTCCACTTTTTCATCGGTTACTTGCTGGTGGTCATTGTGTTCCCTTGTCAAAGCAAATTGATCTGTTTCTAAGTATATAGATGCACGACGTGGACATCCCTTCCTAGACTCTACAGATTTTAAATAGCGATATTTTCCGTTGTCTTTTTCTTTAGTATAGACATACGATGCAGTGATATACACATGAGAACCTCTCCGCGCGCCTTCGATTATTTCCTAAAGGACATGATTTTGGTATGGTAAGAGATTTCCAGCAATAATATTAATTTCAAGAAGTTTTAAGTAAATAATTTTCAAACTCTCCGAGAGATTATATACGACAAGAAGCCAAATTTATGAACCTGGTGTTGTTCTTCAATAGGATAATTTTACTACACAATTAAGCGAAACATTACCACAGTTAGGTGGTACACATAATCCCTTCGTATGCATGTATTTTATTCACACTTAAAACAATCCTGGAAATTAGTCAAACTTATTCCAGTCGATCTTATTCCAGTCTTGCAAACTAGTCGATCTTATTCCAGTCAAACTTATTACAGTCTTGGAAATTAGTCGAACTTATTCCAGTCGATCTTATTCCAGTCTTGGAAACTAGTCGAACCTATTCCACTCTTGTAAACTAGTCGAATTTATTCCAGTCGATCCTATTCCAGTATTGTAATTAGTTGAACCTATTCCAGTCGATCTTATTCCAGTCGATCTTATTCCAGTCGATCTTATTCTGGTTTCCCGTACGAATTATGTGCGATTAATTGAATTTTCATGCTTCTCAAAATGTATCAATGACGTCATAACTTGGTGAGGTGTGATTAATTTCGGGTGGAAACCTAAAGTTGTTGTCGGGCGCCAAAAGTTACCTTACATGCAGGGGAAGCGCCAGCTACGCAACCTCGGGAGGGGGGGGCGAACGGATGTGCTGGGAGGGCGGACATACATTTGTAATGATAATTTCCCGACCTCCTTGCTTGGAAACACCCGCTTTTCTTACGTAAACACTGGATTTCCGCCCCTCCAACGGGGGGGCAAACCAAAAATCTGGGGGTGGCGGCCGCCACTGCCTACATGCCAAGAATCAGATTTGGAAACCTTCCAGTTTCTTCAATCAACAATGAACTGGGTTGCCAATCCAATCCAATCGATGTAAAATTTGTCAATCGATATCGATAGCCAATCCAATCGATGATATGATCACACTATCCAATCTAATCGACAATGGATAAAATCATCGATTATTTATCGATTATATGTTGAATTTCAATGGAATATTTATTGAATATTTGTCAATTAATATATCTATTATTTATCGATTACTTGTAGATTTCTATCTATAATTCACCGATTTTGTATCGGTTATATACTAATATCCATGATCCATTGATCGTGTATATATTATTTAATATATAGAATAAAATTTATGGTTCTTTATCTTGTCTCCATGATTTAGAATATGTACACTAACCTACCAAATGTATTTGAACAACAATATTTAGAATTTATACATTTAAGCTCATTAAGCTTACAGAAGCATAATATCATCTATAGATGCTTCAATGACTATTAACATAAAACGATACTCGGATACCGTATGTAAAGTAAAGCAAATAGAAATACTTTTGAATTTAATTTCAGGGATGTGTTTAACTCATTAGCTATAATTTTGTCATGGTTTTTCATACTTATTCGTCCAAACAAACAAAGACTTCAATATTATTCGCCATACTCGTAATCGAAAATATCGGGGGAAAAATTGATAGTCGATAAAAATCTTTCGATAATTATCCAATCGAAGAAAACTTTGGGCAATCCTATCGATAATACAATCGATACAAAATTCAGCAATCGAAAATCGATAAGTTCTCTCGATTGGATTGGATTGGCATTCTGCTCTGAAGATACAAACAAATATAACCACATAAATATATGTTTGTGGTTTAATAGCACGAGCCCTTCGAACTCGGTCGCTTCTCGACGGATCACTCATTCACAAAGGTCGCTACGCGACCTTAGTTTGTTCGTAGTAGACACTACGTAATATAATTAACGGCTGCTTGACAGCCCAAGGGTGGGGTTGGCTAACCGATCTGAGGCAACGGTTACAATTCGATTTCTCGCCACGGTTAACCACTTAACCGCCATCCTAATTAATACAATAAATCCCTAATAAAAATTTGATTATACTACAGAATAAGACTCAGGCGCATAAAGTATAACTGCATAAGTATATTAACTGATACATTTCGTGCTTTAGGTAAATATAAATCAATGTTGTCCAATAAAAATTATTAAGTGGTGATAAGAAATGGATTTTTGACTACATATTCTGATAAATTTCAATTTTTTTTAATTCTTTATGCATTTATTTCCCAATAATTCTGCTGTTATTCAACAGACCGGCTAACTGGTTAATAAAATCTCTAACCGTTAACCGATGTCAGAAACGGTTAACCGAATCCAGCCTTACCTTTATATGAACACTTATGGATATGTAAATGTCTAAATTATGCATATATGTATGCTATTAATACATCACTAAATGGTGAAAATGTGTAGTGAATTTAAAGAAATAATAATAATAATAATAAAATCCCACGTGACCCATAAACCGGTATACCTATATCATATTTCATTTGTCTGGCCAACAAGATTGTAGGCAATCGGATACAAACTGAAAGAGTTATCATTAAATATGGGCCTTTATAGTACCCTAATCCCGTTATTTCGTTTAGAATACCAATAAATCGTTGTCAGCTTTTTTTTATTATCCCTGCATGCAAATTTCCAGGTCTCTAGAGCTTGTGGTCTTTCCTATTAATTCTGGACAAACCTTCAAACACACACACACACACACACACACACACACAGACACACACACACACACACACACAGACACACACACACACACACACACACACACACACACACACACACACACACACACACACACACACACACACACACACACACACACACACACACACACACACACACACACACACACACACACACACACACACACACACACACACACACACACACACACACACACACACACACACACACACACACACACACACACACACACAGACAGACACACACAGATCGACATCAATTGTGTTTTTTATATATTACTCCCGTTATTCAGTAGTAGATGTTGATATGCAGAATAAATTCTTATACGCCGAAGATATAACTGATTTACACATTGATGGCCAAACGAGGCACGAAATTATGCGACATTGATATAGGCATAGTTCCTAAATACCTACATGACTGCCTTAATTACTCTAGACAATTGTACAAATCGCGTCAATAGAGAGTTTTTGATGGGGGGAAAAGATAATTTAAATTACAGATTATTGTGTATATTATATGGCACAAAAATAACAAAGTATTTGATATTTCTTAATCTCATTATCTATTTGATTGATAGGCAATAAAGATATGCGTTGAATACATAGGCGCAAAGTACGGTGGTGCAGGTGGTGCAAGTGCATCACCTGCACTCAGCGATAGAAGTGCTGGTGGTGCAAGGTAGTGCTAGTTCCACCTGTACTTTGTATTGAGGTGCACCACTGGCACCTTTGGCTACAGGTCAAAAGTTTTCTCCTATGGTTGAATACTTGGAGGAAGAACAGAGGATACGCATTGTCCCTCAAGATCAATTAAGTTAGTATACTATGGGCCAAACAATTAAGTGACGAGTAGTTTCGGGGTAATATATGGAATTCTGCGGACATTAAAAAAGTATCTTGGTAAATTTCAAGGTTTGGGCGAAATATGAATGGTTTGGTACATCTAACTAATGATAAATAATGTTAGAATGGCATAAATGTATTATCGATGGATGAGAAGTCGCCAAATCTGAATCTTTGGAAAATAAAGCTTCTTGGAACAGTGCCTTAGAAATGAAAATAGGAATATTTCATAGGAATATAATTTCTTTTAGAACCTTATAACTCAAAGTAAGATAGTATATCAAAGAAATTCGAAATTTCTGTCGAATTGAAATTCCATCGACTGTTTAGTTCCATTTGCGTTATTTGACAAATCGAAAATAGAAAATTTTCTGAAATCATGATAATACTGAAAAAAGAAACCTATCTCTATGTGTTGATTCAAAGAAAGCTGATTAATAATGTACATTCAGTTTTATTGATATTCTTATAGATTTAAAGTATGAAAAGTTAAGAATAACAATTAAATGATCTGAATAACTCAAAATGGAACCTCAATCCAGTTATAAAATACACTAAAGTGCAATTAAAATATACATATTAAAGAATAATGCCACTAAAACTTATTAGGAAATCTTAGTTCCCGATATGTCGCTCGACCTGAAATATTTCATTATCATATTGTATTCAAGTCATTATTTTGTAGGATAAAAGCAGTTATTAGATTGTTTAGGTTAAATATAATCTAATAAAGGTCCTCTGTATTTTTGTGATATAGAGTAGTCTATTTCTCAAAATTATCGATTCGAAAGATACCCGCTTTTTTGAAACGTGTAATCAGATTTAAAGTTGGCCTTGTTCAAATTAAGTAATATAGTCTTTTTATTGTTGAATTCGTGTCCGATAATTTGATATATCACATGAACATATTCGAATAAATTTTATATAGCAACGCTGGAATGTATCAGGAAAGTGCAAAAATAACTATTTGGAAATTACATGTTTGTTAAATAAACATGCAAGGTTAAAGAATTGTAAAGAATAAACATTTCATCTATAACGACTTTATCATCTTGATAAACTGTCGTTTCATCTGTCAATTTTCTGATCCGCTGGTTGTCATCAATAGTATAATTTCATGGAATGGAAATGTCCCACGAAACAAAAATTTGGCTTTAATAAAAGTATTAATTTTAAGATAATTCTGTATAGAAATTCAGAATACAAATGTTGTAAACGATGTGGGATGACAACCCTCAGATTATTGCCGTTTGGGGGAGAAGAATCAATCCATGGGGAAAATATAGTTGATATGACTCGTAATTAACTCATCAAATGTAGAAATAGAGAAAATTCTCACGGTGAGAGCAAATATTGATAAAAATAAAAAGAATTATTCGTTAACCAGTAGTTTTTGTTCCGATGAGTGGAGTTAAGTGGACATGTTGAAAATATGCGTTTCCTGAAAAAATCGATGTTACCGGCAAAAAAGCGATTTAACACATTCCACATTAGGAAATGTTACATGATAGACGAAATTTATTTGGTTCCGAGGAAATAAAGATGTTATCAATAGAAGATAAGAAGTCGAAGATTCTGAATCTTTTGGTTTACAAAGCTTCATTTGTGAGTGATTGGATTGGCGAGTCATATAGTATTATAGTAGATTTTTGTACCTTGACAAAAAATTATATCTCACTGCATGCACCCACATGGCTGCATTCGGCAAAGGTGGGCACAGTTAACAAAAGTTAACTTCGTTAACAGTTAATCCGTTAATACTTTAAAAATCTAGCGGATGTTACGTTAATCCGTTAAAGTTAATTTATATTATACAAACAACAACAAAATCAGTTTTTTTGACATCCAAAAAGTGCTCTAACTATAAAATGTTCCTTTGTTGGGTCATTCAAGCTAAGATATATGATAGCACAAAATTTATATCGTATAATCAGCGAATAATAAGGGAAATAAGTTGTTTAAGGGATCATAGAAGGATCTTAGAAGGGGGTTGAGAAAATTCCATGAAACGCATGTTTGCTTTCATGAAAAATAACATGTCAAAGTTTTGATCAGACAGGGATGCTGACTAATATAGATATAAGATTCAAATTCATACAAGTGACACTATTAAAAATCTAAAAATACACTAAACGGTCAAAATGATTTAAACAATAATTATTTGTATCATACATTCAAACTTCTAGCACGATAAGAACATTTGTACATACAGGGGAACTCGGTTAAGACGTTCCACCCTGGGAGACAAGAAAAAGTACGTACTAGTTGTCACCTACTCACTTAAACGAAATAATACCTGAGTTCTGCTGATAGTTTTCTAGAGTACGTACTAACCGAATTAAAATTAATTTTTTTTATTTAATTGGGAATATAAAATGGTAAGTCTTATCCGAATACGTATTAATCGAATCGTTTATAATGGATCAGATAGGAGGAAAAATCGGTTATTAGAGAACAGTACGTAATATCCGAGAGTACATCTTAAGCCGAGTACGTACTAAGCGAGTTCCAATGTACTTCAACATTGATGTTTACATAAAACGATAAGTTGACCAAAAGAATATTAATTTATATTTTATGGATGTTTAACTAATTAACTATAATATAAGTAATGAAATAAAACTTATGATCATTATGAGAGAATTAGAATATACAAATTCTGATTTAAGATTTGAATACCACATGGTTAAAATACTATAGGTGCTTATTTTCAACCATTTCGATTATTTTCCACTGAAATACAGTTACATTCCCATTTGTTCCACTTGTACTACAAGTGGCACGTGGCAGGGACACGTATTTATGGATATTGGAAAAGAAAATAACTATAGCAAGATATTTAAAGTTTCCAAAGTAGTTTAAACAGCCGTTAATACGGTGCAAAGAAGCATATAGTGTGTGGGATAAAATAACTGTTGTTCAAAAAATTTGTTCGGTTATTGTAATAGAAACTATCAAGAACTCATAATTGCGTTAACGAACTATTAACGGTGTTGTAAATGTAAAGGAAGTTAATTAAGTCCGTTAACGATTTGCCCAGCTTTGGCATTCGGTCAACCAGCAAACCGTTTAAGCGTTGCTAATTTTGGTAAATGGTTACATATTTTGTCAATCAATTAGCCTGACTTTTGAAAATTTGCAGTGTATCGGGAAATCATTGCATAAAATAGAAGATGAGAAGAGGTTTTTTTCATAATATACATAATATATTTAATCTGACAACATTGTTTTACCTAATTAAACCTAATTAGAGATGTATAAATGATGTATAGTGGCTTTAAATGACATTCATCCATTTTGGTAGCAGATACCTACTCATGAAGTGTCATTGAGGTTACATAGCATCATTAAAAATGAAGTATCAAGAAGATAAATGGAATTCCGAACATTAACTTACAATTTGATTAAAATATCTATTTTGGTTTGTTAACATTTCATTATGAGTCACTCATGAATTTTGATAAAAACTAAATCCAATAAAAAGCAAATAATTTTTCTAAGCTAATTATCTCATTATCTCAAAAGTTAATGAAGTTGGATATAAAAAAATCCAAAATTGCAGCCTGTGCCGACGCATGTTCCTTTGGTGGCACTATATTTTGTTGGTTGTTTATTTATAGTGCCTCCAAAAGAACATGCTGTCGGCGCAGGCTGCAATTTTGGATTTTTTTTTCGCCATGTCATCATCACTATGAAGGTGTTAAATTATTTCAAAAAGGTGTTACAGAAGGCATCGACCCTTAGAGTGGTGGAAGTTTCCATTTAGTTCATATAATTTTAGAGATATTCAAGTTTGAGTAGAATATAATAGCTAATGACTCAGCATATTTTATGTGAGTGTTGGGTCATCACCCAACATCAACTAACCTATTTTAAATATCAAATTAGCAAAATTGTAAAAACACATTTTTTTAACGATGTCATCATCACCTCAAGGTGTCAAGACCCACTTGTATAGGTGGCACGTGCCATAAGGACCAATTGATAATTTGAAAGTTTGTTTCTATCTTCTATGATCTCTGAGATTTATGATATTTAATTAATTAGTATAAATAATTATTAATAATATTTATAATTTAACACCAATTTCAATGTCAACTTATATTTATTAAGTTTAATTATTTTGTCATAAATAATTAATTAATTAATTTGGCTATCAAATTTCAATTCCGCACACTCGATAACCCCTAATAAACAAATTGGGAGCATCTATATAAGTCATATACTGACTTAATTAATTATTATTAATTACGTCAGTATATTAACAGTGCAAGAGTATTCTTGCAGAAGGAAATATAATCACATAATCTGTCGTTGTTATGGAATGTAGAATCTTAGTTTTCAATTGGAAAATAGAAGCCTACTCGATCTCACAAGTTGAATCAATATAATAATAACGAGTTGAAACAATAGAATTAGATTTAACACTTTCAATTGAACTGAAGTGTTAGTAAACAAAGGAAACTTGCAACTCAATTGTGGCACAAACTAAGTACAATTTGAAAATTCGTGCACTGTGAAAAGGTGTAGAATTTAATTCTCTATCGAATGCATATAAATAGAATATTCGCGCACTATTTATTGTTCTTTTTCTAATATTAAACAGGTGCAAAAATGTGTCCAAAAAAATGTGATAATAAAACGTGACCCCAGGTGCACATCTGTAACCCATGAGACACATATCCTGAAAATTTGGGCTCTTAGTTAGTAAAACTCTGTTCAGTAGAGAGGCTACGGACTAATAAAATCTAAAATTGCATCCTGTGCCGACGCATGTTCCTTGGGTGGCACTATATTTTGTTGGTGGTTTATTGATAGTGCCTCCAATGGAACATGCTGTCGGCACAGGATGCAATTTTGGATTTTTTTTTCGCCAAGTCATCATCACTATAAAGGTGTTAAATCATTTCAAAAAGGTGTTACAGAAGGCATCGACCCTTAGAGTGGTGGAAGTTTCGTTTTAGTTCACTTCCTTTTAGCGATATTCCAGTTTGAGTAGAATATAACAACTGATGACTCAGCATTTTTTATGTGAGTGTTGGGTCATCACCCAACATGAACTAACCCATTTTTAATATCGAATTAACAAAATTGTAAAAACACATTTTTTTAACGATGTCATCATCACCTCAAGGTGTCAAGACTCACTTGTATAGGTGGTACGTGGCATAAGGACCAATTGATAAATTGAAAGTTTGTTTCTATCTTGTATCATCTCTGAGATTAATGAAATTTAGCTAATTAGTATAAATATTTAATTAATAAATTAATAATTTAACATCATTATTATGTACAGCAAAATAAATAAAGTTCAATTATTTGCACTTATTATTAATTTAAATCGAATTTCACTATCATATTTGAATTCAGCGCACTCGATAACCCCAATAATCCAATTGGAACCGTCTATAAGTTAAATACAAAAGGAATTAATTATAATAAATTTCGTCAGTACATTAATTGTGCAAGAATATTCTCGCGAAATAAATATAATCACTTTATCTGTCGTTGTTGTGGAATGTAAAATGTTAACGGTTCTATCATAAACCATCTTTAGTTTAATGCCATTCATTACTTATTGATAATAAATTAAATTATTAGTTATTTATTTTAGCAATGTTATCCACGGTGAGTTGAGTAAAGTCAACAAATTCCTTATATAAATTAATTTAATTTAATCCATTGTATAGTAATGCTAGAATTAAATAGAAGCCAGCTGGAATTTATAAGTTAAATCAATATAATTATCGCAAGTTGAATCACTAGAGTAGGATTTAACAAGTTAAATCAATATAATTATTACAAGTTGAAACAATGGAATTAGATTTAACAGTTTTATTGAAACTGAAGTGTGAGTAAACAAAGAAATTTCAACCCCCATTAATGGCAGGAATAAAACCTTTTTTGAAGGTTTTCTTCTCCCATCAGACGCAGAATTTTATGGGGAATCCAAATATGAAATAAAATTTTCGGGTTTAGTAAAACATATTTTGAGTTATGGACCAGACAAAATCTGAAAGGTGTTAAAGATGTGTCAAAAATTTCTTAATAAAAAATCGTAACCCCAGGTGCAAATTAGACGGTCCCACCGCACCTACATGCCAAGTTTCAGCCCATCAACTATAGAGCTCTGGCCAGGGTACCGTCTACGGAGAAAAAAATAAAAATAAAATAAAGGCAGTGAGATTAGAACTGGGCCACTATACTATAGTATAGTCGGCACAGTAAAAAATGTATTATCAATGAATAGGAAGTTACCTATTCCGGATAGGTCAGAACTCGCCCAGTTGACATAAAATTGATAGTCTTTGAGTTATGGTTCATTTTAGGAAATTTACATTTCCCTGGCAACCGAGGAATGTGTCAACATTCCATTTATTATTTCAATATATTTCTTTTAACTAGTCC
This sequence comes from Hexactinellida sp. DTS-2022, assembly GCA_028753945.1. NCBI lineage: Eukaryota > Metazoa > Porifera > Hexactinellida > Hexactinellida sp. DTS-2022. The sequence goes on along the minus strand of JAPNXP010000013.1, from coordinate 1,899,051 downwards.
TGGGCATCATCTTGTTCCAATCTTGAACATTTATAACGCGTTTAACTATGGTAAAAGCAGGTTAATAAAACACGATATTTCGCACCCATAATAACGATTACGTCATCATATGATGAAATAGCACAATTCTGAAGGATGCTATGTATACCTTGATACCAAGTTCCTATATAGTTATAGTACATTTATGACGTCTATCACTACTAGTTATGGAGATAATTCTAAATAACCTATTTATCAATGGACTTTAAGTAATCCATGGTTCGGAGTAGTAGTAAGGCCTTATATAACGAAGGTCACGGTAAAATTAATAATATTATTATTATATATTGCATTTCACAATAATTCTGAAATTATATGATATTATGTATTACCATAGCATTCTATACTCTAAGGCAATGCCGCGGTTGAATGGACTTGGACCATGGATGAACTAGTATAGTCAACTAAATATATGCAATGCAATTATTCTTCGAAATAAGTAATCCAGGGTGCTTCTACTTATGTAAATGTTTTATATAAAGGTGGTCATGTACAAGACGCATATTTTTTGAGGTGCCACTTGTCGAAATGACGTCACCGTATTATCTAATAGGCAAAATATGCCAAAACTTTGAACGCATGTAAAATGTTCAATTTCGCTTTTTCAAACAAATTGGTGTGATTAACCCATCTAGGAGCTATTTTACATAAAATATCTCAGAATCAGTTAAGGAATGTTATCACATTCCTCTGTTGCCTTGGAAACGTGAATTCAATGATTGAGGTAATATCTCGAGTAGGAATATAGTCACAGCTTAGTCAATGGATCCAATCGATAGCCCGTCCTTAACTTCCTATTCAATGATAATACATTTCGATGCTCTATCTCCAACCAATTTTATGTAAAACGTGTATAATCATTTGATTGTATTTTACAATAATCACAAATCTGAGAAAATTGGTTGGAGATAGAGCATCGAAATGTATTATCATTGAATAGGAAGTTAAGGACGGGCTATCGATTGGATCCATTGACTAAGCTGTGACTATATTCCTACTCGAGATATTACCTCAATCATTGAATTCATGTTTCCAAGGCAACAGAGGAATGTGATAACATTCCTTAACTGATTCTGAGATATTTTATGTAAAATAGCTCCTAGATGGGTTAATCACACCAATTTGTTTGAAAAAGCGAAATTGAACATTTTACATGCGTTCAAAGTTTTGGCATATTTTGCCTATTAGATAATACGGTGACGTCATTTCGACAAGTGGCACCTCAAAAAATATGCGTCTTGTACATGACCACCTTTATATAAAACATTTACATAAGTAGAAGCACCCTGGATTACTTATTTCGAAGAATAATTGCATTGCATATATTTAGTTGACTATACTAGTTCATCCATGGTCCAAGTCCATTCAACCGCGGCATTGCCTTAGAGTATAGAATGCTATGGTATTACATTTGATTCAACTGGACCATTTTAATTAACAATGACACTATGTTTTAACGCAATGCCATTTAGCATCCGTTCTCTGGACTTGATTTTGCAAATCATGTGACGCTTAATAGTACCAAAGTTTTCTAACAAAATGTTGTGCATCAATTGCTAAATCCTAGTTATTATTAGGGCTGAAACGAATAAAGCGAATATTCGTTCGAAATGATTCAACGAATATTCGTTGAAAGAATATTTGAATGAAGCAGATATTCGTTTACTACTTTCAACCACAACATGACTTTTGTTCAATTGGAGAGATCGTCAATATAAATCCCTACCGAAACTAGATTTCTAATAACTAATTAGTGTCTAATACACTTTGTCACTGTGAATGAACTATTGAAACATCTTCAAATATCTATTTTAAACTTTATGTTGAGTAGTGTATAATCTTCGTAATCAAGAAAAAGTTCGTTCGTTACATTTCCATTATTGGTTTCAGCCCTAGTTATTATCCATACTTTTCTAGGCACCATGGATGATAAATAGTTTTTCTAAAAGGCATGCATGTTATCTAAGCTGCCCTGTAACCGTGATGATTCAGATTTAATTAATAATTCATTTTTAGAAAAACTAAAAGTGCTCAGAGCTGACACAAAGAAATAACCTCGAAAAAGAAAAGAAAATTATAAGTTCAAGGCTTTGAGCGCTTGGAAAGACTGAAAGAGGATACACCAAATGAATACCTACAAGGAGATATAAGTTTAAGTGAAAAGAATACATTGATACACTAAAGCAGAAACGAGCCAGAGCACATCAATGAAGAAAATAATAAATTGTAACACCTGGTGTGACAACAATGGAATTCAATAACTAAGTAGCGAAGATCAAAATTATATTGAAGAAGTCATCGAGGAAAAAGCTGAAATAGGAGATCCGAAAGTGTCAGGAAGTTAACAAATTATAAGTAACATTTCAATGAAAATAAGAGTAGCAATAGGTAACTGCTTAATTATTGAGCATGAAGGCGAGTATTTTCTTGGAAAAGGCCGCAAAGGGAGGATCAGATATTGTATCCTTGGAATGACATCAAAAAGGTCACTAATAGTCGGGTCAATATGTTGTATGACCTCAAAAAAATTGCAAGAAATTGTTTTATTTCATTTTTCCGTAGTACCATGTATGGGGATTAACATACTAAAAGTCTAGCGAAATCGGACAACCAAAAGTGAAAAAAATGGGGTCCAAAAGTTGGTGTCCTGTCGAAAATCGCCGGTTTTGTGTATCCACGTTAGCCATTTCAAATGCATTTAAAACAACTCATTGTTGTCATATTTGTGCTCAGCATCAAATTTTCGACAATTTGATATATATTTTGACCATATTGGGGGAATTTTGTATGGAAACCTCCATAGCAACGGCCAGGAATGTGAATTTCCTGATCTCCAAATTTCGTAGATACCATATTGAGTGACCCCTTGTTTTCCTCGGCTATGTTTACTGAGTACGAATTAGCTAATATAAATACTCTAACGGTTTAATTTAGAAATATTATAGTTTACGGCTGGAGACTTAGCAGAAAGATACCTTCACATTTTCTTGATTATCATCATCTGATGCTACCCACTCGCCCATATTGTCACAGTTGTGTTCTTGGCATCGTCCACATACATGAGAACAGTTAAGTCCTTGTTTCCTGCAGCTACACTTGTGTGTACTACACCCGGTAGAACAGTTACAGTGTATCATTTTCAAAATTGCTTCGGGTGCAGGATTAGTGTCCATCATGACTGGGATTAGGCTGTTACCTTGGCGGCCCCATCCCCATTCGGTGACCTCCATACCGTCAGCCATGTCCATCCACAACATTACCTGGAGATAACTCCTCAGAGAGTGAAATTTCGTTGCAGAAACAGTAGGTGGCAGCCTTTCTGGTGTCACGAAGCTTTTGGCTGCGCAAACTTTCTTGCAGAGGATATTATATCTCAAGTCTCGAAGACTGTCACCAGGCTTTGCATTGAACAATGCAATCATGGATTTGCAACCAGTGCTTACTATCACAGCTGGGTCATGCTTTGGTGTAGAAAATACCCTAGCGTAGCTTTGTAAGACGGAATCTTCTTTCATCATTTTGTGTAATGCAGACTTTTTCCCGAGCCCAAAAATGCTGGAAGTTGTGTCACACCCGGTGAATGCGTGAAGAAAAAGCAGACTTTGGCAGATGTTGACTCCAAGCATCTGCTTTATGACCATTATGTCATACACTACTGTTGGTATCCCTTTATCAGAGCGGAAATAAATCTTCTTTGCATTGTTGTTAAATGTGCAGTGCAACAACAGAACGAACAGATCAGTATCCTCCCCTAGGAGAGTTGTTGTTTTGAAGGATGTCATTAATACTGCTGCCTTCACAATGGTAACATCGGCATCTCCCTCAGCTTGTATGACGTGGCAACCTCTTTTCCTCATACGTTCGGAAATGAGACAGATGAGGGCCTGTTTGTTGAATTGATTGGAAAGGAAATCCTCCTTACTCCCAATGAAGACGGTTGCTTCGGTGATATTTACTTTGTTGCCAACCCGATTCTTTCTTCGTCGTCGCTGATGGGTATTGTCCTTTGTAGTTGGACCTCCGCTGTAGCCATCAAAGACAACGGTGGCATTGCCATAATGTTCTACAGTGAATGATGTATAGTCATCAGCGATTGAACTGTAGGTTCTTCCTTCAGCCCATTTCAAGCGATGCAGAAGGGAACCCCCATCTAGAACGTAATGTTCCACTTCGGGAACATACTCTAGCAGGCCTGCGCCATCTGAATGGATTTTGAGATGTTCTTTCAGAGCGTCACGAAACTGTGGCTTATCTGGCTGCCTTAACTGATTCTTAGCCTGAAATAGTGATGGAGGGTATGGCGAAAGTTCATGGTCCATTACTTCATCTAGCGACAGGTCTCCTGATTGCGAAACTACAAGAAACCTCTGGAACAACAAAGCTGGATCTATTGTTCTGTCCTCGGTCACTTCGATTGCCCTCGCTGATGCCATTGTCTTCACCTTCATCTTTCTTTTGTATGAAAAGGAAAATACCTCATGTCCTTCCATTTTCCCTACTGTGCCCTTGCCGATGGTGAACAGGTTATGAACATTAACATCCTTGTTTGCATTAACACCAGTAATTATGTTACGTAAAGATGCTTCATCAGAGAATGGAGAAAATGGCTGGAGTTTCTCTACTAACTTCTTCATGTCTGCATGATCTCTGTTCATCCTGGACGCTGTTGCCTCCTTGTGTTGTTCACTGGTAGTGAATATCTGGCGGGTAAAACCCTGCATTGCATCATTGTAGTTTGCTAACACATGTGAAGACATAGTCCAGAGAGCTCGCTGATGTTCGGTCATTCCGCTTCCTCGAGTGAGCCCCCTATACTTTTAATCGACCGCATAAGAGATTGCTCGATGACCAGATCGCAACCGAGGCCTGCCCAATACTGGTCACTACGTCTGATTACGTGGAAGCGATTCGAGAACTTATGGAATACAGACGGGTTTTCGTTTTCTAGTTCATTCATAGTCTGGAGGTAGAGGTAGGCAGTTTTCAGATAATTTGCATGTCCAGCTGCTGCAAATATGGGTAAACAGGCCGACAATGCATGAAGGTGCATTTTCCAAGAGCCTGTACGATCTGCTTCAATCAGCTCCCGGGCAACTCCTACCATTTGCTTATAACTTAGCCACAGCTTGCTTGTTTCAGATCGAGCGGATAGTTCATGTGTTTTGGTGGACAACACGCGGATCGTTTCCTTTAAGCACTCGGATTGGATGTGTGAATTGAAGTCAGACTCACCCATCAATGTTTTAGTATATAACTTCTCTAGTTCCTGCAATAGGTTTTTAAATGCAGGCTGGTCAGTGATTACTTCGTCTGCAACTTGTTGAGTAAGACACTGATCAATAAGGAGATGTCCACGGAATGCCCGTTGAACTGCCTTTCCGCTCATCATGTGTAATACTGCGTTATCACCGTAAATGGCCCCAAGAATCTCTTTGATTCCACTACCATCCATTAGTGTTCCTATGGCCCCAAGAAGGTTCATGAAAGTGTGAAAGCTTCCCAGTAGCAACACAACGCCTCGAACTGGACTGTCATCTGGTACCTCTTGTTTTATTTGTGAAGCTTTCCAGTAAAGCGGTTGGTCGAATGTGACAATTGCTGGGCTTTTGTGCTCGAAAGCGAGCTTGCACAGATACTCAAGTGTTGAGAAGATACATGTCTTGTCCCCGGGGTACATATCAATCATTGGTAAGAATATCACAGAGGATTGTCCTGGGTGCTTACAGTCCTTGTGCAAAACGTGCATCATTCCCTGCCAATTCGGTACAGATTGTTTGAATCGGAAGGACATTTCCCACAGTATATCTATCCTGTGATCAGCAGCTTCAAGGAATGACAATGGCTGGAATTTAATGCTGCGACGCAAGTGTGCCGAGAACCGGTATTGTTTAACATCAACTTTGGTCAGGTCAGCTATATGTAAATTCGAAAGCTTTCGTATGAATATAGACTGACAGACTTGCTTTCCTGGTGTTATGGCTGCCATCATCCCCATGCCGTGGAATGTTTCCTTTCCATCCAAGGTAACAATGTTATGATCTACGTTGTCGGCCACAAACAACAGCGTCATATCTAGTCTGTTACTATCACCACCTAGTACATCTGGTGCAACGGAAGCCGCAGCATTTTCCTCGAATCTCTGAACCTCAGAATATGAGGAGCAAAAGCCCATGGCTGAGAGGCTATCTACCAAAAACGTGACCTGAAATGATGGTGCATCTGGACAGCTAAGCCAAGCTGTAATGGGGCAATCAAAACTCTGGGACGTGCTGCTTGGACAATTGAATGTCCAATGCTTGCTACTTTCCGGCGAGTGTCCTTTCCAACAAGGATACATAGGAGAAAATAACGCAAGCTCGTTGGAACATACTCTAAGGCTGACTGTATCTCAAGTTCAGAAGTTTTTGGATACTCATCAGTAATAGGGGAGTTCTTCGACTTGAGGTCACTCTTGACAAGTCTGGCTGCAGTCTCTATGATGAGTCTCTTCTGGGATTCCTCATCATCCACTATTGGCATGCTGAAGTATTCTCTCAGGATTTGATTAGTCTTCTCGCGGAATGTTACAATATCATGCAATCCTTCACCCTCGGCAATGAATATAGACTCCCCATAATGTTCCAACAGTATCGACTTCAGATACTGATGACCATAGGCAACACAATCTCGTTCTTTCAGATACTCTTTCATCTTACTCGAAAGACAGGTGATTGTCAATTGTTCTTCATCATTTTCCTCAAAGAAGGAGCACATTCTTCGGAAGGCTAGATCTTGGTCACTGTCCTTTGGCCTCCCAATCTTCCTTTGTTTCTTGTGAATAGGGTCGTCTGCTTTGTGCTGTATAGGAATATCCCGGGTTGTTCGAAAATGTATATCACATGAACGATGGTACAAACTATCAGCAGCGTGCATGTCTCTCCCAAAGTACTCGATTCGCCCTAGCACAGTAAAGCCCCATTCATCATTTCGTTGTTTACAATGTGACAAAATCGACTGCACGAATGAATCAGTTTTGACATAGCTAAAGTCGTCATAATTCGCACTAATAGTGCTCTTCACTACTTCATTTCCACAGAACAGACAGTCTATCTTACTATCATATGGTCCTGTGGAAACACGTGCACTTCTTTTTAATTGCTTTGGTGGTCTTAGATTGGCATTCTTCTTATATAACTCGATGTATGTGTTGTTGACATAATTTTTCCGACATAACTTGTGAACGCCTGTCCCCGCTATTACCACGATGGTGTCACCTCTCTCAATGCTTGCCCTGTTGATGCCTTCTGCCCCTTTCTCACCAATGACCACTCTTGCGTATCCTTCTACCTCATTCTCACACAAAGGGCAAATTTCTTGGCTCGCGCTCATATCAATATCTAATATGCTGATACAAATATTAGTAAATTATTTGGAAATAATTTTTTAGACAAAATTGGAAAAACAATACAAAATATAACGAGTTTTATTATTTATTTCCATTTAATGAAGAATTTAATATCCCCCATCCGTAAACTATAATATTTCCAAATTAAACCGTTTGAGTATTTATATTAGCTAATTCGTACTCAGTAAGCATAGCCGAGAAAAACAAGGGGTCACTCGATATGGTTTCTACCAAAATGGAGATCATAAATTTTCACCTACCAGGACGTTGTTAGGTAGGATTCAAGAAAAAATTGGTCAAAATATATATTAAATTGCCGGAAATTTGATGCTGAGTACGAATATGACAACAATGGGTTGTTTTTAATGGATTGAAATTGGCTAACGTGGATACACAAAACCGGCGATTTTCGACCGGACATAAACTTTTGGACCCCATTTTTTATACTTTTGGAAGTCCGATTTGCTAGACTTTTAGTATGTTATTCTCCATACATGATACTACGGAAAAATGTAATAAAACAATTTCTTGCAATTTTTTTGGGGTTGCGGGTATTTGCTTTATATTTTGACCCGACTATAATGGTCCAGACCTCGTTTATACCAGGGGTACTATGTATAAGGTTCAAAAATTGGGAAAAAATAGTATTGTGAATATTTGAATGCATTAGCTTTGCTAGATTAAAAAGTGTGACAAAGTTAAACCCATGGCCCAGTTTATGAAATATACAATAACGGTATTTTACCGTTTGGTAGTAAGAATGTCGCAATCTATAATGAGTCAATTTAGACTAACGAGTTTATAAATCCTATACAAAATAGAGACATTATCAATGTTACAAATTTTGACAAATATTTTGGGACAATATTTATATTAAATGAAAACAGGCCCAGTCCATGTAAGAGAATGGGACGATAATTATTGCTTTAGCTACTGACCACAAGGACTGGTCTCTGTACAATTTGTAACGCCAAGGTTATTTCTCATATTCTTGAATTTAGTTCCCACTCCAAACTGCTCATTTAAGCTCAATACCCCGAACGAGGTTCCATATTGAATAGCAGGTAGGGAATTTGTATATAAATTCTTTACTCATAAACGCCATACCCAAAACAAATGTACTTGAACCATAGACTCCTTTAGATAAGGACTGGAACGTCGCGATCTCGGGGTTTTTAACTTGAGTCTGAGAGGCTCCATTTATTTAAATTAAAATGCTTTAGGTTTCCGGTTTCCAAATGTGATTTTTGGCATATAGGGGTAACCTTTGGAACCCGTCAACAATTTGAGGTTTTCCCTCAAAATTTCTCATACCTCGACAAGTTATGACGTCATTGTCACATTTCGAGAACCCTGAAAAGTCACTTAATCGCACATGATTCCGCACTCTAAGGAATAAAAATCTGAAAATTTCATCGAACATGGATATTAATGATACGGACACTTTGGTCACACCAGATTGCCAATATGCTTACTCATAATCACAAGGTGACGTAATCAGTAAAATTTCGCATTTAAAAAATTGATTGTTTAGGCCTATTTACGCTTTATAATAAATGTTAGAAGTGTATAAACAACACACCAACCGCAAATCGGTTGGTGTGTGGTTGGGTTCTGCCACAAAGCGACCCAGAAAGCGAGGCGCCCTAGTCTATATAGATATACTGTAGCATCAATGTATATAGATACTATCGTGATTCGCGGCAGAACCCAACCACACACCAACCGCATATTTTATAATTTGCCATTGCATCAACATAGCATTTAATAATTTCCATATTAGCATTAGATATTTTGGGCCATAATGACTTTTTCCAATTAGAATTTGAGATGTGAATCCTTATAAGTGCTAATGCGTAATAGGAAGTATAAAGTCTGAAGCCATATAGCAAAGACGGTAAGTAAACCGTCATGGATAAAAAGTATCCATGGTTAATTATTGTTATAGTAATAGAGGTGAGTAAACTGTCATGGTAAGTAAACCGTCATACAACAGGCCTAAACAGTCAATTTTTAAAATGTGAAATTTTAGTGATTACGTCACCATGTGATAATGAGCAAGCATATTGGCAATCTGGTGTGACCAAAGAGTCCGCATCATTAATGTCCATGTTCGATGAAATTTTCAGATTTTTATCCCTTAGAGTGCGGAATTATGTGCGATTAAGTGACTTTTCAGGGTTCTCGAAATGTGACGATGACGTCATAACTTGTCGAGGTGTGAGAAACTTTGAGTGAAAAACTCAAATTGTTGACGGGTGCCAAAGGTTACCCCTATATGCCAAAAATCACACTTGGAAACCGGAAACCTAATGCTTTTTCAATTTTTATAATTGGAGCCTCTCACACTCAAGTTAAAAACCCTGAGATCGCGACGTTCCATTCCTTATCTAAAGGAGTCTATGGCTGGAACCAAAAACCTTGCTTGCAGTGGTTACTATGCCTTCATTATCCCGAAGGAAAATTCACAAAATTTAAAAACTAAGGGTACACGTGGCATACTGAACGATGAGACAATATCTATGCAATGCTGGTGATTTACAATCCTTGTTACAACAACACCTTCCTTTGAGCACATCTACACATCACACCAAGAAAAAAAATTCAAGAGAATTCACCAAAATGGCACCAAAATGTAAATTAAAGCTGCAATTGGCTACACATCTTTTTACAAACTTGCCATGGAGCTTGCAGCTCAAAAATGACCCGCAAACTGGTTCTCCACTAAACTGCTTGAAAGACTAGGTTTCACACAACCTAAAAAAAAGATTTCGTGAAACACACTGTATTTGATATGGCTGGCAACTATATAAAATGCCCTAAATGTATTTTGTGGGAAACTTAATACAGTTGAACATAAATTCTCCTGGAATACAGATGGAACACCATTATCCGCTATGGTGAAATCCGCGACTGTCCTTCAAAGTAACGATGTAGTAGGAGAGCCAATGCTCCAAAACCTGAATGGAGAAGTACTAACCCCGCGAACAGCCACCATGATGATAATACAAGCTAGATATATCTTTCTGCGGATTTTTGGAGTAGATAGGAAAAGCCAATTTATGATATACTTTATGATTATTGATCCATACGCCAGGACTAATTGATCCCGACGACTATCCGCGGTATATAGATCACGAGAGCTAGAGCTATATGATAAATAATTTAATGGTATATGTAAATTTTAAATGCAAATGTTGCTATATTTTCGAGAGAGCCTATCGATATCAGGTTCCACATTTTCAATTTGTAAACCAGAACTATTGAAATAATTATTTGTCAAACGCATGGTAACGCTGAGATATAGTTGCGACCCGATTGTGGTTACGATACCAGGATCGAAAACATTGGACTTAAGATATCAATTTAATGGCTTGTGCAGGGCCGTGCTAGCCTATTAATACCTGCCCAGGTCAAACTTAACTAAAGTAAGCTAGACTAGCCATTGTCAAAAAATATTTATATTATTAACTAGTTAAAATCTTGATATCATGGTTTCCTTTATTTGAGTTTTCGAAAGAAAATTATATAGTCTAAAATATTATCTTATAGTATAATTGTTTTGAAACTCAGCAACTTAGTCCGAACCTGGTCTGGAAAAAATTTGCCCAGGTTTGACCTGGTCAGTTTGCATTAGTGGCACGACCCTGTTGTCTACGTTGTATTTTGTACTAAGTGGAAGATATCTATAATTTATAGTACTATCCTGAAACTAGCACGCATTTACACCAAAATCTAATGTATGTGGTAAAGATTATATGTGTAGGGTGGGATAGTTTTCGAGATGCAGTCAAATTCAAGGTTTGAAAGTGGCAGTTGTGTATATATGTTGCAGTGTATTAGAGAACTTAGTGAGTACGCGTACACACCATTTAAGTTTGGTGTGTACTAATACACTGCAACATATATATCAAACCTATATCAATATAAACATGAAAAATATTTGTTTTGAACTTCATAGAAGTATAATACAACCAACAAATACGGACATACCATAAAAGTAACTATGACTTAAAATTCAAGGACTTCGTTAACACTTTAATAAACTTCGATCAATATTTAATTTTAATTTTAATTTTAATTTCACTCTAAATATACTTTCTGATACAATTACTTCCATATTAAATGGGATATTGGAATATTTTTGCGGTTATATACTTAATTTATTCTAACAAGGAAATAGAAAGAAAGAAATTGTAAATAAATTCAAATAAATAATATTTTTGATTAAGCAATAGACTGAGGTGCTAATCCATTGCAATAACATCTCAGGTAAATATCAAAATATTTTCCTTCAAGGAGTCAGGAAGTTAAATATGGCCAGTTTCTATAGAACGTCTCTGCAAAGTTAATCAGAACACTCCAAATTTATATCCGCAAGACTGGAAGCACATAAAAAGTCATCAAATTTTTTTCTAGAAGATTCTAATGTATATTCTTGTCAGAAAGTGCAAAACGTCCCAAAATCCGCCTGAAAATTCGGACAAAAGGACACTTAACCACGTGGCACCGGTCATTTATAACGGGTCTAAATACCTTTGTTATACAATCATAATCCTGGGGTAGAAGTCTAAAATATGCCGCTGTTAGTGTCCGGAAGTTAGAACTAAGCTCTAACGAAGATTTTATTTTTGCTTACGTCATCAAATTGTGCCACATGACACATCCATATATGGTATACAAAATCATAGAATGTAAAACTACATGGCATGTAGTCCCAATTTGTTGCCCAGTGAATTTGTATTGATTAATTGACATCGTTACATGGTTAGAGCTAGTCGCAACGATTTCTCATTCGTGAGATAATTAAGTGCTCCGTCATCAAAAGTGGCGCATCCATATGACCATATATGGTCAAAAAATTAAATTTGCAGAAATATGAATTTTAGTATCTCAACTGTTTAGAGTCATTCTAATAGGTCTAAATCCAAATTTGCTAAGCAATATGATAGAATTTTACGGACTATTAGATTATGGTCCATTTTCTTCCCCCTGCAGGTTTTGGATTTACGACGTTTGGATCTATCCTGACAAGAACATACCATACAATCTTATAGAGTAAATTCTAAATGACTTTTTATGGGTAACGTCCATAAAAAAATTGGAGTGTTCTGATTTACTTTGCAGAGACGTTCTATAGAAACTGGCCATATTTAACTTTATGACTCCTTAATGGAACATCTTGTGTGGATACTTAATAACTCTCACAATACAAATCGGTGTTAAAATAGAATAAACTGTTATTCTACAATCATTAATTACAAATATAATATATCATTAACATATTCTCCAAATGTAATTAGAATTATGAAAAACAAAATTTAGGCAAAATACCTGCAATGGACTAAAATAGTGTCCTTCATACCATATTGACTATTACGAGCGAGTCCATAAACAAAAAGGGCAAAACTAGAATAACTACCAGGAGTACTATCTTGAAGCCAATCAGTATAGAGATAATGGTCGATTTCCGAAACTTTTTGCTATAGAATAAATAATATAAATAAATTACTTATGTGATGACAACATTTTCTCTTGGAGGCACTATGTTTTTTGTGTTATTGATATTGCTTCCATGAGAAAATCTTTCATCACAGATCAAATTATATATTATTACATAATGTAATCGTCAACTCAATGTGTTGAGACCAGGTTTATCTAGGATTTTCGTGGCTGGCACCTTATTATGGAGGTAAAGTTTTCAGACACTCTAGAGCAGGGTTCCGCAAACTAGGTTTTTCAGGCCACATGCGGCCTGAAACAACCTTATGTGTGGCCTGAAGCCCAATGTAAATTTGTAATTTGTGTGTACTTTTTGCTTATAAATTAGTATAGTTCTAGTAATACAACAACTTAATAGTTTTGTTATAAATTTCGAAAAATTTCTCGATATTGTTTGGGGCCTGAGGAAAAATTTGTTAAAATTATGTGGCCTGATATAAATGAAAGTTTGCGGAACCATGCTCTAGAGGTATTAGCCATAATTCAAAATCAATATAATTTTATGATGCGGCATTACTTTATGGAGGTAAACTGCTATGGTGCACAAACAGTTGTTTATCGTAGTATTTCTGGACCAGAAAATCTGGCCTTACATCCGGCACCTAAATCGAATCGAAAATCACGCACTTTTTGACCACAACTGATTCCTGGCTGACACCTTAAAGTGCAGACCAGGTACAAAGATAAACCCCTGGTTGAGACCCACTAATACTTGCAATAAGGAACAATTGATGCAGATCTGCACAATCTGTGAATGAATTGGCATTTAGTTAATTTCATAATTATCATTTAATTACTTTTAATAATTTGTTTTCGATCCATTGTATAGAAATACCATACCAAATAGAAACCTACTTTATTCACAAGTTGACTACCGTATACATAATTATATGGATCATAATTAGTAATAGGTGTTTATATAGCTTGATCAAATATCGTGACCCTGGGTGAAAATTATACGTAACCCAGCACCTACTTGTTAATTTTTAGCTCTAAAGAATAATTGTGTGGGCATTGCATAGTCTAGGGATAAACAGGATTTCCGACAGCATATGAGTTTCGAAGCTGCTGATTATTTCAAAAAACGAATCCCTATCTTTACGGACATAAAATTCCTATTATACAACTTGATAATATTTGACTGTTAAGTGTCCACTCTTTGACAATCCAATTGGTATTCAATAAGATCAATTGTATAAATGATGGCAATATTAATGAAAATCCACATTCGGTGGTGCATATTATGGAAGTTTAGATAGTGGCAATACTTGAATAGTGAAACTAGTGAAGGTTTGAACTGTTAATTTTCTTATGAACTAGTTGGTAAGCTTCCCCAGGCTAACCAACGAACTAGAGTAGAAATTCAATTAAATCTAGGATGTTTAGCACAAGTGGCAAAATTTCGATCCTTGAGACGAACTCCCTAACAAGAGGGTTGATTAATTAATTAAAGATCATTTCTAACGGTATTCACCCATACAGTTTATTGAAATTCGCATGGATTCCACGATTATAATAGTTTAAGTTGAATAAACTTCTCAGTAGTAATAATATTTTGGACTGAACTGTCTAGTGTATTCTAATGTCAAATTGACAATATAATGTGGTAACAAGATGCTAAATAATCCAACTTTGGGAATTTAAATTTGTCGATTATTTTATCAAATCTGGAGATTCGAAAATTCTCGCTGTTCATCTTCGAAGGAATCAGCACTTTGGTTTTTACCGCTGCTTAGCAGCGGTAAATACCATGTTGAATAGTGAGGTCATCAATATGTTCTGAAATAAAAACCATCTCTATCCAGAAACTGTTTCCAATTCTGAACTATGCCTTGCGGTCCTGAAGGAATGTGAAATATAGAAATAGCACTATGAACTTTGTAATATCCAGTAGTGTAACTAGGAGCAGAATAAGGTAGGATAGTTACCCAAGATTGAATATGAATATGAAACTAACATCAAACAAGTAAAGGAAAGTATGAAATAATATATTAACATTATTTCTCTAGCAAAATCAATAAAAGAAACACGCAAGAGATACAGATCAGAGTGACCAAGTAAACTAAAGCCAGCAGTATTTGCAGCTAAAATTGAATACAAAAAAGCCTCATGTTATAACCCATTCCAACTCATGTTTGTTCGAAGTCCTGAACCCTTTGGCCTCCTACAATTGGTAACAGGTGCTACAGATGATTCAATAGATACCAAAGAAGGTTCATTCGATACAAAAACACGGTTAAATACTCCATTTCTCTTCCTTTATACTGTATTAATAAATTTTATGCTACTAATGTAATTATATTAATTAAAGATTAATGAAGAAGTACAAATTAATACAGAACGAGATGCTTTTGAATTACCTAACATCGGTGTGAGTGAACAACTCAAATTGATATTTGCAACGAGTTTCTGCGACAAATAACTTCTAAAAAGAGATTTCGATACCAAAGAGACACGTAAGAAGTGAGTTATGCTACAATCTCTATTCTCACATTAACATGTTACCCAAATAAATTGATTCAGTTGAAATAATAGTATGACCGTTCCCAATATCTCAGGTGACAAACAGCCATCTAATCACACAAAAACAGAAAAAATAGTATTATAGGATTTAATCTGATCTGAGAAGCGGGCTCCTTTGAATTTCGGCAGCAGGATCCGGAGCGGCGCTCCAATTGTTGAACGTGATTTTTTAAAATTAATTGTTACAAATTCAAAGGAAATAGAATTCCTACTAATCCTAAATTATTTTCATAAGAAGAACCCTAAAGTTAATGCTTCGTGAATCAAAAGAATCACTTAGATCAAGTTTAAATTTTTAGTCTTGGTACTTTCGCGACAGAACACTCACAAATATAAACTACGAAACAGGATTTTTTATTAAGTGTATTAATATCACAACTAGACTCAATTGATTTACAGAAATTATAATCTGTAAATAGTTAAGATTTAATCATTAATTTACTAATCATGTTGATGATGTTATTTATATCATAGGTGAAGAAATTTTAATGTAAACGTCAATAAATATTTAAGTACGCATATTTAGCACGGTCGTATACTTGTTTTGGAGATTGTAGGGCATATAGGCTGGATGATAAGACTGCTGGGGCCATCTTTGTATAATTGCATTTGTTTCTATCATAGACTACGTACTTTAATAAAAGACTGTAGGCTGCCAGCTCGGGTCCTGGAACTTGGGTCCATTGTGTACTTATTGATATCTCGAAATCCGCTAATTCTAGACACAGGAAATGTATTATTATCATATAGGAAGTCATATGTAAGGAGTCGTTAAGTCTATATTAGTTAGCTCATAAGTATATCTAGGGAATTGGAGTTGTGATTTTCACACTTCCATATAGCAGGGGCGTCGGAAGCCTGAAATCGGGGAGGGGGCAATCAGAATATAGAGGGGGCACAGACAAAAAGCTAATTCTAAGTAGTATAAAACCCCACGTGATTTTATGTCATTTTTGAGAGTTTCACATCGGATAAGAGCAGTGGTATCATGACATTTGAACTCATGTGTATCATTGGAGTTGTTATTTCATCTATTTGGACAGGGGAAGGGGGCACAGACGAGGGGATGCAAGGATGAGGGGGGCACCGAGATTTTTGAGGGGGGCACGTGTTCCCCTGTGCCCCCCCCTTCTGACGCCCCTGGCATATAGTATAGAAAAAATTATATATTCACGGAAATGACCAGAAATATTTTTATTAAGAAAAAATTATGGATAATTAATATCCTGAAACTTCTCCTTCGCTCTATGTCTATGACAGCCATATTGTTGTTCCCGATCACTATTGTGAATGACTTGAGCTATTAGTAGGGTATTAACAAGGGTACAACTCGCCACCCAGTCGGAGCAAAGGAGCATCAACAAATGAAAGCATTTTTTTATATACCCTCGACATCTATTTTTGGGATTGGAAAGTTTATCCAGAAGATTGATGTCCATGTGGACAAAACATGTGGTGTTTAATATGGGCAATCTCAACCCTCCTCTGTCAAGTTCTTGCAAGAATTCACTTGAGACTTTTTCTCGTTCTCCTGATTCTCCGTGAATATATGCTAAAAATCCTGCAATGAAGAACTATTTTATGTTTCAAAGCGTCAGTAGAATCAACGAGTAGCTGTGTGTCTTCGAAACAGATCTCCTCCATCAGATCTATATATTGTAATGTGATAGGTGCAGTATAATATGAGCATTTCCACTCCCCACAACCTTGTGGAATGACATAGTATTTCAGCATATGATGCAAACGCTGTACCTTGCCTGCAGAGATAACACCCCTACATCAATGTAAAGTTACCACCGTGTCGCTGCCTGGGATGCCCGAAAGACTTTTCTAGAGGATACTGAGAGAAAAATGCAATAGGACAAACCCGAATTGGTGATGAGCTAAGAATACGTTTTGCTGCAATCCTGGAAATCGTTGTTAGGATGAAAGCAACAGCAGTAAATTTTGTCAACTATTTTCCTAATTTTGCCAACTTCCCATCGACATTAGCCTATCACATTGCACATAGCCAACAGATTGTTAAAGTTATCATAGTTGAGTGTCCAAAGAGCACTGAACTGAACCCGTAGATTGGTAGCCCCAAATTTATCTTTGACGTACATCATTTTAAACCAATTGTGACCAACGTAATGAACCATATAGTCCCTTCCTGGGATTTATTGTGTTTTTCAGCCTTGAATCCTGCAATAGGCTTCCCGTGAAAAACTTCACAGACGAGTGATACGCTTTATCGTTCGAGAGGTTTAGGAAAAACTGAGGTATGTGTAAGCTTTGTGAGATCTAGTGAGCTATTTCTGTCCTCTTCATAAAGTGCTTGAATATCTTTACAGCATGCCAAATATTCCGTACCGTCCTCCATCATGGCTTACTATATATACGGCTGTGTATGTTCCCGACTTGGCCTTCAAACAAGAAGGCCAGTTTTTAAATTTTATTCAAAGCTAAACCATGCCTTCTATTGTGGTTTATTGGATTGTATATGGGGTAATCAACCATTGTGAATCCATTGGAACCACTTTTGAGAATCTCAGATTTGTGGTTAAGCTATTTAGGCGCCATTTAATGATTACGGTAACAATTTTTGGTAAAATGAAAAAAATTCAAATATCATAAATTTCAGTTACTTCCTACTTTCTAATAATTTTATAATAGGAATACTAAAATAGGGATATATTTCATACCCCAAAGTCTACTAAATCACAAAATGGCGACATTCTAAATTTTTTTAAAATTATAAAGCAACCACATG
This sequence comes from Hexactinellida sp. DTS-2022, assembly GCA_028753945.1. Taxonomy (NCBI): domain Eukaryota; kingdom Metazoa; phylum Porifera; class Hexactinellida; species Hexactinellida sp. DTS-2022. The sequence goes on along the minus strand of JAPNXP010000013.1, from coordinate 1,880,851 downwards.
CTAAAATACAAGTATTATCCGAATTACAACTTACTATTTTCGTCCATAAAAATTATATAATTGCTGGTTTATACAAATTCATTCTCATTATATATTCGGAAAATATATTCTAAGTATATTAGTTAATTATTTTCATTTTCTTGTAGTTCTTTAGACTCGAATTGTATATTTTTGTATATTTGTGGTGTCATCATTAAATGGCGCCTAAATAGCTTAACCACAAATCTGAGATTCTCAAAAGTGGTCCCAATGGATTCACAATAGTTGATTACCCCATATACAATCCAATAAACCATAATAGAAGGCGTGGTTTAGCTTTGAATGAAATTTAAAACTGGCCTTCTTGTTTGAAGGCCAAGTCGGGAACATACACAGCCGTATATATAGTAAGCCATGCCTCCATGAATGATAACTCCTTAAGTTTCTCTTTTAGCCAATTGTTTCGTAAATACTTCATGATGTTATCCAATACCACTCTCCCTGGGCTCCAAGTAATGATACACCCTTTGATTTAGCGGGAAATTATCACAAATTAAGGAGATTGGCCGCACACCACTATTTTTCATGACTTTCATCACTTCTTCACTGGATGGATAGCAACTATTAAACGTGGCCCACCTTGATGGCAAACAACTTCAGTACAAACGGCCGAGGTAGCTTGTTCACTTGGTGCATTATTGGCCTGGCCAATTATATGACCTGCACTGAATCGAGTTGTTTTAATTAGCTTTATTTAATCGAAGAGAATGTTGACAAAACATTGCTCTGGTTCGAGGTCTTAAAACAAACTCTGCAGTTCGTTGTTCTAAAAGTTGCGGGACATCAAATCTCGAATTAATCTTTCTCTTGGAAGGATAATTGCTATTGTATTTTGTAACATCCTGTATGTTACTGGAGAGATACAGAGGAGTTCTCTCGCGAGAATAAGTAAATACTTTGTGTAATTGATTTTATTGCAGGGTGTCAAGAGGTACTAGAGTTGTACCTCTATGAACTGAAAATGTGGGCATTCTTGCACTTCTGGGGTCATTTGTTTTAAATCATTCATAGCGTTTTCAGATTGTTAGCATTAGACACTTGATAGTTGTCTATAGTAGAAAGAATTTCAGGAACTTGAGACCATCTATGAAGGAGGCTATTTTTGTCTAGATTGAAATAACTATGGGAATTGCGAAGCCATGCCATCCTGCTCAGCCTCCACTAAGTGCAAGAAACCAAAATGGGATTGCACTTCCTTGAAGTAGATAAATTGGGTCACATTTCTTCCTAGGTCATCCAACTTAAACATTGTAAACTTTCTGCATTTGTTTTTCACACTGAACGATGTAAAGGGTGCTTCAATCTCCTCCGTAGATGTTGAAAACTAAGAATATTACCCAATTTTTTCAGATATTCCTCTTATTATTGATTACATACTTCGGAAGTAGCCTACTTTATTGGTTTGCGATAAGTCAAGGATTGCTTCTTACAAGCTATTCCTTTAAAATAGGTAAGAGGTCCAACATGCCGCTTTCCACCTTTTGCAGTGACCCATTCTCATTCAAAATGTGAAGCACACACAAAGATTTCGCTTCGATCCTTGAGACTACTTGGATTATTTGGCATCGCCTCAATCCACCTATTCCGTTCAGTAGGAAAACTGACAACTGGAGAATAAGGCTCTCCTAAATAATTGCCCCAAATTAAACGCTGCACAATGTTTTGGCAACCTCGTATTCAAGTAAACCAGTCTGTTTCTAAGAAACTGCTAAACAAAATACTATTATAAAGAGCGGAACAAAAATAATCAAAATTAGTTCAATTAATCTCGATAGATCAGTATTAGTAAAACTCCTTGACTAAGATATTTCCTAATGTACGCATCAATATGCTAAATAATCATTCTGGTTCTTTATAATAAATACTTATAACATGTACTGTACAGTCGACTATGTTTGATAGAGCCACCTCGTGACCAGGGACCTTATTCACTAAACTTCTTAAACTTAGTTTGTGCTTAAACTTAGCATAAAGTTAGTTTGTGCTTAGTTCAAACTAGGATTAAGCACAAACTAAGCACAAACTAAGTCTGAAATTAAGTCTGTATTTACAAAGCAAAACTAAGATCAAACTAAGTCTAAACTTAGTCTGAACTTAGTTTGTGCTTAGTTTTGAGATCAAACTAAGTTTTTGCTTAGTTTTCCTCTGAAAATCTAGCAAAAGTTAACACTTAACTCCTTATTCAAACAATTATTTGATCACTGTTTTGCAATTCTTTGATAAACAATGTAAAGAGGGAATCATTGTATAACAAATGACAAAATGGCATTAAATGAAAGCAAGCAAATGTCACCACCGCCCCTGAGCCAGTCATGGTCAGAGTATTTTATAAGGATTAAAAAAATGTTTTTTAATGTTTTCGTGGAATAAAAAAATGGATTTTCGGTAGAAATGGAATCTTGAAATGGATATCAGACGATAAAAACTCACTATTCAAGGGATTAAAAAAATGAAAATAGGAATTAAAAAATGGGCCAGGAATAAAAAAATGGGCTTATAATATACCCTGGTCATGGTTATCTTTTAAAAAGATATAAAATCTCGGTATCTTTGCTGGATTACAACTTCCGTTACAACTTCATCAATCATTCTAATAATACTACGAACATCAATGTCGATTAAGACTCGTTCAAAGAACTTTTCATCTGATGAGATTTCAATGCTAGTAGACTTAGTTAATGATAACAAGTCCCAACTCTTTGGTTCATTAAGTTCATCTTTGACCTATGAAGAGAAAAATAATGTCTGGAAAGAAATAGCAGAAGCTCTATCACAGGCGCATGGAAGTTTGAGGAGTAAAGAAGATGTCGCCAAGAAGTGGTCAAATGTTTTGGCAAAGCACAAGCCACTTATAAGTGACAAAATTGCTTCAGCTCTCAAAACTGGTGGGGGCTCTCCTGAAGCCGAACTTACAGAACTCGAAGCAAAGCTGGAGAGTATTAAAGGAAAGGAACTATTTATTGGAATTCTAGGAGGAATCGACCTATGTGCCTCGCCAATCAGCCCGCTGGCGCTGAGTGATTCAGATATGTCAATTTCTGAAGAGATGAAGCCACCTAGGAAGCGGAAACTTTCTGACGATACGAGTGATCCAATTGACCAAGCAATGAAGAAGTGTATTTTACAAAATGAAAGGCTGAAAATATGGCTATTAAGAAGCATCGACCAAAAGATGGATTGTATGGTAGATCTCTTAGGACAGATAGCTGGTACACAAAATAAATTTCTAGCCAATGCAACACCTCAAATGCACCAGCATTTTGAATCAAATCCTACTACTTTCCTCCTACCACTTCCTCTACCCTTTTAATTATTTGGCACAACATTTTCCCTGCAGCAGCAATTATATATAACATGTAGCTAATTCATTTGAACTAATATGTATGCTAGTTAACATTAAATTGAATAATAGACAGTTCTAAAATGTATGAACTAATATACTTGGGAATAGTTTTAATCAAAGTAATCTGCAAACACAGACTCTCGCACTATGTTTCCGTAAAGCGATGTTTAATTTGAAGGAACACTAATACCATCTTCTTGCATAATAACATCTACTTCCCCTTGTAAGCCATGATCAATGCATATATTATGCAATACCATAGTTGCTACTGCTAATCTACATACACGTTCTGGAGAATAATACAAGGTTCCTCCTGTTTTGTCCATTGATCACCATCTACTCTTCCATAATCAAAAAGCGCGCACTCAATATTAATCCGTGTTTCAAAAAGGATCGATTGTATCATTTCTGGCCCGGAGTTACGGGATAAAGTATCGGCGTGAGAAGATTCGGTCTAAGAGGATATCCGCTATCTCCTAGAAACCAACAATCTACCGTTGGTATTTCTCAATGTAAAATTTTTCTATTGATCACAGACTGCTTCCAAATGAATGCATCGTGAGTACTTCCTGGCCACTTGGCGACGACGTCAATGAATTTCAATTTACTATCACATATTGCCTGAATATTGATAGAGTGAAAGTTCTTCCTATTCACAAAAATATCTTCATTCTCTTGAGGTGCCAATATGGGTACATGCGTACCATCGATACAACCTAAAACTTTGGGGTAGCAATATCTTTCAGAAAACACTTGTTGATTAATCAATTGCTCATATTCGCTTGGGAAGACTATGAATTCTTTAGCATAAGAGCATAATACATCCGAAACTGTGTGAATACATCTGGAAACTGATGGTTGAGATATTCCATGTGATGAAGCAACCACAGTTTGGAAAGAACCAGTGGCCAAAAACTGTAACGAGACAGCTAATTTAGTGGCGCAGGAATAGCATGGGATCGAACTGTTGGCCGATGCAGGAACGTAAAACTTTCTCTTCGAGTTGAATGAAAATATCCCTTGTAACTCTGTATCGTGAAATAAAGTCGATTTCATCATACATATCAAAAGGATTTAACCTATCTCGAAATACTCTCTGCCGTGATAAACTCCAAGAAGAATCTAGATCAACTAGAAAAAGAGCAGCTGCCATTTTAAGATAATATATAGATGAAGTGAAAATGTTTGTAGATAGCAAAGGAAAATTGTATTTATACGTACAACATATCGTGGTTGTATCACTTTGAGTTTAGTTTTGAGAAGTTAAGAAAACTTCGCAAAAATTATGTCATTAGTTAGTTTAGTCTAAGTTTAAGTTTAAGTTTAAGCAAAAACTATGTTTTTGGATAAGTTTTGAGAAGTTTAATAAACTTAGCATAAACTAAGTCAAGACTTAATTTAGACTTAATTTAAACTAAGTTTAAGTTTAAGTTTAAGTTTAAGAAATGTTAGTGAATAAGGCCCCAGGTTGTTTTGACCCGATAAAGCGGAGAAACTTATTAACCGAAAATATTGTAAACCAAACTGTAATTATGTCCCAAAATCCTGTGAAATTTTCACACGATTAAGCGGAGATACCGATTAACTGGTGAATCTATTAAGCGGAGTTGACTGTACCTTCAATAAGATTAACAAAATAAAAAGTACACCCACCCTAAGCCCCTATGTCTGTCTTCTCACAAGAAGTTGTAGCAGTAGGTTCAGTTGTGTACAACAAACAGAATGATGATCACAACTAGACTTTATGTAATATACCATAGATATGAACTCTAAGTTGTCTAACTCGTTACACTGGGCAAATGACAACTTTTACCATATCTTGAGGTGTAATATTGGTTAAACAATGAGACTGGTTAATTCATTTGGGTATTAATTCAACAAAAAAGAACTTTTTGCGTAATTAATATAGAGTTTGGTGATATTCAATAATGCCAATATCTTCCTAGCATAATATGACTTCCTATACAACAATAATGCATTTCTTATGTCTAACTCTAACTATAGTCGATAATTTGAGATTATTATCATATATGGAAAAGTGTGAAAACCGAAAAACTCACATTCCACAAATATGGAGATATTGCAATATGACCAATGGACTCCCAAATATGACTTCCTATTTGATAATACATAATACTTTTCCTTGTCTAAAATTGGCAGATTACGAGATATCAATAAGTACACAATCGAACCAAGTTCCAGGACGCGAGCTGGAAGCCTACAGTCCTTTTTTAAAGTAGTCTATGGTTTCTATACAGAAAGACAACTATTGGATGTCAAGGCCTTGCCTACCCAACCAAATAATATGTATATCTACGTATGTATGTTATTTCAGTCTCTGAAATCGGATTTACTTCGAATAATTCTAAGGGATATTCAATTTCTTGAACCTTCGGAACAGATCAAACTAGCGTGCTTTCGGGTAAACATCACTGGGTGGGTATAATATCACGAACTGATGATATTTAGGAGGCATCGCGTTCAGTGATAGTTTGCGAGTGGCCACTTTCGCCATACAGAGAATAATCCACTGCTTCATATTGTCGAAGAATTTCTAGACAAACTAATGTATGGCTACCTCATTGGAGTAACATACATCACTACTTTAACTGCTACCGAGGCGCATAAAATTACGATTATATTTCAATGGCTATAGTATTACTAGATTTTTCATGATATAATAATTGCAAAATTCAGAACTCAAATAATACATGGAGAAATGTTGTTGTAAACTGGAAAGTCCTTATTTACAAAAAAGTATGAATGTTGACAATTTTGAATACTTTTGTAGGGGGATCATTTGGACAAAACAGTAATATTAACATGTACCATAGCCTACTATATAAAGGCCACTTCACTGAGCAAATTTCCAGTATACCAGGGACAAAATAAAGGCGATTTTATTATCTACCCATAATGTTAATATATTCATTTTGTTTGAAACTTTACTCTATGCGATTTGTATATATATATAAAATTATGGTAGAATATATTTATAAATTACATATTAATTATATATTTCATACTTTCCTTTACTTTTTTGATTTTATCTTCTTATTCATATTCTTTCTTGGATGCCTAACTAGCCTTTGTTCTGCTCCTAGTTGCACTGTTACATGTTCATAGTGGTATTCCTATATTTCACATTCTTTCAGGACCGCAAGTCATAGTTCAGAAATAGAAACGGTTTCAGCATAGAGATGATAGGTATTTCCGTAAACATTTGATGACCTCACTATTCAACATCAGCGGCGGAAATATACCAAAGTGATGAAAGGACAGCCTAAACTCTCTAATCTCTACATTTGATGATATAATCAACAAATCTAAAGATCCGACAAGGATGGAATATTTGGTATCTTGATACCACATTTATATATCAAATACAGTAGTCATTTCAGTCCAAAACATTATTACTATTGACAAGATTCTTCATGTTAAAGTTATTATCGTGAAATCCTGCAAATATCTCAATAAAATGTATGTGTAAAAACTGTTAGATGTGGACATTGATTGATTAATCAACACTCTTGGAAGGGAGTTCGTCTCAAGGAGCGAGATTATTTGCCACTTATACATAACAGGGACGGCGGAAGCAGTTATAAAGTGGTCAGGCCATGGCCTGACCACTTCCGCCGCCCCGGCATAATGATCCCAGATTTAATTGAAGGTCTCTTTAGTTCGTTGGTTAGAGTCTCGTAAGCCATCCAGGTCATGAGGAAAATTAACAGTTCAAAATTGAAGAGTTTTCACCATATAAGTAGTATTGCACTGATTAAACTTGTAGAATATTGACCGGCGAATATGAAATTCCTAGTATTTTCATAATTTATACAAATTGATCTTATTGAACACCATTTTGGATTATACAAACAGATGTCAGGGTGAACTACAATGTTTGGTTTTTCAACGAGAAGCACTTAAACATCTAATATTCTTAAGTTTTATAATAGGAAAGATTGTGTCCGTAAAGATAGAGATACATTAATGAAATATATCAACAGATTCGAAACCCAAGAAAATTATCTTTATCGCAGCCATCCTGAGAATTTGATTTCACACATTAGGTGTGTGTGTGTGTGCACTCTTTTGAAGATTTTCCTGAATTAAGACACAAGACTATCTCAAGCTTTTATAGGAGATTAGGCTGCCTTACTTATTAAGGAAATTGTCTAAAATCTCAGATTTGTATGAAGATTGTTCTTTAGTACTCACTAAATACGTTTATGGACTATGTGAATTGAAGACCCAGATTTACTTCTTGCCTTGATTGGCCATTTTAGTCGTGGAGGATCAAAATGGAGATCCAATTACGTGCTAAATTCGGTGTTACAATAATTGAGAGTTCACCAGTTCAATTTTCTTTTTCAATCTGATTAAAGCAGCTCCCTTTCCTTAAACTCGATAGTGGAAAGTGCGAACACTAGTTGATGAGTGTAGAGATTGCTTAGTATAATAGGAAGAGCAATTTATTACTTTCAATTTTAACAACAGTAGTCAATTGACACGTAACAACAACAAGGCGAAGAACACTAATTGTTCCTATTACCTGCCCCAAAGAAACTCGTAATAAATTTCTCTTAAAGTTGCGATATTTCCATATTTTACTATCTAGTTTAGATGTAATAATATATTTGAGCTTGATTTTATGTTTGGAGACAACTATGAACCATATACGTATGCTACTTTGATATGTGTAGTTGATATAGTGAGTCTAATATTAATAAGGTAATTGGTTACAGTTAGAAAATTAACCCCGCCTTTATCTTAGCCTTGGTCCAAAGCAGTGAAATGGCTATTATATAGTAGGCTATGAATGTACTTATTATATAAACAAGCATTAGCAACTAATATGTATTTGATTCTTTCGAAGTCAGTCTCTTAAATGGGAATGCACTCGAAACTCCGAATACAGAACTCTCGAATTAAGGCGCATTTTTCAGGGCTTTTCACGAGTCACTTGACTGACTCGATGACTCGCGAGTTAAAGCGAGTCATCGAGTCAGACTCGGTGACTCGAGTCACCTAATTTTGTCACGAGTCAATTGACTCGGTGACTCGAGTCATCGAAATTTGTCACGAGTCAATTGACTCGGTGAATCGAGTCATCGAATTTTGTCATGAGTCAATTGACTCGGTGACTCGAGCCAGGACTCGCGAGTCATCGAGTCAGGATTCGCGAACCATCGTGTTCAGGAAACGCGAATTATTGATGTGTACGTAATGTAAGATTTGAGTATTACCTTAATATTCTTACTAATCTGATTATATTCAGAATTTGAAAAACCCATGAATCTCAAAAGATATTATCTGATTGACTTGATGACTCGCGAGTGACCACGAATCATCGAGTCAGACTCGGTGACTCGGTCACCGAATTTTGTCACGAGTCAAATGACTGGGTGGCTCGAGTCACATGACTCGGTGACTCATGAAAAGCCCTGATATTTTTTAGACTTATTTCTCAATTATTTATATACAAATTTCCGTCAAATGTTTACGGAAGTTAATGGACAGGCATCTATAACTAAATATATAAATTCAATCAAGTTTTCTTATTTTACTACAGTAGAGATCTGTGATTAGCAATTTGGCAACGGGTGGAATATATTTACGAAATTATAAGAAAAAGTACAAACGCAAAGCACCTTAAAACCACGTTCCTTGATGTCCATAGAATAGGAATCCAAGTTTATCCCACTCTGGTGACCAGTGAAATGTCACAAATCATTTAAAGAGTTGATTTAGCTCATAATATTTTCAGATCAATCATAAATTGCAAGGGAAGTTCGGTCAGTTCAAATATATAACTTTCGTAAATCGATCAACTAAATCAATACGTATATACTGAAACCACATTTTCAGATCAATAGTCCATTTTCAGAACAAAAACTCAATTTTAGATCAAAATTAATTTATCTTGTCTTCAACTAAATCCATATTAATTACACTAAAGTCGTACTGCTAGGAATCTTAGAATGAATCACAAGTACATAGCAACCGATTCGGGGATGATGTGCGGTAGATGTGCGGTTTATACACTCCTAACATGATTATAAAGCGTAAATAGGCCTAAATATTCCAAATATACAATGTGAAATTTTAGTGATTACGTCATCATGCGATAATGAGTAAGCATATTGGCAATCTGGTGTCACTAAAGTGTCTGCATTATTAATATCCATGTTATATTAAATTTCAGTTCGCTTAGAGGGCGCGAATTATGTGCGTTTAAGTGACTTTTCAGGGTTCTCGAAATGTGACAATGACGTCATAACTTGTCGAGGTGTGATAAATTTTGAGTGGAAACCTCAAATTGTTGGCTAGTGCCAAAGTTTACCCCTATATGCCAAAAATCACATTAAGATGCAGTCCACTTTAGTCAATCAAAAAGAACATACAAACAAATATATACACATACTATATACACCCACCCACCCAAGTTTGTGTTTTAATGGTATAGATTATATCTACATATACCTTATTATAGGAAATTAACGCGCCATGAAATTAACGCTCCATGAAATTAACGCTCCATGAAATTAACGCTCCATGAAATTAAGGCTCCATGAAATTAACGCGAATTGGAGCTGAATATTTTCAAATACATGAAATTAACGCGAAAAAATTTTGAAAAAAATTCGGGAAGAATAATCTCCTGATTAAATACTATTTATTGTCCCCAAATAGGCTTCCAATCTACTTGATAGACATGGTATAACCTTTCAACCTAGTTGTACATCTGAAAATATGTAGCTCGGAAGTTTGTCCATCCATTGTATAACTATGCTAAATAGCAGGAAATTAAGGTCATGGAAATTAACGCGAATCGGAGCTGAACATTTTCAAATACATGAAATTTTTGCGAATGAATTTTCGAAAAAAATTCGGGAAGATTAATCTCCTGATTAAATACTATTTATTGTGCCCAATAGGCTTCCAATCTACGTGATAGACATGGTATAACCTTTCAACCTAGTTGTACATCTGAAAATATGTAGCTCGGAAGTTTGTCCATCCATTGTATAATTTTGCTAAATAGCAGGAAATAAGGTCATGGAAATTAACGCTCCATGAAATTATCGCGAAGGAAATTAACGCGATTTTGAGAAATTCGCGTTAATTTCATGGCGCGGTAATTTCCTATAATAGGGTATCTTTAAGAATTATTTATAACTTTCATATATAGTACATATATATGTATTTTCTAAATTCCATTGACATTTTTAGGATTTGTCAACTATTAACCTTCCATTTCGCAGAGACACAAAAGTATCTCAACCACCAATTAATTTATCAAGGATGGACTGCCTCTCTCAAACTTCCTTCAGGACCTCTCAAGTTAGCTTTAATTACTGTTTCTATACGACTTACCATGGTCTCCTGAACATTATGGAATGTGGAAACGTAATAAGTTATTCGCATTATTTATAATTCAAATATTTCTTTACTAGCAGGCTTTGACTGATATAAGTAAGTGAGGATATAATAAAAATATTTGCACAGCTAGACATGTTGCATAAACATCGAAGAAAATGGAGTCCAGTTTTCCATTGAAAATCACATTTATCCCAATAATTAGTAATGATAGACCTGAAAAATGTATTACAACTATATAGTAATATGGTATCAAGGTATAGATATCACCCTTCAGAATTATGATATCTGATCATCTGATGACGTTAACTTAAATTTTGATGCGAATTATCGTGTTTTTATGGCCAGATCTTAACATACTTATTCGCGTTAGAATTGTTCAAAATTGCTACATAGTAATACTCAAAACTAGTTGAATAAGATATATCGAAATAATAAATGGAATGTTGGCACATTCCTCGGTTGCCAGGGAAACGCATATTCCTAAATTACTCAACTCAAAAATTATCAATGTAATGTAAACTAGGTTAGTAAAGAAATATCCGCAATGAATAACTTCATATTCATTGATAATGCATTTTATATGCCTAACTTCACTATTTTTTGGGATCATTGAGTCATTACCTAATAATGTACTCCGAATTATTTATCTCATTATGTCAAAGATTACTGAAGTTGGGCATATAATATTCTGAAGGGTGATATGTATACCTTGATACCATATTCCTATAAAGTAGTAAAACATTTTTCAGGTCTATCATTGATAATTATTGTGATAAATCAGATTATCAATTGAAAACAGGACTCCTATTTTTTGATGTTCATGCAGATGTCTAGCTGTATTTAAAGTAATATATGCTTGTGCTTACATTGATTTTGAATTATAATTGAAAGTGCGATTAACACTGTTTATGCACTCTATTTCCTTCTCTTGTCTATCCCGAAGTAAATAGTTCATACAGTAGTTAAGCCAAATAGCAATTGTTCAAACAGCAGGTCAGTAAATCTAAAAATAACTTGTATAGTATTTGCACTCTAATGTGATTAACGTAAGCAAAAAATACATCACCAATAGAAGTTAACTGATGGAAGCCAAACTCGATCAAACAAAGTAAGTTTCAATATCGGAATTAATGTAAGTGAAGATTAAATCACCAACCCTCAATATGTGCAATGAGTGAGCAATTCAGGAGCTTACACTTTTGTTAATGCATTGTGCAGATTAAATGTAAAATTATATAAATTTACAGAAACATACAATACAATATAGTTAATAATGTGACATAATTTTGTAATGACTGAATCAAAATTGTAAGAGCTAAATCCAAATAAGTTCCTAAATGACCTCATAAACCCAAGATCGTCATACGTGTGTCTCATTTCATGTTGTCTTGTCGAATTAGTTAAAAACTGAAAGAGTAATTCCCAAATATGGGCTTTTATAATGTCATAATCCCGTTATTTCGTTTAGAAAACCAATAGAACTTTGTCAGCATGTAAATTACCCCTACCCTATAGATTTCTAGAGCTTGTGGTCTTTCCTGTTAATTATGGACAAACAAACAAACACCCAGATTATGTCCTTATATATCATCGTTTTGACTTGTATCCAAAAAGTGTCCTTAGATCCTCGACTATTGTCGAGGATCTAAGGATACCGTTACAGTATTTACAATTGTGTACAGTGAACAGCTTATCAGAAGATCCCCGAATGCCATGTTGTGCTTGCAATGAACAAGGTAATGGACATGAGACGTTCAAGTACAATTTTTCAATGCAGAATTTCATATTCATCACCCGTTGATGCTCTGTATCAAACACCTATTCAGTTTGAGTCTTGACCTAGCAGATTCAGGCTCGGCGCCTATGGTGCCGAGGAAAAAGATTTTTGGCGTCCCCAAAGGAGTGGCGCCCGGGCTGTCTCCCTACTTGCTCCCCCTAAGGCCGCCCCTAAATATAGGGACTTTCTTTTCGGAACTGTTTTTAATATATATATAAATGTATATAGTATAGATTAATGAAAGTTAAAATTACACCAGAAATAATATTAATATCAAAATAATCTTACAATATTTCCTGGTAACTGTGTTTTACCAAGTATGATCCTTTGATAGCATCCAAAAGGAGTTTCTTCGGTTGAAACCACAGAAACATGTAAATCAGAAAGTTGATGAGTGATTCCTAAATCTGGCCAGTATTGATAATACTCATCCTAAAATACAAAAATATAATTTTTGGTTAGAACGATTAAGCCATTCCAAATAGCAATTTAGTCACAACCCGTCAGTTTAGGGAGATTATTATCACGGTTGCCGTGGGAATGGAATTTCCATTCTCATTCCCATCCCATTCCCATAGGAATCCCCATGGGGATCCCCATAGGAATCCTGTGGGAATCCTGTGGGAATCCTGAAGGAATCCCATAGGGGAGTATAATATACATACGTATACATAAAAAACAATTTAATTACAAGCAGATTCGTATCAATAGTAAAGCCTATATTAATTACGGATGGCATAATGAAACCATATTCGAATATCCCATGGGAATTCCTACAGGATTCCTATGCGGATCCCCATGGGGATTCCCATGGGGATCCCCACAGGGGAAAATCTGATTCCCATTCCCATCCCATTCCCATGGGTATGAGGATCCCCATGGGAATTCCCATACCCACGGCAACTCTGATTATCATAGGTTCAAAAATAATATTTTTCAAGATGCAGGACCGCACACGTCCGACAGTCTTAACTTAAATACAGAAGCATGGAATACTATAGATAAGGAATGGAAATACAATTGTAAATTGGACCATGTACAAAGTGCATAAATTTTTCATTGATATATTAATGACCCATAATTGATGAATATATATTTAGCTAAGATATCATGTGTTACCAATAATAATTCAAATTCCCCATTTTCGGGAAGATGAAATGAAACTTGTCCCGAAAATTACATGCAGATGGGAAATACATTTATTTACCAAGTGAAAGGCCTATGAATCGCCCTGGTGTTGTACACCTATTCCTAGGTTGTACATCCTATTTACCTCAAAAATAATAATATATGAAACAATTTACAAGAGAATTAAAGGATAAACCATTTTTCGGAAGATGACATGATATGAGACAGAATATTACAAGCTGATGGGCCTTTCATTGAGATACCAAGTAAAGCCTACCGTACTTATTGTACAATGCTTTACCTCTTCGTAGGCTGCCCATCCTGTTTACCCCAAATAAGCTACGAAACCTTTTACCAGAGAATTAAAGGATAAAGATAACTTTGCTAAGTGTCGTTAATAAAGTCTTATAGCGGAGGAGCGAAAAAAATTGCATTACCTTAGTTACTTTTGAGGACATAAATAAAGCTGATAGATATAAACCTAAACACGAGTGACCAATATAAAATATCAAGATTGTATCGACTCTCAATTTAGACATAACCACTAAATTACGGAATTGCGATATTTTGAAAACTATATTGACCATTTGAAAGTTTCCAACCAAATTATAATGTATTTGAACTCGAACCTTCTCGATATCATTTATAATATAGAATCAGCAGATTCTACGTATGTATATAATAAAATTCAGAATCTACTGCTGAATTTCTAGGAGTATCTCAAACACATCTCTTTTACCCAGTTTACAATTTCTAAATTGCCTATGCAAACTCATTGGTTCCCATCTACCAATCATGGAGGTACAAAGTGATTTACGCAGGTTAGCATTTATTTAATGTTTCAAATATTTATTTAATTTCAATTTCGGCATCATACTATATAGTTCTTCAATTATTAGATGATGTCATTCTCCCGACAAGATATCACTTCGCCTTTTATAATCCAATATTGGAAAGGAGAATGAACATTAAATTACACGTAAAATTAAATGCAGACGCAGACTTTCGGAGATGGAAGGCCAAGTTGTCACCTTACATCACATATTTCATACTAAGGTATTGCTGAAACAATATTCAAGAAAAATTAAACTATTTGATAGCTTAAGTATTATAGGAGGAAGGGGAAATAAAGCCTATAACTCCAAATAAAAAGTGCATTGTGTAATAGTATCAAGCTTATTTAAAGGATGGTCACAATTAGTGACTTATTACTTCCAATTTCTCAACTGTAGATATAATTTACGCATTCGTAAAATAAGTAATTTGATGTCGAAAGATGTGGTTTATTCGTTGAATTACAGATGATCATCCATTCAATGTAAGTCTATTCAAAAATTCTCATTCTAGTAAAGTATCCTAGTTCCTTTGATTTCACATCCAGTACGTTACATAGTGGTACAAAACGAAAATTATTTTGTTTGGTTTCATAATGGTTTGTTTGATTTTCAAATCGAAACAAAATCACTAGTTTAACCTGAAGGAATAAGTACATATACTATATATACCAGACGTTATTCTCTATTAGTCTATTGTACAAAAATGAACAACTGTTATAACACTCAACAAAAATTAACCTTGTAGGGTAAATTGTAAGACATGCTGTCCTACCACACTAGAACGTCAGAACGTTACCCTAGAACAGCGGGTGTTCAATGGATTAACAAATGCAGTTATAAAATCCAGAACGATTCACGTTCAGAATGTAAAACGACACTCCATAAAATTAGCAAATATTTTATTCAATTATCCCTCAAAAATTGATAGATTAACTCTCTAGTCCGCTTAAAGAAGACTATTTGGGGTCTCAGTTTTCTTAAATTAATATCTGATAGATTTAATAGTATAAATTGTGGAATTTCTTACGTTCTAAATTCAAGATTTCAAAATAATCAATAGAACACCACCAATTCGGTTTATATCGCATAATGAGTGTAGCTCAATACCACATTTATCATACCCAAATAATAATAAAACAAAATTTTAACAGGGTGTTCTCACAACAATATAAAAGTGAACATTTCTTGAAAAGATTTAATCACACTTTACAAAAATACGGGAAAAAGTACTGAAGCATCTTATGAAAGTTTCTGGTCATTATTGATATAAACTCTATTAATCCTGATTGAACTACTGTTCAATATATTCTCTTTATCGGTAGATACACAATTTAGTCTTATATTAAAAGTGCTAAAGGTCAACTATGTCTAGAACTACTGAAAATACAAGATTTGGACATACTAGGTAAAGTTACAAAATAAGACAAGTTTAAGTAGGTGTAACTGAAATGGTTTCAGATTTTGTTGTCGACTCAAAGTAGTACTATGGTATTTTAAATGAAGCAAATGAAGCGATAAAGAACTATTTTACTCCTCTCCTTCAAGTAAAAGAATAATTCCCCTCACTGAGAACTTTTTTGTAAGTTTACACAGTGAACGCTGGAGAATTACTTTTACAACTAAAACACATTGGGATGTAATTTAAAGGAGATACTTGGTGTATGCATCAAATGTAATTTTGGCAAATAATAAACGAAAGTGAACATTCAATACAGGAAAGAAAGATAGTGTGGTGAGTGTGTGTGTGTGTATATAGTATTTGTTTGTATGTTCTGAGTTGGTTCGAAGAAACTGGACGGTTTCCAAATGTGAATTTTGGCAAATAGGGATAACCTTTGGCACTCGAAACAAGTTTCCACGCAAAATTTCTATGACGTCATTGTCACATTTCGAGAAGCATACAAATTCACTTAATCAGACATAATTCCAGGCCTCTAAAAGAGATAAAAACTGAATATAAAAAACCTCAACTTGTTGGAGGGTGCCAAAAGTTAGCCCCATATACCAAAAAACTCATTTGGAAACCGTCCAGTGTATTCAATCAACTCGGAACATACAAACAAATATATATATACAGTAGATGTCGGATATAAGCACACCGATTATAAGAACATATCGGATATAAGCACACTATGTTGGAAAACGGTTGCCATATACCCTGTATAATTTATGTCGGTTATAAGAACATGTCGGTAATAAGCACCTTAAGTGCAGTTCCCGACGATGTGCTTATAATCTGCATCCACTGTATATACATACACACATAAATATAAGTTTGTGTATTAATAGTATAGATGTACATTGATTATTCGGACACGTTGGTCACACCAGATTTCCAATATGCTTACTAATTATCGCATGATGACTTAATCAATAATATTCAACATTGTTAAATTTGACTATTTACGCATATCTACGATCTATATTTAATGTTAGAAGTATATAAACCACACATCAACCGTTTCGCGGTTGATGTGTTTGGTTGTGTTCTGCCGCGAAGCGAAGTAGCAAGCGAAGCGCGCTAGTAACTGCCTAACTGATACACGTTGTAACAGGAGGAAAAGAGGTCGATCAAATAATTCAAATTTCAAGAAAATTCTAATTTAGACATGGCTTTGTACTCTCCATCGATTTCATTCAAAAAATCAAAATTTTCAGAAATTGTTATGATGACGTAGCATAAAAGTGAACTGCTCCACTTGCCTGCCACTTGCTTTTGTTTCACCGTAGAAATACCCGAAAGAAGATATTAAACTAAATAATATCTATTTAGTATATTAGGTTTGACTAATACAGAGTTGTGATAGATGTAACCCAAATATAAGTATTTTTTCGTATCCATGGTTCATCAAAAACAAATTTGTTGAATTTTTAAAAATGATGTAACTTTCGATTAGTGAATCGAATTTTTCAATTTTTGAGATCTGATAAACTAATAAGAAAGTAGTCATTGTTCAAGTTTAGAAAGAAAGGATTACTTACATGTTAACGACGTTATATCGATTTAAAGAGAAAGTATGTGTCATCCATTTTTGACTAAATCCTCTAGTAAATTTTTCCAAAAATTCTAGCATGTTGATATATTTTTATGCTCTTGTTGGATTTCAAATTAATAGGTTCTAAATATTAAATACAAAGAACTACAGGGTATGGTATTTTCCAGAAAATCACTCCGGCAGTCTACGGTTAATAATTAAATAGCGAGATTCTTATTTATTACATTTGATTGTTCATTAAAAGTCATTTCGCAATGAATTGTAGTGATAATAATAGATATATTATGCACTTCTGAAATGTGTCAATGGTCCAGTTATAAATTGCCAATTCCAGTACTTCTCTTTACTAGTTCATGACTGAAGCATTTTATCCATATATTGTCAGTAGAGTGAACTGAGAAATGCGTTTATTAAAGAGACGACATGATTAACATTTGATCATAGGTTCCGTATTTTTCCTCGAACGCTTCCCGAAATGGCTACAAAAAGATGTTCCATAATAAAACAACGTTTAGAATAGTTGCTTCCCTTTGTGTCAACGGTTCCCATGAACTATCAGATGTTCCCTATATGGTAACCTTTTAGAATATGCACTAATAGTTGCAATACTGGTAGATAAGAGGTAATTGTTTTCCTAATTGCTAGATTTCATCATAGAAAATAATGTCATTATAATATTACATATATAACGTTACAGTATGTAATTACCTGGTAATGTGAAATATCATTGTGGATTTTTGAATTCCTAATAATCTAATTAAAATTGGTAAATTAACAATAGGTCACTTTAATGGTCAAATATCTAATATTAGAGATAATTCCATAGGTATCAGGTGGTGCAAACATCGGTTTAGATAACTCCACTTGTGAAGACAATAAATTAATTTGCAAGTTGAGGTGGCCTTAGTGAATGAATTAGTATTTCAGAGACGAACTTGTTAAAAGCTTTATAAGATTTTGGTCAAAAAATTAGGAATACCTATGATCAGAACGAGCTCTCACCGGTGAACGGGACGAACTCACAACTGAGACACCAAAATGTGCAAAGCTCGTGCATTGTTAGACGCCAGGAACGCATAGTTGGGGGTTCACTTCGAAATCGTTGGAAAAACAATCTCTTGATTCATATAATCACGTGTTCATTGGTAAATATATAATACTTCCGAGCCAAGGGAGAAATCCCGAGATATAGTAATGAAAATTTTAGTTATAAAGTCTGTATAGTTCATTCATCATGCTGCCAACAATTTGTACCAAAACATCCCGAAAATCAACTTCGGTTCTGGACCACGTCACTCAGAGTTATAGTAAAGAACTCTGCAAACGAAATGACAATCGGCAGAGGTATGATGCTGAGTCCAGAATTTCTGTAATCTTTTCCAACAATTTGTCGAAATACTGACTGGAAGGCAATTCAAAGACTCTCTTTCTGATCAAGTATCTCAGGGTCGTTTTGATTTGAATGTCCTCATTTTAGAAAATGATATCGCTCCAAACAATGACTAATTTGTTGATGGTTAGAAAACTCCACGTGACTGCTGAAAGTGAAAAGGTTTAAATCGTAGCCAATGTTTCGATCCTAAGTCCAATAATATCCACGGACTAGGAAGCAACCATAAGTGCAAGTTTTAGTTTGTGGTTGAATCAATTGATGTAAGAAGCTTTGCAGGAATGTACTTTAATTTACCGAAAATAGACTTAAATTACTTCACTAATGACCCATGCGCCATATAGTGATTGCCCAATCCATTTCTATCCATCAATGCCATTGAATTGAAGTGCACGAAGAACACCATTAAACAATCTATCTGGTGTCAAGGCACAAGAAACTTGCATATCTTAATTATAATTGAGATTTGCTTGACATTTAAAAATGCTTTGTTTCATATATTTAAATATAAAAATATCCAAAGTATTGTTTATCTCGTTATAAATATCTACGCGTATGACCGTTTTTTGACATCTCCGCGGAGGTGTATTGAATTTTGGGCCAATGCAATAAAGTAACAATAATTATTGAACATTTATTTCAAAAAATATTTGGCGATTTCCTGGCGATTTACACCCTCAAAATTTAGCAATGCATGCGATAGGGCAGCAAAGTGGAATGATATGTGGAAATAGGAGAAAAAATAACAACCTTGAATTGCTTTACAATGTTGTTATATTTGAATTCAGCACCCTCACAAACCTCATAAAGTATTTAAAATTCTTACAATAACGTTTCCAATGAGCTCATATGTCAGCAAATGAGATCATAATATACATTCCAAAATAAGATCCATTTTTTCAAATTTTAGCCATGATGTAATTTTAATAATTAAGATTGCTTATGCAAATTATCTGCTATATAGTATAAATAATAAATATTACATCAATCGTTACTTCTGTGATCGATTGGAATTGCGCATTCTATTAACCAGCATGTTTGACAATGTTTGTACAACTAGTTTAAATTATAGAACGCGTTACTAAAAGTCTTAGCACATTTTTGCATCACTTGCGGCACGCTCCTTTACATTTTTATAATACATTTTTCTGCTCTACAAAATACATATTAAACGGTATTAAGGAAGTGTCAACGATAATTTGTTTTATTCAAATCAAAATGTCACTTCGTTCATTATTTTCGAATTTTCTCACAAAATCATAAAAATGTTGTATATAACTTATTAGCACTATTGTGAATAAAGATGCATACATATTATTCACTGCGGAAAGTACAAACCTATAACCTCAATCGCATCCGAGTTTATTGACCTCAATATTTTGGAGGATCTGCGCTTGTACAGTTATACAGTTCGCAGAAAATTCTTCGGGTCTCAGAGAATATAGAAGAGAATACTTGAAACGAGCCGACATATCTACTTGGAATGAGACACACTTTTAGACTGTTGATAACATCCGAGATTGCGTACTGATTCTCAATACTCTGATGAAGATATGGTGGTCGGGAGTGTTTCCTACAACCAATCTACTCTGCTTAAGAAGAATATTTAGTAGGCTCACCCGTAAGCCTAGTAGCAATTCTAATCGTCCATAATAGCAGCGAAAGAGTGGATGCAGAGATCAGAGCTGGCACTTGTTTGCATTAAGATCTAACAGTCGATTATTGTGAATTCCCAAGAGGTAATGTTTCCCTTACATTACACAAGCATCACCGGAAGAAAATCTCACATTCAAAGATGGGCATGGACTAGAGCACTTATCTGAAGAAGTACTAGACGCCTCTAACAAATATTTTCGAATATGAAGTGATCGTTTTGCTCACAAGTTGTCAATTTAAGAAAATTTAAAGGATATAAATGTTTGAATGATTTCTCACAATATTCCTAACTGTTAACGAATAGCAAGTTTCCCATTAGAAAGCCTGCTTCGTGCCTAGAACATAAAGGTAGCCAAGATATTCTAGTGAACAACCTTATTCATGATGATGATATTAACATTGATGATTAATTACTAAAAAATTTGTTTTTGTATCAGAGGCGGAACCAGAATTTTTCGGCAGGGGGCTCTGGGGGCAGAGGGGTTTCAGGGAGAATCTCTATGAGGATTTTATGCTCACAGGAGGGGGGGGAGGCAGCCTAAAATTAGGAGGGGCGTCTAATGCCCCCTGCACCTCCCTGGCTCCGCCTCTGTTTTGTTTGTATTTTCCTTATTTCTTATATATTTTTTTTTTTTAGAGGAGAGAAGAAGTTTAATATATCCATTGACATGTCATAGTTAAAAGGTCAGTACCAATATATATAAAGTACATAGGATTGCAGTACAATAAAATAACTAATCAAAGAAGGGGGAAAAGGGGGAGGTGTTTATACGAGAAGCTAGTCCTGGTTAGAGAGACTCTCCGCAAGTATTAAGTCGATAGGGTGATCATCTTCTATTGGATTCTTTGTCCTTCCAATACGACTGCCCCGTATGCATAAAATTGCAGAACGGAGTAGTGCGAAAGAGAGGTGTGTGCGCAGCCAACAAACTGTCCGGCTGTAAGATTGTTTCTTTTTGATGGCGAGCATCGATGCTAGACGATTGTAGAAAATGTTTGCTGTCTGTCCCATTCCGCCACAAGCAGAGAATACTAAAGGTGTGAAAGATGACTTTTCAACTTCAAGCACCCGTTGTTGATATTTTCTACGTTTTTCTAACTCATGAGATCTATAAACCTTGGATAGTTGGCGGGAACGATTCGTCCTGGCGTATGGATTAAAAATCCTTATGTCATAAAATGCCTTTTAAAATCGACCCCCCTAAAACCCACAAGAAGATATATCAAGTCTTGCGTTATCATCATGGTTGGCTGTTCGCGGGATTAAAACTTCGCCATTCAGGTTCTGGAGCATTCGTGACTTACTTCACTGAGCAATTTTGCAGTACAGTCACGGATTTCATTATGACGGATTATGGTGTATCCTCCTGTGTTACAAGAAAACGCATGTTCAACTGTATTTAATTTTCCACAAACACATCTTTGGGGCATTCTAGGTGGCTGCCAGCCATATCGGAGACAGAGAGCATCGCGGAAATGCTCCTTCGTGTAGGGAAAAACCATGTCTTTCAAGCGGTTTAGTGGAGAGCCAGTTAGAAGATCCTTTTTCAGCTGCAAGCTCCATTGCAAGTTTATAATCTTGGGGCAGCCGGTCTTTGAGAATCTCTGAGAAGGATTTCGATGTATTGCGTGTAATAGCATGTATCTCTTTCTATTTCTGATCGATTGAAATTCAGATATCTTAGAAATCTTCATCTTCGTTCAAAATTCGGTTTATGAGGGACAGGTTACGAAAAGAGAATTTCTGTATTCCGTCTCAGCTTTTGGGATGGACAATCAATGGCTAGGCCTCCCAGACGCGCGGGGAGGGATATAAGTTTTCTCACCTCATCTCCTGGTATTTCTTTCCCAATAATACTGGGAATGAAATGTTGTCCTATTTCACAATCTAAAGGCTCAAGCAAATTTGTAATATCATTCGTAGTTCTAGACAAGAAGGACCATTTAGCAGAGAAACCTTGTGTATAGGCTGTATAGGCAGTTTGAGGTTGGGTCTTAGCAATCTGACTTAGTAATCCTAGTTGGTTGATCATTGATGAGATGGTGCCCCCCATTTGAGTTTGCTTAAAATAATTTTTCCAATGACTGATCCCAGCAATTTTCTTCCATAACTCGTTATAGAAATACCAGAACCAGCAAATAACTTGGCAGCATGTTCTCTTTTATTATCTTTAACAAGTAGCCAAGTTTTCTCTGCATTTGGGAAGTATCCAAAAGCTGGTCCTTCCTCATTCAGCTGCGCCCACCACCTTTTAACCTGTTCCAGTGTGCCTGCTCCCGTTGCGTCGTCTGCATACGACACTTGCCTTGAGCCTGCCTTTTTTAATCTCCGGATTAGTGGTACTATTCCGATAGCATACATAGGCATCGCCAAAGGATCTCCTTGTGTGGTCCCTCTTGGGACAGTATGATCTGCCCCCCTACATATAGCTCTGAGACCCCACCATAGCAGTTAGTCAACACTTGGAAAAGAGAGGGGCAGAGCATTTGTATATTTGTAAGGCCATTTTCCTATTTAGCATATTGAAGGCATTACTAGCATCAACAAGTAGTAATGCATCAGTTTCGGTCTCCGCGTATATCCGGCGCATACTGTGAATGCCAGCTTCTATACCAGACGGTTGCCCGGCGCACAACTGTAAGGTACCAGCAGCTTCTTGGATGTCATTGCCAATAATTCTCAATATTGCTTTGCTAATAATTCTTCGCATGACTTCACTGATACCGATTGGCCGAACCCCAGGGTTTTTATCAAGTGGGATAAGCCTGTTAGCAAGGTATGGCTTTAGATATTGGTGCTCAATATCAACTGTACATAAGCACCTGGCGAAAGAAGCTAGGGAATTACATAGGTCTGTGGAAGCAGACCTAAAATAGGTACACAATCTTCTCCATCCCTGGGCATCTATCCCTGAGGGACCAGCTCCTCCTTGGGTGTGTAGTACCTCAGACCTCATGAGGTCTGCATCAATTTGTTCAAAAATAACTGGATCCGGATGAGAGGCAATTTGCCTATCTGTATTAGTAAGAGTTGAAAGTGATTTTCCTGCAGGATGTTTTTTCTTTAGAGTTTCTTGTACAGTGTCTCCTGACTTGTTGATGGCGTTCAGGTTCAGAACACCTATTTCCTCCTGAAAATTTGAGAGTAGCCGAATTACAGCTTTAAGTTAACCTTCTAGTACCATTTTGGTGAATGTTCTTGAAAGATTTTCTGTGGTATGCTCTGTAGGTATGCTCAACGGGAGACGCTCCTGTATCTCTCTCCCTTCTTCAAGTAGGGATTGAAGGTCACCAGCTTTCCATAGATGCATTCTCCTGGTCAAGCATACAACGTGCTCTTAAGCTTTCGAGGTTTTGTGAGGTTTTTGTAGAAGTAGAGCAGGCATAGTCATTACTGCAGACATGGCTATTTGTTCAAGCATATTTCTTCAGGTAAGACATTTATGAGTATAGAAATTTCTTTTACAAATTCCTTACCTGCTAGTCAGGATGGTACTGAGAATAAATTTCGGCGCCAGTGTACTATTTCAGAATGAGCCATCCTGATTAAATGTGTGAAAAGGTCTCCAGGTATATTCACCAAATAAAATTGGGATTCTGGGGTAATGAGTTTGAGTGAGCAGTTGGAAGTGGATCAGTAATTTCAAAAATAGGGGAAGAACCTTGGCACTAAAATTTGTACAAAGTCCGGATCCCAACGGCCCACAGCTCCAGCATTCTCGGTCCCTTCTCTTGCATGAACAGCTCTTGTCTCTGCAGTGGCCACTATCAATACATCGACAGCAGGGTTCCAACTTGCAAGGATAGCATGTTCCATTGTATTCGGGGGTAGAAGATCTGGCTGATTGACTGTCTCAGATTGAGGTGTAGTCATATAAATAACAATCTAATCCTAAAGTTTGTTTTTTGTGAAAGTTGTGTAAAGTTTGTTCACAGGGGGGGGGGGGCAGCATAAAATTAGGAGGGGGTCTAATGCCCCCTGCACCTCCCTACCTCCACCTCTGTTTTGTACGTATTTTCCTTATTTCTTATATCAATTGATATTATTTTAAAAATAAAGTGACTTCTCTCAGACATTTGATTGCGTAAATTATCAATTTAATAGTACTCCTGCGGACAAATATTTGAGCTATGAGACATATGCGTCAAAAATATGCTGTAGAGAACCTTCTCGTCTTGGAAGTCCGGGAGTGCCTTTTCGGGGCTGGGAACATTTTGGGAGCCACGATTTGCTTTGTGGCTTACGCTGAAATTCAGAAAATTCAATCAAAGTTTAATTACGAGTGACAATTTCGAACAACTGCGAGATTCACAATCCCTGTATTTTTGAATAGATTATTCGCTCATGAAACCCGCATCTCTTTTTCCCCCTTTGGGAGGATTTGGGTATTCACCGAGCTAAAATCTTTCGATATTCGAGAACATCCTGAGAAATAGTATCAATACCTCCGGATGAGAAGTCGATGATTAGGGCAATCTTTCAACATTTAAATAAGGATCAATACTCACAAGCTTCTGTACCTCAGCAATAATATTGGCGATGTATGACAAAATTGGCCTTCCAGTCCGAGGGTAATTTAAATGCTGCACCTACCATTCTTTAATCGACGTACCAATTCATTTACAGTGGGATGCGATAGAGCATACCATGATAAACTGTGACCAGTACTTCATGAATCTCGAGTGTTTTCTCGCTAAGAAGGGTATCAATCTTTATGTAGGCTCGCGGTTAAAATTTGCATGAAATGGGATTGTAAAGCTTAATGTGTATATTTAATAAATTCTTAAGCATACGGTATTGCGATGATATCATAGCTGGGCTTCATTTAGGGGATGGCGAGGGATGGCTCCCGCCATCCCTTGCACCCCTACCTTACAGCGTGCTTCCGCGCGCGATCATATCCTCGCCATCCCTTATTTTTCCTGAAAACCATAATTTTACCATCCCATAAGTCAATGTATAAATAGGAGCCTGCAAAGGTATACCAAATTATATCGAAATCGGTATACCTCGATATATATTTTTCGGAATAGCTTGGTATAATTATACTATGGTCGAATATTGGATTTGAATTCGACTCGAGTTCAAATAAGGGCGAATTGACCAGCCACATTTTCGACAAATTACTGAACCGATTGACTTGAAATTTTATGTATATATACATGCATTCGTGGGCAAGATTTTTATTGCATGCAAAACTGCAATAAAAATAACTCCAACTTCTAAGTAATTTTATTGGAAAGGGAGTTTTCGGCAAATTTGTAGAAGTATCAAAATCAATCTTACTATATTGTTGTTAGTGGGGAAATGGCTTATTTTCGCAAAACTCTACTAGAGAATACAACATAATTATTATCTATGTAAATATATAATTTGGTAGGTGCCTGATCCTAAGAAAATATTACCCCAAATTGGAGTTTCAAAGATAAATAATACAAAAGATAAATTTAGGCCATAAAACTGAGGGGTATCCACATTCTCGTGCCTTTTGAGCTCTCTCCAAATCCGTTGAGCTTTCGAAATAGGATTAATGGAACATATTCTAGACACATTAAATAGTGGATAAAGTGATTATGGTGGGGACATCGGATTTTTTGGCAAATAAGCGATATATCCAATATATTACTATATCCATCATATCACTATATCCACTGCTTCACTGCATCTCATATATGATTATCTACATTGTCCATACTTATATACTAACAAGTATAATCATTTCCTTATCGAAATCAACTAGCAACGATATTTATACTGCAAAATCTGAAATAATGGCGGCTAAAGAAGAACAAAAATCCAATATTCTTGTATCATCTGTGTACAAATTATTTCCATATCCAATAATGATATCAGTGCAGACATGGGGTCAAGTCCTTTCAAAAGGGCTTAAGTCCGGACTTAAGTCCTTTACTCTAATTCTTTAGAAATCCACACAGTATTTATTTGAATAAGTGCCCCGGCGCTTTTTTTTTAGTTTTGGGCTTGTTATACCGATAAATCTAACTAAATTTCAGTCTTCTATATACACACACTCATTGTTTGTAGAAATTATCGACCATATTTGGTATTCATCTCTTCCAATGCAAGGGCTTGAAAAGGACTCGAAGCTCTTCTAAAAAGGGCTTAAGTCCTTTTGAATGGGCTTGACCCCATGTCTGGATATCACTATAACCAATATATTTTGTATGGGATTTGCTCGGGGTACACCTAAAGCTGCAAAAATTATTACTACGTATATCCATTATGTACTGTAATGGGCGGTTAAAACTTTGGTTCGGAGATATGAGAAATACAGCAGGTCTTTTTAACAATCATTATTTGGATGGATGTAGGAATTACGTATAGTTGGATTTAAGTATTCGAAGTGTTAGATATAACATTATAGTAAATCATATATGCACTATCTAGTGTTTGGGTACGTTTGAGTCAAAATTATTAACATGAGCCTGAATAATTTGGGAGAAAAGGTGATTTTTAAAAGGGATAGGTATGACACAAAAACGTTGCTGATTGTATGAAAATTTTCAGGACTTCATTTAAGATACATAAACTGTCATAAAGTATAAATTTAGACATAATGTACATTTCGACAAAATACTTGTTTTTGCGAAAATTTTGTAACATTCACTCATAATAATCCAAACTAAATTATCAACAAATATATCTAGATTATAAAAATTATGCATTAAATCAGGAGAACTAACTATAGTTGTTAATTTTTTTAATGCTATTTTATGCCATTTTAGCAAATATCCGTGAAATGGTACGTGCCACGTGCCACTTGAAGAAAAAGTGGCTCAAATGGGAATTTGGCTGCATCTCAGTAGAAAATAATAATCTTAATGATTTGAAATAAACCACCTAGAGTACTTCGACGACATGGAATTCACATAGGAAATCAGACATTATCGATTCTAATAGCCTCATAATCATCAATAATTATATTTAAAATAGCTCATTAGATAGTTAATGTGTTTAACACCCCCATAAATATAATTTTTATGCCATTTTATCGTACTTAACATAACGTTAAATGTAAACATCCAAGTTGAAACATCAACTAACATTAATATGCTGCTATAACCATGAATGTATGAATAGTAAATGTTGTTGTTCTTATGGCCGGTTAGTGTATGATTTACATATAAACTAAACGGCAAAGTCGACTCAAATAAAAAGTAGTAATGATTTTGTACTTTAAGGTCTATACTATGAGTCGTTTAACATAAATTAAACCAAAGGTTGTTCAAAGTAAATTATATTATAGCGTTATGTAATAAGTAAGGTTATAGCCTACTATACTTAGGGCATATTCACTCATTAAACCAGGGATAACAGGAAGTAGAGTTTTTCCATAAGTGTAAATATAACATAGTGATACTGATATCAATTGTACTTTCACCTAAATGAGTAATAATCACAACAGAACTCTTAGAAATTAAGTAAATTGAAGACATCAAGAAATAATATATTATAAATTAAAAGAATTTCTTTCAGAGTCTTTCGAAAGGGCATGTGTAGCTGATAGATTGATATTTATTGCTTTACATTTATTAAGAAAACAGCTATTCGCAGTCACCAACACGCATGTAACATTTCTCTTCCTGTTCATTACACTGGAAACAATCAAAGGCGACCTCATCAGTTTCTTCGCTTTCAAGTTTTAACAGACGATTTGGTCTAAAATTGAGCGAGAATTGGAAGTGAGAAAGTTATTAAATAGAACAGGAGACTGTTCAATCTCGATAAATAATTTCCAAATAGTAATAATACGCCTAAACACTATTCTTTTAATCCACCAAAATGAGACATCTGAATCAGTTTAAAAGTAGGGGAATTTCTTTAATATCGAGAGATTTAGCTTGTTTTAAAAATAAGACAAACACATTACATAATTTTTTCAAACTCAACTAGTAATCAAATATTAATCACTCTATATTTTATGCTATTTAGGAAGTGGATCATGTATCATGTCCGTAAGATTAATTAGATTTGGTAGAGCCGTGGCTCTAGTACGCTCTACCAATATTTTAAATATAATCAGTATCTTCTATTGAACATATTCAAAATAGTCCCAAATGCCCTACTTATGATGACTCATAACCAGGGGTTTATCTAGGATTTTGTGGCAGGCACTTTATTACGGAGGTAGAAATTTTTATGCACCCTAAATGTACTAGCATTAATACATAATCACTATAATTCATTGATGTGGCATTATTTAGGGAGGATAAAATTGCTACCGTGCACAAAGAGTTGTTTATCCAAGCATTTCTGGACTAAATAATCTGGAAATAAACCCGGCACCATAGAATCGAAAATAGAAAATTTCTGACTTCAACTGATGTCTGGCAGGCACCTTAAAGACCTGGCCAGACACCTAGATAAACCCCTACTCATAACCGTACTACCAATCTTCAACTCGGGGCTACACCCAATGTATGACATTGCAATAGCTGCTCTACCAATGTTAACATTTTTTATCGAAACAAGAACAAAGTAAATCTACCGAGGAGGCTAATATAATATAATTCAGTAACTAAATACAGTAGCATGATTTAACATTTATTGATATCTTTCCTTAAGTGAATTATTGTATAATGTGACTTGTACGCAGTTTGTAGGGTCTTTATATACCTTTATAACTTTGAATGATTTTTACCAGAACAGGCAGTGGTGTTTTGCCAAAAAAAGAAGTTGGGGAGGGGGCGTCCCTCTTCAAATTTAGCATTTTCTTAGAAAACATAGGTGAAAACGGCCTCTAATAATGTAGTTGGGGGCCATGTACACGCCATAGGTGCATGCCAAAGCCAAAATGTAGGAACTTTGTTCATGTTCTGTCAACAAAACTCAAATTTCACAAATATAATATTATAGGATGATAGGAAATTTAAACCATTATTCGTTAACAACTAGGAGGAAAATTAGTCAATTAAGATGTATGGTAAAATGGGAAAATTCTAAAACCGCCCGATATTTTGGACCTCCTTTAACTTTATTTGAAAATATATATTTGAGCACCTTTGGGCAGGCGTAGAAATATTTCAAATCGAAGCTTATATAAATAGACCATAAAAACACCAACTATTCATGCCACAATTGTTTACATTATAAAATCGGGCGGTTGGAATATTTGCCACAATGCAGGGAGTTTTTCTAAAACTTCCCGAAAAAATAATAAAAGATAATCACATTGTTAGTTTGGTTTTAAAACTAGTTATAATCTATCAAATAATGTATAAGAATACACATATATGTTTTGAATTACCAAAGAATCAAGCATAATTAAATTGAGTAACGTATGCTAACAATAGATAATTGTGGTTTTTCAGAAATATAATTAACAATATTATGCATAACTTTGAGACGTTATGTAAGCATGATATATTGAGCAGGCAAATGATAATAACATTTTTCACATCATAAACTATTGTAGGATCGAAAGTATGCATTTAATTTAGCATTTAGCTATGTCTAAATTTGACATATTATCCCATGGTCCCAAGTTGTACAGCTTCTCCACGATCGGAAAAGTGTTTTTTTCAGATGTAAAGGTGTTGATAAATTCAATGAAAGAAGCTCTGTACTTCCGATTTAAAAATTTTTTGACAAACTGATAGATTATAATTAGATCGCGACATTTGCCATTATAAGATAATTTTGCACAAATGAACTGAGTACGGAACTAAAACCGATAGCTTCTGTCAGGTATTCATCAAGTTTGGGAAAGGTTATAGGCGAAAGTCGAAACACTGCAAAGTTTGGGATGTTAATATAACTTCTCGAAATCTCTACCAATCAAAGATTGGTAGAGCTAGTTTGATATTCTGTCTTTCTAGAATAGATGGCCAACAAGCCTTGTAAGTCAGCATCGGTGCAAGTTTTGTAACAGACAGCTGTTCAGATTTATACTGTAGCTTCAAATCAGAAGTTTATAATGTAGTCTGTCATTTTTATGTAATAGTAATAGAAGAATAGTCAATTTGAAGTTCAGATTACTTGAAATCCTGCTTGCGACAAAATAATTGGATAGTTGGAGTGCAAGATATCATTCAAAGTGTGGGAAATGTATGTAGAGTCAAAGTCTTTCTGATTGAGCCAGTTATTTATAATGGTATTTATTATATGCACAAAATATCGATCATCAAGTAGAGAAATCATTGGTTATTGTTTGGGTGTCGCATAAGAGATAAAGTTTATTTGCTATTTCCAAACAATTTGCAAAGGTGAATTAAGGGAATAATTGTGACTCATTTACGTCAACCATAAGACCAAACTATTCGACATTTTATTAACTTGCTAGGTAAATGGAAGTAGATCAGAAGATTACGTATAACTAACAGGTGTAAACGTACAACAGAAGACAATTTCGTACCTCAACTTATACCACAAACATATGTACGTATTATTGTCTGTAGTATAGGAAGTCATATTTTGGGAGTCCAACGGTCATATTGGTTTATCAGAAATATTTGTGGGATGTAAGTTAGGCGACACCTTTCCATATATGGTAATATTGTTAAAATCTCGCGATCAGTTAACTTTATGCATATGAAATTTATTATTGGCGAATGGGAAATGGGAATTCATATTTAGGGACTCAGTAGATCACTTTGTTTACCTAAGGCGTTTCCCTTGACTTACATTATTATTTGGCACTCATCACAAAAAGGTTGTCAACCCCTGTTTTGTAGTTTAGCATATTCTTACCCCTCAGAAATCTATAAAAATATTATTAATTAGAAAGATTCGAATTAGATATGCCTCGAAAATGTTGTACGTTTTATGATGAGTCCGTAATAGATACACACCGGATCCAATTTTATGAGATCCGGCCGGAATCGGATCCCCCCGAATCCGTATCCGTTTGAGCCGAAATACCGAAATATAGAACAGGTAGCTAAGAGAATATTAGGTATATATATATATATACGCATAACAATCAGGTACGTCTCCAGGATTTTTACTATGCCGACTATACTAAAGTATAGTGGCCCAGTATTGAAATCACTGCCTTTATTATTATTATTACTGTGCCGACTATACTATAGTATAGTGGCCCAGTATTGGAATCACTGCCTTTATTTTTTTTATTTTTTCTCCGTAGCAGGTGCCTTGGCCACACCTGTATACATTGAGGGCTGAAACTTGGCATGTAGCTTCGGAGTGACCATCTAATTTGCACCTGGGGCTACGATTATTTATCAAATAATTTTAACACCTATTTAAACTAATTATGGCTCATAACATGAAATAATTAATATTGAGCTTGATAAAATTTACATGTACGGATAGAGAATTAAATTCTACACCTTTTGGCAATTCACAAATGTTCAATTTAGCCTAGGTTTGTGCCATATTTGGGGTGCCAATCCCCTGTGTTTCCTCACACTTGAGATTCAGTAAAACTGTTAAATCTAATTCTATTGTTTCAACTTGTAATAATTATATTGATTTAACATGTTAAATCCTACTCTATTGTTTCAACTTGTGATAATTATATTTATTTAACTTGTTAAATCTTACTCTATTGATTCAACTTGCGATAATTATATTGATTGAACTTATAAATTCCAGCTGGCTTCTATTTAATTGTAATATTACTATACAAGGAATAAATAAAATAATATAATATATGGAATTTGTTGACTCTACTCAACTCACCGTGGATAACATTGCTAAAATAAATAACTGATAATATAATTTATTATCAATACATAATGAATGAATGGCATTAAACTCAAGATGGTTTATGATAGAAACAAACATCAAATTTATCTGCCGTTCCTTGTGACAAGGACCAATTAAAAAATGGTTCTTCACACCTTGGGCGTTGATGACTTGGCAAAAAAATCCAAAATTGCAGCCTGCGCCGACAGCATGTTCCTTCGGAGGCACTATCAATAAACCACCAACAAAATATAGTGCCACCAAAGGAACATGCGTCGGCACAGGCTGCAATTTTGGATTTTTATTATTATTTTTTCTCCGTAGACGGTGCCCTGGCCAGAGCTTAATTGTTGATGGGCTGAAACTTGGCATGTAGGTGCGATGGGACCGTCTAATTTGCACCTGGGGTTGCGATTCTTGATTAACAAATATTGGACACATCTTTAACACCTTTCAAAATTTGTCTGGTCCATAACTCAAGATATGTTTTAATAAACCCCAAAATTGTATTTCATATTTAGATTCATCTTAAAATTCTGCGTCTGATGGGAGAAGAAAATTTGTTAAAATTGGTTTAATTTCTGCCATAAATGGGTTTTGAAATTCCTTTGTTTACTCAACACTTCAATTTCAATAAAACTGTGTAATCTAATTCCATTGTTTCAACTTGTAATAATTATATTGATTTAACTTGTTAAATCTTTCACTATTGTTTCTACTTGCGATAATTAAATTGATTCAACTTATAAATTCCAGCTGGCTTCTATTTAATTGTAGTATTACTAGACAATGGATTAAATAAAATAATATAATATAAGGAATTTGTTGACTCAACTCAACCAACCGTGGATAACATTGCTAAAATAAATTACTACTAATATATTTTATTATCAATACAAAATGAATGAATGGCAATAAACTCTAGATGGTTTATGATAGAAACAAACTTCAAATTCAACAATCGTTCCTTGTGACTCCGACCACTTAACAAATGGTTCTTGACATCCTGTGGCGTTGATGACTTCCCGGAAAAAAAATCCAAAATTGCAGCCTGTGCCGACAGCATGTTCCTTTGGAGGCACTATCAATAAACAACCAACAGAATATAGTGCCACCAAAGGAACATGCGTCGGCACAGGCTGCAATTTTGGATTTTTTTCTCCGTAGTCTGTGCCCTGTCAGAACTTTATAGTTGATGGGCTGAAACTTGGCATGTAGGTGCGTATGGACCGTCTAATTTGCATCTGGGGTTACAATTTTTGAATACCACGTTTTAGACACATTTTTAAAACTTTTCAAATTTTGTCTGGTCCATAACTAAAAAATCTTTTACTAAACCCCCAATTTTTATTTACTAAAGTATTCACGATAAAATTCTGCGTCAGATGGGATAAAAAATTTTAATAATGGGTTTAATTTCTGCCATAAATGGGGGTTGAAATTTCTTTGTTTACTCAACTCTTCAATTTTAGTAATTCTGTTAAATCTAATTCCATTGTTTCAACTTGCGATAAAAATATTGATTTAATTTATAAATTCCAGCTGGCTTCTATTTAATTGTTGTATTACTATACAATGGATTAAATAAAATAATTTAATATAAGGAATTTGTTGACTTAACTCACTCAGCGTGGATAAAATTGCTAAAATAAATAACTAATAATATAATTTATTATCACTACATAATGAATGAATGGCATTAAACTCAAGATGGTATATGATAGAAACAAACTTCAAATTTATCTACCGTTCCTTGTGACTCGGACCAAATTAACAAATGGTTCTTGACAACTTGAGGAGTTGATGACTTGGCGAAAAAATCGAAAATTGCAGCATGTGCCGACAACATGTTCCTTTGGAGGCACTATCAATAAACCACCACCAAAATATAGTGCCATCAAAGGAACATGCGTCGGCACAGCTGCAATTGTGGATTTTTTATTTAGGGGGTATATAAATATCTGGAAGGGGAAAAACGTTTATCGATGATAGAGCTAACAGTGACGCTATAGGACTGGATCCCGAGAGTGATAGTGGGTGTAGTTATGATAATTTTTTCCTAATTATCATAAATTACCTAGGCTTGGGCGGATCTTGGATTTTCTAGACAAGGTTGTAGTATTCTAAACAATTACATTACCAGCTGGCGGTATTGGGCTAGGTTAGCCTCCCAGTAGGGTCCAGGAGCAAAGCACCTTGAAGCGAGAAACAATTGAGTGCATTCGGCCCAAAATTTAAATACCTACAGATGCAAATGTAAGTATACTATTCTATAAAAACGTCAGCATAGATATGTGAACAAATACAATTTCATCAATCATCAGTAATCCAAATGTTATTTTTACATTGTACGCTTCTCTGTATATGGAACCCTCATAGTTATCTTTCTTTACCTAAAACGGACTCTCAATATACCGCAAATTATGTTAACTATAATTTTATTGTGTAACAAAAATATATTTTCCCGCATATTACCTTTCAATGTTTAGATATCATATGTATGTACAGTACGTGGCACCGTGACAGCTAGATTCGTAGCAAATGGGAAATTGGAGGAGTTAATAAATTACCCAAAATGGGCGAAATAAAATGACGCAGTTAAGTCAATATTTCTATTAAACCAGTAAATGGGAGGGCAACGATTGAAAAGGGGGGAGGAAGGGTAATATCCAAATGCCACGGTGACAAGTCTATCCCGTGTTCCGTCCAAAAATCATTTTTACTATGTAGTTATTCAATTAAATGTGTTTCGAATTGAGATTCTATGAATAATAACCTGGGCAGTTCCTTAATTTTCTGAAATCTCGGCCTGGAGTTCCTTATTAGGTGCTCCTTATAAATAATGTGTTGTTAACGTTAACTGGTCATTGATACAATTTATATATTTATTGAAATTTGATTCTATATATTTAAGGATTAGGTAATATAACCAAATTAACTATTAATTCGTATACGAATCCGGATCCGGAAAGGTGATTCCCATTCTGGATCCAGCCAGATTCCGGGTCCACATAAAATAGCGAAAATCACGCCGGATCCAGGACCCGGGTATCCCCATACCAAATATGACTTTCTATACGAAAATGATGCATTTCATATGTATAAAGCTAACTAATCCAGAGATTTTAACAATATTACTATATATGGAAAGGTGTGAAAATCGCATAACTTACAATCCACTAATATTTCTGATAAACCAATATGACCGTTGGACCCCCAAATATGACTTCCTATAAGACAATAATACATTTCATATGCATAAACCTAGATAATCTCGAGATTTTGACAATACAGTCAACTCCGCTTAATAGAGCCACCTCGGGACCAGGTTGTTTTGGACCCGATTAAGCGGAAAACCCGATTAACCGAAAATATTGTAAGCCAAACTGTAATTCTGTCCTATAAATCCTGTCAAATTTTGACCCGATAAAGCGGAGAAACCGATTAACATATGATAATATTCAATAATTTAAGGCATCAGATTATACAGGTTGAGTAGCACTGCCCTGAGGAATATCTACAAATTATAGAAATTAATTTGAATAATGCTGAAAAAATAATTACCACCTCTATGCAAAAATGTCTCCACTTCTGCTCAATATCTGGAGAGCTATACGGCATCTGGAAGGCTGATGTATATTGTGGAGTACCAGTTTGACATCTGGGTGCAGAACAATAATTTGGCATAAGTATTACATAAATTGAGAAATTATTATAAGGGAATTAGTTAAAAGGTAGAAGAGACGATACTTGAAGAGGAAAGTGATAAATAAAACCTAAATCCTAGTATAAGTAGATATACAAGTAATATATAACAAGTAATGGTTGTTATTGTTAAATGTAGACTTTTTATAATGGGTGAATATTAAAATTGCCTTCCTGTTATCCCTGGTTTTAGTGAGTGACTATAAGTGGTTTAATACGTATTACACTATATGTATTAAACGAAATATGTATCAAATAAAATAAGTATTAAACAACTAAGGATTAATTATTTTAACGTGAAAAAATAACTAAAACTAGTCTTACCCCAAAAAATTCTAGAGTACAACGAAAGTAAGCAGGATGGATGAATACTGCGTGAAATTTTCGCAAGTAATTATGTACTCATAGCAAACTTAGATCTATTTTTATAACATATTACTCTGTTTTGGATTATTAATAGCTTCTAAATATCCTTTCAAGCATATCAAATCCACTTAATGGAATATCTACAGCTTGGGTGTTTTCATAGCTGTTTCCTGGTTGCTGCTTTTGCACTTTAAATTTCGACATATTCATTAAATGGAATTATTATTTGTTATAGACTTCCCATTACATGCCAGATTCTAAAATAGACAACAAATAGTAAACCATCTATTAAGGCCAGTTCTTTGACAAAATACACGAGCCATCGTGCCTTTTTCGAGGGGCTGGAATTTATTGTATTATATAGTAGTTGTACAGTCTACACGCTTAATTGGAAAACATTGTTTCAGATCTATTCCAATTAAGCGGAGTTTCAAATTAACCGAAAAATATATACAAAGTTGCGATATATAGTAGCGATTTGCAACAATTTCATTTCAAAACCTGATATAACAAATCCTACACTGCCTGCGGACGCTTGAGGCTACTCAAACAAATAGTATGAGCCATAATATCTTTGGAACTATCCGTGAACCAAAAGGTCATAATATCAGGGAAATTGAGATTTACGGAAATCAAAAAGATAATACACTAACCAGCATAAGTAATTGAACAATAGGGATTTTAATGCACACAGAATCATCGTATGGTAATATATTTGCGGCTACATATTTAAAATACTTTGAAATGACTATAAATATGTTATTATAGAAATAAAATAACAAAATATTGTGATTTCAATTCAATTTAGCAAATATCCATCAAGTGGCATAAGTGATTCTGCCGCGTGCCACATATGGCATAAGTGGCACAAATGGAAATGAAGCTGTATCACAGTGGAACAATATTAGGATTTATTTGAAATTATGCAATTAGAGTATTTAACCATGTGGAATTCAAATCTGCTATCAGAATTAATACATTCTCATTGCATCTTAATGAACACAATTAATCATTTAATTAACTAATTATATATTTAATAAGTTTACTCCTCCATAAAAATGTAAATTCGAAAATTTTGCTGTTTTATAATACTTTACATATAGTTTCACGTAAATAGCCATTTTTTAGCATCTACTAATGTTATTTTGCTGGTATAACCACAAATGTCTGAATACAAATTATTGCTGTTCAACTACTTTTGGCCGGTTAGTGTATAGCCTATTGAAATACTTTAGTTCCTTCATCAGAATTGATCAAGATCATTAGAATTTGTTCTGATCAATATCAATTTCTAATGAGGGGGCTTGAACCAAATTTGATTCGTTTTTCGCCATTAAGCGGAGTTTGTGTCTTTTAACCGAGCTTCTATGGTAGTTTCTATGTAAATTATAGGTTCTTGGGATTATGTCCCAATTCAGCGGTTGTCCCGATTAACCGGTACCCTGTCAAGCGGTGCATACTGATCATAAATGTATAATATCAAAGTTTAAAATTATGTGGCTACAACTGGCCACAACAAGTTTAGGGAGTATGGTGTCCGAATTTGTAGAGACATCATGAAAGTCAAATGAAACTAGACTTTAACAATGTATGGTAGGAGCTCAACTCGTAAAATCGCCGGCAAATTGAATTCCTCAAATATTGAGGCGGGCGATTTCGATTGGATTGCAATCCGAATAATCGATTGACGAAATTTGGATTGCCGATTGTACAAAAATGGCTCGATTGGATTGGATTGGTTTTGCAACCCTTGGATTGATCCATTATCTAGAAATTAATAAATTTAAGAAAGAGTTTTGTTCTGCGGTGAACTTAAAACAATACAAAAGCACACGAAGTGTTCAAATTGATTGACAACATTTCTAGGATAATGAACTCGATTGATAGGATTTGTTTGGAGTTTGAAGTGATGGAGCGCCAGCTATGCTTGTCGCTGTCAGGATTTCAAACACTTGTCAAAGATAAATACCAGACAGGGTTTCATACAGGGGGTAGTAGGGTGTGAACATGCTCCCATGTTCCTTTAAGTCTCCCCTTAGAAAAATCACTTACACAATATAAGTTTAACTAATTCCCCTCTTAGGAATTTACATATCCCAGATTGCCACCATATACAAATCCTGTATAAAACACTGCCAGAAGTCACAGGTGTCCCTGTGTGATCCATAAACAAGCGCTACATTGTAGAACTATGCTACTAGAAGTATATTATCTAGATATCACAAATACTTTGCTCTACATTTTTATTTGATAGTGGAATAAATTATATCATATTTGCACACCATTTCTAAAATCAAGTCGGACCATGCCATTTTGCACATGAAAGTATGAGATCCTCTCCAATTGTGTGAGGTTTATGGTTTCTCGATTTCTAAGAAAAACAGCATTCGAAGATTCAACACTGCTGATAGACAACTGTTGTACACAGGCTTGATCTCTTCTACACATTTCCATCTATCTGAAAAATGAAGGATCTTTGGATAAAAGTTTAGAACGACGATATTCCAGACATCACGAAATACAGTTGGTTTCATTGATTCTGTTAACAGAGTTTCATGACAAACAACGCATTGATGGTTTAAATTCCCAAATTTGAATCTAAGTGAAACCATGCTCAATACAATTTGCCACCTAATTCCGAATTTTTGAGTGCATTTATCATGGTAGATTGTTTTCAATTTAGATACTGAATATAATAAACAAAATAGGTAATAAATAATATTAACGAATAGCGAATAAATATGTGCACAGTATGCACAAGCATTTAAAGTATAACAGTAATTATATCCAAAAGTGAGAATGAGTCATTACCTATATAAGTTATCTACACTTAAGTTGACTAATTCAATGAAAATGGCAAGAATTAATAATTATTTATGATTGTTCAATGTCCTCACAATTAATTAATGAACATTCTATACCAGCGCAAGCATGGCCTACTTAATATACGGCTATATATGTCGCCGAGAAGCCCATAAAACAAAGAGGCCAGTTTCTAATTTTCAAAATGGAGAATTGATCTTTATTCGAATAATTAGCAATGATAGAGCTGAAAAGTGTATTATAACTATATAGGAATATGGTATCCAGGTATACATAGCACCCTCCAGAATTGTGATATGTCATCATCAGATGACGTTATGGTTATTTTGGTTGCGAATTATCTTGTTTATCTAGCATACTTTTAACATAGTTAAACGCGTTATAAATGTTCAAAATTGGAACATGGTTATACCCAGAAGTAGTAGAATAAAATATATCGAAATTATAAAAGGAATGTTGACACATTCCTCGGTTGCCATGGAAAATGTATATTACCTAAAATGTGCCATAACTCAAAAACTATGAATGTTATGTAAACTAGACTGGTACTGATCTGTCCGGAATAGGTAACTTCCTATTCATCGATGATACATTTTCTATGCCTAACTTCAATAATTTTTGAGATAATGAAATAATTAACACTTAATTCATTATTAGGTAATGACTCACTATCTCAAAGATTATTCAAGTTAGGCATAGAAAATGTATTATCGATGAATAGGAAGTTACCTATTCCGGACAGATCAGTACCAGTCTAGTTACATAACATTCATAGTTTTTGAGTTATGGCACATTTTAGGTAATATACATTTTCCATGGCAACCGAGGAATGTGTCAACATTTCTTTTATAATTTCGATATATTTTATTCTACTACTTCTGGGTATAACCATGTTCCAATTTTGAACATTTATAACGCGTTTAACTATGTTAAAAGTATGCTAGAAAAACAAGATAATTCGCAACCAAAATAACCATAACGTCATCTGATGATGACATATCACAATTCTGGAGGGTGCTATGTATACCTGGATACCATATTCCTATATAGTTATAATACACTTTTCAGCTCTATCATTGCTAATTATTCGAATAAAGATCAATTCTCCATTTTGAAAATTAGAAACTGGCCTCTTTGTTTTATGGGCTTCTCGGCGACATATATAGCCGTATATTAAGTAGGCCATGGCGCAAGCAATAAATTTGACCCATTTCAAGTTTGCAAAATATACCATCGGGTGACCTTCGAGATATAAGCCATAACACTGAGTATATCTTTCTGGACCATGGATTACTTAAAGTCCATTGATAAATTGGTTATTTCATAGCCTACTATATACAAGCCATTTCACTGAGCCAAATGCGCCTGGACAAGGCATAAGATAAAGGGGATTTTCATATATACCCATAATGTAAATATAAATATTTTGATTAAAACTAAATGCTAATCTGGTTTAGAAATATAGTTAACGAGATTCGTCTATGTAAATATTAGCTATTCTAATTCCAATTTCTCTTTAATTCAATCATACTTTGCCTTTATAATGCTAGCCCCTTGTTTATTAATTTTATTTATATCCTGGACTAGTGCCCAACTGTTCTGCACACAGATGTGCTATGGATACTATAGTGATCATAGTGGAGTTGCAGTATTTCACATTCCTTCTGGACCGCAAGACATAAATGATAAATTAAAACGTTTTCTGCATAGAGATGGTGCGTAAATCTTTACTATTAGTTGGACAAGCCATAGCCTACTAAACATAAGGCCATTTCACTGAGCCAAATGCGCCTGGACCAGGGATAAGATGAAGTCGATTTTCTTATATACCCATAATGCAAATATATATATTTTGATTAAAACTACAATGCTTATCTGGTTTAGAAAAATACTAACGAGATTCGTCTGTAAATATAAACTATTCTAATTACAAATTCTCTTTAATTCAATCATACTTTGCCTCTATAGTGCTAGCTCCTTGTTTACTTATATCCTGGACTCATGCCAACTCTTGTTCTGCTCCCAGATGTGCTACTGGATACTATAGAGACCATAGTGGTGTTGCAGTATTCCACATTCCTTCTGGGCCGCAAGTGGAAACGTTTTCTGCATAGAGATGGTGAGTATGCTTTACTAGTATAAATAACTTATATGTAGACCGTCTATTTCTAGACCAGGTTTTCTTAAATATACATTAGTAATACCCATAGACGGCAGGGCTTTTGGTCTACAGAATTTATAGACGGTCGACAATTTTTTGGCTTATTTGTATGGGCTTTTTATATAGACCGTCTACATATAAGGATGCTCTTCAATTAATCATACGTAATTATGTAATTATATGCTAGATCTTCACACACTGAAAAACATTTTCGTTTGTGCTAAACTATTTGAACCTGATGATATCATTGACACACAAACTTATCTTGACATTGATGGCCAAACGAAGATAAGACCAATAAAAGCTACATTGAAGTAAAGCGCAGTACCTAAATACCTTCCTGGTGGCCCTGATGGTCTTAATCACACTGCACTATCAAGTATCAGCGGCTTGATAGAGACAAAAGGAGCATGATTTACAGATCCAAGTATGTCAAGTTGTGCTAAATGTAAAAGTTTTGTATTTTAACATGTTGTATGTTATTGTATATAGGAAATGAAACCGAGTGTTGACTTGTACGAAGAAGAACAGAGAAAATACACTGTCTCTAAATCATCTGACATTAAGATCTCCAAAGATTGTAATTTGGCACCTTGATACAACATTTATATTGTCAATAAGAAATCAAATATTGTCATTTCAGTCCAAAACATTATTACTATTGACAAGTTTCTTCAAGTTAGAGTGTTATAATCGTGGAACCCTTGCGAATCTCTCAATCAGCTGGATGTTTGAAAACCGATAAATATGAACATTGATTGATTAATCAACACTCTTGAAAGGGAGTTCGTCTCAAGGAACGAGATTACAGATGTAAAACTACAATGTATTGGTTCATCAAATCCTGGAAAATGAGAGGGCACTTAAACAGTGTAATATTCTCAAGTTGTATAATAGGAAAGATTATGTCCATAAAGATCAAGATTCGTTTATGGAATATATCAGCAGATCTCTTATCGCAGCATCCTGAGAATTGTGATTTCACACATAATGTCTGTGGCCACTCTTTTGAATTTTTTTACTGAATTCATACACAAGACAAACCTCTAGCTTTTATCGGAGGATATGCTGCCTTTCTTATTAAGGAAATTGTCTAAAATCTCAGATTTGTACCCCGATCGTTGTTCAGTACTCACTGAAAGTACACTGAATTGAATGGAAATTAAAGACCCAAATTTTAACTGGTGCGTTTTGATTGGCCTTTTTGATCGTGGCTGCTTAAAATGGCCTTTCCAATTACGTGCTAAATGTGGTGTTTAACCTTGGAAAGTGTTTACAATTATGTTTTCAATCGGATTCAATCAACTGCTCCTCCTAAAACTCGATAGTGAAAAGTGCGAAGACTTCGTTGAT
This sequence comes from Hexactinellida sp. DTS-2022, assembly GCA_028753945.1. Taxonomy (NCBI): domain Eukaryota; kingdom Metazoa; phylum Porifera; class Hexactinellida; species Hexactinellida sp. DTS-2022. The sequence goes on along the minus strand of JAPNXP010000013.1, from coordinate 1,838,227 downwards.
GAGTGTATAGATTGCTTAGTACAGAAGGAAAATCAATTTATTACTTTAAATTTTAACAACAGTAGCCAATTGTTACTTAACAGCAACAAGGCAAAAAACCATAATGTTCCTACTACCTGCCCCAAAGAAACTCCTAAGAAATACCTCTAAACATTTGCTTAATTTTCATAATTCTATTATCTAGTTTGCATGTAATAATATACTTGAGCTTGAATTTATGTTGGGAGACAACTATGACCCATATATAAAACTTTGATATGTGTAGTTGATATAAAGAGTCTAGTATTAATCAGGTAATTGGTTACCGTTAGAAAAAGAATCCGCTTTTATCTTATCCCTTGTCCATAGCAGTGAAATGGCCTGTATATATAGTTGGCTATGGTTATTTATATTTACTCCATAACTAGTAATGAAATACTTCATAAATGTACTACAGTGGATGTCGATTATACGCACATCGTTGGGACAGCACTGAGTGCTTAATGTGCTTATAACCGGCATGTTCTTATAATTTATATAGGGTATACATATGGCAAACGTTTTCCAACATAGGGTTCTTATATCCGAGATGTTCTTATAACCGATATGATTATATCCGACACCTACTGTATAACTGTAGGAACTTGTTATCAAGGTATACATAGCATCCTTCAGATTGGTGCTATTTCACCATATGATTATGTAATCGCTATTTTGGGTGCGAAATATCGTGTCCTAACAACCTGCTTTTACAGAGTTAAACGCATTATAAATGTAAATGTTCACGATTTGGAACATGATGTTGCCCATGACTTGCTAAAAGAAACATATTGAAATTATAAATGGAATGTTGACACATTCCTCAGTTTCCAGGGATATGTATATTTCCTAAATGAACCATAACTCAAAGACTATCAATTTTATGCAAACTGGGCTAGTTCTGATCTATCCGGAATTGGTAACTTCTTATTCATTAATAATACATCATTTATGCTTATCTTCATTCCATTTTGAGATAATGAGATTAGTCAAACACGATATTTCGCACCCAAAATAGCGATTAAGTATCATATGGTAAATAGAACAATTATGAAGGATGCTATGTATACCTTGATACCAAGTTCCTATATAGTTACTATAGTACATTTATGACATCTATCATTACTAGTTATGGAGATGAATATAAATAACCTATTTATCAATGGACTTTAATTAATCCATGATCCAGAAAAATATACTCAGTGGCAAGGCATTATACTATATCGGAGGTCACGACCATCGGTAATTATTACAAAAAAATAATTGAACACTTCCGATACTATGAAAACAAGTTTTGAGTAGTAATTCTAGAATCATTCATGAAATAGTCAACTTAGATCTACAGCATTCATATTATACCGTTGTGATAATGACATATTTACATAATTATGTTAAAACAAGGTAGTTTTATAAATTTATTCTTTACACCATGCCATTGATAACAAAATATAAGTAGCACCATAATATGTTTTCAGAAGTTCAATAAAAACATGTGAATCCCTGGGATCGTGACTCCAAGTTTGGGAATCAATGCTTTAGGAGGTACACAACAGAAGAATTATGCATATAATTTCAAAAAAGAATATTCTATATCCAATGTTAAGGGAAATCAACAAAATAGAAAAATATTAATTGCTTAATTAACTTATAAATAAATGAACCTTAGATGAAGGCAGCACAGAACATAACATCACTATTGTAGATATTTCATAGTCAGAAACCAATCTCCAAAAGTCAATTACAGTGTTAGGAATTGGTGTTTGAGCAACTATGAAAGCGTGTTTGTGACGATAACCCTGCGGATATTTTAGAGTAAATACACTAACCGGCCAAAAGTATTTGAACAGCAATAATTTGCATTTAGACATTTGAGGTTATACAAGCATAATAACATTAGTAGATGCTACAAAATGGCTATTTACATGTAACGATATGTAAAGTATTCTAAAACAGCAAAATTTTCAAATTTACATTTTTATGGAGGCGTTAAACTCATTAAATATTTAATTAGCTAATTAAATAATTAATTTGTTATCATTAAGATGCAATGTTAATATATTTATTCTGATAGTAGATTTGAATTCCACATGGTTTGATTACTCTAAGTGCATAATTTCAAATCAATCCGAATATTTTCCACTTTGATACAGCCACATTTCAATTTGTGCCACTTATCCCACAAGTGGCACTTGGCAGAAACACTTATGCCACTTCGTGGTTATTTTCAAAATTGAATTGAAATCACTATATTTTGTAATGTATATCTATAGTAAGATATTTATGGTCATTTCAGAGTAGTTTAGATAGCCGTTAATAAGTTGCCAGACGAGTATTGTGTGTGCATTAAATCCCCATTGTTCAAATACTTTTGGCCGGTTAGTGTATAATGAAACAAACACAAATCAAAGGATATTAAATGCATGATAAGAACATGATTTGATTAATGAGAAAGGATTATTAAAATCTGTGAAGGTGTACATAATATAGATAGTAAAGAATGTAGTAAATTGAATGTATACTGTGGAATTAATCAACATAAAAGTTTCGAATATTTGTTGACAAATAATTCTTTAAAAATAGGTCAAGGCGTGACCTACGTTATATGAGGCCTATGCACCAACTTTGTGAAACTGGACCATGGATTAAAGGAAGGCTATTGATAAATAGGTTATGTATCGTTATCTAAATAACTAGTAGTGATAGACCTCATAAATGTTCTATGACTATATAAGAACATGGTATCAAGGTATACATAGCACCATTCAGAATTGAGCTATGTCATCATTTGATTACGTGAACCGCTATTTTGGTGGGCATTATCGTGTTTTTATAGCCCGCTTTTGACATAGTTAGTCGCGTTATAAATGTTCAAAATTGGATCAGGAGGATGTCCATAACTAGTTGAATGAAATATATCGAAATTATAAATGGAATGTTGACACATTCCTCGGTTGCCAGGGAAATGCAATTTTATTAAAATGAGCCATAACTCACAAACTATCAATTTTATGTAAACTATGCTGAAACTGATTTATCCTCGATTGGTAACTTCCTATTCATTGATAATACATTTTCTAGGCCTAACTTGAATAATTTTTGAGATAATGAGTGTATTACCTCATAAGGAATTAAGTGCTAATAATCTTATTATCTCAAAATTAATGTAGTTAGGCATAGAGGTGCAACGGTAAGATATGTTAGAGTCTTGTATTCCCTATATCGTGTTCATATCATCTAACAAGTCCGTATTAGACTGATGGAGTTTGCAAAAGCGGACCCGGATCCGGTAAATCCGGTTCTGGCCGGATCTGTAGATCCAGGATCCGGCCAGAACCAAAAAAGTGGATCCGGTGCATCTCTAGTTAGGCATATATAATGTACTATCAATGAATAGGCAGTTACCTATTGCTGATAGATCAGTACTAGCATAGTTTACATAAAATTGATAGTTTTAGAGTTATGGCTCATTTTAATAAAATTGAATTTCCCTGGCAACCGAGGAATGTGTCAACATTCCATTTATAATTTCGATATATTTCATTCAACTAGTTATGGACATCCTCCTGATCCAATTTTGAACATGTAGAACTCGTCTAATTACGTTAAAAGCGGGCTATAAAACACGATAATTCCCAACAAAAATAGCGATTACGTAATCAAATGATGACATAGCTCAATTCTGAAGGATGCTATGTATACCTTGATACCATGTTCCTATATAGTCATGGAACATTTATGAGGTCTATCACTACTAGTTATTTAGATAACGATAAATAACCTATTTATCAATAGCCTTCCTTTAATCCGTGGTCCAGTTTCACAAAGTTGGTGCATAGGCCTTATATAACGTAGGTCACGGTCAAAGTTATAGTATATAGAAAATTAAAATAAAGATTGTGGGTATAACAACATTGATTTATAAGAAATCAACTGTAATATATTGTGGACTAAGAAGAGGCGTACCAGGGTGCGGCACATGGGGCACAGGCCGAATCCAAACCAATTTGTGCCCAAAAAATTCCCACTAGTATAATACTATAGTGCGGAAATGCCGCAACCATAATCTACCAGTGCCACACCTTCATGCAGGCATAGATACGCCTCTGGGACTAAGTATCATGAGACCAAGAAGTTTTAAATCTCATTGCTACAAAATTGTAGCCTCTTATACACCATAATATTGTAGGAGGAATTAAAATCATAGTAGATTATAATAAACAAAAAATGGTTCTTGTTAAGAAGATTAGTTATAAGGGTGCATAACATATCATTAAATGTAAACTGACATGTTGAAGCATCTACTAATGTTATTATGTTGCTCAGGGCCGGCTTTAGGCACACGCAACACAAGCAACCGCGAAGGACGCCATGATTTAGGGGGCGAAAAATTGAGGTCATTTTGTGGAAACTGAAATGAACTGAATGTTTGGATCCCCATTTCTAGCTCTGTTTTTATTTACTTTGAGTAACAATAGATTTGATTAATCTGTTTACTTTCAGATCTTGTTCTTTAAATTTTAAGTCCTTGATCAATTCAATTAACTACTAGCATTGTCAAATAGAAGAGTTAGACAAGTCAAATTTTGACATTTCACTGACTATTATACCTACTAGTATAGTACCCAGATTATTATAATTGTCACGGAAATTTTGGTCCCCTTGGAAAATTGGTTCGGAGCAGCGAAGTCATGCTGTGGGAGCGCCGCTCCCACAGTCTTTCGACTAGTGGGAGCTCCGCTCCCAAACTTCGTTAACAAATACTGCACTATTTAATGAATTTGTGTACCTATATCCAGTCACAGTGTCACAACAAATTAAAAACTTTAAATAGTATGAATTTGTTTGTACTAAATTATCCAATTTGTTAAATCTCATTTGATAGAGCAATGTTTAATGGATTGGATTAAATCACCAGAATTCCTAGTTGATTTAGGCCTGATGTTTAATACTCTGTATGAATTATCATCCCTTTCTGAGTTATTACAACATCGTGCTACATCAATAATGCATGCTGATCAAATGATTAAAAGGACAGTCAGACGTTTCGAAAGCTTGAAAAACAATCCTGGCACTAAATAGCTCGAGGCAGAATACGCAGCAAAGGAACTACAGTTTAATAAGATTATACATAAACACAATAAAACAATTGTAAATATCAATAAAGATAAATTTATATCTCCTTAATCACATCTATGGAAGATCGGTTATTTAGAATTACTAATCCAAATGATTCAGCAGCAGATCTCCGTGGAGTGAAATCGAAAGTTTCTCAAACACATAAAGAGGAAGAAATCTGGCAGTATTATTAGTTACAAATTTTGGGTAATCAATTACTTGTTGAACTCTATGTTCAGATTTATTGCTAATCCATGATATTATCCATACAACTCATATTTATTCTATCGATTTGATTTTCTATCATGCATATTAGAAAAAAAGGTTTAAGCGAAATTTGAAATGCGCTCCCATACTTATTATTTGAGCAAGACATCCCTGGTTCGGGGGGACCAAAATTTCATGGAAATTTGGTCCTTCTGTGTAAGATTTGTCCCTCTGAGGTTTGTGTATATTTAGTAACCGAATTTACTTGAATTTTAGCCTAGTCAATTTTTCGCCATATTGGGACCAAAAGATTTATGAATAAGCCTTTCACTGGAAAATTGGGCCACGAAAAATTGCTCCCAGACCAAAATTCCATGGAAAACTGTTCATAGGACCATTTTTCCATTTAATTTTGGTCCCCCGGACCAATTATTTTGGGTAAATTGGTCTCCCGGACCAAAATTCCATGGAATATTGGTACCGAAAATTCCAGGCTAGGATCATTTTCCATGGAATTTGGTCCACCGGACCAATTTATCCGAAAAATTGGTCCGGGAGACCAATATTCCATGGAACTTTGGTCCCCCGGGACAATTCTTTCGTAATATATACGTATTCGTTATTCAATTCAATGGTCTTGCATGCCGTTTGGAATAAAGTTTGATGAGAACCAGTTAGATATATTGTATTTGATCAGAAAAATCGATATGAAAGGGGGTTCGACATCTGCAAAGTTGCTTGTTTGGGAGTGATGGAGCTTCTACCTTGGTTAGGTCGAAGAGCGGTTAAAGGTGCAATACGACCGGCAAATTAGACAAGCATCGGGAATGGAGGATGGCTCTTGTTTATTGTTCATTGCGCGTGCAATTGGATAAACCATGCTGTCGATGACGTGTTTAAAAGAGAGGATGTGAAGAAAACAATATTGAAATAGTAATCAAATATTGTTATAATTTTTTTGAGCAGTAAGAACGACGGACAGAATATAAACCGCTCGTATAAAATTTATAGAATTATCCTTTATGGAGATAGGTGCGATACGAAATGGCTTAGGCGTTATTCGGCAGTAAATTCTGTCACCAAAATTGAAAAGCTATTGTCCAATGGGAAACGAACTCCAACATAAAAGACGAATGTGGTGCTGGAAGTGATTGCATCATTAACCAACAAGTGCTTTCTGGCTGATTTGAATAAAACAAGACAAGGACTTCGAGCTTTGAAGGGCTATCTATTAGTCTGCAGGATAAAACACAGAGCCCATGGAACGCTAACTCGTCATTGAAATAGCAATTACCCATTTGGAAGATGTGCACTAGTATGAAGATTCGCACAATTCTGATAACGAAATGGATGAAAGAGCAGAAAAACCTTGAAAATGGAACTTGTGCTCAGTGTCAAGCAGGTTCCAATTAATGAAGGAAAGCTTGTAGTTATCGACGACCTTCGAGTGCTACGATCATCTGATAATACTGGAGCAGAAAACTACCTAAAAGTCAAAAAGTATCAAATGGCACTTAGGACCATTATTCTGTTTCTACGCTGCTGAGTGATGCTGGTCTCATGAGGTCTGATGACTACGCATCCAAGGAGTAGCCTGTCCCTCAGGGATAGAGTCGATTGTGTATATCTTTAGGCCTGTTTCCACATTCCCTTGAATTGCCTAGCCTAGTTCGTTAGGCACTTATGCAAAAGAAGATATTGGGCACAAATCTCAAGCATATCATGATAACAGGAAAGGAAAATTCCACTTGAGAAAAACCATGATGTTTTACCAACGAAATCAGCGAAGTCATGCGAAGAACTAGTAGCAAAGAGATCTGGAGTATTGACAATGGCATCGAAGTGGCTGTAAGTATCCTACAGCTATGTGTTGGGAAACCTTCTGGTATAGAAGCAGGAAACCATTATATGCGGAAGATATACGCAGATTCAACTGACGCATTACCACTTCTTGATGCTAGTAATGCCTGCAAAATGCAAAATATAAAAAATAGCCCACCTAAACATACAAATGCCAAGTAGCTCTCATTCTCAAACGATAATAACTGCTATGGAGGGGTCTTATACAGGGGTCAGTCATTGGGGAAATAAATTTAAGGATAATCTTTTCATCATTTCAGTAATCAACGAAGTAGGATTTCCAAATCAAATTGCCAAGACCCAAACCAAAGCTGCTTAAACAGTTTCTACACAAGGTTTTTCTGCTAAAATATATTTTCTGTCTAGAACTGGGAGCGATATTACAAATATGTTCGGTCCATTAAACTTTACAATAGGACACTTCATACCGAGTAACAGGGAGAAATACCAGCAGTTAAAGTGAGAAAACGAGAAGAAACTCATCAGAAATGCCATCAATCAGAAATAGCAAGAAACCCACGATACAACATCCAATACATCGAAGTCTCTTACAGATTCTCAAAGATCGGATCTCCCGAGATTACAAAGATGCCATGGAGCTTGCAGCATTAAAAATTATCCAAGAACAGACTCTCCAATAAACCGCTTGAAAGACCAGGTTTCATACTACATAAAGCAATATTTCTTGAAACTCACTGTATTCAATATGGCTGGCAACGACATAGAATACCCTCAAATGTATTTTGTTGGAAACAAAATATAGTTGGACATAAATTCTCCTGGAATACAGAAAGATACACCATTATCCGTCATGATGAAATCCGTGACTACCCTTCAAAGTCACGATGTATTAGTAGAGCTAATTTACTAAACCTGAATGTCGAAGTACAGACCCCGCGAACAGACACCATGATGATAGCGCAAGACTTGATGTATCTCCCAACATATTTTTGGGAGTCGATTTGAAAAGTCATTTTATGATAAAGGATTTTCAATGCATACGGTATGACGAATCGATCCCACCGTATGTCCACGCTATAGAAATCTCAAGAGCTAGGCAAGCGTAGAAAATATCAAGAATTTACGGTTTAAAAGTCATCTTTCACACCTCTCATATTATCTGCTTGTTGCGGAATGGGACATACAGCAAATCTTTTTTATAATCATGCAACCTCGATTAATGTTATGTTATGTTATGGACACTAAGTTTGTTGGGTGGTTCAGTCAATCTCTTTTGACAGAACCCGATGCAAGATTACCACTCTATCGGGATCATACAATAGGAAAATCGCTCTAACAACTCGTTTACATCGCTCCCTTCTAATATTTGTTTGCCCTGGTTAACTCTTTCCGAATGATCTATATACTGATACTGATTCCTTCTCAAATTAAAAGCCGTTCTTGATGAGTGGCCCCTAGCTGTCTATTTATATCCGTGGATCCTAGCAGTATGTTTTTATAAGGACAGAGTAAATAATTTGCATATTTATGCTAATTTGAACAGATAATTTCGTAGATATTAAAGCTTGTCCGTGTATAATAATATACCAACTCCAAATATAAAATTAAATATAACTAAAAAACTGTACCAGTGGACCCCGAACTTTGAGATCTGGAGAAGTCATTGTATTGATTGATAATAATTTGATAGCAAATAACACAATGGAATGTTAGAAAAGTATGGCTAACAGCCTGAACACAAATAACTGATTCGATGCCTAAACTTCCTCTCGAGTCTCGACCAATTAGATTACTGTCTCAGTATTCTATAATGCACACTTAACATTTGACAGACACTAAAGCATTCAATTATACTAATAGAATGCTACCTGTTAATCCATACTGGAACAACCCTCGAATTTAATTGGCTAAAGGTTTTGACACCTTTTGTGATGGAATATGTGAATATTCTATAGACAATGAACTTGTTTGTACATACAGTATACCCTACCCTGACAATTTTAAAGTCTGTAGCTTGTATCAGTTACTCAGAGTTGCACGCGGGCCGAATTTTTGTAACCGCAGCCCGCCCCAAGGCCCGAAATTTAGGTTAAACTGACCCGAAGCCCGCACGTCCCGTGGGCCGATATGAAAATAGGCCCGCGTTCCGCCTCGCAACCCGAAACCGGCCCGCAAACAATCAAATACCTTGTGAATTCCTATTAATTTACATAACGAAGTACATTGTAAATGCTCGGAAAGCGCAATATACTTCAATGGATGCAATCAAGGCATGGCCCTGGTTTAATATAATAATGATTTCATTCTAAAGCTTAGACGAACAAACAACAAACATATAACAAGGATTTATGAGCTGAAAATAGTAATTACAGTAAATGGGGGTAATCGCAAAAGTTTAACAAGTTGTTGAGTTAATTGGTCATTGAACTACTTGACTGTCCTGACCGTTGTTGAGTATAACGTATTGTGCGGGCCTATTGCGGGCTGGTGCGGGCCAACGGCCCGCAACAAAGATTATCGGCCTTCAATGCCCGCGGCCTTGCGGGCCAGCCCGCTCCGCGTGCAATTCTGCAGTTCTTCAATAAATTATGAACAAACAAACAAACAGAGACAAAAATATTGTGATTTAATATATAAGATAGACCAAATATAGCCTACATACCTCTGTGAATTTATTGAAAAGTTTAGAAGATTGGGATTTAAATTACTAAAACTTAAGCAGAATTGGAATCATTTTGAAAACCTTGAGTAGAATTGGAATTCTTTTGAAAAACTTGAGTGGATTCAGAAAGATCTAGTTTTATAATTGAGTGTCAGTAAAGTTGAGTATTTTTGGAATTTTTCCCAAAATAAAATACTTTAAATTTCAAAAAAATGAAATAAAAAAATACCATTTTCATGGCTCCCTCAGCACAATATTATATGAATAAAATGCCAAACTCTAAACTCACATCCACAAATGCTGCATTTATATATCCTCTCGTTGATGTCAGAGACACTGTTGAATAATCAGCTAAGTATAAAAGAAAAGAAATAATAAAATATGGATTAATTCAACGTAATATATAAGAAGTATTACTCAGCATGTGCAGAACAATAAATTTATTAATTCATAAACAGACTCACAATAAAACTCATAGACATATAACTTCCCGGCTGGAAGTATTTGAACAATAGGAATTGCAATGCAGACAGAATAATCTTCCAATAGTGTATTAAAGGCGATTTTACTATCCTGGAATGTCTATAAACACATTGATTTATTTGTGAATTTTATAACAATAAGATGTTAAGTCATTTCAGCCAATATACAGTACCCGGACAAATGTATTCGACCATTCAACATTTTCCCATTGAAAATAGTACTATAGTAGGCCTAATAATATTGTTCAATGTATCATAACTTTATGGCATATTGCTATTTTGATTTCAGATTCTTATTCTACGCATTCTAATTATCCAATGTAGATGCTTTCAAATTGATTACATATTAATCCGGTTGAAAATTATCATCAAATGGCAACATGTGCCACCTGTTCCCATCTCTCCCACAGTGGCAATTTGGGAAAAGTGGTGCATCGTTGCACAGGATGATAATTTTTAACCAAATCATAAAGGGATTTAATTTAATCTTCTACAATTGCAAATTAGAATGCGCAAAATACGAATTTGTAATCGAAAGGGTCGCATGCTTTAGTCCTACTGCATGTGTAGGCGTTAGTCCAACTCTCAGTGTAGGCATTAGTCCTACTCGTAATATTGGCGTTAGTCCTACTAATTTGAAGTGTAGGCTTTAGTCCTACTCTTAATACTGGCGTTAGTCCTACTAATGTGAAGTGTAGGCTTTAGTCCTACTCTTAATACTGGCGTTAGTCCTACTAATGTGAAGTGTAGGCGTTAGTCCTACTCTTAATACTGACGTTAGTCCTACTAATTTGAAGTGTAGGCGTTATTCCTACTCTTAATACTGGCGTTAGTCCTACTAATGTGAAGTGTAGGCTTTAGTCCTACTCTTAATACTGGCGTTAGTCCTACTAATGTGAAGTGTAGGCGTTAGTCCTACTCATTTGAAGTGTAGACGTTACTCTCATAGATGGAGTTAGTACTAGTAGAGATTAGAACTTAGTGCAGTGTAATTTTGAATTGTTATTGCGGATATTCAATCACAATTGATAATTAGAATTTGACACCCAAATTGGACCTAATATATGCCTTCGCATTTGTTAATGTAATCGAATGTCACTTTTGACTAATTTATTATAAGTGTGTGTCAATAACATTATTACCCATCACTAATTATATAAGGGTGACTAATGTAATCATTTAAATATTACGTACTAATTTCTTAACATATGGAGTATAACACCGAGGAATATCAACGCGGAGGATGCAAACCCATTACCACTTCAGATGGATATAAATATTTTTCCAATAGGAAAAAGTCTGATTGCGTTTACTTAAAATTTGTTCTTTTCAGGAATGGTTGCAAAGGCAGCGCTAAATTAAATACTCAAATTAATTTAGTTTATCCAAAGTCATTGCATTATCATGAGGTAGATGCATATAATTCGGAAGTGTTTGCATTAAAATCTAGATGCAGGACAAGAGCAAAGAATTCTCGCGACAACCTTCGCGACTTATTTAATGATACTACTAGAGCCGACCCTTCAGCTCACAAAGTCACTTACTTGGAGTGCGAATCTCTAATGTTTAGAGCAAGAAGAACCTCACAACCGATAATTCCTAAATCTGCGATCGAATTTTGTGATCTATTACCAACAACGAATTTCGCATTGAATTTGAAGGCAACAATCACTTTAAATGACAGAATAGCCGTGATATTTTTCTCAGAGAAAATTCATATCATGATTGGAGACACGGTACGTGGTATACCGATGGTATAATTAGGTATAATTAATTATACCAAATTAGGAATTGTTCGGTATAATATTCTAAACTTCCATTACACATTTAATATACCTACATCTATACTACCCTAAATACTCGAAATATACGTGGTATATTGTGCTATAATATTGGTATAGTCTAGGTGTAATGTAGGTAAATTCAATAAATATTAAGCAAAAGGTGAAATAGCGAAACTAGACACTAATTTGGTATAATTGGTTATACCTAATTATACCATCGGTATACCACGTACCGTGATTGGAGATATTTCTGATATCCAATTTGATGGTACGTTTTATGTAGTACCCAGAATATTTTATCAACTGTTTGCGATTTTTTTTTCAATTGGCACGCACACTCTCCCAGCGATTCATTGTTTGATGACTCATAAAGATGAGGAATTGTACACCGAAGTTATCTTGAAAATAAAAGATCTTTTCCCTCAGTTCCAACCAACTAACATAATGTCCGATTGGGAAAGAGGATCTCGAAACTCATTTAAACATGTTTATCCAGGAACTAGGATAAATGGATGTTGGTTTCATAACACGCAAGCTATTTGGCGTAAGATACAAAAATATGGATTAACCTCTTGTTATCGAAATAACCCAGAGCTAACTATATTTGTAAAGAAGATCATGGCAATTCCACACCTACCTTGCGATTTAATACACTCCACTTACTCTCTTCTCCAGCCCCCAGCTTTGCAACAAATAGATCAAACGAAACTTGATGGATTTCTTAGGTATTTTAAAAGGTATTGGCTGACACAAGTTACCCCAAGTGAGTTATCAGTATTCGAGTTGGAAAATGTAACAAATAATGGCAATGAGTCTTATCATGCAAGGTTGAAATGCTTATTCAAGACTGGTCATCCTCGCATTTGGAATTTTATGCACACTCTTAATGATTTAATTACGGATTATGATAATAATATCTCTCGATTAGTATTAGGAAGAGAAATTACTAGATCAAGGAAAAAACAAGTCAAGATTAATATTGAACATCGAAAAGAATGCAAAGAAAAACTTACAAGTTGTGTATATGCTCCTTAGGAATTTTTAGCCTCAATAACCCATTCGCTTACACAGACGATTACATTTAATGAATCTGTCGTATACATTTCTGATGATTCGGATGAAAGCGAGGGAGAAGAACAGGGAAGTGCATTAGAAAATCAAAATCTATGCGCCGTTTGCCTAAATGTACGTGAGGTCACATGGTTGTTCTTACCATGCAAACACGCAAACTGTTGCACCCAGTGTAGCAACACTATTACAGAATTGGTACAAACCTGTCCAACCTGCAGAGCACCCATCCTAGACAAGTTCCAGATATATTTAAACTAATTAAATCGTTTATCCCAGTATTAATATTACATTCATTTTATTTATTATTCTCGTCAATTAAAACTTTCCATTTGAAATTTTCATTCAAAATCATGGGCAAAATAAACGAATGTAATAAAATTTTAAGAGTAGGAGTATTGACATTTATGAGAGTAGGACTAACGCCAGTATTAAGATTAGGACTAACGCCTACACTTCACATTAGTAGGATTAACGCCAGTATTAAGAGTAGGACTAAAGCCTACACTTCACATTAGTAGGACTAACGCCTACACTTCAAATTAGTAGGACTAACGTCAGTATTAAGAGTAGGACTAACGCCTACACTTCACATTAGTAGGACTAACGCCAGTATTAAGAGTAGGACTAACGCCTACACTTCAAATTAGTAGGACTAACGTCAGTATTAAGAGTAGGACTAACGCCTACACTTCAAATTAGTAGGACTAACGCCTACATATTACAATTAGGACTAACGTCTACATGTGGAGTAGGACTAACGACGCGCTCCCTAATCGAAATAGCAATATCTCAGGAAATTTGAATACACTATCTTCCATTGTTAAACCTATTATAGTAGGTACAATTTTCAATGTGAAAATGTTGGGAGGTCGAATACTTTTGTCCGGGTAGTGTATATTCAGTGGCATAGTGTCGCTGCTACTAGCTACTTGTGGCACAAGCGGTACAAATAGTTATCTCTCTGCATTTCGGAAGAAAATAATCAAAATGATAAGAAATAGAGTAATTCGCCCCCGTGTTATTCAAATCTGAAAACAGAATTTGTATATCATAATTGCCTCACAAGAGTCCGAGCTGATTCAATAGTTAATCAGTTTAAAACCTCTGTAAAATTATAATTGCAGGAATTTACAATTCTGTCATACTGAACATATCGTTTTAGATATACATCCATGTAAAAGGATCGATAACTGTATTAAGTCAACCCCTCGTTGCACACGGGGTAAAAGTATAAATAGAAAAATCGCATTTTCACTTCCAGTTTCAATTGAAAGTGAATTTACTTTCAGTTTTAATTTCATTTACCTAGTCGTCGAAGGTTTAAAAATGCTGCTAAAAACAGTTACTGTTTGTATAGTAAATTAAGGGGCTCAAACATTAGGCCGATGAGTATATAATATATGAGAAGTCCATCCTCAGATGAGAAATATAGGCGAGAGCTTGGACAGCGAAATAATACAGACAGATTTCTATTTAATAATTTCGCACCATGGATATCAAATAGGTTTTATTCATGTTATACAGTATAATTGCTGTCCACCTCAACAAAAACTAACTACAAATCCTAAACAAATAATATTTTGAATAATATTTTTCATTGACTTACAAGTTTACACTATTTTTAATTAAACATAGTCATAAAGCGATTCTTGTTCAATATTTGAACCCACCTTAGTTTCATATTGTTCATAATAATTGACTAGCAAGAATATAAACACGGAAAATTGATTTCATTCACATAGAGGTGATTGTTTAATTAATGTCTCGCCTCGATAAAAAAAAAGATGGTTGCCTCGTAATAATGAAATTTTAAGACTATTTCCACTGCTCTTCTTCAATGGTAAGGAAATGTCCACTATTCGGTTCAATTTATCTAATCTAATAAATGGAATTCCGGAGATTGACATACAATTTCATCAAATATTCGATTTTGGTTTGTTAACAATCCATTATTAGTCACCCATGAATACTAATAATAAATTTTATACATGTGGAAAATATTATATTACATTGAATATGGAGACGGTAGATGGTTACTGAGTTTAATTATCGCATGTACAAGTACTTTTAGGAACCCGAGATAGTTTTTAAAGCATAATTGACTATAATTAATCATGGATAGCTCTTTAATTTCCTCTGAATCTCATAAGAATCGCTTACTGGAATTTCAAAAAGCGTTCATAAAAGCCTCTGTTGCCTCCCTGAATTAAAGCTGTCATTTATAAAATCAATATCTTCCTTATTATCCATATTGGATATTAAATAATCTTATTTATACTAATTAGATAATCAAAAACAGCTAAATAAAATAAAGTTCGGAAGAATTTAAATTATTGTTCCCCAAGAAAATCCCTTTGAAGACTTTCTGGGCGGGATTGTGCGGGAATTTTATTTTATTAATTAATAGCCTGTAGATATAGGAACAATTAAAATTATTCAAAACCTTTGTCCACGACTGCCCAAATTAAGTTTTCCCACTAAATATATAAAGGACTCATTTCCGGTCCGAAATTCTCCTGTTAATTTGAATCACAAATTGAAAAGTATATCTATTTATGGAACTCCAGTTGCTTATAAGCATATATATATATTCCTACAAACGAGTATTAAACTTTAAAATGTCATTTCAATGTTTTTATGAATACTGAGAAGTGCTATAGCGTGATGAACTCATAACAAGAATGTATGCCTTCAATTCTATGAGTCATGCATACAATGAGGTATCTTTATAGTAACACAATGGAATTTAACCAAGAAACTAGGGATTTCTAGGTTTTAGGTTATACTGAAGAGCGTGAAGGTACTTTTCATTTGATTTGGGAAATAAAAAAATTGCCCTAATTCCACTTGTCAAGCCACTGTGATATACTGTTTTAACAAGTAATAATGGGCTGTTAAAAGATTCTTGAATATTTAGATTTTGATTATAAATTTCAGGGAGTACTCAAGTATAGTGTCCATAAATACAATATAATGTATTTGTATATATTTAGTGATTATTGTAGAAAAAAAAGGAGACTGAAACCTAAATTAATACTTTAATATTTGGATTTCAGTGAAAGACGTTGAACACGAATCGATATTAAATCACTTCGCCATCTGTTCAACAACTGTGTAGAATACAAATATGATGTTCTTCAACTTCTGTGATGTTAAAAATAATTTATTTACAAAATTAGACCGATTTTCCAAAAATGGATGCACAGGGAGGGATAGAAGGTATAAATTGAAAAAATCCATTTTCACCTACAATTTGAATTGAAAGTTAATTAACATCCGGTTCACTTGATATTCCTGGGCATTTCGTTTTCATTTACTTGTCAAATATTACTGTTCACCTTTGTTTTATAATTATTATTTATTAGTGTTATACATGATTCTCATCAAAAATTGCCATCTGTTTGAATTTACACCGATTAACTCAGAGTATAATTTTATATCAATATACAACTACCTTGTATCAATATACGTACAATTACCTTGTATCAATATACAACTACCCCAACAGTTCTTCTATCGTAGTACTCCTTACTATTCGCTTTGCTGCGGGTCATGTGTTCTGCCGCTTCGTGCCATTCTTATTTATTTTCGGTGGTCGGGTACTTACTAGTTCCTATCTTCTGGTACATGGTCAAACTAATTTTCGTTCCGAACATCAGTTCTTGGGGTGTAAAGTTGGTGCTGCTACTCTTCAGTGAATTCACGTTAAAGGCCACTTCCTGCAAGATATTCGACCAAACAGTATTGTCCAGTTTTCGCTCTGACAGCAAACATCGTAGAGCTTGTTTAACGATCTCCAAAGTCCGCTCTAATTGGCCATCCCCCTTGGGGGTGATAAGGTGAAAAATACCTCTTCTCAATCCCGAAATAAGTGTACATCTGTCTTATCACTTCACATCGATATTTCGCCCCTGGTCCGACAGTAATACATCTAGTACCCTATATCTATACACCCATCCTATTTCTATGGCGTTCCGTATAGATTCAGCAGTCTGTTCTTGCATAGCGACTACTTCTACAAATTTCGAAAACAAGTACACAATGATAAGAATATATCGGTATCTGTCGGCTGACCACGGCAAGACTACAATGTCTGTGGATATGATTCTTCTTGGCTCTGGAAATATCTAATTCGATGGGCTTCAGAGGTTTCCTCTTCTCAGTAGCTCTCTTGTTATCTAGACATATGAGGCATGTCCTACAGCATTATTCTACGTATTTCGAATTCCCACCCAGTATTATCGATCTCGGAGGTGGGAATCTGTCTTTTCTATCCCTGGGTGCGATATCCGATGTGCTATTTCGGTCATCTTTAACCATAAACTGTTGGGTATTACAAAAGCTCTCTTGAGAAACTGCTTTCCCTCTACGTATATCCTCATACCTTCTTGATTCTTATATGGTCCAACCGATATATTTCCGTGCTCCCTTAGTTGTTGACAGGCGTTCACAATGCTCTGGTCTCTGAGTTATCCATCCCTGAGTTCGTAACGAAGTGTTCCCACTTCTTGGTCTAGTATGTACACGTTTTGCTCGATCATTCATGACACTGTCCACACTCACAGGTGTTCGACTTAAATAATCGGCACAGCCATTGGACCTTCCCCTGCGAAACTGTATTTATAGTTAATTGGCTCAAATTCAGGATCCACATGGTATATTTATTGCAAGGGTCCATTTTCCGTCTTCGTCACTCCAACGGATGATGATCCGTAAACCGTAATTATAACAACCTTCTTTGCTGCCTGTAAGTAGAACTTCAATTTCCTTAGAACTCCAATTAGCGCGTATGCTTGAGCTCTCCTGCGGTGTATCTCCTTTGCGCATCATTCAAACTATACTCGAACAGAAATAAAGAAGTCTTCGGTTTCCTTCCCCATCATCTTAGGACAATACAGCTCAGACAGCAGTGTTAGACGTGTCTGTTTCCACAAAGAATGGCTTTTCCCAATTCGGAAAGGCCAACTTTCGAGGCTCATTTACTTGTTGATCCATCAGCTTTTGATAACTCATCTCACACTCCTTGGTCCACATCCACGGAACCCCGATATCGTGAGTTCATTAAGTGGTTTCGCCAGGGGCGTGCTGGGGTTGGGGGACCCATGCGGGATTCCATTCAGAAAGTAATCGCAGTGGGGGCCTGCGGTCCCACAAGGGGGCCCCTAAGACGGCTCCTAAAGGGGGGCCCGAGCGGGAATCCCGCATCGATTGTATGGCCAGCACGCCCCTGGAACCTCGCGGTACTGGTAAACTGGGAATATACTCCCGACACCAATTTATCAGTCCAATTCACTTTATTCGAGATAGGCCGTGTAAACTGTGCGATCTTCCATAAAGTGGTAGGTAAGGGGCGCTTCCATCCTTAGATACCAATTACCTGGGATTTCCACTTCCTCATACCCGAAAGAACACTTCTCCACTCTTAGTTGAATTGCAGCCTCATAGTAAATCTCCAGTACACCCTACAGGTATCTCAGATACGCTTCGAAATCAGTTGAATGAATACATGTGTCGTCCACGAACGCCTGCACATTCGGGCATCCTCGGAGAGTCTGATCCACAGCCCTTTGTAGGTCGCCTGTGAGTTCGGAAGACCAAATGGCACACGGTTGTCCCTGCGTCGATACAAACGAAGTGAGCGCCATATATTATACTTCACTGGTACACTGGAGTGTACCAGTGAAGTATGAATATATGGCGCTCACTTCGTACCAGTGAAGTATGAATATATGGCGCTCAGTAAGCAGAGGCTCCATCCAATTTAGAGAAAATTGTGCTCCCCTATTCGGTCTGCCATAGAGTAAGCATCATTTTTCGTAATTTAAGTCACGGTCATCCACAGCGAAACGGTGCGATTCGTCATTTTTAACTAATATGACTCGGCTTGCCCATGGAGGGTTCGAAGGGCATATGATAATGTTTTGGAGCATCTCGTTTATTTGTCTCGCTACCTCTGCTTCAATTCCAGGGGATACTCAAGGGGACGATGTCGGACCGGGCGCTCGTCCAATAGCGTGATTACATGTTCTGTGGTCTAGACCTCTCTAGGATTCTTGCATTATCCGCGACAACCTCGCCCCATCTTTCCAATACTCGGTGTGTAGCCGTAATTTCGCGCTGGAGGAGACTGGGATTTACGTATATTTCGTAGCCCTTGCACACTGGACCTATTTCAACACAATTTGTACGAACCTCGGCACTCGGCTCTCCATTTGTACGGCCTCGGCTCTCGGATCTCCGCATAGCTTCGGTTGACAAAGTTCTCCAACATCTGCAACGACTTTAAGAGTCAACCTTCGGTAGCACGCATTCTCGATGTGGCAGCTTCGTTTAAGGGTTTCCAATCCTAGATATGTTAGCCGGATTTCAGAGTAGGAGCGGAGATTTCCTTAGCCATTTGAGCAAATAAATTTGTGTCGGGAATTAACCTCTACAATCGCGATTGTTGGGACGGTAAACTGTAATCCGTAAGAAATATATTCGTAGTTCAAAGTAAATAGACTAAATGCGAGTACACTAATACATATTCTGCATTAATATTATACATTTGTATTATACAGGAATTCTATCAAGAATATACTACTTTGTTAAAAAAAGACGAATGATATGTTTAGTACATATATGAAGTTTATCCAAATGTTCAAAATCAGGACTTCATCTGGGTTCGCGGCGCGCGAACCAGGGGTGCGTGTTTCTAAGGATAAATGCTGGAAGGGTGCATTAAATTTGAACTCATTTGGGTGCGCAATGCGCACCCAGGGTATTTTAATACTAATTTTGGTCTGTTTTTGGTAAATGGACTATTTGTGGTAAATTTGGGTGCGCGATTTTAAATCAACATCACCTAGGGTGCTCAAATCTTTTAGGGCTAGATGAAGGCCTGTTCAAAATGAATTCATCTTTATAGTTATTGTTGTTTATTTTGAGACTGTAGTTTGTTCTAGATCTTTGATCAATTAACCACCGAGGAAAACTAGCTTATCTATACCAAGTACTGAAGAATCTTTTTAGAACGAAGATAGTTAGTACAAATTCCCGGGTATACGAACACAGTTTTTCGACAGCTTCAAAGGATTTTGAATGTACTGTACTTTAGACTAATACGAAATTCCGATAAGGCGGAACTTTCACGATCCTTTGGTTTTCGTATTAACGAGGTTCTACTAAATAATGAAAATGAAACCATGAAATTATATTCTGAAAATGCCTATGTGTGTGTGAAATTAACCGTAGACTGCCGGAGTGATTTTCAGGAAAATAGCATACCCTGTAGTTCTTTGAATTTAATATTTAGAACCTAAAAATTTGAAATCCAACAAGAGCACAATAATATATCAACATTCTAGAATTTTCAAAAAAATTTACTAAAGGATTTCTACAAAAAGTGATGTCACATACTTTCTCTTTAACTCGATATAACGCCGTTAACATGTAAGTAATCCTTTGTTTTTAAACTTTAATAATGACGACTATCTTATTAGTCATCAGATCTCAAAAATTGAACAAATCTGATACACTTTACGAAAGTTACATCTTTTTAAAAAATTCGGCAAATTTGTTTTAGATGAACCATGGATAACCAAAAATTACATATATTTGAGTTATATCTATCACAACTCTGTATTAGTCAAACCAAATATACTAAGATAGATATTATTTAGTATAATATCTTCTTTCGGGTATTTCTACGGTGAAATTATAACATTTATAATTTAGAAAAGCAAGTGGCGGGCAAGTGGAGCAGTTCACTTTTCTGCTACGTCATCATAACAATTTCTGAAAATTTTGATTTTTTGAATGAAATCGATAGAGAGTACAAAACCATGTCTAAATCCCAATTTTCTTGAAATTTGAATTATTTGATCGACCTGTTTTCCTCCTGGCACAACGTGTATCAGTAGGCAGTCTACAGTTAAGTATTGAAATTAATACCCAACCTTTTTAATTCGTGAACCCCTCATATCTGAAGTTTGCTGATGCACACTCAAGACATACCGAAGTATGAAGGACTAAATTGATAGGGGAGTTGATTTGAACAGAAGATTGGGTTGGTACGAGCAAACATCTTATGGTCTCAATAGAAATAAAGCGTCAGTATGTAATAATATGACAAGTTTGGATTTCATAGACTGCAAATAGATAAATATTTTCTGGGGTGAAGAGGGTAATCAAATTTCATAGAGTATTAGTAAATAATTATTAATTTAAGGGAGATAAAAATATGAGGTGCACGAAATATTGGTTGGGGGGGGGGGGGCGAAATGACACTCGCTTCCCAGTATGGACACTGTGGGGACGATTGCTCCCATGTCACTCAAAGAAATACGCCCTTGTGTATTGAACCCGACATTTTTATGCAAATAAGGACCACACAATGACTATTAATTTAGACCAGTCGGTAATAAGACATTTCAAATGATAAATGCACATGCGCATTCTCAACAATGAAGTTTTGAATACTAATATGATCAATGCGCCCCTTGGTAAAGAGTAGTGACCACTGAATCAGCAATGCGAGAAGTTTTGATAGGGGAACTCGCATGTCGTGAGGAATATCCAAACGATTACGCTACTTTTCTTTAAGGTTAAATTAGGGCATATTCAGGCAAAAAACACATAAAATTCGTTTTGAAGTTAGGTGTTTGATTATCACATATACGTATGATGGAAGACATTATAGCTAGTTCCAAACTGAAAACGAAATCCAATTATATTCTATAAATTCGATTTTATGGGGCGTGCAGTATTATGGTAATACAAAAGTCCCATAGGGGGATTTCTTCAGACTCAACCTTATAAGTGTGTGGTTTGCAAGATCATTATTTGCTAAAGACATATCCTGTGCGATATATCACATAGATCAGTGGTTCTTAACCTTTTTTATGTCATTTCCCCTTTTGGCCTGTTCACTCTATCCGATTTCCCCCTTCATTTGTAGTATAAGGAATAAAGTAGCATTGAAATTACAAATTATTAGCTGTCTGGCGATAACTGCTTCTTGGCCACCAGTGGATCAATGTAGGAGGTATTATTTTATTATGGTTTTATTATTCTTATTAATTTTGTCTAAATTGATTTCCCCCCTATATTCCCGAAATTTCCCCCCAGGAGGAAATTTCCCCCAGGTTAAGGATGCTTAGGGTGAAATTTTAGGTCTTTTTGTGACAAAATTGAAATGCGAGTTTATACTGTGAAATGAAGCTAATGAATCATATAATTATATGAGAAGTGAAATTTAAAAAAAAAATTCTTCAAAGTCTTCAAAATGTCAATTTGGTGACGTCATTATTGATGATGTAGCTTTTTTTATTATCTCAATTGACATTCCTTGTTTTTATATGTACTATATCGTGCACTTTTATACTTTGTGTGTATAAACTAACATTAATATGCACAAATATATCAGTGATTAGCATATATTGCCAAAACCAGTTGATAATGGGCTAGAAATTCTGATATGCATATTTTTTACATTTTTTTATGCATCATCAACAGATTAATTGACTATATTATATAATTCACCTCAATGGTCATATATATTAGTATATTCATACTGTAACCCAACTAGTGTAGAGTTATTATACATATTAGAGCATTAATCACTACGTTAGCCATGATTTAATCGCTGATAATGATGTCCCAAAAGAAAGCGGACTCCATTAATATGACAGAAACTAGCATAGAATTCGATTTATTCAAGTCGTATGTTTACTATGTTGTTTCAATGCATATTTAGTGTATAGTATGAAAATTATCTAGTATATTGAAACTAATCCGTTTGTAATACGGACAAATTTAATAGCACATATGCATTTCACAATCAAAAAACTTCAGCCTTCAATTACTCAATTATAATTTTTTTGACATATCCCGAATTTTATCTAATAAAGTTCATAAGGGAATGCTTTCAAAAATTCAGATATAGTTCTTAATTGTATAAAGATCATTTTGCAAGCTCATTGAAGCAAACTAACGATTAGTGTTTGAGTGGAGACCAAGAAAGGAGCAAAAATACCACTTTTTGGCATCTTTTTTGACGAATTTTACGATTCGTTAGTTAAGGAATGGTTATACTTGTGATAGGCGTCTGGTGAGCTAAGCAAATGTAGTGCTTATAGTACTGATCAATTATACAAATTTTTGGAGCTATTTCGAATATACTTTAGAAGATTTTATTCAGTGAAATCTAATATAACAGTATTACCCCTATGGGGACGCATTTCCTCTTGAATGTAATGCTACTCGAAAAATAGTTTGCACTTAGATATGCTGTATACATTTTAAGCTTAGTTATGCAATTACAGAGCAGATTGGAGAATTACACTTCATTATCTACAAAGACACTAAAACCACCCATACCGCTAATACACTTTTCACCCTAAGCATCCTTAAGAACTACTGACATAGATCATCGTTATGGGCGGTTGGTGGCCGGTTTAGAATTTTGATAAGATCTAAATAAAAAATATTGCGACCTTTTGAAACCAAAAGATGAATAAAAAGGTCATATTTTTATGCGAAATTTGATAAAATGTTTGAAAAAAAAATTCCAAGTCATAATTCAAAGATGTAAACCGTCTACCAACTCCGTACGCTTATAATCCTTAAATATTGACTCTGATAACAAACATTGATGGCCGCATTGCCAAATTACCGCATAATATCGACCACCACCTTTGGAAATCGCCCTATGGGAGATTTGTATTAGCCAAATTTTGAAACCGACTAAAAATAAAAAGTATAATAGATAGGGACATTTTCTTTTTGGTTTAGTGCTTTGTATCGTATAGGTATCTATTTCTCACAATTACAGATTAATACAAGAACTTTCATTCACGTGGGGTAATTTAACCTTAATTTATACAAAGTAGAAAACCTCCACTACAAAGGTTGGTTGACGTAAATGTCTCCAACACGGACCAAGCCCTCTTTGAAAGAGTCGGCACTTCACAGAAGTTAGAACAAAATATAAATAAATAAAAATCGAGAGCATTAACTTGTAGACTATAACTAAATTTTAAAAACTTGATTTAGAAATGCTCAAAATTCACTCCACTCCTTGTCCTGTGCACCCCCTAGGGATAATGCACCCCAGGTTGGGGGTTCAAGTAAGTTATTTTCCCATCTTAGTAGCTTGAGATGAATGTCGTAAACGACTAAATCATCGCGTTTCTCAATCCCTGGAAATCTATTGTATTATGTGGGAAAAGTTAATTGTTAACTCAGTTTCAGTTACATGTCATCTACATTAGTAATTCCAGTAATCTCCTGCATATCTGGGATGATTTCCAAGTAGATTCACTTAACAAAGTAGCCAATTTTTTTATCCACCTATCGTCAAAATATTTTCCTAAGAAGAATTTGCGACTCAGTCCGACTAATCTAGGGATTAATCCAGTTTAGGAATTTTAAATTATGGATGTTCGCACTTAGAAAGTGGAATTTTATAAGCCAAAGGTACTTTGTAGTAGTTAGTTGTAGGTCTCGGTTATCTGAACTTTGAAAGTAGTAAACTTATTAGAGTAAAATGAATTTTTGATAGATCAAATATTGAACCCAATTCCAATGTCGAAATTCCTTAAAACATGATTCGTATGGCGATTCCCTGTAGCAATGCAGATCGCTGTCATATATGCAAATATACCCGCCATCCATAAATAATCCACCTTCAAAGCTCAAGACTCTAGGTCCTAATCCAGGTAGGCCTTAGGATAATTTCCTGTTAGACTAATGTGGGGCAAATGTGGAAAGTCTAATGATGCTCACGAAATCGAATTTTGCGAACGAATTATGAAACGCACACAAACTTCGCAACATGCTGGAAAACTCATCGCAGAAAGGTTGGAAACTCGTGAACATCTTACTGCTGAATTCCTGATAAATACTCTCGAATGTTCAGTTAATGTTAATTACAGCCCTATAACTCTATTTAATAATCAATTACATGTCCATTCGATTCCGTATAAGAGTGGCATCCACTGTAGTAATTATGTTTTGAGCAGAGAGGCAGTCCGAGATATGCAGAAGTTAAGTGAACTTCACTTGGGTGAAAAATTGTGTTGTGATTTAGGACGAATTCTTCCAAAAATAAGGGATTTGTTTCCACATGGTACAAAATATAATCTATATTTGGAGAAGTATTTACTTCAGTATCCATCAAAATGAAGCGTTCAGCAACACAATACTTTGAATAACTCCAAATGGAATTTGTACTGATGTTGAGAGATTATTGATGATTTTCAACCATGAACATGGGGGGGGGGGGTTCAATCTTAAGAATACTAATTAGCCCATAGGTGACTTCATGGAAAAATATATTTTAGGGCATACCCACGACCCCCCCTCCCTTCACGAAGTACCAAGTACTTAACGAATTTATTGCTTTTGGACACCTACATCCATTCAGTATTTGCCATAAGTGACACTCTGGAGTTGTCACCCGTGTCAGATTAGCATCGATTGATACTAAGTTAATTACATCTGGTCCCCGAAGTCCTCCCATGAGCATTTTTATCCAAAACACACTTTTTACTTTTTTACAATTTTAATTAGTCAGCAATTCTCACCTTAAGCTGTGATCACCACCTGGCTATGGGTCAAGTATCTGCCGATTGACCCCCCCCTGATTTAGAAGAATCGATTTTCTCTGAATTCACATATCCACAAAATGATATCGAAGGTATAAACGACATTTTTTTCCCAACTCCTGATAATCCCATCGAAGCGGTTAGCAACATAGATGAATCTCGAACTTCTAAACAGCAATCAGCTATGGACAGTATCAATTTTGAACAACTCAAGCAGTAGATACAATATGATAAGAAAGTAAACACTAGTCTGTTAGTTGAACTGATGACGGTATTTAATTCAGACATAAAACACAGTCTATCTTGTTGCTAAAGTACGATTCATTCTTTCGATTATAATTATTTTCATAATTATTCTCCCTGTAATTAGTGCCCCTCAAAAGAAGGATGATAACATCATCTACAAAAACATTCGCAAAACAAAGAAGCAAACGAAACATCTCGGGCCTTACATGTAGTCGAAAGCAACAGAAAGCGTTGTTACAATTTCTAAAACAGAAGTAGGAACGAAGAAGGACAAAAAGATTCCAATCCATATCACAAGAACTTACTTCGAAAGATCCTCTTATGCCAAGAATACTAAGAAGAAAGTACCCCTCGATACTAGCATCGGAAACAACACCTCACAGGTAAATGTATTTGATTGAGTTATTTAAAAGATAAAATAGTGTTAATAGTAAATATTACTTTTTTAGATGTATCAGAATCTTTTCGGATTTTACGGAATCTATATTTCAACGCCTTAATAACTTAAAAGTAAGCTTCCGTTTTCACATTTACTGTCTGAATCTTTGAGTGTAATCTTTATTGACACTCATTGTTATTTTCGCTCTACACCTTCAATTGACGTAAATCCAGAATATTTGTAACATTCAGTAATATTTTTCTTACAATGTTGCCATTTGTAGGAAATCCTAAAGAAGAATATACGTGGGCAGACCTTCATGACTCCTTCTACATGAAGAGCTGCACAACTTGCTATACAAAGCACACAACGACACTCCCAACACGATGTTATTCGAGTATTTGGATGGTGGAAAAGAAGAGGAAGTTGTAAACTAACAATGATTCGTACGATAACTACAAATTATGATTTTACCATCTATTGTAGAAGAGAGATATTAAGGAGATCATACTCGGATGGACAACAGATCTCTACCCCAGGTATACAGATACCCAAAGTGTTAGATACACACACAAAGTACTGTATTTCGTGAAAGTTAAAATAATCAAACAATACACTCATAGAATTCAATTCAATTAAAATTAGTATGTTTGTTCAGTATATCAAAGCAGGTTATGTATGACATAAAAATCATGCTTATCTATACTATTAAAACACAAGCCTGGGTGGCAGTGCTGCCAAGTCTCCGTAAATTTACGTAGACTACGTAAATATACCCCTATCTACGTGTCTACGTATGAAGACTTATTTCTACGTATTTCTAGCGAAATATAAGACTTCTTGTTTAACATATAACTGCGTTTTGTTTTACTAGTGAACCACCATATTATTATTTATGTTTTATAATATGTTAAATAATATCATAGCGATGAATTATTCCAATCGCAGAATACTCTTGATTCAAAACAGTTGCACAATTAAAAATTAGTTAAATTAAATCTTACTTTGATAGTTTGATACATACTATTAGTGAGTAGCGTCCATATAACTACCTTTATAAATGATTATTCATACAAAATAGTTAGTTTATATGATTTGAAAAAGCAAATTAAGAACTATTGGGTCGCAGAGGGAATTTTAGCATGCTCCGTAAAACTTTTGTTTCTCCGTAAATTTTATGGTCAATCTCCAGGAATTTATCTGAACTCACTTGGCAGCACAGCTGGGTGGGTGGGTGTGTGTTATATTTGTTTGTATGTTATGAGTTGATTGAAGAAAGTGGACGGTTTCCAAATGTGATTTTTGGCATATAGGGGTAACTTTTGGCACCAGCCAACAAGTTGAGGTTTCCACTGAAAATTTCTCACACCTCGACAAGTTATGACGTCATTGTCACATTTAGAGAACCCTGAAAAGTCACTTAATCGCACATAATTCGCGCGCTCTAAGAGATAAAATCTGAAAATTTAATAGAACATGAACATCAACGATGCGGACACGTTGGTTATACCAGATTGCCAATATGCTAACTCATTGTCGCATAATGACGTCATCACTAAAATTTGACATTGTTAAATTTGACTATTTAGGCCTATTTACGCTTTATAATGAATGTTACAGGTGTATAAACCACACATCAACCGCGAAGCGGTTGGTGTGCGGTTGTGTTCTGACGCGAAGCGACCTAGCAAGCGAAGCGCGCTAGTATTAATTAAATTGTAAACAAATTAATATTTAGGGAATGCAGTATCTAAACACAATGCTATGAGAATCATTTCACGAAGCAGTTCCGCTCCGTAATCCATACGACACACCGATGTACCGAATGATCAATGTGAGACATGAAATTGGCAGCGAAGTAAATTTATATGTTGGGGATATCATTTGAATCAGTTTGCAGACAACCATATATTTGCGTTGGGAATTCACTAAGCGGTTTTGAACCTTGGGAAACAGAACATATCGAAGGAGACGTTAATTGTGTATTTCGATGCCTATCCAAATTAATTACTGGGAGTGAAAACTGCAACCAACAGCTTCGCTCCATCATCTCTCGCTATATCGCCAGTGAAGGGACAAGGAAACTAGGTTGGTATTTTAAAACCAAACAAATTACACAGTGTAATTAATTTACCACACATGTACTTATGAATCATGAATCCGTTTGGGAACAGATGTGGAAATTTATGCTGCTTCTGCTATTATTGATGCCGATGTCTACGTTGCCAATAACTTCTACACAACGAAAGACTCAGTAAGACACAGATAACCCTACAGCCATCCTTTATATCCAAAACTACTTCGATCACTATCAACCTGTCGTATCAATGGTGAACACGAATTACAAGACTCATATAACTATTTCAGATGATGTCCAAACGATTGAATAACAGCTCACAACACTCTTTCGAAAGCGCTCAAAGGCAAGGTACATCGAACTTTGTGGGAACCTCTGCTCGAGGTTATTCAGGCAACGCAATTCCAATCATGGTGAGCCCAGATAGTGGAAACGTGACCTGTAACGGCATATCCCAAGTGGCGAAAGACGAGCTGTTATCTACGATCTACGATGCAAAATACTTACGACTCGTATGTAGGTAAATTATCTGTGGAATCAAGTGAGTTAACATTTATAATTTTCTATAATATAATTTATACTAAATAATTAATTAGTTTCTATTTAGTAAGTCCACCATACACAATGTAACAAAGTTACATCGTATATTAATATGTACAGTGAACTCCCGTTATAACGAAGTGCCGACATCGAATTAATTTTTGTATAAACCAATTTGTTATAAGCTGATTAAAATTAATTACTCAGAAATTAAGGGGCTAAGAAATATCTTGGTTGAAAAGATTATTTTAGTCGATTTTTTATTTTAGTTGATTTCGTTGATTTATTTTATCATAGTATAGTAAAATATAAGGATTTCCGGACCATAGAACTTCGTTATAAGCCGATTTATATCCGACTTGGAGTTCACTGAAATACTTTTAATTTCATAGTTTGTTTTAAAATATTTTGTTTCTATTATTTTGTTAATCGTTATTAGATAAAGTAGTGTTGGCTATTGACGTTAATGACACTGTGCAATTAGAATTCGTATGTTGGCTATCAAAAGTTAATAACAATAAGTAATATCTAACAAACCTACCTAATATAAATATTACTACTGTATTTATTATTATTTTACTTGAGGCGATTTGAAGGGGAGAGGAGGGACATGGAGGAGAGGAAGTGGGTGGCAGAGGGTCAGATTCTAACACTCATAGGCTTATTGCGGGAGAGGAGGAGTAAAAGGTGGAAGAGGAGGGAGGACAGGAGACGGAGGCAATGGAGCAGGAGGGGGGGTACTTTGGGGTTTTTAAATTAAATCTTTATTTAGTTTATGAATTTATTATTTATGTTTCATTTAAATGAATTTAGTATATTTATTCTGTTTGTTTGTAATAATTGCTTTTGTGTTTTTAATTAATTATAGTTGTGCTCTGCAATTGTTAGTATTATAACCATATGCTGAATTGGGAAATTATTAGACTAGGAAAACTAATTAATTCAGATATACTACATTGAAAATTGGGCTACTGGTTTTACTTGCTCTAATTATCAGTAATTTAAGGTTATTTAAAAGGGATACATATTGCAGATAGAATATAACATATAGTGAGAGGTTCAAAACTGGTATTCAAGTCAGAAATTGTAATACACCAGCGTCTCAAAACAATATATAATAGCACATCTATGTCTCTGGTTTATCTTTACTAGCGTCTAAAATTGTAAATTCATAATAAAAAGTAAATATGCCAAAAAGTACTTTTATAGCCTCTCAAAATATCACAGTATAATTGTAAATAGCACATCCATAGTTTGCTAGTACTAATTTCTCAAAATCGCACGCGTCATTCTTAAATTAAAATCATATTAAAAAGTAAAATAAGCCAAAAATTTCTTTTATAGTGTCTCAAAATATCACTGTATAATTTCTAATAGCACATCCATGGTTTTTAATAGAATGTCCCAAATCTCACGCGTCTCAAAATATCATGCAATCGGGCTCTCTTAAATATCCTTCTCGTTATGTGGCAAAATGTGTTTGCATATTATATGAAACCTTCCTCAGAATTGACAACTTGAATCTTTAAGTAAGGGATTCCATTCTGGACCATCCCTTTGCCTGTTGATGAGTATCTCTATGAACTTTATTGCAGAGAGATACAATGATGTGGAAAGATTGGTGTTTATGTGGTTTTTGGATTTGGGATATATTAAAGAAATTGTGTTTAACATGGTCAAACATTATCTTATCAAAGAGGTTTCGCAAATATAATGCCATGGTTTTAAATAGAGATAACACTAAACTAAAAAAATACAACTAATTTTCTTTTTGTTTTGTTATAGGTTATTCTACTACGTATTGAGTCTGTCTACGAGCGTTAGATAGAGCGATGCGTCTACGAGCGCGAGCGTTAGAGAGAGCGATGCTTGTCTACAGTCAGTCGAACAGTTAAAGGATTCACATGCTGCTTATATACCATTTCTTGATTCTATGTATTTGTTCATATAGTATAATGCTGAATTGTTTGTGTTGCATTTAATTAATTAAAAATAACGTATTTATTTCTAAATTAATATCCAAATATTATGAGAATTGGGCTGGGTAGTCTTAGAATTCTAAAATATAACATTTGTTACACATTAAAATACCACTGAAAGGCTAAAGGCTATACTTGGAAAACCCATGGTAATTGCCATCCATGGTCCAGTAATTCACTAGAGTGCCATTGCCTTAGTATATAGATTGCTATGGTTAAACCTACCGTAAGTATCAAGTTTCCACATTTAAATCCCCACAAGCGGCAGAAAGGTTAATTGTGTACCTTGACCTATTGCAATATAGTGAATATACTGTGTTTCTTGTCGTATTAGAGAACAGAGAGAATAACTGCTGAATGTTTAAATATGGTATAAACTAAAGTATAATAATTAGTATTAGTTACCATATACGGGTATGTATATTTGATTACGTCTTTGTGGCTAAATCTGATGAGAAATCATTCTCAAAAGTGTTTAAGATGTTTCTAGCGAATTTGAAAACCTAAGTTTAGTTTATTCCATGACAATAGGTAACTCATTTTACGAGCAATTAGAAAGTATAAACTGGCCTGGAAATTAAATGAGCAAATACTTGATTTATCTAGCCGTAAATATAGTAGGCCAAGAGAAGGCGAACCGAAAATATTTAAGGATGTTCACAAAGCTAATTTGATGCTGCTTAACTATCGAACATAGTATATGACAAATTCAACACGATTAATTTGCAAATGAAGTCACTCTTATTAAGTGCAAGACAATTATCTCTTCAATTATTGGGAAACGTGCCTTGTAAATTGGTATAAGAGAATTCTACTAGTCTTTAGCAGAGCTTGCAATATCAGATGACGACTTCCTCGCTTACTGTGATAATCTTGATGCGCTAAAAATGGACATTACTAAGCGAATTACGAATATGTTGGAGCTGGAAATACCAGATTGCAATATTTAGTGATTTTGTGTGCACGTTCAAACCGTTTCACTGAGTTTGCAAGAAGAGTTAATCGACCTGTAGAATGACTGCGAGGAGAATGCGCGTTTTAAATCATGGGTAATTAACAATATGGCCAGCATTCTCCAAACGTAACCAATATGCAGCATTATGGAAGAGAGCTAAATTGCTAAATTTGGCATTCACTACATCATATCTAGTGGAGAAAGGTTTTCATTGCTGTAGTTCAATTGATAACCAAACAGAGAAATAGACTTAACATATCACAATGTGGAGATTTGAGATTCCCGCTCACAAATATGGTACCATAATTGAAAAGTCACTTCAAAAATATTAGAATATCATCAGTGGGGGCGATGAAAGGATAATTAATTGCTTGGAGGGCGGTGTGATGGAATAGTTTTAGAACCACTGATAAAAATCATGATTTAAATCACTTAATTTAAATCAAACACCCCAGAAACTTATATCAATAAATTAAGTGATATCAATTTATCTGTGTTTTTGTCCAATTTTCCTGGTCTATTACCCCTTTTCACCATCTTCCAGTAAAACTGTATGTGCTATTGAAACCAGTGTATGATCCAGAAATACAGTGAGGAGGGTGATAGCGTGATTTTAATTATAACTTATAATGATAAGTATATTAAGATGAATTAAAATGACGAATAATTAAGTAACATGATATTTACTATTCCCCTATAAGAAACTTACCATTAGCACACAAATTTTTAAACAAAACTTTAGTTTGTAATAAAGCAAATCCACTTTATTCATTTTGTATTACTGTTGATTCTATTTATGAGTAGGAATATATATATTAATCTAAACTCAATAATCTTTCTTTAGCGAGAAATTGCAATATTGAAAATGGTGGAACCTAAAAATAAATTAATAGTTAAATTAAACCAGCGTCGGCTTTAGCTCTTTCGGCGCCCCACGCAAAAAAGTATCTTGGCGCCCCGCGTTTTCTATACCTGCCAACCTATTTAAGACATATCCCTGTACGAGGCACTTCATATAGGAACAGATTATTTACACAGAACAAATGCTATATTTAGATAGTGTCGACATGTTTAGGCATTAATAGACTCACAATAAATAGTTTTTCCCTAGCTAAAAATTCCTGTACAAATTTAAAATTCCAGTATTGTCCAGCGAAATAGTCAAAATCCCTGTACGGTTGGCGAGTATGAAGATTTCAATCAAATACTAATTTATGTAATTTATAAATAATTTACTAATACGTAGGTGAATCTATTCAATAGTTCTATCACTGGAAAATTCGTCCACGAAAGAATTGTTCCGGGTGACCAAATTCCATGGAAAACTGGTCCTAGTCCAATATTTCCATGGAATATTGGTCTCCCGGACCAATTTTTCAGATAAATTGGTCCGGTGGACCAAATTCCATGGAAAATGGTCCTAGCCTGGAATTTTCGGTGCCAATATTCCATATGGAATTTTGGTCCGGGCGACCGATTTTACCCAAATATTTGGTCCGGGGGACCAAAATTCTATGAAAAATGGTCCTAGGAACAGTTTCCATCGAATTTTGGTCTCCGAGCAATTTTTTCGGGTCCCAATTTTCCAGTGACAGGCTTATTCATAAATCTTTTGGTCCCAATATGGCAAAAGATTGCCTAGGCTAAAATTCAAGTAAATTCGGTAACTAAATAAACACAAACCTCAGAGGGACCAATTTTCCACAGAAGGACCAAATTTCCGTGAAAATCTTGGTCCCCCCGAACCAATATTCCAATGTTACCAAAATTTCCGTGACAATTATAATAATCTGGGTACTATACTAGTAGGTATAATAGTCAGTGAAACCTCAAAATTTGACTTGTCTAACTCTTATATTTGACAATGCTAGAGTTAATTAAATTGATCAAGGGCATAAAATTTAAAGAACAAGATCTGAAAGTAAACAGATTAATCAAAGCTATTGTTACTAAAAGGAAATAAAAACAGAGCTAGAAATGGGGATCCAAACATTCAGCTCAATTCAGTTTCCACAAAATGACCTCAATTTTTCGCCCCCTAAATCATGGCGCCCCACGCGGTTGCTTGTGTTGCGTGTGCCTAAAACCCACCCTGAATTCAACTAATCTAATACTTTTCAATAAGGCTGTTTGATATACTAGAGAATTCGCGAGCGTTATGGAAACGAAGTTAACGTTGAAATCCCCGGTAAATCTGAATTCCGGGCTATCTTCCAAAACCACATTATGTCTTTAATACTGGAAAAACAAATACAACCGAGGCTATATGTTTGAAAATACCACTGACGGAGATTGTGTAAAGAAGTTTTAGATAATTATAATAGCTAATCGTATAATTATAACATTATCCTTCGCAGATCAAATGTTAATATGAGTGTGAAATAAATGACCCACTCCCGCAACAACGTTATCTGAAAGTAGAACCTATCCCTCCCTCGAAAAAACAAGGAAAGAAAGCGGAATCGAACTTGTATATGATATTCTGAAATGCACTTCAGGGTTTGCTCGTGCACTGAAGACTAAGAAAACAAGAGAAGTTTACAGTTACTACAATAGTTATATCTGTATTATGATGTAACAAATGTGAGTCGACATGAGCAATGTCCGGAATTCACAATGTAGTAATATTTTCATTAGGCAACACTACCAAGATCTATAATTATCCCTGCAGTCTAATAATGCAAGTAAACCGGAAATGGGGATAATAGTATAGTGATCGAATCATTATACACTCAAACATCCGCTATCCGGACCTCTAAGATAGGGGCACCGCCTTCAACCGGGCACCATTATTGGTCTAAAGCCAAACTAAATGTGTACTCATTTAACCAAAATGGAGTTATATGAAAATATTGTATAAGGGAGGTATGAGTGTAGAATTTTTATATCACAATAACCCCAATTATTTCAAGTAAATACTTATATAATGTATATTTCTTGTTATTACAAGTTATTTAAGTCATTACATGTTATTTAATTAGTTACACGATACATGAACTTATAGACACACAAAAATCAGCCATATTTTAAATATTTAGTCAGTTTTAGATACCATTGACAAAATCAACAGGTCCATAGTCGCTTATCTTGCTAGTAAATGCAATTGGAAACACACAAGATACTCAAAACAATCAAAAGGATAACTTATTGAATAGAAGTAGGATTACAGTGGGCAGAAAGGAGAGTTTGTGGGAAATAGACATTTTGAGAGAGGATAGCCACAACTGAAGTATTATTGAAGTATTATTGAACCGAATGGCTTCATCAAAAATAATGTGAGGAATCACATAACAGTGGTATTGGACGATCAATGGTAATATCATCATTTAATTTATTTTAGGTTTTTTGTAACAATCTATTATAAATCACCCATGATTATTGATAATAAATCTAAAACATGGGTCAAATGATTTAAATGTTAGTCTTATCCCAGTGTATTCTAACATCGCATTGAATTTCTAGAGAATAAATGGATGCTGAGTGTGAATATCGCATGGTGTAATTACTCCTAAGAACCCTATATAGTTTTTGGTAGGATAGTTGTATAATATGGAACGATTATAGAGCCTAAGTTTCTTCCGAATTTCATAAAATTATCCCACTGTTTTACAAAAGCATGTATGAATTCATGAGATGATATGCTGATTGAAAATATTTGACTATAAAATATCATAAACTGGTAGGTTCAGGGCCGGATTAACCCATGGGCAACCGGAGCAACTGCCCCGGGGCATTCACCACCAAAGGGCCTCCACCACCAAAGTTGTACTTGATTATTCACTTGACAATTGAGTAGAAGGAGTTAGGGGCCTCCACCTCTGTTAATCCGGCCCTGGGTAGGTTATTTATTAATAACGCGCTTCGCTTGCTAGATCGCTTTTCTGCAGAACTCAACCACTCACCAACCGCTTTGCGGTTGGTGCGAAATTTACATACTTTAACAATTATTATAAAGCGTAAATAGGCCTAAAATGCTAATTTTAACAATGTGAATATTTTGTGAATACGTTATCATGCGATAATGAGTTAGCATATAGGTAATCTGGTGTGACCAACGTGTCGTATCATTAATGTACACGTTCTAATAAATTCTCAGAATTTTATCTCATAGACGGCGCGAATTATGTAATATTAAGTAAAATTTCTGGGTTCTAAAAATGTGACAATGGCATCATAACTTGTCGAGGTGTGAGAAATTTTGATCGGAAATCACAACTTGTTGACGGGTGTCAGAGGTTACCACTGTATGCCAAAAATAACGTTTGGAAACCGTCCAGTTTCTTCAATCAACTCGGAACATACAAAAATATATACGTATACACATAGTATACACAATAATTCCAATTTGGTTTAATCAAAAATACGAAGAGAATAGCAAAAAAATGTAAAACCATAAACCAAAGAAACATAAAAATAAAAGACAAATTATAAATAGCATAGTATATTATAGGGTTAGGATAGGATCTCATAGGTAATAAAGCATAGCATAGAATAGCATACTATAGGATAGGATAGGATAGTTTAAGTATACATTAACAGGCCAAAGTTATTTGAAGAACAATAATTTGCGTTCAGATATTCAAGTTTGAGCAGCATACTAACATATGTAGATCCTTAACAAGGATATTTCAGTATATTTTATTATATTTCATTTTATTTCAGCATAGAGTATAGTAAAGTATAGTCGGGTAGAGCCGAGTCGGGTCTAGAGTCTAGACGAGTCTAGTCGAGTCTAGTCGAGTCTAGTCGATTCTAGTATAGTTAGTATAGCAAAATAATAACGAAACATTTGACGATTGTATTTCATAATTGAAATTAAAGATAATTTTCCAATTTGCTCGATATAAATTAACTTAGGAGTTCTTCAAAACTTCTATCTAATGGTTATTTATCAAATTGAATTACTTTTGAATATTCTAAACGAGCGATAACATTGAATTGAATTTTTGCTCTTCTTTTGTTATAAATTTTTCGAAATTATGTCTACTTTTCTTCAATATAGTGCATATTTTTCAATTATCAAACTTTATCAAATCCCTAAATTGCATATTTACTTCCGAATTTTTCTCTAAGTATATTGAAAAGTGTGCCGCTTCGATTTTTCATGTTTATTATAATAAAATCCCAAAACTAATCTTTCTGTATGACCAAAATGTCTTTTTTATTATTTTGAGATACATCCATTTGAATATTAGGTTATTATTTGTCGTGATGTCTCCACTTTATGACTTTATATTGTAATCTAACTTTTTTTTAAATCCTCCGCTGTATTAAACTTCTGAAAAATTATATTAGCTTACTTTTATTCACATATTACCAGAGTTTTCGCAGAAATCTTCAATATAATCCAGGATAAAATCATTTTGACCATATATGGAGGTGTTAAATGACGTACCTTTCGGTGATCCTAGAGTTTTCCACAAAAATCAGATTAAATATTAAAAAATCTAATATAAAGACATAATTATATGCAAAAAATATTTTCGTATAACAAAAAGTGATTTCCCGAAAATGTCTATTATTCACGATTACGAATACCGCTAAAGGATTTAGTTTTCAAAGTTCTAAAAGTATATACAGTTATTTAAATAGGTTCAGTAAATGTCAATATGGTATATGTGTTCACAGAAATTATTCTGAAATACATATTTTTATAAAATTTTAAATAGCACATACAAGACTAAACTAATTAGTTTTTTAATAATATGAACGTACGTGGTAAATATGTGGGGTTTCGGTTCTTCTCTAGATTACTTTTAGCAAAATGGCAAGGGACATCTTGGGGCTGAAGTGAAATACAATTCAAAGCCTATTAAGTAAAAAATATAAGAAAAATAATTAATGATAATGTAAATTACTAAGAAAATGGATAAAAAAGCATTTTATAGGTAAACATATCTTTCTATAATAAAGTCCAACGGCAGAAACGAAATTTTCCTCAAGAAATCTAATAGTGTACGATATTATTATTACCTAATAACTCTCTAATATTAGCTTCGTACATATTCTTCAATTTTGATCACTGGTTGATTAAACTTTTAGCTTGGTACCTAATTTTACTGGTTAGAAATACACATTGGACAGAATTAGTTTAATAACAATTAGCTCATTTACCAAACCTGAACTGTTCTGTCCCTTGGATCTAAAGGAATTTACACTCATAACATAGCGTTAAATCCTAAAATTGCAGTAGATCCCATGGGTTACTATACGCATGGACACGTGCTCTCCATACTGAAGATATTTTTGACCTCAAAATGGTGCACGTGCGTATAAGGACTTCGAGTAGAAAAAATAGAATATTTCCACAAAGTTCCAGAGGAGATAATTCATTCGATTAAGTCCCACGCGAGATATCAAAATTAAAACCCGGTGCATTTCCTTCTTTAATTTCCGCGTATCCTTCAAATTATTCATAAAATAAATCATGTGGAGGTAAACGTACGTTTGACTTTTCCCTCAAAGGAATACGATTTATTGAATTAAGCAAGCGATGAAATAAAGAGAAGTTAAGTGTTGGTTGCATGCAAGAATTTCGAGATAAGTAATTTCAGATAGCACTCCATACTGACGGGTTAGTTTGCTTTTCTACGGAAATTGCTCTTTATATTGAAGTAATTACTTTGTCTTCGACTGGTTTAC
Source organism: Hexactinellida sp. DTS-2022 (assembly GCA_028753945.1). Taxonomy (NCBI): domain Eukaryota; kingdom Metazoa; phylum Porifera; class Hexactinellida; species Hexactinellida sp. DTS-2022. Next base: position 1,799,662 of record JAPNXP010000013.1, on the reverse strand, counting down.
TTCATGATCAATTATTTCCACTTCACTTAACTATAATACTGATATCGGATAAATTTAATCACTTTAGATATTATTCTGACATAACTCTTGTCTTGTCCTGAGGAGAATTTAACCTAAGTTGACTATTTCATTACAAATGGGAAGAATTATTGATTATTCAAGATTGTTCAATGTGCTCTCAATCAATATTGGATGATTAAATAGCAGCGATAAGAGTAATATTCGACACATTTCAGGTTCTCAAAATTATACCATAGCTAATTGTATCTAAAAAGATATTGGACACCACCGAAATTATGTAAATAAATTTTTATTAATTCTTGAATAATTCATGAATTAGTCAACTTAGAATTTAACCACTTATTTCAAGCAAAGGAAAATAGTGAGGAGGCCATATCTAATTTACTTAATAGTAACGAAGTGTCTAATTGTTCGAAACTACCACAATTTAATTTATTATTGGTAATTAGAGAATGTTTGTGTAAACAAGAAGAGAAGGAGGTATAATATCATCATACAGAATATGGCCATCAAAACATATCACATAGCTCCTGCCATGGCCTACTTAATATACAGCTAAATATTTCACCGAGAAGGCCAGTTTCTAACTTTCATTCTAAGCTAAACTATACCCCCTATTGTTATTATTTGCATTCTATATGGAGTAATCAACCATTGCGAGTCCAATGGAACCACTTTTGAGAATCTGAGATTTGTGGTTAAGCTGTTTAGGCGCCATTTAATGATGACACCACAAATATACAAAATATACAATTCCTGTCTAAAGAACTACGAGAAAATAAAGATAATTTGCTAATCTACATAGTATACATTTTCAGAATATAGAATGAGAATGAATATATATAAATCAGCAATTATATAGGTTTTATGGACGAAAATTTTAACAAGGATAATACTTGTATTTTAACATGTGGTTGCTTTATAATTTAAAATTTTTTATATTGTCGCCATTTTGTGATTTAATAGCCTTTGGGTTATGAAATATATCGCTATTTAGTATTCCTGTTATAAAACAATTATGAAGTAGCAAGAAAATTTAATTTATGATATTTGAAATTTTTTAAATTTTAGCATAAATTGTTACCGTCACCATGAAATGCCCTAAACAGCTTAACCACAAATCTCATATTCTCAAAAGTGGTTGCATTGGACTCGCGATGGTTGTTTACAGCATATACAATGCAAATAATAACAATAGAAGGTATAGTTTAGCTATGAATTAAAATTAGAACAGGCCTTCTCGTTTCATGGCCTTCTCGGTGGCATATTTAGCCGTATATTAAGTAGGCCATGCTCCTGCTCTTTAAATCTTTCCACGAAGTTTAGAATGTATCTCTTTGCCACACGTACAATACATTAGATAAAATATACTCTTCTTTTGGCATATAAAATGACTTTTGTATGTATCTTAGCCGAATGACTGTTTCTAAGAAAATAGCCAAATATATTATTGATGTATTCTCCAAAAAATGGATTGCCAATTGAAGATTGTCGTGGGCAGGGCATGACAAGGCGGTAACTAGGGCAGGAATTCACATTGCACAACAATAGATTCGAAATGTGAACCCGAAAGCTGAGTTTGTAGCATGCATCAATCATAAGTACTTTGAATATAGCTGATGTTCATGCAGCGGAGGCATGAGTGTATTTGTAAGAATATAGTTGTTTACACTTAGTTTCTTTACGGAAACTAACAAGTGACCAAGAAAAAGCAAAGGCCGTGGGTGTTTGAACATCATAACAACCAGAAAATATATATTTTTGCCAACACATCTTCACCATTGTTTCTAATGACATTATTATAGATATTGTAAAATTATTGAAATATGTGGCGCCCCCAAGACAACAAGGCTCGCGCAGCACCTGGGAAATACTTTGTGCTAGCGATCCCTAGCAAAACTATGACTAATTGTAAGTTAATAGCTTTTAAGATCTTTTGTATTTATTTGTTCAGTGCTCATGTGCAACTCCAAAATGAGCGAGGGCGAAAAATGGGCTTTTGTTATAAACTGAGTCATAGGGGTCATTCTGATAACAGCGTGGTACTAAATGTTCCTATGTAGTTGGACCAATCTAATGACTTTAACCCAGCACTGATCATTCGAGATGTCGTGCATGACTGTGAATAGCATCCTTAATGTCTCTATTCGTTTTCTCCACAACTCCCTGTGATTCAGGATGACGAGGATTCTCGTGAACTATTTTTAGAGTGGAACTTTCTTCAAAAATGTGGAGAACAAGAATTCATACTTAATCAATATTCCATTATACGAATGAATACTATGATGGGAGCAGCATCACAGAATATGTCAAGTTAAGACAGTGAAACCTCTTCAGTAGTCTTGTGTTTCAGAGGAGCTAGACTGATCTTAGTAAAGTAATCTAAAGACACTAAGTACTTAAAACGCATAACCGCATCAGGTGAGAGATTCGCCTGTAGGTTGAGATAACTAATATCTACCAGATCAACTTGTCCACGGCAGTGGTAGTCAGTAGAATAAATCGGCTTCACTACAATGGGCTTGATAGATTTCTTAGACTTCTTCAGGTAGCATCCTGGAAAGGTTTTGACAAATATGCCACATATCTTCTCATTCACGCCGTAAAACTCCTGACATGCCCCCTTGTACAGTCTGGTTCCTCATATGTGGTTAGTTTCCAACTTATGGAGTCGTTCAAGTCAGTCAAACAACTATGTGTAGACACCATTAGCCAGGCTGGCTTTCCATCTTTCCAAAAGAGGTGTAAGACATGATAATCACGAAATAATTTATATTAGACGGCTCGTGGACACGCTGCAAGCAAACGATCTCTTTCATTTGACAAACGGGCTTAGCAGGGAGGAGACAGCAAATTCTATGCACAATATCAGCCGGACTGAAAATTTCAGAGGACTGATTCTTTGTCATATAATCAATGCAAAATTGAATTCAACTCCGGACATGTCAGTCAAAATCTATATTTCTAGATTCTAGAGAATGTTTCCATGATAATTAATTAAAGTTACAATCCTAAGGCGCAGAACGCATTCGACTGTTCGAGCTATTAGCAAAGGTTCAGTTAGGTTCGGACCACTAAAACTGTTTGTTCAGAACATACGACGCGGCTGTATTTCGTTTTGACTAATAAAATTACGATATAATTTAAACAAATATAATTCAACCATAAGTAGGGCTTACAATCCCGGGCTATTTTTGAAATCCCGGGATTTCGGGAATGACTTTCAGCCAACCCCGGGATCCCGGGATTGAACAATAATTATTACAAACATACAAGTAAATTGATTGAAATATTTTATTGAATGAAGTTAATATTTGCTGCAACTACGCATAACATTTACTTAGAATATACTTATAATAATGAACTTAACCAATAACATTTATCATTTAAATTTAACTTATTATTCTAATGAAACATAGTGTTCAAAATTTAATCGCTCAATCCAATCCTAAACCTGTTACAGAGATATGCACATGAAGAGAATATTCTTTCAGCTTCGACTGAAGTTGGAGGTGCTGTAAGCAACATTTTGTAAACTTTCTCTAAATAGTGACCTCTTCTACCTGTTTGATTCATATTTCAAATAATGAGATAAAGATTGTTTACTTTGTGCAATATCTTGAGGTTTCATCATAGAAGCATAGATGGCTAGTTGCAATTTCTTTGCTACGGGTAGAGTGTCTTAGCCAGTAATTTCAGATATTATTTGTGAACTTGAACTACATGTAGTATTGTTGATATCTTCTTCAACATTGCATTTTCACTCATTCTTGATAATAAATCACAACAAAATTTGTGAACCACTCCTTTCTTTTCTAGTTTTGCTGTAGGGTTGTGTAAATATGCGATTATGATTGAAGCATCAGCATAGCGTTGCTTAATAATCAGTTCTCCAATCGCTTCAAGAATTTTAGTATTGTAAACTGAAGTAGAATAATTTTGTATTTCCTCTAATAGAAACTTGATAGTAGATTCAGAAGTTATAAAATTCGCATCCCGTCTGCATAAGGCTTCTACTACTAGTATAATTGCGTCCAATGATTTGACAATATTTGAAATATGTGAAAACTCGTCATCATTTATCTTGATCCCTACATCAAAGTCAAGTAGTGCCCTTTGGACAGGTTTTTATATTTTAACGATCCTCTCAAGCATGCTTAGAAATGAGCTCCAACACGTTTTACAATCGAGAATGAGATTCAAGAAGTTTGGGTGTATCTCTTAATATAACTTTGCAATATTTCGTGTTTAAATGAGAACGTTTGAAGAGTTTCACCAATTACTTACTTTGTTCTCAAGTCCATTAATATCGATACTCAAATGTATGGTATTTTCCTGTTCTATACCACCAGCACCTATTACAGTTAAACCATCTGTATCCTCTTCATCAGAAACTTGCTCTTCTTCATATTCACTATACACGTATAAATATGAATTTCTTGCAAGCTACTGGATTGTTTCTTATAAATAGGTCTTGTACTACAAGCTGAAGCCCGTGGACGTAGCATAATTGTTGAAGGGATTGAACTAAATGCCCAAGTTTTTTCATCATCGAGCATCCAACTTTAGTAATAGCAAAGACATCAGTTTTCAATCCAAATTTACAAAGTTTTTCGAAATAGTATCACAACATATTTCAGCTGAAAAACATGTATCCTAACTAGCCCAAGAATCTAAAAATATCCAATTCCATGGATGCTGATATTTTAATATATTTTATTCCGCAGGGATGTCCGTCGTCTAAAGTTAGGCTGAAATTCTCACCTTTTGGCTTTTTGAGGACTAGATCAAGCTTAATCTTTTCAATTACATGTGAGCCAAATTTGATTACTTGAACTCTTATTCCAGATACTGACTTTGGTAGTGTGTGGCCAAGAGCCATAATAGGTTTTAGTAGATTCTGTGAAGTGATGAATATATTAAATGAAAGCCCGTAACATGCAGTCATTCTTGCAAGTAGAGCAGAGAGTGTATTATCTTGGACAAAATGATCATTTTTGGAAACTTTTGCAGCTTTTGTTTCAGTAACAGCTTCGATAGTTGCTACATTATTACGTTTTAATAGTTCAATGTGATATACTGATTTAGATGCACATGTAATCCTTTTGTTGACCCACCATCACACTTTAATATACTCTTACACATTTGCATTCTGCCAATTTTCCGCATAGAGACTTTATGTAATGTTGCCAAATCTGTGATTCAACGAAATCTTTAAATTGAACCTTTTTAGCCATATAAAGAAGAGAGATATAAGGAATCGCAAAGAGTGTTTAGCTACGTCATATAAAAAGTTATCACTATTTATACTATATTATCTAGAATTCAAATATAAACCTATTCGTCTCTCTACACCAGCTAATAATTCTCAAAGGATTGAATCACAAAAACAGGTGGTGAAAACGAATTGGTTTGATGCAAATGGAATGATAAAGTACATCCTTTTGTGGTAGAAGGTGGTAAAAAGCATTAATAAGAATGAGTACTGAAGTCAAGTTGATTAGCATAAAACAATTAAATTATAAAAGTTCGGGATCCTGGGATTCAAAAACAAATCCCGGGATTCAATCCCGGAGGGAAATGCATCGGGATCCCGGGATTGTACGCCCATAGCATTCTAATATACTCTAGTATAAGGCAATGGCACTCATCTTTTTTTTGGACCATGGATTGGTTAAACGAGTTATTTTCATACGCATTTTAATTAAAAAATTTAGTCTCCGATATATTGTTCAGCATCATTATTTCAAACCATAACATAGACTACTTAATATACAGATGGGCAACTAACCGAAAATGGAAAAAAAAGAGAGGCCATTCTTGAATACTCTCTCTCGTGTAATCTAGCGCTCTTATCACCTAGATATTACCCACTACTAGGTAGTCAGATATGGCGAATCTATTGGGACCATTTTCGAGGTACTTAAGAATGTAGTTTTGTGGTTTAGGCCCTATTTTATGATGACGGTAGCATTATTTCTATTCATTAGATATATCCAAATATCTCGACATTAATTCATATTTATAAAGCAATCCTATAAATTGTTGAAATCGCTACTATATAGCACTTCCTTCTGGGAGTTATTAACTAGTTTGCATGAAATTTAGAACAACATAACATGACCATCATTATATAATATGTAATTTTAATGCAACCACAACTGAACGATATATGTAATTTATAAGGTACTGTTTACAATAAATTTGTTTATATATTTATTTTCACTCAATTTCTTTTCCCCCTCTTCCCATGTGACTCGAGTCGTTTTAATATTGGGAATTAAGGGTTTATTCTCAATATATTATAAATGTTTCGTCTCCATTGGGACTGATTTACTAATTTTCTTATTTCGTTTTGATTATTAGATAATGCCTCACAAATGTTCTGTAGTCAAGTGTCGTGCTGGTTATACTAATGGACCGGTCAGACCAATGTTTCATTTCCTTCCAATACTGATCTCAGACAAAGATGGATACAATTTATTAACCGTGAAGTTTTTTCTGTTACTTCTTCTTCAAGAATTTGTATCGCTCACTTCGAATCTAAGTACATTCTACGTCATTTATACAAAACTAGACTCAATATGGCAATGAATCCTATATCAACTATTCATCATTACTCAATTCCTAAATCCAAGCAACTGTTCCTAAATCCATCAGAAAACCACCTACTAAACGTGTTGTACAGTCTGACCAACTTACTCTATTCCGAGGTCAATTTAGGTGTGCTGATATTAAGGACGTTGTAAAATATATTAACACAGCAAGAGAGTATCTAAATTTCACTCATTGTATAACAGAAAGTGGTGTCACTGCATATCGCGTCGAAATCAATTCAGGAATAGCTCAGGTAAAATAATGCATCCACACTATTAGTGACTTGCATGTTAAGCTAAGTTTTCAAAGTTCTTCCATACCACTACTAGATTATATTACCAAATCAGTGAACTCTAAAATTACCTCTATAGACATGCTCACCAATTTACCAAACCATTGCAGAAACTTTACACATAATTTTGATTCTGAGCCTGTTAAAGAACTCCTCCATCTTTGTAATTACCACCCTAAGTCTTGTAAATATTCTTCACATGTTATTAGATTCGCTCTCCAATTACGTTACACATCTCATGCCGCATATAGATTACTACATCATCACATGCCCTTACCTAGTGAACGACTATTGCGTAATCTTAAATCAGAATCTATTGACAGTATTAGTGCACTTTGTAAACTTCGAGATGAAGTATTTGTGGGAATGATGTGGTGCATCTCTTAAATGAAATGCATCTTCAACAGCAAGTGCAATTTGATGGCCGAGATCTCATTGGTTGTAACGAAAGTCTCGAGATGTTTAAGATCATTCTATGCTTCATGGTTGTATCTCTTAAAAAATCAATTCCCTATATTATTAAAGCGATACCGATTGTCAAGTTATCAAAACATATCATATGTGATGGAATACTCAATTGTATCAAGATTCTGAATGATGCTGATTTCCAACTTCGTCGTGTAATTTCGGACAATCACCAGTCTAATGTTCCTCTTTCAATACTCTAATGAAAGATTTCCCTATCAATGGCAAAAAATATTGCATGAGGAATCCTATGACAGAAAGAATTATTTACTTATTTTATGATACTGTTCATCTCGTAAAGAATATTCGAAATAATTTACTTGGCAGGCGTTTCTTTACTGTTCCGAAATTTGAACTCTCTCTCTTGGATGTATTATTCATCGTTCCAGAGGGTCATGTCCGATGGTGTAGTCTCCACAAAGTGCACGACTTTGATCATTCTTTGAATTGTCACATTCGCAAAGCTCATGCACTGAACTATTCAGTACTACATCCAGGTAATAACAAACAATCAGTTCCTCTAGCGCTAGTCATATTTGATTCTAAAACGACGAATGCAATGAGGACATATCTAAAGGATTCAGATTACGTAACCCCAGCTTTTTCAGAACTTATGATGCATGGTGGTTAATTGTTAATGCGAAATAACGGTAACATCCAACCCAATTTGGATGCGAAACATGCCAGTACCTATGAAAACATATGCAAGTTTATCCAAGGCATGAATCAATGGCTTACAATTTGGAAAGATTCTGAAAGACTTGGTTTGTCGAAACAAACCTTTAACGCATTAATCACCACCAACAATGCTATTTCTGACTTGTCATCTGAATTTTCCAAGAAGGTTATATATATGTGTTAACTGGCCGATTTCAAACGGATCCTTTGGAAAGGCATTTCTCGCAATACAGGCAAATGAGGGGTGGCCGTTTCCTAGTCAGCTTGACTGAAGTTCTTAAGTCTGAATTAATTTTATCGTACAAGATATTACTCAAACACGATATAGATTATACCAAATTTCAATACTCTACAACTGATGCTATCAATAAGAAAATTACTGAGTTTTTGGCTATAAATCTCCATAGTAACTTACTCGAACAGCTTGTAATATCACATGATACAAAATACGTTGTAGCCTACATTTCAGGTTATATTACTCGTTCACTTCTTAAACAATCTAAATGCCAAAACTGTTCTGATCTTCTTCATAAAGATCCCATGACAACTTCTTTTGTTAGCGCATTAAATAGGGGCGGCCTCCAAATACCTTCGTCAGTCATCCACAGTTATGTAGAAAGTTAGAAACAGCATTTTGCGTTGTTCAGTATTTAGAAATAAAGATTCTTGCTACTACAGTTGAAACCGGATATTTTTAGCACATTCTTTTCACGAAAATTTGTTAAAAATATCCGATTGTTAAAAATAACCGATTTTACAACAACATAATAATTAATTATTTACAAGAAAATGTGTTAAATTGAAGATTCTAATTTACCGTCTACTTGAGGTGATGTCAAACCAATGGGATACTACATTTGCTTGTCAATCACATTACGTGGCATTCCGAAATCAAACAAATTCTATTATTGCTAACCTCTACCTAACTGGACTTTCAAGGGAAATCAGTGAAACTAGGCGTAAAGATCAAGTAGAAGCATTTAAGGCTAACAAACTTAAAAAGAATCTATTATGAATTTGTCTAAATGGTAGTTCTATGTATACTTTTGTAGTATTATAGTTCTGTTTCCTCTAAATGAACACAAATTTCATGCTGAAGTTGAACTACTAATATAGAGAAGGAAGTGCTATACAGTAGTAGCGCTTTCAACAATTTATAGGATTGTAGTATACAATATGAATTAATGTCGAGATATTTGGATATACTAATGAATAGAAATAATGCTACCGTCATCATAAAATAGGGCCTAAACCACAAAACTACATTCTTAAGTACCTAGAAATGGTCCCAATAGATTCGCCATATCTGACTACCTAGTAGTGGATAATATCTAAGTGATAAGAGCACTAGATTACACGAGAGAGAGTATTCAAGAATTTTCGTTTAGTTGCCCATCTGTATATTAAGTAGTCTATGACCATAACATGTCATCGAATGAAAAAATTTTACCTGAATTCAGTGGAATGGGAATTTATTAAACAACCACAAGTTATATTTATGTTTAATTTGTTTACTGTACACCCATTATGTTTCTATTTTGTCACGATACGATTAGTATAATAATTTTTAGGCATTATTAAATTGTTATTTTACAACTTCCTCGACTTTCCTTCTATTTATCTATACGCATTTTCTTAATTTTTGTTGATATCTTACTGAAACGAAGATGTCCTGCGTAGTTCCTGGGTATAAATCCAATTACAAGAACCAAGATCAACGTACAGCTTCTTTTTCATTTCCGAATGATAAACAACTTCGTGAGAAATGGTTTAGGGCTATCCCAAGACCAAGAGAGCATTACGAGGAGAACAAATACTTACAGGTGTGTAGTTTATATACATTCTGAATTTATTTATATTGTTTTGACAAAAACTGTTCGGGCGGACAGTTTTTGCCAAAACAATACATTTCAACCAACTCGATCTTAGGTATGTATTCACCACTTCAAAGATGAAGATACTGTAAGGACACTTGAGTATTTTGATGAAGAAAAGATTATCGAGATGCCCCAAGACAAGACGACTCTAAAAAGACAGCGATACCCAGTATTTCCCCAACTGTCCAAGCTATTTAACTGACAGAACAGATAAGTGTAAAGGGTGTCAATAGATGACAAAGATGATACCATGCTTCGTGAAGGATTCAGGATGAGCCGGGTGATGACAATGTTACAGGTGTTAAGTTCCAAGTCAATTCATTTGCTAATTTGTTAACTAAGTTAGATTTAATCGATCTAAAAAATGATTGGGTTAGCTCCAATCCAGGAACAGATTCTTTATATTTCCTGAAGATTGCAACATTGGATAACGCACCTTCCATTGAACGGACACTCATAATTGACCATGACTTAAATGTTAAAGCATTTTATAGGGAAAACATCTAATTCCTTTGCCGACAAGGGTGATAAATGATATTCGTCAAATTAAATCACATATGAGTGATATTAATTGTTATTCTTTAGAATCTTTACCCCAAATTCTAATATCAAGAGTACATATAACAGTAAAACTAATATAGAACATGCAATTAGTGATATCAGCTGTGCAATTAATCAATTAGAACTTAGTGCAAATATTGAAAGCGATTTTGGAATGGAAGACTCCAATTCAATGGAAATTCGACTCCATTTCCATATAGACCAACTGAGAAATTTAATAACTGAAAAAAAGGTCGCCGCTATAATATTATTACTCAGGTTTTTGCATTAAAACTTCAAGGGATATCGCCTGCTGGTTATCGGCTTATTCTCTCTTAGGATATATTAATTTTGCCACACTAGAGGAATATATTGAGAATTAAAAATTACATTGGCTTAGAAAACGAGTACCTAAACGTTCTCAAAGAAACAGCCACGACTTTTAGCCAGCTAGATCGCCATGTATTTATTCAAATGGATGAAGTGCACATCCGTAATGCTGCTAGCTACAAAGGGGGTAGAATTATTGGATCCATTGAGAATCCTGAAGATCCCCCAACCACTGTTTTTTCTATAATGGTATCCAGTTTAGCGAAAAAGTATTCAACCATTGTCCGTTTGATACCTCTCGGCTTTTCGTCAGCAGAGGTCCTTTTCCCAATTGTCAGAAATACTATTTCTGATATTGAAAGTTGCAACTTGTTTGTTGAAGCGATGTGTACTGATAACTATCCCATGAATGTTAGTTTGTTTAAATTATTTTCAAATGACTCAAAAACTTTGCATCCTAAAGTTAAACATCCATGTGATCCCTCCAGAAATATAATACTACTTTTTGATATAATCCAAATAATAAAATCAATTCGTAATAATGGCTAAATTTGCACGATCCTGACAAGACATTTGTTTTTCCCATGTTTGAAGATTGTTTTGAAGGCTATTCAAACAACGTGACTCCATCTAATAGCCTCTGTGTGTCCATTCACATCAAAAATATCACCGTTAGTCATAGTAAACACCCGTCGCCTCTATCCACAAGTATGTACAGCTTCTTTTGATGACATACGAACTATATTCAAATTAGACGTGCATAATACTTTGAAGAGGGCACCTAAATTATCTTCAAAGGCCTGTTGGCCATCCAATTTAGAAAGGCAAAATGTAAACTTGGCACTCAAGATATTTCACGATTCTACATACAATAGGCTACTAACTTTCAAAATTTAGAAGGAAATTGCAGAAAATAATCAAACAGTTGGATTTTTGAAATTAATTAGTCATATTTGGGATGTATTTAATGTTAGTTGGGTTGGAATAGAAATCCGCTGACAACTCAGCTCCATTATGTCAAAAGGATTTTCGATAGAGCTTTAATCGAAAAGTAGTAGCATGGCTGAATTGTTGGAAAGTTATACCATGTAGATATGGTAAACTGACACCACAAACATTTAAGAGTTTTAGGCACACCTGTATGGCACTACCTTTCCTAGTTGATCGACTTACTTGAGATTAGTTGTGAATGCAATTTCAAATATGTACTATCAGCTAGAATTCTAAACGACCCCTTTGAACACCACTTCGGATTATATAGACAAATGTCTGGTGCTCAAAACCATATTACCTACTGTAAAATATTAGAAAGTGAAGGAAGACTCCAACTTTCTAATATTCTGAAATTGTTTTCAGCTAAATTAATATCTGATGAATTTGTCAAGCCTTTATTTAACATTGGATAATTATATTAAAAAATTTGCGGAAAAAAGTTTGTGGGGAGAGTTCAGATTCCTATTTTGATTTTCAATTATTTGTTGAAACACTTGAATACCGTATTGCCTTGAATAGTAGCCGGGGCGATTATTGATTTCAAGCCCCATTTAGGCCCAAGAAAATGTTATGATTTTCGAGAATGGCGAATATTTGTGGAATATAATCATTTGAGAGAGTCAATAATTATAGGGAGGCGATTATTTGATATCAACGGTTATTCTAGGCGGTGTCAAAAAATAATTAGGACCTATTTTGGGGGGGGGCGATTATTCAAGGGGGGCGATTATTCGAGGGGGGGCTACTATTCAAGGAAATACGGTAATTCCCAAACCTCAAATAAATTCATCGCAGGTTGAATGCCTTGCTTATGTTGCTGGGTATGCCGTATTTTAATACCTTAAAAAATCTAACTGGTGTGTTAATTGTCATAATTTCTTAACTACTGAAAAACAATGCAAGTAGTAATAATATGGGATCTCTATTTATTCTCATTGAATTATTAGAAAGGGGTTCTCTTAAATATCCATTTATTGCAGTTATCGATTGTGTTAATATTGTTTACGAAACTTTTATGAAAATTGATAGCTCTGAATTACTCAGTAAATTCTTTTGTCGGTCCATGTCGTACTATTTCAATACAAATAAGCATGGAGTTTATTGAAGTAGTGGCGTAACCAGGTTTTACGCACTGGGCCTTCATGGGACCTGCGGCTTTGCCGTAGGACCTGCAAATTATTTTATGATCTCATTTGTTTATCACTTGCTGATTTCGTATTACGTAGTTTGAAACATGATTTCCAAGAGTCTTTAATAATTGATAAATATTAATAATTGATAAATACGAATATCTATGATTTCTAAAAAGCAATATTAAAGTGCTATTTTCCTTTCCCCTCCTGGTCCTGTAGCATTGAATTTGGAGATGATATCTTCAATTGGAATTGCTTCGGCACGTTTCGAGCATATAGCCAAAACACCCAAATCCCCTAGTCTACCATCAGTGCTGGTCGTCCTTAACCAGTTTATAATCCTTTTCAACATGGAAAATTTCTCTCACAGGAAGCAGTGGTTATAGGAAGTGTCACAGCTGTCCTGAGAAGTGTGTAAAACTCAGATATATAGCTTCTTTAAGTTCTTTAAGACTAGAGAGAACCTCGACATTATTCTTGGGGCTTTCACACTGCCCCATCTCTGTGCCAGCCCTTTCGGCAGTAATTTACGGCTTTCAAATACTCTCAGCACTGCAGCAATATCGTTCTTCAAATATTGCATTTTGATGGGGCCACGCGGAAAGTGATCCCAAAACCAAGAATTGCATCCGTGTCAAGAAATGTTGGATGTAATGGACTCAGTGCAATAATGCCTGTATATATATCAGTGTTTCTGCCACATAATGTGGTTCTGATTTCCATCAGTATTCTGTCTAGAAATGGAAAGAAAAGAATGTGGTGGTATTCAGCCTAGGTGCTAGGGTTTTCAGCTGTAGATTCAGTCTGGTATCTAGTCTTTCGAGTGAATCGAGCAGCAGGATGGTTATTCTAAATTCCCTATGATCGCTTGGGCGGTTACCCAAATGGTCTGCCAAAGACTTGCAGCAGATACAACATCACGCCTAGCGGAATCAAATTGCATTTCAACGGTTTCAATTTGATGCAAAGCACTTACGAGGTCCAATGTCTTGCCCTGAAGATACCTTGCAAGTATGGAAGTCACTCTAAAAATCTCTTCAAACATGACTAGATGTATCATAAAAGTAGTAGTAATTTCTGATGATATTCTGTCAGCTACATTTCTTTGATCGGCGTTTCTTTCTTCATTATCAGCAAATTGATTAAGAGTTTCGAATATAATTCCTATGGAAGAGAGAACTGCTCTGCATGACTCAAATTGACTAGTCCACCTAGTGTCAGAATGCCGTTTTAAGGTTAGTTTGAATTCGTCGCCAGCTTTATGGTCCTTATTAGCTGTCTTAAGCTTTTCTAAAAATATCTTGTGAACAGCAGAACCACTTATGAATATGTACAGTCTCTGGAGAATTTCGAAGAAATAAGTCACCTTACTAATTCCTTTAACACAATCCACAATACAGAGATCATCTTGTATGCATTACAGTGGATGTAAAAGCACCCTGGAACTTTATCCGTCATAAGTTTTCTAACCTGACATTACAGATGCACCATCGTAGGACTGCGACACACACTGTAGGATATCGACACCTTCTTTGGAAAGAGTTTCCACAATAACAGCGAACAGACTTTGAGCATTCAGTTCATCAGCGGGAATAAAATTTAGGATTTCTTCGTGTGACTCATCATTTAAAACATATCGTAAGCAATATGAAATCTGTTCCGTTTTGGAAAGATCTTTGGTTTCATCAACTAATAGACTGAAGAATCGAGCAGAGGAAATTTCACTAACAATTTAGCGACGCACACCAGAAGCAATAATCTTTATTATATTATTTTGAATTCCTGGTGATGTATATCTAACGTCTTTTCTTTTAAGTTTTTCTTCCACGATGGGTGAATACTTGCTGAGAAAGCACATAACTTCCAGAAAGTTTCCTTTATTTTGTCTAGATTCACCTTCGAGATGTCCTCTGAAAGCCAGTCCTTGCTTACCAAGCAGGCGAACAACATCAATAACAGCTTCCAAATACTCGCTGTTTTGTCTGACTTCTGTAGCGTGCGGTGTACTCACCAAAGACTTGATGCCAGGCTTTGCAACCTTCATAGCAGTCCACAAAGCCATACTATATTTGTGTGCTTCCCCCTCTTGATGCTTGCCAATTGCCTTCTTGCCGTTATTCCAACTGTCAAAGCCATCTCTCGACATAACCACACCAGTGCGAGTGTTAGGAAAATGGCGGAAACAAAAGCAAAAAGCTCGAGATTTCGATACTGAATATTCCAACCAAGATCTGTCAGTATACCATGTCGTTTGAAAGAATTCACCGTGCTTATCAGCCAATAGCAAATGTCTATTTACAGTAGGTTGAAATTGATTCTGTAGCTTATCCTGTGAAATGTCAGTATGAATTGAATCATCAATGTTAGCAAACACAAACTTGTCCTGTTTAGTTTTTGGAGGAATAGTCTCTTCCTCAATGCTAATATTATCGTTATCATTGCCATTGACTTCAGACAAAGAGTTAGCTTGTTGAGTACAAAATAGCCTCTGGAAAGGAGTAGAGGAAGCCAGGTTATAAAGGAAAAGCTAAATACCGAATATACACAAGTATAAATGAATGCAAGCTACAAGCAGAACTTAAGATAATGAAACCGATTATTAAATGTTTGAAGTAATAAAAAGGATACTGACACGTACGACCATATAACTAAGAGTTCAAGCCAAATAAAATACAACTTTACCATATGTAATTAGTCCAGTTCCACCTTAGGTAATTAAGGGTTGATGTTGCATTTCAAAAGGATAAATTCTGAAAGGCCCACCTGGGCCTGCTGGCAGGCCCTGCAGGCCCACTGTCTATGCACCTGTATTGAAGATGAGCTTATTAATAAATGGAGAGATTGTTGTGATTGCAAAGTCTGGCGGTGGGATATATTAAAAAAGATTACAGTAACTGTATCAGAATGTATTCTCTCAAAAAAGTTAAGAATTATAATAACATGGTTGTGAAGTCCGACAATTCGAAGCTTAAAAAATATAGTAACTAATTTTTCTTTTATTCTAGGTATCCATTATCAGAAGTTCAATTAAAGAAACGAATTCTTCTGAAGAATAATTACAGGAGAGACTTTCCTCTACGAAGATATAAAGTACAGATAGTTTTGCTTATTGTTTGTAATAGTTTTTATGTCTTAATTTGTTATTATTATGAATTAATTATTCAAATCTTCACTATCTATAACGACTTTTATTAATTTTAATTAAACTAGCGCGCTTCGCTTGCTAAGTCGCTTCGCGGCAGAACACAACCACACACCAACCGCTTCGCGGTTGGTGTGTGGTTTATATACTCCTAATATTGATTATAAAGCGTAAATAGGCCTAAATAGTCAAATTTAACAATGTGAAAATTTAGTGATTACGTCATCATTCGATAATGAGTTACAGTAGAAGCTCGCAAACCGGGGCACCTCCCAAACCGGGGCAGTTACTTCCGAATTTAGTTTCATCATATATAAATTCCGCTCTCGAACTGGGGCAAAGCTCGCAAACCGGGGCACTATTTTCATTGATTTGTTACTTTGTTTTCATATTTGTATATTTAGCTTTGTAGATAAGCTTGCAAACCGGGGCACTCTCCCAAAGTGGGGTATATTTCAGAAATGCCAAGTTGCCCCGGTTTGCGAGCTTCTACTGTAGCATATTGGTGATCTGGTGTGACCAACGTGTCTGCATCATTAATGTACATGTTCTATTAAATTTTCAAATTTTTATCTCTTAGAGGCCGGGAATTATGTGCGATCAAGTGTATTTTCAGGGTTCTCGAAATGAGACAATGACGTCATAACTTGTCGAGGTGTGAGAAATTTTGAGTGGAAACCTCAACTTGTTGGCGGGTGCCAAAAGTTACGCCTATATGCCAAAAATCACATTTGGATACCGTCCAGTTTCTTCAATCAAATCGGAACATACAAACAAATATATACAGTGGAGCCTCCCATAACGGACACTCCAAATAGCGGACAACCTCTAAATAACGGACAACGGTTCCGGTCCCAATGTGTCCGTTGTTCAGAGGATCTACTGTAAATATATATATATATATATATATATACATATATACACCCACATAGGTTTGTGTTTTAATAGTATAGATATTAAGAAGGTACCAGAAGAATTATATAAATGCATCAACAATGTTACTGTCTTACTGGGGGGCCGTTTAGTATAGTATATCTTGAATAGAGTGAATTAGATACTTAACTCGTTCAACCAATCCATGGTCCAAAAAAAATATGAGCGCCATTGCCTTAGTATATTAGAATGCTATGGTAAGCCCTAACCACAAGTTATAGAAATCAATAGGTAAGCGTTTATACTGCAACATACACACAAAACATTGTAGCTTAATAGTATAGATGCATTGAAAGCTCAAAATAATCTAATAAGTATATAAAATTGTATAAAGTCTGCCATAAATATTACTTCGGTGTTTCAAATAGTACATGACGTGAATGAAGTGAAAATTAAGTACCTGAAATTCATAATAAGAATGTGTGGGATTTTGGTCATTTTCGAGCTGTAGCAAGTCAACAAAACCATAAATATCCTGACGAAACATAAGAGTATAGTTAAAGATAGGTTTTCTACAAGTAGATGCAACTAACAATGCATCGTGACAAAAAATATATTGTTCCTAAACGAATAAAAACAATAAAGATTGAAAAATAACACAGTGAGTGATAGCCTTGTACGTATATAAACAGTGGTGTTTAGACAAAAAAAGAATTGGGGGCGCTCCCTTTTCAAATTTAGCATTTTCTTAGAAAACATAGGTGAAAACGGCCCCAATAATGAATCTATAGATAACTGATAGGAAGACTGCCCCCCCTGGGATATAAGCGCCCCCCCTAGCGAAATAAGTGGCGGGGAGCCCCCCCAGACCCCACCAAAAACATCACTAATATAAAGGAAATTCACTGCTCTGGAACAGGGATAAGACATAGGCGCTGTTTTTCTAGCCATAACCAAATACAGTGAAACCTCTATAAGTGGGGTCTCTATAAATGGGGAACCTCTATAAACGGGTGAACTTTGGTCCATATTCGTTAATTTCCATACAAATGATCCTCTATAAGCGGGGAAGTGGGGAATGGGGGACCTTAATTTAAAGGAATTAGTATCCCCATACAAAATGACCTCAATAAATTGGGAGGATGGACAAATTCTAACATAACACTTAGAAATCATGCTGCATTTCTAATAAATACACTCTAAAGTTCTACAGAATATTTTCAATGGATACACACTACATATGGTCATATTATGAAATATATACTTATAACACATTCATTAATGTAAGTTCTAGTCAGTATTTGTATATTTCGACAATTTAGTTAAATTCTGAGCCACCGCCGATGATTTCTTAAGAAACATTAGAGTAGAGCCATCAAAAATAATTATAACTGGGGAAGGGGGGAAAATTCAAATTTTCCCGTCCCAAGCTCTCCCACTAATAGAGGTTGCACTGTACTTTAATTATATTATACTAATCGGCAAAATGTTTTTGAGTAACAATAATCTGTATTCATATATTCAAGCTTAAAGCAGTAGAATAAAATTACTAGATGCTTTAAGATGGACATTGACATAAAGGATATGCAAAATATATAAAATAGCAGAATTTTTGAAATTACATTTTAAGGAGGTGTTAATCTCATTAGGTAATAAAATATATTATTCATAATAATTAAAATGCATAGTGAATATTCAAGTTCTGATAGGAGATTTAATTACCATATCGTCGAATTACACTAAGTGCATGATGTCCAATAAATACGAAATATTTATACTGAGATAAAGCCATATTTTCATTTGTGCCACAAGTGGCACGTGGCAGATACTAGGACTGTTGCATGAGATTTTGAGGCACCATGAGATTTTGAGGCACTTGTATAGGTGAACCAAGGATACACATCTACCATGAGATTTGAGGCACCATGAGATTTTGAGGCACTTGTATAGGTAAACCAAGGATACACATCTACCATGAGATTTTGAGGCACCATGAGATTCTGAGGCATTATATTGATTGTGATTACTAATATTGATTGTTCAATGACGCATATTAAGTTGCATTCCAATAAGGTGCAATTATGAATTCTGATTTCCTTATATTATTTTTGACTGTATTTAAAATTCCAAGCAAATAAACTAGTCTTGATTTGTGTGCAATTTTGAGATATTTGCAAATTAAGCATTTGTTTAAGCAAAACTAAATATGTGGAATTAAGTACATTTTGAAGCACATAGTCATAAAAGTTATAACTCTTGGAAATACTGTACAGTGTAGTCTAAAATATATATCATATAAAAGAATCGAATTCCCAATAGCTTAAAGACTGACAATTATAGAGATTGTTGCGCTATATATATATATTGGGTGGCTTGGGTGAAAAGTATGGTAAGGGTGATAAGTATGGTAAGTATGGTTTGGGTGACTAATACTTAGGGCTGTTTCAAAATGGAACTAATAATAATCAGTATAATGCCTCAGAATCTCATGGTGCCTCAAAATCTGATGCAACAGCTGTTTAATGCCTCAGAATCTCATGGTAGACGTGTATCCTTGGTTCACCTATACAAGTGCCTCAAAATCTCATGGTGCCTCAAAATCTCATGCAACAGGACTAAAACAAATAAACCGAATATTTGTTCGAAATAAATGAACGAATATTAGATTGAAACGGATATTCGGTGTCTACTTTTGGACTAAAACAGGACTTTTGCTTATATTGGAGAGATCATAAATATAAATTGCTACCTAACCAGCTGAGCAATAACTAACTTGTGTCTTAAACACTATATAACTATGATTAAACAATTATACCATTTTAAAAACAAATTTCCAATGTATTTTGAGTATTGAAATTATTTAATGCTTAATATCAAAATGAACGAATTTTCGAATATTCGTTCTTTTAGAAAAGTTTGTTCGTAACATTTCGAATATTTGTTTAGGTCCCAGCAGATTCACTTCAGCCACTTCATGGACATTGGCCTAAATAACCCAATCAAAATATATTTATCTTTAGAATTATAATAAGATATTTATAAACATTTGATAGTGTTTATACAGCCCCTAATAATTTATAGACGAATATTGTGGCTACAGTAAATTTCATATAGTTCAAATACATTTGGACGGTTAGTGTTATTATATTAACTACCGCTATCAAAGTATGCGTAGTTGTTATAATCGAAGTATATAGGGTTCATAGATTATAGAACCATGAAACGAAGCAATTATTTATAGAAATTCCTTTAAATTTATTTAGGGCAGGAAGTAGAAGTATCGAGGTTCTTTGCCTTATTATTATGTACAATTAGATGACGTAGTTATCATTGAAAGTATTAATGCTTTTCCATATGTACAGCAATCTATACTCATAAACAAAGTCTTTACGCTCTTCACTATCGAGTTGAACTGAAATTGATACTGAATCCGGATCGAAGAATACTTTTTAGGTCACCTGGTGAACACTCAGTCATCATTAAATAAATTCTACATCTAGTTAAATTAATAAGACATGTTATTATTTAGTGGTGTGAATAATATACTCATTGATATGCCAAGCACTTGGGAAGAGAAAATACAGCAGTAGACAAGATCAGGGTTGTCAAAGGTTCAGGTCGTGACGTGAACTGACCTCGATTAGATTGCACCAAGGCAATTATCATTAAAGACATGAACTGACCTAAAGTGAACTGACCGGAACATCTTTTCAAAGACAAGACAAGTGTTAACAAATAGGGAACTTTTGACCGCTAGGTATTATCGTCATTTAGATTAATTTCCATAATACATTTTGTAAATGTTGCTAATATATGGGAAACAAAACAGAACTAAGTCAATCATCTCTAAATTAATACCTAATATCCTGAATTATCTGAAGACATGAGACGACCTATAGACCAGAAAAGACTAGAAATGACCTAAAATGATCTGAAAAGGATGTGGTGCAAAATTATTTCCAAACGACCAGAACTGACCTGACCAGAACAGTATTTCAATCTACCTGACCAAACCTGAGTAAGAAATAGGGAATTTTCGAAATTCCTGGACAAGATAAAATACAATTGACTCCTCGATCGGAATTAAAAAAACATCATAACATATTCAAATATCACTGGTTGGGGGAAAAATCGACGGATATCTTCTGATAGAAAGGCGCATACGTTACAGGCATGGGACCAAGCCCCAAAGGGATTAAGCCCTTTGGACTTACCCCATTTTTGAGAGGGCTTAAATCCGGACTTGGACTTAAGCCCTCTATAGATGAGCTTCAAGCCCTTTCCAAGCTCTTTTCAAGGTACTTATTCAATAAATACGGTATGGATTTCTAAATAATTAGAGTAAAAGAATTAAGTCCGGACTTAAGCCCTTATTAAGGGCTTGAGCTTGGACTTAAGCCCTCTTTAAAAAAGGGCTTAGAAAAAGGGCTTGGGCTTAAACCTTCTGATTAGGGACGGACTTGGACTTAAGCCCTTTTAAAAGGGCTTGACCCAATGTCTGAATTACGTTACTACAAAATTGAGAATTTAGTAATTTATGAATTAATTGAAATTTCAGGAAATTAAGGAATTTCCTGATTCACCCGGAATATTAATGAACTGGAATAAAGTCCTCTTAACAAACTGATGTAAAAATGGGTACTTTCAGTACTATCAGTGATTTACATACAATCTCAACTGGATGCTCAATCAACTTGATGTCTTAATTGGTTTCTTTGCTCTCATATGACTTTACTTGTTTGGGCTTTCTTGGGTAAAATCTTGGGTAAACCAGCAAACAGGAATTACCAGTAAATATTTCACATAATGAACACATAATAAACAAGAATTTAAAGATGCTATGTTTAAGTTATATGGGGATGGTAAAAGTATGCTATTGCCCAAATCATAATAATACAAGCTACCGGAGGAAGTCAGAGAAGCTGTTGCCAAGGATAAAAACAAACTTAGGAGGACATTTACCTGATGATAAAGTAAGAAATTTATTATGTATTATCACCATGTATATATTTCAATATACCTTATTATAGGAAATTAACGCGAATTTCTCCAAATCGCGTTAATTTCCTTCGCGTTAATCTCATGGAGCGTTAATTTCCATGACCTTAATTTCCTGCTATTTAACAAAATTATACAATGAATGGACAAACTTCCGAGCTACATATTTCAGATATGCAACTAGTTTGAGAGGATATACCATGTCTATCAAGTAGATTGGAAGACTATTTGGGCACAATAATAGTATTCAATCAGGAGATTAATAATTCTGAATTTTTGTTTATAGAATTTATTCGCGTTAATTTCATGTATTTGAAAATGTTCAGCTCCAATTCGCGTTAATTACATGGCGCGTTAATTTCCTATAATAAGGTATTCTAAACTTCTAAATTCATTTGATTTCATTTCTGTTATAATTTATACTGATTAAATGTTTTATGTCTTCGAATTTAACATTTATTTGATCTTGTTTCCGCAATGATTCTGTAATATTTTATATTTTATACAACACCAACCTCAAAAATAATTCCATTTGGTTTAACTAATTTTGAAATGTTTTATGCCCTTCAGAGTCCAGACTATATAATCTTTATTTAATTTTTCTAATAAATATGAAATTCTACAGTGTAGCAATTTGGAGAAGCTGATACATAAAGTCAAGCTCCCAATGACACACCATTGTACTACTCTACACTTGAGGACTAATACGATGTATTCAAGAGAGCCTACACCGCAAATGGGCAGAGAGGGCAAGACAAAATGCTGAAAGGAATTGAGCAAGAAGTAAACTCAGATCAATTGTCACAATGAAGTATTGTAGGTGCTCCCAAGAGTAGAAATTTGTCAATTAGATGATATCCATCTCACTAGCTCTCTAGAAGGTAAAGCTCGTAATACACAAAAAACTGTCAGACCCCAGGAATATTTTAGGAGACATTTTGTGCAGGAATAACAGAGACCAGTTTGGGATTGCAGTGAAATCTGGAATCCTAAAGGTTTATTTTCCCGCAACAGTTTGATCTTCGCCACAGAAATTGTTATCTTTGGATCATGTTAACCAGGAGCAGTCATTTCACTAAGATCTGCAGTTATTGAAGAATGTATAACAGGAGATCAAAGCGTTACCAAATGAAACTGACAAGGTTCCAATAAATGCCAGAACAGAGATGCAAATGCTTTAAAGTTCGACTACAGTGTAATAGCAGCTAACACTGTAGCCTAAACTGTCTTAAAGGAATTGTCCATGGTTACATTATAAAAGTTTGAATAACCTTCTTTTAATATAACATTGTTCCTTCTAGGCATTTGTATTTTATATTATGATTTCAGTTAATTTTTCTATCTTAATATAAGTGTTTCTATCATGATACAGTCATCTCCGCTTAATAGAGCCACCTCGGTACCAGGTTACTTTGACCCGTTTAAGCGGAGAAATATATTAACTGGAAATATTTTAAACTAAAATGTAATTTCGTCCTATAAATCCTGTGATTTTTTAACCCGATTAAGTGAGAAATCTAATAACCAGGGGCTCTATTAAGCGGAGTCGACTGTAGTTGCATACAGTTATATACGCTATTCTTATTCTCTGGTTTATTAATTATGTATTAAATTAAAATAAATAATAATACTTTTCTGATTCAGTGCTAATTTAACGCTACCTACGACTAGTCAGTACTGTGACGTAATGGGTAAAATCAAAACTATTAACGATGTCAATTCAATTATTATATCAGTTCCTTTGCCTTACTGTATAGTATATGAAAAATAACTAACATCATTGATTTAATTCTTAAACTTGCCTATATTCAATGAAAACATATATAGCGTTGCTATGTAATATAAGCCATAGATATATCTAGTAGAAAAACATGTTAACTTAAAACACTTTGTTTTTACTTCATAACTCGTCAAATAAATATGCATTCAACTTGCGTATACTAAAAATCACCAATATTATCTAAATTTATATTATTTATTAGGAATTTTAAGATTTAGGTCAATTTTTCGATGGAATTTCCCAATTTTTGAGAAATGTGGCCATACAACTTTGCGAAATTAGAAAAAAGTATGGAAACGCTCTGAAAGTTATTTAGATATATATATAATCTACATCTCCCCGAAATTTCAAGTTGATACGATAAATAATGACGGAGTTCTCTAGCTTTTTCCACAGCCGGTATTAGAAAATATTTATGTGCAGAAGAGGGTTTAGAAGGACACAATAGTGGCACAAACCTTCAATACTTCTTACAGATAATGGTTTGAAGATAATTGAAGCAGTTCATATTCCTCGAAAACGATTACTGATAGTGTTAGCAAGTTAGAGCTAAGCTCTTGCACAACTCTGATTTTCATGATCGATGGTTTGTGATGGTCACATGACACCTCCATATATGGGCATGGGCTTCTTAGCATGGTAACTATTTGGAAAATAGTCCAATTTGTTATTCCAATGATATATGCATGATATATTGATGTGAATAATCGATTAGAGCTAAGCTCTGCTTTCTCTAGTTCATGAGATACAAAAGTGCTGAATCATCAAAATGTGGCACATATCCATGCCCATATATGGTCATTTGAAAAATCGGGGGCGTCTGAGGGTCACAAAATGTATTAGGGACGCATAGGAAGTCGTATATTGCGAGCCTTTTTCACTAGTGCATTTTAATTCTAGGTACACGGGTGTCTGAGAAATCTATTCAGAGGGGGTGTGTTAGAAATAGGACCCCAAGGATGGATAATGTGCCCTAACTTGGCGAATTTTCTCTTTCTATATGATTTTTTATCAATTTTGGTGTTTTTACCACAGACTATCTAATGGGCCGGCTATATTCAAGGAAAATCACAAAAAATCACGTCAGTTACAGCAAACAATCCTTCTGAAAGTGCTGAACCACTGAAAAAGTACACTCAGCACCCCAAATATCGACTTATAGAGGTCAAATTAATCGAGATATTGTACGTTTGACCTTTGCAAATCCTTGGGGGCTTAATCAAGCGTCTATAGACGAATTATAATTTTTTTGTGATTTTGCAGCCATTGGCAAAATAGTACTCGTATGTAGCGTTAAATGTCTTTACATACTACTCAGTATATTCAGGAATTTCCTGGGTCAATATTCCAGCATTCATTAATTTACTGAAATTATAGGGAATCACAATTTTCTGATTTGGTGAGATCTCAATAACATTCCAAAGATTTGCTAAACATTGTCATAATGTTTTGGAATATTAGCGCGCTTTTGCTCCTTTTTTCTAAGAGAATTAATTCATATTTTCAAGAAATATTTCAGAATTATAGCATGAAAGATTCAATTGTCCAAGATTATATCAACTATAGAGGTAAACTCTTCACTGATAAAGTAGTGATTTTGGTCTATTTTATTTATGCAATTATACTATTGTTTTGCATTTATTTCTATTTTTCACCATCTTTTCTAGTTGCCACTAAATGAAACTTATCACATAAACCACAAATGAGTAGTGTTCGGTTATTAGCACCTCGTATTTTGTAATAATTTTGTTTGATAACAGGCGTTTTGCTATTAATGAACAGGATAAATATCAAATGCTCACTTGGGGACTGAAAATAACTTGCTAATAGAGCAATGTACATCTCATATTCAAAGGTAAAATATATCAATACTAGTAGATGAGGAACCTAAAAAACGAACCAAAGTTTGAATCATTTTACTCCTATTCCTCCGCATTTTGTTCACAAATGTGCTAATATTTATAGACCCGTCCGACTCTAGCTTCTTCAGCATACTATCGATTACAATAAATGTTCCAGATCTCCCAACACCAGCACTAAGGGTTAAAGAGATAGATTAGAAGGTGAAACACAAATAAGAATAAATTAATTTATTGTAAATTATTTAATATAGTATAATTTTTGTAATGGCTCAGCCATAAAAGCTAGAATGAAAAAAAAACACCGAGGTGATGCCTCAGGGTTGCTGGAAGCTGATATAAATCTATTTAAATAATTATTAAACCCTGTCGTATAGGTTGTATATACGCGCATCACGCATAGACTTGATAGAAGGAGAAGGACGCATGAATAAAAACAACTAATACAAAAACCATTATAATATTAACAGAATATATGCCAATATACAATTATACATTAGTGAAACAGGGGTGGCGCCAGGATTTCCCAGACAGGGGGGCTAAGATCCCCGACGGGGGGCTAAATAGAGGGACGCGATCAGCTGCCCCTTATAAAATATAACCTTTAAAAGGTTTGCTGTTTTTTAGCGGAAATAGATGTAAACGCTCACACTTTTTAGAAGGTGTTTGTAGCCTTGTGTACAGATATACCGCATTTAGGTAAATAGCCTAGAATTGCTAATGCTATCCCCGCTACTCAATAAACAAATTCAGTAAATACCGTCGTTAGAAATGATCATATGAGCTGAGTTGCTGGTAAATGAAGAGTTTTCAATTACGATAATCGAAATGACTAACTAGTATAATACTGATAATAAGGATACAAGTAATGAGTTCCAAATAAATGAACAGACAATATAGCATATAAAATGTCTATATTATAGTGCAATTCTACAATTAGGTAATTTAGCTTTAAACCGGGAACTTCGTAATACAGGACTTACAACTACTTTGGACCATGGATGGTAAGTAGATGGCATCGTATAACGATAATTTTGAAACAGAGGAGTATTCATTATTAACTCCGACAATTAAAACAGATAACATATCTATTCAATCACATACTGAAACAATTATATTAATTAAGATTGAAATTTATTCAATTTCCTGTTGTCCTCAATATTAGAAGTTCGTTTTGAAGATTTGAGTACTTTGAATGAATTTAAGTTGCGAACTTTATTTGACAGAATGCAATTAGAGATGGTACAAAGTATTTTCTTCAATAGATCCCATTTAACCTTGAGACAGTAGTCGCAATTACTTCTCCAAAATTCTGTCAAAGATGATGTATCTTCTATTTTGATAGTAGAGAGAGATAAAATAATTTTTCGCGGGGTTGATGAAATAAATTTGCTGAATAATATCGGTTGATCTTCAATTGCAGTATAGATTTTCAAAGAAGAATGCACGATTCTAGAACCTCCATTGATGGATACTTTAATCCTCCTCGATCTGTTATTTGAATGAGTAGATTCACACTATCTTGATTTTCAAAATGAATATCTCTCTGTTTGGTTAAACTAGCAAAGCATTCCCCACACTTATCTTTGTATTTAGAGAATGTAGAATGGACAGCGTGTCCAGCTACAAATGCCAATGCTAGGAGAGTAGTTTCATCTACTTCAGGAAGGGGAATAGAATTGTCCAACAGCGACAAGAAATCTTCTATAGTAGGTATTTCAACCGGTTCTTCTTCCGAGGTAAATGTCTTAATAAAGTCTTTAAGTGACATTTCTCCAGAAGTACCCTTCTGAAATAACTTTAATATTGAAGAAAGCTTTAGTCTGCGCTCACTTTCAAGAATTTGGAGGACAGATATACTATACTGAGCACCTGACATTTGTCGATAAACGCCAAAACGGTGTTCAAGGGGATCGTTGTGAAGACGGGAGGATAGAATATAAGCGAAACCACATGTGTCACTTGTAAGATAGTCAACTATTTGAGGAAGTACTAAAAAAGAATGTCTGAAACTAGAGAAAGTTTGGGGTGTTAACTTTCCAACCTTACCAGGTAGCAATTTCCAAATATCTAGCCATTGAACAACATTACTAAGAAATGAAAAACGTTCATCATTATTAATGAGTGGGTTTGAAAAGGAATCTCTTAAGCGGTTACCTTTCATTGGACTGTTAACATTAAAGATTTTCCAAATATGAATTATAACATCTAGAAATTCATGAGTCTGAGTTACAATAGCAGCACCCTGAATTTGTTTATTTAGCCTCAAGTTAGCGTTTGTCGATTCGCTAAACACAGCCAACGCAAGATTAACATTTTGCCTCTCTAAATTGATAGGCCAGTATATGCTTGCTTCAAGGTGGAAGAGTGCTCAAGTTTGTATTGATACCTAATATCTTCAAAGGATGCTCTGGATACAGCCGCTGGTAAATTAAAGTTAATAGTATCTTCAAAAGAAGGGAAAATAAACAACACTGAGGATCATGTTGGTTAAGCCAATAGTTACGAATACATTTAATGATGTGGACAAAATCAAAAATGAGGAATAAAGGACGATTGGGGTCACAAAGATGGGGAACTGATCGTTCAATTACATGCTTGTGCGAGAATAATTTGAATAAATTTTAATTTAGCGGTAAGTTGTCTGAACATAACACCACAACATTGAGGTTGCACTTTTCAATATCAGCTATGACAGTCTACAATATCTCAAAGACTTCTTTAGCATCCGTAGAGGCAAGTGGATATAGACGAACTATTTCACTCCATTTATCGAAAAGGCTAGTCACCATGAAAGCAAGTACAGCTTTTGCCGCTACTTCTACATTCAAACTGGATGAGCCAAAAATCTTTCCTCCTTTATAGCTAAAGTCATACTGTACATAAACCTGATCGATGTTTAATACGAGCTGACGCTGTTGTTTAGTAAACTTCGCAGTTGATTTAATTAGAAAGTCTCTAAAATCATATTCCAAACCAGATTTTGTAGTAAGATTTCGTAATGTACTTTGATGTGGAATTGTAAGACATTGAGAAGTTTGAATAAAACTATAACAAGCGGGATAAATAAGTTGGGCCTTTAAAGCAAGTGTAAGAGTAATCACATTGTATCTGTATCTTTGCTTGGGAAACAAAATATTTTCGAGTTGGCATAATATAAATTGGAGACGAGGGATTGCTAATAATGTATCAGGTTCAATATTAAGATCAAACTTATCAATTGAAGATTGAAGAATAACAATAGCTTGTTTGATTTCTTTTTTGGGAAAATTTTTGATGGCAGCTCGAAATATCTTTGATATATGAATCAATTTCACGAATGTCTTTAACGTGTTGCGGAGATAAAGCCACCAGAACATCTTCATAAAATCCTAAAGGAACGAATTTTATAGATGTGTTATTAATTTCTACTTATGAAGGGGTAAATTAGAGTGTCAATCAAAAATGGACCTTGGGCTGCAACAAAAAGTACAGTGGTTTCGGATAGTAAGGGATTCCGAACATATTAGGCCGAATATTTTCTATATAAACTATTTGTAGATATATATTATAATGTAGTAAGTATTTCCGGGTACATAGAAACCAATTTATAATCTATGTAAGCATATAAACTAACCCTTTGCGCAGTGACTTGAATCTATAAGGATATATGATTCAACGTTAAGAAGTGATCCACAAAGCCGAAGTATAAATATACTCAAAGTTGTACCAGAGGGATATCAAGAGAACCAATTCTCTGGTAGTGTATAGTTTGAAATTTTAAGTTTAAATTCTTCAAAAGTCGATACAGCGAATCTTTCAAGTTCAAGTTCACAATCAAGCATGCTATCTGTAATCCCCTTGATAAAAGAAATATATTTAAATAAAATATTGAGTTCTTATGTATGTGTATATAATTCAGTTCTACAAGGACTGTAGGAAGATGCGTTTAGGACACAGTTCAGAAATCTGCTCTAATATGCATTAATAACAATATTTATATGAAATTTCATGCAGTTCATGCAAATCGCAAAACTGGCAATTTGCAATTTGTATTATTAATTAACTGCATGAAATTTGGGCATTTGATTAATTAAGATTTTAGTTACTCAATATAAATATTAAATACCTGATGAAAGAAGCATTGCTCTTTCTAATCAAGATCCAATCGCTGTGGGATGGCGTAATTTAACCTTGAATAAGTAGGGAATTCAAATATACGGGGAATAGAACCAGGTAGGTAGGTAGGCCGTCTGGAAAAAGTTTTGACTGAACCATCAGGTTGCGGTATATCGACGGTCAAAAGTAATCTTCTTCTCTGAAATGTTTAATGCAGACATAAATTGTTCGTAATTCAGAAACATCCTCACGACATATCTGCTTCAATCACATTTTAGCTAGACCGGCATCTTTTGGCAATGAGAAGACAGTGTAGGTATTCTCCGATCCAGGATAATTACTTTTACAATTTGGCACAGAACAACAATTTGGCATCGTGAATTGAGCTAGTAGTACTGTATATCCAACTGAGTAAAATGAAATTAGTATTAGGTCAAGAATAATTTATAAATCATGAGCATAAATAGTACGAAAGCGATATACAACTATCGAATAATCAAATCTTGAACTAAATAAAATTAATTGCAGTATTTATACATCAAAGTATATTTATTTATTGTGGTTATTTAAAATTGAGTTTCTTTCATTACATGTTGTGGTTGCATAAATACTAAAATCTACTAGTAATCCATAGTCATAGCTAATTATAGACAGTTGTAAGTCCTGTATTACGAAGTTCCCGCTAAAACCTATTGACTACTATATCTAAATCAAGCTTGCTGCCTCGATCACGATGAATCCCAAGCATCAATATAGTGTCCAGACGTTCCTGTTTCATTACTGAGCGAAGTTCATTCTTTGCTATCCGCATTGAGCTAAAATTTCGTTCACACTCAGCAGTTGATACGGGTAAAGTGCATGCAATTATAGCAATACGCTGAAGTTCAAAAAAGGCTTCCTTTAACTTCTGCAAGTATGTCTGTAACTGAAGTAGACTCTTAGGTCTTTCTTGCTCCGATTTTCTTCCAATCATGTGCTTAAAGGTGGCAATTTCACATTTGAGAGTGCTGGCGTCGGCATTGAATAGTTTTTCAAATTAGATGAGTGAATTTTCATCCATGAAACTGGTAGAACTAGGGAACAAAGATGTGATTCCTCTCATTATGACAATGTTCTTCTCGCCAAATCTCTTCTGAAGCTCTGTATCAACTTTGTCTATGATCTCACAAACATCACAAAATATTCATCAATCCAACTCCTGAAACTTTTTCAACATGAGCATCTACCACATAATTTTGCAACCCTGCTGGTAGTCGTTTTCGTCTGACAGGTCGTACTTTGTAAGGCAGGTTTAATCGTTCGCCAACTTCTTCAGCATCATCCCAGAACTTTTGAGAAAACTCTCTAGTGTGACAGGCTTGGATTTCCTTTCTTAATGTGCCAATTAGATCTATGGCCCCAATGAGATCGTTCGTTGGTCTTTGTAAAATATCTGAAGCGTATTTGGCTTTCTTCAGAATATGCTTTGTAACAAGAAGGTATCTGACAAAACGGCGATCTATTTGTAACAAGTAGCAAGTTGCTTCTGTGGTGCGGCTGATGTTTCTGTCGTTGTCGATTACATCTTGCAGTACTTAGTATACGATGTCGATTCGTTTCCATACCGCGTTGAACTGTTTCGCCTGACACGACCATCGAGTATTGGAAAATCTTCCTATCTCCATCCTTTTTACCCCATGGAGTTCCTGTTTTACTTTCAAAGTATTGGAAATCAAACTTATGTAGGACTCAATTACTCTATTCAAGTTGCATTAAGGGGACAGCTAAATTTAAAATAGCAAAATTCCCCTAATTATACACTAGTAGAAAGTTATAAATCCGAAATGTATGCATTGAAAACAAAACGCTTGGTCCAGTATGTAGTAATTACGGAAATAGCTATTCTAACTAAATTTTCTAAATTTTTGACTTTTCCCCGACGGGGGGGGCTAAGGTTCCCCGACGGGTGGGCTATTGCCCCCCTGTCCCCCCTAGCGCCACTCCTGCACCGTAGTCAATCAAAATAGAGGTGTGCTTATTCAAAAGAATTCTGTACCGATTAGCGAATTTGTAAGAATAATGAAGTATAAATATTATAAAGGAATAAATATAGCATAAATTAGAAACTTATTTGTGGTACTTAATATAAGATAAAACAAGACGCTTGTTATCCGAACCTCTTTCATCCAAACGATATAAAAATCACTCGCATTATAAAATTCCAAGGTCAATTAAAAACAGTTATCTTAAAAACAATAAGAGACGGAGATTTTACCTAAATATAATATATCCCGTTCGGATCGAGGGTGTAACCTTCAAATTTCATAAACAATGTAATGATAATAAATTACTATAAATGATCCACAAATAAAACAAAATAATCAATTCGCGTTTGCACTGCTGAAAACGTGACATAAACTACACTTAAAAAAACCTCGCTTATACACCGTGTGAACGCATATACATGTGAAAAGTTGATGTAAAGAAAGAAGGGTTTGACTATAGAAACTGTGAGTAACTAAGATACTGAATTAAAATTAGGTAGGATACAGGGAATATTACACTTAGAAATAAGTTACCATATCTAAGAAACATATTAATTTATTTTCTGATAAAAGTAACAAACATTTACCACTTAAATTAGATGTTCCAAAGGGTGGAATAGCATCCTAGCATTCAATTCATATAAATTAATGTTTCGGGGAAATTCATCCCTCAATCATGGGCGCAAATTTTACATGTATGAGGTTAAAGTTGGGAGAGCGCGGAGCGAGTGTATCGAGTGACCCTTTGGGGGACCTCTAAGTTGTTTAATACGCGTATTGCGTATTATACGTAATACGCTATACACCAGTACGTATTATACTATAAATCTAAGATCAACCAGAAATGTTTTCGAAGTAATTCAATATAATATTTATAATTCTTGTTCTAAATACAACATCTAGCAAATAATCATACTTGTACTATACAAACCATACTACGAGTCGATTAATAATAAAAGAAATAACGATTAAACCAATAGTTGTTCAAAGCAAATTCCATGAGCTCGACATTATAAGTAAGGTATACGTATAATACGTATTACATTACACGTGTTATACGAAATACGTAACCAATAAAAGACGTATTAAACAACTTATGGGTTGGGGGCATTCTCTCCTAGAAAGAAAATTGATTGTGAGACAACTAGATATCGATTTGTAACCATTCATGGAACCAATAGAGTAACAAGTGCAAACTAACCAGAGGTCACGGTAACACCCGAACTATTAATGTTGCCCCCTTCAACTTTTACGGGAGAACGCACGCCCCCCCCCCCGCCCCTCCTGTTTGCGCCACTTCCCTCAATCATTGATACTAACATTCCAACCGACCAATATATCTAAAGTTCATCTTGTAGATTTTATCAAATTAATCACTAATCACTGCAACAGCGATTATCTTCTGGTATTCACAAGATAAACATAACGGTTTAAATGCAAATAAGGTAATCAATCTTCGGTATATATGCACCCGCCACCCCCCTAATTAGTATACATTTATCAACAATAAGACGAAATGAGGATGCATTCAAATTAGCTAATATTTTGTCTATGTAAAGCTATAGTTAGGCTTGTGACCATTGATGTTTCAAAATATTTGATGTAGGTACTTCAAGTCAATTAATAAGATAATTAACATTATATACTATAGGACCAAGAACGCTTAGGCAATTGTTGTTTAGTTAGATTCTGTTGCCAACCCAAATAGCAAGTGAAAGAAGTAAGAAATTATTCTCAATAATTATGCTCTCTATAGATATTCTCACAATTATGCTTTACATAAAAAAACTAAGAAAAAACTTGCAAATACCTGCAATGAATTAGCGGGGGTCCTTTAGAAGAGGATAATGCATCGTATTCTGCAATTACAATGCGATGGAATTCTAATAGAGAAGATATTTCAGGTACTCCAAAGTCAGGCCAAGCAATAAATTGGAAATGATAGACATTCCTCGTTTTTCCAATTTCTGAAACATTCTAAATAAAGTTGAATAATAATTATCTTAGTCAGAAATATACACAAAATACGGCGATTAGTTGACATATAAAAGAATATCATACATAATAAATGGATTGAATTGAAATGTATACAATATAAATATCAACACAGACACGTATCCAAAGACCGTTTACCTCAATTAACCATGGATTACATCAAGTCTTCTATCTAAACTGCAAAAATAATAATATCTCATTAGCTACTAGGGTAAACGCTGTAAATCCTAAAAAAGTCAAATTTGATTTGAGTATTGGTGTCCATGGATTTCTCAATATTTTCAGTATCAATGTCAACAGAAAAAGTGTATTAATGAAAGTGTTATGAAATAGTTATCTACAATGGCATAATCGCACAATATAGTACTTCAAAATTTTCCTGAACAAAAAACTAAATATATATACATTTAAGGTAAGTCAACTCATTCATAGAAAGAATAAAGACTGTGCAACCTTCATGATTAGAAGTGAGAAAGAATCAAGTTAATTTTATATATCTACCTACCTATCTATTTATCCATTTATATATAATCTATCGATCTAAGTTCTGAGTTGAGTTTTGAAACAAACAGTGTGTAGATGTAATTAGAATGGTTTATCGTGAGAACTTTGGATCTCAAGAATAAATTGAGGTTTTCCAAACGGAATTCTACACTTCTCGACAAGTTATTAAGTCACAATACCATTTGAATAAGCGTTAAAATTAATATAATCGAACATAATTCGAACCTTCCATGAAATAAAATATAAATGTCATTTATATTTTAACACATTGCACGCCATGGATACAAAAAATTGGTTATACTAAACAATGTGCTTATTCATTATGAAAATATTAAGAATTCAATAAAATTCACTAATTAATACATATTATAATTATCACAATAAACTACTACCCTAAATGAATTTTTAGGAAAATAACATTAAACTACTGGCAGTCAATTAAATATATTTATACGTCAACGGATGCAAGTCAGATATAAAATGGATCCGCTGCAAAAGCACTAATTTCTTGTAGTTGGTATGCTGCGAACTAGAGAATGAAAAGTTGTTGCCCTAAAGATAAAGCAGGAAGATGGCCTCCAAAATCAGTGGTTTGTCCAGAGCAGGGCTCAAGAATTACAAAAAGTAATTGATTAGTTAAGGGAAAGTATAGAAAAATAGCTTTTTAATGTTGAAACGACCCTGTCGCCTCAAATAATCTTGTCGCCTCGAATAATTATGAATCGCTTGAAAAATATGGCGGCTCCCGAGGCCATCTTTGAGCTCTTTGATCGACACATGTTTAATGTAAAGTAACTAAATGTAAATCTTTTCTTTTTAACGGGACACTCTTCTCACATTACAAGATAGATAGCTATGGCGAAGGAGGATAAAATGAGAGTTTATCGAAAACGGGAATACACAGATTTTGGTGCAGAAATTGACGCGAAGTTGTTTTAAATAATCAGATGTAGTTATGCAATTACTGAAATTATTTAAACGGTTAATACTCCGGGATCGTCAATATGAATAGTGTGGAGCATAAAAGTTACCTATTTGGGGGCCTTGCTCCCCAAGGTCCATGAATCGACCGAGTTCAGAATTTTTCCCGAGCCGAGGCCGAGGCCGAGTTTGAATATTTTTGGCCGAGCCGAGGCCGAGGCCGAGTTTCGGACGAGTTCCTATTTAGTGAAATATTGAGTTTGCTATCAAAATATTTCCCTCGATGATATTGTATGTTATTGTATTACAACTGTATCATATTTCAAATTTGTGCGATAGCAAACTTGAGCAAGCGAAATTTTTAGGACAGATATTAGCAGTGCTCAATATATTTTAATCGAGATATCTTATATGTAGACCGTCTAGAAATAGACCAGATTTTTTTATATATACATTAGTATTACCCACAAAGGTAGGGCAAGTGGTCTACAGAATTTATAGACGGTCTATAAATTTTTGGCTTATTTTTATGGGCTTTTATACACAGTCTATTTCTAGACGGTCTACATATAAGGATGCTCATTTTAATCATACTATTTAGTGCCTTTAATCACAATTATTAACAATAAAGTAACTTCATCTATATATAAAGTTTGAGAACTGTGTTGTTATCCCATGGTTTAAGTGAATATTTTGGGATTAAATACTCGGCCAAAATAGGCCTGAATCGGCCGAGGCCGAGAAAAAGGCCGAGTTAGAAAAAGTGGCCGAGTTTGGCCGAGGCCGAGTACTCGGTCGATTCATGCCAAGGTCTGGAACTTGGGTGTGTGTTGTGAAAGGACAACAGTGTATGACATGCGATGGACCGAAGGGTGTTACTGATCCCTCAGGATGGAAATTTGATGTACTGTATTTGCTCAAGTAGCTTCATCAGCCCACTTCGAAATATAACATCGAAACTATAAAACGTGCAAACGGGAAATTCTACCTCGGACCTAATTTATCCTTTGGAATCGACCTTCTAGCCCGAAAGCCAGTTTCCTGAAAATTCTAAAGATTCCTTTATAGTTCAAAGTAATCCGAGATCAAAAGGGAAATTCAGTGACAAAGGTGTAATCAAGTGATGTCACAAGGTGTGAAGACAGAAATATCAATGGAAGAGTGTCGCCTGCTCTACAACAGAACGACTTCCGGTAGATGGCATGCATAGAGAAGGATGTTCTTGTCAGTATACATGTCACTCTCCCATGCATCCTCCACGAGTTAAGATACTGCGATATCCTTTTAAGACAAACATGACCTGGCTGAGCATAAGATGAATCTGAAACCGATGAAACACAGGGCAAATCTAAAGATCAAATCGGAATATTAACGTAAAGCTGTCAAAGGTAGGGTCATCCACAAGTTCGTCGACAGAAAGATTCAGTGAAGGTCAATCAATTATATATGCGAAGCAAAAATACATATGCAATGTATAATGTGGGTTCAAATATTGTTTCTCTAATCATTAAGATTATACTATGTTAATCTGAACAAATTTTAAATGATTGTTTACTCGTGAGGTTGACCAATTTTACCAAAATTTGACCCGTTCGGAGCCACGAATAGACAGCAAATGCATTATAATGATTAAATAGGTGAATGCTACAAATTGATGATAATTTAGTGGGGAATTAATAACTATGACGCTAATGATGAAAATGAAAATATAAAAATCGTCAAGTCTCTCAAAAATGTACAGACTATGTATTAGTCAGTGTTTATCAACGTGGGCGATACGAAGCTCGAGGGGGCGATATAAAATCGGTTTGACTTAGAAATGGACCCCGCCCTCCGGTCAGGGCAATAGAATACAATGACAGGGGGGAGATGGGAAATGCCTCGATTCGCTAAGGGGGCGACAGAGTAAAAAAGGTTAAGAAACGCTGTTTAGTATAATCACGAAATTTTCGTATTACTTCGAATAAGCTCAGGATCAATAAAAATGTCGTTGGTATACTAAATTAGTACAAATTAGTTACTAACAGGAGTGCAATTACATTGATATTGGCGATATTCATTGTATTAATTATGCATAGCTTATCTGCATCATAAGTCGATTGAACGAGTCGAATTTTCTTGCCTTCTAATTCTAGAATTACGATGAAGTACAATACTACAAACCCAAATCGTTTGAATAATATACTTGTTTGTGACCAGAAAGTAAAGTAAATCATTATATCGAGAAATGCGGCTAGAAGTTGTGGTTGACATTTGTTGGGCAGTAAAGACTGTGTCCGCATATGAATGAACTCTCTAATGGGTCCCTTTTATGTTAAGTGGACGTTGGGCAACTACCATCCTTCCTCACAGCCTCTTTCACACTTTTGGCGGCCAAACAGCTACTAAATATTCAAAATATAGTCCTTATTAGAAGATAAACTGTTTTCGAGGTATATAGTCTAAAAGGAAAATGCTGACTCTATGAATGCCAGTAAATCGATTGGGTTGAAATTTTTGCAAACTTTAATCGAATAGAAGAGTTCTATATGTATTAGTAAGATTTCTAAGAAACATTAATGAACTGAAAAGTTCAATGCCTAAGTGGGCTGTACAGTTCAATGTCTAAGGACAGTTAAGTGATAACTTATTAATGAATTAATAGTATATTGGTTGCAGATTTTGATAATTGCAAATACAATTGCAGTGTCAAAAATTAAGTTTGTAGTCTATTAAACTTCATTCTGGGAGATTGATGTTATTTCAGTTAATAATTACACATTATGTTTATTAACAAATTGTTACTATTTAGTGATCATGGTTAGACATTCAAGTCCTAAAATATGTTTCTAGGTAATTGTTGGTTTGCTTCCGAGCATTTGGATACTATTAGATCTTTCTCAAAAATGTATTAAGGAACATTATAGGATAATTATCCAAGTATTAGTATTCTCCCCGGGATTTATAGTCCAGCCGCTCAAAATATTATTCAAGCATTTTATATAGAATTTTCAGACTTAGTGGGTTTGTTCTTTAATGTAAATAGTGGATTTTGGATATACTGTAGTGCCAACTACAATTTCCCATGTGTCGGCCACAATTGACCACATAAAGGACACATTTGAAGGTAATACGACTCATCTAACAATCTCAAATCAAGTCCTATCCAATTTTAATGCCGATATTCGTAATCAACATTAAATTTGGCGTCATTTAAGTGGTTACTTGTGATATTCTTACCTTGACGACGCAGGATTTTGTAGGAATTTAACAACATGCCATTCTCAAATTTTATTCTAAACCTATCGAGTGACTCCACTCAGCTTCCTGAAGCTAGTTAGACACAAGAAAACCCTCTTAAAAGTCATTTAGCGAAATTTTACAGATAGTAATGTTCCCATGTATACTATACAGTAGAACCTCCCCAATCCGGGCAGCCTAGTCCGGAGGGTGCCCGTATCTTAG
Source organism: Hexactinellida sp. DTS-2022 (assembly GCA_028753945.1). NCBI lineage: Eukaryota > Metazoa > Porifera > Hexactinellida > Hexactinellida sp. DTS-2022. Next base: position 1,761,098 of record JAPNXP010000013.1, on the reverse strand, counting down.
AATTTGCCCGGATCTCGGAAATATTCAAAATTTCTATTGTATAATCAACTAATGTTTATGTTCTGATGTCTCAATACCTGTTGTCTGACCTGATAGTACCTCCGACATTTGAGCTTGGTATAAGTTTACTCAAAGAGTTCATAAATTTCGAATATGGATCGTATATAAAGTAGCGAGATTACCATATAGCCAAATCCAAACCAATATTTACCTCCCAGATAAGGGTGTTTCTACATTTAGTAACATGTTTGCATACAAATCTGTAAAGATAAACTATATTTGGGGCCAATTCAAAGAAAAAAAGCGAATTAATTTAGAACTTATACAAAAATGTTGCCCGGTTTAAGGAGGTGCCCGGTTCTGAGAGGTACGGATCTGGGAGGTTCTACTGTATACTCATTATGCACTTTATGAACCTGCCAATCTGTTTCTTCTGTTAATCAGAACAAAATATGCACTTTATACTGTTTTATTTGTAAATTAACTGCATCCTGCTTTGTTTTCCTATTTTAGATAATAGGGTAGACTCAAAAGGATAAAGATCCGATTTTCAACAATGAACTACATACTTTAGATTGGTTAATGTAAATAAAAAATATTTCAAGAGTTTGGTAGCATTATACAACCGATCTACTACGGCTACCAAAATCAATTTTCATCAAAAATAAAAGAGAATTTTGTTACAAAAAGCATAGCCTTTGCAAATAAATGTCGAAGAGGAACTAGCAGTAAGCAAATTATTAAAGTTGTCTGATGCGTTCTTTTCGTTATATAAGGCCTAACTTTAATAATATCTGAGATAATGAGATTATTAGCACATACCTAATGATACCTTATCATAGGAAATTAACGCGCCATGTAATTAACGCGAATTTCTCCAAATCGCGTTAATTTCATGGAGCGTTAATTTCCATGAACTTAATTTCCTGCTGTTTAGCAAAATAATACAATGGATGGACAAACTCCGAGCTATATATTTTCAGATGTGCAACTAGTTTGAAAGGATATACCATGTCTATCAAGTAGATTGGAAGACTATTTGGGTACAATAATAGTATTCAATCAGGTGATTAATAATTCAGAATTTTTGTTTATAAAGTTTATTCGCGTTAATTTCATGTATTTGAAAATGTTCAGGGCCCATATTCACTAAGAAGTTAAGTACGTACTTAAGTACGTACTTAGTACTTGAGTACTAAGTATGTATTAAGTCGTATTCACTAAGATTGGTATTCATTAAGATTTAAGTGAGTACTTAAGTACATACTTAAGTACAAAACTTAAGTAACATACTAAGTTGACTTAACTTATAAGAATTTTCTTTTATTGACTCTTTAGACGTCGGTGTTTAATTAGACAATTGTATTAGATTTCTAGAAGTACTTGCTTTACTTTAGGGGAAGTTTATGATTCTATTTTCAACATATATTACAATTGGTTGTTGTTTTTCCAAAAGTCTGTTTTTTCTCATAGCATAAAAATCACAGGAACTTCATTGAGAATATTCTTTTTAAAGTTAAAAGAATACAGCAAGCTATTACAAAAGCATTCCATACACTAATATGCTATGCTATTAAATATAATTCAATTTCGTACTTAAGTACGTACTTAGTTAAGTATGTACTTAAGTACAACAATATTACATAGTAAATACGACTTAAGTATGTACTTAACTAAGTACGTACTTAGTACTTAAGTATATAATTAGTACTTAAGTACTAAGTAAGGGGGTAAAGGGGCATAGTTTATCAACTATTCGATAGTTTTGAGTTTTGGCTCATTTTAGGAAATATGCATTACCCTGGCAACCGAGGAATGCGTCAGCATTCCATTTATAATTTCGATATATTTCATTCAACTAGTTATTGACATCCTCATCTTCCAATTTTGAACATTTATAACGCGTTTAACTATGTTAAAAGCAGGCGATAAAAACTCGATAATTCCCACGAAAAATAGCGGGTACGTAATCAAATGGTGATATATCACAATTCTAAAGGGTGTTATGTATGCCTTTATATCATGTTCCTAACTTCCTATATAATTATAATGCATTTCTCACGTCTGTCAGTACTAGCTATTGAGATAAAGATATGTCAGCTAATAATCAATGGCCTCTAAGTAATCCATGGTCCAGCAAAATCTACTCATTAGTAAGGCCTTATATAACGAAGGTCACGTCTGATGTTTCCAAAATATATTATAACAAACTAAACAGTTAGAAATTGATGAAGTGGTTCATTCTACGAGGTTAAAGACACGTTGCTGGCACATATCTAGGGCTTAGAAGCTCACAACTGCCCAATTTATATGCACATGTACCACCAATTTCTACCAACATAAATCGAAACAGCTCCTAAAGGATTCAATTGTTCAATGGGTTTGACAACTACACCAGAGACATGGTTCTCCGATGAAAGTAAATGACTAGATAACGAAATTCCGCTTATAAAGAAGTTAAATAGCCTATAAGTTATTGATTTTACTCCGGTTATAACTAATTCTGCTTATAAATAACAACGGTTATAACGAAATCCGTTTATAACAGACTCCGCATATAACGGAATGAAACTACGGTCCAGAGCACTTCGTTATTAAGATAGTTGACTGTATATAATAAATTTATAATCGGTATGTGATTGTCAGTCGATGATTTTGAATTATTGAATACCTCTAATTACTCATCCAACTATAATTCAAGCCCAAAGGTGGGCACAGGTAATCAAAATGTTAATATCGTAAATCGTTAATCGGTTAACACAAATTAACTCTGTTAACCGTTAACGTAAATATAAATTATATTAACAACAACAAAATCAGCATTTTTGACTAATAGCTAAAAGTTTAAAATTTGTCTGTAGATCGTCATTTTAAAGACACTTGTATGGATCACAGTAAAACACCATATAAGTGGTTTTTATGGAGTATTAGGAAAAACTCCCTTAATAGGCAAAAGAGTCTTAGGGAAAAGTCGGCTTTTGGCTAGGCAAAGAATGTCTGTATATCTCAAATTTAAAGAATTTTGCATGCGTGGTGCTAAAACTAAATATGAACCTTTATTAGGTCTTTATAAGCTAAAATTTCTACCACCACAACTTTGATATAGAATCAATCCCGCTTAATAGAGTCACATCGGGACCAGGTCATTTTCACCCGATTAAGCGGCGAAATCATTTAACCGAAATATTCTAAGTTGAATTGTAATTCCGTACTATAAATTCTGATCGCATTTAGCAGTGAAATGTAATAACCAGTAGCTCTATTAAGCGGTGTCGACTATTACCTGTGGACGACAAACTGAAACTTTAATGGTGGTTAATTAAGCTACCACCTCACTTTTTATTGTGGCTAAATAATAAACAAAACCGGTTTGACAAACCGCTGATGGATTAAAATACTTCTGATGGCTTAAAACAATACAAATATTAATAACAAATAATGCAACGAAAAGTATAATATAGATGTTGCAGCGTGTACGCAAGATTAGTGCGCATGCAGCACACTAGCGTATATGCACGAAAATCACTATTTTCATATTCGTGCATATACACTAGCGTATACACACGATAAAGTGTTCTCTTTTGCTAATGGTTGTATGTTAATAGAAATGATTTGCATTTAATAATTCTACGAGTCCTTCGGTCTCGGACCCTCGGTCACCAATTAACGGCCGCTTCGCGGCCTTTCCCTCCTTAAAAAAAAAGTAATATAAATTATAAATAGGTTAACTTTATTCTTGTGAATTACTCACTACTACTTCGTTCATTTCAGTGTGTTGTTATTTGAGAGAGGATATTTACTAACCCATGTTTTATTATCTGCATCGTTTGTATAGGCGCGCCTAAATTATAGACCATTTCGCTGCGTACTTTCCTAGTACTTCATTTTGGGTTGTGATTCGTTAATAATGCAATACTGTAATTTGTTTTGGAACGAATGTTATTTAATTAAGTTATTCTCATTACTTTATTAGTTATCAATTATTAGTTAATTAAAGCGCAATAATTCCTAAGAATTATTGAGCAATATATAGCAGAAAGACACGGTAATAATATTGTTGATGAATTTGCGGCCCACCTAAGCAGCTCTCAAAGGACAAGCCATATAATACTTAATAAACAGATGGGCAACTAACCGAATTTGGAAAAAAAGAGAGAACATTCTTGAATATTCTCTCTCGTGTAATCTAGTGCTCTTATCACCTAGATAAAAACCATTACTAGGTAGTCAGGTATGGCGAATTTATTGTGCCCATTTTGAGGTAATAGGAATGTAGTTTTGTGGTTTAGGCTCTATTTTATGATGACGGTAGCCATATTTCTATTCATTAGATATATCCAAATATCTCGACATTAATTCATATTTTATACTGTAATCCTATAAATTGTTGAAAGCGGTACTTACTATATAGCACTTGATTCACTATATTAGTAGTTCAACTTCAGGATGAAATTTGTGTTCATTTAGAGGAAATATAATTATAATATTTACTACAAAAGTGGACATAGAACTACAATTTAAACAAATTCATGATAGATAATTTTTAAGTTTGTGTTAGCCTTAAATGCTTCTACTTGATCTTTACGCCAAGATTCACTTATTTCCCTTGAAAGTCCAGTTAGGTAGAGGCAGGAACTTCTTTAATATAGGGACTGTAAACTTCGTTCTACGGTATAATTAGCGTAGGCCTAAAACAGTATTGTTACTTATTGATATCCCGTAATCCGCTAATGCTAGACATAGGAAATGTATTATTGTCGTAAAGGAAGTCATATTTGGGAGTCCAACGGTCATATTGGTTTATCAAAAATATTTGTGGAATGTAAGTTATGCGATTTTAACACTCTTCCATATATGGTAATATTGTTAAAATCTCCAGATTACTTAACTTCATACACATGAAATGTGTCATTTTCGTACAGGAAATCATATTTTGGGAGTCCAACAGTCATATTGGTTTATCGAAAATATTTGTGGAATGTAAGTTATGCGATTTTCACACCTTTCCATATATGGTAATATTGTTTAAATCTCGAGATTAGTTAGTTTTATACATATGAAATATATTATTGGCGAATGGGAAATGGGAATTCATATTTAGGGACTCAGTAGATCACATTGATTTACCTAAGGCGTTCCCATTAGCCTATATTATTATTTTGGCACTCTCCACAGGAGGATTGCCCCGATCCTGTTTTGTAGTTTAGCTAATTCTTACCTATCCGATATCTGTCATTATGTTGTACAGTTGAAACCGGATTTTTTTAACACCGGAAATTTTCAATAATCGGATATATTTAACACATTTTCTTGTAAATAATTAATTATTATGTTGTTGTAAAATCGGTTATTTTTAACAATCGGATATTTTTAACAAATTTTCGTGAAAAGAATGTGCTAAAAATATCCGGTTTCAACTGTAGTAGCAAGAATCTTTATTTCTAAATACTGAACAACGCAAAATGCTGTTTCTAACTTTCTACATAACTGTGGATGACTGACGAAGGTATTTGGAGGCCGCCCCTATTTAATGCGCTAACAAAAAAGTTGTCATGGGATCTTTATGAAGAAGATCAGAACAGTTTTGGCATTTAGATTGTTTAAGAAGTGAACGAGTAATATAATCTGATATGTAGGCTACAACGTCTTTTGTATGATGTGATATTACAATCTGCTCGAGTAGTGGCGGTCCCAGGGGGGTGGGGGTCATCCGGGGCAAATTCCCCGAATCTAGTTGACTCTGTCCCGACCCCGGCCCAGGTCCTGAGTTGTTTTTCGCCCCGGGTAGACATCGGGTTGAATTGCCATCCTAATCTTTTTGTAGAATTTACTATTGCTACATTAATCAATTATAATATTCCTGTGATGTATATTCTAATTGATTGATTCTTTTGAACTTGTACCTCGTAAATACAATTCATCGAACAAAAGCAACTATCAAAAAACTGTTCTTAGTTGTTTTATATTTACCAAACTTATACCAATTAAGTTCATAGGCGTCGGAAATGGGCCACTAGACTTCGGGCCGCCCGGCCCGAAGTCTCCAGGGCCGGCCCAATCGATTCAGGGGCCATTATGTTCACGGCATGCGTCTCGCTGCGAGTTCATGCAAGGATTTATGTGCATCAGTGCATGCGGGAGGGTGGCCGGATTAGCCGGACGCTTCATCGATCTACACGGTTCTTGGACTTTGGGAATGTGCCGGGTAGCCGGGTGGATCCGACGCCTATGCAATTAAAATTATTGAAAGAAATGATTATATGATAATCGTATTCCAAACTACTATTACAGTGCAGTGGTTCCCAAACTAGGATACGTGGAAGCTAAAAAGGCTACATTACGGTTAATGGGAGGGGGTACGCGTATCCCCTACATTTGTATATAAGGGGTACGCGCAGGAGAAAATTTTGGGAACCCCTGTACTTTTAGATATAATTTGAGTGGGGATTACGTAACTACTTTAGGGTGATCCATGATATTAAGGGTGGTTTCCATCCAGTTGGACGTTTGTGATGTAGAAGCACTGTTCCTTAGAACATAAAGCAAAACATGCCCGGGGGCTTAATCGTAGCCCCGACCCTGCCCCGGGATGATCAGATCCTGCCACCGCCACTGTGCTCGAGTAAGTTACTTTGGAGATTTATAGCCAAAACTCAGTAATTTTCATATAGAAAGCATCAGTTGTAGAGTATTGTAATTTGGTATAATCGATTCTATATCGTGCTGGAGTAATATCTTGTACTATAAATTAATTCAGACATAAGAACTTCAGTCAAGCTGACTAGGAAACGTTGACCACTCATTTGCCTGTATTACGAGAAACGCTTTCCAAAGGATCCGTTTGAAATCGGCCAGTTAACGCACATATATATATAACCTTCTCACAGTTGGGAATTTTCAGGGTTATAAGTGGAAATAGGAAAACTATGCTAGATAGACTCTAATGAAGTATTATTGATATATAGGTTATCGGTAGCTGCAAACTGAATGACATGATCAAAAATGATGTACGTTCACCTAACGTAGTTCTAGACAATGCATGTTAATTTCTGTCATAAATTATACTTCAGGTATATTAACAAATTATGTAATATTCACCCATGATTATTGATTATCTATATTATTAAATCTCTATTATTAAATCATTGTATTAAGTGATGGGGGAATAGAAACCGCATATATAATTTTGATTGAAACTAACTTCCAAATGTTACATTGTGTAAACAAATGTTATAATAGGTAAACAAGTATGCTGATTTCGAATTTCGCATATATAAATTTATAATATGAATATTTGTCGTTGTTTACACAAAAATGTAAAGAAATTAATTAAAATTCAAAATCAAACCAGAAGTTAGCTTTCAACGGGTACTATAGGTAAACAGGAATGCTGATTTCGAATTTCGCATATATAAATTTATAATATGAATATTTGTTGTTGTTTTTGTTTACACAAAATAGGTAACAAATTAATGAAATTCAAAACCAACCCAGAAGTTTGCTTTCAACGGGTATTATAAGTATATGACGATGACAAATATTACAAACTTTGTAATCAATTGTCTAGTGAGGAGTAAGGCCGCGTAGCGGTCGTAAACTTGAGGTGCGTAGCACCGATCTGTCGCAAAGCTCCTGAGACCGAAGGGCTCGTATTTCTTGAACAAGGTATAATTATTTAAATCCTAATATATATGGTTCAAAGATATTAAGTGACCCACGTCGCGGCTTTTAGCACATTTAGAAACTATTTATAAGAATATTACATCACCTAGGTTTTAGAGCTTGGGGAACCTAGTTTTGACAATATTGTTGAGATCTCAGTATGTAAAAAGTATGTTTCCACTAATTTTCCGACATTTCAGCTCCCTGCTAAACTTTAATTCATCAAATTGACACGAATTGTTTGGTATTAGTCAGATTCTAATTCATTGTAATCCAAAACTCACTGGATTCAAGTTAAGAAATTCAAAAGCTTCCTTGTTATGCACAAGAAACAATTTTAATTGAAGGAGTATAATTTGTACTTGAATCACTTATCTCAATAAATTAATTAATAATAAAAGAAAATATATGAGGGCAAATTTTTGCGCATCTGGAATTTGGTTTATATTGAAGTTAAATATGTCCACTTTATATTAAAAACACTAAAAAATCAGCATTAGCCTGGACACTATATTTCCCATCACTTTGAAGGAGGTGGACTAAGCAAGAATTTATTGTCCGAATTGAATATTCCGTTAGTCACATCCCATAATCAATTTAACTGATATGTCATTATAATATCTAATATATATAACTAAACCATGTATATCAGAATATTCGATAGAGAAGTCATTCTCAAGAACAGTGTTCTCAAAATCTGCAATGTACTATCAGTAACTTTCTATAACTGAAAAATAGAAATTCCAATTGTCAAAAATCTAATATCTGAAAATTATTTATCAAAATGCACGATTAAGCCTTTTTTGATGGTAAGCGGCTGGAATATGATGCTCGTGATAATGTAGCCAGATCGCTATTAGAGTAATTGCTACTAGACTAAAATCACTCTCTAGTCCACTGACATTATATCTGATAAATAATAAAATGAGTAAGGATGGGACCAGGAGATTGCCAACAACAAACCTTTTTGCAATATTTAATACCCAGATCCAATAAAAAATCTTGGGGAATTCTTCACCCCATTAATCCCGAAAACGTCACTACTAAAATAGCTACCGCACTACTAAGGAATTGTTAATTGATTTGTAATCACAATGAAAATATATTGTTTAGTACTATATGAGGTAAATAAAAAACTGAGGTCTCAAAGACATGAAAAATTCAATTTTGATAAAAACACAGCAAACGTAAAACACAAATTCTTAATCTTAAAATAATATACTAATAATAACTTATAACCTTAGTAAAGAAACGAAATACAAGGAACACGAAGAGAAGCAATTTAGAATTATATTCATGTCTACCATTTTGAGATTCCATTGTAACCTGCGTATTAAAATTCCTGCCAGTCAAGTATTTCAATACGGACAGCTAAATGATTTAGATAGATTCAGGTATTGTAAAAGTCAAATATGCATTCACATTCATAACGAACTCGTCAAGCTAAGTTTTGAAGGGTGCCAATTTCACTCCTTGAATATATAAAGTAGAGTAATTACTCCAATAGTAGGACAGGCGAATAAAACATTTAGTTTCCTCAAAAGGGAGGGACAATTTTTCGAACTAGGCGATTAGTAAATTTTAGCCCCTCAGGTGAGGACAATTGTACAAGAAGGGCGATTATTTATTTTAGAAGCTATTTCAGTTGAAATACTAAAATGCTATTTGAAAATGCCTGACATACTGTACCTAGCTACAATCCCCAAGTGCTTGTGTTATGTGAATTAATATTTCTTCCTCAATGATAGCATGGGGGCGATTCTCATTAGTGTTACCACCCAGTGGAGGGAACAAAAAATTTAATTTAAGCTGTGCCCCACCTGAGTCCACCCTTCCTCCACCTCCACTATCCAAAAGCTCTGACTGTACAATAGTCACGACAACTCTGGCAAGCCGTCCTAAGTACAGGTCCGAAAAGGCGAAAATGAAACTTGAGGCAGTGAATTATAGTATGCCTGAAGTTGTTGGGAAAATAAGGTTGATCCGAAATGAATCGGGGAGTGGATTGACAACAAGAAAAGCTAGAGGAAAAGATTTCCCACGAAGCAGCCAATTCCAGCAAGAAGAAAATTGAGTAGTAGACTTCAAAAGCTTCTCAGCGAGACAATGGAAGATATGTTCGTGAAGTGGATTGCAGAAATATATGGAAATGTCCAGATGAGACCAGGAAAATGTTATAAATTAAGGCCACAGTGCAGTTCAATAACAACTCGGACGTGACGTTAGAGGAAGAATGTGATAGTTTTTCGAAATGACAGGATAGTTCGAATAGCAGTTTTTTTTTTACAAAATTATTATACCGATAACACCAAATCGCAAAGAGGAGGACGACATTGTTGTAAAATATAATCAAATTGATGATCAGAGACGGATTTAATAGAGAATAAAACTATCTAACGTAAAGCTACTAGATATATACAATAAGTAAAATATAGTCCTATTCATACAGACTAAATATAGCTAAACGAACAACATAAGTTCAATTCACTGATATCTTAACACTCCAACAATTTACTTTTTCTGTAAGAATCTCAATGTTATCTCTGAAGGGAAACTAAATATTGTCTATTTCCAAATCTCTGTATCATCTAAATGATTTAAAATTATCTCTGTGGGAAACTCAATATCGCCTATGGCCGATTCTCAATATCACCTGTATTGAGAGCGTTATGTAGATTCGCTGTTGATGATCCATTTTCGTGAGGCAATCAGCTAATTGGTTTTCTGCAGCTATCCATATGACTGCATCAATTTCCTGATGAAGGACCATATCTTTAATCACTACTAAATCAATTTTTAAACGTTTATCTATATGGCTCTCTGTCGAGTACATCGCAATCCTTCAAAGATTTATTATCTATATAGCACTTTGTTTACACTTCAGAGGTTCAACCAGAATTGATTTCAACAAATAAAAAGTTTCTGCGGTCTCTAAAAGCGAGAGACACTAAGCTGCCATAGTACCTTTGACTACTCGTCTTATTTTCTTGGATTTCCAAGCGATTGGAACTGATTAGCAATGAATATTTCTTAAGAATATTATGTATCCTCCTTGTGAACTTTCTTCTGATAGATTACAAAAGGATGCGTCGCTGAAATTAACATATTTAATTGGATTAGATTCTCAATATCTGAAAACTTAAGTGGAACTTTTTCAGCTATAAATTTCCTAATAATTTTGATGACTTTGATAATGTCGCTTTTTGTAGCATCTTTAAGACTAACACTAACTTCACACGTATCGAATATATTATCAGGTCATGTTTGCGTGGACACCCAGTTTAATTGACCAATCGTGCAGCGTAATTGCTGTTTTTAATCGAAATCGATTTTTGAATCTTTAGCAATCTTTCTTCTCCGTTAATTGCAATTTATTTTATGTTTTGGATGTAAGCATTTTGATGAATTATTATTTTGGCAAAGAATTGATTAATCCGAAAACCTAGCATATTTCGAAAACAATTTTCAATTTTATGATTACCATTTCTTGAAATATTCTGAACCTGCCCAATAAATATCATCTACATGAAAGGTCATTATCCCATGTAATTGATTGCTATGGTACCAATAAAATATAGCATTATCAGGTTTACATTTAGACATCCCTAAATTAGATCATTCTTGTTCAAGTTTAAGGTACCAGCTTCTAGAAGCGTCACAAAGACCATACGTATATGCACTTTCTAAGTTTCCAAAGACACTCTGCATTAGCCTCTTTTGGAGGTCTGAGGTAAATCTCACGAGTAATACGGTCTTGTAAAATGCTCGCTGAATATCTAAGTCATTAATCCTCAAGTGATTTGTAACTGAAATGACAAAGGCTGATTTCATATTTTCCTTTGAACATGTAGGCGAATCCTTACGAAAAATAGTTCTCTAACTTCGAATCCTCTTGCGACTAGCTTTGCTTTGGTTATTATTTGATTATCAATTTTTTTCTGTACATACCCATCTTACTGATATAGTACTTTGTCCATTATCTGGAACTTCTTCAAATATATGATAGTCTTTCCATTTTTGTATTTCATTTAATTTTGCATCAATTAGTGTTAGATTGTTGTCAATCCCATTAATCAGAACTTCTTCTGGATCATTACTTTCTAATCATCGATTTCATTTTTCCAGGAAAACACATTAAATCGCATCATTCTCCTTGTCTCTAATGTTAAGATAATTCTTGTAAGTATCAGTTACCTAACCACCTCTACTGATGATCTCAACTGTTTCCACGTATCACAATCTTTAGGTTTAGTTAGTACAGTTGATTTCAAAGGAGAAGTTGAAATTCGATCTGAGGATTTCAACTTACGGATTATACATAATTGTATTGTCTTTAAGATCACTTATTTGTTCCTTAATTTCACTTTCACTATCCGTGATATTAATTGTGAAAGCTTTCGCTTGGTTTAGCAGTTTTTATTTGAGTTCCAACTTCATCTGTGTTAGTAAATTCGTGAACCACTCTGCATGGATGCACAAGGACGTAATTTGAGCCATGTTTACTCAAAAATCTTGATGATCTGTCGCTATTACTCTTCCAGGTACTTCCATTCATCTGTTTTATCTCTATAAGAAAATACAGAATCAACATTTTCAAAGATTAGAGACGTAGATTGTTTCGTCTGGTGTCGTGTTGCTCTTTTCAATTTTTCATCAGATTGATCCTCGAAAAAAAGCTATTTGAAACCCGCATAGCATTTAGATTATCACACATTCTATCAGAACTGGTCTTATCGTTCAAAGCAGGAAGTTTATCATGTAGAATATAAATAAAGTTTGGATTCTTTCCAAACACTAATTGATTGGGGCTATAGCCATAAATATTTGCAAGCGGATTTTTTGACCAGACACTCCATGCTACTGCTATTTCCAGAGACATTTTGTGTCACTAATAGTTTTAAGTATCATGTTTTATAATAAGCCATTGGGTCTCTCATTTATGCCGTTTGAACAAGGACTTCCGCTGTAGTCGTTTTTAAATTCGTATTGAGCTTTTCTCCCATTTCTCTAAATGTATGATTGTTAAACTCACCACCATTATCTATTATTATTTGTCTGGGAGGACCAAAAATATTTATCCAAATTTGAAATACTTTTGAAATAATATTTTATTTCGCTTTAGAAGATATCACAGTGGCCGCACTGAATTGAGTTGCTTGGTCAATTAAATGAAGTATATAGTGTCCATCATATACTTTTAAATCCATAGTTACGGCTTCATTGAATTCCTTTGCTAATGGAAAAGAGCAATTGGTTTTGGAGAACACACTTCACACTTAGTTTCAACTTCTTCAATCATTTGAATAAGATCTTGTCATTAACTCCACCATCTGATAGTAGTCTTCTGCGTAAATTGCTTGTTCGATGACTAGATTGTTTATGAAGTTTAAGAGCAATAGCATCTTTTTCTTTTATGGATTTTCCTTCTAAAGTGATAGCAAACAAAACTTTTTTAGTTAATTTATCACAATTTATTTAATCAATAACCTTTCTTCACCTGTTTAATGGTATGCAGTAATGTCAATTGGAAGTATGCAATAAATCTTGTGCAGTCCCAAACATGCTACTTTGTCATTTTCGAAGTCCAACTTTGCACCAGCCTTTTACATTGACGATCAGCTTTAGATAGTGGAATATCATTATCAATTACATCAGTTTCAATATATATATCTAAGCCACCAATTTCAGCAGGAAATTATACTCTTCTGTCAGAATGATGTACCTTTCCATCTCCGTATTTGAATTTGGTAAGACTCTGTTGTGTCCGTACTGATTCAAGGTCATTTTCATCTAATGTGTCAAGATAGTCAAGATAAAAGTATAACAATTATAGCATTTAGAAAAAACTGCTAGACAGATGGTTGTTTTAAATGGTAAGCACTTTGAGTCATATAATAGTACTTTCACGACTTATGAAGTTATTTTAAGCTACAGGAGAGCACCCGAAACTCAGAATCACTCAAAGGAGTGAAGGCGGTGATGCTTGTATACGGATGGATTAACCATGACCTTAGCAGGCTTTGGTATAACGAAGTCCTTGGAACTGGCTTCTTCAGGCATCGTTTCTTAGTATGGGACAGCTTTTGGTGAAATATCAGCTAAGCGACGAAGTCTACAACAAAAAAGCTAAATATATACATGACAATCATCCGAAGTGGATGCACCGGTGTCATCCAGGCTCCTGTCGGGAGTTGGAACGCTACTTTAAGGAAATTTATGGGAGAAGTAGGAACATTGGATGGTTCCTGGTAAGAAGACTTTCACCGAGGGAGGAACATGCGCACACTCAACAGGCCTGACCTGTCAAGGTAAGTATGGTGCAGGATCGATGATGAAGAGCTCTTGAAGGAAACTTTCAAAATTCGTGCTCTCAACCCTCGCATAATCTAGCTGCAATTTCTGAGGTCTACAGCCTGGAGGAAGGAGAGGCTCTTCACTCTTCCCTTGGGAAGCTGATGGCCCAGTGTGTTGAGAAAAAGGTGGCACATTCACATAGTGATGATTACGCAAGAGCACAATTAAATGGTAAATGTGAATGGTTTAGTTTAAAAATTTATAAATTGAGACTAAATTAGGAAATTGTAAGTCTTAGTATTGTTGGACAAAGGAATTCAAGGCGGATCTTTCTAGTTAAAAATATCACAAATTCGAACTAGTCCTATTTAATTTAAATGAGATATTCCTCGTTAATCACTTTTTTTTCCAAAATAAATATTCAATTACTATGATTTTCAATTATATTTCAATAATGTTAATAACATTGGCAAGATTGGAATTAGATGAGTTCAGGAATAAAAGGAGAATGAGAATAAAAGAAAAATTAGCAAACTAATAAAAAATCAACAAAATAAAAGAGCAAATAAACATTGAAGACGTATATTGAAAACCATGAATTATTTTAGTTATAAAGTCGAAAAGTGTTTTCTAAGACCGAGTTTACTAACTAATCGCTGTTAAGAACTGACAATCAATTCTAAATTTGCAAAGATATCCAATATTGTTTCAATTTCAATAAGTTTCTTATTTATATCAGATTTTCTTACGTTACTTCCATGCAAAGAATTGGTGAGATAAACCTGTTGCGACTGTATGGGGAAAAGTTGAAAAAAAATCTAAAATTAATTTTATGCTTATATACTGTTAAAACTTACCTCAATAACAAAAGTTCTCTTAATAAAGCACTGAGTAGTTTTTGTTGAGGTATGATAGATAATGAATGGTCCAAGAGTTAAAAAAGAGTCTTCCTCAGGCCAATAACAGGAACATTTAATCTACAAAAAAAGATACTAGTCGAAATGTAGACACAAGGATGTATATAAAAGAAAGACGACTGAATAATTAAATTCTACATTTCTGTTCATGCGGAATTTGTATTGAAAATATATATAGCGATTGATAAAGCGATAGATATATTTGAGTTGTATTTGAATAAAAAAAGTATGAAAACTTGCATATCAAGGAAAATTTAAATGACAGCAAAACAATAAGAAAATTATTAGCACTGATGAATTGAAAATAAATCGGTCAAATATAGTCATAGTAACAGTTACTGGATACACTAAATACGGTTTGATTAAAACTAAAATGCTTATCTGGGTTAGAAATATAGTTAACGAGATTCGTCTATGTAAATATTAGCTATTCTAATTACAATTTCTCTTTAATTCATTTATACTTTGATTTATAATGCTAACTCCTTGATATTTATATCCTGGACTCATGCCCAACTCCAGATGTGCTACTGGATACTATAGAGATCATAGTGGTGTTGTAGTATTCACATTCCTTCTGAGCCGCATGAAATTGTCCATAAATGGAAACTTTTTCTGCTTAGAGATGGTGAGTACACTAACCAGCCAAAAGTATTTGAACAATTGGAATTTTATTGCAGACACAATAGTCGTCTGGTAACTTATTAACGGCGGTTTAAACAACTCTGAAATGATTATAAATATTTTGCTATATTTATAAATTACAAAATATTTTGAATTGACGTCACTATAGTCAATATCCATCAAGTGGCATAAGTGTATCTGCCACATGCCACTTGTGGCACAAGTGGCAGAAATGGCAATGTGGCTGTATTTCACTAGAAAATGAACATAATGATTTGAAATTATGCACCCACAGTAATTCGACCATGTAGAATTCAAATCTGCATCAGAACTTCTATATTCCCATCACATTTTGATCTTCAGAAATTATATATTTAATTAGCTAATTATATAGTTAGTGAGTTTAACACCTCCATATAAATGTGAATTCAAAAAAATTGCTATTTTATTGTACTTTAAATATCGTAGTATGTATATAGCAGTGTTAATGAATCCATCAATGCTATTATGCTGCTAGAAGCTTGAATATATAAATACAAATTATTGCTGTTCAAATACTTTTGGCCGGTCAGTGTATATCTTTACTAGTTGTACAATCTTAATTAATTACTTTTCCAGTTTTACTTTAAGCTTAACATCACTAACCTCATTTAATAATAATACGTAATTATGTACTAGATCTTCACACACTGAAAACATTTTCGTTTGTGCTAAACACTTTGATCCTGTTGATATCATTGACACACAAAGTTATCTTGACATTGATGGCCAAACGAAGATACGACCAATAAAAGCTACATTGAAGTGAGGCGCAGTACCTAAATACCTTCCTGGTGGCCCTGATCGTCTTAATCACACTGCACTATCAAGTATCAGCGGCTTGATAGAGACAAAAGGAGCATGATTTACAGATCCAAGTATGTCAAGTTGTGCTAAATGTAAAAGTTTTGTATTTTAACATGTTGTATGCTATTGTATATAGGAAATGAAACCGAGTGTTGACTTGTACGAAGAAGAACAGAGAAAATTCACTGTCTCTAAATAATCTGACATTAAGATCTCAAGGATTGTTTTTGGCACCTTGATACCGCATTTATATTGTCAATAATACATCAAATATTGTCATTTCAGTCCAAAACATTATTACTATTGACAAGTTTCTTCAAGTTAGAGTGCTATAATCGTGGAACCCTCGCGAACGTCTCAATCATCTGTATGTTTGAAAACCGATAGATATGGACATTGATTGATTAATCAACACTCTTGGAAGGGAGTTCGTCTCAAGGAACGAGATTCTTTAAGGTCCGAGATTACAGATGTAAACTAAAATGTATTGGTGTGTCAAGTCCTGGAAAATGAGAGGGCACTTAAACAGTCTATTATCTTCAAAGTCAAATCTCTCAATCAGTATATCAACTTTTTTATTCATCCATGCTTTTGAATTTCTGTAAATAATTCTATGAGATCCGGAAGAAATTTAGGCCCTAGCAATGTTCCATAGTGTACAACTATGCTACCTAAAACTATCTAGGGTTTCTAAGAGTAATTGGACGTGCGATAGTTACACTCAGCATCCATCTATCCTTCTATAAATTCAATGAAATATAGAATACCTGGGATAAGACTAACATTCCAATTATTTTACCCAAGTTTAAGATGTATTATCAATAATCATGGGTTATTAATATATGATTGTTACAAAACCAAAAATATAATAAATCATGAATTTACCATTGATCGTCCAAAACTACTGTTAGGAGACTACATATATCATTTTTGATGTTGCCATTCGGTTTGCAGCTACCGATAACCTATATGTCAATAATACTTCATTAGAGTCTATCTAGCATAGTTTTCCTATTTCCACTTATACCCCTGAAAATGCCCACTGTGTACTACCTGCCCCAAAGAAAATCATGAGAGATTCTTCTAAATATTTGCTTAGTTTTCATAATTATACTATCTAGTTTGCATGTAATAATAATACTTGAGCTTGAATTTATGTTGGGAGACAACTATGACCCATATATAAAACTTTATATGTGTAGTTGATATAATGAGTCTAGTATTAATCAGGTAATTGGTTACAGTTATAAAAATAAACCCGCCTTTATCTTATCCCTGGTACAAAGCAGTGAAATGGCCTTTATATAGTAGGCTATGGCATGTCCTACTTAATATACGGCCGTGTATGTCACCCAGAATGCCAAAGAATAGAAGGCCAGCTTGAAAATATAATTATAGGATAAATATGCTTCCTATTGATATTATTTTGGTTGTACAAGGGGTAATCAACCATTGCGAGTCCATTAGAACCACTTTTGAGAATCTCAGCATTTGTGGGTAAGCTGTTTAGGCGCAATTTCATCCCCTATCCGGGCAGTGTGGTACTGGGAATTGTCCCGGGTCTGATAAATACAATGACTGGTACCATAGGCGCCGAAAGAGGGGGGGCAGGGGGGTTACCCTTCCTGGTTTTTGCAGGTAGGGTTTCAACCCCTCCTGGTCAGGGTGGGTATACTGATTATACATTTTCTTTAATGTTACACGTCGTGTAGAACATAGACCCATAGAAAATTATATTTCCATAAGGAGTTTTTCTAAATAACATTGGATGATTTATATGTATGTATACAATCATACCTGTCCAACATAATTGTTTTTTAGCAAACATAGGAATCGTTTTCTGACCTTTTACATTTAAATGTAAAGTTACACCCCCCTGGCACTGGAAAGTTTCGGCGCCTATGTATCTATATATCTATCTATTTGTATCTTCTGAGTTTATTGAAGAAACTGGGCGATTTCCAAATCTGATTTTTGACATATAGGGTCGACTTTAGCCCCCGACAAGATGAACTTTCCACTTGAAATTTCTACAACCTTAAAACTTAGAATATATTGTCACTTTTCGAGAAGCATTAAAATTAACTTAATCGCACATAATTCGCGCCCTCTAAGAGATATAATCTGAGATTTTATTAGAACAAGCACATTAATGATGCGGAGACGGTGCTCACACCACATTACCAATATGCTTACTCAATATCGCATTATTACATAATCACTAAATTTCACATTGTTAAATTTGACTACTATAGGCCTAATTCAGTATAATTAACGTTAGAAGTATTAATTAAACCATTCAACAACCGCAATGCGGTTGGTGTGTGGTTGTGCTCTGCCGCGAAGCGACCTGGAAAGCGAAGCGCGCTAGTATAATATATAAATAAAAAGAATATCGATTAAATCTAAAGTTGGTTAAAGCAAATTACATGAGCGATATTTTATAAGTAGGGATACGTTTAACAAGTATTTCATTATACGTATTATACGTGATCCGTATCAAATAAAAGAGTGATATTATATAATGAACAATTAAATGAAGCAGGATTAGCTTTTTTAATTTGGCATAGTAATTTTAATCTAAATATAAAATAGGTTATGTATTAGTATTAATTAGTGATGAGAATGTTTTCACCAATCGACGTTCTGGTTAATTTAAAATTGTTCATTTATCAGGGTTAAACCCGTCAGAGTATGTCCTTGAATATTTAGCAAGCTAGATTTCCGAATAGAATGACCGAGAGAGAACATTTTTTCAAAATAGATGGTATGATGACACAAATGATATACATTTGGGGTTAAAGAAAAATAGACATAAAGAAAACTCTTTGAGTTAATACCTCAAAAACAAGGAGTAAATTTAGATTGTTTTTGTATAGGAGTTTTATAACCCTGCAACATAATTTCCAGTATTGATTATATTAAGAAATATGTACAAACCTTTTCACCTTCTTTTAACTTGGTTAACATTACAATAACTTCAATTTTCTGCTGCCATATAAGTCTCCACATATCCCCAATTGTATTATTCAGCGGCCCTATTATAGAAAAAAAGGAACATAATTTGCTCATATATTTGTATCGAATAATATGACATTTTCTAGGCCTAACTTCAATTTTTTTGAGATAATGAGATTATTACCATATAAAGAATTAAGTGCTAAGAATCTCATTATCTCAAAGATTATTGAAGTTAGGCCTAGAAAATGTATTATCAATGAATAGGAAGTTACCAATTGCGGATAGATCAGTACTAGCATAGTTAACATAAAATAGATAGTTTTTAAGTTATGGCTCATTTAAAGAAATATGCATTTTCCTGGATACCGAGGAATGTGTCAACATTCCATTTATAATTTTGATATATTTCATTCAACTAGTTATGGACATCCTCAAGTTCCAATTTTGAACATTTATATCGCGTTTAACTATGTTAAAAGCAGGCGTTTAACTATGTTAAAAGCAGGCTATAAAAACACGATAATTCCCACGAAAAATAGCGATTACGTAATCAAATGGTGATATATCACAATTCTAAAGGGTGTTATGTATGCCTTGATATCATGTTCCTAACTTCCTTATAATTATAATGCATTTCTCAGGTCTGTCATTACTAGCTATTGAGATAAAGATATGTCAGCTAATAATCAATGGACTTTAAGTAATCCATGGTCCAGCAAAATCTACTCAGTAGTATGGCCTTATATAACGATGGTAACGATCCAGTTAATAAATGTAAATTTTCGGTGTAAATTTAGTTTACATTTAGTATGGTAAAGAATGCCGGCAACATTACTAGTGAAATTATGAGAGATTCTACGCAAGTCCATTTAAGACATTATGTAGAGAAATATTTTTAACACAACAAGACATTCATTTCCAGCTAAAAATAACCTATAAGTCAATAATATTTATAAGTAGGTATACAACAACAACAATAACAACAACATATGATAAATCAGTATGCCAGTTACGAATATATTGTAGACAACCTCATGTGTATATTTGATCTCCACAAGGAAGTAAATGCAATTAATAAAGGTCTACTTGGTGAAGAAAATTACTAGAGAATAGAGTCAAAAGCTCAAAAAGCTTTCAAGGGTCTCTTCGGTGTCGTCGTATGCGACGACAACGAAGATCTCGTCTATAGTACACTTATTATAACTTCAACTCGTTTGCATTTTTCATAATTGTGCCCTTTTCTTGAACAGGGGCGTGAGTTCCCAAGTCAAGGTGGGGGCTCCACAACTTCAGCTCCGACGAGTTTATATTAATCCAACCTAACTAATGATTACTAAAAACATAATCATCAATAAAGGTTACATAATCGAGTTTTCTAACCAAAGTAATCAAAATATATTGCATACTTAACACATTTCAAATTATATAAATTTTTAATACATAATACATTACATATTTTCACGGTTTTTATGATGCGAAAATGAGCTGATGAGGTCATCTAATCGATTTTCAATAATGAATTCAGTAATATTCCTCTCAATATTTAGAATTGCAGTGTTTAGACCATTTACCACAAAGATCATATTGATCATTCTAAATTTCCCCCCTGAACTTAACTATTGTTTTCCTTCCTTCTTCTTACTCTATTTCCTCCTACGAGATCCAGTGGCGAGCAGCGACTGGGGGCTGCATGGAGCCCCCGTAAAATGCTCCTGATCTTTAATTAACTAGAGCCACGCAAATTCTAGAAAAATGTCATAGCGTGCCACAAGAACAAACGGTTGAAATACATAATCTTAATTAGAAGGTATGTAATGCTAATCAATTATGTTACGCATGTTAATTTCCAATAAAAAACAACAATAATTAAGCAAACTAATGCCTCTTACAACAAATATCTCGCTTAAGCTGCACAGCAATGTCTCATTTTTTGTAGACAAAAGTCTCACATGTCTTGTATACAATTGTCTGTCTACACAAGTGCCATACTCCAATCTAAGCATGAGTCAGTATTTTATTATACCACTCAATGAAAAGAGTCGTTAGCATTTTTTGAAAATTTTATCAATAAATCAAATAATATTTAAGTCAACAAAATATGATGATGAGAGTGTACAATTTTCATAAACCGTCACTAAAGGTTTCGATATTTTAAAAAAGGAAAAATATTTATGAGAGCGCGTGTGGTATATGAGTGAAGGGCGAAATGTGACAGTTAATATACACGTATGAGGGGATTGAATTTTGAATCAATCACGCCTTCATTTAGTTCTAAGAGATCCGCGCACCCTAAGTGATTTAGGTCTTTCAATCGCGCACCCAAATTTGACAAAAATAACTAGTACATTTACCAAAAATACCAAAAATAGTTCAATAAATACTCTGGGTACGCACTACGCACCCAAATTAATTCCAATTTCACGCACTCTTCCAGCATTTTCTTTAAAATCACGCACCCGGATTAAGGACTGGAATAAATGAATGTGGGTAACAAATCTGATTCGAGTCGATACTAATAATTACAGTGTCGGAAGCTTCGCGAAGGATAACTCAACCTCTATGCCGTCACGCCTTTTCTCAATAGACAAAAATAATGACATTATAATTTGAATACATAGTTGCATAGAGGTTTAACTTATCTAACGCTTGGAAGTCAGTCTCTAAGTTCATTTTAAATTACAGTATACTTGACAATTTGAAAATAAACGTGAACCACAAGTTGAATCCCAACCTCGGGACCTTTCCATTCAATCCCGGGATTCCGGAATTGAAGAAACACTTTGCATGATCCTACAAAATATGTTTAGGGAATGGATATAACCGTCTAATGGCAAATTTAGGAAAATATATACTGTTAAAACACAAACCTGGATGTGTGTATGTAAATATATATGTGTGCTAAATTTGTTTGTATGTTACGAGTTGTTGAAGAAAGTGGACGGTTTTCAAATGTCATTTTTGGAATATAGGGGTAACTTTGGCATTCGCCAACAAATTGAGGTTTCCACTCAAAATTTCTAATTCACAGACAAGTTATGACGACATTGTCACATTTCGAGAATCCTGAAAATTACCTAATGGCACATAATTCGCACCCTCTAAGAGTTAAAAATCTAAAGATTTATTATAACATGTACATTTATGATGCGGACAAGTTGGTCAAACCAGATTACCACTATGCTTACTCATTATCGAATAATTACGTAATCACTAAATTTCACATTGTTATATTCAACTATTTTGCCCTGCAGTATGATATTTTGAGACACGTGATATTCTGAGACATGGGATTAGCAAACCATGGATGTGCTATTATAAATTATACAGTGATATTTTGGGACGCTATAAAAGGAATCTTTGGCATATTTTTATTTTTTATTATGAATTTAAGAATACTATGATTTTGAGATCATAATATAGAGAAACCCTATACTATTAGCAAATTAATTAACTATATAAGAAACTTAATATATACATTAATTGTCTTATTCAATTACAACAAACAAAGAATCAAATCCTTTCATATTTTGAAATGAATCCAAATGAATATGACGAAATATTTCACTTTATTCGCGAAGAAAATATACTAAAGCATCTCAAGCTTCACGTCAGACAAAATGGAACTACAAAAGAAGATTGTATTCCTATTTTATTGGAGAAACCAACAGACCTTTCAAGGTAATATTGACTTCCTTATTCCCCTAACCATATTTAAATATACCATGGTTCAATTGAATTCTCCCTTTAGAGAGTAAAGTGGAAGGCACAGAGACAGATATGGAACTTCCATTGCAGTCTGAGTTGGACAGCATCTAAGAGAAGTTCTATGACGAAGTCGGTCATCCCGGAATAATTAGGACCCTACATTCAGTTCAGCAAAGATACACATGTTTTCCCAAGACGTTAAAGAATATGTGAGTTTAATTATCGGATATACTTTCCTAGGTAGAACGCGGTTTGGTCATGGCCGGACCACTTGCAATTTACAGTGACATTATCATAAAGGATAGTCCATCTTTGGCAGGACCACTTCTGTAATTTGCTCAAACTTTACAAAATTTTCCTAACTATCTCGTTTCATTTGAACATTATTATTTTTATTATACAATTGGGCTATTTTACTTTGAATCATTTTAAATGTTATGATGCATTCTAACTAAATCTATACAAATCCACCAAAAGTATCTGAAGAACTGAATTTTGCTTCTGAATTACAATATACTTCTCGTTTGCGTAATAAATCCTGCTGAATTAAACTACTCTCAAATGACTTTATCTTGCAATATAATTAAAAATATCACAACATTATGATTTTAAGTATTGTTTATCCATTAATTATCCATGAAGTGTTATCTGTATCTATGTCACGTGCTACTTGTGGGACAAGTGGCATTTAAGGAAATGTGGCTGTATCTCAGTGGAAAATAATCCAAAATTCATAATGATTAGAAGAAACTAGTCACTTAGATTTGTAACATAGTAGTACATATTAAATTATACAATAGTAATGGCTTTATTATATTATAAAAGTAAAGACGTCCCATATATGTCAGATGACAGCGGCCTTGCCACCTCAACCGCAAAAGAAAATCCAACCAATACCACCTCCGTCTAAAACGTGGAGACATATAGGAATGGACCTTATATGCGACCTACCTGAGAGTGAAGACGGCTATAAACACATTCTAGTCACTGTATGCTACCTGAGCAAATATGTTGGAGTACGCCCTCTCAAGACCAAGACTTCACAACAAGTTATTCAGAAATGAACGACATCTATCTCGATATGGGATTACCTGATATTATCCAGCACGACCTGGGCAAAGAGTTCACAAGCAATGTGAGCAGAATAATGTAATACTGCTTGTTAGATAGTGATAACTAATAATTTTACACACTAACATTATAGTATGTATTGTTATTCGTATTTATTTATTATATTTTTATTTATTGTATTTAACAGATATTTAAGGAATTCAACCAGAAATTGGGTATAGACAATCGTAGCACTCGTGCTTACCACCCAAAGGCTAACGGCATAGTCGAAGCGCACAACAAGATTCTGAAACAGTCAGTATTTTGTAATTTAATTTTAAGACCCATTTACGAATTATATATATAAAAAACTGAATAAAATGGAGAGCCAGATAGGGAATCATTGGTCCAAACTGCTGAAACAGGCTGTGCTTGCAATGAACTCCTGCAATAAAAGATCCCTCGGACAAACTCCATTCAAAGTTATGCGGGGAAGAGAGTCCAGGCATCAAGTTCTCTTGCCCACCATTAACGACATGCAAACCAACGATGAGGAAGACTTTGATGTGGAAGAATCGATTTTCTCTGAACTAAACAGATCCACTAGATGATATCGATGGTATAAACGGCATTTTTTCCCATCTCCTGATAATCAACTCGAAGCAGTTACCAACATCGATTGATCTAGAACTTCTACACAGCAATCAGCTATGGACTGCATCAATTTTGAACAACTCAAGCAGAAGATACAATAAGATAAGAAGTAAACACTAGTCGGTTACTTTCGATTATAATTATCTTCATGATACCAACATGCCCAAACTAAACACAAGACCAAAACAAAGAAGCAAACGAAACATCTAAGTACTTACACGGTGTCGAAAGCAACAGAAAGCCATGTTACAATTTCTAAAACTGAATTAGGAACGAAGAAGGACAAAAAGATTCCAATCCATATCACAAGACCTTACTTCGAAAGTTCCTCTAGTCCCAAGAATACTAAGAAGAAAGTAAGCCTCGATACTAGCATCGGAATCTACACCTCACAGGTGAATTAATTGATTTGAATTGTTATTTAAATGATAAAATAAAGTTAACTTAACAGTAGAATATTTATTTTTTTAGATGTACCAGAATCTTTTCGGATTTTCGACGGAATCTATATTTTCAACACCATAATAACTAAAAAGTAAACTTCGTCTTCACATCTACTGTCTAATACATTGAGTGTAATCTTTATTGACACTCATTGTTATTTTCGCTCTACACCTTCAATTGACGTCAATCCAGAATATTTGTTACATCCAGTAATATTTTTCTTACAATGTTGTCATTTGTAGGAAATCCTAAAGCAGAATATACTTGGGTAGACCTTCATGACTCCTCTACATGAATAGATGGACCACTTGTTATACAAAGCACAACTACACTCCCAACACGATGTTATTCGAGTATTTGGATGGTGGAATAGAAGAGAAAGTTGTAAATTAACAATGATTCATAAGATAACTACAAATTATCATTTTACCCATCTATTGTAGAAGAGAGATATTAAGGAGATTATACTCGGATGGACAACAGATCTCTACCCCAGCAATACAGATACCCAACGTGCTAGATACACACACAAAGTACTTTATTTCGAGTTAAGTTAAAATAATCTAACAATACACTCATACAACTCAATTCAATTATAATTAGTCTATTTGTTTAGTATATCAAAGCTGCTTATGAAATTAAAATCATTCTTATACAGTATTAATTAAATTGTAAACAAATTAATATTTTTAGGGAATGCAGTATCTAAACACAATGCTATGGGAATCATTTCACGACGCAGTCCCGCTATGTAATCCATACGACACACCGATGGACCCAAGGATTATTGTGATAAATGAAAATTGACATCGTAGTAAATGTGATATGTTGGAGATATCATTTGAATCAGTTTGTAGACAACCATTTAATTGCGTCGGGAAGTTATTTAGCGATTTTTGAACGTTGAGAAGCGGAACATATCGAAGGAGATGGTATTGTCTATTTCGATGAAAACAGCCACCTACATCTTTGCTCCATCATCTCTCGATTTATCGCCAGTGAAGGAACAAGGAAACTAGGATGGTATTATAAAACCAAACGAACGACACCGTGTGCATACCTTAGCACACAAAGACTTATGAATAGTAAATCCATTTGCTGAACAGATGTGGAAATTTATGCTGCTTCTGCTAATCTTGATGCCGATGTCTACATTGCCAATAACTTCTACACAGCGAAAGACTCAATAATTCGCGAGGTGCGTTGGAGTTTACACAGAGCCACAGATAAGCCTATAGCCATCCTTTATATCCAAAACAACTTCGACCACTATCAACCTGTCGTATCAATGCAGATCACAAATATTCAGATGATGTCCAAACGATTAAATAACAACTCACAACACTCTTTTGAAAGCGGTCAAAGGTAAGGTACATCGAAATTTGTGGGGACCTCTGCTCGAGGTCATTCAGGCAACGCAATCCCAATCATGGCGAGCCCACATAATGGAAACGTGAGCTGCAACGGCATTTGCCAGTGGCGAAAGACGAGCTGTTATCTACGATCTACGATGCAAAATACTTACGACTCGTATGTAGGTGAATTATATGTGGAATCAAGTGAGTTAACATTTTCAATTATCTACTAATATACTTTATACTAAGTAATTAATTAGTTTATATTTAGTAAGTCCACCATACACGATGTAACATTGTTACATCGTATATTACTAAGTACAGTGAACTCCCGTTATAACGAGCTGCGGACATCGATTTCATATTTGTATAAACCAAATTAGTTATAAGCTGATTGAAATTAATTACTCAGAGATTTATCAGGTAAGAAATATCTTCGTTAAAAAGAGATTTCATTATATCGATTTATTTGGCTATAGTATAGTCAAATATAAAGATGTCCGGACCATTGAACTTTGTTATAAGCCGATTTATAGCCGACTTGGAGTTCACTGTAATAGTGTTTAATTTCATAGTTTGAGTAATTTACTGTAACTTAACCTATTTTCCTTTGAGAGGTTTTTTGTACACTGGGAACCGCATTATCAGGGGGCATCAATGCGATGCTAATTCTGTTATGTCGTTACACACATACGAACGAAGGATAATTAGATTAAAAATTGGGGCCGATTGAATGGATATAGATGTGCGGTTTCCACTGTATGAATGGAGAGGATAGGGCTGCTGTGTGGGGAAAAGGAGGAGGCCCCAAAAGTAATTGGCTAATACAATCAAAACTGATTGAAAAAATAGTTTACCTTTATTTATCTTATAAATATATGCATATCTCGTTCTAGACATTCTCCTCGTTTAAGTATGATACATTTAGAAAGAAGTTAATCGTCGTGATTATTTCTTTAACCATAACCTACTCTATATATGGCCTAACAGCTGAAAACCATGGATATCCTAGAAGTCATAATATCATTGTACAATGTACAATGCTTTTCATTATATTCTCTAAATTAGCATAATGAATTAATAACAAATGTGAATACAGAGAATACTAATAGCGAAATGGGATCTAATTAGTAATTTGTGTTTCTTCACAGATAAATTATCGCTTTCAGGTGTTGATTGTGGATTTAGTTTCCTTATTTTTCGACTACTTATCTTCTCTTTTGACCGAAAAGATAATACAGAATTGAAGATTTAAAATTTACTGGAGATAATGCAATTAGAGGTGACTGTCAATATCCTTTTAAGATAAACCCAACAAAGTGTATTGCATTTTAAACATGTTTTTCTCCAATGTTCACTCTCTTGATATTCGATCGTTGAAAATGAGAGGTGTACAAGTGTCTTTCTAGATGACCCAGCTATAAATCGATTTAGAAATTCATCATTTTGCTCAATGATCATAAAGATTTTCCAAGTGATAATTACGGCATCAAGAACAACATCAGATGGCAACTTTAGGTTTCCCTTATCAATAAACTCGAATATTTTGTATTTTGAATCCGAGTCTTCTGGATAAAGAAATTTCTCCACTGTTAGGCAGTCCATACAATCTCTACAAGGCGAAAGATGCTTGCATAGTTGGTGAACTGTATATCCACCAATGAAAGATAAAGATTGCAAGGTGTGAGTATCAATGTAGATATCAGATAAATTACTTATTGCAGGAAAGTAAAGACTGATATCAACCGAGGTGTCATTATCTATTTCATCAGGTGGCGCTGAAAAGGATTTGATAAACTGAGCTAGAGTTAAGTTCGATTGCTGATTAGAAAAGATATTCAGGATTGTAGAAACCTTTAGTCTACGTTCGCTTTCGAGAACCTGACAATAAGAGATATGATAATTAGCCCCTGACATCATTCGATGTACCCCAAAATGATGTTCTAGAGCGTCTGAATGTAAAAAGTACGATAAAAAATATGTTAATCCACATTCTTTGGTTAGATGATTGACGATTTTTGGTAATGCGAGACATGAGTATTTTAAACTAGTAAATGCCTGGGGACTTAATTTACCATCTTTGCCAGGGAGAGCTTTGCATGCATAAATCCAATCCACAATTTTTGCTAAAAAACTAAAACGATCATCATTACAACAAAATTGACGACAAAAATAATCGTTAAGACATATATCCTTATTAGGTCTGTTGACGTTGAAAAGTTTCCAAAGTTGAATAATAACAGTAAGAAAATCAGAAGTTTGGTTTTGATATTTTTCAATGTGACCTTCGTTTTTAATTTGAATAGCTGATCTAGTAGAATCACAAAATACTCTTAAGGCTAAATCAACTTTTTGTCGTTCTAAAGATGTTGGCCAGCAAGATTTCGCGATTAGTCTGGGAACAAGTTTGACACATTTATATTGCTCTTCTCGATACAAGATATGGATATCTTCAAAAGAGGCATTATTTACTTGTTGAAAATCTTCAAAATCAGGATACTGAAGCGTCTTGTCATGATTCTTAACATTTAACCAATTGTTTCGAATGGACTTCATGATATGAACGAAGTCAAAAATTAGGAATAAACACCGATAAGGATCGAAAGGATGTGGTACCATATATTATAGTTTATTGTCGGGTGATAACATTTTAAAGAGATTTACATTGAGAGGATAAGCATCTGTACTGATTACTTGAACAGAGAGATTGCATAGTTCAACATCAGAAATAAAAGATTTTAATGTAGATAATAATTGTGTAGCAGAAGAGGCACCAAGAGGCAAATGTCGAATCATGGTAGACCATTTCTTACATAAGCTTGATACCATGATTGCAAAAACTGTTCTCGTTGGATCAATTGGATCAAGAGAACCACCGATAATTCCCCTGCTTTGTATGTAAGATCGGGTTTGATGTGATTCTCATCCATTTGTAATATTACATTCCTTTGTTGACTGCTAAATGCTGCAGTAGCTTGTTGGAGAAAATTAGTATACTAATCATCGAAACCGAATGAAGAGTATAATTTCTGGATGGTATTGAAATGGGGCAGAGCCATGCAATCTAGAGACTGCAGAAAGCTATAACATGTCCGAGAAATAAGATGAGCATTTAGTGCGACTATTTGAGTACGTGTATTAAATCTTCGTCTACTCTTGGGAACGCACAAATTTTGTAGCTGACAAATAATAAATTGTAGAGAAGAAAGTAGCGAATTGTCACAGTGTTGGTCCTCATTTTCATCTGATTGTTCTTCAATAACTGAAAGAGCATTTTGGAGAAGTGCTATTGCATCGGTGATTAGATTTCTGGGTTTCGTGGTCATATTGGAAGATATTATTCGACTTTCTAAATCGTTAAGCAGTGGTTCAATTTGTCGGATATCATTAATAGAAATTCTTTTTAAAGATAAGACTTTGGATCGAAGAAGGCTCTTACAGACATCGTTGCATCAATGATCAGTGATGCTGTTATATCAATTCATTTTTCTAATTTGGATGGATATAGGAAGTTCAATATGGTATTATCTCGTGAAAACCACACGAGCCATGGATCAGGATAAGAAGAAGGTAGTTTATCTTTCATGTCTGAAAAAGAGCTAACTTGAAATTTATTTCCTTCCGCAACTTGAGTTTCGAGACTAAGCTTTCTTGCAATGGTAAAT
This sequence comes from Hexactinellida sp. DTS-2022, assembly GCA_028753945.1. Lineage (NCBI taxonomy): Eukaryota > Metazoa > Porifera > Hexactinellida > Hexactinellida sp. DTS-2022. Next base: position 1,730,921 of record JAPNXP010000013.1, on the reverse strand, counting down.
AATTCCTCTTCCTTCGTTCCACGAGAAAAGCGAAATGCTGGAGTTGACTTTATAGATGTTAGGTAGGTAGGACAACCAGGAGGGATGGAAGGGATAGCACCTTTAGGTAGAATAGGTCTCTCTCGATTTATATGTGTAATTTCGATTCCGTCATTTACTTTGATCGTAAGCTCAATATCTGTTTCTTGGAAATGCTTTATGCATAGGTGAAATAGTCTTGGAGGATCATGGTGTTCTCTTTGTAAAGCGTTTAGCCAAGCTTGTCGTATTCCTGTATCTTCTGGTGACTTAATTAAAAACCGGTATATGAGGATCTGTAGTGTAATAATTACTCTTACAGCCAAGAGCCCAGCATTTATTCGGCATGTTTGTATCTTGAGATATGTGCAGGATATGACAACGAGATAACAAAGTACTAGATATGTAGTTAGAGATAGTTAAGTCAACTAAATATATATATATACAAAGACATAGATAAACCGAAGTATATCTGGCAATAATTATATAACCAGATGGACAACAGATCGTTACTGATTTCATCTATTTACTATCAAATGTGCCAGTTATATAGTTGCCCTAGTAGTCCCACCGCCAAGCAGAATGTATGTACAAGTACATCCAGCTCTCAGGGGAATCAAAATGTGTTCGAGGTAGCGAATGTCAATGGTATATAAATTAATCAGACATGTGGAAGAAACCACACGCAGTACTTAGAAAATAAATAACGAATGAATCGTATAATCAATATTACACTAGGACAGTGTAGGGCAGTGCTCGACAAAATGAAATGTTGATGGTGGCTAATTAAGCCACCACCTCACTTTCTCTGGTGGCTTAATAATAAACGAAGTACAGTTTAACAAACGACAGATAACTTAACAAAGTTCTGATGCCGTGAAACAACACTAATCTATACTATTAAAACACAAGCCTGGATGGGTGGGTGTGTGCTATATTTGTTTGTATGTTACGAGTTGATTGAAGAAAGTGGACGGTTTCCAAATGTGATTTTTGACATATAGGGGTAACTTTTGGCACCAGCCAACAAGTTGAGGTTTCCACTGAAAATTTCTCACACCTCGACAAGTTACGACGTCATTGTCACATTTAGAGAACCCTGAAAAGTCACTTAATCGCACATAATTCGCGCCCTCTAAGAGATAGAAATCTGAAAATTTAATAGAACATGTACATTAGCGATGCGGACACGTTGGTTATACCAGATTGCCAATATGCTAACTCATTGTCGCATAATGACGTCATCACTAAAATTTCACATTGTTAAATTTGACTATTTAGGCCTATTTACGCTTTATAATGAATGTTACAGGTGTATAAACCACACATCAACCGCGAAGCGGTTGGTGTGCAGTTGTGTTCTGCCGCGAAGCGACCAAGCAAGCGAAGCGCGCTAGTGTTAAGGTTAAATTACCCCACGTGAATGAAAATTCTTGTATCAATCTGTAATTGTGAGAAATAGATACCTATACGATACAAACCAACAAACCAAAAAGAAAATGTCCCTATCTATTATACTTTTTATTTTTTGTCGGTTTCAAAATTTGGCTAATATAAATCTCCCATAGGGCGATTTCCAAAAGTGTTGGTCGATATTATGCGGTAATTTGGCAATGCGGACATCAATGTTTGTTATCAGAATCAATATTTAAAGATTATAAGCGTTCGGAGTTGGTAGACGGTTTACATTTTTGAATTATTACTTGGAATTTTCTTTTTCAAACATTTTTTCAAATTTCTCATAAAAAGATGACCTTTTTATCCATTTTTTGGTTTCAAAAGGTCGCAATATTTTTTATATACATTTTATCAAAATTCTAAACCGCCCACCAACCGCCCATAACGATGATCTCTCTGTTAGATCACACAAAATATGTCTTTGGATAATAATGATCTTGAAAACCACACACTTATCTGGTTGAGTCTGAAGAAATCCCCCTATGGGACTTTTGTATTATAATAAAACTGCATGCCCCATAAAATAAAATGTATAAAAGATAATCAGATTTCGTTTCCAGTTTCGATATAGCTATAGTGTCTTCTATCATATATGTGAAAATCAAACACCTAACTTCAAAACGAAATTTATGTGTTTTTTTGCATGAATCTGCCGTAATTTAACCTTAATAACAATTGATGCAACGAAAAATATTACTCACAAAGTCGAATAACTCACAATTTATGGTAGATTAGCTAAGCCACCAAAGACAAAATATAGTGGCTTAAATAAGATTTTTGGTGGCTGGCGCCACCAAACCACCTAATTTGTCGAGCACTGGTGTAGGGACTTAGTGGTGTGATTAATTATTTGAAGTAATGTAAATTTACAAAACACTATTTATGGTTGGGTTTTTATTATAGTACAACAATTATATATACCCATAATATATCACGGATAAAAATAGCCTTTGTCGAGTGATTACTCTATGACTTCTAACCAATCCTTGGTCAGAATATTTATTGGAGCTGTTAGGCCATATATAGAGTAGGCTATGCTTTAACCAATTAAATTGGTAGGATAGTAACCATAAGTCGTAAGAAATCAAGGAATATATAATTGAAATTCTGGAGAAATAAAATCGTCTAAATGTTACTGTTTATGGAACGTGCCTGGTGTACCCGCGTGCACACCAGGACTTCCCATAAACTGCAACATAAACATTGAAGAAAAAATCGTTTTATTTCTCAGCAACAAATTTAGTTTCTATTATTTGTTAATCGTAATCAGATAAGGTAGTGTTGGCTATTGACGTAAATGACACTGTGAATTATAATTACGTATGTTGCTATCAAAGTTAATAACTATAACTAATAGCTAACAAACCTATCTAATTAATATGTTACTATTTATTTACTACAATTTTATTTTCGGAAGTGAGAAGGGGAGAGGAGGGAGATGGAGGAGAGTGTGTGCCTTTGTGCCTTTATCAGGGACTGAGGTTATGTGTGTGTCCATTGAGCTCTTTTGGAAAACCTTCCGGTAAGGTGGAGCCTTTGAGAGAGATTCAGTAGCGCTATTTACGGGCTTATGTGTCTCGATAGTTCGTTTCGAAATAGGTGGATTGCAGAAGGGGAGATTTTTACTCTACGAGGATTATTGTGGGGGAGCAGGAGCAGGAGGAGCAGGAGGAGCAGGAGGAGCAGGAGGAGCAGGAGGAGCAGGAAGAGCAGGAAGAGCAGGAGGAGCAGGAGGAGCAGGAGGAGCAGGAGGAGCAGGAGGAGCAGGAGGAGCAGGAGGAGCAGGAGGAGCAGGAGGAGCAGGAGGAGCAGGAGGAGCAGGAGGAGCAGGAGGAGCAGGAGGAGCAGGAGGAGCAGGAGGAGCAGGAGGAGCAGGAGGAGCAGGAGGAGCAGGAGGAGCAGGAGGAGCAGGAGGAGCAGGAGGAGCAGGAGGAGCAGGAGGAGCAGGAGGAGCAGGAGGAGCAGGAGGAGCAGGAGGAGCAGGAGCTGGAGCATTTAATTACAATTCAATTACAAAAAATATAAAGTAATCCAAGTATATGATTTATATCCTATTTCCACATTTCGTGCCACTGTGTTTAGAAATCAACAACAAATGTTTACATCAAAATATAGACTTAAAATTTGTATTATCATATTAGTATACACATAATCCACGTTGGAAGACTTTTTCTAGGTTCAATTTGAATTTTGAATACCGTGTTTTGCTAACCTATTTTTGTAAACAATAATAATAAATATCTATTAAAACATATCAATTGCGAAAAATGCAATCAGCATACCTGTACAGATATAATACCCGTTTGAAGCTAGATTCATTTAGACTTTTCAATAATTTGTTTACCTTGTATTGAAAACAATAACAATTAATTTTCATACTAGAAACGTTCAATGCGAAATTCGAACCAGCATACTTGCTTACCCACATAATACACATTACAATCAAGATTCTAGGTGTATTTTGAATTTTATAAATTTGTTTATGATTCCATTATCAATAATAATATAGTGAATGTATTGAGCAATTTAATGAGGAGAAATGGTGGAGATAAATCAATGATAAATAACATTTTAATTACCTTGAGCAGAAATATACTGAGATGGTTGAGAAAATCCCTGAAAAGCAAAACTAAGTAAATCATCGTAAACAAATTGCATACAATTTGGAGACATAAATAATCAGTACAGTCTACTCCTCTTAATTGGGACACGTTTGTTTCAAGCCTCTTGTAGCAATTAAGCGGAGTTTCAAATAAATAAATAATATAAGTTGAACCTAGAAGCGAATTACAAAAATATCTGTTTCAAAACATTCTAACCAATTCCTCCACGCCTGCGGAACTTCGAGCCTGCTCACACCCATAGTATGAGCTTCAATATTTGTGCACCGTCTAGAACCGTGCGTGAACCATAAAGTCATAACCTTTGGTAAATTGCGATTTAACGGAAATCAATTAGACAATATACCCCAATTAAATATTTTGTTATACCCTTATCAGAATTGATCAAGATTTTTAGAATTAGTTCTGATCAGCATGGATTTTCTATTGAACGAGCACCAATTTTTACAAGATTAAACTATGCTTTTAGTAATAGCTTCTATGGAAAAAGAATTGATTCTTGGAGAGTGGTCCCAATTAGGTGATCGCCCTTTTGATAAAGTTCAATTGAATTCAAGTTTGATATCGTTTTGGATAGTACAAAATGTAGTAGTTTACCTGGAAATAGAATTGATTTAGCTTGAATTACTATTGAGTTATATAATATACAATAGAACCTCCCAGATCCGGACCTCTCTGAACCGGGAACCTCCTTAAACCGGGCAACATTTTTGCATAAGTTAAAAAGTAATTCGCCATTTTTCTGGGAATTAGCCCCAAAATATACATTATCTTTGCAGATTTGTATGTTAAACATGTCACTAAAAGAAGAATCACCCTTATCTGGGCGGTAAATATTGTTTTGGATTTGGCCATAGGGTAATCTCGCTACTTTATATACGATTCATATACGAAATTTATGAACTCTTTGGGTAAACTTATACCAATATCAGTGTCGCAGGTGCGTAACTGCTCATACAACAGGTACTGAGACATCAGAAAAAAAATACCAGTTTATTTACTTTATTATACAATAGAAATTATGATTATTTCGAGATCCGGGCAAATTCTAAGATCCGGGCACCCTCCGAACGAGGCTGCCCGGATGGGGAGGTTCGGAGGTAACATAATTGCTCCTATATGAATCCATACTATGTACATTTCATTTAACAATAAGACAACATCGTCGCTGAATAACAAGTTATTCCTCAATATAACCAAACCTTTGCTTGTATCAATAGTTTGTGACTTTAACTTGCATAATAGAGAATTGCTAGGAAGGGGAATAATTTTTTTAAATATTGATATGCGGAGTTAGATGTGTATCGCATAATAAGTGCGAATCTTAATACTGAAGTGAAATATGGCGGTCTTCCTTGTGGATTGTAATATAGTAATGTAGCAGTTCTTCAATTACATTTGTTTCACAGGACCCTTCAGCATTCCTGCAGTACACTGGTAAATTTGTAAGCATATCAAGTGAGGTGAAACTGGATCCTTCTGCTCGATGTATTGTTATCGGTAACATTAAATAGAAAATCTTTGTATTCTCCAGAATGTTTGATAAATTTGACTACATCTGAAAAAGATTTTATTTCATACTTTGATTTATTGGTCTGGAGTTCATCTGGTTGAAATATTCTAAATTGTGGGAGTTTTTCTCAACTAACTTGGCACTGGAGCTTGACTTAACGGCAAGAAGCCAGGATGGATGGTTGGGATTGGATTGATATAATATTTGAGAGCCGCTCTAGTTTCATGCTGAATGATGAATCTCTCTTCGAAGTGATCAATGCAGATCAGTGAATATTTAGCGATCTCGTAATCTCTTCGATTCAAAACTCCAACCATTTTTTGGGAACTTGAAAACTGTTTTCTTAGGACTGTTGTTTGACAGTTTTACTACCATGACAGACTTACTACCTCTATTACAAGTACCATGGATGTTCTCTATCCATGAAAGATTTACAACCTTAGGTAGCAAATCTGTCATGGATAGAGACATCCATGGTACTTACTAGTAATAGAGGTAGTAAGTCTGTCATGGTAGTAAAACTGTCATACAACACCACTTTCATTGAAGTTAGTGCAACAACCTGTTACTGAACACTTGTTTGGCATAGGAACGATTGTTTGACGATTATGATTGTTATTAATATTTATTCAAGATACAGTTTTAGTTTATATACTGAGATTTCAAGATACAGAACTGGATAAATGGAATTATGATGGTTTCATTTCTCTTATCAGAAGACATGCAATATACTATTACATTTGCAACACATGCAATACATTATTACATTTGTATACATTCCTTCAATAAATTCAATAATTTGTGGTTTGAATCATCACTCATTGACAGTGACACTCACACTAACATTCCTATTGCTTGTTTTCTTAAAACCTGGGTAAATTTTCAATTCGTAATGTAAACAAAATACGTAGTTTATATATACTAGTAACTATATTAAATACTATATAATTTTGCTGACGTCATATTTAAATGGCGCCTAAACCAGAAAACCACAAGTCTGTCGAACTCAAAAATGGTCCCAATGGATTCTCCATATCCGAATACCATATTAGAGTAAAATCTGTAAGTATATGATGAATAGTTTGTCCAAAAATGGGAAAAGCAAACTGGCCTTCTCGTTTCATGGCCTTCTCGGTGACATATTTAGCCGTATATTAAGTAGGCCATGGCTCCTCACTGAGGTATATGCATCAGTCGCCGATTCAGTCCCAGGTCTATGGAGTTTATCAATGCCTCGAGCAAAAGAATATCCAGGGTACCCAGTTCCCAGAGTTCTACCGCTGATTCAGGGTAAAAACTCGTTAAATATGATTCCAAGGAAGGGCCTTTCAAACTCTAAAATAGCCAGCAGAAAATTAGAAAAAGATCTGGGCAAGAGGAAGCGTTTGCCCCGCTGCGCTGCGCTTTCATCTTAAGTTATCATATGACCACTGTACATAATGGCTAGGCGGGTTAGCGCAATGTAATAATTATCCCAAATTAGTTTATTTCTTGTATCTATAGTCAAAATCATGTAAATTCACTAACTCTAGTTAATATAGGTAATTTATTACGAATTCATTACGAATTCATTAGTATTAGTAGCCTGTTTCGCAAACTTTGAATGGACATCCTATTCCTTCGCCCTATACCAGTATTATTGAGTAAGAAAAAATCTTCAAACTTTCCGTTGCTAGGTTGTATCCCACACATTGCAAATACATTTAATTTGAGTACAGGTTAAATAGCAATTGATATACCACCAATTTGAGAATGACCTTTCTCTGGGAACCGTGATTGTAGGTTATTAGGCTTGATACCATTACACAAGGATTCCAGTCGTATTCAAATTCAACACACTTAAGTTAGACACGTTTCATATGGTTTCTCTCATTATGTAATAATCAAGCAAAGACAAATGAAATGAACAATGACGTAATTACGAAATAGATAAGAATATATTACTTTCATTTACTGAGTGCAACATTTAAACTATTGAAGGAATTATGGATATTCTCTTTAATTGCAGAATTTAATAATTGATAAGTATTATAGATTTACCCCTCATGTTTCAAAGTACTGTTCAGGGCTTAAATCTTGAAATTAGGTCGCTGGAAGTAAATGTAGCTATGCGCTTAATGCGCTGCAAACAGCGCATGCAAACACTGACAAGATGTGGGGGCGGAAGACGTCTAATAGCAATGGTAGTTAGAGTATTGAGGTGGATCCTAGCATCATCATGTTTGGAGGATAAAGTTCCAGCTAAGTTTGCCAAACGATCAAGCATGATGACTAGCCTAAATTGTTCCAATTCGGTTGTATAATAATCGCTATTGAAGGTTGTCTTCTTAGGTGGCCAATTTGTGAGAATTAGGCCCTCTCTACACCAGAATACACAAGACATTCTCTTTCCGGCGGACTTTTGGCACTTAGGCTTGGTCGGTTAGGCTCATGGCGTCATTTCCGTCAATTATTATGAAATTTTGTATTCGGTAAAGAAACCAGGATTTGATGCCGGTAACTAGGCAATCAAGAAAATCCCTCCCGTTTCTCAGGAATTCAGTAATTGTCGACAACCCGCTATGCTTGTTCTCAATGATCAAACTATTTGGCACCCACCTACAACATCGCGGCTGAATTTCTTCCTCGACTAAATGAGATATGGCATTTTTAGATATTCTCATATATCCTATAACTATATGACAGTAAGACGCCCATTTGTATAACTGTACGAACTTTTAAGGTATCAGCTCGATATTCCCTTGGTGTCCCGTTTAATATGGACTTACTGCTGCACGTAGTCATGAACCGTACTCAAGCCTATTTAAAACGTTTAATCCACAAGTAGACAATATATTTGGAATGGACAATTGTCCATTATAAACTTGTCGCATTAAACGAAGAATCTCATAATCCGACTTCCATTGCTTCCAGAGGAACCACATAACACTACGTTTTAATTTCTCGGATTTTTCCATACTACAGTGGAACTCGCTTAGTACGTACTCGGCTTAAGACGTACTCTCGGATACAACGTACTGTATTCTATAAACAGACTTTCCTCCTATCTGACCCATTATAAATGATTTGGTTGATACGTCCCTCGGATAAGACGCACTCATTTTCATTCCCGAGTAAATAAAATCTATTTATTTGAATTTGGTTAGTATGTACCGAAAACTATCAGCATAAAACTTTGAGCAGAATTCAGTGATATATTTGTTTAAGTGAGTAGGTGAGAACTAAATACTTTAATCTTATCGTTAAGAATGTAAGACTTGAATATCCTACATCGTTTTCACATAATTAAACAAGTCAGTACTTTGACGTGTGATAATTCATACGGATTAGACGTAAACCTCGGTTAGTTCTTGTAAGTAGTAATAGTAGTAGTAGTAGTAGTAGTACGCAAGAGGAAAAGTTATTTACTAATTATTAAATATACGCATCTATGATTCATTTTTGGAAAATAGCTTAAAAAAAGAAACGGATTATTTTGAAATAAAGAAATCCCAGATATCACCTAGATAACATTATAAAACCAGTTCATGGGAGTGAGCTAAATAAAGAGATTTCGCAATCAAGAATATACTTACATCTATAAAGCTTGCATTAATATAGTCATGAGCATATTCATCATATTCAGCAATTGGAAGTAGAAGAACACGGCTATGGTTGTCTAAAACAATAATGATCAAATAAAAAATATATGGAGAATTGGAATAATTTTCGAGAAAAAAGTAGCATAAGAGTATTTCAAAATACAGTCGACTCCGATTAATAGAGCCACCTCGGGACCAGGTTGTTTTGACCCGATTAAGCGGAAAAACCGATTAACCGGTGGATCTATTAAGCGGAGTTGACTGTAGTAGAGTAATTATTAAAAATTGAATAAAGTTAAATCTTTTGAACAAAAAGAACAAAAATAAGTTTAGAAAAATAAACACAATATTGCTTAATTCATATAGTGCGTATAATTGATAACATAATTGAATAACCAAACGTTCTAGTGATAATTATAAATAATATTATGCATTGGTTGGGTGAATTTGTTTGGTGAATATGTTATGTTTTAGATACTGGCTTTTGAATCAACACCCAAATTTATCAAGAAATGTTAAACCCATGAACATCAAATTATATTAAAAAATAAAAATTGATATATTTGTATGAAACAGAGATGCAGCGGTCCGGCAATTTCATAGAACGGAACGGAGCGTCATTGATCCTCTGTAAGGTCTAGACCAGTCCAGAACGTATGATGAAAATATTGATCGGTCTGAAACGGTCCAGAACGATGAAGCGAATTAGACTGATGAAGCAGTCCAGAACGATGTACTGGTCCAGACCATTATATCGCTTATTGGGCCCATTCCAGATCCCAATAGTAGTCTATCTACATGTGTTTATAAGATACTTATTACTTATGTGCTTGTAAACAATGGGCAATAACGGATGAAACCTGAACGTTTGTACAATCTTGGATGAGTCCAGACCGTTAAATCGCTAATTTTCCCGGGCCAGACCGCACTTGATAATAAGCAGAACAGAACGACATGAAAACAGTTGGTCCGTCCGCTCACGGTCTGGGCCGCAGTCCGGTACTGACCGTTGCATCTCTGATTTGAAACAACTACAATACTCAAACAAGGGGTAGCCAGGGGGGCGCCCCTTGAGGCGTCCCCACTTGGAATTGGGATAGATCAATAGATTCAATATACAGACTATGTTTCTGATATTTATATATAGGGAAAGAAATCGAAGTATTGATAGAAATCGTTTATTAGATGGCAGTATTAAGAATCTTTCGAGTATAAGCTTATCAGAATTTATCACTAATAAGGTAGTATACTAAATTATAGTTGGTTGATTCAAAGGTAAAGAAAATCGCGTGATGTCCGCAAGGTTCCGAGGGTGTCTAAAGGAGTTATAGAGGTGGGCTGTATCCTGTGTAAAGGTTATTGCCGGGTTGTTTCTGGAGAGCCTCGCCGGAAGTCTTATTACATTAATAAAACTTCGGTTACAACGAAATGGATTTAACGAAATTCCGCTTATAACGAAGTCATTTAAATCCCATATAGCCTCTAAGCTATTGAATTTACTCCGGTTATAACTAACTCCGGTTATAACGAATTCTGCTTATAACGAACTCCAGTTATAACGAAATCCGTTTTTAATAAACTCCGGTACAACGAAATTTAACTTGTATTATGTAATGAACCCTTTTTAGATCGAATTCCGCACCGAACTCCGGTTATAACAAACTCCGCTTATAACGAAAATAAACTAAGGTTCCGAGCACTTCGTTATAACGGGAGTTGACTGTATGACACATTTACAATTTGAACATGTAACCATAAATATATTGGAAAGTTTGAAAGTTTCATTAAGGTATTAAATATTAAGTGATATAATTTCATAATTATTGTCTCTATTGCCTATTGGTATGAAGCTCTAATAAATTTTGTGATATGTGGAACAATGTTTGCAATCAAAGAATAACCATTATTACACTGTGAAATAATATGAAGTGATAAATCCATCAGAGCCTAAAAGAACGAGCCCCGGGATGTAAATATATGTTAAACAATATAAGAAATGCGCCATCAGTTAATGTTGTGCGCCGTTTGTGCGCCCCCAGTTCAAAAACCCTAGCTACGCCCCTGTCCATAAACAACATTCGGTTGATTAGAAATAAAGCTCTATCGAATGGATTTTTCATATTTCTTAACACAATTCTTGAACTTTAGTAGATAAATAGGCTGAGACAGTGGTTTAAATGGTTTAATCAGGGGAAATAGGCACTACCTTTCGAGATAGAATATTAAATGTATTTCGGTTAATAGTTTATGGCCCCTAATATAAGGATTTTCAAGTCAGTTATTTGCATTGCTTCAGGTTAATTAACTATGACATCATCATAAACAGTGCAAACATACATATCACAGAAAAGTCACTCCTTTGGAGAAAGATCCGGAACCTATGGCCATATGGTTCAATAAATAGCTTACAACATAATTATTTATATCTAGCTTAATATTTTAGCATGAAAACAAAGTTTAAGTCTCTAGTTCATTTAGTTTCCCAGTAACAGCCAAATATGTGAATTTGGAACTAGATACAGTTCAAACCGGTATTTTCTAACCATTTTTTTTCAGATAAAAATAGTAAGAAAAAACCGATAGTTAGAAAAAACCAATGAAAAATACAGTATAGTTGGAATTTCTTACAAAAGATTGCATTACTAATTGTTAGAATAAACCGATAAGTTAGAATAACCCGAGTTAGAATAAACCGGCTTCGACTGTATTACTATGAATTATCAATACACTATTAAAAGAAATAGACCATTTACAATGAAGTCTCTACGAAAGGAGCTGTTACGAATGAGTAATGCATGCGAATACACTTTGTACTAACTAGGACTGAGAGCATAATAAAGATTTTTTAATTTTTTCTGTTATACTGCTACAGCAGTATTAAAGAAAATAAGATATCAATTTAACATGATGTAGTGAGTAGTTGGAATTATTCAGCAATTGAAATATTTCAAGAAAATTCAAACTAGAGTCACTACAGGAGTATATAAATTAAACACGATGTCAATTAAATGGCTCTATTATGCTCTCACTCCTAGTTAGTACTAACTATATTGACAACTGGAACCCACTTCGTAGAGATTTCATGATATACATATGTAGTCAATTTTCTATTTATTTTGATTATTTATAGCAGATTTTAGTTCCAGATCACAGATTTGGTTGTAACTTGGGGACTAAATGAGCAAATATCTTATCCTATTTTGAATTTCACCGTTGATATACAAGTAGATATTTCCTTGAGCGGGGTTAGAAAGTGATTAGAACAAAAGTAGATTGGTACACGATTAGATTAAACGTAACAGGATACACACCATTTGACACCTCCACAAATTATACACCACCTATAAAAGGTATAAATTCTTCCGAACTTTGTTTAAGTCCATGCCTTGATGTATTAGATCTAATGTTGTCTCGATTATTATGCGAAATTTATCTTTCCTACGTTTTTGATTATGCTAAAAACGTTAAAAATGGCGTAAGTATGATTTGAGAACATTTAAATTTTGCAGTTGTTCCTGTTTTCTCGATCATAGTTTGCTCAATGGGATCTAAAGGCCATGAAAGTAAGTCATTCAAAATTTGGTCAATAAACTACTTCGATTCCAAATTCAAGAAGAATCAGTTGCTAATAGAGTTAGTAGATATTAGAGAAAAATAATTAGTCATAAAGTTATCCAGAAACAAATTAAAAGAATTTATGAGAAAATTAAAATAAAGTTGTCCTAATTCTGCTCTAATAGCATGTGTCAGAGAAAATAATTAAGGATAAAAATTAGATTTTAAATATCCAAAAGCGATCTCAGGTATTTTTAATAAGCAGGAACACGACAAATTGTTATCAGCTCAAATATTGATGGATTGCGTATTAGTGAAAGAATAACATCATCCGTTACCTTCGATATATAAGGCCTTACTACTACTCCGAACCATGGATTACTTAAAGGCCATTGATTATTACCTGACATATCTTTATCTCAATAGCTAGTAATGATAGACCTAAGAAATGCATTAAATTTTATAGGAAGTTATGAACATGATATCAAGGCATACATAACACCCTTTAGAATTGTGATATATCACCAATTGATTACGTAATCACTATTTTTCGTGGGAATTATCGTGTTTTTATAGCCTGCTTTTAACACAGTTAAACGCGTTCTAAATGTTCAAAATTGGAACATGAGGATGTCCATAACTAGTTGAATAAAATATATCAAAATTATAAATGGAATGTTAACACATTCCTCGGTTGCCAGGGAAATGTATATTTCCTAAATGAGCCATAACTCAACAACTATCGATTTTATGTAAACTATGTGATTACTAATCTATCCGCAATAAGTAACTTCATATTCATTAATGATACATTTTATAGGCGTAACTTCAATAATTTTTCGGATAATCGATAGTTTTTGAGTTATGGCTCATTTTAGGAAATATACATTTCCCTGGCAACCGAGGAATGTGTTTACATTCCATTTATAATTTTGATAAATTTCATTCAACTAGATATGGACATACTGATGTTCCAATTTTGAACATTTATAACACGTTTAACTATGTTAAAAGCAGGCTATAAAAACACGAAAATTCCAACGAAAAATAGCAATTACGTATCAAATGGTGATATATCACAATTCTAAAGGGTGTTATGTATGCCTTGATATCATGTTCCTAACTTCCTGTATAATTATAATGCATTTCTCAGGTCTGTCAATACTAGCTATTGAGATAAAGATATGTCAGCTAATAATCAATGGCCTTTAAGTAATCCATGGTCCAGCAAAATCTACTCAGTAGTAAGGCCTTATACAGTAGATGTCGGATATAAGCACACCGGTTATAAGAACATATCGGATATAAGCACACTATGTTGGAAAACGGTTGCCATATCCCCTTTATAATATATGTCGGTTATAAGAACATGCCGGTTATAAGCACCTTAAGTGCAGTTCCCGTCGATGTGCTTATAACCGGCATCCACAGTATAACGAAGGTCACGCATCATCGAAATAATTATCACAATAAAGTCTATAATTAATTTAACAATAAAATGGTAAAACAACTTGCATAAACTGAGTTTTTAAACACGGATATCCCGTATGTTGTTTCAACAAAAATGATGTCGTATATTGAAAAATATTTATATCGTTAGAACCAAAATTACTGATCTCAAACACGCTGGAGATATAAGACAATTACATTCTGTCAATAAAACTACGTAGTACCCAACCATTTTATACCAGGGATTAGATTATAGACACCAAACTTCATGTATGACTATAATACACATGACGGGCCGTTTAAAGATTAAAGTCTAAAATTTATTGAAATAGTTCCACGCTTGACAGTGAAAAAGAAAGAACAATCGAAGAAGTTTTCTTAGCTTATTCAGACCAATTATACCAATTTGACATTCTTCCTTTTTGTAAAGTGAGCTTGTTATTAGAACAATAGAAAATAGAATTAACAAATGCTAACTTAATTACTGTGTTCTATTACCGTTATTGGATTTGAAAAAGATCGCCAGTTCATCTAAAATACTTTTTATAAAAGGTATATTATTGTCACATGATACCTCAAGATAGATTGAGAACTCAATTAAAAACGTCAATCAACAGCTGATATCTCCTCTAAAAGTGGAATCATTCAGCATAGCAATCCTGAGATCCATGATGCGGCAGAATGCTAAATAATTATGATTTGTCAGTTGTGTACCTAATAGTATTTGGCGAAGAACTGCTTAATTTCTACCTTTGATTGCCACGACTTGTGGAAATGGTATATAGAGATTCGCTTCAGATTCTTCAAAATTATACCATAAATATAAACAAAGTAGATTCAATTGCAACTGACGATACAGTAATTGATGGTAAATACAAAGGTTTCAAGGAACTCAGTAAAAGCAGTAAAGATTTTTATTACTCTATCACGCCAGCAAATGTTCCAACTTGGAAAAATGACATATTTTTAAACAGCATGATGGAAATAATAACTGTTGCAAATTTGTCACATTTCGAGCTTTCATTTGAAAGATTTTAGAAAACATTCAATTACAGTTGTCTAGTAGGTTATGGTTCTCGAAACCTTATAAGAAATGACTAGGGACAAAGTAGTGTTAGAATCAGCTCGCTATCTCTCAAAAACTGATCTCTTCAAGCGAAGGAAGGTGGGCGTTTCAGAGGATTGGGTTAACTATGTATCACGATTTGGTCTGGTAATGTTAATTTAATTGTTGTCCCAATGACGAGAATTGTGATTAAGTTTTAGATAAGGAGGAACAGAATTCTGAGACAGTTTCTGGTATTGAGAATGTCTCATACAAAAGTGTGGTTGTTGGTATTGCAGACTTGTTTGAGGATTTATTTATGCTTAGGAAACCAAAGTCTGAAATTATGAGGTCAATCATACCGTACTGAATTAATTGTTTTATCCTGAAATATAAAATTTTACAGACGTGTCTGATATTCTCAATGATGCCAATCAGGAGAGAATGGTTGAAAACGATGTAGCTTTTAGGTTCCTGGATATTCTCAAGAGTTCTTGCAGCAGAAAGAGAAAGAAATGATTTATTTGATAAGGCGCTGGGACTTCTCACGTTCTTTAAAATTATGTCTACTGCTTTAGACTAAATGAATGGAGATACTGACAATACTGAACAGATCCCAAATGACTTTAGCTGTTTGTTAAAGACGTTATGGTATTCCATTGGAGTGAGAGAGCAGATCTGAAAAGCATCCTGTCAATTGTGTTAGCGATTTTTACCTTCGTTCCAAGGAGTTATCAATGTGCTTCGATCAGTGTTAGTCTGCTTGCTATATTTACAGATCACCACATAAGAATATAACTTCAGTGATGCAAGGTGTTCCTACAAGTGCATTCTTTGCTTTGGGTATTAGGTGCACCTAAGTATAGTCACATCCGTTACAGGTAGATTATAAATTATACATCGTAGAAAATAGACATCGATGCTAATGCAACTCTTAATTAACTGATAAGATAATATATACAGTAATTGATACCTATGATAAGGATGATAGTAACTTGGGTAGAATATTGGGCCAGTATTACATTAATGAATTCTATGTAACCGAAATGCAATACAAAAATGCATTGAAATCTTGAATAAATGGGCCAACCAGATTTATCTAACGAAATTTGAATGAGATACCAATGAATTCTCATGATGATATTCTGCATTTATGGAAGGCTAATATGGATCTTCAATTAATATTAGGCACATGGGCTTGCGCCATAGCCTCACCTAACAAAAGTATTATTACAGATCAATAATTTCCAAGTTCATTTTGTACATTAACTGAGCATTTCAAAAGAAGTACGCACTAAAATGGATTTTGATACGATGAGACTCATAAATTAAATATAAAATATTGGTATTTTTAATCCCGATGATTAAGAAAAGTAATGATTGTGTTACAAAGGGTGATGACCGAGTTTCAACCATGGTTAATAAATTTCTGTAACCGGAACCCCGCCAGAGTGGGATGTCTAAGTTATTGAGTAACGCAGGCAATGCCACAATCAAAGAGGCTGAGGGGAAAGCTTACAAGTTTCAGAGCTGGTACGAGGCATCAGCTCGGGATGTTTCTATTCATCTCGTCAGTCACCCTCTCTCAGTGTTCTAGAGCTGTCTATTTTAACACCAATCCTGCTAATAAAACGGGTTACGATACTCAAGCGCAAATCACTTTTAATGGGTATGAAAATTCAGTAGATATACTTCTGTCAGCTTTAAATGAGAACTAGTAGTTGAAACGACCTGATGAGCTAGAGGAAACATGTCTTTTCCTCATGCTAAGAAGAGGATATGTAAAACAAATACCGACATTGAGGAGAAAAATATGGAAGATGAAGCAGCTTCCCTACTCGATAATTATATAATTATATAATTATATAAGAATATTCCCTGTCAAAGATACAGACATTATGGTAATTCGTGGTAAAGCTAAAAGTTATCGATTTAAGGTACAATATTAAACGGGACGAAGTTCATTTTTATAGGGAACAGTTAAAAGTGTTTGTAAAATGAAGAATTGACATGAATGATACTGTAAATATCGATCATGAGTATGTATTCCCACCATCTTGATATTAATACTCAGAATATGGAATGCTATCAAAGCAGAGACCGGTCAGGATTTTACGAAGCTGTAAAATATTCGAGGGCTTATTGAAGAAACTAACATCCAGAAAACCGCCACTGGCATCAAGTGATGAAGTAGGAGTTGAGAAATTAACGAATAATATAATATTTTTGCATTTTGCGAAAATAATTATAATAATATATTTGGGTTCCCCTTACGGAGGCTGTGTAGTCGGTGGGGACAGAGGCGGCGCCAGGATTTCAGATAGGGGAGCTATGGGAGGGGCCAGGGTATTTTCCAGGGGGCTACACTGTAAAACAATGTTATTCTAGGGGGGCCACCCCGGACCAGCCTCCAAAGGGCGGGCCATGGCCCCCCTGCCCTCCTATGGCTCCGCCACTAGGTGGGGATCAGTTTCATATACTAGTAACATGCAGGGAATTAAAAGTTCACGAACTGACTGAATAAACCCAATTCAGTTCATTTCAAATCAACGCTCGTTCAGTTCGTTCACGTGTACTTCCTAACATCAACACCACCATCGTTCGTTCAGTTAGTTCAATTCGTTCAGTTCAGTTCGTTCCTTCAGTTCAGATAAGTTGGTGATGGTTATTAGGTATGACAAGCAGGTATGAGTAGTCATCTATTCATATTTACTTTACTAATGGTATATTCAGATTCCACGTATGGATTAATGATTCAGTATTTCTAATTAATCGATATTCTGTTTAGTTCTTTCAGTTAATTCGTTCTTTTCGTTCAGTTCGTTCGTTCAATTCGATCATACAGTCCGTTCAGCTCTTTCGTTCGTTCGTTAAGTTCGTTCAGCGTAAATGCCATAAATATCTTCTTGCGTTCAGTTTGTTCAGTTCAAGTTCAAAAGGTTCGTTCGTGAACCTTTCATTCTCTGGTAACAGGTGTTTCTCAAACTGGATGTCATGAAAAGAATTCTTTGGGGTCGTGAGATACAATAAATTTCTGAGAATAAAGTCCATTATCTCATGTCAATAGGTAACATCTTGAGTTAATTCTTCTAGCCTAGGTAGTAATTACTCGAATTCTTAAACAAGATATAAGGGTAACAACTATTGTCCACAATATGAACTTCCATATACTATTAGCTTTCCAACGTAGCAGATAAGTGGTCCATAAGCTGCTCACAAAAAACGGATCGTAACCTATGTCGCGAAATGATGGTATTCCAAAGTGGGCCATCAATGGGTGCTAAGAATCAACCTTCATAAATTTTGAGCGTCTGGGAATCAATCTTGTTGGTAGGGCAAGTTCCTCTCCCCAACTGTGAAAACGTCCCCCCCCCACTTTGTAGCATGGATTTACGCCCTTGATTATCGGTTTATATCACGTTGTCACTCATCCCAAAATCAAAACAACAATAGACTGTATTCGGAACAAATACGACTGGAAAAGAATCCACGAAAATGCTTCAGAATATGTAAGTTCATCATCATTATCTAAATTGTCCCTTACGTTAAATGTATAATGAAAATAATTTTTAGATCCGAACTTGCCACGTGTGCCAAACAAGTGATGCTTTAGTGACTCAGCCCCAGCGAGAACTTCAACCGATTCCACCTCCTCTAAAACTATGGTATGGCTGTGCTGGACTGGTATCGTTCTAATTTTCAATATGACACCAACTTTTTTTGATACCAACAAATCCTGGTAATGGTCTGCTACTTGAGCAAGTTTGTAGTTGTACGGCAACTCAAAACAAAAACTACATCAGAGATTCTAGAACCCCTCCAAGAGATTTACCTCATATTGCTGTTCCTAAATTTATCCAGAGCGACCAAGGTAAGGAATTTTCCAGCAAAGTAAGTTATTAACAAAACTAAAAAATTGCTCAGTAAATTTCACGATTTATTTAATTTGGCTAATCAAGCTATTAACTACTACTATATGAATGTTCTTATGTTCTGCAAATTGTAATTATCAATTAGAATCTTACTTAAGATTATATTTATTCCAAACTAGTGTATTATACAGCCGTTTCTAAATATTCTCCTAATCCTGGTATGATCCAATTTCAGTCCGGCTAAATCACATATTAGTGTTACGGTAAGGAGAATAATTCAAATTTTCGCGTTCCTAATTAATATTTTCCAAAAATCATACTCCCATTGGAGCGCCTCGCGATTCGGGATAATTCCTTCCCCCAACACTTGTCTATCGGTTAATTTGTAGGTTGATTGATTTTTTTTATTCAAAATAAATTAAATTGAACAAATTCTTACATCCCTTACCCCTTAATGTTTGATGATATATCTTAGTGAGGGTAATCACAGTGTGCACAGCTAAGCTGTATATATTAATCAATGTTTTATCTGATTTTTATCCACATATTAGGAATTTTAAGAATTCCACAAGAAACTAGATGTTAATCTTAGGATAACCACTGCCTACCATCCACAGAGCAACGGACTTGTTGAGGCTCATAATAAAATGATTAAAACGTAGTTGACTATCATTGCAATTATAAACGATTAGTTGATCAAATTACAAGTTATTAATTTGACAAAATAATATCTCCAATAAGTACTGATTATTTATATATAAATTTAAATGAGTATAATATTCAATACTCTTCAGGAAATTAGACAGAATGAGAAGCAGTGCAGATAAAGAATGGACTGAAGAACTACAACCAGTTGCACTAGTGGAAAATACACAGGTGAAACGATCCGCAGGACACACTGCGTTATACCTAATGATTGGTAGATACAATGATTCATCTAACCTCCTCAATCTCATAACTTCTATTTCTACTTTGGAACCAAGTCAAAACTCACAAAAAACAAAGAATATGCCTCATATCCCGAAATACCTCAGAATACAACCAATGAAACAGAACCCTATCAACCTCGAACAGAGGATAATGAATTGATCAATCCTATAGATGAAAATCGGACTACAGACAGGAAATTAGCGATTTGAAGTATCAAAGAAGAACAGAACACTCAGAAGAACACCTTTGACCGCAAAGTAAAGGCAACAGTTTAGTTATGTAATCATGTTTACATGATTTTATATTAATACATTTGCGTCATTAGGTGAAAGACATTTTTCTTTGATATCAACTATTGCACAATAATATATTGTGAGAATTGGCTAATAGCAACAATATATTGCCAGTAAGCTACTTTAACTTCCCAAAGTAGCATTTAATGTTGATTCAACCTTATTCAGTGGCGGAGCAGGGGGGCCATGGGCCCATGGCCCCTCCTCTTTTGAGGCTGCCCCCCCCTAGAATAACAATGTTTTAGTGTGGCCCCCTAAAATCCCCCCTGGCCCCCCTCAGCTCCCCTACATGAAAATCCTGGCGCCTCCTCTGACCTTATAGTAGCAAATTCGGTGCAAATCTACTGATTACACAATAAGAATTGAAACCTTCACAAAAATAGTTTAGTTTCGACTTAGTAATTATACTTGCATTGCAATAAACCTAATGATAATATTCACACTACAAACAATTCTGCTTACTTCTTACATTCCTAGATCGGAATTTGAAGAATTGAACCAAATACTTGTACACAACATAAAAAAAGCTAAACGACTCCCCGGAAGAAGAATGCAAAGAAATACTTAGGGCCTTTTGGTAGAAAAGATAAAGCAAAGCTACATAATTGCACGAAATAATACCACCAGCAAAACAACAACTAAGATACATATTCACATATCTAGAGTTTATCATGAACGCAAACAATATGTAACCGTAACCGTCGTTATATAAGGCCCTACAACTACCCCGAACAATGGAATACTTAAAGGCCATTGATAAATAGATGACTTATCTTTATCTCAATAGCTAGTAATGACAGACCTGAGAAATGCATTATAATTATATAGGAATTAGGAAATGATATCAAGGCATACATAATACACTTTAGAATTGTGATTATTGTTTTTTTTATAGCCTGCTTTTAACATTGTTAAACGCGTTATAAAAGTTCAAAATTGGAATATCAAGATGTCCACAACTAGTTGAATGAAATATATCGAAACTATCAATGGAATGTTGACACATTCCTCTGATTCCAGGAAAATGTAGGTTTCCTAAAAAGAGCATAACTTGAAAACAATCGATATTATGTAACTATGCTAGTTCAAGAATCTTTGAGATAATGAGAGTATTACCATATAAATAATTAAGTGCAAATAATTTCATTATCTCAAAGATTAGAAAATGTACAATCAATTAATAGGAAGTTACCAATTACGGGTAAAGCATAGTTTAGATAAAATAGATAATTTTTGAGTTATGGCTCAAAAATCAGAAAAATGCATTTCCCTGGCAAAAGAGGAATGGGGCAACATTCCATTTATAATTTCGATATATTTCATTCAACTAGTTATGGACATCCTGATGTTCCAATTTTGAACATTTAGAACGCGTATAACTATGTTAAAACCAGGCTATAAAAACACGATAATTCCAACGAAAAATAGCGATTACGTAATCAAATGGTGATATATCACAATTCTAAAGGGTGCATGTATGCCTTGATATCATGTTCATATTTCCTATACAAATAGGAAAATACAAAACATCGTACCAACCAACTAAGCGAATGTAAACTAGACGAAAGAAGAGAACGAAATTATCCGCTAGCAGTTCTGTTACATGTTGTAATTGACATTATTACAACCAACTAGTATATTACCACCAAATATTCAGGATCGTAGCTAGAGTTTTTGAACTAGGGGCGCACAAACGGCGCACAACATTAACTGATGGCGCATTTCTTATATTGTTTAACATATATTTTACATCCCGGGGCTCGTTCTTTTGGGCTCTGATGGATTTATCACTTCATATTATTTCACAGTGTAATAATGGTTATTCTTTTATTGCTAACATTGTTCCACATATCACAAAATTTATTAGAGCTTCACACCAATAGGAAATAGAGACAAATAATCATGAAATTATCACTTAATATTTAAAACCTTTTTGAAACTTTCAAACTTTCCAATATATTTATGGTTACATGTTCAAATTGTAAATGTGTCATACAGTCAACTCCCGTTATAACGAAGTGCTCGGAACCTTAGTTTCATTTCGTTATAAGCGGAGTTTGCTATAACCGGAGTTCGGTACGGAGTTCGATCTAAAAAGAGTTCATTACATAATACAAGTTAAATTTAGTTGTACCGGTTTATTAAAAACGGATTTCGTTATAACTGGAGTTCGTTATAAGCAGAATTCGTTATAACCGGAGTTCGTTATAACCGGAGTAAATTCAATAGCTTAGAGGCTATATGGGATTTAAATGACTTCGTTATAAGCGGAATTTCGTTAAATCCATTTCGTTGTGACGGAAGTTTTATTAATGTAATAAGACTTCCGGCGAGGCTCTCCAGAAACAACCCGGCAATAACCTTTACACAGGATACAGACCACTTCTATAACTTATTTAGACACCCTCGGAACCTTGCGGACATCACGCGCATTTCTATACCTTTGAATCAACCTCCTATAATTGGGTATACTACCTTATTATTCATAATTCTGATAAGCTTATACTCGAAAGATTCTTAATACAGCCATCTAATAAACGATTCCTATCAACACTTCGATTTCTTTTCCTATATATAAATATCAGAAACATATATATTGAATCTATTGATCTATCCCAATTCCAAGTGGGGGCGCCTCAAGGGGCGCATGATAATAAAGTGGGGGCGCACTTGCGCCCCCCTGCCTCCGCCCTTGCATATATTCACCACAAGCATCCCCAACACATCCACAATCATCTTCTGAAGATCTCTTATAATTCATCCCTACCATAAATGGCAAGGAAGTTAAAAAAATACCTTTCAATCTATAACTTCCCTGTTTACAACATGTTATAGCGAAGATGTTGCAACATCTTCGCTATAATAAGCCTAAATCGAGCCATCATCCTGAACGCCCTTAACTTAAAAGGAGCAAAACTAGCTGACAATAAATTCCACCGAATAGTTTCCCTGCTTGAAAACGAAAACTTTGATGAAATGAGGGACTACATTGCGCGACGAATCTGCCTTCAAGTGAACTAAGACTCAACAGGTTTATACAAATCTTATGATTTGAATGTATCAGAGGCAAATATTATAAACTTTCTACGCTCCGAACACCTATGTAACGACCTTTACACATCCAATTTAAAATGCCATCACTGTACCAATTCCTTAAATACAAATAACATGCTAGGTACCATCGGTAATGTAGTCACAAACCTAGAGTCATCTATAAGTCGGAAGCTTAATCCGAATAAGTGCAAGTCCTGTGGATCAACTACAGCAATATTCGAGCGATTATCTGGAAAAATCGAATCGGTCCCTATTCTTCTAACAATCGAGATAGGATATCTTCCGGAACTCAACAATTTCTCACTATATCAGAAATTGATCAAGAAATTACCATCTGTAACGATCACCTTACTTGCAGCTTTTCTATCTTTTTCCAAAATAATTTTTATTATATGCTCTGGAACAATGGTCAATTTCATAAACATTAATAAATAAGGACACCAGCAACTGAAATATGGGACTGCGACAGCTTCTATGGTACCGTAAATAACGTACTCTTCGGACAAATTCTTCAATTCGAAAGAGCTCAAAGGCAAGGTAGAGGTGAGCCCAGATAATGGAAACGCGACCTGCAACGGCATATGCCCAGTAACGAATGACGAGCTGTTATCTCCGAGGTAAATTATTGATGCTACAAATAGGTAAGCGATATATACCTATGAGATCAAGTGAGTTTTAAACTTTATTTTTAGTTAAGATTATTTACGTTTTATCTTTGATGTTTAGGAACATTGGAAAGCGCATTCTTAGGGTGCATCAATTAATAGATCAACGGAAATTCAAAAATCCAATTATTGCGTATATCCATTTTCATCAATATACAGCGAACTCTCGATTAAATTAGAATAGGCTATATGGAACAATTTTACAAACAAACTGGTTATTAGTTACAAATACATATAAAATATATTTACTAACACTGCACTAGGTACAGCTGCTAAGAAGGACCTCTATATTTTCTCGTTATATAGCGATGTCGTATGCCATAAAAGTGAGTACACTAATTTTAGTACGTGTGCCTCGCTATAGTTTGCTGGTTGTTGGGGAGTAAATGATAATAACTAGCCAAAATTTCAATTTCTTCAGTTAGCTAAGTTAAGACTCTCGTTGTCATCATAGTCTGTAGTAAACCTTATATTTAATACAAACCTTCAGTCTCATCATGTAATGGCTAAATAGTCCTGAACCTAGGTCCCGCTAATGGTGTCAAGAGATAAGTTAGGTGTTCTCAGTTAAGCTATTGACATCCCTCAACCGTTAGGCTTGCGGTTGGGAAAAGGTAAAGCGTGTGCTCCAAGTGCACTCACAAAGAAACTATTAGTAGCTGGCTGTAGCCCTGAGGGACCAACAGACTATTTATTCATTAATCAATTAATTAACAGTCTTTCACAGCTTAATCAATTATCTTTCAATATAGCTTTATAACAGGCAGTTTTCAAGACATTTTAATTTTTACTATGCGAGAATAATCGAGCCTGAATATTGGCAGAACCAGTAGTTCCCGTCCGGAATAACGTATTTTGATGGATTAGTTTGTATATCAATTACACGTCAGTTATGTGGTATATTTATTACATCCTTCTGAAACTGTATCTCTGATAATTCCCATTAATTATATAAATAAAAGATTTTTGTAGATAATCCTAAGAAACATTTTAATAAGTAAAATTGCTTTATTTAGACAGAATTTTTCCAAAACAATAAAGATAAATTCAGGGAGTAATAAGGTATGCATCATAGGCGCAAACTTTTGACCTGTGGCCAAAAGTGCCAGTGGTGCACCTCAATACAAAGTACAGGTGGACCTAGCACCACCTTGCACAACCAGAACTTGTATCGCTGAGTGCCGGTGGGTACACTTGCACCACCTGCACCACCGTACTTTGCGCCTATGGTATGCATTGTAGGCAAACAGTGGTGTCAGAGAAATAAGATAATAAACTAGTAGTTAGATAAAATTAGATATCGTGTTACTTATTAAGATTTTTAAGCTTCCATCCCAGATTACACAAGTTTCATAAACTAGCAGAATGAGTGCACTTGTCCCAAATTATGTTTCGAAAGTTTCATGACTCAGTTTTGTGCTACAATGATTTACAATTTATAAATATAAATACCACGTTAAAAATGCAAAAGTAATTGCAGCTATAATGGATTCTTCAGAAACATATATATTGAATTCATTTAACAGATCCAAAAATAACATGTGGAAAAGAAATGAGTATGATGGAAGAGACATGCAAGATGATTGGTGACATAAAGAGTATCTGGTTAAAAAAAGGCCGAATGGGAAATCGAGAGAATGCATTTGAAAAAAACTTTAACAAATGATAATACGATTGGATGATATGGATCAAATTAAGTGCAGAACTATTTAATTAAAAGAGGAGTATTAACTTCAGTTCGTAAATGTTTTTTTGTTATTTCAGAAGATTAAATAAAGTTGTATTAGTAGTATTAATGAATTGTGTTAATTAATAAATCAATAAGGGAAAATAAGTATAGCTAGACTAGATCCTGCCTTGTTGAAGGGAAGTGAATTTAAATTAAATCTTTAAATTATAAAATTTTAAATAAGTGATCTAATACATTGTAGCCACAATCCTTGCCTCACAAAGAAATAAAGAATTGCAAGATAATTCTAATTTAGCTATCGTGTTTAGGAATAAGCCACCTCATTACTTGTAATCGGAACATGTGATGAAATAACTAACGTTTTGCATTAGAATCCTGAATTTGAGGATAGAATATAGGCAGTTAATTCGGATTAAATCAATCAATGCTCACTGCTAATGCATAATGATCTTCTTGATGACTCGTTGAGTCTATTCACATATCAATGATGTATAAGTTATAAACTATAAATAGGTTACAGTTTAGGGATTATTTAATTGGGATGGTTTCAAATGATTTATTTATGAAATTATAAGAATTCAGAATCCGTTGAAACAGTGCTGTCTGTATAAGGGGCTGGATAAGGTACTTGGGTAGGGTACAATTTCAATTTGCAATTGGCTAAATAGAAAATCAACACACTATTGGTAAGTCCATGGCCCTAACAACCATACCGGAGCCTACGTAATACAGTCTGTTAGTATATAAATGGAGAGGACTGGAATGTGGCTGTAGGGGAGGAGGAGGCCACATATAACTTGTTTTGCTTCTAGATTTTATGTCTTGTACATGAGTTATGGTAATTTTGCATAGATGCTTTAACTCACAAAGCCAATTATCGTTCACTTAGACAGTTGGATGCAATTATGGAGAGAATAGACGTGTGGTTAAGCAACCTAAGAAAACAACACATGCGTTCTATTTTGACATTGTATTATGCTTATTCTATTAATATACTAGTTTAATGATTATTCCAACGAATAGAATCTATATTATTCAAGTCGTGTAATACTAATTCTCTTTTCACATAATTAGGTTTGAATAATTTTATTAAACTTTATAACTGGACACTATAATCTGGTCAAAGCGATGGGAAGAAAAAGTCATTTCATTTAGGGTTTATATTAGTTCTAATACATGTTATAATTACATTCAGTAACTATCTACCCCCTTTAAATGAGTGTACAAATCCTTATATCCATTGGGAACAGGACTTTTACGAAATGTTCCACATGTTCAAGATATTTGAACAATAAACATGGGTGAGCAAGGCTGGGTTCGGTTAACCGGCTAAGCGGTTAAGCGTTGCTGACATCGGTTAACGGTTAGAGATTTTATTAACCAGTTAGCCGGTCTGTTGAATATCAACAGATTCAATGTATAAAGTAATACAAATTTTTGAAATTTATCAGAATATGTAGACATAAATCAATTTCCATCACCACTTAATAAATTTCTTAGACAACATTGATTTAAACTTACCTAGAGCACGAAATGTATCAGTTAATATACATATGCGGTTATACTTTATACAGCTCAGTCGTATTCTGTAGTATAATCAAATTTTTATGAATGTTAACGAAACAAAGATTTTGTGTTTCATTTATTTACAACAAATTGCCCAGAAAGAAAATTAGAAGATTGGATACATCATTTTTGATGATGCCATTCAATTCGCAGCTATCAATAAACGGTATGTCAATAATACTTCACTTTTGAGTACCTACAAGGCAAATGCCTATTTCCTATCAACTACAGTTTTAAGCCACTGTGCAACTCTACTAATATACTAATAAGACAAGTTAGATAAACAAAAATAAGTTAAAGTATGACTTGTTAGCTGTGTATTTCAATTATTTAATTATATATAACAGAATATATAGAATTAATGGCAAATCAATATCAAGGTGAGTCAAAGTCCTACGTTCTAGACTACCGTGGATTTTGAGCCGCACCATGGATTCGTCGATTAGCCATTATAATTGTATACTAAGGGTCAAAATCAAACTATCTTTGATACAGTGGAATTTTTTATCCGTATCAATGGTTACGAAATTTTATTTTACATTGCCGGTCAAAATCCCATCAACAGCCCTGTTAGAGCCTTTTGGAAATTGGAGACCTATCTATATTTGAATAAATAGTATAATAGAGCTGAAAATATATTACACCAATATAGTAATATGGTACAGTATCAAGGTACACGTATTAACCAACTCAATAAAAGTAATTAAACTGGAATTTTATCCAGGATATAATATGATTCTTATAACAATTAACGGTTGTTTTACCAACTCTGAAACACTTTAAATATGTTGTAAATTGTAAAAGTCATAAATTTCACTGAATTGAGATTTCAAGTAATTTTACTCCAATATCCATTAATGGCATAAGTGACTCTTCCACATGCCACTTGTGGCAGAAGTGGCACAAACGGGAATGTGGCTGTATCTCAGTGCAGAATAATCGTAATGAATTGAAATTGAGCACCAAGAGTAATTCGGGAATCTGATATTCAATAAATGTTATTATTCTGCTAGAAGCTTCAATGTATGAATACAAATTATTGTTTTTCAAATAAACCTTTTGGCCGTTTGGTGTCCATATCACATTTCAAAATTAGGATATGTTATCAACTCATGATACATATGTTTGCCTATTTTCAAGCATTTTGCCAACTATTAAAATCATGATACTGGTATAAATGTTCAAATTGCGAATAAATTTGGAGAACAATTAGAAAAATCATCGGTATTTTATGTAATGCTAGTAACATTCCTCGAATTCAACGAAGTGTAAATGTTGCAGTGTATATGCATTAGGTGTACATGCATGTACACCGGCGTATATGCACTTTAATAACTAAATTGACAGCAAGGTATATACACTAGTTCATACGCACATTCATTTATTTTTGATGTCTATGGGTGCTTATGAATTTTTACTAAGTATGAATTGGGAATTCAAGTGTATCTAGTTATGATATCTAAACTACTATTAAAACACAATCTGTGTGATATACAGTACCCGGACAAAAGTATTCGACCACCCAACATTTTCCCATTGAAAATAGTACTATAGTAGGTCTAATAATGATGTTCAATGTATGAAAACTTTATGAGATATTGTTATTTTGAATTCAGATTCGTATTCTACGCAATCGAATTACCCATTGTAGATGCTTCCAATTGATCACATATTAATTCGGTTTAAAATTATCATCAAATGGCAACATGTGCCACCAGTTCCCATCTCTCCCATAGTGGCAATTTGCAAAAAGTGGTGCATAGTGGCACAGGAAGATAATTTTTACCCAAATCAAAAAGGGATTGAATTGAAAGCGCCTACAATTGTTAATTCGAATGTGCAGAATACGAATATGTAATCGAAATAGCAATATCTCATGTAATTTTAAAACACCATCTTCCATTGTTAACCCCACTATAGTACTATTTTCAATGGGAAAATGTTGGGTGGTCGAATACTTTTGTCTGGGTAGTGTATTTGTTTGTATGTTAAGAGCAAATTGAATAAACTGGACGTTTTCAAATGGTGTTTTTGGCATATAGAGGTAACTTTTGGCACCCGCCAACAAGTTGAGGTTTCCACTCAAAGTCTCTCAAACCTCGACAAGTTATGGCGTCATTGTCACATTTCGAGAAGCCTGAAAATTTACTTAATCGCACAGAATTTCCGCCCTCTAAGAGATCTCAAAATGTATTAGAACATGTACAATAATGATGCGGACACGTTGGTCAAACCAGATTTCCACTTTGCTTACTCACTATCGCATAATTACTTAATCACTAAAATTTCACATTGTTATATTTGACTATTTTAGGCTTATTTAATCTTTATAATCAATGTTAAAGTATGGAAAATACACACCAACCGCGAAGCGATTGGTGTGTGGTTGTGTTCTCAGGCGAAGCGAAGTAGCAAGAGAAGCGCGTTAGTAACAATGAATCTGAAATTTTATATTCCTCATATAATTTAGCTTATATGTTATCATGATGACATACCTTCGCTTAAAATACTTTCATAAATTAGATTTTACACATGCAATTGCAGGATGTATTGTAGGGTATATAATTATAAATAACTTCAAATAAATTGTGTAATATTGAACACATTGCCGATAAAAATTGTATATTATCAATTAAAATCAATTGTAATACAATCGAAACCGAATTTTTTAATATCCATGGTCTAGCAACAATAAAATTCGAACTAATTCTTATTTTGGTCATTCTAACTATTTCTGGTTTTACTTTTTAGAACGATTTCCACCATAACGTAAAGATTAGTTTTTAGAAATTACCCAAAGAGGAAATGTTGACTCATCAGCTAGGGGTTTATTTAGGGCGAGGGACATTTGCCCATCCACCCTTGGATCCTAAGTGCCCCTCCTTGAGATTTGAAAAAAATACATTGATCAAAGCTGAAGCTGCACTCCTCTCATTCCCAAACTCTACTTTACACACAAGCGCACAGTTACAACTCTACATCATAGATATGGTTTATCAAAATTATAAAAACTAGGTATATATAATAAACTTTCATTGTAAAATTTCCGGAAATTTATCTATTTTTTGGAAATTTCCTAGGAAATTTTCCGACGTTACAACACTAGTATGTGCTATTGTACTTGATGTATACGTACAACAAAAGAGTATAACATCCATTTGTTTTAACCTTCCCGAAGAGGAAGTAATTGCAGCTTATTAATACATTAACCTCTTGCGGCAATGTGTCATTTGGATAGAGCGGTTTCAATTCTGAATCAAGGAAACGGTTTATTCTATTAATCGCGATTTAGACCGAAATTTCTCTGTTCTTTTAGCAATTAGCTAAATAGATGACAACACTCGGGAAAGTCTGCATAATCCCATCAAATATTCAACTATCGCTTGAATTGCTCATTGAATGACATAAATACAGATACGTACAAACTCTTCGTGTACAAAGTGATATAGCAAAGGTTTAAATAATAACGGAGGTAATGTAGAGGAAGCATTTTAGTGAGTTACAAAAAGTGCTCAGGTCAGAATCAACATAAAAATTGGAATCTATATTAAAGAAAATATTGAGATAAGTTTTTGATGTAACCTCAATATTTCCACTTCTCAATCAAGGACGCCCAAATGATTGTGATCATTTACACTTGACAGTGGATTACCTATAAATAATGTTTACATTTCTGCCTGACGAGGTCAGGCAATTGCGTTGCAAGAATCAATCCATAATAAAAACTTATATAAAAAGTCATGTTGATCTTCTACAAGAAGTTTTGGAACCTTCTGAGGTATACTAACATTTAATATTAAAATATTATATTTAAGGGCTGTATCGCAAAATATTTTGAACATTAGGAAACCACGAGTGGAATGGTAAACTTGAGCAATTGTTTATATACTGCAATTTCTGTTTCCTAAGTTGATTTAGCTTGAACTAGGTACCCAAATGATGAATTGTTTCGATAATGATCATTTTCGCTATAAAATCGTAGTATTGTACAGGATATGTGCGTACCATTTAGTAATAATTATTCACAGATTTTGATTAAATTAGAAGGAATCCATAGTGAATATCGAGTATAAATGTGCTTAGACAGCCTATCAAGATAATATCAACCAATATAACCCACGTCACCATTTTTTTAGTTCAGTAAATTAGAAAACCTTTTGAACACGCTTACGTTGTAATCTATTGGTATAGCTGTAGTTTCCAATCCTCCATGCTGGCGCTTAACATTTGATGGATTACAATATTACATTCATTTAATTCTTAGGCATACATAACGAGGAGCGCGTGCTTAATCGAAGGACTCCACTAAACACCACCGGACAAAAGTATTTGAAGAACAATAATTTGTATTAATACATTCAAGCTTATAGAAGCATAATAAAATCTGTAGATGCTTTAACATGGATGTTGACATAAAACGATATGTTAACTGAAATAATATAAAATAATTTTTATAGAGGTGTTAAACTCATTAACTATACAATTAGCTAATAAAAAGTAAATTTCTGATCACTATGAGGCAATTAGAATACACAAATTCTGATCTCATATTTGAATAGCACATGTCGAATTACTCTAGGAACAAAATGTCTAATCATTACGATTATTTTTCAATGAGATACAGCCACATTTCCATCTGTGCCACTTGGGCCACAAGTGGCACGTGGGAAGGAAACTTATGCAACTTCATGTAGTATATTTGATAAAATGATTTAAAACCAAAATGTTGTAAATTTAGAACAATGTAAAGATATATGAAGTCATTTCGGAGTAGTAAGACAGCCGTTAAGACGCCGCAAGTAGCATATATTGGACTGGAAAATTTCCTGTCATTCAAATACTTTTGGTCGCTTAATGTAGAGGGAGAAAACTTGCAGGCCCAAACCTATGAAATATGAAGTCCACACAATGAAGGTGTCACAAATTCCTCCGGGGTAATCATTGAACAATTTTGTTGGAAAGAGATGGACGGCTAACGAAATATTTCGTGAAGAATCTTTTATCGGTCATAGCAATTAGTCGAAGAATTAATCCAAATAACATCAATTCAGAGGCCTTGTGTGCAGAATGGACTACATCACATCACATATTGAATTGTAATTACAGATATTAATTAGTGAATATAATTGCTCCTAACATGAATAAAATAAATCACAAAATCTTGCCGAAAATTTCATATTATAGACAACATTGCGGATGATCTACATACAAATATACGCTTTCCCATGAAATACGTTATAATAAGGCCTGTTAGTCAGTGTTAAACTTTGGACCATGGATTAAACATAAGGTAGTATACCGAAACTAGATACTAATTTGGTATAATTGGTTATACTTCAATATACCATCGGTACCCAACATAAGGGCGGCGGTAGCAGGGGGGCTAGGGGGCTATAGACCCTCTTTTGAAATAGGGGGGCTCAGCCCCCTGACTTTCCCCATCATATACATTATACTAATTTAAATAATATTAGTAAAGGACATTTCAGTAACTATCTGCGTATGTGAGTTTCGCCAGCCACTTGATATTCAATTTTGTATTATTTGGTGATGTTGTTTTCTCAATACTTTGTTTATTTGGAAAATGACTTAGATATTTGGAAATGACTTGAAATTGATTCTAATTAATTTAAGTTTTTTTTTGAATATATTTGACGATTTGTTATTTATTTGAATGATCTGAGAAATTAATTGAATATTGAAATTTTGTAATATCACTTCATTCACCATGAAACTATAATATGACAAAGAAATGTCAGTCCTCGCGTTGATTTTGGAATATTTAATATTTAAACAATGGTAAATACATAGATATACTTAATGTAGCAAAATTTATTTCGAATACTAATTCTGATTTTCTGGCCCATCGTAAGATTTACAATTCTCATAGAGTCATAGTCATAGAGTATATATGTCGCCCAAATATTTCGTTCTCCATTTGAAGGTGGACATCGCTACACAGGTTAGCCCTCCTAGTTTTTATTATCTTCCGCCGCCACTGATACCACGTACCGTGCTTGTAACTCCTTATATATTACAACTTTGAATGATTCTTTTGACATTCAAAGTAAGTACATAGCGTATTTATTAATAACTTTACAGAAAAACTATTTGCCCTTTTTGCGAACAAACTTCTATTATCTAAATTGACCGTTTCATCTCAATAGATCTCTACATAGTTTAATCTAGTTTAATTTGTTTACCTTAGGAAAACTTCCCTCTTAATATTACATTTATATTTTTGACATTTTTAACAATCCATTAGCTGACATGCCTAACAAGTGTTCGGCCCCAGAATTTCGGAGTAATTATGCAGGAAAACCGTTTAATCGAGTATTCAAGTTGCCGAGAGGTCCAATTCATCTCGTCAACTGTAGCTCCAAAAGCTCTGCAGAGATGTCATAAACTTGAAGAATGTGTTTGTATGTTCTAAATATTTCCTCGATGAAGAAATTCTGACTAACTTTTCAATCCTTCAACCTATGGATCATATTTAGAAGTACCTGATAATTATAATAAGATGCGGTGCTTAGATTACCCAAAACAAAGAGATTTTTTATTCATGCACCACGCTACAAGACATAATATCCAAAACAAAACACTTAAATATGCCTAATCAATGGATCATTTGGTCTTCTTATGATAGTTCCTTCCGTTTAATAATTCTCCATGGCCTACTTAATATTCGGCCGTGTATGTCACCGAGAAGGCCAAAAAAATAGAAGTCCAGTTTATAAATTTTATTCTAAGCTAAATGGCGCCTAAACGGCTTAAACACAAAATTGAAATTCTCAAAAGTGGTTCCATTGGACTCGAAATGCTTCATTACCCCACATACAACCCAGATAATAACATTAGGAGGCATAGTTTAGCTTATAATTAAATTCATAAACTGGCCTTCTATTTTTTTGGTATTCTCGGTGACATACACGGCCGTATATTAAGTAGGCCATGCATTCTCTCAATAACAAATAACTGTTTGATTTTGATTCGCTGCTCGTTGATCATTACCCAAACACAACATACTATTGCTTCACGTGCAAGTGTACGACTTTCTCTTTCCTTACCTCAGAAATAGGCATATGTCAGCTAAATATTTTATACAAAGAAGTTGAACATCATTCCATCCAGGTAATATTCCTGAGACATTCCAACACCATATCAGAGAATCTACCGTTAGCATTTTCATCAAGCAATTTACTTACTCTCCGCTTCAATTAGAGAAGATTCTGGTGACCAGCATGCTATATCATTACGTTTTCAGGACATACCATGCTAATTGACAACGTTTTAGTTTATAGAACTGAGGCGATATGAGGCGCCTGTTACTCAAATGTCAGCTTATATCCCCAGTTTGCAATAAATATCTTCAATCCCTAAATTACCTATCCCTGCCACATATTTCCACAATTAAACACTTCTATTCAAATTTTGGTCAGTTTACAAACTACATTCCAACCTCCCTTTTGGCACTGTGGTAAGGAAGGTGTCCGTACCTCGGAATTAATTAGCACTAAAGTTTCTTCTAAAGCTTATTGGCCTTCTACATTTGAAAGAAAAATGTTTGTTCAGTCTTAATGAGAGTACGTTTTGATATTGAATTTCTAACAAACATTACACATAATGGTACTACAGAACACGCTCGCAAAATCCGAACCTACGCTAGTCCGAAGAGGACATCAAAAACTAGATTTTGATTTTGATTTTGGAAAAAGAAAAAATGTATATTACAGTGGCAATATAAAAATATAAGTCTCAGACAAGTATTAGATAGTATAGTGGATACCGAATATAAGAACATCGCCGGGAACTGCAAATACACTAACCAACCAAAAGTACTTGAACATTAGGAATTTTATTGTACACACAAAATCTCGTCTGGTAACTTATTAAAGGCAATCTAAAATACTCTTAAATGACTATAAATATCTTATTATAGATATCCATTACACAATATTGTGATCCCAATTCAATTTAGCAAATATCCATGAAGTGGCATAAGTATTCTGCCACGTGCCACTTGTGGCATAAGTGGAACAAATGGAAATCTGGCTGTATCACAGAAGAAAATATTCGGATTGATTTGAGATTATGCACATAGAATGATCTAACCATGTGGAATTCAAATCTGCTATCAGAATTAATATATTAATATTGCATCAAAATGATCACAAATTAATTATTTATTTAACTAATTATATATTTAATGAGTTCAACGCCTCCATAAAAATGTTATCCGAAGATTTTTCTGTTTTATTATACTTTACATATCGTTTCATGTAAATAGCCATTTTGTAGCATCTACTATTGCTACTATTCTGGTGTAACCTCAAATGTCTGAATACAAATTATTGCTGTTAAAAATTAAAATACTTTTGGTCGATTAATATAATGTCATATAACCGATATGTTCTTATAACCGGCATAAATAATAAAGGGTATATGGCAACCGGTTCCAATATAATATTCATATATCGGGAATGTTCTTATAACCGGTGTTCTTGTATCCGGTATATACTGCAATAAATATCAATATTGTTTCTTGTTGACCACATAAAATAAAGAAATGGAGATTGAAGAACCATTAGAGAATAAATATACATTAATTCAGATTAGCGACACAGGTTCAATAAAATGGGCAAGTAATGATGAGATGGAGGCAATTATAACCTTGGGAAATTATTACTTACATCGATAGCAGAGTTGTAAATCAAATCAAATATTTCCAATATTTGATTGGATTTGATTGGATTTAAAATAATTTTGAGTGGATAATTATTTGATTTGATTTGATTTGAAATTATTTGAATCCAAATGATTTGAAATGATTTGATTTGAAATGATTTGAAATGATTTGAAATCTCAAATGATTTGAAATGATTTGATTTGAAATGATTTGAAATCTCAAATGATTTTATTTTATTTAATTTGAGAAAAATAAATGATTATTTACGACCCTGATTTATTCGAGAGTCACCTGAATATATTCATGGTATTATTACCGGTTCTTCTAAAACCGGTAATAAAGCTCCTCATACAGTTATAAACTATTCTTATGAATCAAATCATTTAAATCTGAAAAAGAAACCTTTTTGAGATGACGTTCTTTCAATTTGAAATTATATGAAAATGAGTTTTTGATTTGTATATGCTACAGTCAATGTGTAAAATTAGACAATTTATAAAATGACTGAATTATTTAGTCAATTTGTAAAATTACTAATTCACTTAGTTAGTATTTAAAATGACTGAAATTCATCGACATTTTATAAAATGCCTGAAGTTTTAAACTTGAATTTGACAGATTGCCTGAAATTAACTCATTAATCAAAATGCACTACTATCTTTAATTTTCTCATTATAATGTGTAAATACAAATAAAGTCAAACAAAATTATTAGATTGAGGATTATAAGTTGCATTAATATTAAGATATAGTAAATATGTCAATTGTTTTTGCAGGTAAGGCTTGATTGGCACCTACTATTGCAAATCAGTAGGGCTTTGAAACACTTACATCTGTTAGACATACATCCTTTTCCAGTTATTGCACAATTACATTTTGTAAAACCTTGACCACCACAATTTGATTCTTTGTGCACAGCCTCACGAACTCCAACCTCCATATCTTGACGTATATCCTCATAGTTGTAAAGTTTTGTGGAAAATATCAAATTGTTTTCTTGCGAAACGTCCTTTAAGTATCCCCGAGCGAACAGCTATGCGATATAAGTCTCTCCCGTTTCGATCCAAAATTATACCCATTATGTTGCGTGGGTCACCTTTACCACGATCGACCAAATGTATCGGGATACTCACGTATTCACCTAGATCACCAGCAACTTGTTCAGGTCGACTGCGTTGAACCATACGTTGACTTTGTATTACCAAGCATGGCCTACTATAAAATACGGCTAGATAAGTCAAGTATTTGCCATTTTATTTCCAGGCCAGTGTTTACTATCTAATTGCTCGTAAAATAAATTACCTATTGTCATGGAATAAACTAAACTTAGGTTTTCAAATACGCTGGAAATATCTAAAATATTTTTGAGAATGATTTCCCTGGAAATATAATGTCAAATACTTGACTTATCTAGCCGTATAATCAAGGGTGGGTTGGTTAACCGATCTGAGGCTACGGTTACAATTCGATTTCTCGCCACGATAAACCAGTTAACCGCCCATCCTACTCAATAGAATAAATCCTTTATTAAAATTTGATTACACTACAGAATAAGACTCAGTTGCATAAAATATAACCGCATAAGTATATTAACTGATACGTTTCGTACTTTAGGTAAATTTAAATCAATGTTGTCTAAGAAAATTCATTAAGTGGTGATGAGAAATGGATTTAGAACTAAAATATTCTGATAAAATTACAAAAAATTTATAATTTATACATTAATTTCCCAATAATTCTGCTGATATTCAACAGACCGGTTAACTGGTTAATAAAATCTCTAACCGTTAACCGATTCCAGCCTTGGTATAATATAGTAGGCCATGTACCAAGCCATATCGTGCTCGCTTGCGTTGAGTATCATATTTTGATGCATTTCCTCAAGATTATCTGTTATTATATCCTGTGAATTCTTCAAAGGCTCAGAGATATTTGTGACCACGGTACTGTCATCCAAGATAGTAGTATTTGACGCAATAGGAGAATAGGCTGCGTACAACTGTTCCTCGGATTCCATGAATTTTAATACCTCCAAGGGGAGTGTATTTGAACGTAGTCCAATTCGTGGTTCAGTCCCAAACAAGGCCATGTATAGTGATTGTTTGATTTCTGAATGTTAACTACTGTTTCTCTGAAATTGGACGAACCGAAGACCATTAGGCCAGTCTTTGGAATGATTGTCGCCAAGCCATGCGATAAAAATGTGATAAAAACATTCACAAGTATAAAACACAATTGCAACGCACTACTCTTGATTGTAGAAATGCTTTGTACCAAATATGGTTTCCAGTACCTGTTGACATCAAGGATACAAAACGATCCTTTGGAACATCATTTTGGTTTGTATAGACAAATGTCAGATTCCCACTATCAAATCTCCTATACCAAATCCTAGAATCCGAACGTAGATTACAACTCTATAACATACTAAAATTATTTGACTTTAAAACTAAATCTGATACCATTCATAAAACTACTCTCTTGGAATATTTGAATACCTTTTCTAGTGTTACTGATGATGATGAGGACTCAAATTCTGGATTAGAAAAAGTTATCACAAATTTAGAACAGGTCACCCTTCCAGAAATAGCTATTTCTCAAGTTGAGTGCCACGCATTTGTGGCAGATTATGCAGTTTTTTCAAACCTAGATAAATCAAATGGCTTTCCAATGTGTAGAGACTTTCTTACCACTGAAAAATCCATAGATTTTAACGATGACATTGGTAATTAGTTTAGACTAATAGAATTGTTGGATAGAGGCTCCCTGAAATACCCATCGACTTTGTGTAATCAATATTGCAAAAATTATAATGACATATTTAATAAATCGACAGTCGAAAACAGCTGTTTGAGAACTTTTATACTGGTTCGTCTTGTACAAAACTTGTTCAGTTAGCTTGATAAGGACAGAAACAAAGTATGTTAATATGTGGAGGGTTTGGTGTGATTGTAGCATGTCACGTTGGAATATATTGCAGAAATTATTTGTGACTCTTTCTAATTGTTTACTTTCCAATAAAGTCAAGACATATAATGCGATGGTTCTAGGTCACGACAATTCTAAACTTAAAAAATTCAAGAAATAATTCTGTATATATTTCTCTTAGTTCAAACCTCGTCTCCATCACTCTTAATATGTTTCGAAGTAAATTTCGCATCATTAGCTCTGTCGATGAAGTTCAAGTCTGTCCCGATATGTTCTTTAACTCCAACATATATTTTGTGTATATACCTGTACTAACTATACGTATATTTAATTGTCTCATAGTTTATTTATTCCGGAATATAAATAATTACGAAGATCAATTACGTCTTGGTTTCTTTGACAAATAATGGTCATAAATGCTTAATTAAACTATATAACGTGATAGAAGAAAAATATAAATTTGAATATACTAACCAATCCCTGGTCCAAAAAGTAGTGACTGCCAGTGCCTCATGTATAGAATGCTTTGCTGCATCATATCCAATAAAACTAATATGATTGCCTTGCAACCCTTGCAATCGTGTCATGTCGAGAAAATCGAAAAATAATGTATGTTAACTTAATTAGCTGTTATTGTTCCTCAAAATTTTACATGCTAAAACATATATTGATATATCATATTTTGTATTATTGCACATAAATTGGCTGCAAATATCCTTGGAATTAAAACTAATAACTTCTTCTGGATTATTTATCGGTTAATCATCTCTAACTACAACATATATTGTAAAGAATCAATGAATTAATTAAAATCCATGGTCCGAAATTTAACACCAATTAACAAGCATTATCATGACGTTGGTCACGGTTTAACATATTGAATTAGGAAATTGATATGTTAGGAGTTAAATTATCGCAGGAAAATGAATTTTGCCTTTCAAAGGTGTTAAACTAGCTAATTAGATAATTAGCTAAAAATATATTAGTTGTAGATCCACCACAACGTTGTTAGTAATCAGTGAAGTTTCGGTGAGATTTTGTGGTGACTATTTATTTTGACCCAAAATATGTATATTAAGTATATATGTATTGAGTTGAAGCCATTGAAAGCTCGATTATCAATTAGTATCTGCCAAGCATTCTTGAATTGAGACATTTCAAATTCCGGACAGCCTCCTATCGTGTTCAACAGACACAGGCAAATGTTGATGCTACCGAATAAACTAAGGCTCCCAGGATTTTGAAATATACAAGCGTAACAAGCCTCAATCCCAGGATCGCCCTCTGTATGAAACCATTGATCATAAATAAATGGCAAACACCTTCAATTTTGGATGGTTTGCTTTTAAAGTAATCATCAATCTTTATACTTGAGACTCACATACATGATAGAATGAATATATTTACTTATAAGCAAATATAATGTAAATCAGTGAGCATATTGTATAATCAATAAAATTCGAGAATAATCTAACCGGTCGATATCCATGGTTAAAGCGGATTACAGTAAGTTGAAGCCATATGATACGAAGTTAATAGATCAGCCGTATTTTTAATGTCCAAGATGGGCACATGAAGAGTAAATTTGGAAGTTTCGGAAAACTACGGCCCTGGTTCTGAGTTTGAAATTTAACGACGTAAATGAATTTGGAATAATATTAATTATTAAATTGAAAAAACATAATGCATATAATATTAACAAGTCCATCAAGGCATTTAAACAGAGAATGGACTATGTAATATGAAGTAGAATGCTTCCAAGATTATATCACGAAAAATATAGAGATTCATGAATAATACCCAAAATTGTATTAATGGAAAAACTAAGATAATAAATGTAAATTAAAAGATTAAGGAAACTCACAGGAATAAATATTTGCATATCGATTCTTTGTCTTATTAACAATATCTTTTGAAACAGAATTACTTGTTCCGGGAATATGTTCAATCAATTCCTAAAGAAAGTTTCGGTGGGTAAATACGCAAGGAATCAACAAGATTTTAAATAAAGTATATAATAGCATGATACATAGCATTCTATACATAAGGCAATGATACGCACACAAATTACAGTACCAGGGATTAATTAGGATAGTCAACTAAATAGATGCAATTCAATTATTCTTCCAAATAAGTAATCCAGGGTGCTTCTACTTATGTAATGTTTTTTATAAACGTAGTCATGTACAAGACGCATATTTTTGAGGTGCCACTTGGGCGAAATGACGTCACTGTATTGTCTAATAGTCCAAATATG
This sequence comes from Hexactinellida sp. DTS-2022, assembly GCA_028753945.1. NCBI lineage: Eukaryota > Metazoa > Porifera > Hexactinellida > Hexactinellida sp. DTS-2022. The sequence continues at coordinate 1,689,741 of JAPNXP010000013.1, read as the reverse complement.
CCAATACTTTGAACGCATGTAAAGTGTTCAATTTCGCTTTTTAAAACAAATCGCTGTGACTAAGCCATCTAAGAGTCATTTACATAAAATATCTCAGAATCAATTATGGAATGTTGACACATTCCTCTGTTGCTGTGGAAACGTAATTTCAATGCTTGATGTCATATCTCGAGAAGAAATATAGTTATAAGCTTAGTCAATGGATCCAATTGATAGCCCGTCCTCAACTTCCTATTCAATGATAATACATTTCGATGTTCTATCTCCAACCAATTTTCTGAGAATTGTTATTATTGTAATTTACATTCAAACGGTTATAACATTTTGCCAAAATTGGTGGAGAGGGGGCATCGAAATGTATTATCATTGAATAGGAAGTTGAGGACGGGCTATCAATTGGATCCATTGACTAAGCTTGTAACTATATTTCTTCTCGAGATATGACATCAAGCATTGAAATCACGTTTCCACAGCAACAGAGGAATGTGTCAACATTCCATAATTGATTCTGAGATATTTTATGTAAAATGGCTCCTAGATGGCTTAGTCACAGCGATTTGTTTGAAAAAGCGAAATTGAACACTTTACATGCGTTCAAAGTTTTGGCATATTTGGACTATTATACATTACAGTGACATCATTTCGCCCAAGTGGCACCTCAAAATATGCGTCTTGTACATGACTACGTTTATAAAAAACAATTACATAAGTAGAAGCACCCTGGATTACTTATTTGGAAGAATAATTGAATTGCATCTATTTAGTTGACTATCCTAATTAATCCCTGGTACTGTAATTTGTGTGCGTATCATTGCCTTATGTAGAGAATGCTATGCATGATATAAAAAATTATCGTGAATATCTCATAAAAATACGATCACTTACTATTAGCTTTGGGAGTATTAAAGCTTAAACCTGAGATACAATAAATAAATAAATAAAAACTATTTTATTATTATTATATACATGGAAATAGTAGGTTTTTTGCAAATTAATTGGAGGAGAGTGACAATACTTTTAATTGGAAGGGCATGAGGTATGGATTACTTTAAATTATGAACATAGTTTAAATCAGTAGATCAATTTGAAAAAATACGAACCGATGCTAATGCTATAATCATATTTTCGCAGCTTTATTTTGCTTTCTAAGTTAAATTCATAATTCATAATGTGAATCTAGTACAAATATTAGTTCAACAAGCCCTTCGCTCTCGATCGCATCTCGACGAATCACTCACTCACAAAACGGCCTTTCCATCATCAACAACCATTATATTAATAATAAATAAGTCACGTCCCTATTAATTACACGCTCTACTTAAGGCGCGTCTAAAATTCATTCTGGGTTGTGATTCAGATTCGTAATGCTATATAGTTTAACTTGTTTGGTAAATTAAGTTTTTAAAGGTTATTCACATTACTTATTAGTTTATGGCTCTGTAATTCTTAAGAGTGGTCGTTTCAGCAACATTAAAAGGTTAGATCGTTAGCTTATATAAATACACATAATATAAATAGCATTTGTAACCTGTGGCTGCTAGATTACACGAAATTATTTAATTAATTCCGAAAATTGAATTGAAAACAAATTTACTAACCCTGGATTAAGCCTAGGTATATTAATGGTTTATGGTGAGAATTACACTGCCATGCGGTCTTAACCTAACCTTTAAACCATTATTATGGAGAGGTTAAATCCAGGGCTGTAAAAAATTTATGTATTGATAGTAATAATAAACATTATACATCTCACAATTAAACCATTATTTTGCAGGAGCTGAATCATAGTTAGTGAATCCAATAATTTAATCGATAGCACTAATAACATAATAAATCTCATCATTAGTTAAATAAAACCGAAATGAAGGATTTCTAAATTACATAATTTCATAATGCCATTGGTAATAGAAATCATAAGATAGAAATTATGTCGTTCCATTTAAAGCATCATAATACGAAGCCAAGGTAGGTGTAATGAATAAACTATGCATCCTAGAAGTCAACTATTATAGTGCATTCTTGTTAACCAAACAGACAAGATCACCCAAATAATGTTTTAGAAAAATAGGACACATTTTAAATACTAACTTCGGTATTTGAGAACAATTTATAATTTTCAGAAAGGTGTTCAATTATTTGTTGTCTATTTCCATATAAATTTACATAAACTAACCGATTCAAATTCGTTAAAATTAGGAATAGGCGTGAACTACGATATACGGGACTATTCACAAGTCAATAGAATACCACACCATGGATTGTTTGAGGTCTGGTCAGTTTAGCAAAATTTATTGGCTGCAATTTGAGCGCCAAAATAGTCTGATTCAAGCGGTAAAAACCAATACCATTTAATCATTGGATACAAATATAGAATTTAGCTAGTACAGTAGAACCTGTTAGTATGAACATAATTATTGGTGATCCGATGGGAGTGAATATACAGACTCGAAAGTGCGTGCAATTATCTTCAAAAATGATGTCTAATTGAGAATAGCAGAAATATTGTTGGCATGTAATTACTACTAGCTAAATGAATCTAAATATATATACAATACAAGCTATGTGAAGACCTATACTTATACTGTGGGAGTATGTCTGGTGATGCTAATGACTATTTCGGTCCAACGATATGAATTTCTGGTTAGTATGAACACAATTTTGGGACTCAAAGGATTTTCAATACAAATGACACCAGTTAATACAAAATTCGGATAAGGTGAACAAATTTTGACGGTCCTTATGTGTTCATATTAACGAGGTTCTACTGTATCATGTACTGTAGGTTATATAATTTCTAATTTTAATGAACCATAATCCAAATAAATTATTAAAAGTATAAGACCTAAGTTTTGTAAAGTAAATACTACAATTTCATTCTATATAATCTACCACTTATCCATTAGTTAATTAATTATATAAATCCTCCAAATTGACTTTAACCGTTCACGCTTTAACTTTATACTATATGTAGCTTGATAATTTATAGCATTATGCCAGTTAGATGTTCAGCTCCTAACTATCGTAGCGGTGATGATGGCGAAGAACCTATTCCTATTTTCAAATTGAGAGAAGAATTTTATCAGGAACAAAAGGATGAGTGGAGAAAGTTTCTCCATAGAGATGATTGTTATTCTCTAAAGTAAGTCTACCTTTGTGCTAAGCATTTCCGACCTTGGGAAATTCTCTATACATGTGAAGCTCTACTACCTGAGGACTGGATGCACATTGTAAGTATTACATTTCACATTCTTATCTACTCCATCGCATTTTAACGGTATTCCTTATAGCTTAAATTATAACTATGTTCTTGGTACTCTCAAATACGTTTGGCAACCCATTGCAAAAGTTATAATGTTCCTACTGATCTTGAAACTTATCTATCATAATTTGTTTATATTCCTAATTTCCTATTCATTAATTAAGTGGCCTCACTAATAAGTATACACTAGCTCTTCTTTTATTAATAGGCATATCGAAGACCCGGACTTGTTGATGGTGCTACTCCTACGATACTACCCAATTTCCCCTCATATCTTCAAAAAACTGTTGAAAAGCCAAAGAGTCTCGACTTTAATTTTAAGGAGAGTACCCAACTAAGAAAGGTTTTAGAAGAAAGTGCCTTCCAATGTAAAAAGAAAAGGAAGAATTTGGTGTTAATACCTTCGCTGAGCTTGTGTACAAACTGGAGAAAACTAATAATTCAAATAACTGGCTTCTCTGGTATCCAACCCCTTCTACCTTGCACATATTACACCCTACTCATCTCAAGACCAAGTACAAATCAAATCATACTTGAAAATAGATTTTCACTTGAATACGAAAGCTTTTCATCACAATATTCAAATTCCTATTTTGCAAAATAGATGATGTTGGTCAAATCTCTGTGCTTATTGAAGAAATTTCAAAGTATTCCTTCGATTGCATCGAACTGGCTGTTAAAGTTGCTTCTACTCAACTCTCTGAATCAATTTCTAAATTAAGTGAAGATGCGATAACTAGTAGTAATTCAGATTTACTTTCGAGTTTACAATTAATCCATTGTCAGCTTGAAAATGTTCTTTGTCCGAAAACCCATAGAAAGTAAATATAGTAAGTTTAGTAACTACCATACTATCACTCAAATGCGAACTTATATCTCTTGCTGCTTAACGATATTTACACCGCTTGTATGCATTTCTCTATTACATCACTCAACTCTCCAACGTCTCTCAGAGAACATTGGTTTAGAAAATGATTATATTTCCTACCTTATAAATTTAACAACCGGATGTAATCACCAGCAACGCTATGTTTCTCTTCACATGGGTGAGATTCATTTGTAAGATAAATATACAATATATTATACATACAAAGGTGGAAAATTATAGGATCGTCGAATAATCCCAACAAAGCAGCGAGAACCATACTAGGTTTTATGATTTCAAGTCTATTTACAAAATGGTCTACAATTGTCCGACTTCTCCCTTGTTCGAAAACTAGTGCGTCAGAAATATTTCCTATCACGAAGAAGGAAATTTCTGATAATTAGTCATGTGGTCTATCTGTTGTGGCTATCATAACTGGTAATCATCCTATAAACGAAGGTCTCTTCCAGTTATTCTCATCATAATTACAACTTGAACATTACGTACACATCCTGTTGATTCTTAGAGAAGCTTATTCCTGCTTTTTGATTTTGTTCACATTTTTAAAACTATCCGAAACAATTGGCTAAATCAAACGGATTACAATAAAACTTACACTTTTCCTTCTTTTGACGACTTCTCTATTACAAACAAAGCCACTTTAAAGATGTCAGACTATTATTCAAATCTGAACAATTCGCCTCAGTGAAACAAGCACCAAAGTTAACTACAAAAGCATGCTGGACGACAAAGCTTGAACGTCAGAATGTTCACCGTCCTTAGAGATATTTAATAACCAAACTGCTGCAGCTCTTCAAATACAAAATTCGATCCGAGAAACTAAAAAATCTCAAACACACGATTTTATTAAAATCATTTGCAGTGTTTGGAAAGTATTCAATGTAAATACACCTACCAAAGGAAAACTTTCCGAGATGATTTATCACTTCCTTTGATTTGCAACGACTTGATCGGGGATCACTGAAATGGCCATCACAGCCAGTTCTTAATGCAGTGACTAAGATATGGACGGTTTATACCTTAATTGAAGCCGACTCAACATTGTACGAAAGGCTACTTACTGAACAGTGACGTAGTATAATAGTAAATTATGTCATATTCACTTTGAATCTGGACATGAGGAGATATGACGGACTAAATGTCCGAGTTGTTCAACCTTCAGATGGGATTTCCTTAAGAAGTTAATTTTTACGATATGTAATTGCATATTATCGAATACAACGAAGAACTTGAATTCGCTTGAAAGGAGCAAAGACGAATCACGCAAAATTAAGAAATTCAAACCGAACTAGTATTATCACTGTGTACTATCTGTAGTTCTTTTTGTACCTTGTTTCTTCGTTTTCGACAATGATACAAATAGTATACTTCTATATTATGTTATCTTGTAAACGATAAAAATTACATTTCGTATCTAACAAGAATGTAATTTAGCAAGTTGAACATCCGAAACATTAATAACTAAGATATTCAACTAATTCTGAATATATGAGGTCAGACCTCAAACAATCCATGGTCCAACCTTGTGAATAGTCTGTATATCGTAGTTCACGGGATAGGTTACCGTGTGGTATAATACGTATGTAAATGTAATCGATTACAATCGATTACGATTCTAATCGTAATCAGCCCCAGGCCTGGCCTCAACATTGTTGTTTGATCTGGCTAGACGACTGTGTACTCTTGAATAGATATTCCATATTCTCATTGGAACATGGGTGACCTTCTACTACGAGTCAAATGCGGAATTGTCAATCTACGGCCCTCCACCGCTGTCTATCACTACGACATAAAAGCGTTTTACACCTCAATCCCACATTCTCTAGCTTTAGAGGCTTTCGACCACTATCTTCCCACCTCCACCGCCGAACGACAACTTTTAGTCCATCTCCTATCCTACAACTATTTAACTTGTGGTGACTTATGTACCACTTAAGCGCCACCGGTCTCCCAATGGGACTACCCTTAGCTCCTGAAATTGCCAGTATTGTTAGGGCATACAAACTCTACACTCGATTAAATCTTGTTTCTCCTGTAGCCCTAAGTTTGTACTTCGACAGTTTGTACTTTGACAATTTGTACACCACCCATGCACCCTCCTAATCTTTCAAATTTTCGACCCCTTCATCCTCGAACCCGAGGGATTTAATCCCCTCCAGGACCATCAATTCTACAAGAATTTTTCCCCAATCCAGGGTGGCAAAATGGCGATTATGGGGTAATAGGTAATTACGTTAATGGTACGCATAAAAGTTGCATTAGTACAGGTAGGAAATCGACTCCGTAGAATACAATTTTTAAATTCTAACTCAACTAGAGATATGTGAAAATGACATCATCATTCATTTATTTTTAATATTTTTAATATGGGTCAATAATAATCAAATATTTATCACTCGATATTTTATGCTAAATAATAAAATTGAACTTGTATCTGTATCATGTGCGTAGGCTTCGGTGGGTTTAATAGAGCCATGGTTATACCAATAATTTACAAAGAATCAGTATTTTCTATTAAACCATAGCCTACTCTATATATGGCCTAAGAGTAAAAAACCATGGATATTTTAGAAGTCATAACTCGTAATTGATAATAAAGACACGTTAACAATAGTTACTAAGTTTGAATAATAATTCTATAATCAAGAAGTTCTAGACTTCTTTGCGCTCTTAACTTTACTGTCAGTTGTTCTGGGAAGAGTAAGTTTCTTGAGGTTAGAGTAGTTTGCCTTTCTCTTGATAGTGATACGACGGAAGAATTGAGATTTATAATTTTATTGGCAATTATGCAGTTAGACGTGATGGTTAAAATTCGTTTAAGATAATCCCATCCAAAGAGGTTGCAACTTGGGCATTTGTTTCTCCAATGTTCGCATTGAACATCTTCTAGCGATTTTATTGAGAGATTCACAAGAATTTTTCTTGATGATCCAGCAGCGATTTGAAGAACCAGATCATTATCCAACTCAATTACTCAAAATATTTTCCAAACTAATACTACAGCGTCTAGAACAACATCATATGGCCACTTAAGATTTCCTCGATCAATAAAATCAAAAAATTTGTATTTTGAATCCAGAGGTTCGTCGAAATGAAGATATTTATCCTCTGTCAAATACATCATACAATTAGACAAGGACTAAGATGCTTCCATAATTGCTGAACAGTATAACCTCCAATAAAGGCTAAAGACTGTAGAGATTTAGTATCCAGGAAAATATCAGACAATTTAAGGATTACAGACGAGTAAATATTGAAATCATATGGAGTATTGGTATCAGGTTGAGTGTCATCAGTTGTCGCAGAAAATGAGCTTATAAAATTGGCCAAAGTTAATTCATTTGAGTGTAGATTGGAAAATAAATTTAAGATAGTAGAGACCTTGAGCCGTCGCTAACTCTCGAGGACTTGGCAATAAGAAATGTGGTAGTTGTCTCCTGACATCATTCGATATAAACCGAAATCATGTTCTAATGCGTCTGTTTGCAAAAAGTAAGTCAAAAGGAAAGTGAATCCACATTCCTTTGTAAGATAATTAACTATTCCTAGTAACGCAAGACAGGAGTGCTTCATACTGGTGAACGTCTGAGGACTAAGTTTACCATCTTTTTCTGGAAGAGATTTCCAATGATCTAGACAGTCAACTACTTTCGCTAAAAAGCCAAAGCGAACGTCATTGTAGTAAAATTGCTAAGAAAAATCATTAGGGTGGTCCTTATACGGTATTCGATTTTAAATTTGACGAATATTTTAAGTCTTACCTCCTAAAAAGTTTAGAATAGTTTAGACTAAGACTAATGTTAAGTTTTGAGGGATTAGTAAAAAAATTAGAGGTTGCGAACAGCAGTTGAAACGCTTGGTGCTGATTTTGATTGGTTCAGCTTGGAGAATTTGATAGCTTGCCCAGTTATTATCTTTAAATTTAATTTAGGTAATCTCTCTATTAGTATAGTTCACTTCTCTAATAGGCACCTGGGCCCTTTTCCCACCGATATACTGACTAATAGAAAGAACACTATGTATAAATATACAAATGTATTAAAAATTGCTTTTATTGTTTTAAAAAGTACTATCTTTTTCCTTTATCCAGATTAATCTCATAATATCGACAATGAGAAAAGATTCTAGCATATTTCTAATTGGGCCTACGATCTCAGAGCTAATCGGAGCTAAACTGCCGTATAATAGGCAAGTGTTTGCACTATTCTATCACCACCATAAAGACAAAGGGGAAACGTTGCACCTTGGTGCAGTATCAGTAATTGGGGAAGTCCTCCCATTCTGGCAAAGAGCAAGACTTCCAACCAAAGAAGTATATAACGCCATCACAAAGCTAGAGAAACTAGTTAGTAAGTATTCGCTTTTGAAGAAGAGTATGCGAAGGAGAGGAGCAGTACAATTGGAGAAGGAAGATAATTTCCCAGATAGCCTTGATGATCTCTTTGATATTGCTCATTCTACGAAAGAGGCTACAAATCCAGTTGATAGAGAATTTTTGGCATGTCAACGAAAGAAAAGACGAGAAGGATGTATGCTTGGAGTTGATCAATTGTTGACGGAAAAAGAGGTCCGGTCCCGTATCAGAAAACAGGAAGAGGAATTTAGGAGATAGAAGGCATTTAAAGAAGTGCACCGGGTTCGCTGCACACATATCTCTGATCATAGCCTACTCTATATATGGCCTGACAGTAACCTATATAAAATATGGACCAAGGATGAAGGAGAAGATGGTAATATTTATCCAACCACAATATTTATTTTCAAAAATAATAATAATAATCAACCACATTAATTAGAAATATTCTTGAAATATATACAACTATGGATCAGATTTTATTCCAAACTCTTCTATTGACGTACAATCTCATCCTTTTAATTTCGCTCTGGTATTTTATTAATATTAGCTTCAATTCATGCCTAACTCGTATTCTGTTCCCGGTTGCAAGAGCAATTACAACCCAGATTACCATGTTCTTGTGTTCAAGATGCCTCAAAATCCACCAACCCTGAATCATGCCTGGACATGCGCTCTTCGTCGCGAGGATTTTGGTGACCTGAAGGTGGTCTATGTATGTAACAACCATTTTCAGAAAGAAGACTTAGACTAGACTTTCAAAGTCCCAGAAGGAGATGGTACTTTTACTGAAGTACCGCGGGCGAAGCCAAAGCTGAAGGAAGGCGCTGTACGGTACCAAGTTTACTACCCTGCTGCCCGGCATATTACTCATCCAAACCTAACAAACGGAATCGCTTGTCATACGATGCAAAAGATGAAGGCTTGATGAACCAAACACTACAACTCAGCTTGAGATCCGAGAGTCAAGAGAAAGAGAAGGGAAGTTTGTGGTCAACTCTACAGGACTTGAAAGATAAGTTAAAACCTTGATTTATTTACCTAATAGTTTGTTGGTGTGGTTCCATAATGAGAGTAACATATCGTTTGTTCTCGCTAAAATGGCTGAAAAAAAATTACCAGTAGATTTGTACCTTGAAATCAACCTTTATCTATCCACCTCAGCCGAATTTAATGGACATAGTATATCCGTTCCCATTGCTGCAATTAGTGACATCCGAGAAATTGAATCTGTTTTGCAGGAACTTCCTTTTAAATACAACTCTAGTTCTTATTCTCCCCTTAAGTTCGGTTGTGCATCCTTTGAAGATGTATGTCAAAATTATATAATTCAGAAAGAACAAGTTCAGTCAAGTTAGCTCCTCATTTGACTATGGAGTCATGTTTTCCGTCTAGCATAGAGCGTCAAAATGTAAAACTGGTTTTGAAAGTCGTTAACTAATTAACAATATCTGCGCTAACTATCCAGAATATAGAAAGAATACTCCGGGATTTGTTGATACCCTTCTTACTGTTTGGAAATTATTCAACGTTAACACACCATTTAAAGGAATACGTTTGAACGATAATTTCTCGAGACCTTTGACTTTTAATGACGAGCGATTTCTATTTTTGACTTGTGTAGTTTTTGGTTAGATGCTTGGCAAACTTCACTAGAAATATTTGGCAAACTGAGTAAACAAACATCACCAATTTTAGACATGCTTGTATTGCCTTGCCACAAATTACCAACCATTTGACTCAATCTTTTGGCTTTACATATGTGTTATCCTCCTTTTTATAGACGGATCCCTTGGACACCATTTCGGTCTATACCGTATGATGTCGGGTTCTAATTATTACAACTATCTTCAAATCCTTGAACCGTGCATCCACTTGAACTTTCTAGCATATTAAACATATTTACTGACCAACAAGACACTTCCTTTCAATCTATTCAGTCATTTGTCAAGTCATTTTCTTGTCCGTATTCCACTACTGATGGTGAATTCAATTTGGAGCCATTTCTTGATGAGATTCATGACCTATTAACAATTGATTGTGATTCATAGTTGCTTCAATCATTTCCTTTATTGCAGGCTATACTGTCCATCAGTACCTGAAACAAACAAAACCGTGTCATGTCTGTACATATGCTAACACTTGATAAATAATTTCTCCTTTATTTAAACCTGGACTCTCAGTATAAACTTCTGAAGCTAACGGACCGTGGCGGACTTAAATATCCATCTGAGCCAGTTTTGAAATCAATTCTTGTTATATGGAAGACCTTTAGTGCCATCGAAAACAATAAAGAGATGTTGGCGAAACTTGTAAGTGGACCTTCTAGAATAATATATATTACTAGTTGAACTTTCGTTGATGTATTTGGAATCTACTTGATTTAGCGGTGTGTTTAGTTGGAACATCTTATCGAAGCTAGTCGACCGCAGCGAATTGCTTTATTGCAAACAAAGTTAATAATCATAACTCGCTGGTTCCTTTCAAAAGCGTAAATTAAAGAAATTCTCATAATTATGTATCTACTTATTTGTATTTACCATGATTTGTATTACTCTGTTTATTCTTATTTCTATTATGTAGTTAAGTGTTCGTGTGGCACTGCTAGAGCCAGAGAGAGAAAGAGGAGAGAGGAAAGAAAGCAAATAATTGTGTAGTATTCACTGTATATTAATATTAGAAATTGTACTGTTTGTGTTTATTATTACTATTAAATTATGAAAATCCAATCACCGTTCTCATTATAGTTAATATTAATTACGGGCTAGCACGGCTGAGTTATGTTTACGACCTAGAGACGTATAAAGAACTTAGTAGTTCAATATAGAAAACATCAAAAAATTAAAATTTCCCATCTTCTTGTGCATCCCTGGTATATCTACTGTCAGGCCATATATAGAGTAGGCTATGCTCTGATGAATCCGAGTCGGAAGAGGTCGACCACGATGAACCAGACACAAATCACTACAACTTCGTTCCAGAAGACCAAGATTATGAATAAACTCCACATGCCAAAAGAGGGAGATTTCAAATGATGACCCCTGGAGTGTCAAAAGCTCTAGACAGAACGAAAACTATGGACAGAGCCGCTGTTTTTATATTGACTAAAGCTGCAGAGGCGTTGGGCCATGACCCGAAGGATATAATATTAATCGAACATCGATTCATTCTCACCGAGTGAAGCATCGGGCCGAATTTTCCGAGGTTATCAAAACGAAGTTCGCACCAAACGTGCCACTAACTGTCCATTGGGATGGTAAACTGCTCATGGATTTGACAGGAAAAGAGTAAGTTACCCGCCTACCTATAATCGTGACTGGTATTGATGTCAAACAGCTGCTCAGTGTGCCCAAGATTGAAGTGGTACTGGTCTCAATCAGGCAACAGCTGTGATGTCGGCATTGAAAGAGTGGGGTATCAGCGAGCGCGTGGCGGCTATTTCATTCGATACTACGGCTTCTAACACAGGCCACTTGAAGGGTGCATGCGTCATTCTTCAGCAGCAGTTGGACCGAGAGCTCCTACACCTGGCATGCCGACACCACATTTTTGAACTAATAATAGGTTCCGTATTCGTCACCTGTACGATCGTATCATCTGGACCGGACGTTGCCTTATTCATCAGATTTAAGAACAATACCAGTTCTTGGTTCTATCCAACTATCAACCAGGAGTCGAAACTGAAGTGTTATCAGGCATTATCGGTTCATGCAAGGACAGCATAGTGTGTTTTCCCAAAGAACAGTTGGAGTACCGTCATCCCAGACATGACTATCAGGAATTCTTGGAATTGGTAATTATATTCCTTGGTGAAGCACCAGGCAGAGGTGTGCACTTTAGGAGCCCAGGTGCAATGCATCATGGGCGCTGGATGTCCAAAGTTTATATCATTGAAAATATGGCTTTTCAGAGGACAGTTCGATCTGACGAATAAGGAGAAGAAAGGATTGGATAGGATTTGCACGTTTATCGTCCAAATCTATGTAAAAACCTGGTTCACTGCACCAATTGCGGCTGCTGTACCGAAAACTGACCTACAGCTCGTGAAAGACCTGAAGGACTACGCTGCAATGAAGAAAATTGGATCTCACCTGTGGTATCTTTTCGAGGATCTGGTTGTTATTATCACTGTTTGATGACGACTTTCGGACATGTACAAAAACGTCAATTGTCAAGTCAATGTTTGACGAAGGTCTGGACAACCCTGGAAAAAGAGCCATTATTGACATGGAGACAGTTGGCGGAAAGGAACTGTAACACTTCGCATCCAAGCAATCGCTTCTTCTATTCACTCGATTAGGTCTCTCCACAGCAATACTGGAAGCAGATCCAAATACCTGGAAAGACGAGATGATTATCGTCGAAGTCAGAACATTATAAGCAATCTGGAAGTAATTAATGACGAGGCGGAAAGGGGAGTTTCTCTTATCCAAGGCTACAATCGACAGATAACCCATGACGAATGCCAACTCCAATTTTTGCTAAATGCTGTACAAGAACACAGGAAAAAGTATCCCAATGCACTTAAACGAACACAAATGAACCACTAACGTAGAGACAACACAAGGCTTTTCAACTACTGTGCGGAACCTATGTATTTTTTCATTTCCTTTAAAACTTTATAGTCATATTAGTCTGCACTATATTAAACTTTTTGGGGGGTAAGACCTGAAATTGATGCTAAAGACCACACTAAAAATCATCATTGAGAAGAATATTCTTGTTTGGCCTGTTAATGTTAAAAAGTTTTCATAGTTGATTAATAACATCAATAAAATCTGATGTATGGGTCTGGAATATCTGACTACGGGATAAGTTCTGAATTTTTATGGCCGAACTGGTGGATTCGCAAAATATTCTCAGAGCAAGGATAACATTTTGTCGTTCGAAAGACTTTGCAATTAATCTAGGAGCTAGTTTAGCACATTTGTACTGCTCTTCCTTATACAAAAGCCGAATGTCCTCAAAAGAAGCGGTGTTCAATTGTTGAAAGTCATGAAAGTCTGGATACTGAAGTAATTGTCATGGTTCTTTACGTTAAGCCAGTTATTACGAATAGATTTTAAGATATGAACGAAGTCAAAGATTGAAAACAAATTACGAGTGGAATCTAACGGATGTGGTACAACAGGTTGGAGTGTGTGATCAGGATAAAATAGTTTTAAAAGGTTGACGTTCAGAGGATAGGCATCTGTACTTATTACTTGAACTGAGAGGTTACATTGTTCGATATCATTTATCACGGATTGAACTATAGGGAATAATTGTTGTGCAGAAGAACTACCTAGCGGTAAAAGTAGAATTATTGTAGACCATTTTTTAAACAAGCTAGATACCATAATGGAGAAAACTGTCCTTGTCGGGTCATTCGGATCAAGAGAACCGCCAATAATTTGTCCAGCCTTGTAAGTAAGATCAGACTTTACATGAATCTCATCCATTTGTAAAATTACATTCTTTTCTTGAGGTTTAAAGTTTGCAGTTGCTTGCTTAAGAAATGTAGTAAACTCAATATCCAACCCGAATGAAGAATACAGTTTTTGGATCGTATTGAAATGGGGTAGAGCGATACATTCAAGGGACTGTATGAAGTTATAACATGTTGAAGATATGAGGTGGGTTTAAGGGCAATGATTTGAGTAATTGTATTATATCTGCGCCTATTCTTCTGAATGCATAGATTTCGGAGTTAGCAAACTATAGATAGGAGCGAAGGAAGAAAAGGAGCATAATTGGATATATCAGGAGTTCTTAACCATTGTGAAATTTCCCCCTGGGGGGAAATTTCGGGAATATAAGGGGGGAATCAATTTAGACAAAACTAATAATAATAATAAACTTAATAAAATAAAATATTATAAACCATATATTTTATCTACATAGATCATTTCAAAGTACTGATCACCAATCATATTGATGTTATGCTCTATGGTTTGCTAAATATGTAAGCAGCAGACATCCAAAAGGTTGTTTGTTCATGGCTACTTTTTCCTTATGCAAATGAAGGGGGAAATAGGGTAGAGTGAACAGACCAAAAGGGGAAATTACATAAAAAAGGTTAAGAACCCCTGGGATATATGAACAATGTCTTCCTTTGAGTGGTCTCCAATACTAGATATTGCATTATGAAAAAGAGCAGTGGCTTCAGCTATCATATCACTAGGTTGGGATATCTTTCTGGAAGAACGAGATATTGTATTCACTAATTCTGTAAGCAGAGTTTCGATTTGCCTGACATCAGTCGATCCCTAGGATATTTCTTTGGACTGGAAGAAACCTCGTTCTTTCAACGTAGAGTCAATGATCAAAGCTGCTTCTACTCTAATAACTCCCTCTGATTTACATGGATAAATGAAGTTTACCATATCTTCTTGTAACCACACCACAGTGGTTTATCGACAGGAAGTAGTGCAAAATTTCAAGGTTCTCAAATTAGACTAAACCATTATTATCGTTTTAAGCATAAGCTAAAACGTAGGAGAGATAAATTTCAGCTGAAAATTCGAAAGTCTTTAGGAAATATAATGCATAAAATCATCACACAACAGAATCATTAAAATTTTTGAATTTTGTCATTTCATAAACTTGCTTCAGATCATGCTCATATTCTCGGTAGTCTTCTTTCACTATGACCTAAGACTTTCAATACATATTATTGTACCTTAGATCATCCTAAAATAGTTGAATTTCAAATATATATCAGGTCAACTCTAGGTGTAGTGGATCATTACAAAATAAGATTCAAGAAATAGTCCGGACAGATATACACACTCCCCTACCAAAAGTATTCGTACTCCATAAGCATTCCAATAGTAAATAGTAATATAGTGTGTCAATAATAATGTTTATTGTACACTAAATACATGGAATATTGCAATTTAGATTGAATATTCGCAAACTACGCATTCGAAATCTACATTTAAAGAAGCTTTGAACTCTATTAGCTACTGATTAGGTTGAGAATTATCATCCTATGCCACCATGTACCACTAATTCCCATCTTGTACCATGGGGACAATGGAATAAGTGGTACATGGTGACAACGGATGAAAATTTTCAAACTATTAAATATGTAATTGAGCTGAAAGCTTCTACAATGGTCAATTCGGTGGCGTAGAATACGATTCTGAAACCAAAGTGGCGACATCTCATAGAATTTGTATACATTAGCGATAAATATTAGAGTTAAATAGTACTATTTCCATAGGAAATTTTTGGATGTACGAATACTTTTGGTAGGGAGGGTATACCTTTTTAGGAGGTGCCTAATTTTGTGGTGGTGTCAAGTGGTGTGTACACACACACTTTTCATCTTATAATGACCTAATAAACTTCTGTTATAATCACTATCTAACCCCGCGCACCCCGCGCAAAACAAAATCTACATGTCTATATACGGGGGCTTTAAAAAAAATTATACAAAGATTTTAATTTTTCTCATGAAAATTTCATCAATTAGTAAACTAAATTGAATAATTTAGAAGCGTGGGATTCCTTTCAAGCAAGGGATATATACGGGTTGCTGTAATGGAATAGAAAATGCAAGGGTGATCAAATACCAAAATTGGATCAGGAAAATTTGGTCGAATCGTTGATGATTTAAAAAAAGCTGGTTATTTAACTGGCCTAGGCTCCTGAATTACATCATATAGTTAATTTATATCTACACCATGCATTTATTTAGAGTTGCATATAAATGAATTAGCTCTAGTTTATTTGAAAATACTAATTTAGTAAATATTTGTGGAAACTATGGGCGTAAAAATAATAATATGACGTCATAACTTAAAAATAAGAAGCCGTAATAATTTTCTGAGTGCATAAATGGATTCACAGGCATCGATAACCCATTGGTATATAATACATTTGATAGGTCTATCTGCCCTGGAAATACCTACTTCCAGTGAATGGTACAAATAAACCACTGTGCACACAAGCCAAGGATCAGGATAGTTAGAATTTATTTTCTCCTTCAGGTCACAAAAACTATGACATCAAACAATTTGCCTTCTGTATTTGTTTCGAGACTAAGATTACGAGCGATAATAAATAATTCTTCTTCCTTAGTTTCATGTGAGAAATGAGATGCTCGCGATGTCTGCGTAGAAGATAAATAGCTAGGACAGCCAGGAAGAAGTGAAGGTACAGCACCTTTAACCAAAAGAGGTCTGTCTCGTTTGAGGTACTTGATTTCTACGCCGTCATTAATTCTAAACGTGTAGTCAATGTCTTGTTTGAGGAAATGCTTTATACAAACATAGAATGTCTTAGGAGGATTAAGATGTTCTCTGTGTAACGCGTCTAGCCAAGCTTGACGTAATTCTGGGTCTTCGGGAGATTTGAATACGGGTGTATAGGCATCATTCGGATAGTAGTTGCTTTTACATCCAGGAGACAAGCATTTGTTTGGCATACTCTCACTCGATGTAGATATGAACCAAAAATATCTAATATATATTGAAAATGAAGAATAAGTTAGAATGGAGAATAGGTTAGAACAGGTACAAAAGATTGGCAAAAGCATAAATATATGGAAGAAGAAAATACGTGTAAGTAAAATATAATGAAAATATTGTGTTAAATGTAGTAAAACAAAATTCGCAAATACTAATTATGGTTGTGTTTTATCCTATAATATTAATAATTGTATACCCATAATAAATTATAAGTAAAGTAGTCTTAGATGGCGCAAAATATGATATGACTTCTAGTCCATCCTTGGTTATGTTGCAGCCCAAATGCGAATTTGGTCTATTTGTGAATGGGCTGGCCCATTTGCAAATTGGCCAACAAATTGGTCTATTCGCGAATGGGCCAAGCTAGCTTGGCCCATCTTCGAAATATTCTAAAATATTTTCATTTGGTTTATTAATAATATCCTAACTCTGATCCAAATAGCAACACTTAACTATTACGTATTAGGCTGATAATATTATTACCGATACACTCCGGATCGCGGAGTAATCATGAAGTTAGTCAATTTACAGACGATGGTACCGGTATTCCCTATTATTCGTCCCATTTAATAATTATTGTTACTAGTAGTATATCGAAAAAGTTTATTATGCTTGTAGTATTTCGATGACTTACTAAGGTACACAAAACCAAATTAGTAATACGTCAATAATAAGATGAATACACGGAAACTTATACTAGATAGTATCTACTGCATTTAACTAGATATCGAGGTAGTCTAATTAATGAGATATTAATTATTAAGTTTGTTGAAGCAAGTTTTTCCCTTATGGCATCTTGAGTGGCAATTTACCAAAGCCCTACGACAAGGACACCGAAAGGTAGAACAGTTCTTACATTTGCAAGAGTAAGTGACACCTTGAGAAGCGCTAAGCATTGCCGTTCTTTGAGAAATCTGGTAGCCGGGATACTGTCTTGATTCAAAAATTTAGATTTACATATATCGAATTGATTTGCTGTATATTTGTTATCTAGTATTCCATACTTCGTGCCAACAGAGTATATGTTATCTTTTTTTTCCAATACAACACCAATCATGTTTTGTTACCGAATGCTATTGAGTCTGGTTTGGCTATTGGCAGTAAAATGTTGTCACCGATGTCTGCCTCAGGTATACGGTTGCAGCTAGATTTGAGCATTCGCTTATGAAGCTCTGTTTGTTTTCGCTTAATCCCTCTACGCTGAAATTCAGAATTCCTTTGTCTCCTCAAATGGTCACAACGATGACACCATACCGAAGTTCCAAATCCCTCTTCGCCTTCACTTCTGCCGCAAATAGTGTGAATATACCTGGAACATCCTGGACATGTGTGTGCTTTTGTTGTTTCTTGTTCACAAACAGCACAATTCGTGCTAACTATAGTACCCTGTTTATCAGTAATACTAGAGTTATTATTTTCTTGTTCTGCCGGTGGGAACTTTGAATTGAACGGAGAAGATGGTAATTGAGGCAACGAAGAAAGATCACGAAATTCGTCGAAAACACATAGGTTATCCGGGAAGGGCTGAGCAAGTTCCTCCAGATAAGGATCAGTAGTCTGGTGGAAATGATGAGGTGAGCTATATGTATCTGACTCTGAAACGGCTTCCAATTGGATGTCGCTTTGATTATTATACCCTTCTATGGTTCTGTCCAGATCTTCTTCCATGGAGATGTTATTTGTTAGTTCGATTGGAAGTCCAAGTTCACTTAAGCCGATCGGAGGCTTCCTATTAAAGATCGCTTGAAAGGGCGTCATTCCGATGGTAGAATGGAAATTTGTATTCTTCTTGTACTGCACTAACCTAACATATTTGGACCAGTTGGTATCATTATTATCCATCATCATTGTAGTAAAGTGCTTTTTGATATCCTGGTTGGATCTTTCGGCAGATCCTTGCGATGCTGGATGACGAGGCTTGCCGCGTATAATTTTAGTTGAAGGCCATTTTTCATTGATAAGCTGGAATAATAGAGAATTATTGAACTCTCTTCCATTATCTGAGTGCAAGATAAGAGGGGGGGCCAAGTTCACAAAATATGTCCATGAGTGCTTCGGTCACTTCTTCTGCACACTTTCTCCTCAGGGCTCTAAGACGCACAAATTTTGTGAAATGGTCCTGATATACTAGCAGCCAGTTTAATGGTTGGTTTGCTTCAGGATAAACACTAGTAAATCAATTAGATCCACCTGGCTTCGAGAGAGATAATTCGATGAAGAAATAGGTTTTATAACAAGGGATTTAATTGACTTACGGGATTTCTTCAATTGACAAACCTCGCAGTGATTTACGAATATTTGGCAAATTGACCGAGTAATTCCATAATATTCCATTGTGATACGTTTATATAATCCTGTTCGGCCACAGTGATTTTGATCATGATGAACTCTTTTTAGCGTGTCGTATATATCCTCCAATGGTATCACTCTCTTATTTGGACTTCGCCATTCCCTTGAAGAT
This sequence comes from Hexactinellida sp. DTS-2022, assembly GCA_028753945.1. Taxonomy (NCBI): domain Eukaryota; kingdom Metazoa; phylum Porifera; class Hexactinellida; species Hexactinellida sp. DTS-2022. The sequence continues at coordinate 1,670,325 of JAPNXP010000013.1, read as the reverse complement.
TTAGAATGGTTGACGTAGGACATTTCACTAGGGTGTACCTTTTGTTCAATCTGTACCATCTATAATAAGCTACACCTTGTGTTGGCTTTCCTGCAATCAAGATTCGTATTTTTTCATTGATATCACTCGTTGTTTGGAGTTCTGATTTGCTATCTCTCGGGATTTGAGAGATTTTTGTATAAAAGGCTTCTTGTATTTCCATTAAAGAATTGATCAATTATAGGAAGAATTGAATTTCGAAACGAAATGACTGTTCGCAATGTGGGAATATATACTCAAACAAGCACCAAATTACCAGCATAATACGCAAAGTTAAAAGCGTTGCTATTTACATCATGGAGTATGATTGGTTAAAAAGTGACTTTCTATGAATGCAGGTAAATAAATCGTAGTAAGTACAAAAGAAGATCAATAAAAACAACAAATAACTTCTCATTGGTGATGATTCCCTAGATTAATTAAGTAGAAAAATACTTATAAGGATAGAATATTCGCCATCAATTTGAGAATAAGAGCTATCTTAAGTGTCCCTGTTTAGAAAAGGAGGTAGAACGGATTTTTGTTGGTATTAGCCATCTAAGTCAACCAAATATCAACTATTCGGCAAATAATATTCGGTTCAATGTGTGTGTGTGTGTGTGTGTGTATGTCCTCACACTCACATCTCCTCTGAGAGTTCTAAACAGATCTGTACCAAATTTTGTATGTCACTTAGGAGTTACCCAACCACCCTGAATAAGGAATTTTTAAGAGATACCTACATTTCTCGCGGAGTGAATTCGAAATATATGATATTTTTGGCACCTTCTCATACATTTCAATGGGAATTATCAAAAGTTTACAGTGCTGCTAGAAAAACATTTCAAACGTGCAATCTAGGTCTTAGTGTATGAGGAGTCCAAATATGATATTTTAAAGTCAATAGAATGCATAATTTGAAATTTACCACATGCATATTTTTCAACACTTTGCGAGGGTACCGACCTTGATCTATCAGATTGCTGACTTTTCACATTATTCTGACTCGAGTTTTATTGGTCTATAATTCAATGGGTCAATTGTGTATGAAAGAAAACAAAAATTGAATGCCCCTTGTTATAGCTGACATGATTTAACCAATAAAATTTCTGCTTGCATTGAGTTGTCAATAGTCTCATTACTATGATCCCCGTAATATTAATACAACTGTTTACAATATTTTTAACATATTTCACATTTCACATTTCACATATTTTACATTTCACATCCGTCATATTACATATCCGTCATATTACACATTCACATCCGTCATATTTCAAATCATAAAAAATGCCACTCAAGAAAGCTTTTTGTGGCGGACGGCGGCGCTTCGGCTATTATTAATACTATCAATAACATATGTAAATATGATTATTTACTCATTATAAGACATCCCGTGAATTTGAATACCGCGGGGAAGCGCGGGTACTCGGCTAGTTATTAATAGAGCATCCTTATATGTAGACCGTCTATAAATAGACGGTCTATAAAAGCCCATACAAATAAGCCAAAAATTTGTAGACCGTCTCTAAATTCTGTAGACCACTTGCCCTGCTTTTTATGGGTAATACTAATGCATAGGGAATAAAACCTGGTCTATTTCTAGACGGTCTACATACAAGATATCTCTTATTAATAAACCAAATGAAAATATTTTAGAATATTTCACGAATGGGCCAAGCTAGCTTGGCCCATTCGTGAATAGACCAATTTGTTGGCCAAATTGCAAATGGGCCAGCCCATTCGCGAACGGCCCAAATTCGAATTTGGGCTGCAACAGTTACAATTATTCCTCAGTTGTTGGGCCATATATAGAGTAGGCTATGATTAAACATAATCAAAATTGTCCCAAAAATCCCTACCTATGATGACTCATAACACATAATACCAATCATTGCTTCGAGGATACGCCCTACGTATGACACTGCAATAGCTGCACTACATATGTTAACATTTTTTATGGAAACAAGAACAAAGTTAATATACATAGGAGGCTAATACAACATAATTCAGCAACTAAATAGTATTAATTGACATTTATTGATAGCTTTCCATAAGTGAATTATTGCATAACAGGGTGTGATACAGAAGGGGGGGCTCTGGGATCCCCCCCCCGAGGAAAGATGCCCCTATCCCAGGAATTGTCTTAACTTTGCCTCATAGTTAGTAAATAAAGGATAAGTAATTGCGAATATAAACAGGATTAAAGCATAGAATGATTATGCCAGCTAAAAGATTAATTTTGGCCTATATATGTTTATGCTGCTCCTTTATACAAGGGAACAGTCTGTTTCTAGTAAAGTTTCCCCCCCAGGAAAAATTTCTGTATCAAACCCTGTATAATGTGTCTTGTACGCAGTTTATTGGTCTTTATATACCTTTATAGCTTTGAAACGATTTTTTACCAGTATACAGGGTTGCTATAACACAATATAAGGACTAATTTCAATCAGAGTTTGTACAGATATAATTATAATTCCGTCGGTAGATACTTAAGTATCACAGGTGTCTTTGTTAGAAACAAATTCACACATATTGTCAAATTTGATGAGCTAGTACAGATTACAATAGTTATTATTCAAGCAAAATCAATTAACATTATTTTGAACCATTTTTCGTTAACAACTAGAAGGGAAATTAGTCAATTAAAATGTTCAAAATTTGGATAATTGAAAAATCGTCCGATATCTTGACCAACTTTTACTTTAGCTCGAAATATATATTTGGGCGCCTTTTGGGGGGCGTAGAAATGTTCAAAATCGAAGCTCAGATAAATAGACAATATAAAAACGCAAACGATTCAGCTCGCAATTGTTTGCATTCTAAGATCGGACAGTTGTAATATTTGCAACAATGCAGGAAGTTATTAATAAAATAGCCCGAAAAGAAAATTCATAAAAAATAATCACATAGTTAGTTCAGTTTGAAAACTTTTTAAAATCTATCAAATAATGTATAATCATACACATATATGTCTTGAATTTCCTAAGAATCAAGTAAATTAAATATTAAATATAGCAACGTTGGCTAACAATTTATACTTCTGGTATTTCAGAAATTAAATTTTCAAATTTTTATGCATAACTTTGACTTTGTGTAGGAATGATATATTAAACCAGGTAAATGACAATAACATTTTTCTATTCGTTAAAAATTATAGAATCGAATGTACGCATTTAAATTAGCATTTGGATAAGTCAAATTTTTACCTATTACACCATGGTTCCACACTGCAATCTCCATCAACTTCGCACTCCAATCCCCATACACCCACACTCCTATCATCTCCATAGACTTATGGTCTTAACATCACACCTCTCGACAATGCATCGCCTGGCCGCCAAAACTTCTGACCCAAATATAGCCCTGCATACTTGCCTCTCCCGGTTCCTTGGTAATTTAATTAACTCTGGACATTTAACGACGGACGTGATCACAGAAATTGCCCTAATTTTCTATTTCCCAAATGAAACTCTATAATAACCCCCTCGTGACATCGATACAGTGAATTATGCGTACTCCAATACCCGACCTACCATCAACCAATTACAACCATTTACCCATCGCCCATAACGATTAGTTCCCATATTACCGCTGTCTTCTCTTAAATCCCTCATGTCTTACGTGAACCCCTCAGCCTTTCCCAACATACCTCCTGACCCAATATTTTTGACGTCTGCCAAAGCAACAACGCTTTTTCCCAACCACATTCCATCATCCAATAATTCCTTGCCTCATGTAAAGGTGCGTGTACGCAATCTTTGTACCCCTTCACCTCACGGTCTATATTGGCCAAACCGGTACTACTTCCCGAATCTTAAATCAACAAGCACACAACCACCGTTATTTAAAACACCGTGCTTTAGCGCAATACCCTGATCTGTGCTGGCAGATCCTTCTCCTTTTATCTCCCCACTTCACAACTGCCTCCAGAACCTCTACCTAGCCCGAAACACGCACAGTCGCACGGTTGCGAAAAAACTAACCAATATCACCTTATCTCAGGAATCAGGATGCTGATCATTACTACAGATCGTTTCAAATCCCGAAGAGTTTGCAAACATACTGCACATCTCAACCATAGTGTCACCCACCAATTAATTAATAACATACTATTATGCGTTATTTTCTGATGAGCCTTATTTGAAAGACTGTGTATTCCAAGACCATCTTATTAGACTTTTCCTATTAAATCCCTCGAATCATTGTCTATAAGTATATATATATTTGTCTGTTTGTACAGAATTGAATGAAGAAACTACAATACCCACAGGACTGATTTCGGTCAGGCTCGGACAAGTTCGAGTCTTGAAAGAAAATACCACTTACCATGAAATAATTACGTCAATGTTACATTTTTGAATGTGAAAATCCGCCTAATTGCTTATAACTCACACTCTATGAGAAAGAGAAAGGTTAAAATTTAATACAATATGTATATTAATATTACCAATATATCCCCAATCAAAATCACAAATATGCAAACTCAGTGTCAAAATATCACGTCATCATGAAAATATAAAATTTAAATATAAAATTAATCCTTTTATTCTCCAAAAATTAAGTTTTCTCCTTCGCGAGGGACGAAGTGCTGAGTGCAATACACAACAATCGCGAATAGTTGTTGTGTGGTGTGTCACACGTCGCAAAGAGAACGAGCAAGCGTAGCTGGCGAGATATTTTAAAATACAAGGAAATCCTCAATATAGAAATAATTAAACTCAACAGATCGAGGATCATTCGGGACATTTTGGATGAGACAATTGAATATCTTATAGCAGATAATTATGGTCGGGTAAATGCAAGATAAAGATTCAACAATAGGCGAAGAAGCCGTGGGGGCATGGAGGGCTAAAGTCCCACCTCAGTTCACTATGGTAGTGATATGCCCCACCACTTTTAGGTCACAATATCATTGTCCTATATAAAGAATATATTAATGACCATTATGTGTAAACTTTACACATACGCATCGTACAGTTAGGGAAAATTCAATATACAGTGTAACCTCTGGAATCGGGGCCTCTGGAATAAGGGAACCTCTGAATTCGGGGCATTTGAAATTCGCGAAAATAATTCCCCATACAAATGAACCTCTGGAATCGGGGAAATAGCGACAAACGGGGAATCGGGGCAAGCCCTGAAAATCTAATTCTTTCAGCTTGAATAGAACTAATACTAAAATCCCCTACGATCGGGGCATCAATACTGAAATCAACTCAATAAATTTTTATTTTCGCAATAACTATCGAATAAAACACAATATAAATGCTACGTAAGTGTAGCGTAGAAATTAATATTCTATTATGCGAGTAACCGATTCCAGAGGTTACACTGTATACTATATTCATGCTTTATTAGTATACCATCTCTAACATAAACTATTTGCATTTTAACGTTTCAGCTCGTTGACGTGGGCTTGATTAATAAGAATGCAACAATTGCTCGAGTCAATCTTTAGTACAGTTACTATAAAAAGTCAATTACTAAGGAATTTATTGGTTAAAATTCAAATCGTACATAGTTCTTTTGATATTTCGATTTAAAAAATATAGCTTGATTATCAAAGTGTAAGCCAACGCGGCTGGATGTACCATATAAATACATGAATTAAAATTTTAAGGAAAAGTGAGATATGATATTGAATAATCTAGAAAGTCTCAGAATACTATAGAGCCATCGATATAATTTTAGAATGCCCCGAGAACAAGTTTATCACCAGAGTCCCTCTGATGCTATTAGCGGCTCTACCAGGTGACTCGGATCAAAAGAAGGAGGCGAAGACAAAATCCTGGGTGGTTCCAAAAATCTGGCAAAAACAGCTCTGCTACAGTATACTGGATACAGAGTGCTATTTGTGATACAGAAATAGACATGGCGAAAGAGAAATCCTTTTTGAATTATAGTCCACAGAGAATGTAGATGACATTTAGAAGAAAAGGAATTTGTCCACTGACAGGCCCAATGTATTTGAACTACTGGAATTCTATTCGAGAGACAATATGAGTATGGTTCAATTAGTTTGTAGACGGCAGTTTAAAATACTCTAAAATGATTTTAAATGCGTATATAAATATTGCTATAGTTCTAACCTTCATAACAATGTGATTTTAAGTTTCAATCAGAATTTGTATATCTTCATTGCGTCTAAATGATCAGAAATTACATATTTAATTAGCTAAATTTGTAAATTTGTAAAATTAAAAATAATGTTATTTGATTTTTGTCGATATATAATGTAATGTCAACATCCATGTTGAAGCATCTACAAATGTTATTATGCTGCTCTAAGCTTGAATGTATGAATACAAATTATTACTGTTCAAATACTTTTGCCTGGTTAGGGACTTGTATGAGACATAATTTTAAATAATTCCATGTAATAAACAAAGATTTATGATTTTGTTACACTTTTACGTAAATATTGGGGGAACTCCTGTTCGGATTAGCGAGGGTTCGGACTAGCGAGGATGTAATGCACAGTGTGTAACCATGGGATAATAGGTAAGATTTAGACATATCTAAATGAAAAATTAAATGCATACATTCGATTCTAGAATATTGAAAGAATAAAAAATGTTATTGTCATTAGCCTATGCTAAATATATGATGCTTACACAATGTCTCAAAGTTAAGAACAAAATTGGAAAATTAAATTTCTGAAAAACCACAAAATATCGATTGTTAGCGTACGTTACTCAATGCAATTATGCTTGATTTTTGGTAATTCGAAACATACATGTTTATTCTTGAACATTATTTTTATAGATTTTAACTAGTTTTCAAACCGAAATAACAATGTGATTATTATTTATGATTTTCTTTTAAAGGAATTGAAAAAATAACTACCTATATTGTAGCAATATGACCAACCGCCCGATTTTATAATGGAACAATTGTGAGCTGAATAGTTTGCGTTTTTATATTGCCTATTAATCTAAGCTTAGATGTAAAATATTTCTACGCCAGTTCAAAGGCGCCCAAATATATGTTTGAGCAAAAGTAAAAGTGGGTCCAAATATCGGACGGTTTTCCAATTGTCCCATTCTGAACAATCATCTTAATTGACTAATTTCCCTCCTAGTTGTTTATTAATAATGGTTAAGAAAATATTAATTGATTTTGCTTGAATAATAAATGAATAACTATTGTAATTTGCACTATCTTTTCAAATTTGACAATATGAGTGAATTTGTTTCTAATAAAGATACATATGATACTCTAGTTGCTAATGACGTAAGTATCACTATATCTGTACAAACTCTAATCGAAATTAGTACGTATATTGTCTAATAGCGACCCTGTACTGGTAAAATCGTTCAAAGTTATAAAGGAAATAAAGACCCTACAAACTGCGTATAAGACACATTATACAATAATTCAATTATGGAAAGCTATCAATAAATGTCAATTAATACTTTAATTGCAGAATTATATTGTATAAGACTCCTAGTTCTATTAACTTTGTTCTTGTTTACATGAAAAATGTTAACAGAAGGTAAAGCAGCTATGGAGTGTCATACATAGGACGTTTCCTAGTGTTAAAGATTGGTAGTATGGGTTATGAGTCATCATAGGTAGGGCCATTTTGGGACAATTTGATTATGTTTAATAGAAAATACTGATTCAGTATAAATTATTGGTAGAGCAACAGCTCAACCAAAGCAACCGAAGCCTACGCACATAATACATGATCTAGTTTACCAATTAGCATAAAATATAGAGTGATAAATATTTGATTAATAATTTAAAGTATTAAAAATAAAAACATTATGATGTCATTTTCACAAATTTCTAGTTAAGTTAGAAAAAAGTACAATATTTTTGGATTCTACGTAGTAGATTTCCTACCTGTACTAATGCAACTTTTATGCGTACCATTAACGTAATACCTAATACCCCAAATTGCAATTTTGCCACACACTGTGTACTGTACCCTGATTTAAAAATGCGAGTTAAAATCAATATCTTCCTTATTACTCATTACGCCATAAATAATACGATTTATACTATTTATATAATTCTAAAAAGCTCAAAAATTAAATAAAGTGAGAAATTAATTTAAAATATTGGCCTCAACAAAAAATCCTAAAATCATCCTTAGCGGGTTTCTGCGTGGTGTTTTCCAAAAAACAAGAGAGGGATTATCATTTCGGTCTCATAATCTATTGATTCGAATTACGCGCCACGAGGCGTGCAGAACACGTGCGTAAATATTGATAGCTCACCTCTAACTTAAGGATGCTTCGGGTGAAAATTTGGGGGCTTTAGTGTCAAAATTGAAATGCGAGTTTATAGTATGAAATGAAGCTAAATATATCATAAAATTATGTGAGAAGTGAATTAAAAAAAAAAAATATTCTGCAAAATCTTCAGAATGTCAATTTGGTGACGTCATTATTGATGGTTTAACATTTTTAATATCGCAATTGACATTCTTTGGTATTATATGTAATATATCGTGCACTTAATTTATTCAATACATATACTAGTGTTAATTAAGAGGGGAATATTACAATAAATTAAAATTATCTCTAAATCTATTTTTTTGCCAATTTTGCTATATTATTAGGCACGTTGCATCCTCTTTTGGCCTGTTGCATGATATTCTGAGACGCGTGAGATTCTGAGACATTGTATTACCAAACCATGGATGTGCTATTACAAATTATACAGTGATATTCTGAGACGCTATAAAAGGAAATTTTGGCTTATTTTTACTTTTTATTATGAATTTAATTTAAGTTTGAGATGCGTGAGATTTTGAGACATTGTATTAGCAAACCATGGATGTGCTATTAGAAATTAAACAGTGATATTTTGAGACACTATAAAAGGAAATTTTGGCTTATTTTTACTTTTTATTATGAATTTAATTAAAAATACTATGATTTTCATATCATAGTATAGATAAACCCTATACTATTATCAAATTTACTATATAAGACATTTAATATATGCATTAATTGTCTTATTCATTTACAACAAACAAACAAACAAACAAATCTATTCTTATTTCGAAATGAATCCAAATGAATATGACGAAATCATTCACTTTCTTCGTGAAGAAAAATATCCTGAAGCATCTCAAGCTTCACGTCAGACAAAATGGAACTACAAAAGAAGATTGTCTTCCTATTTTATTGGAGATACCAACAGACTTTTCAAGGTAATATTGACTTCCTTATTCCCCTAGACCAATTTTATATATTCCATGATTTAATTGAATTCTCCCTTTAGAGAGTAAAACTGGAAGGCACAGAGACAGATTTGGCAGTTCCATTGCAGTCTGAGTTGGACAACATCTATGAGAAGTTCCATGACGAAGTCGGTCATCCCGGAATAAATACGACCCTACATTCAGTTCAGCAAAGATACACATGGGCAGGCGTTTCCCAAGACGTTAAAGAATATGTTAGTTAAATTATCCGGTATACTTTCCTATGTAGCACGTAGTTCGGTCATTGGCCGGACCACTTCTGTATTTTGTTCGTAGCTTGTAAGATTTACCTACCTATCTCGTTTCAATTGAACATTCTTATTTATATTATTCAATTGGGGTATTTTAATTTTGAATCATTTCAAAGGATATGATGCATTCTAACTTAATGTATACTAAGTCACCAAAACTATTTGAACAGTATTTTTATTCCTGTTAAAAAATTACAATATACTTCTCGTTAGCGTAATAAAGCCTGCTGAATTAAACTACTCTCAAATTACTTTATCTTGTAATATATTTCTTAAATTATACACTAGTAATGGCTTTCTTATATTATTAAGGTAAAGACGTGCCATATATGTCAGATGACAGCGGCCTTGCCACCTCAACCGCAAAAGAAACTCCAACCAATACCACCTCCTTCTAAAACGTGGAGACATATAGGAATGGACCTTATATGCGACCTCCCTGAGAGTGAAGACGGCTACAAACACGTTCTAGTCACTGTATGCTACCTGAGCAAATATGTTGCAGTACGCCCTCTCAAGACCAAGACTTCACAAGAAGTTATTCAGAATCTGAAGGACATCTATCTCGATATGGGATTACCTGATATTATCCAGCACGACCAGGGGAAAGAGTTCACAAGCAATGTGAGTAGTATAATGTAATACTGTTTGTTAGATTAGTGTTAATTAATTAATTCATTCATTAAAATTAAATAACTTATATAATTATCATAATTATCTAATTTTACACACTAACATTATAGTATGTATTATTATTTGTATTTATTTATTTATTGTATTTTTATTTATTGTATTTAACAGATATTTAAGGAATTCAACCAGAAATTGGGTATCGACAATCGTAGCACTCGTGCTTACCACCCCATGGCTAACGGCTTAGTCGAAGCGCACAACAAGATTCTGAAACAGTAAGTATTTTGTAATATAATTTTAAGACCAATTTACGTATTATCCATATAGAAAACTGATTAAAATGGAGAGTCAGATAGGGGATCATTGGTCCAAACTGCTCAAACAGGCTGTGCTTGCAATGAACTCCTGCAAGAAAAGATCCCTCGGACAAACTCCATTCAAGGTCATGTGGGGAAGAGAGTCCCGGCATCAAGATCTCTTGTCCACCATTAACGACCTGCATACCAACGATGAGGAAGACTTTGATTTGGAAGAATCGATTTTCTCAGAACTCACAGATCCACTAGATGATATCGAAGGTATAAACGACATATTTTGCCCACCTCCTGATAATCCCCTCGAAGCAGTTAGCAACATTGATGAATCTCGAACTTCAACACAGCAATCAGCTATGGACTGCATCAGTTTTGAACAACTCAAGCAGAAGATACAATATGATAAGAAAGTTAACACTAGTCGGTTTGTTGAACTGCTGACGATATTTAATTCATACATAAGTTATCACACAGTCTATCTTGTTACTAAAGTTCGATTCATTCCTTCGATAATAATTATTTCCATAATTATTATCTCTGTAATTAGTACACCTCTAAAGAAGGGTGATAAGATCATCTATACCAACATGCCCAAAATAAAACACATGCCCAAAACAAAGAAGCAAACGAAACATCTCGGGCCTTACACGGTGTCGAAATCAACAGAAAGCCATGTTATAATTTCTCAAACAGAATTAGGAACGAAGAAGGACAAAAAGATTCCAATCCATATCACAAGACCTTACTTCGAAAGATCCTCTAGTCCCAAGAATACTAAGAAGAAAGTAAGCCTCGATACTAGCATCGGAATCAACACCTCACAGGTAAATTCATTGTGATTGAGTTGTTATTTAAAATATAAAATAGTGTTAATAGTAAAATATTCCTTTTTTAGATGTACCAGAATCTCTTCGGATTTTCTACGGAATCTATATTTCAACACCTTAATAACTTAAAAGTAAGCTTCCCGTTTCACATCTATAGTCTAATTCATTTAGTGTAATCTTTATTGACACTCATTGTTATTTTCGCTTTACACCTTCTCTTGACGTCAATCCAGAATATTTGTAACATTCCATAATATTTTTCTTATTACAATGTTGTCATTTGTAGGAAATCCTAAAGCAGAATATACGTGGGCAGACCTTCATGACTCCTCTACATGAAGAGCTGAACCACTTGTTATACAAAGCGCACAGCTACACTCCCAACACGATGTTATTCGAGTATTTGGATGGCGGAAAAGAAGAGGAAGTTGTAAGTTAATTAATTAACAATGATTCATACGATAACTACAAATTACCATTTTACCCATTTATTGTAGAAGAGAGATATTATGGAGATTATACTCGGATGGACATCAGATCTCTACCCCAGCTATACAGATACCCAACGTGCTAGATACACACACAAAGTACTGTATTTCCTGGTAAGTCAAAACTATCTACCAATACACTCATACAACTCAATTCAATTTAAATTAGTATGTTTGTTTAGTATATCAAAGCAAGTTGTGACATTATAAAAATTCTTATATTTATTAAATGGTAAACAAGTTAATATTTTAGGGAATGCAGTATCTAAACACAATGCTATGGGAATCATTTCACGACGCAGTTCCGCTTCGTAATCCCTACGACACACCGATGGACCCAAGGATCACAGTGATAGATGAAAATTGGCAGCGAAGTAAATGCGATATGTTGGGGATATCATTTGAATCAGTTTGTAGACAACCATTTAATAGCGTTGGGAAGTTACTTAGCGATTTTGAACCTTGCGATGCGGAACATATCGAAGGAGATGGTAATTGTCTATTTCGATGCATATCCAAATTAATTACTGGGAGTGAAAACAGCCACCTACATCTTCGTTCCATCATCTCTCGCTTTATCGCCAGTGAAGGAACAAGGAAACTAGGATGGTATTTTAAAACTAAACGAACGACACCGTGTGAATACCTTAGCACACAAAGACTTATGAATCGTGAATCCATTTGGGGAACAGATGTGGAAATTTATGCTGCTTCTGCTATTCTTGATGCCGATGTATACGTTGCCAATAACTTCTACACACCGAAAGACTCATTAATTCGCGAGGTGCGTTGGAGTTTACACAGATCCACAGATAAGCCTACAGCCATCCTTTATATCCAAAACTACTTCGACCACTATCAACCTGTCGTATCAATGCTGATCACGAATTACAAGACATATGGAACTATTTCAGATGATGTCCAAACGATTGAATAACAGCTCACAACACTCTATCGAAAGCGCTCAAAGGCAAGGTACATCGAACTTTGTGGGGACTTCTGCACGAGGTTATTCAGGCAACGCAATCCCAATCATGGTGAGCCCAGATTATGGAAACGTGACCTGCAACGGCATATCCCCAGTGGCGAAAGACGAGCTGTTATCTACGATCTAGGATGCAAAAGACTGACGACTAGTATGTAGGTAAATTATCTGTGGAATCAAGTGAGTTAACATTTTTAATTATCTACTAATATACTTTATACTAAGTAATTAATTAGTTTCTATTTAGTAAGTCCACCATAGACGATGTAACTTTGTTACATCGTATATTATTAAGTACAGTGAACTCCCGTTATAACGAATTGCGGACAATTTGTATACACCTAATTTGTTATAAGCAGATTAAAATTAATTACTCAGAAATTTATGGGGTAAGAAATATCTTCGTTAAAAAGAGATTACATATATGAATTTATTTGATTATAGTATAGTCAAATATAAGGATGTACGGACCATTGAACTTTGTTATAAGCCGATTTATATCCGAATTGGAGTTCACTGTAATAGTGTTTAATTTAAGAGTTTGAGTAATTTACTGTAACTTAACCTATTTTCCTTTGAGAGTTTTTTTGTACACTGGGAACCGCATTATCAGGGCGCATCAATGCGATGCTCATTCTGTTACACACATACGAACGAAGGCTAATTAACTTAAAAATTGGGGCCGATTGAATGGATATAGCTATGCAGTTTCCACTGTATGAATGGAGAGGATAGGGCGGCTGTGTGGGGAAAAGGAGGAGGCCCCCAAATTAATAATAGGTTAATACAATCAAAACTGATTGAAAAAATAGTTTACCTTTTACTGATCTTATAAATATATGTATATCTCTTTCTAGACATTCTCCAAGTTTAAGTATGATACATTAAGAAATAAGTTAATCGTTGTGATTATTTCTTTTAGCTATTATATTGGTAGGCTAGTAACCATAAGTCGTCAGAAATCTAGGAATATATTATAGAAATTCAGGAGAAATATAAAGGTTTAAACATTTTTAAAAAATCGTTTTATTTCGTAACAACAAAGTTTGTTAGAAATATTTTGTTTGTATTATTTTGTTAATCGTAATCAGATAAGGTATGTGTTGGCAACTGAAGTAATTCACACTGTGTATTATATTTTCGTTTGTGGGCAATACAAAGTTTACTTTAATTAAGTAATAGGTAACAAACTTACTTAACAAGACAAAAATTTGGTTTAAAATATTTTGTTTGTATTATTTTGTTAATCGTAATCAGATAAGGTAAGTGCTGGCAATTGACGTAATTGACACTGTGTATTAGAATTTCGTAGGTTGGCTATGAAAATTTTATAACTATAAGTAATAGCTAACAAAGCTACATAATTTAAATGTTACTATTATATTTATTATTATATTATTTAAGAAAGTGGGATGGGGAGAGGAGGGCTTGGGAAGGGGAGAGAAGGGGATGGGAGGTTGAAAGATTTTGGAAGGAGGGGGAAATAATAACGTTAAGGGGACTGTTGAGGGAGGGAATGAGCCGGAGGAGGAGGAGGAGGGAAGACAGAAGGAGGAGGATGTGGAGGAGGAGGGGGATATTGATGGGGTTATTATAATAATTTATTTAATGTTGTGTTTTTTTATTTAGTTTATGTATTTATTATTAGGTTTCGTTTATATTAATTTAGTATGTTTATTCTGTTTGTTTGTAATAGTTGTTTTTGTTTTACTTAATTAAAGTTGTGTCTCTACAATTTTTAGTATTATAACCATATGGTGAATTGGGAAATTAGTAGATTAGGTAAACTAGTCAAATCAGATATACATTGGAAATTGGGCGTTTAAGTTGCTATAATTATCAGTAATTTAAATTAATTTAAAAGAGATACTTATTGTAGATAGAATATAACATATAGTGAGACGTTCAAAACAGGTATCCACTCAGAAATTGTTATATACCAGTGTCTCAAAAGAATACAAAATAGCACATCTATGTCTCTGGTTTATCTTTACTATCGTCTCAAAATTGTTAGAATCTTTAATTCATAATAAAAAGTAAAAATAAGCCAAAAATTACTTTTATAGTAGTGTCTCAAAATATCACTGTATAAATTCTAATAGCACATCCATGGTTTGCTAATACAATGTCTCAAAATCTCACGCGTCTCAAAATATCACTGTATAATTTCTAATAGCACATCCATGGTTTGGTAATACAATGTCTCAAAATCTCACGCGAATCAAATTATATTATTCTTAAATTCATATTAAAAAGTAAAATAAGCCAAAAATTTCCTTTTATAGCGTCTCAAAATATCACTGTATAATTTCTAATAGCACATCCATGGTGTATTTAGTGTATCAGATAGGCGTCTCAAAATCTCACGCGTCTCAGAATATCATGCAACAGGCCTCAAAATAATTGGAACATACTCTTCCTTGATGTATCTAACCCTGACTACCTTAATAAATCACTTTATTTATAATAAGACCCTAAAACACGGTTCCGAAAACTTTCATTTAAATATATCAGGCCACATAATCTTAACAAATCTTTCCTCAGGCCGCAAACAATATCGAGAAAATTTCGAAATTTATAACAAAACTATTAAGTTGTTGTAGTACTAGAACTATACTAATTTCTAAGCAAAAAGTGCATAAAGGACTCTAGTCAAAACTGTTTACTAGTACATTAATCAGTGTGTATATGTGTACAGGCCAGATTAAAATTTAGAAATGTCTCTCAGGCCACACATGATAGAAATTTACATTGGACTATCAGGCCAGACATAATGTTGTTTCAGGCCGCATGCGGCCAGAAAAACCTAGTTTGCGGAACCCAGCCCAAAACATAATGATCTGAACATAGATTCATTAAATACAAGAGTCGTTAAGGGAACGTAGATCTCAATTGTAAAAGGGTGAATATTAATGTATGTAATTTAGCAATTATGTACACCTCTAGTTGTAGGCATTTACATTCCAAACATTTATCGTGTAACGTCTGTATTACTCAAAAGATGTTTCGCAGAATATATAAATTGAAAGGTTTTTCATAAACCAAATAACACTGAGTCCCTATCAAAATTAAGAATGCTACCAAAGTATACAAACAGATGGACACCGTATTATTGGATAAAAGGATGTACTGTCAATTGATTGTCTTCGAGAGAAAAATACAATCAACAGAGATTAAAACTACCATGAACAGAGATTATTGAAGAGATGCGTTGAGTAATTAAGCGAAAGTGCCATTGGAAACTATTGCCATTACATTTACTCCAATATGATTATGCGAGAATTCATGTCAAGTATCAAATAAAGAATGCTATTGTCTTCCCCGCCAACCCTACTGTCTAGACTCTATGATTAGCACAGAGTTATTTCTAATTGTTAGGAAGATTGAAAAGAGCGTGGTTAACATATTTAGAGTCTTCAAACAGCTGGAGAGGGAAATACATGACTGGTAAAAGGTCCAATCCAGAATTCTTTGCCACGGAATAGAAAGTTGCCATGAAGATGGAAACGCTGTAGAAAGTTGAAGTGGGAATATATTGAACGTTTTGATGGTATAAATTTTTTGTCTTGTAACAAACAAAAAAAAGATTTGGGACAATCCTTGCAGTAACGATTAAATATTTCAAATATTATGTAATAGAAATAAAATGTAAACTCAAACTTCTGAATTCCTGACGACTCGGATACGGGCTTCTCCCTCAACCAGGTATATTTTAACATTAAGTTGATTGATGGTATTTAAGTTACATTGGAGTATACTATAAAAATTCAAAGATGTAAATAAATATATGCAAATATTTGATTGCATGTTTGGAAATAATGGATAGAGTACAGGCTTCAAACCATAAAAGGAATGTCCAAAGATTACAGGACTAGTTTTCATAAAACAAGAAACAATCAGAAAAACCTCAATGAGTGTAAATTCCTTACACTCAGTGAGGTCCAACCTTTCTGGAAGTTTGTAATGCTTGTGGGAACAAATTCCTTGGTGTTGCCCAATTGTCGGTCCAATGCGGGTTAATTCGGGACGAAAGTCCCAGGCTCAAATATTATTCTCCGTTCGATGCCAGGTCTTTAGTGTAGCTGCATGGGGTATGCCCCGGATAAATACTACAAGCTGCTCCCCTGACCCTGAGTGACGAGAAGCTGCGAACGCTACTGGGGTACACTTTTCCAATATTTGTAAAACCTAACTCAGGGTATTAAACCCTTAAATCTCTTTCCACCAAGTGCTTTTTTAACACTTGGAGCCAGGTCTGGACTTTAGATAGGGTTTTGGAGATATTCAAAGGCCAAATGTCTTATGTTATTGGTAGTTAGAGCACTGAATTGGAGTCTAGCATTAAAATGTTGGAGGATTACTTCCTGTTTAGTTTACCAAGTTGACCATGCTAGATGGCTTCCCTAACTTGTTCCAATTCGGTTATATAGTAATCGATATTGAAGGTTGTCTTCCCACAGAACCAATCTGTTAGTAGTATGCATCTCTATCCCAGAAACAAAAGCCATTCTTACGCTCAGGGCATCATACTTTAACATTTTGTATCCGGTTTATAGTAATGAAACGGGATTGTCGCCGTGATAAGAGGATCAATTAAGTCTTTCCTCCATCGTGATTTCATTATTTACGACAAACTTCCACGCTTATTATCAACTGTCAAAGCTTTTGGCACTCACTTAGCAACAACGCAACTCATTTACAAGTCCGCGACTAGAATGAAATGAATGGTAGTTGTATAAGTCGATCCCCAGGATCTCCTCTAAATGGCAGACAGTAAGAAGCCTATTAGTATCAATTGTATGGGAACGATTTATATTCCCAAGGTTTCCCGTGGAATATGGACGTCCGAATATTCGTAGTTATCAACCGCCAGCATCAACGTTGAATCCACGCTTAGACATTGAATTTGGAAGCGCAATTGTCCCCACATAAATCTCAAGTTTTTCGAAGAATCTATTAATTAACAGATGTGCTATTGCAAGTTTGACTGCGGTATTTTGAGATGATATGTCATATAATATACACACTGGGTGTCAGGGTATACATTACAAATTAGACTGATATTTTGAGGCGGGACAAAACAATGCAAATATGATTCACTCTCCTTGTTAACAACAATCACACAACTCAATCACACAACTCAATCATTCAATAATTCATTCAATCAATCAATAAACCAATCAATCAATTAATCAATCAGTCAATCACTAAATCTAACAAATCAAAACAAATAAATAAACCAATTATATTCAGATGGGAATTTATTCAGAAGAGTATCAGGAAGGTGTCCAGGTATTCGTAACTCATTTATACTAATATACATGGGCGGTCGAGGGATCTGGCCAGCACGGTTAGGGGAGGGGCTTTTATTTTTAATTGAGAATTCAATTTTAGTGACAAACATTTTGAGACTGGATGTAAACTGCTGAAGCGTTGCTATAATCATGTTAGCATTCTTGTTATCTATAAAACATTTGAAAGTTGATTGTATCTTAATTTTGAATCTACATTAGATCCTTCTAAGAACGAACACAGGGAACGTCAAAATACGTTGGCATATCCGGAATCCGCTATTAGAGAAGAATTACTTGGTCGTGGCATGTTAACAGTGACAAAACAGGTCGCCAATAAAAATTGTTTGGAGTCTTGAGTTTTAAAAGGAAAATAACTGGGAAAGCAGAGGGCTAAGGAGTTAGATTTGTTAATTTTTCGGAAATAAACGTCAATTTCCAGGTTAACCTAGTTTTCTGAAACTCAGTAAATAGTTTTAAAAAATTATTATTTTCGAATGAATTGAAAACAACATATTTTTCTTGATCAATCTCATATAAAAATCAAATGAAAAGTACAGATTGTATTCTGATCAAAAGATTACTTGAATGATAGAAAGATCAACATAAATTAGAAAATAAGTTAAAATAGAAGCTTAATCTCTACATTTTAGTCAATATAAAGCAATATTTCTGTTTAGAGCTTAATAATTAATAATTAAATAAATAAATAAATACTATCGAATCCGCTTAATAGATTTCTCCATTTTATCGGGTCAAAGCAACCTGGTCCCAAGGTGACTCAATAAATCGGAGTCTACTATAAATAAAAATAGATAAATAAATAAATAAATAATTAAATCCAAGGACAGTCTCAAATTATAAAAATAATTAATCATAATGTGTAAAGAGAATGTAGGTTTGGCATGAGCAATACATCAGTATAATAAATGTATAAATTATAGAGTTTTTTATAAACGTATATATACATATAATAGCGTGCGAATTATGCGTGATTAAGAAATACATGAACTTTAATACTCACAATATACTCTTTCTTAAAACCTTGATTATTCTTAAAATGCATTGTTTTGATATATTCTCCATAATGACAGAGTAAAACATCATGTGAGGAACTTCCAACTCGAATAAAGGTAAACGGAACATTTTCATCTCCATAATTCAAGAGTTCAGCAGTTTGAACATCTAGAAAAATCAAATGTTTTTTAATCAAAGGGAATACAGAAGATCATGGTAATTCCAAACAAAAAGAGTTAAATAACACGTACATACACCTAATGATATCATAGGAACTTAAGTAGAACCGAAACCATGGATGGTCATGGACAAAAGAGAAATATTTGCCATGTTACCAATTAACTGAATAGTAGATGACAATCCAATCAGAGAATAAGGATCGGGATACGAACCCGATCGAGGGCTTTTCACGAGCCACTCGATTGATTCGATGACTCTAGTGTCAATACGAGGCATCGAGTCAAACTCTGTGACTCTAGTTATCGAATTTTTCAAGAGTAAATGACTTGGTGACAAGTTTCAGTACTCGCGAGTCATATAGTCAGGATTCGCGAGTCATCAAGTTCAGGACTCGAGAGTAATCGATGTGTACGAGAGGTAAGAATAACCAATAGGAAATTGAGTATATACCTGTATATTCGTTACTAATCTGATTGTATTCAGAATTCGAAAAACCCATGACTTTCAATAGATAATATTTTATTGACTTGATGACTCGCGAGCCACGACGAGTCATCGAGTCAGACTCGGTCACTCGAGTCATCATATTTTGTCACGAGTCATTTGCCTCGGTGACTCGAGTCACTGAATTTTGTCACGAGTAAATTCACTCGGTGACTTGATCACTGAATTATCACGTGTCAAAAGACTCGATGACTCGAGTCAGATAACTCGGTGACTAATGAAAAGCCCAGACCCGATCCTTGCTAGAATTTGGATCTACGATCCAGAAAACGATTCAATTTTTAAAAAAGATAGACAATTCTAAATACAATCTTTAAAAAAACTCATACCAAGGTGACCATGGACCCTCATTTATATTCATAAAGACAATGTAGTTAAAAAGTTCAATTTGTTTGATAGTACATTACTACACATTCAATGTAGAAAATATTGATCGTTTTTTACAATGCGGAACATAGTCAAAAATAATCATCAAAGGGGGCATATATGAAATGAGTTGGAGGCGCTAATGTTTCTCGTTTGTAGGGATAGGGCGGTTTAATGTAGGGAATCTCAAACCCCAACCATGTGTACCTAACATATAAGGCAGGGAAATACATCCGAGAGGGCCATATAATGCCTCAAACAGATTCGCAAAATAATGATTGACATTTTTGGTTTTAAGGCCATAAAAATAAATAACTTGTTTATCATCACCGTTCGTCCCAATTTCCCCCCCGTCCGGATATATTGTATTATTATCTTATGAACCTTTTCTACAAAATATTAGCTATAAACTTGTGTAAAGTACTCCTAATGAATCAATTTTCAATAAGTCTTGAATATTTACATATTAATGGAATAAAAATTAAAAATAAAACCCCGTCCGCCGTCCGTGTTTCTGAAAAATCCGGAAGATAAACAATTAATTTATTTTACCTGGCCTAAACAAGTAAATTGGATAGTAAATATTTAAATAATACGGAGTGTTTGTGCAAAAAATCCAAATCTGACATTAGATTGTCTGGCTATTGATCTACATGTACTCTATGTGCAAACAATTTTGCACTGGGATGAGAAGTGAAGATTTCTATACACTCGCCAATTACAACTGCAATAAAATTATAAATGTCTGACAAAAGTTCGACAAGATTTCGTATTTCATATTTCGAGTCCATCTTGTCCAAATGTGCACCTAGGACATAATAACGCGCTTCGCTATTTAGGTATCTCCATGTCAGAACACAACCACACAAAAACTTTTCGGGATGTTGAGTGGTTTAATAAGTTCCAAGTGCCTATGAAGCAAATTATCTGATAAATTTGCCAAAAAGTGAAATGAACAATGTGAAATTATTATGATTAGTAAGCGTGTGTAAGCTTAATAATGAATACCTGTTGTGACCAACATGTTTTCATCAATAATAAACAATTTTAATTAATTGAAAACCTCAACATGTTCTGTAAGGAGAAAGGTTATCCCAATACGCTGGCACGACATCTTTTTTAACCTGCCCACTCGTGCCAAACAAACCCGGTGTGTTGTCTGAGCCTGCTACCACATCAAATTCGATTCTGCTCTCCATCACCCCATTATCCCATGTTTGATGATGCGCTGTATTTACGCAGTCTTCACACTTACCCATTCTATCATCTATATCGGCCAGACCGGTGAACGTCCCAAACTATACGTCACTCCCCAATAACCACCGCTTTTTAAAGCATACCACCCTTGCCAACACCGATGATCTCAAATGGCAAATACTTTTATTACCTCTACTTCTTTTACCACTTCCACCCGCACCTCAACAGAAGCCGAGACCCGAATGCTACACGCCTTTGAAGCAGACACCCACTCCTTTTACTGAGGATACAGACCAATTTTATAACTATTTTCCCCCTCTCTTTCTCTAAATATATATATATATATATAAGTACATACTGAGCATTGTGTTTAAATATATATAACAATGGCTTAATTAATGTATTTAGGAATTAATTGAACTCCTTCGCTCGCATGGAGTAGAAGTAGACCTATCCCCTTGCTTATATGCCTTTGGTTTCCTTAATTTCCAGTAGAGGATCCAGAGAGGGTTTAAAAACTGGTAAAAGTTAATATACACCAATCGATCTAAAGTATTTGAAAAACAAGAATATTATTATTGTTGCGTGTTAAAGGTAGTTTTACCTACTATGAAACACTAAAACATAAAACATCTATTTGTTCATTTTAATCCAATATCCACAAATGTGGCACAAATGGGAATGTGGCTGTATGTATATATCAGTGGAAAATCATAAAAATCATAAAGATTAGAAATTAAGTAATTAGTGAAATCGACAATGTGGTACTCAAATCAGAAATCAGAATATGAATATTCTAATAGACTCATAATGATTATAAATTATATATTTAATTAGCAAATTATATTATTAATGAGTTTAAACACTTCCATAAAATGAAAATTTAATATTGACCACATCCATGTTTAAATATCCACAAATTTTATTATCCTGCTAGAAGCTTGAATGTATAAAACAATTTATTGTCGTTCAAATAATTTTGGCCGTTGGTGTAGATGTGTCAACCAATATAAATGGTAGGACAGCTCTGCAAGCATATTGAAGCCCATAAGGGAATAACTGGGACCCATGCCCACCCACCACGGCAAAGGAGAGGCTGGGCCAGTTATGATGCAAGGATGCATATTGGTCAAGAAATTATTTCGATTGCCCAACCTCAGTATCCTGTGAGAGAACAGAGATCAAAGTAATCCACGTAGATTTGTGTTTAAAAATGCTGGTCTCCGCTAGAGGCGGGCACTCATATCACTGATAGTGCTCCACAGATTAAAGGCTCGGTTGAGTTTATTGCAGACTAAAAGTACATAGAATGCTTGATGTTGAGATGAGGAAGGGGAAAGTAATGAGGGGGCTCATGAATTCATAGGATTTATAGAGCCAAAAACTTGCTGTTAATTTTGTTGGCCCATGAGAAACATCAAAAGCCATGGAAAAGTTACAATGACTTATACAACTCTCCCAAACAAAGGAATACTCTAATAAAATTTAGGTACATATAAGGAATCGCGGTTTGGCTGTAAGCATCAGCATTCCTAGTCTATAACTCTGAGATCTTTCTGAATTCTTGAGCCGGGCTCCACAATATATCAAACATTACCAAGAGGTGATGAAACTTCTCCAATAAGAATGTTTTGCTGGTGTTTGCCAGCCTTGGGGTGTACCAGATATAGACATTTCTATAACATGACAATAGAGAAGGAAATAATGCGATTATACATCTTCGACTATTCCAGAGTTCTTTCGTGACAGATCATTTGTCTGAAGGTTTCAAGAAAAACTACAAGGATGACTTACTAGATATGTGTCCGGGTTGGCAGAACAGTTGATTGAGGTGATCAGGATAGCAAACCTGATGCTTAATGTGACAGACCATCGAATAAGAATTTGGCTTGATGAAGGGTCTTCTAGTATGGAATCCCCAGTGAGTGTGACATTTTAGTCCATCAAGGAGGACACATTATGTCTGGATTGATTATCTTCTAATGAAGATAGTTACACTTCCTACAAAAAGCAGGTAAGCAACCTGCGGGAAGAGCCAGCTGTTGTGGCAGGAGAATCTAATTCAGGGCATGAACTTCCTAGTCGCCCAAAATATGGATGACAAGGACTACCAAAACTACTAAGCTTCCTACATAAGATTTAAAATTGAGGATAAAGTGAAATATTAAAAATCTAAAATTAGACGTTTACCTCCATGTATTTCAACTGTTACAGGGATCTCAATTCTTCCAAAATTATTATTGGCTATACATAAGTATATACCAGCATGTTTTCTTTGGATGTCGCGAATCAATATATCAAAGTTTGAGGTAATAGACACATAATCATCCTCTTCAATAAATTCAGTATCTTTCATCCATTTATAAGAAATTGGAATAGAGCCTCCAATTTGAGGTAATTTAATATCAATATTACATCCAATACGAGAAAAAAGAATGAGAGGTACAATTGTAGGGTTAACAAGTACAGGTGGCATATCTATGATAAACGAGAAAACAAGTGAGAATTAAATAACTATGTAGGAGAGAATTACGAACAAAATGAATGAATTCCAATTATTAAAGTAATGATCATTGTCTTATCAAATTACAATATCACAGTCAAGATTCAATACATAAATCGCTTCTGAAATAATAAATTTATGGGTGGTTTGTAATATCGGCTTGGAATTGAAGTGTTATGGCCATTTAAGTAAGTGTCAATAGTTAATCTAACAAAATATTACAGGACTTACAATAACGCCAATCAAAGCATTGATAAAAAATATTATGACCATTAGGAGCATTATCTTGCGCATTTACTAAAAAAGTGGCGTATCGAATTTCGTAATAAACATGCTAACATCCCACCCATCAAGTCTCAGATTAATCTATAATCTGAAGATATGAGTTTTTCCAATGGTTGATGGCCAGTACAGAAAGCGCAGTTCGATTCACGGAGCGTTTCTGGGTCCTTTCTCCACATTTCAAAAGGACAGCGCTTGAGGTCCGAAATTTGCAAGTATAGCAATTTCCTTAGTTGTTTAATAAGTGTATTATTGATTACGTGTAACGTGCAATACGTAAATGTAATACGTATTCAACGTATACCCTACTTGTAATATCGCGCTCATGGAAATTGTTTTTAACAAGTTTCGGTTCAAAAGTTATTCTTTAATTATTTATTCGAATCGTAGCATAGACAGTAAAGCACAAATTTAATTATTAGCTAGCATCATCATCATGTATTTACATTAAAATTTAATTCAAAAACATCGATGGTTATTCGAAGATTTAGCGGATATACGGAATGAATGATAGTGTATTTCGTATAATACGTATTAAAAACTTTCAACGTGTCCGCATCATTAATGTGCATGTTCTATAAAATTATGAGATTTTTATCTCTTAGATGGTGCGAATTATGTGAGATTAAGTGAATTTTCAGGGTACTCGAAATGTGATAATGAAGTCATAACTTGTCGAGGTGTGAGAAATTTTGAGTGGAACCTCAACTTGGTGGCGGGTGCCAAAAGTTATCCCTATATGCCAAAAATCACATTAGGAAACTGAAAACCTAATGCTTTTTCAATTTTAAAATTGGAGCCTCTCAGACTCAAGTTAAAACCCCGAGATCGCGACATTCCAGTCCTTATCTAAAGTAGTCTATGATTTGATTCCATAAAATAGAGAATACCAGAAAATTTCTAAAAGTAACAAAGAGTTGTGGGCCTAGAATTGAACTCTGAGGAATGAGACCTGTTGTGAACGGTCATTCGATTGGCTTTGAAACCAATCGAAGTATCCAGAGGAAAATTTATTCACCTGTAACTTCTTTAAAAGAATAGAATTATTCACAATAAATAATGCAGGAGCGTAGCCAGGGTTTTGGATTGGGGGGGGTCCTGAGCGAGTGAAGCGAGCCAATAAGGGGGCCTGGTGGCATCGTTCGCATCAATTTTTAAAAATTACTTTAACAAAAGACCGATTTGCGGTACGGGAAACTCTATTGCAGTAATCTCAACTCATTAACAAAAAAAAAACACTAAATAACATTTCCATAAACCTAGTAGGCTATCGCTTGGCCTATTTTTATGTTTATTTAACAGCTATATGTAATTCAATTTACAAAATAAATTGATGCGGCGTGTAGATTTTGTGGCAAATCGTTTGATGACATCATCAATTGATGATAGAGCCTATGCATGTTTTTTGAGGTACTTTTGAAACATGAGTAGTCCTCTGTTTTTTTATTGCTAATGATAAAAATCACTCTAACAGATTGGGGGGGGGAGTCCTAGGACCCCCAGGACCCCCCTCCCTACGCCACTGATATAATGCCATCCTGAAGTCTAATGAAACAAGACCGACAATTTCTTTCATATTGAGGCAATAATAAGTCTTGAGTCAGTTTTATTAAGGAGGTTTTCGAAATTGTGACACTTACGAAAATCAGATTGAGGATTTTAAATGAGATGAAAACTATGTAAATATGAATTTATGGAGTTAATAACGTGCCTCTAAAGCACTTTCGAAAGTAACGGAACTAGAGAAATTGGTCGATGGTTAAAAGGATGTTGACAGATTTATGCTTTTTTTTTCCAACCGAGAGGGTTATTTACCAAGCCTGATAATGAGTAGGGTTTCATACAGGGTGTTGTAGGGGGGGCATTTGCCCCCCTGCTCCTTCAAGTGCCCCCCCTAGAAAAACCACTTCCACTACGAAGTTAAATTTATGCCCCCAAGAACATACATATCCCAGAGGCCCCCTTGATAAATTACATACCCCAGATTTCCCCCCATGGATGCAAATCCTGTATGAAACACTGCTGAGCATAATATTTTTTATTAAGTTGGAGAAATTATAAGGTGACAAGATCTTAAGAATTTTGGCCCGATGGTAACTAGACCAGCAGCTGTAGATTTCAATTATTGAATTTCTTTGAGCTCAAATTCTGAGGTTAAGGGTATAATTACAAAAAGGTAATCGATAGTTAAGTTGTTAATTACAAAACTTTCCAAAAAGAAAAAGTCAGGCGAACTCTTCGAGGTTTGATTAAACTGAAATGAGAGGTTAGAGAAATAGTTGTAAATCTTTAAGCTGAGGTGAGCTGGGGAAATCATCTTTGGGACCAGTTCATTGAGGATATTCCAAAAACATTTCGGATCAGATTTTGGTATCTAAGTAAGATAACATAATGGGAAGATTTGGCTAAATAAATTAGTTTGTTATATTTTATTATATTCTTCCACTGTTTCAAATGTGAAATGTTCCGGGATATGGCGAAGCCATCGCGGATTTTCATGGCATTTAGTATTCCCTCATTAATCCATGCAAGCTGGGACAGATGCTTACCCTTTCTTTTATATCTGTAAATGCTTATCATAACTTTGGTAGCTAATTGATACCATGCTTCCAACATCATTTCAAAAACATCTACAGGTAAACGTCTAAAAGCGGCACCTCTAAAATACGACAACCTGCGACATACGGCACAAAACCATTCTCCCGATTGACTTTCCAATATAAATAGTGCATGTGGGGGCAACTTCCGAAAATATCCGGCACAAGCGCTGCTCCAAAAAGTGTCGCATTTCGGAGGTATACCTGTAGTATGTTCC
Source organism: Hexactinellida sp. DTS-2022 (assembly GCA_028753945.1). Taxonomy (NCBI): domain Eukaryota; kingdom Metazoa; phylum Porifera; class Hexactinellida; species Hexactinellida sp. DTS-2022. Next base: position 1,643,434 of record JAPNXP010000013.1, on the reverse strand, counting down.
AAGCTGAGTCATTAAGGTACTCCATCTAATTAAATAGTTTCAAAAACCTAGAGGTTATATAGATGTTTCCTCTTAATTACCAAACAAATAGGGAAGTAGTCACTACAACCAATTTTAGGTATCTTCACTTGGGATATATTCTTAGGATGCGAACTTAAGCGTGACAAATTATGAAAATTGAAGTGGTAGTGACTTTAGTATATTCATGAATAAGTTGGTGTATCCCATAGGAACGGAAAAAGTCATTAATCTGTCTGCATTTAGGATCAGCTTTATTGAGGTCGATATTAAAGTTCCCCATTATCACAGTGATTTTAGACACAATTAATGCTGATACTACTATGTACCAAATCGTTAACCACGATGAGCAGGCATCTGGGGGTCTGTATACAGAACACAACAATATGGGAGGAGCATGACAAAATTGATCTCGACCCAAACAAATTCATCCTCAGTAGCCTCTAATTCGATCCTCCTTATGAACGAGAGAGGGTATTTAATAAATAATATGCTCCCTTGTTTGAAGAATACTAATCTTTTCTGACAGGCGAATATCCGGGGATTTTGATTTCAGCGTCTAAGTTGGTATTTAACCAAGAATAGGATATTCCTAGAATATCGGCTTCTTTTCCCGGCAGAGAAAGAAGTAATCGTAGATCAGTCATCATTGGGTAGAGACCACGTTAATTCCAGTGGCAAATATTCAGTCCTTTCGCCAGGTTAAAGACTATTGGTGATGTAGTCATCAAGTACTAACAGACTAAATATATCTGTTAAGTTTTTCTATGAAAAGCTTGCAAGTTGTGCAAAGCAACACTTTCTTCTCAATATTCCACTAGTTATGGTGAATTCAATTTGAGTCATTTCTTGATGAGATTCATGACCTACAAACAAGTGATTGTGGTCAATCATTAGCCTTTATTGCAGGCTACTATGTCCATCACTACCAGAACTAAACCGTCTCATGTATGTGTACATACAGTATGTTAATTAACAGTTGATAAAGAATTTATCCTTGATATAGACCATGACTCTCAGCCATTAAACTTCTGCAGCTAACAGACCGTGTCGGACTTAACTATACATCTGAACCAGTTTTGAATTCCAGGCTATTAAACCTTTAGTGCAATCAAAAGCAATAATGAGCTATTGACGAAGCTATAGGACCTTCTATAAAATTACTAGTTTAACTCGTGTTGATGTATTCAATGATTCACAAACCTATTCGGGACCGCAAAGGGGGTCGCCAGTGCCGTAGTTGGGATTAAAATTTACCTGGGGAACTCCAGGGGCCTACATACAAAATTATAAAAATTAGTACTTACATGAACATTCGGCACTGATGAATTTTGGGTGCGAAATTACCGCACCATACAGGGTATTTTGGTGGCAACCAGTGCCCCAAGTCCCGCACTCTGGCTACTGCTCACGATCGGATCCACACTGGTTGTAACAACCGGGCCTGAACAAGCCTCGAAAGGCTACGACACTGCGGTCTTATATTGCATAAAAATTCTGAAAAAATAGTGAAGTTAGAACATTATGAATAGACACGATGAAAAGAAGAAATATATCAAACTACCTCGTTTATACTGAATTAAAATAGCCATAATATTATGAATCGAGTAAGGAGCTCAAAGTTTGAAAAGTGAATCAATAAAAACAGAGATTTACACCATTTTAAAATACGAATTTGTCTGTTATATAGGGAATAATCAAGAAACTAATGGCATTGAGGTAACCTCCGTATCTCCTCTACCAATGATAGCAAAATAAATTAGATTCAGTTTGATATTGGATAGGAATTGACACTTTCAACTAGCCCTACTCAATGGACTTTTCAATATTATACTTCCACTCTTTTTCCCAACTTCAAGTTTGAATGTTTAAAATTACATTACATAAACCTCCATCTCTCCTAAGATTCATCAGAAAATTTCAGAATTGTAAATAAATTTTAAGAAATAGTGATTTTTGATGAATACCAACCATGCATTGTATGATAGAAATAACCAACTGAAAGTAATAAATTATAATACGGAAAAACCTCCGTATTTTCTCTGTCGAAAGTTAAAAATTTATCCAAATTTGATATTTAAAAGTGAGTCAAATATCTGACTGAAGTGACCCTGGTACATGGTAGAATACTAAGCCAACTTCTCACTCATTACTTGGAGTACATAAAATTGTATATGGCGGTTAGTAATTTGTAGGGGGGATAATTCTTTTTGGGATTGGAAATCTTCTTAACGATTCCATTGTATGTGACACAACACTGAACAGGAAGGCTCTTTAGAAAAAAAGTAGTTAATTATGAGACATCGAATTGAACTGTTTCATTTCTTTTTGAGGTAATACTTTAATTATATACTGTGTAACTACTTACAAAAGCAAGATTCGGAAAACGGTTGTTCAAAATAATATAACTACAAGTTCGTTTGTGTTCCAATACAGTAAATTCTGCATTAGGTGATAAAGATTCGGCTGCGTAACACGAAGACTTAAATATTATGAAGTTTGTGCATTCGTGACCTACGTTATATAAGGCCTATGCACCAACTTTGTGAAACTGGACCATGGATTAAAGGAAGGCTATTGATAAATAGGTTATTTATCGTTATCTAAATAACTAGTAGTGATAGACCTCATAAATGTTCTATAACTATATAGGAACATGGTTTCAAGGTATACATAGCACCCTTCAGAATTGAGATATGTCATCATTTGATCACGTAATCGCTCTTTTTGGTGGGTATTATGGTGTTTGTATAGCCTGCTTTTAACATAGTTAGACGCGTACCGGTACAGACCGATGAAGCGGTCCAGAATGATGAAGTAGTCCACACTGATGTACTGGTCCATACCGTTATATCCCTTATTTGTACCATTCCAGACCGCATAGTAGAGTGACTAATCATATCCACTTGTGTTTATAAGATACTAATTAATGGGTGCTTGTAAACAATGGGTAATAACGGATAGGAGCCTGATCGGTAGTCCAATCTAAGATTAGTCCAGAAGGATTGATCGGTCAGACCGTTGGACTGATCCAGGCAGTCCAGATTGATATCCGGTCCAGGCCGTTAAATCGATAATTTGGAACAAATAATAGGAAATAAATATGTGCTCACCTGACGTCAAGTGCGTCAATTGAAGAAAAAAGTATTTTGTAAAAACAATCATTAATGCATCTCTGAGAATCCCTTAAACTGTAAATTAATTCAAATGAACTAAGATGGGGAATAATTAGGAAATTTTGTAAAGTTTTAAATTGTATTACCTTATTATAGGAAATTTACGCGCCATGATATTATAGCGAAGGAAATTAACGCGAATTGGAGCTGAACATTTTCAAATACATGAAACTAACGCGAATAAATTTTATAAAAAATTTCAGAATTCTTAATCTCCTGATTGAATACTATTATTGTGCCCAAATAGGCTTCCAAACTACTTGATAGACATGGTATAGGCTTCCAAACTACTTGATAGACATGGTATATCCTCTCAAATTAGTTGCACATCTGAAAATATGTAGCTAGGAAGTTTGTCCATCCATTGTATTATTTTGTTAAATAGCAGGGAATTAAGGTCAGGAAATTAACGCGATTTGGAGAAATTCGCGTTAATTTCATGGCGCTTTAATTTCCTATAATAGGTAATTAAATTTGATAAAATAATAAAGGTCACAAATTAACTCAAAATGAATGAATAATGAACTGGATTGTAAAAAGCCTGCTGCATAAAACTGTCAGTTTCCAGTTATATACACCGAATAAGTTAAAGAAATGAACTTTCGTATGATAAAATGCAAAAAACAATAAAAGTACAATTTTGTATTTTAACACCTGTGTGATCCTTTGTGGGAATACTATCTTCAATGTTCTGAGAAAATGAAAAATTATCATGAGATGAATCCAATAAAAGTGTTTTATCATGTTCACTTCTAAATAATAAATAAAATGATAAATAAAAACCAGTCCTAATCATAAAATCTTTATGTGTATAATTGTAATATAAGTGAAATTCACGCATTTTGGTAAACATAATATTCATGACATTTTTGGTAAATTAAATATATAGTTAACTAGGGCCACTGCTCTTAAAACAACTATTAAAAGAGATCGTGAAAAATCGATTCATGCCAAATCAAGAAAAGAGGGGGTGACAATTTATAAATAAAATGACTAACCATGATTAATTACTCAAGTAGAATGATAAACAATTAATGATCATGCATAAGCGAAAAAAAGTCAATCAATATATTGCAATACGATAATTTTTGAAATAAAAATATAATATGTACACTCGTGACCTTCGTTATATAAGGCCAATTCTCGACTTTTTAAAAATTGGACCATGGATGAGTTCGAAGTCCATTGTAAATAGAGGGTACTTTTTTATTTCGATTATTAGTAATGGTAGACTTGAAATATAACTTGCAACTTTATGGGAACAACCGAACATGATCTCAAGGTACCGTATTTCCTTGAATAGTAGCCCCCCCTCGAATAATCGCCCCCTTGAATAATCGCCTCCCCAAAATAGGTCCTAATTATTTTTTGACAACCGCCTAAAATAACCGTTGATATCAAATAATCGCCTCCATACAATTATTGACTCTCTCAAATTATTATATTCCACAAATATTCGCCATTGACGAAAATCATAACATTTTCTTGGGCCTAAATGGGACTTGAAATCAATAATCGCCCCGGCTACTATTCAAGGCAATACGGTATACATACTACCTTTCAAAATTGCAATATGTCATCATCTGATGGCGTAGTAAAAGTGTTAAAGATATGTCCAAAATTGTTAATCAAAAATCGTAACCCCAGGTGCAAATTATACGGTCCCATCGCACCTACATGTCAAGTTTCAGCTCATCAACTATAAAGCTCTGGCCAGGGCAACGTCTACGGAGAAAATAATGATAATAATAATAAAGGCAGGAGGATTAGAACTGGGCCACTATACTATAGTATAGTCGGCACAGTAAAATGAAGCCTTACATGAATCCCGATTACACCAATCACTTACTTAGGGTCGGTAACCCATACCAAAATAATACATTCTATGTACCTAGGATGTGTAAAATGCCTATTCGAAGATAATCGCTATTCTGGGCCACTGTAAATATTACTAAACATAGTTCTTTAGAAAAAGTAATACAATCGTATTAGGAAGGGATGAAGCCCCAAAGATACATAGATATTCTGTTGAGGGTACTGAACGAAGAATAATATACTGTTCACGTGAAGTGGAAAAGTCATTGTATTTGAATGAGACTTTAGTATAATTCTAAACAGTGATTAGGTACGGAGCTAGATCAGAAGTTGTATTTGCCTGTTTAAAAATATTACATTTGAGTTGTGTTAAAGTGATTAAGTTGATGATGATTCAGCGATTACCATCTCAGGATTCTGTTTAAGTAAGCGAATGCTCCGACTTTTTGATAAGAGAAAGTGAGGCTACTGAAATTCATGACGATGACAAATTGCTTCATAAAAATGAGAAAGTTATCCTAAATGGGGGAACTTTCGTATATTTGGCCACAACTATCTACTCAGATATTAAGGAAAATTACCCGCATTATGATGTTTGCTAAAATGAGACAACAGATCAAGTTAATTTGTTTGTGATGTATAAAATACCCGGTGAGGCCAAAATAATGTAAAGGGCAGATTTTTTAATAACTAGTAAGGCTGCCATTTATCCAAATGAGTTTTTAAATACCATATTGTCAGGCACTTCCTAATTTTTTAATTAGATTAACATTAAAACGGGCCGACATGATAGTATCCACTAATTAAGCTTATTTTTAAATGAGTGCCTATGTACATTGTACAACCCTCCACAATTCACTACGAAATTTTCAAAGAAGTTAATTCATTTGTTTGAGTCGAACAATCGCTAGATTTAAGGATAACTTCAAGAGTGTCTGTTTGCTTTATTTTGTTCAAATTTTGAAGCAATCATGTCGTTGAAGGCAGGATATAATACCTTAGTTGTATGATCTGTTGCTTTTCTATCCCAGTAACTTGCTTTTGCTCGATATTCATAAGTTAACAACAAATAGGGAAGATCTGCCTTAATTGCTTCTTTATACGACTTAATTAATATCTCAATTATATATCGAAAGAATCGCAAATACGGGAAAGAGCTTGTGGATAATATTGTTGCTTCCATTCTGATAGTCTTTTTGGTTGCAGAAAAAATCTCACAGCCAATTCAGAGTGTAATTAAGACAAGTAACTAGTAAGGATAAACTGTTGATGATATAATCTTTTATTGATTTAAGGATATCCACGACAGATGCCAATTCAATTGGTTTTTCAGATCCCCACTTACAGCGGGGAAATCTAAAGTTATTAAGCCAACAAACTTATTTTCGAAAAAATCAGTTTTAGAAATTTCAGAAAGTATCACATCAATTTCAGAATTAACATTCTCTGTAATGTCCGCTATATTTTGATTATTCGAAACTCAATAAGATGGTGAATCACTAAATATTATTTTATAATTTGATTTGTCCGAATCTTTTTTAGGGCGGACATAGTACCAGTTGTTAATCTGGGGGCGTAATAAAGCCCCCAGTGGGGTCAAGGGGCAAAGCCCCACGAAGTTGACAACATTCGTCCCATAATTTGCACAGATTCATCAAATCTTGAGGTTCTAGAAATACATATCAGGTACGATTAAACTATCCTCTCATGGCGCAACTACTAGGTACAATTGGAACAATTGCAAATGTTTCTAAATAAGAATTACGATTGACATTTTTTTAAATTAGTGAAAAATAACCAGACTTTGCCACCCAGGGGGGGGGGGGAGATGACCCAGCCTCCCAACGCCCATGTATATATACGTCGGTTACTCCAGACATTTAAGGGGAAAAATTGCCTGTAGGTCACGCAATTTACTTTTCTTAGCTAAGTGCATGGGAATATTATTTTTCCTCTTGCCGCCTTTCGAAGGAATCAACAATGAGATTTTGTGATTTTCAGAATTTTGTAGGGGCCAAATTCTTCGGTTTTTGCTTAGTAACTGGAAGATTCTTTTACTGCTTATATTAGGTACCAGAACGTAATCTGACACATTAATTTAGCTTAATTATAATTTGGTGTTTTACCTACGGATTTGCCTCTCCTGTCAATTCTGATATTCAGACCTGCAGTATTTCAGTCGCTAAGAGTATCCACAACCATTTCACCCACGGGTGATGTAGTGTGGCACTGTTTACCGTTTATATCAAAGTTGGAGTGAACGTAAGTTAATGTATGTATTCTCGATCGGACTCATCTTCAATAGCAACATGACAATTGATAAACAATTATTCAGGATCGCAATTTCGCCCAAACATCAACTTAACTTAAACGGTATACTTTGGATTGCGCTTAAAGTGGTTAATTGATACTAAACAAGGTTGCTTAAGATTATCTGGCCATTCTATATCTGTGCTGGCTCCAAATTTATCTAGTTTCCGAAATAATTTGACAAAGGTCTGAAATTTACGTCTAAATTATGCATCTTATGAAAATTTAAACGAATTTCTTACAATTTAAAATATTATTGTGGAATTCTACCAAGCCATTCACTGCGGGTGTCTGCGGGATTCACTGCGGGTATTTGTAGAACAATTTTCTTTTTTTAATTGCTTGATTGCAAGGTTTGATTTGCTACAAAGATAAAGTTACAGAATTGGAATTGCAATGAAGGTTCTTAGTTACATTTCTAGGTTCGGAATTAAATACTTATATTGGGCATACTTAGTCAACTCATGCACTCTCTACCTTGATTATGTTGTAGATCATTGGGTTTCCAAAAAGAAAGATAAATATCACTAGGTGCTGATATGACATCAATAGATGTTTTTGATCTCATCGGACGTATACTATTTAATTGCTGAGATCGCAAACAGATACCATGAAAATACCCTGATTTGCCCTTTGGCAGTTTGCATACTAGATTATTTCCAATATGCTGCCACGATCTTTCTAGTGGTAGTATCGTTTGCACTCATCTGAGAGGTTTGGAACATTTAGGTGCTTTTCTAATTGTTTGATAATAAACAAATGAACTCAAATATTTCCTGATTTTGTTTGTCATTCGTAGCCACACATACTACCAGGGTAGTGAAAGTCATGGTATAAAAGCAAAATTTTGGGAACTTGAGATAAAGTGCACACTCTCTGTATTCAGATGTTCCATTTGGTACATTTATTCCTTAGAAAAAATACCAAATATTTTCATTAATATGGAGGGTTCGCATCAGCAATCATATAGATCGTACTATATTATAGGAATAGTGAACCAGAGAATTCAATAAACATGATAATAGCCATCAGAGGGAGTGTGGGCCAGGTGCGGCCTGTGCCCAACCTGAATTTAAGCATGCCAACCTTATTAATGTAATTGTGCCGAAATTGAATAGCCTGAGCCCCACCTGTGACGCATTTGTTCCCACCAGTGTTGGCTGGCTAGTGGAGCAACTGATTCCCATAAATTCATCCACTATTTGTCACTCTTAGGATTGATACTTTTTGAGTTTATGAGCTCAGTACCATTTACGGAATACGAGTTAATTATCTCATTAACTCAAAGTAAGGCATAGAAAATGTACTATAGATGAATAGGAAGTCACCTATTGCGGATAGATGAGGCGTAGTCTAGTTTACATAACAATTATAGTTTTGGTGTTATGGCTCATTTAGGAAATATACATTTGCCTGACAACCGAGGAATGTGTAAACATTGCTACTATAATTTTGAAATATTTTCTTTATCCAGGTCTATGTATCATCATGTACCAATGTTGAACATATATAACGTGTTTAACTGTGTTAAAACAGGTCTGTAAAAACATGATAATTCGAACGAAAATTTACGATTAGGTCATCAAATGATGACATATTTCATTTCTGAAAGGTTTTATATATAATATTCGGATGTTCCCAAATAGTTACAAAACATATTCAGGTCTACCATTACTAATACTTGTGATAAAGAAGTGCCCACTATTTACAATTGCCTTCGACAGTATCCATAGTCCACATTTTGATAACACTGAATAGGCCTTATATAACGTGGGTCATGACTGGACAAATACAGTCTAAGTTTATTTTCCGAAAAATAAATACAACAATTTGAACAAATAATACCCACAAGTTGAAGAATGAAAAGTTAAACACAGGTCTACAAACCCCCATCCGTTGTTTTCGATCTCATACATGCATAAGAAAAGTTTGAGATGCTGAACCAGAAATAGCATCAGTCTATGCCAATCACATCACATTTGATCTATGACATATTTTTATCATACCTAGTTGTCCAAATCATATCGATGTAATTTCAGTCAATCAGTTAATCTTATGGACAATTCAGGAGGTTATATACTACTATAGCTTGTGAAAGAATTGTGGTTGCCGAACAATTCCAGAATGCTAACTGAATACTGGCGAATATAAACTCAATACATATAGTGATAATAGAGATGAAATAACAGCAATAAATAAATATTTCTATGAACCTAGTTTACTGTGTAGTTAAATCCGGGAATATTAAATTTTTTATCATATAACCAAGACAGGCAGGTGGAAGGAATTGGCGAATAGATTAAAGGTAGCAACGTATTTCATCAAGTTGTAAATAGTAGCTCAACTCAAATAAAAGATCCTGCGGGCGTAAATCTATAATTACCTAAACAGAATAGTAGCCTACATGGAATAATTACCGTAAGAAAGTAAATAATAATCGCCTGGCTTCTATTCTGGGAAATATGGTATATTAAATATAATCTTTGATGAAATTTATTAGTTTGGGGAGGTTCTGAACAATCATTTTTAGCAATCAAATTCGATTTAAATGTGATTGTATAATTATACATAATATGATTGATAAGTAGGTATGAAATAGTATGTAATGACACAATAAAATTGCAAACTATTGTAATCACGTATTAGAAAAATAATTAATTATCTAAACAACTAACCTGGATAATAAGAAGGCAACGAAGACTAATATAGCACATAAAACTAGTAAAAGGATTATTAGAAGAGCTGATATTGTTGCGTAAATTATATTTGATTGAAACTTCGGATTCGTTGAAGACTTTGGAATAACTAAATTAGATAAATAAACAACAACATAATACTATAATGAATATACGTATATGAAACAATTGTTTAGATTTAGAATGAGAATTGGCTTTGTATATCACATTTCCTAAAATACTCGAGTACCTAGTGCAAAAGAAAATATAATTCGGAAGATTGTATTAAAGCAATCAGACTGCCTCAGAAAGAGGATGAACAAGAACACCCTTGGCTTTGTGCTCTGCACAGGGAAGACGTAGAAGAAAAATTAAAGCAATTTCAAAACGCAGATGCCTCTCTTTCGATTCGAAAGAAGATGAAGTAGTCCAGGAAGCTTTGAACTTGATTAAAGTAGGTCAAAATGACATTTAGTATTACGTATTAAATGCAGACTGCTCTATACTGTATAATTTTAAAATAAGTTATTAGTTATTAGAAAAGGTTTTAGATGACAAGATATCTTATATGGCATCTATATATCGAGTTATAAGAGATAACAAATTAAGTTAATTTTTTGCTGTGCCGATCAGGGTTGGGTCCAAATATGTATTTGTATTTGAAGTCGAAAATAAGTACTATTCATATTTGTATTTGTATTTGGCTTATATATTTGACAAATAAATTTATAACACGAAAGATTGCATGGTTAACAAAGGAAATGTGTTCCTATGATAACAAATCTCAGTTATAGCACTACTAATGAAAAAACTTAGTGGGTTTCTGGAATTCCTCTATGTGTTGATAGTCAAGTTGATGTATATTTTTCTCAGTCACGGGAAGAAAACGAATCGTCTAATCCCCTATATAACTGGCAAAGGATGGCACAATAATATCCCCAAATAAAGAAGGAATGTAATTAGTTTTCTACACCTGCATCTTCAGCTGCAGTGGAACGAATATTTAGTGTTGGTGGTAAATATTACGTCCAGAAGTGATAAACGCTTCGAAAAACTTATTTTCATCAATTGCAAACAATAAAATTTGTGATAGTTAAACTAGGTAATTTATGATAGAAATAATATTTAACAATAATAATCGTTTTCTGAGAGAATTTTTGTTATTTTTTTAATTGCTAAATCTTATTTGTATTTGTATCTGTATATTTGTATTTAATAATAATAATAATAAAAATAATAATACAGCATTTATCACGCTTTACACCAGTGTCTCAAAGCGTTTACAATAGAAAAAAATAAATAAGTACAGAACATAAGTACAGGAATACAAAGTGAAATCCAATCAAATATACAGAAAGAAAAAGAAAAGAAAAAAGAAAGATAACAAAACAAAGCCAGTGAAAGGTTGAAAACATACATAAAAGAAAGAAGGAAAACTAATTATAATGATTCTTAAACAAGTGCGTCTTAATATGCGTTTTGAAAGTCTCAACCAAATTAGAATTCCTTATATAATTTGGTAGTGAATTCCACAAATGCGGGGCAGCATAAGAGAAGGTGCGATCTCCATAACATTTTGATCTAGTCCTAGGTCGTTGTAGTAAAATAGACGAACTATATCTAAGATTGTAACTATTCCGATTTAGGTGGATCAAGTCATCAAGCTATTTTGGAGAACAGCCACATATTGTTCTAAATGTAAACAGCAATATCTTGTCTTTTACAGGTAGCCAGTGCAACTTCTTAAGGATAGGGGTTATATGTTCTCTCTTCTTTGCACCAAAGATCAACCGAGCAGCCATATTTTGTATGCTCTGCAATCTGTTTAATTCTCTTACTGGTATACCATATAATAGTACATTGCAGTAGTCCAATCTACAGGAGATGAAGGCGTGTACTAATCTCTCTATCAAGAACTTATCAAGATAGTTATATAGAGCTCCAATCCTACTCAGAGCAAATGATGCTACCTTACATACACTACTGATGTGAGATTTCATTCTTAGATGTTTGTCCCAGGTAACGCCCAAGTTTATAGCTGTATCAACAGGACATAGGATAGAGGATCCAAATGATATCGAAAATGGATAAGATAGACATCGAGATCGTGATTGGGGTTCAAAGAATATGAATTTAGTTTTCGTTGAGTTGCAAATAAGCTTATTGACAGAAAACCAGACCTCTATGTCAGATAAACAAGCTTCAAGTTTTACCCTAGCTTCTTCTTTCAGAGATGGTTTCAAAGATACATACAGCTGCGTGTCGTCCGCATACAGTAAAACAGAGAGCCCATGACCACATATAATATCTTCAATAGGTGAAATATATAAATTGAAAAGTAGGGGACCCAGAACAGAACCTTGAGGAACACCCCACTTTTCAGTTCGAGCATCAGAGAGAGAACCATCTATACTAACAACACTATGTCTTTGAAACAAAAACGACCTTAACAAGGATAGAACATTTCCAGTAATACCAAATCTAGTCTGCAGGCGGTCTAGAAGTATTAAATGGTCAACCGTGTCGAAAGCACTGGATAAATCTAACATAATTAACATAGCATTATTGCCTTGATCAAGAGCACAGCCTATGTCATTAAATAATTTCAGGAGAGTTGTTTCAGTCGAATGATATTTTCGGTATCCTGATTGCATTGGTGGATAGATGTCATTTATAGATAAGCATGATTCCAGCTGAAATACAATTACCTTCTCAATAATCTTCGATAAGTAAGGGAGGTTGGCTATAGGCCTAGAGTTAGACAATTCATTTATATCAAGTGAGACCTTTTTAATGAAGGTATGATTACAGCTTGATTTAGAGTTTCAGGAAAAAGGTGTTGTATAACTTGCGATAATTATATCATCAGTAATTAAGTTAATTAATTAAAAAGGGATAATCTTGCAGGTATAATATAAAATATAGTGAAAGAGGTTCAAAACAAGTAATCAAGTCAGAAATTGTTATACGAATACTCTCATAACAATATATAATAGCATATCTATGTCTCTATGGTTTATCAGTACTATCGTCTCAAATTGTAAGAATCTTAAAATCATAATAAAAAGTGATATTAAGTAGAAAATTACTTTCATAGTAGTGTCTCAAAATATCACGCGTCTCAAAATATCAATGCATAATTTCTAATAGCACATCCATGGTTTACGAAAAGTATGTCTCAAAATTTCACGCGTCTCAAAATATCATGCAACAGGCCTAACAAGAGTATATGCAATATATAGTTCTAAATTATATCAACCGCATATGCAGCTTTTTAAGTGGTCACCATTTCAAGCTTTAGAGAATTAAGCTGTTAACAAGTGTGTAACATGCAACATTGTTTAGATGCAATTAAATTGATTATCAAATCTGTATACCCATTGGCTCATGATTAACGATTTACACACTATTTTAATATTAATTACATTTTTGATTTATTGAAAGGATAAAATCGGGGAAAGGTACTTAGGAGTGTCCCAAGTGCACCCTGTTGTTATCAGCAGCCCTGGGGGACCGATTTGCATGTTACAATATAAGAATTAGAAGGTATTACAATAGTTTATTTGTCTAAGCTAATAAACTCGCTAATTCATTTGTTTTTCTACACAAATTGTATTAGAGACATAGGGAGCTATAAATTCAATATGAGTTAGAGTTGCGATGTAACTCCCAACTATTCTTGAGTCTAAACAAGAGTGGTTAATACGACTTTAATATAAAGTATGAGATCCTCCGTTGTTCTCCACATGATAGGTAAACAATTGAATGATTATTCAGGAACTTTATGCATATTTGTGTGTGTGTATAAGTAGAGAAGCGTACTTGTGATAAATTGTATTGTAATACCCTCTAGTTCTTATTTCCTATTTTTTAAATAGTTAATAATTTCAATTAATAAAGTAGATAATTCATTTAATAAAATAGAAAACAATAAAGAAATAGAATGAAAGTGAGGAAATATAATATAATAGATTGTAATAGTAACAACAAAACGTTTTTTAATAGTATGTGTCGTATTGATATCAATTCTTAGACTAATTAATTAGCAAGTTCTTTTTACTGTGCCGACTATACTACAGTATGTTCTCTCTTATAGTCCACAATTGGGAAAATCGACCCATGTGGACTATTAGAGAACATAGACAAATATATAATTTAGCTTTCAGATCATAAAATTAAATAAATACAAGCAATTTTGGACACATTTTTAATACCTTTAAAATTTGTCTGGTACTGTATATAAGTCATGAAATGTTATACTAAACACCAAATTTATATTTCATCATTGGGTTCACCAAAAAACTATGCGTCTGAAGGAGAAGAAAAATTATAATAATGGTTATAATTCATTCCATAACTTGGGGTTGAAATTTCTTTGTTTACAACCACTTCAGATTCAATAGAACTGTTAAATCTAATTCTATTGTTCCAAAATGCAATAAATAAATTGTTTTAAATTGTTAAATCTTACTCTATTGTTCCAACATGTGAATTCGAGCTGGCTTCTATTTAATTGTAGTATATTACTTAACAATGCATCAAAGAAAATAAAACAAAATAAGGAAATTGTTGACTTAACTCAATTTATCGTGGATAACATTGCTAAAATAATTAGCAGTCGGCACAGCTAAAGTTTGGATTTTTACTGTGTTGACCATACTATAGCATAGTGGCCAGTATTGAAATGACAGCCTTGGTATATATAATTATTTGTCCGTGGTTCATCCTCAGAACAGAGTTACATTTACTAAGAACTTAAATTTTCAGGACAGGTGTCTCATGGGTACAGATGTGCACCTGGGGTCAAGATATTTGATTACATTCTTTGGGCACATCATTATTTTAGATAGCAAATAGAAAATAAAAGTAGCAAGTTGAATAGTCGATAAATTAGTTTGCATATAAAACTGAATCTCTAGTATAAATATCAACGAATATACTCTCGACCAACTAAATTACATCCTCTGTTAGTGATTCTAGAATACATCAGTCGAAATCGGATTATTTTGTCATCGGATTATTTTGTTTTATCGGACTATTTTGTCCTATATTCGAGGAAAATTATGATATAATACCATTTTGCATAGATATCACACCGGGTTTATTTGACTTATCGGAATATTTTGTAGAATTATCCATCAAAAGAATTGGACAAAATTATCCGATTTCGACTGTACTTAACAATTGATAGAAAATCCTTTTCTACTATTTGAAGTCTGCTAAATATTGGAAGAACCCCCAAATTTAATTGGTTAATGTTTTGCCCACTTTTCGGATGGAAATGTGAATTAACAAAAATCGTGACACCAGGTGCACATCTATAACCCATCAGACACCCATCCTGAAATTCAATTCCTAGTTAATAATACTCTGTCCTGTGGAAGGATAGATCTACAGTATATAACTATAGCAAGACAATAATTTCATTACTGGGCAAGAGTACTATAGTATAATAGGAACAGTAAAAGAAAGGAAATAGTATGGAGTTTAAACAAATATCATGTGATTTACTGACTTCACAAATATATCTGCCTCTTACTGAGTTTGTGTGTACATATTTACGGACTCTGCGGACACTGCGAACAGTGTATTTCGAAAAGTTTGCAATAATGGGCGACAATTAGTTAAAAGTCTCATAAATATGTCCTTTGTGTCAAGAAACAACATGGGGTTTAGGAAAGTAAGTATCGAATTTTGAAAATAAACAAGGGTATTTTGCTAGCTTGGTCGCTGATTCAACATCAATGGGTTTTAACAACCACAATATTCATAGCACAAATGAAACGAAATTACCAAGAGTCGAAATTAGAACTTAATACTATACACAACTATAAAAATTTTTTATCATCGTATAATAAGTAAACATGTTATAACTAATTACAAAACACACACACTGGTTAACATTGATTATATGGTAAGTTTTAAGTCTGAAATTTTATAAAGCTTCATCAACTAACAAGAATGGGACATATGGTATATTTGCAAAATCTCAAAAGTCTCAAGGCGAAGGTTGAGATGGCACCCGTTATTTTTTTAAGTAATGATTCGTTGAATATTAAATCGGTAAAATACTATAGACAACAAAAATAGGTTGAGGCCAAAATGGTATGTATCAAAGACATGAACTACCTCCCTGAAAGGCCTTTAACGGAGGCTGATGTTAACCTAGATCACATATTCAACAAATACCCAAGGTAAAACGGATTTGAGTGATGATATAATTAATATTTATAAAAACTTCGAAATGAACCCAATTAATATAATCAAAATACAACTGTTGTCGGTTTGTTGGTTATAGCGGATGAATTTCAAAAGCACTTGCTCTAAAATTATCAATTTCGGTCAGAAGCAGAGTTTTAACAAGGACGCAAAAGAAAGCTCCTTCATGAGTAAATTATGAAAGGAACCCTACCTCGGCTAGGGTTCTAAATCAATAAAATCTTTTTAGTGTGCTTCTTCTAGTAAAAAACGTTATAGTAGGGTCCTACTATAGTTTTATACTATAAGTGCACACTATTGAATTTACCTCTGTCGGACTTCCGGCCGGCCGGCTGGCTGGCCGGCCGTACGCGATGGCCTGACTAAACCATAAGGGATAGAGATTTAAAATTTAGATAGGAGATATAGAATTTCCTGAAGATGATCACCTCGAAGCCTGATTTCTCAATTTCGCTTTTGTTCGTCAGTTATATCGAAATTTGTATTCTGGTCCAGTGACTCTTTAATAATTCGAATTATTTATTGAAAATATAGAGGTTGTATTCCCCTAAGGATGTTCTTTCTATATATCAATTAAAATTATTAGGTCGCTAATCATTTCTACGTTTTATTAACGTTTTTTAATTAAATCAGCATCTTCTCCATATTGTAATTACTCTATAGTATACTGAATACTATAGATAAGCCTACTACTATCTGCTAGATAATGACTGTTATTGTTTGGTTTGCAAGTGAATATGTGTTTCATACAAGTGCAATGAAACACTTGTAAGTTGGAATATTTTACAAGTTGATGATGATGTCAATTCTATTATTCTAAATTAGTAACGTAAATACTAGCACGTATTCCTAATTTCTATTTGTAATAATTAATCTTTAATTAATTTAAACATTGAAGTCACAATTTAATAAACATTAATTAAATTATATTACACTAAGATGAAAGGTAATTTGTATATGAAATTCTAGTTAAATTAAACATTGGGGAAGTGCAATCAGAAGGAGCACACTCCCATCCCGTCTGTGAGGGTTTTTTTTTATCTGATCTAGGCATGCGAAAATAGAGATAAGTCACCATAACCGTAAGATAAATGAGGAATTTAGACGCGTAAGAGAGCACAATTAAATATAGACGAGAAGAAATTTTCTGGAAGAAAGGACCTGCATTGGGCAGGAATAATTAAATAAACTGAGAGGGATCTAGTTTTGTGGTTTTAAAATCGGATTGGCACAAAATTATAGTTAAATAGAAAACATAAAAATAGGCACAAGTATAGGATTTGTGGATTATGACATTAAATAAAAACGAATTGTTATTCAGCCCTTACAACTTTGATTCCATACACAAATAAACCATCACAATATAAAACACTATATAAAATAGCATGCATAGTTTTTATCGCGTATTAGCTTTCAATTTTTGGTTTTAATCATATCAGTTTTTACTAAAATCTATACAACGCTGACTTATTCAAATTGAGGATTCTTTTTCGAAATTAAATACTTGATTAATCCAGTATAACTCCATCAAATAGTCTTATGGTGATTTAATAATAATATACACGTTATCACAAATAATCTTCATATCATCAACGTAATAAAGAAATATATTAACCTATGATTTAGATTCTGCATCATAAATTGATTAATGATGAGAGTAAGCCTGCGAAGTAAGCTATTCAATATAAACTGCAAATAAGTTCTGGTAAGCCTGAAATGTGAAATTCGTTACACATTCCCGAGTACAGTACACCCTGGATAATCCGAACAGTGGTGTTTCGATTTTAAAAATATATTCCGAATAGTAAATTCGTTAGTGAAGTAATACATTTTCTATAGGCCTGTTGTGTAGAATTTTTAGACGCTGTAGAATTATGAGACGCTAATATGCTATACACCATGGATGTGCTATTACAAATTACACTGTATAATTTTAGGCGCAACTATATAAGGCAAATTTTATTATTCTCATTGTCTACAACTATTACAACACAATCAATGAAACAAACAAATCATATCAAACCAAATAATCAATCATTTCTCGGAGTTTCAAATTAATTCAGAAGAGTATCAAGAAATAATTCAGTTTCCTCGCGACCAAAAATATCTTGAGACAGTACAAAACTCACGGCAAACAAGATGGAATTACAAAAGAAATTGTCCTCCTATTTCATTGCAGAATCCGACACACTTTTCATGTTGAGATTTATTTATAAACCCCTAAATGACTCCTTCTACTAATAAATAATCCAGCCACTGTATAGCGATTACTTGTAGATAACGCCTTTTTGTCCAGTACTTTCATGGTCGTCGTTATTACTTACCAGATTCTATTGTATTTAATTTCATAGTTTTAGCAAATTTTCTCCTTAGAGAGTTAAACTGGGAGGTACAGACACAGTTTTGGAAGTTCCATTGGAGTCTTAGTTGGATGAAATTAATCAAAGCTTCCATGACCAAGTTAGTCATCCCGGAATTCACGCCACTCTTCATTCAGTTCAGCAAAAATACACATGGTTGGGCATGTTCAATGACATTCGAGATTATGTAAGCTAATATGATAATAAAATTTATTGGAACAATCTATATCCTCATTTTTTGTACTTAATTGTTTTCTTTTTTAATTACCCTACCCATGTGATAGGTATTTGATGTCTTTTTGACCTAAATTGTTTATTAACTTGTTAACTGTTATCTAACTAATAAAAGATTTTAAAAGGATAAATAAGTAACTTTACAAATTACGAATAGCCAATTGGATCACCCTTGTACTCAATTTGCAATCTTTAAATTCTGCACGAAAAAGTTCATTATTCCTGAAGATTATCCCCTCTCCTCATACTTTGATTTATTTTAAACTAAAATCAAACTGTAATGTTTATGTAGATATTAATTTAATTGAGTTACAATTTACTCGTTAAATATTTATATTTAAATTTAAACCATTGAGTTTGAATGACACCATATTGCTATTCTAATTGATGTACATCCAAAAATAGAATTGGAATGCAGTGCTAGTGGAACATTTGAGTTGAATCATCCATGTGCTGCATTCGTAATTATTCAGTTCTAGATTGTCTAATTAGCATAGCATTATACTTTGACGACTAAAAGCAAATAACATGAATTTCCAAGATCAATAATTGGTTTCTAATTATTTATCTAACAGTTAACTTTAATCAATCCATTTAAGAATTTTATATGATGGTGTAATTATATATCGATGCTGTAACTATTACAAAATACTTAAAAAATGCCATATTGTAATGAATTTCTTGTATACCAAAGTTTAAGACTTGCCATAAATGACAGAGGCATTGCCACCACAACCGCAAAAGAAGCTCCAACCAATCCCAGCCCGTTTGAAACGTGGAAACAAATAGGGATGAACCTTATACGTATGTGATTTTCTCTGATTGGTGACTGACAAATAAGATAATAAACTATTAGATAAATAAGTTAGATATCGTGTTACTTAGGAAGTTTCATAAGCTTCAAGAATATGTGCATTTGTACCAAATCACGTTTTGAAAGTTAGATGACTCAGTTTTGAGCTACATTGATTTACAACTTACAACTATAAATACTATATGAGAGATGCAAAAGTAAACATGGCTATAATGGAATATATAATTAAGATAATCCGAAAAAATCCGAAAATTAAAAATAATAATAATACGATTTGGAGGATATGGAGGATTCCTAAATTAATTAAAATAAGAGCATATTATACTCAGTAATCAGCTGTTTGTTTTGTTAATCATAAGATTAAATGAAGTTGCGTTACTTCTATCAATTAATTGGATTAATTAATTAATTAATCAATTAGGGAGATACAATGGTATATTTTCGACACCAGATAACCCCCAATTATTATCATGTTTTTGAACAGTACTAGTAATTCTAAGAAGGACTGAGAAACTCAGAATTTCTAAAATCGAAAAATTTGAATTAGATATCAATTGTATAAAGTAGCCTAATTGTGAATCCATACTAGTCATTCAAATTCTTGCAATTTACACCATTTGGCGCAAGTTCTATTATAGTGTAAGTTTAACTCTACTACATTAGTACAAAGGATTATGCCACACAGAATTTCGATATTGATTTAATACTTTTTTCTTTAGATTTTCAAATAATCACTCAATTTTATTAGAACTTTGGTAATTATTAACTCTATAACTTTGTATTATATTTCAAAATCGACACGACATAATCCCAAAAACAACTGACTGACAAGGATTATTTTCAGGAATAGTTTTTTTCTCTACAACTTATACTTTTTGAGATATACATAAGAATACCAAGGTCAATCTCAGGAAATCTTGCGGAATTTCTTTTTGTACAAAATAACGGAGATTTTGACCTTTAGTGACGTCAAAAAGGTAAAAGAAATGTCCGAATCAAATTTTTCTTTCGGAATTGGATAGATAGAATATCAAAGTAGTAGTCAACTTTTTTGAAAATAGTCAACTTATTTGAAAATTTCCAAATATACTCAACAATACTTAACTAATTTGTAATATACTCAGGGGCGGGTTGGGATTGGGAGGCCCATGCGGGATTACATTCAGAAAGGATTCGCTGTGGGGCCCTATGGCGGCCTTCAAAGGGGGCCCGAGCGGGATTCCCGCATCGATTGTATGGCCAGCACGCCCCTGAATATACTCAAGTTATTCCAAATATACTCAAGTTTTATAGGATTATTCCAACTATAAACAAGTTTTATTGGATTATCCAAATATGCTCAAGTTTACTGGATTATTGGGACTAGTATGGTGTATCAACCAAAAATATTTATTAATACAAGCTGCTCGTCTGCTCTACGCGCGTCCTTACAATTTGTACTCGGGCCTGCGGACCTCGCTTGTATTTCAAGCATGTTGATTTTCAAATTAAATGTCGTTCTTGATAAGTGGCCCCTAGCTGTATATTTATATCTGTGGATCCTAGCTATAGGTTTATAAAAGGACAGAGTAAATAATTTGGTTATTTAAGCTAATTTGAACAGATATTTTTATAGATATTAAAGCTTGTCCGTGTATAATAATATACCAACTCCAAATATAAAATTAAATATCACTAAGCAACTGCACCAGTGGACCCCTAACTTTGGGATATGGAGAAGTTTTTGTATTGATTGGTAATAATTTGATATCAAATCACACAATGGAATGTTAGAAATGTATGGCTAGACAGACAGAACACTAATAACTGATTCGATGCCATAACTTCCTCTCGACCAATTAGATTACTACAGTCAACTCCGCTTAATAGAGCCACCTCGGGACCAGGTTGTTTTGACCCGATAAAGCGGAGAAACCGATTAACCGAAAATATTGTAAGCCAAACTGCAATTCTGTCCTATAAATCCTGTGAAATTTTGACCCGATTAAGCGGAAAAACCGATTAACCGGTGGCCTTATTAAGCGGAGTTGACTGTATATCAGTATTCTATTATGTACACTTAACATTTGACAGACACTAAAGCATTCAATTATACTAATTGAATGCTAGCTGCTAATCCAAACTGGAAAACACTCGAATTTAATTGGCTAATCGTTTTGACACCTTTTGTGCTGGAAGATGTGAATATTTTTTAAGATATTGAACTTGTTTGTATATACAGTATTCCCTACCCCTGCCAAATTCAAGTCTGTAGCTTCTACCAGTTCCTCAATCAATTTTGAACAAACAAACAAACACAAAAACATTGTGATTGAATATGTAAGATAGACCAAATATGCCTTACTAAACTTGAGTAGATTTGTGAATTTATTGAATAGTTGAGTAGATTAAGAATTTATTGCAAAAAATTGAGCATAATTGGAATTGTTTGGAAAAATTTGAGAAGATTCGGAAAGATCTAGTTTTATATTTGAGTGTCAGCAAAAGTTGAGTATACTGTAATTGGAAATTTTGAAAAACTTGAGTATTTTGGGAATTTTCCCTAGATGATTTCCCCCAAATTTATTCGAAAATAGTTTTGGATATTCTGTTAGATTAACAACGGTTCCGATTAGCGAGGCAGTACTGTAGCACCCTCAATTAATAGGTTCGCGTTTTTTAAGTGTGAATTAGAAAAAAGAAGTTTCCAGTGTTTGTCTACAATTATTCTGTTAGATTGTAGATAGTAGATACATAAAATAGAAGTCCTCCAATTGAAAGAAAAATGAATTAACATGGACCAAAAATGAGAACCATTTGATGTTGTATTATCGCAATATTTAACAGATTTAACCCATTGAACTTATTAAACATGGTAAACAGTAATACTTATTAATGCTATATGGTTGACCTCCATGGGCAAAACTATTCGCCAAGTGAAGCTACCATGGAAAATTCGAAGTAATGTTGCAGCGTGTACGCAAGATTAGTGCGCATGCATGCACGCTAGTGTGCATGCATGCACACTTATTTTATAGCCTGCATGCATGCACACTAGCGTATATGCACGAAAATCACTATTTTCATATTCGTGCATATACACTAGCGTATACACACGATAAAGTGTTCTCTTTTGCTAATGGTTGTCTAATTAACATTTGTTCTAGTTCCATCTTTGATCTTTCACCAATGTCTAGTTTGAATTTTCACATTTTCTCTCGTTCGCTCCTCAGTTATACAATACAACACGTATTACTCAACAATTTTTGAAATCGAATTGCTGCATATTGCTATATATATAGTTGAGATATATAGTATACAATTTAATTAATTAATTACGTATACTTTACTAGCCAACAGGTTTCAATTACTTTTATAATATGAGTTTATTTGAGCCAACAAGACAACCTTTTAATGTAGCTGAAACCAGCTACCCTTAATAATTATTGAGCTATTAATTAACTAATAATTGATAACTAATAAAGTAATGAGAATAACTTAATTAAATAAAATTAACATACTTTCCAAAACAAATTACATTATTGCATTATTAACGAATCACAACCCAAAATGAAGTACTAGTTATAAATGGTAACTTGAGGAAAGTACGCCGCGAAATGGTCCATAATTTTAGGCGCCCTGTACCAACGATGCAGAAAATATAATATGAGTTAGTAATATCCTCTCTCAAATAACAACACATTGAAATGAACGAAGTAGTAGTGAGTAATTTACAAGAATAAGGATAACTTATTTATCAATTATATTACTGGTTTTTTTAAGGAGGGAAAGGCTTCGAAGCGGCCGTTAATTGGCAACCGAGATCGAAGGGCTTGTAGAATTAATAAATGCAAATTATTTCTATTAACATACAACCATTAGCAAAAGAGAACACTTTATCGTGTGTATACGCTAGTGTATATGCACGAATATGAAAATAGTGATTTTCGTGCATATACGCTAGTGTGCATGCATGCAGGCTAGAAACTTCGTGTGCATGCATGCGCACTAATCTTGCGCACACGCTGCAACAGTAACATTAACTTTGATTTAAGCCGTTTTAGGGAAATTTTTTATCACGAAAAATCAAGTACTTACGAACAAGATGTTTTATATGCCAAAAGTTTCAACAAAATTTGCCACTTTCTAGTTGTTAAAAATACATTTATGCCCTCGAACTCTAATAAATTTGGGGTATATGTAAATTTCATGATATGAATGTGTGTAATTCCTTCTTCCCCGATAAAAATCGAAATTTGAAAGATACCGTTTGAAGAAACTAGTGGACTGATTTCCTCATATCTAAACAAAGCTACTGGAAATTAATTACTTCGGCACATCTTTATGAATCTTATTCGATAATTAGCAACACTGTACAACAACATACCAATCAGAACTAAGTACGTTTAATTACAAGCAACCGGTTTAATTATTTTGAACGTATTGTATAACGGACTATGAAGTAGTGAGCGGGTTGTAATCGGATTGCCTTGGAGGAAGTATTTTTCGAGGCCAGATCAAACGATATTTTATTGAAACTTCAAAATTGTCAAAATATGAAACTTATGGGTCAACAAATGTGCATCTGAGGTGAATGAAGTTGTTATGAGAGCGAGAACAGGGCAACTCCTTAAGGATATACATTAAGCAATGGGCAAAGGGAAGGAAACGCGTTCGAGATGGAAGTCATTAGAGCCTAGAAATACGCATATGTAATATATGGCCACAAAACCATTGGTGAGTAACTGTGTGCTCAATTTTTCAGAAACAACTAATCTAAAATAACAGTTGTGTCGACTTCATGTTCCTTGGTCTGTTTATTGATAGTGCCTCCAAGAGAACATGTCGAACAGATGTAATTTTATATTTTATCGTCCTGTCTTAATTACTAAAAGGTATTAACCCATTTCAGAAAGGTATTTTGGAAGGTAACGACCCTTAGTGTGTTGAAGGTTTCCTTATATGACACTTAATTCTTGGATACTTCAATAGGTGATGACTCTGAGCTTTTTCTGTGCACCTAGGTTGTTCACACAACGCCAACTAACAAACTCGAAATATCGAATTCGAAAAATAGTAAACAGATTTTTGACGATGTACCATTTGTAGAGGCGGTACGTGGCATAAGGATCAATTGATAAATAGGAAGATTATTTCTATCTTGCACCATCTTTGAGAAAATTTACATATATTTATTAAGTATATAATTAATTAAATTAACATTTGTATCCAGAGTGATATTAATTTAATTAAGTAATTTCTTTATTTAATTTAGTTATGTTTAATACATTGTATACCAATACTCTAGTTAAATAGAAGTCCACTAGACCTGAGAATTCGGAAATTTTATCATCCCAAGTTGAAACAATTTAAACAGAATTAACAGCTATACTGGAGTATGAGTAAACAAAGAAAGTTCACACCCCAATTATGGCATGAACTAAACCGAATATGAAAATCTTTATTCACCGCATCAGACGCAGAATTTAATGGTGTATAGTACAATGTTAAAAGATTGGGGTTTCATATAACATTTGTTGAGGTATGGACTAGACAAGTTTTCAAAGTTGTTCAAAATGTGTTCAAAATTTGTTACTCCAACCAGGGACTTCTGTAATATAGGGACTGTAAACTTCGTTTACGGTAAAATTAGCGTAGGCCTAAAACAGTATTGTTAATTATTGATATCCCGTAATCGGCTAATGCTAGACATAGGAAATGTATTATTGTCGTATAGGAAGTCATGTTTTGGGAGTCCAACGGTAATATTGGTTTATCGAAAATATTTGTGGAATGTAAGTTATGCGATTTTCACACCCTTCCATATATGGTAGTTTTGTTAAAATCTCGAGATTACTTAACTTTATACATATGAAATGTATCATTTTCGTACAGGAAATCATATTTTGGGAGTCCAACGGTCATATTGGTTAATCGAAAATATTTGTGGAATGTAAGTTATACGATTCTCACACCTTTCCATATATGGTAATATTGTTAAAATCTCGAGATTAGTTAGTTTTATACATATGAAATATATTATTGGCGAATGGGAAATGGGAATTCATATTTAGGGACTCAGTAGATCACATTAATTTACCTAAGGCGTTCCCATTAGCCTATATTATTATTTTGGCACTCTCCACAGGAGGATTGCCCCGACCCTGTTTTGTAGTTTAGCTAATTCTTACATTATTAAAAAATCTTGATAAGTTTCTTTCAAATCTATATTTAAATCAATGTTGTCCAATAAAATGTATTAAGTGGTGATGAGAAATGGATTTGGGACTACATATTCAGATAAAATTCAAAAAATTTTAATACTTTATACATTAATTTCCCAATAACTCTACTGTTATTCAACAGACCGGCTAACTGGTTAATAAAATCTCTAATCGTTAACCGATGTCAGCAACGGTAACCGGTTAACCGAATCCAGCCTTGTTTTTTTTTAATAAACAACATAATGACAGATATCTGATATGTAAGTATTAGCTAAACTACAAAACAGGGTCGGGGCAATCCTCCTATGGAGAGAGCCAAAATAATAATATAGGCTAATGGGAACGCTTTAAGTAAATCAATGTGATCTACTGAGTCCCTAAATATGAATTCGCATTTTCCATTCGCCTAAAATATATTTCATATGTATAAAACAAACAAATCTCGAGATTTTAACAACATTACCATATATGGAAAGGTGTGAGAATCGTATAACTTACATACCACAAATATTTTTGATAAACCAATATTACCGTTGGACTCCCAAAATATGATTTCCTGTACGAAAATGATACATTTCATATGTATAAAGTTAAGTAATCACGAGATTTTAACAAAATTACCATATATGGAAGGGTGTGAAAATCGCATAACTTACATTCCACAAATATTTTCGATAAACCAATATTACCGTTGGACTCCCAAAATATGACTTCCTATACGACAATATTACACTTGCTATGTCTAGCATTAGCGGATTACGGGATATCAATAAGTAACAATACTGTTTTAGGCCTACGCTAATTTTACCGTAAAACGAAGTTTACAGTCCCTATATTAAAGAAGTCCCTGCTCCAACATAGTAACCCCAGGTGAAAAATAAACTATCACTCTACACCTCTCAGCCAATTTTAAGTCCATCAACAATAAAGCACTGTCCAGGGCACCGTCTAAGGACAAAAACAAAAATATAAATATAAAGGCAGTTATTTCAAAACAGGCCCACTACATCGTAGTCGGCACAGTAATTATATTTTTTGCGAATATACACTGAATACGCATAAAGGTTTGCAACTACGACCATAATATTGCATTTTGCATTGATGAAGAACCGAAACTGTTCTTTGTTGTCAATGTACTAGTGGGAAAGTTTCTATCCATTTGAGAGTTGGACTCCAAATCCAAAGTGATCATCCAAGCGCTCATGAGTGGACCGTGATAGTGTTACTCCAATTTATAAATCCCGAATACCTCTTATAGCAATATTAATAATTTGTAAATTTTAAGCAAATTACGGATTAAAATGGTTCGGAGGAGAATTTTATGTCAACCTTACATCAAAGACTTTGAAACAACTTTTGCTGTAACCTGAATATAACATAAACATTATAAAAAAATATCACAATTTACTGATAAATACTTACGCAGCTGGGCGGATGGAGTACTGTCGAAAATTTTCTAAAAAAAATAATCACATAAAAAGGAGATTTAATTTAAGGAGGTTTATATTACATTAAAAAAATGCATTACCTACTCTTCAGTTAGATTAAGACATATGTATTATTCTATTTACTAATATACTATATAGTTTATATTCTACATTCGTGCGGTACAAATATGAATTTACAACAATGGCTACTACCAGCAGATCTGTAAAGAAGATAGGAGATTCCGGTGCGAATCAGCCTTCTATAATGGTGAGCTTCGGCGTAAAAAGTAAAGGCTCGATTTCTAGTGATATTACTGATGAGGTCGGCTTGGAGCCTATCTTTCCCAAAGGAGCAAGATATGCTATGCATACCATTGGTGATGCCAAAGTCCCAAAATGGTCATTCCATTCAAGAGCAGTGGTTTTCAGAAGATTCGTGGCTTAAAATGTATGATGACAGGAAATCATTATATTGCATCATCTGTGACTGGGCCTTTGAGAATCGCCGATCCAACATTCGGATATAACCAGTTAATCTAACAATCTTTGGAAGAACAAGCTCTCTGGGTTTTCCACATTCAAAAAGGGGAAAACTGGGCTGGAGAAGCATGTGAATTGTGGAATTCACAAGACGGCAAAGTATGGCATGAACAGCACTAAGCATTCCGCTCACACAAAGTTATGTCACATGAGTCGGAAAATGCTGAATTCGAGCTTGCAAGGACTGGTCTGAAGGCTATATTTGAAGTCGTGAGGTTGTGTGGGCGCCAATGTATCCCAATGCGGGGTCACAGATGACGAAGATGTCATAGCAAATTTCAACTGCATTGTGAATGTGAAAGCTCAATTTATTCCTCAGGTAAAGAAGTACTTGTAGTCAGAACTCAAGCAGAAGTTCTTGTCGCCACAAATACAGAA
This sequence comes from Hexactinellida sp. DTS-2022, assembly GCA_028753945.1. Classification (NCBI taxonomy): domain Eukaryota; kingdom Metazoa; phylum Porifera; class Hexactinellida; species Hexactinellida sp. DTS-2022. The sequence goes on along the minus strand of JAPNXP010000013.1, from coordinate 1,615,265 downwards.
TGAAATTTAGAAGGATCTGGCCCACGCTCTGCTGAGAAGCCTCATTGCAAGAATGCGAGCTGAGTGTGTAGGCGTTTCAAAAGAATCAATGTTTCCATCATTATCGATGAAACTACAGACATCAACCGAATTGAAAGAGTTTCGATATGCGTGCATTTCAGCAACAATGACATGGAGAGCGAAGAGGTTATTGGATTTCATCAGACATCAAGGACTGATGCTAATAGCATGCTCAAACTCGTCAAGTATTATATGCTGACCTTTGGGCTTCCTTTCTCTGGTATTCGGAGTTACGACGGAGCATCGAGCATCTAATATGTCTGTCAGAGAAAACGGTTTGCAAGGTAAGGTTTTGACTGAAAATCCTAAAGCCCTTTACCTATATGTCTTTGGACATCAACTCAATTGGTTGTCCAAGATTCTTTTAAAGCCATTCCAGAAGTAGCAATCGCTCTGGAACGTATGCACGCTGTGGTTCAATTCATCAAGAACTCCCCTAAGAAGTGGGACAGATTTAAAAGAATTGCAAACTTTGTTTCCGCTGATGACTTGTCATTCCCAAAAGACATCCACATGCTGCGCCCCCTTGCACATCCCAGTGGGTCATGAGGTTGCCCGCTGTTGATACTTTTATAGTTCACTACTACGAAATTCTCGAATTTCTCGAGTCTATCAAGAAAGATTATACTGAACCAGCCAACAATAGGGAGAAAGCATACTCCTTTCCCCGGAATCTCGAGACTTTCAAGAATTACTTCTGCCTCATAGTAATTCAAAAAGTTATGCAGACTACTAGTCCCATCTATGTCCAATGTCAGGGAAAAGGATCAATTGTAGGACAGGTAAATAATTGGGTCAACACTCTAATCCTTACCCTCACATCTGAATGGCAGGGTCATTCAAATACAAATGAGCTGTATGAGGCTGTAAATACACTGACAACTGAAGAGCTCCACCTCGAACTACCCTCACTGCCTAGGGCGAACCGTACACGTGTTAGCGCTATAAAATATGACCCTGTAATTGTCGAAAAGATCAAGGACTTCTATCCATTCCTGTACATGTCTGTAATGGAGGCGGGCGAGAAAGCTCTAATAGACAGATACTCCAAAAACGATCTCTCTACAGTAGAGTTGTTACGGAGGTGTCAGGTAGATGACACGACCTCCGACGAGGATATCACAAAGCTTGCATAATACTATAATGGGATTATCAATCTTAGTCAACTCTTGTTTGAGAGAAATAACTGGTTCGCTCGATTTAAGTGTATGAGTAAAGAGGCAAACATAATGACTCTTAGAAATTCTTTTACTGAGGAAGAGTCTGAAATTTCTGCTGCCCAACTCCATATGTTGTGTGTGATATATGTGTGCCTACCTGTGACGACATGAGCAGCTGAGAGAGCCTTTAGTATGTTGCGGAGAATACCCACATAACTCCGAAACTCACAGACTAAACAGAGGTTGAACAACTTCTCCGTTCTGGCAGCACATAGGGATGTGGCGAGGATGCTGGATGTGTCTCCTATCATCAGGGCGTTCATCCAGAGCACGAATCAAAGGAATGACATATTTGGCCATGCAGCACAGTAGTAGGCAAATATATTTTCGAATTTACATGAGTACTAAATATCAATATTCTACTTATATGTGTGGGACTTAATAAATGTAGAGCTATTGTGTTTGTGTAAACTCAAGATTAAAAGTGAAACTCGCCACCCCTGAATTTCCTATGTTTTCTTAAATCGTTACGCCTATGTAAGATGCTATTATGAAATATATCAGTAAATAAATACATTGTAACCTCGAATAAACGAACTCTTCGATCAACCGAAAGTCCCTCGATAATCCCAAAATTGCCGCATCAAAAAGTTCAACCTAAATAAATAAAAACTGTAGATTATATGAACATTTTTGACTGGTTCCAAAAAGTTAGGGTAATCAAGATTGCTCAGTAAAAGAATAGACTATCCATTTTTGGTAATTTGGAAACTTTCCAAAAGTTGATAATATTTTATAGAGTATTTAGGATGTTGTTTGTAAATCTGAATTCATCTGTGTAACCATGAAACAATTTTCGACCAGTACATGGTAGCTATTACAAAATATACGGACTAATATATATCATGCACATTCTGTTCAAATGACGTCTTGCGAGCTTAATTTTGACGAAATCGCCTAATATATTTGTTATATGCCTCCATACGCTCTTCTGAAATATTTTTAATCCGTAGCCACTAGTATCTGTTAAAATATAAGCGATATGAATTTAAATTATGTTAAATAATTGCTTGTGTCAAATAGAAGGGAAATTAGTCAATTGAGTAAAATATCAACAATGGGCATAAATATAAACCAGGGCTTCTCACGAGTCACTTGATTGAGTCGATGACTCGCGAGTCATAGCGAGTCATCGAGTAACCGAAAATTGTCACGAGTCAATTGACACGGTGACTCGAGTCGTCGAAATTTGTCACGAGTCGATTGACTTGGTGAATCGAGTCATCGAATTTTGTCACGAGTCAATTGACTCGGGGACTCGAGTCAGGACTCGCGAGTCATCGAGTCAGTATCGCGAATCATCGTGTTCAGGAAACGCGAATTATTGATGTTTACGAATGGTAAGATTAAGCAATTGGAAATTGAGTATTACCTGAATATTATTTTACTAATCAGAATATATTCAGAATTTGAAACAACACTAGTTTAATCGTTGCAAACAATTTTACATGGGCGAAAATTAACGTAATATGATACACACAAAGTTTATAGCATATAAGTAGTGTTTAACAATTTAATCAAATTCCACTAGATTCCACCATTCAGTCACCCTAGATTCCACTATTCAGTCAGCCCGTACTGCGAGTGCGACAAAGATCTATTGGTTTTTGAAACAAAATACGGGATTATTACGTCACAGTTGGGAAAAACAGATATTTTGTCCTAGCTTCCCAATTTTGCTCCGTACTGTAGAAATTTCAAAGCATTAGACGTATACTAAATTTCTACACCTGATAGCAGTTCACGAATTCTCATTTTTCTTCTGATTGTGACACAGTTAATTAATCAGTACCTACACTAGTCATCCATAAATAGTGTATCGTACCAACACAGGTATAGCAAAGTGAAAGTGTTAATTCCCGAAATTGCAGATTTGAATAATCCAGTTTAGATTCCATCAGTTTATTGGTGATTGATGTATTATTTTCTTGCGTCAATCACATAAGTATGCATAATATTACTATCAAAGTAATTCAACTATTTACTATACCTATATCTTCTGCATAATAAATTACATATTGATGATGCAGCAAATTAAATAATAATCAAACAATCTACTATGCAGTAAATCCTGGGTTAGTTATTAACATTAATTAATTAATTAATTAATTAGTTGACATAGTACTTGGGTCCCTTGAGTACGTGTAATTTACAAGTCACACGTTTAACTTATTTTATATTAGTGATATTTGAGAGAGTAAGGCCGCCATGCGCCGTTAATTAATTGTGTTGCGGAGTGTCTAATAAGGACGAAGAAAAGTCGCGAAGCGACTTTTGTGAGAGAGTGATCCGTCGCGAAGCGTCCGAGACCGAAGAGATCGTGGTATTAAAACACAAACCTTTATGTTGTGCGGATAGAAATATATGTATTTGTTTGTATGTTCCTAGTTGGTGAAGAAAGTGGACGGTTTCCAAATGTGATTTTTGGCATATAGGGGTAACTTTTGGCACCCGCGAAAAAATTGAGGTTTCCACTAAAAGATTATCACACCTCGACAAGTTATGACGTAATTGTCACATCTCAAGAAGTATGAAAATTCACTTAATCGCACATAATTCCCGCCCTCAAAGAGATAGAAATCTGAAAATTTAATAGAACATGGACATTAATGATGCGGACACGTTGATCAAACCAGATTTCCACTATGCTCACTCATTATCGCATGATGACGTAATCACAAAATTTAACATTGTTAAATTCTACTATTTTAGGACTATTTACGCTTTATAATCAATTTCAGGAGTATATAAATCACACACCAACCGCGAAGCGATTGGTGTGTGGTTGTGTTCTGCCGCAAAGCGACCTAGCAAGCGAAGTTCGCTAGTAAGAAATAAGAGACCAGGAGTGGAATTTGACCACAAAATACTACTACGTCAATTCATAAGAATTTATCAAAGTGTCTAATAAATCGATTTTAGCATCTATTGGATTCAGTTTTCTCGTTTCTAGAATGCTCTTGTTCCAAAGTTCGCATTTTCATTAGTTTAAACTATTAAATATTGACTCTTATTCCCGTGACTTTCCACTGTGTTTTGATAAGCGTGGACATTCCTTTATTCTGAAAAAGTTTACACTCTATGAGAATTAATTATGTGAATTTAATCGAACATGTAAAGTAGAACTTGGCTAAGACGTACCACAATGGGAAACAATATAAAGTACGTACTAACCGAGGTACGCCTTATCCGTAGGCATAGTCCACGAGTCGAAATACTGGCTTGTTCAATGATGTACATATTATGTAGGATATACAAGTCTGCAACATACTTAACAATAAGATAAACATAGGAAACTATATACAGGGCATTTTACAGCTTTGGACCAGGGATAAGATAAAGGCGGGTATATTTTTCTAACTGTAACCAATTACCAGATTAATAGTAGACTCGTTATATCAACTACACAAATCAAAGTATTATATACGGTCCATAGTTGTCTCCCAACATAAATTCAAGCTCGAGTATATTATTACATGCAAACTAGCTAATAGAATTATGAAAACTAAGCAAATATTTAGAGGAATTTATTAGGAGTTTCTTTGGGGCAGGTAGTAGGTACATTATGGTTCTTTGCCGTGTTGCTGTTAAGTAACAATTGGCTACTGTTGTTGAAATATAAAGTAATAAATTGATTTTCCTACTGTACTAAGCAATCTAGACACTCATCAACGAAGTCTTCGCACTTTTCACCATCGATTTTAGGAGAAGGGGTTGCTTGAATCCGAAAGTAAACATAATTGTAAACACTTTCCAAGGTGTAAACACCACATTTAGCACGTAATTGGAAGGTCCATTTTAAGCTGCCACGATCAAAAAGGCCAATCAAGGCAAAAGTTAAAATCCGGGTCTTAAATTTCCATTTTCAGAGAGTACAGAACAACAATCAGGGTACAAATCTGAGAGTTTAGACAATTTCTTTAATAAGAAAGGCAGCATATCCTACGATAAAATCTATAGGTTTGTCTTGTGAATGAATTCAGAAAAAAAACTTCAAGAGTGCTCACATACACAAAATGTGTGAAAACAAAATTCTCAGGATGGCTGCGATAAAGATCATCTTGATGGGTTTCGAAGCTGCTGCTAAATTCCGTAAACGAATCTCTATCTTTATGGACATAATCTTTCCCATTATACTACTGGAGAATATTAGACTGTTTGTTTAAGTGCCCCCCAAATTTCCAGGACTTGATTAACTAATACATTGTAGTTTTACATCTGTTTGTATAATCCAAAATGGTGTTCAATAAGATCAATTGTTTAAATGATGACAATACTTAGGTACAGTCGAAATCGGTTTTTTTTTGCCACCCGGGTTATTTTACTTCCTTGCTTCTCCATGTTTCTTCATAATCTCATAGCACTGTACAATGTTAATTTTCCCTCTTTTTTTCCCTCTTTTTCCATGCATTTAGGGGGGCAAAAAAACCTCGATTTCGACTGTATTTCAACATTCGCCGGTCAATATTTTAAAAGTTTAGGCAGTGCAATACTTGAATGGTGAAAACTCGTGAAGGTTTGAACTGTTAATTTCCTCATAAACTGGCAAGCTTCCCCAGACTCTAACCAACGAACTAGAGTAGACATTCAATTAAATCTGGCATCATTATGTATATGTGGCAAGAATCTCAATCCTTGAGACAACTCCCTTCCTAGAGTTGATTAATCAATCAATGTCCATATTTATCGGTTTTCAAACATTCAGCAATTTGAGAGATTCGCAAGGGTTCCACAATTATAACACTTTAACTTGAAGAAACTTGTCAATAGTAATAATCTTTTGGACTGAAATCACTACAGTATTTGATGTCAGATTGACAATATAAATGTGGCATCAAGGTGCCAAAAATCCATCCTTTCGGATCTTAATGTGAGATGATTTAGTGATTATGTCATCTAGTGCAGAGACAGTGAATTTTCTCTGTTCTTCTTCGTACAAGCCAACACTGTTTCATTTCCTATAATATACAATAACATATAACATGTTAAAATACAAACTTTTACATTTAGCACAACTTGACATACTCGGATCTGCAAATCATGCTCCTTTTTGTTTCTATCAAGCTGCTGATACTTGATAGTGTGATCATTAAGACGATCAGGGCCACCAGGAAGGTATTAGGTACTGCGCCTTTCTTCAATGTAGCTGTTATTGGTCGTAACTTCTTCGTTTGTCGATCATGTCAAGATAAGTTTGTGTGTCAATGATATCATCAGGATCAAAGTGTTTAGCACAAACGAAAATGTTTTTCAGTGTGTGAAGTTCTAGCATATAATTACATAATTAGTATGATTAATTAAAGATCATCCTTATATGTAGACGGTCTACAGATAAGTTATTTCTTAATTAAAGTATGTAAGTGATATTAATTATAAAAGGAAAACTGGTAAATAATTAATTAAGCTTGTCCAAGTAGTAAAGATATAGTCACCATCTCTATGCAGAAAACGTTTTCATTTATCATTTATGTCTCGCGTTCCAGAAGGAATGTGAAATACTGCACTCCACTATGATGACTATAGTATACATAGCACATCTGGTAGCAGAACAGTTGGGTACGAGTCCAGGATATAAATAAAGTTAAAAAACAAAGGGCTAGCATTATAAAGGCAAAGTATGATAAAATTAAAGAGAAATTGTAATTAGAATAGCTAATATTTACATAGACGAATCTAGTTAGCTATATTTCTAAACCAGATTAGCAATTAGTTTGAATCAAAAATTTTATATTTACATTTTGTGTATATAAGAAAATCCCCTTTATCTTGTGCCTGATCCAGGCACATTTGGCTCAGTGAAATGGCCTGTATATAGTAGGCTATGTAATGAAGTATTTCAGTTGTCACCTTCTGCTCATAGTTTTCTAGAGTACGTACTAACCGAATTAAAATAAATAGGTTTTATTTACTTGGGAATAAAAATTGGTAAGTCTTATCCGTGGTACGCGTTATCCGAGAGTAGGTCTTAAGCCGAGCACGTACTTAGCGAGTTGCACTGTATATTGAAGATGAGGACATGTTTTTTCATTATGTTTACAGATTTCAGATAATTACTATTGCATAATATAAGTTTAGTACTGTTTAGTACTCTCTAGTCCCTTTAGTAATATTATAATTAAAAATAAGTAAATTCTTCATTGGCGTATACACTCCCCTATAAAAAGTATTGGTACACCCAAAAAATTCCCATTGGAAATAGTACTATTTAAGTAGAATATTATGTGCTAATTCATTCAAATTAATTAAATGTGGTCATTTTGATTGTAGAATCGTATTCAACGCATCCAAATTAACCTTTGTAGAAGCTTTCAACTCAATGACATATTGATTAGTTTGAAAATTATCATCCAGTGGCACCATGTACATTCTTCCAATTAAAAACATGGTACAAGATGGGAACAAGTGGCACATAGTTGAAAATGATTGTAAATTTCGAACTAAAAAGAGGATAATAGAGGTGAAGGCTTCTGCAATGGATATTTCGAATGCGTAGATTAAGAAACTGGCATCAAAATTGCAATATCCAATAGAGTACGGAAACAATAAACATTTTTCTAGACACACAACAAAGGAATAGTAAATTTAATTTCCGGTGATTTCCGACGAATGTTATCTTAGCGGCGGATTTATTCATTAGTTTTATTCTATCTTGTAGAGAAAGTTCAGATACTTTAAGCTCATTTCATGAATCTCTGTGCCTAAAATTGCATCATACCTCTTCTTCTTCAGACCAACAAGTCCCGATATTGTCATCTACCGATGAGCCGCAACCTAAATTGATATTACCTACAATATCCCGGAGTCCAAATTTCTAGTGCCATCTGTAGATGACATTACTCTGGGTAATGAAGTCATAGTTGACCAATCCGTGTTTAGTGAGGAAATCTGTGGTAAATTTTTAATAATTGGAATGAAATGGAAAAGTAATACACTAATTCATGGAGACTCTGTAGTATTTCTAAAGATTGGACCAATTTATTTAGTTCAAAAATCGAGGGAAATTTTGTGTGTGTTCTTTCTTTTCAAAACAAAAAGGTCAATAAACTTAGTAGTAGAAGACAAAATAGCTGTTTTTAGAGCTAAAGCAGCGTGTAAGTTTAAAGATTGTTTTGAATTTACATTTGTAATAAAGAAAGAGCCATATCAGTGTAAAATAGGTGATCATATTATTGTGGTGTATGTAGCTTATGGAAACTTATCTGAACAGCATTTCGATAATACTTCTGTGCACTCACGAAATTTATCACATTCGCATAGGTTAGAAGTAACAAGAGGGGCAGCAGATACATCTGTAAATGCTTATTTCTATGATCAATTTGATTCTGTAGAGAACACAAACTTAGCACTTAATTATGATAACCTAAATAAGATTAGGAGTTCTGCAGTTCTGCGAAAAGCTAAATTTGATTTGTCTAGTTTACAGAGGTATTCTAATGATAACTGGACTGGGTTATAGAAATAGAGTTATTGGAAATAAGAAAATACTGGGAGATCTAAACATTTCACAGGTGGAAATAAGTTCCAGCTGAGGTTTGATTCACAGTTCTTGTAGTTTTTTTCTCAAGTGTGATATAGTTACTTATCTGCATAAGTGTTGGAATATGGTAGATGTAAATTATGTGGTTAATTAAACGGACTTTAAAGTAATTCTTCACTTATGTTCGGCTCATTTAATACACAGCATAGGATTTCATATAAATAAAAAACATTAACTACAAAAATATGTGAGAAAAATGTTTTTACATTGTATCGGATTTATTGTACGCGCTGTTGAAATTACAAGTATCAATAATATATTCCAATCTTTATGCATTGTATTTATGAGTAGTACTTTAAGTGCAATAGTAAAGACGCATACTCATTGCTAGAAAAATACAATAGTAATGAATCCGTAAACTCCTTAGAAACTAATGAATATTTGGTGGAAGAACATATGGACGATAATAATATTGCTAGTAATAACAAGGAGGGAAAAACATACAGAGAAAAATCCCCTTTAGGCAAACATTTTGTAAATATTTCAAAAAATTGCAAATCTTGGGTAACAATAATCCAGGAAAAATGCAGATCCAAATCCTTGTTATAATCCTGAGCTTATAAGAATACTTGTTAACATTCTACCTACCGATATTACCTTTGTGGAGTGGAATAATCTTGGACCTATTAGTGTAGCGGATAAGAATAAGACTAGCATCTTTAGCAACGCTATTGTGGAGAATTGGATGCGTATTGTTAAGTTAATATTTTGGAATCCAAAACTAATTTGAGGCATGGTGATTTGATACAATTGCTACGTATATCCTGATATACTAAGTAGGTTATCAGCATTTCAATTTGCCTTTCACCCGGGAGCGAATAAGGTATTTAAAGTCATAAAAGAGTAAGAAATAGTTTGGAAGAGGAAAGTGTTGAAGAATGGTCACGAAAAAAGAAAGTGTATTGCGGTTATTTACAACCTAAATCATATGAATTTAAAACATTAAGAAGAAAAAAGTTGAGAATAAAATCAAAATATCCATTGGTGGTCCTGGGAAAGTGAAAGTGAAACTGAAAGTTAATTCACTTTCAATCGAAAGTGAAAGTGAAAATGGGGTATTTCCTATTTATACCTTGGACCCCAAGTCATCCCCGGAATATGTAGAATTAAGCGTAAATATGTCCCACGAAAATGTGAAAAGTTATCTAGTTTACGAACGAAAACTGCATCAAAGGTTATGCGAGTGGCCTCTATAATTACAGATGAGGAAATAGTTAAAACGGGGGCTAATACGATGTGTACTACCAAGCTTTCGTCCCCAACATACAGACTGGCAGATTTCTATGTGTAAAAGGTGGAAGTTTCACTTTCGCGAGGATTTACCGTACTCGTATAATGATACTCTAGATAGTGAAGAAATTTTATATAGTTATTTGCCAAACTTGACTCAATATATAATTGGCGATGGCTATTTCTCGACAATTTCTTATCTCACCACTGGTAGTCAAGATTTCCATGCAGAGTTTAGAGAGTTAATAATTGATAATATGCTAGGTGACCTAAGTATGAGTTGCAATAAATGTTTACGCACAAAATATACTTATACGCAGGGTAATTATCGAAATGTACAAGACTGGGTTAACAAAACAGGAATGAGGAAGAGTGGGAAATGGGCTACAGATCTTGAACACTTTGCAACTGATTTGTTATTTAAAATAGATATCTGGGTATTCTTGGGGCCGTTGGGAACACGTTGGATTGGATTTTCAGGGAATGGATCATCTTTTGAAGAGTTAATGAAGGCGCCAACCCCAAATGGGATCTATATACGAAATATTGGGAATCATTATGAACCTATTATTTCTGTTAAATTCGAAAATAATAATAAATTATTTTTTTAATTGAACAAGGCAGAGTTTTAGAAGACTTGCAATAGTTTTACCACAATTTGTAGATGTACTATCCTGTTATATTCAATGGCGCCCTTTTAATATCGTATCAGTGAAAGGAAATCATGCATATTATCATTAATGTGTTAAATCCTAAAACAATAAAATAGTTCTTTCCTTATTTCCATGTTCTACTAAGTAGTTCTCTACCTTTTTTAGAATAACTTTGTTTATCTCGATCTTACTTTTCTCATATAAGCATTACTAATATTTGTCACTATTTAATATCATGCACTCGTTGATAAGTCATATTCTGAGATAGTAAGTTGCCTTACATTTATATGAGATTCACCCTCTTTAAAAGGCAAATACGTATATTTGGAGAGAAGGAACATCGGCACAAGTGAGATCATTCAGATTGAAGTTAGATTATGGAAATGAAAAAAACCTGGAGTGGCTTAAAATACCTACATTGTTGTAGTAATCATAAATGTTTATATGTCTGATTCTATTCTCTTAATTAATGAAGAATATTGCATTCCAAATACTACTTGTATATTTGAAGTTGTTTGTATTATCTAAGGTATTGCAATCTGTTTACAGAAAGTAATCACTAATCCTGACATACCTTATTATAGGAAATTAACGCGCCATGAAATTAACGCGAATTTCACCAAATCGCGTTAATTTCCTTCGCGATAATTTCATTGAGCGTTAATTATCATGACATTAATTTCCTGCTATTTAGCAAAATTATACAATGGATGGACAAACTTCCGAGCTACATATTTTCAGATATGGAACGAGGTTGAAAGGATATACCATGTGTATCAAGTAGATAGGAAGCCTATTTGGGCACAATAAATGGTATTTAATCAGGATAATCCTGAAATTTTTTAAAAAATTTATTCGCGTTAATTACATGTATTTGAAAATGTTCAGCTCCAATTCGCGTTAATTTCATACAGCGTTAATTTCCTATAATAATGTAATTAGGAAGTGCAGTCAAGAATTATTCTTCAGAGGTACCAAAACTTTAGTTCCTGTGAACACTGTGACGCAAATCAAATAAATTCTTATCAATAGTATTATTAGAGATGACAACATGCAACATATTCTACATTATGGATATTTTAGGCAATCATAATTATAAGCCGATTTTAGTGAAATTACGCCAATAGTATTTTTTTCAAAAATTAATATTTTGTTTCGAAATTTATATGACAGGTTGTAATAGGTAAGATATTTATGTGATTAAAAGGAAAATTTGATATAATGAATAATTTTTGAGTTATTATGGAAAAACCGAGGTCAAATTTGAATTAAAATTGCTAAGTCATCATAAGGGATTTTGGCAATTTGGGATGATATATGGGTTGTCACAACTTTAATATTTCCGCTGATGTGAATAATTCATATATAGCGTATACTTTTTGCGTTATTAGCATAAACGTGAAGTCTGCGAATCCGCCGATGAATCCGCCGCTAAGATAACTTTCGTCGTGACCTACGTTATAATAAGGCCTATTCAGTGTTATCAAAATGAAGACTATTGATAATGTCGAAGGCCATTGTAAAATAGAGGACACTTCTTTTTCTCAATTATTAGTAATGGTAGACCTGAATATGTTTTGTAACTATATGGAAACATCCGAATATGATATGTTGAACCTGTCAGAATTGAAATATGTCATCATTTGATGACGTAATCATCAGTTTTCGTTCGAATTATCATGTTTTTAAAACCTGTTTTAACACAATTAAACGCGTTATATATGTTCAACATTGGTACATGATGATGCCCAGACCTGGTTAAATAAAATATATCAAAATTATAGTAGGAATGTTGACACATTCCTCGGTTGTCAGGCAAATGTATATTTCCTAAAATGAGCCATAATACCAAAACTATAATTGTTATGTAAACTAGACTACGCCTCATCTATCCGCAATAGGTGACTTCCTATTCATCTATAGTACATTTTCTATGCCTTACTTTGAGTTAATGAGATAATTAACTCGTATTCCGTAAATGGTACTGAGCTCATAAACTCAAAAAGTATCAAAGTTGTGAAAAGAAAGCATGTGTCGAGAATCAGCCTAAGAACCTATTTTATAGTACTCCCTCGGTTCGAAGTGTTAATTGTATCAATTGCGAGTTGAAATACTAATATTGTTATAATGTCTGGTGATGTATCTCTCTTATGTATAAATCCTGAGATTCATGAAAGCTAGTGCTTTCTGGGAAGTCTTTAAGCTTAGTGCAGGAGGTTCCTAGATATTCTGATGGTCATCCATGACTTCAACATTAGCAAGGAACTTGGATGGTAGTATATAGTACACAATATTCAATAGAGCTGAGAATGTATATTTAGATGGTATCTTAAAATTATAACCAGTAGTGAAAATATAATCCATTAAAGATATATGTATAACCAATCATCTAATGTGGATACAAATAAATAGGATTATTTAATCCTCTAAATGCACTTAGAGGATTAAATGTAAATTATCTAAATGTTATCGTAATAATATAAAGTTTGTCAAGACTCCGAATGTTACAATTATGAAGATCTTGGGACTCAAACTAGATCTAGACACACAACTCATTATTTTATGAGGGATGTAGCCATCATGTAGGCCTTGCCATTTTGCTAAGGCCAGATAATGAGATTAGTTTTGGAGTATGCGGGATAACAATTATCGTGATTGGGAGATCAACACTGAAGTCAATTCATTGGGAGGAGGAGCGCTGGGATCGTGTACACATATTGGAGGGTAAACAGCATGCTCTAATATTGGATCCAGAATTTCTCAAAACATTCGTGCGTGTAACGTTCGATTGGGATGATTGGACAATTACTAGCTAACTCCAATATCGAGATCCAGGAATAGACAAGCGGTGGAGACAAACTGGCCAGTGCACGTTCGGTGAAACAAATTGACAACTATAACTATAATCAGCTTAGTGCTACGAAGACCTACGTCATTAAGGAACAGCAAACGAATTCAATGCATTGTTTAAGGAATTAAAACGACAAGCCCGGTCGCATCACACTCTGCGAACATACAATCGAAAGTCGTGATGCAGCTCCACACAAGTCGAGATCAACATGGTTAACTCCTCAACGGGAAGAGATAATTTATTTCCAGTTGTACGAATTAGTATATAGAGGTTATATAGAGGTTATATAGAGCATCCAACTCGCCAAGGAGTGGAAATGTCGTTCTGGTAAACATAGACTTGAGTAAACAACACTGTTTATATAATTTATTAAAGAATTTCCAGGTTACCTAATTAAGTATATTTGCATTTATTCGCTTTGATTAAGTTTAAACCCTTAGGAGGAAGATTAATCAAGATATACGATTATTCGTGTAGGGGCTATTATTTAAGTAAATATGGTACTTAATCACAGTCGTTATTTGGAATGGTATTCAAAAGAAAAACTCTTCGGGAATAAGTATATGTACCTGTTTCCGAATTAACTTTGGAACTCAAAACTGTCCGCCCGGACCAATGGCGACGATAGCCAGAAACCGCTGATGGGGCACAATCGCGTCACAAGTGGAGCATAGGTCATTAAACTGGGGCACACTTACCTTAATGAGGTGGGGCACAGTAACCACAGGGTTACCTTTCCAAAATATGTGTCCGGTCGAATAAGTTGTCCGAGACAAAAATAGAACGGGAAAGTCATACATGTCATCATGTGTTGTTAAATAAGTTCAAATTGCTACGATTACTATCGCTAGTTTAACTTAAAGTTTTTCCAATGATCCGAAATAAAGTCTAAATACTATCTTAGTTAAACACTATCTTAGTAAATAGCTATTATTTTACATATTTGAAACACAATACATTCGCTTGAGGATGGAAAAATAGTCTGTCTCTTCCAATATGCTTTCTTCGCCCTTCATGGGTAGTATCCAACAAATGAGAGAGAAACTAGCTATTACTCTCAACAAGTTCCGTGAATTTGTTTGGATATATTTACGAGTATGAGACTTTTTGACGAGAATATATTTCGAAATCTGAGGAGACTCTGGATGTTAGTTACTTCATTGCTCGTATAAGGTACACATTAAATGTTCATTATCTCATCTGAACTACTAACTTTAATGAAAATTGACTAGAATTAAGAAAATAATCGAAGTTTTCATGGAGTAACTTAAGAAAGGGAGTCTACATCGAGAACAAATGAAATGAATTTTCTATTTACCGTATTTATTCGAATAGTAGCCTAAGCGATTATTGTTTTTTAGTCCATTTTCTGACCAATAATTTTGTTACTTTTCGAGAATATCACATCTTGATACAATTTATTTAGTATATTCGGTTGATAATCGTATTGCGACTAATATAATATAAATAAATTTACTAAGGGTACCGGTAGTAAATTGTATTTGCCAATTTGGGGACGCTATTATTGGAGGTAGGCGATTATTC
Source organism: Hexactinellida sp. DTS-2022 (assembly GCA_028753945.1). Lineage (NCBI taxonomy): Eukaryota > Metazoa > Porifera > Hexactinellida > Hexactinellida sp. DTS-2022. Next base: position 1,600,169 of record JAPNXP010000013.1, on the reverse strand, counting down.
GAATAGGGGCTAAAATTAGAGTATATACGGTAATTTTAATAATAAAAGAATAGATTCGATTATTTTGACGATTTTTGTTGATTATTCAGGTCGTAACATGGTAAATTCCATTAATACAAAGACAATTAACATAGGCTGTTCCAATTCATAAGAAAAAGTTCTGAACAACATTTCTGCAATATAGTACAGCATTAAAAGTGTACATAGTTACAATTAGACGAGAGCAAAAAGTTCTAGCATATATATTTACATAGATTCATAGGGAAAACTCGAAAGGTGTGGGACAAATTACTTGAATTAAATGGTAAATAGAACAATTATAAGATGAAATAATTATAAATTAATTTTCTTAAGGTCAAATTAAATGAATAACTAACATGATTCATAGATAATATTGGAAAAGCGTTCTGACTAACAAAAAAACACGTTCGTTTAACCACAACATAAGTATATGTATACGAACACTACACTAACCTGCCAAAAGTATTTGAACAACAATAATTTGAATTCATACATTCATGCTTCTAGCAGCATAATGCGATTTGTAGACACTTCAACATAGATATTGACATAAAACGATATGATAATTTTTTAATTTACATATTTATGTGGTGTTGAACTCATTAACTATTTAATTATCTAATTAAATATATTATTTCCGAACATTTTGAAGCACTTAGAATAAACGATTCTGAATAGGAATTGAATAATACCTGGTCGAATTACCCTAGATGCGTAATTTATTACATTAATATTATAAAGCCACATTTCCCTTTGTGCCACTTGTACCACAAGTGCACGTGGAATGGACCCTTATGCCAATTAATGGTTATTGGATAAAATGAGTTAAAATCACAATGTTATGCCTTTTATAAGTATAACAAGATATTTAAAGTACCGTATTTCCCCAAATAAGCGCCGGGTCAATAAAAATGATATTGGTATCATAAAATCTAAACACATTAATAGATCACTGTAAAGTAATTTCATTGATTTTGGCAACTTCGGTAGGTAGACTATTGGTGGAAACCATTAGAACCGTCCTAAATATTATATTTTGGATTTTTCACAAAAATTTCAGGATAATTTTGGCCTACGAAAACAATAAGCGCCAGGGCGCTTATTTGGGGAAATACGGTAATTTCAGAGTGCTTTAAATAGAAGTGAATACGCTACTTGAAGAACATTTTGTCTATGATAAAATTCCTGTTGTTCAAATACTTTTGGTGGCTTAGTGTATAGTAAACACAAACCGATCAAAATATTTGAACAGCAATAATTTGTATCCGTGTTGCAGTGTTCTACAGGTTATCTGGTGTACGTTTATACCACTAATTTCTATTTTGGTATACGGGTATACAAGATGCAAAGTCAGGGTATTAGAGTTCATGATGTCAAATGGGTAATAATAATGTTGGCTCACATCTAATTAACTAATAAGCTAACAACAATTTATTGTCAATTATGTTAATTAGTATTGCCAAGTAAAGTTTGTTCATTAATTAATTGATTCCTAAATATATTATTAAATCTATGCATTAAAACACAATGTGGGTCTTTGTCCGTAAACTTTACAAATTTGAATCGGTTAGAATAAGTTTTTATAAAAAAAGAGACACCCCCACACATAGGCGTCGTAACCCGCCCGGGTGCCCGGAAATGTCCGGGCGGCCCGGAAGGGTTGCCCCTATGCTACTAATGCTATACCCGGAGTTTACCCGGAGTTTACCCGGAATTTCCGGGCGGCCCGAAGGATTGACCTTTGCATTTACGACGCCTATGCCCCCACATATTGAAGACCTTTGTGAAAATTATCATTTTTCGCACTTAGTTAGCGCACAACACAATGTGGATGATCTGATGTGTTTGTTAAGTAGAATTTACTAAAGTATGTAGTTTATTTGATGCATTGTATATTTATTTAAAGTCAAAGGGGAAAGTAATCGAAAGCACCAATTTAATTACCATCCATTGGTATATATATTTAGTGTTACCAGTACATTAATATACTTCAAATAGTCAAATCTTGGAATAAGAAGTTTGGCATACACTAGATCGAAAAATGTGGATATTTTATGATTTTCCATCGTTGGTAATAATTTCACTAATTATCGAAATATTGTTCTCATTAATTCTGAATCCTCAATTAAGAGTAAATTGTACCAGTTACAATAATTTTGACCAATTATTTGAATTCTAAGTCACTAATTGTCATTTACAATAACCAGAAAAATGACATTTCATTATAAGAACTGATGACACGCAAGAAAAAGTTGTAATTAATTTCCAAAACGAAAAACTCTATTCTGTTTATGCGATGGGAAAGGCAAAGAAGCGGAGGGTAATAGTGCAGTATATTCCCAAACACGAATGAAGTAAGGTCGCGATGCGACCGAGACCGAAAGATTGTAAAGTTCAATATATCTACGAAATGCGTATCACAATTCACACACCCGAATTGACGTCAAAGTACAAACTTGTATACTGTTATCAGGAATTAAACATCAATCAACCTTGCAGCTGACTATGAAAATAAAATATTGTTTGATTATTGGGCAATTATATGTGAGCAACATTTTATTATTAATAACCTATCTGACACTCGAAAACCCGTAATTTGACACTATGTGTACGTGTACACGAAAATAATTTGAGTGTAAACGCACATCCGATAAAATTTCCGGGTATACTTGTACACCCTAAATCTCAAATACACTGCAACATTCAAACATTCCACATTCTAGCAGTATAAAAACATTTGTAGATTTCTATCGGAAAGTTGTTTACTGCGATATGCGATATAGTATACCTTTATGGATGTAGTATATAATTTTGATTATGATGAGTAAAATATATAATATGCAAATTCTGACTTCAGATTTGAATTTCATATGGTCGAATTACTCATGGTTCAAAATTTGAGCCAGCTGTGCCACAAGTGGCAGGTGGTTGCGGACACTATGGCCAATTCGTGGATATTGACTAAAATTACTAAGCACAATGTTAAAAAAAAAACAGCAAAATATTTGAATTATTTCAGTGTTATGTGAACACCCGAAAATCGCTACAAGAAGTATGCTATAAATGTAAATGTTTGTATGTTCCAAATTTATTGAAGAGATGGACGGTTGCGAAATAAGAATTTTGTTATACGCATAGGGATAAACTATGGCGCTATTGAACATGCTGAGATTTACAATCAAAGTTTCCGCTCATCACCAAGTTAACATCTTCTTACAATTTGAAAAGTCAATTAATCGCACACAATTCTAACTATATTACAGATATATTTCTAAAAAATTGGATAAAACAGTACATGAATGAACGGAAATGTTGGTCACATCAAATTATTTAACTCAGTGGTTCCCAAACTATTTGAAAAGAATGGCATTATGGTCCCCAACATTCATTTGGGAACGTCTTTCGGTCCCCCATGAGATAATATACAAAGATTGCTAAACTTGTAATTTAAATACTTTTGAAAAACTACTAAATTATCACAGAAAAAAGCGAAACCATGGTTATACTACATATTAAACCCCTATTACTACAGTACACCCTCGCTAATCCGAACAGGAGAAACCAAATATTCTTATAATAAATGTGGGGGAAAATCGTAAATGGCAATGGAAGTATAAAAAATAAGTCTCAGGCAAGTATTTTAAGGAGTACACTAGATGTTTAGTGCGAATTAACAAGGTGTGGAGAAGTTTGGTCCGGATTATCGAGGTTCTCAATTATAGATACCCATCTAAAATGCATTACTTCACTAACCCCTACGAATTCACTAATCGGAACAAAAGATTTTTTGAATCGGAATACCTCTGTTCGGATTAGCGAGGGTGTACTGAAAATCTTTGCTTACAAGAAATGATTATTTATACAAAATTTGCAAAATATCTCACTATAAAAATTGTTTCAATTATATCTCGCGGTCCTACAAAAAGTGAATCGCGGACCCCAAAGGGACCGCGGACCCCAGTTTGGGAACCCTTGAGATTTTAACTGATTAATGAATATTGAATGAAGACGCAATCAATTAAATGTAACATTGTTGAAGTTGACTATTTTAATCCAATATCTATACTATTAAAACACAAGGCTGGGTGTATATATTTGTTTGTATGTTCCGAGTTGATTGAAGAAAGTGGACGGTTTCCAAATGTGATTTCTAACATATAGGGGTAACTTTTGGTACCGTCAACTAGTGTAGGTTTCCACTCCAAATTTCTCATACCTCGACAAAATATGACGTCATTGTCACATTTCGAGAACCGTGAAAATTCACTTAATCGCACATAATTCGCGCCCTCTAAGAGACAAAAATATGATTTTTTTAGAACATGTACATTAATGATGCGGACACGTTGGTCATACCAGATTGCCAATATGCTCACTCATTATCGCATGATGACGTAATCACTAAATTTCACATTGTTAAATCTGACTATTTAGACCTATTTACGCTGTATAATCAATGTTAGAAGTATGTAAACCACACACCAACCGCAAAGCGGTTGGTGTGTGGTTGTGATCTGCCGCGAAGCGACTTTGCAAGCGAAGCGCGCTAGTACATAAAAATTTTGCGTGAGAGGAACAAGCTATTTCGGTAGTAAATCAGTTTTGTTCTGCCGCATAGTGACCTTGAAAGCTAAGTGTATAAGTAAATTAATTATATGGTTACATCTTGTTAGTTGGTACTTTGACAATTATCCAAAACCAGGGATAAATATCTATTATAGCTTACCATTTTCCGTGTGACAGCACGCAAAATAAATTGGTAAAAATAGCCATTAATGCTTCTAGTGTTCGTATATTTACCATTCTGACTAAGACAAGGATCCAATAAGATGTTAGTAGCTATTGAATGAGGAAAGGTACAGCTTGAAGAGATGTTGAGAAGAATATATATATAATGAGAATCAATAGAATAAGGGTTTTGGAATTCTGAAATACTTGTGATTGGAGTTAAACCAAATCTAAAGTTTCCAACATCTTTGACCACAGAAACAATAAGTAGATGATATCTAGAGGAATTCATAAAGAGAACAATAACGAAAATATATTTATCATAAAGATACAATTAATAAAGAATGTATTTAAAGTTGTGTCATTTACAACCACTTAAAATATAAAAATGTAAAATAACAATTGTTAGATTGGAAAAGGGTATACAACAATTATTTCTAAGGTCTAAAATTAGCGCTCTAAGAAATCGTCTACGTATCTCCATTACTAAATTTGATCAAGATTTAGTACACTACTAGGAAAATAATTGCTAGTTCGCACCGTGATTAGAAATTTAATGGCATAGTAAAAATATTTCTTACAATTTACAAAATCTGGACTCAATAGCTATTTAATTGTAAGCACGGAAAATTATGAATTGAAGTAAATTTTGAGGGAAATTTCTACCACAAAAATTAGCATCACCTCTGAAACACCTTTCAGAATTCTCTGACAGCTTTATGGTGATGATAACCTGCCGATATAATCTATGCCCACAACAGTGCCGGCAGCACTTATTTTGGAGGAATTATCAAATACCAAACCAAGAAAATTCAATTCCAGTTAAGCTGGTTTTTTTAAGGTTGAGACCTTGGTATAATTCAGCTTAATCGCTGTGCTGAATAATTTTCCCTGAATAATTTTCCCACTCTGCATCGGTAGACCCAAATCGTGGATTAATTTTTACACCAAGATCGCCCATAAATAACCCTGCTCTAATGATTAAATTGTCGGGACAGCTATATTTCTATAAAAATATATATATATTTCTCCATACAGGTTTCCTGGCCACACAAATATATATAGATGAAGGGCTCTAAGTTTGGATCTTGTAGAATGACGATTTAATTTGCACCTAAGGTCAGCATTTTTGGATAAATCTTTTGGCAGATTTTGAGTCTTTGCAAATTTTAAACACTTTCTTCGTAGGAGTATACTTTGGTGGATTATTGATAGTACAAATAAATTTAAGGACTAAGTCAAATCATTCTGAACTGAAATATACTTCTTTTTTTGAATTGAATTGATTGAGTTTGTTTATAGATAATGAATGAATTGATTGAATTACTAGTGGAACTTGAGTTTTTTTAATGATTTGAATGATCTGAAATTTATTTGAATTAATTTGAAAATAATTGAATTGATTTGAATTGAATTGAGTTGAATTGATTTGATTTATCTGAGCATGCAGTTCCTCCATTTTCTGTCTGATCACTCTAATTGTTACAGTAGAACCTAGTTATTAAGAGCACGCAGGAACGGTCAAAATTTACACGCTTTCTAAAGTTTGTATTAAAGGGTGCATATCTAATGAAAATGAATGGAAGGTGTAATTTGAAAAATTTCGGTGATCAGTATAATAAATAAAGAGGCTAACCTCGCCATTATCCTTAGAATGATTATTACAGTAACATGTGTCGTAACTGGGGGGTCCAGAGACTTCAAAAGAAGTTACCCACAGCTTCCCGAATATACTTGAATTCCGGATAATAGACACTTATATAGTTGGGATACGAACTAAGACCTGAAAGTGCTGAAACACCCCAATATTCACGGGCGTCGCACGGCTCTGAAAATCTCCGGCCAAACAGTTAAAGTGGTCCGGCCAAAACCGGACTGTCCGATATAATATAGTAGAATATACAGTACACGGACAAAAGTATTCGACCACCCAACATTTGCCAATTGAAAATAGTACTATAGTTGGACTAATAATATTGTTAAATGTATTAAAACTTTATGACATATTGCTCTCTTGATTTCAGATTCGTATTCTACGCAATCGAATTACCCATTGTAGATGCTTTCAAATTGATTACATATTAATTCGGTTGAAAATTATCATCAAATGGCAACATGTGCCACCTGTTCCCATCTCTCCCATAGTGGCAATTTGGGAAAGTGGTGCATAGTGGCACAGGAAGATAATTTTTAACCAAATCAAAAAGGGATTGAATTGAAAGCTTCTACAATTGTTAATTCGAATGCGGAGAATACGAATTTGTAATCGAAATAGCAATTTCTCATGTAATTTGAAAACACTATCTTCCATTGTTCAAAATCCTATAGTACTATTTTCATTTGGAAAATGTTGGGTGGTCGAATACTTTTGTCCGGGTACTGTATTAAAACTGGTCCGGCCATGGACCAAACGGACCGCGTGCTACGCCTATGATATTTGAAAAGTCTTGAACTGATTGGAAATTAATTATTTAATTCAATCTAAATTGAATTATTGAATTGAATTGAATAATTTGATGAACGTTCAATAATGATCTGAATGAGTTGATTGAGTGGAATAAGGCAAAAATGATTGAACTGAATGATCTGGTGACCATTTGAAAAGTAAAACATTGAGTTTGACACAAGGTTGAGTACGATGCTGTTTGCACTAATGCTGCACGCCCAGATGTAATTTTCGATTTCTTCGTTATGTCATTATCACATCAAGGTGTCATGTATATTTAGGAATAGTTTATAAATTGCAAGTTGTTTCTATCTTGCACTATCTATAACTCTGAGAGTATAAATTATAATATAGTAACGGAATTATAATTCAAATTTAATTAATTAACTAAACAAATCCCATTAATTAATTTAGTTGACTTTAATGTAAATTATATAAATACTAAATTCAATAGAATGCAGCTCGGATTCACAAGTTGAATCGATATAATTTTCGCAAGTTCAAACAATAGAACAAGATTTAACAGTTTACTGAAATTACCGCAACGGTTACCCCGCATCTACTTTCCAATTTCAACCATCAATCTAAAATGAGAATTAATATATAACTTTTGGCTGATCACGAATTTTAAATTTGACCTTAGTTTATGCTATAATTGGTATGCCAATATTCTTAGTTTCCGCACACTTCAGATTTTCTTTCGCATATCTAATTCTATTTTTCTACTTAAATAGTTTAATTGTTTAGCCTGTTAACCTTACTCTAATCTTTCAACTTGCGCTAATTATATATACTCTACTTGTGAAATCGAGTATCCTCCTATTTAATTACAGTTATCACCAAAATTCCTGATTTTTGGTAATCCTTTTAAAACGACGAGATCTCTCAGTAATGGATTTAAGCACACGAGAATGCATGGCGAATTGCGTATTCAATTATACTAATGGAAAGTTTAGGAAACTTTAAGTCAAATTATATCTAGTAGTAAGACAATAAGTGTTAGGTTACATTTAGATATGTACGTATGATATAATTTTATCTCAATTTTTCTAGCAAATATTTACAAGAATTTTATTTGGTGAACGCAATTATTACCAAACAATTTCAGCATTTCTTTGGTTTCCTCAATTATTAGACAGAATTAAGTTATATTATATGTTGCAGGCCAAACGCGTTTCGAAAAGGCGATGAGCGTTTCCATACTATCATAGATATATTATGATAATTATTTATATAATTTTAAATATCTACCATCCTTCTATGGAGTAAATTATTACTTGAGTGTTGATTTAAACATTTAATTAATGGTAACATTGATTGATCTATTGTTTAGTTAATTGAGACTAGCTGAACAACCAGGATAATTATAGAATTACATTTGAAGAATAATTGGTTCTTGGCAATGTTTACAGACTAGCTTTACAAAGTACCAGGGGCGGATCCAGAAATTTCTGGTGGGAGGGATCTAGAGCGAGCGTAGCGAGCGATAACTCGGGGATTCAGCAGGGTGGGTTTATCCCCCCTGAATTTTATTTTACTCAGATGGGGTCAAATATACATATCTCAAGTTCGATGTAAACCTTCAATAAGCTCCAGGTGTCGCCCAAGTTCCTGCAGGCTGAGAACAAAATATATGATGTATATTGTTAATGCTAGATAACAAAATCTAAGGTATCAAAACTAAGATATATCCTGTAAATGATAAATAAGAAAATCTAATGTAACAAAACTAAGTATATTCTTTAAATGCTAAATGACAAATCACTATTTACCAAAATCAGTCAAGTAAGTGAGGTGCATATAATGTAGAGGGTCCAGTGACGGCTTTCGCTCTTTCGTGCCCCACGCAAAAAGTATCTTTGCGCCCCGCGTTTTCCATACATGCCAACCTATTTAAGACATATCCCTGTATGAGGCACCTATTCCCCCCTGTACATTGGCCGAAATCCCTGTACACACCCAAAATCTTTCTTGTAAAGGTGAAAACATTAGTTTATATAGACTGTACAGGGAATGACTGTATGCTCATATAGGAACAGATTATTCACACAAAACAAATGCTATATTTAGATGGTGTCGACATGTCTAGGTATTAATAGACTCACAATAAATAATTTTTGTCTAGCTAAAAATCCCTGTACAAATTTAAAAATCCCTATACGGTCCAGCCAAAATGGTCAAAATCCCTGTATTGTACAGCGAATCCCTGTACGGTTGGCAGGTTTGAAGTTTTCCAAAAATACTAATTTCTGTAATTTATAATTAATTTAGTAATACGAAGGTGAATCTAGTAAATAGTTCTGTCACAAGAAAAAAATGTTCGGGGGACCAAAATTCCATGGAAAACTGGTCCTAGGACAATATTTCCATGGAATATTGGTCCCCCGGACGATTTTCTTCGGGTAAAATTGGTCCGGTGGATTAAACCTGAAATATTTAACCTAGCCTGAAATTTTTGGCCAACCATGGGACCAATATTCCATGGAATTTTGGTCCGGGCGACCAATCTAACCAAAAAGAATTGGTTCGGGGGACCAAAATTCACAAGGAAAATGGTCCTAGGAACTATTTCCATGGAATTTTGGTCTCGGATCAATTTTTCGGGGCCCAATTTTCTAGTGACAGGCTTATTCATAAATTCTGTGGTCCCAATATGGCGAAAGATTTCCTAGGAAAAACAGATTTCCTAGGAAAACAGTAACTAAATAAACAAAAACCTCAGAGGGACCAATTTTCCACAGAAGGACAAAATTTCCATGAAAATATTGGTCCCCCCTAACCAATTTCCAAGGAGCACCAAAATTTCCGTGACAATTCTAATAATCTGGGTACTATACTAGTAGGTATAATAGTCAGTGAAACGTCAAAATTTGACTTGTCTAACTCTTTTATTTGACAATGCTAGTAGTTAATTAAATTGATCAAGGGTATAAAATTTAAAGAACAAGATCTGAAAGTGAACAAATTAATCAAAGCTATTGTTACTCAAAGGAAATAAAAACAGAGCTAGAAATGGGGATCCAAATATTGCAGTTCAATTCAGTTTCCACAAAATGACATCAATTGTTCGTTTCCTAAATCATGGCGCCCACGCGGTTGCTTGTGTTGGGTGTGCCTAAAGCCGTTCCTGAGAGGGTCTACGATATCTACGAATATAATAGCTAAATTACAGAATAGTGACAATAACCGCATGTGATAATAGGTATACAGTGGAGCTGCCCATAACGGCCCCTCCAAATAGCGGACAACCTCTAAATAACGGACAACCCTCGTTGCACGGATTGAATTTAGCATATGTCTAATAGAAAAGCAACCTCTAAATAGCGGACGACTCCGAACTCTAAATAGCGGACAAAGTGATTGGGTCCCAAATTGAATTATTAGTACTTTTTTTTCCTCCGAATAACGGACAAATGCATATCGAAATAATGATACGCCATGAATTCATGATAGCTAGAATATTTTTATCATTACCAAAGTATATGTACAATATTATGATAAATTTAGCTCTCTATACAAATCCATTGATCTTCAAAGAGTAAATTATTTCTTTCATTTTATCAATGTATTCCCTGGGTCCATAAAGCTGATGTATAGAGGGGATTTCTAGTCCATAACCAGCTCCTCTATTAATTTTCTCCTCTGTCACTTTTGTATAAGCGATGTTGACATCTCTCTTTAGAAATCGAGACATGTATGGTGCGATATTATAAGGTTAATGTCATACAATAGTCTCTTCAATATAAACAGCTACTGCATTTATATATTTTGGGTTTGTCGTCTCTGTCTTTAAAGAAAGTGTTTCACCCAGCACTGGAGTCCAACTGTCTTTGTAAGCATGGTATGGTAACACGTATGTATGACTGGATCTCTAAAAGTTCCAGTTCTGTAGGTATGCTGTGTTTACAAGCCAAGTCAAATAGATTAATTATAATTGAAAGTTTTATTGATATATTTGATTCTTTATACGTTTATTGAGGAAACAGCAATGCATACAAAAATATTATAACTTGTTGTTAAACCACATTTTCAAAGTAATGTAATGAAAACTATATATTAATGAATATTATTCAGTGAAACCAGTGCTTGGGATTTGCCAGTATGCCACTAAAATCTATGTAAAACCTCAATCTTTTCTTCCCGTCCTAGGCTTGATTTAAGCTTGTTCCACTTCCACCGTACTTAATTTATTATCCAAATAAGAAAATAGTGACGAGTGGGATTAAAATTGACTTAAATTTAATTGTATTAATGTTGCATTTAATTAACTAGCCTATTACCAAAGAAGATAAAATTTCTAAATCTGAAGAAGAAAGTTGAATTTATTCACTTCACTGAAAAGAAACCAGGCATCAGTATCAGAAGCATAGAAAAGTTTTCACGTGTTGTATGTACGTATGAGTCTAACGCATCTGTGGATAGACTACATGTAAATGTGATAGGTCGTAAATCACAATTCAGTCAAATAAACAAAGTACTTTATGAATGGTATATCCTAGCATGCTCAAAGAATATATTTCCAGGAGGACCTCAGCTGATGGAAAAGGCTAAAGAAATTGCCGAGCGCATTAAGATTTCAAATTTTAAATGTTCTCGGGGCTGGTTACAGAAGTGGAAATTAAGATACAATGCGAAACAGTTCACTATTTTGGAGAGTCAGGTGATGTGCAGGGACCAACCCTAAGTTCATGGAAAGAGCGGCTCTCCGAGATTCTACAGGGCTAGACAAAGGAGGATATATGGAATATGGATGAGACGGGGGTTTTTTGGAAGGCTCTACCCCATCGCGGATTTGGGGAAAAGGGAAAGGAATGTAAAGGATGAAGGAAAGTCAAACAATGTGTAACTGTTACGTTCTTTGTTTCCGCAGCTGGTACGAAAGAACAGCCTATTTTAATATGGAAATCTGAAAATCCAAGATGTCTTAAAGGAATAAATAAATCTGAATTGCCGGTAAATTACTTCAGGCACAAGAAAGCATGGATGACTGAGGAAATCATGGAGACAGTCGTAAAATTTAATCGTAGATTGATGGGTACTAACCGTTTCATTATACTATTGATGGATTATACAGGCTGTCATCCCGATAAATTGGCAACAAAGTTTAGCAATATTATAATTACTTTTTTGCCAGCTAACACCACATCAAAACTTCAGCCTCTTGATTTTGGGTATTATTCAAAATTTCAAAATACTACCGTCGATTTTATTGAGATATGTTCTCTAAGATTGACTCATGTGATTCTGCTTCTGATGTTGTAAAGTCGGTAAATATACTTTCGGCAATTAGATGGGTGAGCGAGGCTTGGTATTTAGTTCATTGGGAAACAATTTCTAAATGTTTCCGAAAAGCTGGATTCTTAAGTGATGTGGCTTAAATAAGATTTTTGTGGCTAACGCCACAAAACCACCTAATCAGTCGAGCACTGGTTCACACAAAGGGTAGAAAGCATCTGGGTAGGGATCGGCTCTTTGCCGATTTGAAGTCTCATGTTACGGGATTTTTAGAAGCTTAGTCTTAGCCTTTGTTAGCTCTTGTCAGGAGTGCCAACTTCAAAAGAGCAGGAATTCTCTAAAAATTATTATAGCCCATCACATTTCGCAGTCCAGACTTTGCTCCCGACTCCCAAGGTCAAGTAGACCTGATTAATATTCAAGTAAGTAATTAGGGGAAATAACGATAAAAATTGCTTTTGTTCTCTCAGGATCATTGACCAAGTTTATTGTTCTTCGTCTTATTGAAAGAAAAACTGCTGAAGAGATTTCAAAAACACTAACGGGAATATTTTGTTTGGTTAGCCCTCTGCATATCTGACAAAGTGATAATGATCGGGAGTTCAAGAACAATGATCTTGCCACCATGATCAGGGGACTTTGGCCAGGTTGTAAATCATTCTTGGAAAGCCCACACATCCTGAGTCTCAAAAGTTGGTAGAATGTGTTAACCGAGAGATTAAGAAGGTTTTAGGCTCACTAATGAGGAAAGCCGATGATCCTTGTTGCGTAACCTATGTCCCTATAGCACAGCATTCGGTCAATACAAGCCTCACTCTACTCTGGAAAATAAATCTCCTTATAGAGTATTGTTTGTTAGAGATCCAGTTAAGGAACTGCAAGTTTGGGGATACTAAATGAAATAGCGAATGATGTGATGACAGAAGAAGAAATGAACATGTAAGATATAACTATAACTAATTAACTCAATTAAGGCCGGGTAAAATAAATCAAATGTTTATCATCCGGATTTTCAGAAAATACGGACGGCGGACGGGATTATATTTAAATTTTTATTACCATTAATATGCAAATAACATTATCCTATGCCAAAAAACAATTTTTTTATATTTTATTTATTTATATTTTCACATGACAATGCCCAAATAATTAAAGTAATTCCATAAATAGAAGATATATTAAAATTGATACATTAAGAGTACTTTACACAAGTTTATAGCTAATATTTTCCGATTAAGTTCATTAGATAATAATAAAAGATATCCGGACGGGGGGTAAAAATTGGGACGGGGATGATAAACAAGTTATTTATTTTATAGTATGGCCTAATTAAGGTAGAAGCCAACTAGAGAATGAGTTGGGGAGCGAATTTACCAGTAACTTGGCTGTACACTCATCATCACCTAGTTTAAATTTAAGATATAAAATTACCTAAACTTGGTGTTCGTATAGTATGATTGAGCAAGCCAACGAGTTCAACAACTATGTTCCCGATCTTGTGTCAACGTCAGTTGATTCCCAAACAGATTTTACGTATGTACAGTCTGAAGTACACTTTAATGCTGCATAATCTATTGGCACTATTAAAGCTCCAGATCTCAACATCTACCTTGATTCGATCGATTCCTATATGAGAGATATCGGAGATAGTCATTTCACCTCACATATCAGCGATCAACCTTGTTGTTCATATGATGTTATCCCCAAATATGCAATCGCTTCAAAATTCAATATTTCTCCCAAACAATCAAAATACACTTGATTTGACCATACCTATCTCCAATCAACAATACCCAGAATCCTATTTCTTCGGGAATCAACCCTTACTCCTCCTTTTGGCTCAGATGTGTTTCCAACTGCAAAAACAAGCAACATTGACCCAGAATGAGCCAATGTGCGTTGTGTGTGAACTGGCCTGTAGTGACGCCCATCGTTGTCCAGGTGGTCGTAAATCTATCAATATTCTTTTGTGGGAATTCGGTAGATAACATGGAAGGATATGGCTGCCCAGTTTGGTGTAGAGTTGTTCGCTAGAGAAAGTTTAAACACGATTGAAGAGGGGAGGAGAGCAGCAAATGAAGTCAGGGTAATCAGATCAATAGAAACATCCACCAATCGAATAGAAGGGTCAAGTTATTCAACATTGGTTAAAATGTGCCCTTACCAATTCCAGAAGTTGAAAGGCTGACTCCATTTGACCCCCAGAACACCCCTGGAGTCGTACTGAATAGTAGTGTTGATGGGGTTTATCAGATCGGTACAACATCAGGGAGATTATAGAATTAGTATACCGCGGGTTAGTTCGAACTCTCACTCTCTTTCTTTTTGAAGCCCGAGATAGTACCCAGCATTACCGTGACAACTCCGTGCAGCAATCCATCAATTCTCTCTTGGGAGTCTTTGGGAGTCACAAGCAATTCTGAAACTGTACTGTAGGATGTGTATCAAATAAATGGAAATGCAGAAAATTGTGGAAAAGTTGCACTTCAAAGTAAACAAAGCACTCAGCTGCAACAATAAATAAATTTAAATGGAGAAAAAAAGGGAAAATCGATTCGGAATAAGTAGGTATAGTATGTAATTCATAAATACAGTACATAATGGATATAGTGATGAAAATGGGGACCAGAGTGGACCATGGGTCAACAAAGGTCACCCATCCCATTTCTGATCCATGGAAAATTGACCCATTGACCCATCTCCCATCGAGAGACCAATTGACCCATCACAATTTTTTTAAATAACTATATACTATACTGTAACATTAACATAATAACAGAATAACAGTATAAATTACCTCAACAAACCTATTTGTTGCAATGTCGAATATGTTTGGTATTTCAATGCATATCAATGTTATAATAATAATGATGTTGATGAGTAATTCGTATTTTAACTGAAGAATACATTTAAATTCCAAATTGGTCATGGGTCATGGAGCCGTGACCCATGACCCATGACCCATCGACCCATGGTCCACTCTGGTTGGGACATGGGATTTTAGGCTAAATTATAACTATATCCAAAATATCACTATATCCGTTATAAAAATGTACCCACTGTATCAATTGAAACTAATATATGACTGTATACATTGTCAGTACTTATATTCTCATAAGTATAATTAAATTCCTAATCGAATTCACTGGTAACAATATTTATACAGTAAAAATTAAAATATGGGGGCAAAGGATGGTTAAAAATCGAATCATGGCCTACTTAATATACGGCCGAGCATGTTACCGAGAAGACCAAAAAAATAGAAGGCCAGTTTATAAATTTCATTCTAAACTAAACTATGCCTCCTATTTATATTATTTGGGTTGTATATTGGGTAATCAACCATCGCGCGTCCAATAGAACCACTTTTGAGAATCTGAGATTTTTGGTTAAGCTGTTTAGGCGCCATTTAATGATAACACAACAAATATACAATATATACACAATTCGAGTCTAAAAGAACTACGATAAAATGAAGATATATTGCTAATATGCTTAGTGAACATATCCGAATATATAATGAGAATTAATATACATAAACCAGCACTTATATACGTTTTATGGACGAAAATAGTAAGTTGTAACTCGGATACTACTTGTATTTTAGCATGTGGTTGCTCAATAATTTTTTCGAATTTTTAGAATGTCGCCATTTTGTTATTTAGTAGCCTTGGAGTGCTAAAAAAATCCCTATTTAGTATTCCTGTAATAAAATTTTTAGAAGGTAGGAAGAAAATGAAATTTATGATATTTGAAAAAATTTCATTTACCATAAATTGTCACCGTCACCATTAAATGGCGCCTAAACGGCTTAACCACAAAACTGAAATTCTCAAAAGTGGTTCCATTGGACTCGCAATGGTTGATTACCCCATATACAACCCAGATAATAACAACATGAGGCATAGTTTAGCTTAGAATGAAATTTATATACTGGCCTTCTATTTTTCTAGCCTTCTCGGTGACATTCGCTGCCTTTATATTAAGTAGGCCATGAACATAGGCGTCGTAAATGCAAAGGTCAATCCTAAGGGCCGCCAGAAAAATCCGGGTAATGTACGGATAAACTCCGGGTATAGTATTAATAGCATAGGCGCAACCCTTCCGGGCCCCCCGGGCATTTCCGGGCACCCGGGCGGGTTACGACGCCTATGACCATGATCGAATATTATTGTACAAAATGTGCACAAATTATCACTATATCCAATAATTATATCACTATAACCAATAAAATTTGTCTGAGAGTTGCTCGGGGACACAACTAAAGCGGGAAAATTATCAATATATCCACTATCACTATATCAATTATGTACTGTCACAGTAACATAGAACTCAATTGATTTATAGTACACATTTCTTGTTGTTGTGTTACTATAGTCACTAGATTATTCTGTCTATCCAAATCACATATGTGTACTTTCTACAGCTACTTTGTAAAGCTACTCTGTAAACATTGCCAAGAACCAATTATACTTCAAATGTAATTCTATAATTATCTCCGACTGTTCAGCTGGTCTCATTTAAAAAAACAAGAGATCCAATCATATCATTAATTAATTAATTACTAAATTAAATCAAATGTTTAAATCAACATTAAAGTAATAATTTAATCCATAGATGGATGATAGACAGTCGCGGCGCGAGGGGGCGGCCGCTCCCCAGCGCTTTTGATTCGCCATTATTTATGCTGAATCTATTAATACAAATTATTGCTGTTAAATTCCTTTTGGTCGCTACAGAATGTATTCAGTCATTTATAGACATATAAAACATGAGGTTATATGTGTATGTGAGAATATATAAACACTCAAATTTCCGAGATCAAGACCTCTCAAATATGGAGACCGCCCTTAACCGGGTACCATTATTGGTGTAAAGCCATGCCAAATAAATACTCATATAACCAAAATGCAGTTTAATGAATAAATTAAATAACATAAACTTTCATTATTTTGAATGAACCAAGAAAATATGGATCAGAAACTTTGTAATTGCATATGTACTACTAGCAGTGTATTTCTGAAATTTGGGAAAATGCCAGTCCCGGGCAACCTCCGGAGAAAGTGCCCGGATAAGGGAGGTATGAGTGTAGATTTTTTGTATGTTCCCGGTTAAATGAAGAAAGTGGAACTTTAGCCACCGAACATGAATTGAAATTCACACTGGAATCTCTCACTCCTCGCAGAGTGACGTCATTCTCACATATTGAGGAGAGAGAAAATTTACTTAATCTGACTCTATATTTGATCAAAATAAGAAAAGAATTATAGAACATATAACATTGAATATGCAAACATGTTGTTCAAACTAGTTAGCAATATAATTATCGAAATATGACTTAATACAGTGAACTCCCATTATAAAGAAGTCGGATATAAGAAATGCCTGCTTATAACGAATTGGATATTTTCCTCCAGAGCACTAATGCATTAGTCATTATAATGTATTTACAGGTCCTTAGCACTTCTGTATAATGAAGAGTTGACTATAATTTAATATTGCATTGTTATATTTAACTATTACACCTATTTACGTTATAATTCACGTGAACCACACAACACCAGCTTGACAGTTGTTGTGTGGCTGGTTCTGCCTTGAAACGAGCGAGCTGTCGAAGATTGATAGTTTAATTAATGCACCCTTATTCAGTGTGAAAAAGAACAAGTGGAATCTTCAATAAATATGATAAACATAAACTAAGAGAACTTCGCTCTCAGTCGCTTCGGGACGGATCACACTATCACAAAGGTGGCTTTGCGACTTATGTTCGTTCATGTAAGACATTACGCAACACAATTAACGGCCGGTTCGCGGCCGTACCCCACCTCAAAATATGACCTATAATAAAATGCTAAACCAGTGAATTGTATTACACGTGCTCAATTGAGATCAGTATGCTGCTATTTGGAGCCAAGTAGGTCAACTAGTTAATTAATGGAGCTAAAACGAATATTAGAAATGCACGAACGAAAATTTTCAAAACGAACGAATATTCGAATCTTCGATCAGTTTGATGGCTAAGCATACATCAAGATCAAAACTAAAAATACAGTGGAAATTAGTTTTACCTAATGTTACAATGGTTTAATTCTAGTAAAACTGTACTAGACGCATGTTAATAATTACTCAGCTAGTAATGTCTCAGCCCTAAGAGTTTCTCACAATATTGTCAAAATAGAAATAATAATATCAATAGAATAACTGTGAAATACGTACAGGATTTCGGCATTGAGATCATTCGTATTAGTAAGAGAAATTAAAATTTCATGAGAATTAGTAGTCTCTTTCAAGGTAGCTTGAGGTGAAGAAACAGATAAATCTAGAATGGAAAATATAAAAAATATAAGATCAACATAATTTAAGAAAAAGGGTTAAGTAAATTGTTTGTTATCGGAACAAATTTAGGAATTCATAATTTGAGGATTCCACTCAAAATTTCCCAAGCCTGACCACGTTATGATGTCATTCTCCCAATTTGAGAAGTTATAAAAACGCTAATGCATGCTTGGGGTATGGTAACTTCTATTGAATTATAGAATTTACAGGATCTACGTTGGTTTTCAACATCCAAAATATTTGTTCATTAAGATAGTTTGTTTTAAATATTTCAATGCACACTGTTCGATTCTATTTCGGTTGAATCGTTTATAAATCTATTATTAGCTCTAATATACGGATAATACTGAGGTATGCGACATAATTGAAGAACTCCCATGCGACATAATTGAAGAACTCCTCTTGAATAGTCTTAAGGAGCTTACTAAATATATAAACAAACATACAGCCAGACCGAAGCCGCGATTTTAATTCTAATTTTTGCTATACTAATCAGAATTTAGATGTGTCACCGGTTTTGAGCCCATTTTGACCACATTGACCACCAGTTCCGGACGAACCGTTTGTACCGCCACATCATTAAGATTGGTATTCACCGTTTTGAATTCACACAATAATTTTGTAGAAATCAAATAATGGTTTAATTATATGAAGTAAATATGGATCTAATAAACTAAAAAGGTACACAAAATAATATAATTTAATAGTGAATACAATTTAAATGTGTATAATGCGAATCTTGCAATGTTTATCAAGCAATGGAAAATTGAGTCAGATTTTAGTTGCAATCATTTTGATTGTAATTAAACAGTAATTAATTATTGTCAAAACCGAGTAAATGGAAATCGAGAAATGGTCTCGGAAGAACTTCGGACATTGCTGCGGCATCAGAGTGTATAGGAAATACCTAAAACTCATTTTCCGTACATATATCTTGGTCTCTGATACCGTAAATTTCGTAGGATTGAGTACATAATTAAGTAAATCATGAATACATAATGGCGGGTCAAAAAGGTATAGTTAATCGCCAATGCTTGGGCACAGTGGAGTAAAATTTCCCGCGGCAAACAAGAACCACAATATAGGCGGCAATTTTAATGTTTATTTGTTAAACAAATATAAATACCACAAACATTAAAAGAGAAATGACTAGTTACGAGTCAATTTATTTTTTAGGTAGCCAGACCTGGGGATGATTACTAGTGAGTGATTACAAATACGAACACAATTACAGGAAATGGTGTAATCAATTACAATCGATTACGATTGTAATCGTAATCAGCCCCAAATCTGTTGATAGCCTTGTGATATGAAAGTATATAATAGTGTCATATACAAAGGAACAAGTTTGTAAATAATTATGAATTAATCGGAAATGATCGTCCAGAATTCAAATTTGTCCTTTAAAAATGAAAATGAGGCTAATCAATGAACGCCTCGAATTACAAAGCAAAAAAACTAATTATGGCATCTTGGAGGAGTAGGGTGGCGTGGGGGATTTTAGCCCTTCCGACTCGCGCAACCAGACGTCCCAGGTGCATTTGATGCTTATAATATTGAATGGGTATATAAGTTTAAGAATTTCAAATTGCTTCAAAATATGTCATTAAATGGTTACCAGTTGTTCAGCAGCCAGAAGAAAGAGTAATTATTGCAAAGACGACAATATTTCCGATTCTAAAAATATTTGCCTATCATTTGAAGCAAAGAGGAAGATTTAAAAAGCAAGGATTTACATCTTAGTATACATCCTGAAGGAGTAAGAAAAGTTTACAGTCAGAACGATCAGGATCTAAAACCTAATTAAATTAAATATCTATACCAATATATTGGGCTGTATGTTATTCCGGTGATCATTCAGTTAATTTTGTCCATACTTAAATTACAATTACATCATATTAACACGTATCTAACTATTGAATCGAAGTTAAAAAATACAGAACATATAACGGAGTCACGAAACCCAAAATTGTAAACCAGAGTTTGTGACTATTGAGTATGTAGGAACTTTCGAAAAAAAACGCATTAAATGGACTTATACTTACTTGACGATGGTTAATCTGTCTCATAGTGACGATCGCTCTGCTAATCTGACTAAATTGTCATCTGTTTAGATGCTTGGCAGGTTTGCCCAGCAATGTTTGGAAATTAAGCAGAAAGCGTGTTATTGGATTACAACTACTAATGCATCCATTGTACATTTGAAAAGTCGTGCACAATATAGCAAGTGATAACTACAAAACCATTGGATCATATTCCAATATAACAATTTTTTGACTCAAATTCCACGTTCCCATGGCTTGCATCCAGTTATGTCCCCATTGAGGGAGGTGAGTATGTGCAGTAACTAGTGAGCCACATTGTTATTATTCAGGACTTCACGTTACCGGGTTCGTTAATTCATCGGATTCTTGTCCCATGCTATATAGTACCTTCAGATGATCAATCTGCATCACACAAAAACATAGTATCCTCTTAATCAAATTGTGATTACTTGTAACATTATTATTATCCTCAAAACATCAACCTTGTCTCATCTTTGCTCAAACGAAAAACTCTAAAAAACGAAATTTACAAAACAAATATCAACACAATCAGTTATTAAATCATCGAACAACATAACCAACCAACAACCAGCTGTTTTAGTCAGAATGAGTTTCAATTATTTTTACTAATCATGGATATTTAATATAATGAATTACTTAAGTATAAAATAGATTAATCCATAGCCTTCTATAATAAGGCCTACCATCAAATGTACCTGGGATGAAGTAGTGTAATATAAAAAGTATGGGGTGCATGCATTTGTTAGAATTTCAATTGATTGCATTTGTAAGAATCAGTTTTATGGTCGACTTGCATTTGTTAGAATTGTTTATGGTCGACTTGCATTTGTTAGAATTGTTTCATGACTAACTTGCATTTGTTAAAATTGTTTTATGGTCGACTTGCATTTGTTAGAATTGTTTAATGCCCAAATTGCAATTGTTAGAATTGTTTTATGACTAACTTGCATTTGTTAGAATTGTTTCTTAATAATAGAAATTGCTTTTTGAGAAGCCTATTAATCCACAGAGCGAATAAAAGTAGAGCGCCTCAAATAATAATAAAATATCACTTAATTACTTCGTACCGATCAACAATTTCCGGGTTGATTTATACATTCACAACGTTTCAATCTAAGTTAAATAATTCATTGAAAATTGCAAGAATTATTGACTATTCAAGATTGTTCAATGTGGTCACAATCAATTGTGGATCATTTAATAGCAGCGGTAGCAGTAATTTTGACCAATTTAAGGTTCTCAAAATATTACCATTGCTAATTATATGCAAAATTGGATAGCACCGATATTATGAAAATAAATTTTGAATAATTCTAGAATAATTAATGAAATAGTCAACTTAGGTTTCAATAGAAGTTCAAACTGATTTGGCTTTCGATATGAGACAAAATGGGACAAATGAATCAAGGCTCATGGAGCCGAACCCATTAGTAATCCTAATGCCCAAGATAAATTAGTTGTATCCAGAACCTTAACAGACAAATTTCCGTGGTATCATAAGGGTATCAAAACAAATTTATTCATTAGTTCTATTCTGTTACTGTGACATAATATTTAGATAATAGAAGTGTATGATGGGTCAATGAGGCACTCGGAGGGTCATGGATCACAAACACGATGAGTCAGGTGGTTCATGGGTCAGGTGGGTCATACAAAATGTTGACCCATTGTCCACTCTGCCTGATACAGAAAAATTGGTATATTAGATAGATAGGGTTCTCGAAATGTGACAATGACGTCACAACTTGTCGAGGTGTGCGAAATTTTGAGTGGAAATCTCAACTTGTTGGCGGGTGCCAAAAGTTATCCCTATATGCCAAAAATTACATTTGGATACCATCCACTTACTTCAATCAACTCGGAACATACAAACAAATATATAAACATAAACAGGTTTGTATTTTAATAGTACAGATAGATTATTCCTGCTGAATTTTGGCACAACTCTAGAAATTCGAAGGAGTAACAAAACAATACATAAAATTGGATAATGATCCATGTTAGCGCGGATTATAAATCGGTTAACAGAAAGCCTACTAAACATGATTAATTCGCATTCCGCCTTACATCTGCGAATTGAACCCAAGTAAAACGGTCAAAGTTATCATAAAGCGAAAACTTACTGAACATGATCCTGTTAACCAACAGAGGGAAATCTTTAGTAGCTTGGAAGCAATTGTGGACAACAAGCATTGGCTCAATAACAACAACAAATACCTTAAATCTAATTATCATTTGTTAATAAGACCGACGTATATTATAAGGTGTCTCACATTGTATTAAAGAGCATCCAATAGTATCATATTTACTCTAACAGTAAATTAGTAGCTATATGAAACAAATGGCAAATTGCATTGGGAACCTGTCGTCCCAGTCTAAACATTTCTACCAGAAGTAAATATAGTAATTATAGTTTATGAGAATAAATCATAGTTTTCGAAGAATAATTGAGACACAAGACATAACATTATATGATAAGTTTAACCACAAACTCACAAAATAAAAACTTAGATAATTTCAATATTCAGTTTCATACAATCCTAGAAAAGAGTAGGCAACATTTGTCAAAGTTGATTCGACGATTTGTACTTTTCTCCACCTGGCCTAAAATGTATTCGTATAATATATCAGGGTTTCATACAGGGGATGTGGAGGTGCACTTGGCCTGGCTGCGGCTTCAAGTATCTCCCACGCCAACCACTTACACAACGAAGTTTTAACTTATGCCCTCCATAAGGTTTTAAATATCCCAGATTGCCCCCATTACATGCAAATCTTGTATGAACACTCATGGCCTACTCAATAAACGGCCGTGTATTTCACCAAAGGCCAAAAAATCGAAGGCCAGTATATAAATTTAATTCTTAGCTAAACTATGCCTCATATTGTTATTATCTGGGTTGTATATGGGGTAATTAACCATTGCGAGTCCAAAGGAACAACTTTTGAAAATTTTAGTTTTGTGGTTAAGCCGTCTAGGCGCCATTTAATGGTGACGGTAACAATTTATGGTAAAATTAAAAAATTTCAAATATCATAAATTTCATTTTCTTCCTAACTTCTAATAATTTCATAACAGGAATACTAAATAGGGATTTTTTTAGCACTCCAAGGCCACTAAATAACAAAATGGCGACATTCTAAAAATTCGAAAAAATTATTAAGCAACTACATGCTAAAATACAAGTAGTATCAGAGTTACAACTTACTATTTTCGTCCATAAAACGTATATAAGTGCTGGTTTATATATATTAATTCTCATTATATATTCGGATATGTTCACTAAGCATATTAGCAAAATATATTCATTTTATCGTAGTTCTTTTAGACTCGAAATGTGTATATATAGTATATTTGTTGTGTCATCATTAAATGGCGCCTAAACAGCTTAACCAAAAATCTCAGATTTTAAAAAGTGGTTCTATTAGACGCGCGATGGTTGATTACCCAATATACAACCCAAATAATATCAATAGGAGGCATAGTTTAGCCTAGAATGAAATTTATAAACTGGCCTTCTATTTTTTGGCCTTCTAGGTGACATACACGCCGTATATTAAGTAGGCCATCGAACACTGTATATCAAATGTAATATATAGAACCAACCTCCTTCTAAAGTTTGAATAAAGTATTCAGTATTTTCTCCATCACCAAAAGGATAAACTGTAATAATTGTAATAGAATAATTTGTATCTGGGACAAGATCATCAATAGCAATTGTTGTTCGATTAAAAGGAACATTAATAATTTTCTGGGCTATGCTTGCCGAAGTAAGATAATGTTTTTCACCAGAAATAAGTAACTAAATATATAAGAGAAAATAATATAATATTGTGGAAGGATAAGTTGGAAAATATATTTTCCAAACATTACGACACAAATAATAAAAATATAAATCGTCCAAAATAAAGACACATAAATGCAGTATATAAAGCTATGATTCACTTATTGAAAGGTTTTCTGCATTAAATAAAAAAAAGTTAAAATGCCATCCAGGTTAACTTTACGTTTAATTTAGCAACGGAATCGTTAGGATGCTCTTGAAAGGAAAATGAGGCCCCATTAGATGAACTTGAACGCAATCAGAAAATCTTCGAAATTTACTTTCGGAACTTTAAATTTTCTCGGCTCGGTAGAAAGGTCTAAATTCTGTAATTTACGACAGCCACACAGTTTCGGCTAGGTTTCTAAATTCTGTGAATGATTTGATAGCATAGAGATAAGGTACCATGGTTAGCAAGTTTCGAGTGAATATTCTGAGACATTTTGAACTGAAATTTCGATCTCATATAAATACTTTTGGAGTACTAATTTTCTATACAAGCTCAACAGGTATATTTTTCACTTTCCAAGAAACTGGATCTAACTAAACTAGAGGAAACTTGGTAATATTTGATTTGATTTCCTTCCAATAGGTCCAGTCAATTAACTTGGTCCTGTAGTCACTCCAATAATATCTTTTAATATGTGCTTTAGTGTCAACTAGTTTGTATGTATGGTACACACAACTTGTTGGCATGGTTTTCCCAATGAATTTAAATAAGTCTAATAACACCGCAATGAGTTCCAGTAATAAATGGAGTACCATCGTAGACTATAGTAATGGAACAAAATTGGCACCAGTGCAACGATTATAGGAAATAAATATTTGGCTATAGAATACTTTAATAAAGGACTGTAGGTTGCTAGCTCGAGATTTGGAACTTTGGTCCATTGGGTACTTATTGATGTTTAGTAATCCGGTAATGCTAGACACAGGAAGTGTATTATTATTTATTGTATCATTAACGGAAGTAATATTTTGGGAGTCCATTGGTCATATTGCATAATTTGCATTATCTCAAAGATTTGCGGGATGTGAGTTTTTCGGTTTTCACACCTTTCCCATTAATGGGAATAATCTAAAATTCTCGACTTCTGTTAGAGTTTGACAATAGGAATTATTATTGTCGAATAGGAAGTCATATGTAAGGAGTCATTAGTCAATATTGGTTAGCTAGCAAGCTCTGAGCAAGAGAAGCATCAACAAATGAAAGAATTTTACTTTTACACCCGACATCTATTTAAGGCTCAGAAGGTTTTTTCCATGGAGATTGATGATTGGTGGCCATGTGGACAGAACATGTCGTAAGTAATGGGCCAAACTCAACCTCATTTGTCAAGTTCTTGCAAGAAGACTTCTCCTTCTCCATGTTTATATGCAAAAATCCTGCAATTAATAGTACGTACATTGTGTTTCAGAGCGTCAGTAGAATCAAGTATTAACTGTGTCTTCCGACATCAGATATGATATTATAGATGCAATACCTAATGAGAATTTCGTCTCTTCACAACTTTATGGTATGACCATAGCCTACTATACATAATGCCTAAGAGTAACTTGTGGATTTGGACCAGGGATGCGTTAGCCGATATACATGTTAAATTCAAGTATCATTAAATAAACCAACTATGTAATGCCAGCATTGATTCAAGGTGTAGTAAATATCTTAGACACTGATATTTCAGCTTACCACCCCCCCGTACTTTATATTAACACTACCATTGAGAATTGATACTTTATTTAACAATACAAATAAGGATAACATATTACACAACAATACTGTAACATCACAGAGGACATTCAAATAAATTCACAAAAAGTAATATAAACTCTATATCAGGACGTAGGTTTTTCATTGAACTTCTATAACATCTTTCCAATATCAGCTTCCCTCTCCAACTCGTCTACTCTAATATTCTATTATGAAGATAAACATGAATCAAAAAGCATAAACAAAGGAACGGCATAATATAAACAAATAAAATTAATCAGAATACATGATGTCAGTGAAATTTTTATAATTTTCGCTTCTCCGTTGCTCTGGAAATTACCATTGAGTTGGAATTTTTTACCATATTAGCTAAAAGACAATTCCCAGCTACAAATATAAGCTTCTGAAGAATATAGAAACCACTTACAGTACAAGATGGACATTCCTTTCTCCACGATTGGCAATAATCGGCTTCTAAAATTAAATTAAGGGTTAGATTAACTATGATTTTCCTTGATGGACCTTTGACAAACGCCGGCATGAGCTCGCTATCATTTTCTATGCAGATTAGGATCTTCCAAGCAGTAACAATGGATTCTAGGACTACCTCAGATGGGTATTTCAATGCTCCGCGATCGGAGAGTTCTAATAGTTTGAATTGAGATAGAGTAGAGGGTTCATCGACAAGTAGATCCCTATCAAAAGTTAAGATATCCCGACAAATACGACAAGGCTGACTATGTTTTAAGTATTGGAATACTGAGTAGCCAGCAATAAAGGTTAAGGATTGAAGTACCTGTATATTACACTCAATAGCAGAAAGATCTGAAATTGCATGCAAGAATGGATCTAGGTCAAAATCGTTATTAGAATCTGCACTTTCCAAAGATGAAAAAGAGTGACTGAACTCTTGAAAAGAAGATGTGCTAGAAACAGTTTGACTGGAAAACATGCTTAGGATTTTAGATACTTTAAGACGGCGCTCTGATTCTAAGATTTGCAGATAGGAAACATGGTAATTTGTTCCTGACATCATACGATACAGCCCAAAATGGTGTTCTAATGGGTCTGTCTGTAAGAATGATGTTAATAACTAGGAATAACTACAGGTCTCTGTAGTATTTGTTATCTGGGGTAACACAAGACATGCATGTTTTAAGCTTGTAAATGTCTGTTTGCTCAATTTACCACCTTTCTCGGGCAGTGACTGCCAAGCATCTAACCAATAAACAATTCGTGTCAGAAAGATAAATCGCTCATAATTAAATGTTAGAGGTTTAGACATAGGATCTAGAGGTGAGCGTCGTGTTGAAATTTGTCTTTTACACTAACACGAACACGAAACATATGACACGAACACGACACGAACACGAAATTCGCCACACAAACAGAACACGACACGAACACGAACACGAAACACGAAACACGAACACGAAACACGAAACACGAACACGAAACACGAACACGAAACACGAAACAAGAAACACGAATATCAATAAAAAACTCGAAACTCGGACACCGAATACATAGTTTTGAAAAATCAAATTAATATATATAAATTAAGAAATCATAACATTCATAATTATATTTGAATGTAAATAAGTCGAAGCGTGGACCACGGTCTAAGTTATGAACGCAATATGGAAGAATTGTCTCAAATACTAGTGACAATATAAGAAAGCAATTGTGGTTGAACAACAATTTAACGGGAACACAAAAGTGAAATAGGAATACAATACAATAACTTGAATACCACAAGTATTGTATAATTTTAATAACAAAACCTCGATGAATTTTAACCCAACACCACACGAAGACGATCAAGATACATGAACTTTGAACACGAAAACGACACGAACACGAAAGTTTTGGCACAACACGACACGAACACGAATTCGTGTCGTGTCGTGTTCGTGTTCGTGTCGTGTTTGTGTCGTGTTCGTGTTCGTGTCGTGTTCGTGTTCGTGTCGTGTTCGTGTCGTGTTCGTGTCTTGTCGCTCGGCTCTAATAGGATCATTCAAACGAACATGTTTATAGGGCATGTTAACGTTGAAGATTTTCCAAAGAGATAAGAGAATCCCAACAAAGTCAGAAGTGTTGGATTTAAATGCTGGAGATCGTTGTTCATTATGTATGGCTAAACCAGCAATGGTGGATTCATGAACTACTTTCAAAACCAACTTAACATTCTGACGTTCAAGGCTGGATGGATAACAAGATTTAGCTGTCAAACGCGGAGCGAGTTTTGCCAAGCTATCTCTCTCGGAGTTATATAGTAAACGGATGTCACGGAAAGAAGCATGACATATTTTTAATGGATAGGTACACTGGTCAATAGAAATACAATTCAAATCCGGATAAGAAAACAGTTTACCATCAGATTGCTGATTTAACCAATTATTTCGAACACTTTTAAGAATATGTACAAAGTCAAACGTGAGGAAAAGATTTCTATTGATATCACAAGGATGTGGTACTTTTGCATCCAGTTTGCCAATAGGGGAAAAACAATTTAAAAAGTTTGACATTAAGAGGATAGTTGTCGATAGAGATGATTTGAACGAATAAGCCACATTCCTCGACATCACGAATACAAGATTTGATAGTCTCGAATATATTTTCAGCTGTTACAGAAGCACATGGCAAAAGACGAACAATAGAAGACCATTTCTTATACAAGCTGGAGACCATAATCGCGAAAACAGCTTAGTAGGATTATCTGGATCAAGGTTAGAACAAAGTAATTTACCCCCTTTAATGAAATATCGGATTTGACATGAAACTCATCCATTTGAAAAATAACATGTCTTTGTTCCAGAGAGAAAGATTGTGTGGCTTGTTTAAGGAATGTAAAGAACTCGTTTTCAAGACCAAAGGATTAATACAACTTTTGTAATGTACTGGGGTGAGGAAGAGATAGAGAGGACATACTCTGAAGATACTGGTATGATACAGGTGAAATGAGATGTGTTTTCAGAGATAAATTTGGGTTAATACGTTATATCTCCGCCTATTTTTCGGGACAAGACTGTTTTGAAGTTGGCAAATAATAAATTGGAGTCTAGAAACCTCTGGATAAGGAATCAGTTCGTCATCGGATTTGGTTTCATGCATATTATCAATAATTTGTTGGAGATGACGTTCTGCGGAAGCGATATGAGATGCATTATTAGAACTAGTGGGAAAAGTTTCAGTGTCTATAGAAGGTGGTGAATTGGAAATTTCATCAAGGATAAATACAAGTTGTCGAATATCACTCAAAGTTACTTGATAAATTGAAAACATTTACCTTTAAAATAAGCTTTTACGGATAAATCAAAATCGAATGACAAGTATGTATTAACTCAATTTTACGATTATGAAAACCAGGACACATAATAATTAAAGTAAATTCATCAGGGTACCATAAGGACCACGTTTTATGTATAGAGAGAAAAGTTAACTTATCTTGTTTGGATCTTAAATCTTTCATTTTCTTCAACTTCTGACTTGAGACTAAGTGTCACCGCTTGATTGAGGAGCTCGTCATAATTGCATTCTCGAGAGAGACGGCTGCGTTTGTTGGTAGAGTGAGATGAATAATATAGTGGACATCCTGGTAGTATAACTGGCAGTGCCTGGCACTGCTCCCTCTTTCAGCTTAGGACGACTTCTTGGCATCTCTCGATAACTCCCGTCTCCATTCAAGACTCTATGCATATATTCGATATCTTCCTCTCTAAAATGCTTCGAGCATACATACACGACTTTCAGCTCATCAACATCTTCTCTGTGTAGAGCTCACAGCCAAGCGTGTTTCAGTTCATCTGGCTCAAGTGGCATCTTGAAAACTGGAATTCTGTCATTCGGGCCGTAATTTCTCCTGCAGCCTGGGGCAGAACAATTGTTCGGCATTCGAAAATATTAGCAGCTAGCAAAATTTAGATAACAGGAATGTTAGAAAGATGCGCAAAAAAAGGAGAAATAGAATATAAATAAAGTTATCTAGAAAATCTATCAAAACATCTATTACTCAATTGTATTAAGACATAATAGTCTAATTTAATACATTATGGGTGAATAATAATTATATCGGCTAACGCATCCCTGGTCCAAAATCCACAAGTTACTCTCAGGCATTATGTATAGTAGGCTATGGTATGACATTATATTTCAGCATCTGATGCAAATGATGTGCCTTGCCTGCAGAGTTAACATCTATATCAATGTAAAAGTTACCACCGTGTAGCTGCCTGGCTTGTCCGAAAACATTTCTAGAGGATCCTGAGAGCAAACTTCAAGAAGGACAAACTCAAAGTGGTATAACGTGGCTTGTGGCAAACAACTTTAGTACAAATGGCGATGTGGCTTGTTAACTTGGTGCATTTTGGCATGGCCAACTATATGACATGCACTGAAGCGTGTTGCTAGAATTAGATTTACTTCACAAAATGTTGACAAGAAGTTGCTCTGGTTTGAGGCCATGAACCACAAGTTGCAGTTCGTTATTCTGTAATCTACGGAACATTAAATATCGATTTACTCTCTACCTACGACTGAAAATTGCTCTTGAATAACTTAAATCCTATATGTTGCTGGAAAGACAAAGAGGAGTTCTCCAACTAAAAATATTATCCAATTCATATAGATATTCCTTCTGTAATTAATCACGTACTTTGGAAGTAGACATCTTTGTTGGCCTGGAAAATGTCAAAGATAGCTTCTTACAAGATTTTGCAATGCCTTTAAAAAAATCGGTAGGAGGTCCAACTGGCAGCTTTCCACCTTTTACACAGTCGCCCAAACACATTGAAAATGTGATTTACGCACAAAATTTATCTTCGATCTTTGAGCCTCAATAGACTCATTCCACCAATTCTGTTCAATTTAATCGGTATGAAAACGGAGTATAAGGACTCCTATATAATTTCCCCGACAACTATACCTTGCACAATGCTTTGGCATACTTCGTATCCTGACAGTCTCTAAGACACATCAGGTTGCGTGATTACAACTGCTAAACAAATAGATTAGAAAGATCGGATCGTGACCTTCGATATAAAAGGCCTGAGTGCTAAGCGAAAATTTGTGCAGCATGGATTACTTAAAGTGCATTGAAAAATGGAGAATTGATCTTCAGGGTTCTCGGGTACATGAGAGTCAGATAATACTTAATGTCAATGATTTAATGAAACCTTCAAATAATAATATTGACTCAAAGGGTACATGCCCACTTACGACATGTGTATAAAGGGTACAATAGCTTTCAAGAAGGGAATGTACGTTTTGATAGAGGACTAGCGAGAACCCTGTTGATCTTTATTCCAATAATTAGCAATGATAGAGCTGAAATGTGTATTATAACTATATAGGAATATGGTATCCAGGTATACATAGCACCCTCCAGAATTGTGATATGTCATCATCTGATGACGGTATGGCAATTTTGGTTGCAAATTATCTTGTTTTTCTTGCATACTTTTAATATAGTTAAACACGCTATAAATGTTCAAAATTGGAACATTGTTATACCCAGAAGTAGTTGAGTAAAATATATCGAAATCATAATTGGCATGTTGACACATTCCGCGGTTTCCAGGGCAATGCATAATTCTTAAAATGTGCCATAACTCATAAACTATGAATGTTATGTAAACGAGGCTGGTACTGATCAATCAGGAATAGCTAACTTCCTATTCATTGATAATACATTTTCTATGCCTAACTTCGATAATTTTTGAGATAGTGAGTCATTACCTAATAATGAATTAAGTGTTAATTATCTCATTATCTCAAATATTTTCCTTGGCAACCTAGGAATGTGTCAATATTCCATTTATAATTTCGATATATTTTACTCAACTACTTCTGGGTATAACCATGTTCCAATTTTGAACATTTACAACGCGTTTACTATGTTAAAAGTATGCTAGAAAAACAAGATAATTCGCAACCGAAATTACAATACCGTCATCAGATGATGACATATCACAATTCTGGAGGGTGCTATGTATACCTGGATACCATATTCCTATATAGTTATAATACACTTTTCAGCTCTATCATTGCTAATTATTGGAATAAAGGTCAATTCTCAATTTTTCAATGCATTTTAAGTGATCCATGGTTCAAACCAGCACTCAGGTCTTTTATATCGAAGGTCACGATCGGATCTATTAATAATCAAGATAGTTCAACAAATCTCAATAGATCGGTTTTAGTAAATTCACAACTAACAGAATTCCCTAATATACGCATAGATGCTAAATAATAGCTCAGGCTCTTATATAATCTTTGCTTATTACATATGTTGCAGTCCAAATGTGTTTCAACGCCAAACGTATTTGGTGCATTTTAGTTCAGCCAAACGCGTTTGGCGTGTTTATATACGCCAGGCCTCTTCAATTAGCGGCCCGCGGGCCAAAAGTGGACCGCCGCGTATATTTGGTAATGTTAAGTAATGTAGAAGATCAATGAATAGTGGCCCGGGGGCCTTGCCTGATTTTCCAAAAGTGGCCCGGAGATAAAACTAATTGAAGAAGCAGAAGAGCCCTGATATACGCCATTCGCGTTTCTAACATTATTTCTTTATATTTCTAGTTATTTAATTAATACTAGTTAGATTATTCACAAACAGAGTATCTAATTAATATTCAAATATCTGTTCTACAATATTTACTGATAATTTTAATCTGTGTACTAAATCATAGACTCCTTTAATAGAAGGACTAGTATCTTACAATCTGGGATTGCGGAACTTGGGTCCCAAGTTCAATTTGGGTCCCAGCATATCTTGGGTTGTACACATGCTAGAACCTTCATCTTGGTGTCTAACATGGGATTTTTAGGGATAAGAAATCAATTTATTACACTTTTGACCTTTTACAACGTCACCTAAAGGTCATTTAAACACAAATAGCCTTTATGAATATGTATATATTTCTATGATCAGAGTTGATTGAAGAAACTACAAGACCTACGGGGCTGATTTTTTGCATGCAGGGGTATTTTGGGTCTGGCTCGGACAAGTTCGAGTCTTAAACCAAAATTCATACCTACAATGTAATTATGACGTCATCGTCACCTTTTCGAAAATGTGAAAATCCACAAATTAGTTATAACTCACGCTCCATGAGAGATAGAAACGTGAAAATTAATACAACATGTAAATTAATAGCACCTACATATTTCCCACCAACATATATCCCCAAGGTGGTAAACTTTACTCATTTTCTAATCAAACGTATTTTCTAAATATTACGTCATCATGATAATGCAAAAATTGGAAAATAAGAAACATATTTGTGATTTTGGTGGGAGATATGTAGGTGCTATTAATATACATATTGTATTAAATTTTCACGTTTCTATCTCTCATGGAGCGTGAGTTAATAAGCTTATTGTGGATTTTCACATTTTCGAAAAGGTGACAATGACGTCATAATTACATTGTAGGTATGAATTTTGGTTTAAGACTCGAAATTGTCCGAGCCAGACCCAAAATACCCCTGCATGCAAAAAATCAGCCCCGTAGGTCTTGTAGTTTCTTCAATCAACTCTGATCATAGAAATATATACATATTTATAAAGACTATTTGTGCTAAAATGACCTTTAGATGACGTGGTAAAAAGGTCAAAAGTGTAATAAATTGATTTCTTATCCCTAAACATCCCATGTTAGATACCAAGATGAAGGTTCTAGCATGTGTACAACCCAAGATATGATGGGACCCAAATTGAAATTGGGACCCAAGTTCCGCAATCCCAGATTGACAGACACTAGTCCTTCTATTAAAGGAGTCTATGACTAAAATAATACCATTGCGATTTATACTAAATAGTTAAAACTATCGTGAATTAAAAACAATTCGTGTTCAAACTAAGTAATTGAACAATATGTACTTGAACTATATGTACCTCGCCTTAGAGGGAAATATAATTCCGAATAAATCAAAATTATTTGTATTGTTGAACATTATTCTAATTAAATAACTAGAAATATAAAGAAATAATGTTTGAAACGCGAATGGGTAGATAAACACGCCAAACGCGTTTGGCTGAAATAAAATGCGCCAAACGCGTTTGCCGTTGAAACGCATTTGGACTGCAACACATACACTATTCTATCATTCAATAAATTGAACCAAATAAATAACTATCATTTGTATACTCTTCATTTTATCCTCTTAACTAACGGAACTAGAAGTGGACAGGCATCTAGCCTAAGCCCCCTGCCTATCTTCTCACAATAACTTGTAGATAGTGGTTTGTCTTTGTAAAGATAATGTAACGTGTACTAGAAAAAGGATGATGATCTCAACTGGACAATCTAAGTATATTAAAAGTATTAATTTTAAGTTCTCTAACTCAATGCACTGGGCAAAAAATAACTTAGACCATGTATGGAGTTGCAATATAGGTAACTATAATACTAAGGAAAACACATGAATTAATCTCTCGATCTGAAAAGAGCAATATGTGGCCATGTTATAATCAAATGGTAGGAGTAGCCCGG
Source organism: Hexactinellida sp. DTS-2022 (assembly GCA_028753945.1). Lineage (NCBI taxonomy): Eukaryota > Metazoa > Porifera > Hexactinellida > Hexactinellida sp. DTS-2022. Next base: position 1,565,308 of record JAPNXP010000013.1, on the reverse strand, counting down.
GAGATAATTGAAGCAGATCATGTAGGATCTTGGCAGATGCACCTTCATGCTATGTCTGCCTGTTAACCCATATTTACATCAGCTGGACACTCAGATTATCTAAAAACATCTGACCTCTATCTCCAGACCATGAGTAAACTGGATAACGAACACCTTCTGTATTCCCTAGGTTCTAGATTGGATTAAAGTAATCAGCAGTAGTGACCAAGTGGCAGGCCTCGGTTTCGATCTGGTTATATAACAACTCTTATGCGGTCCATTAGAAGTACAGGGGACTCACTCGAGCATGCGAGGAATGAACGAACATCAGCGGGCTCTTTGACTATGTCTTCACATCAGGCCTTCATCTAGCCCTAAGAGCTCCGCGCACCCTAGGTGATGTTGACTTTTCAATCCTGCATCCAAATTTGCCAAAAATCGTACATTTACCAAAAAAGACCAAAAATAGTATTAGAAATACTCTGGGTGCGCACTGCACACCCAAATTAATTCCAATTTCACGCACCCTTCCAGCATTTTCCATAAAATCGCGCACCCAGATGAAGGCCTGCTTCACATGTTTACATGTGCAAAATTTGTCTGTATATCTCAATTTTAAAGACAGTTCTTTATAATAGGAAATACTCCATATAAGTGTCTTTTATGGAGTATTAGGCAAAAGTGTCTTTACTCGGCAAAAAGTGTCTTAGGGAAACGCCGGCTTTTGCCTAGGCAAAAATGTCCATTTATCTGATATTAAAAGACAATTTTCTTTTTAGTGCAAACTACAATAATGCGATGTAGGGTTTATTCCGCCAAACATTCAATACCAGTGAACAGCACAAGTGGAAAACAGCGTCCAGGATGAACAGAAATCGTGCAGATCTCAAGAAGGTAGTGGAGAAACTCCAGCCATTTTATCAATTATGTGATGATAAATAATTACGTAAAATTATTGGTGTTAATGCAGACAAGGATGTCAATGTTTATAACCTGCTCACGATAGTCTAAGATACAGTGGGGAAAATAGTAGGAGAAGAGGCATTTACCTTCATACACAAGAAAGATTAATACACAACAAAGATGAAGGTGAAGACAATAGCATCAGCGTGGGAAATCGAAGTGAAAGAGGACAGAACAAAGTTTAAGCTTTTATGTTCCAGATCTTTGCTGTAGTGTCGCAATCAGGAGACCTGTCGCTAAAAGTAATGGACTATGAACTTGCGTCATACACCCAACAATATTTCAGACTAAGAATTAGTAAAGGAAGCAGTAAACAACTGTTATGAGACACTCTGAAAAGTACATCTCGAAATCAATTCAGATAGCGAAGGTCTGCTAGATTATGGCCCAATAGTAGAACATTGCGTTCCAGATGGAGGTTCCAATTCACCGTGTGGCAAAATGGCGGTTTGGAGTAATAGGTATTTAATTCAATGGTACGCAGAAAAGTTGTATTAATTAACTTAATAAGGTAGGAAATCGAATATTCCAAAATGTTGTTAGTTTTTTTGCTAACTGGTCAAGAAAATGTGATAATCACCATTTATTAATTTAGAATTTTTTATGATGAGTCATTAATAATAAAATATTAACTACTCTAAATTCATATGCTAGTTGGTAAATATCATGTATGGCATCGCACTAGCTGCATTATCCAGGATTAGTATATTTCTATGGCAACAAGTAAGAAGAATAACATATCTAAGATGCTATTATGAAATATATCAGTAACTAAATACATTGTAACCTCGAATCAACTAACTCTTTGATCAACCGAATGCCCCTCACTGATCCCAAAATAACTGCATCAAATAGTTCAACCCATGGCCTACTATATTATACGGCGAGATAAGTCAAGTATTTGCCATTTTATTTCCAGGCCAGTGTTTACTTTCTAATTGCTCGTAAAATAAATTACATATTGTCATGGAATAAACTAACTTAGGTTTTCAAATACGCTGGAAACATCTAAAATACTTTTGAGAATGATTTCACATCAAATTTAACCACAATGACGTATTCAATTATACATACCCATATATGGTAATTATTACTCTATACTTTTAAAATAAATCAAAAAATTAGAAAATGATACTTTATTCTTTCCAGTATCCATTTGGCATGTTGTCAATTGTCCATAGCAATTTGTGATCAGTCTAAATATCTTGTGTTATATTTAATAGTATATGACATATAATATTATTGATGAACCATTAATAAATTCTATTTTGTAAGAATATAATTATACAAAAGTGAAAAACATTTAAATTTTTAATATTGTCTCTAATTATTCTATTAGCCTTTCTTCGATGCACTGGTAACTTACGATACCTGTTTATTTCCTTATTAGATTCAATTATTATCCTTCTATAAAGAGCTATGCCGAACAAGTGCTCTGTTGTTGGATGTAATTCCGGTTATAAACATGGACATGGACCGAATTACTCTCGCTAGTTTCCACAGAAGCAAGAACTTGTTGCTAAATGGTTGACCTTTCTCAACAGACATGCTGATTATGTCTTAACAGATAATTCTTTCATCTGTTCACAACACTTTGATCCAAGGTGCCTGAAAGTTACAGATCTGAATTTTACTAGATTAAATTACGACTGAAATCCTATTCCAACATTCCATCCGCTGTTAATCCATCAGAGTCTAGCTACAGTACCGACTAAATCACGTCCACAGCCAAAAGAACGCATCTTCCAGCCAGACGAGATTTCTATATTCGAGCAAAATTCAGAATTAGGCAATTCCTAGATATTGTTGAATACCTCAGACAAGCTCCAGAGTATGTTGATTTTAAACTACGCATCGAAGAAGGTTTTGTAACTGCTTACAATCTCGTTATCTGCTCTGGCGTGGCATCTGTAAAGGAATGCATAACTATCTACATAGACTTCCGTGTCCAACTTAGTTATGAAGGATCGCCGATTCATAGAGTTATATCCAAGAGTCTTCTGGTCATTAATTAACCCATCTTGATACTCTCGAAAATTTACCAAACTATTGTCGGAATTTTAACACAAAGTTTGACGTAGATGTTATTAAAGAACTACTTAAACTTTGTTATTTTAGCCCTTGCGGAAGACCAAAGTACTCATCCCAAGTTCTTAAGTTTTCTTTGATATTGAGGAATACTTCTAATTCAGCATATTGTAATCTTAAAAAATACATCCCTCTTCTAAGCAACTCACTTCTGCGTCAACTTAAATCTCCCTCGATTAGCAACTGTCAAGCCCTTCAAGCTTTACGTGACTCGAACTGTATTGGCAATGACTTAGTAATCTTACTTGATGAGATGCATCTCCAATCTGAGGTTCAATTCGATGGACATACTCATAATTGGTTGCAATGCGGATATGGATATGTACGCAAGTATTTATGTTTTATGGTTGTATCATCGCTCAGTAAGTCGATCCCATTTGTTATTTCATCCATACCTCTTGTTAAGAATTCAGGTGAAATTGTTTGCAAAAATATTGAAAAGTGTATCTCATTACTCACGAAATCTCAGTTCAGAGTAAGAGCTATCATTTCAGATAACCATACAACAAATGTGAAAGCTTATAATATACTCCTAGCTAATTACAAATTTCAAGACAAGAATTATAAGATTACTAAACCATACCTTTCTCATCAGAATATCTATCCTCTCTTCGATTCTTGTCACCTCAATAAAAAATCAGAAATAACCTGCTGTCAAAAAAGCTTTTTGATATACCAGCTTTTCAATTTACTTCTGCAAACTTCAATATTGCTTTTCCAGCGGGATTTGTTCAGTGGTCACATCTTCACACAATTCATGAAAGAGACGTACACTTATCTTCGCACCTCCGTGCTGCATATAAGATCAACTCCTCAGTAATTCATCCAGGAACTAACAAGCAGTCTGTGGCTTTAGTACTTGCAGTATTCCGTTAAACGACTATAGCGGTATTCGTTTATACCTTCCCGAAGAGGAGGTTATTGCTGGGTTTTTAACTTGATTCGGATCTGGTCGGTATGTGTCAATTCGAAAGAGCGGTTTCATCCTCTAACTCAAGAAAACGCTTTAGTCCGAAATGATTGCAAAATAGAATTTCTTTTCTATTTTAGTAGTTGGCTGTATACATGGCTAGACTCGAAAAAGTTTGGATTATCCCAACAAACATTCAAAGCACTAATCCAAACAATTATGCCATCTCTGAGCTATCTCTTGAATTGCTCAATGAAAGATATGAATACATTTTAACTGGTCGTTTGCAAAGTGACCCATTAGAGCGAAGGTTTTCACAATATCGGCGGTTAAGTGGAGGACGCTTTTTAGTGAGTTTACAAGAAGTGCTCAGATCAGAATCTATAATAAAATTGAAATCTCTCCTAAAGAGAAATATTGACATTAGCTCTTTATATATCCCCAATATTTCCACTTCATCAATCAAGGAATTCGCACAGGAAATATTTATAAATAATTGTGATGATTTACACTTAACAGAGGATTCCCAACAAGTAACCGTTTACAGTTCCGGTATATTTCCTTGTCTCTAGCTGAAAGACTGAAGTGCCCTGACTGTTTACGTTCCTTGCAGAATTGCAAAGTTTCATCTGAATACTTAAACAACTTAAATCAGGGTGGTTTGACTCTTCCCAGTACATCTTTACACCGTTATGTATCCAGTGCTTTTTGTTCGTTAGAAGTCTCAGAAGGATACATTCGAGATTCTGACTATCCTTGGAAAACATTAGCTCAAGAATTACTGAATCTTGCAACAGATGACTGGGATACTTCGTATGCTTGTACTGAACACTCGATTAAATCAAGAGAATTGGTGAACAATATCCTTTCTAATATCGATTTAACAATTTAAGGAAGCAGATCACTGAAACCCGCCGTAAAGATCAGGTTTCCGCATTTAAATTTAACAAACGACAGAAAACCCAGGGATGGAAACAGCCAAGCTGTTAACAGCGCTTTTAACAGGCATTGGATGTTAACAGCAAATGAAAATCGAAGCTGTTAACAGCTAGTTGCTGACCAATGCAATAATTTAAATAATGTTATATAATCTAACCAATAATCATGAAAATATTATTATATAACCATTTAGTTAAATACGATATACAATTCAATTCTAATTTAAACATTTTTGAGTATAACTGTAATAGCTAGAATTGGCTGTTAACAGCTTGAATTGGCTGTTAAAGCTTAAAATTGGGCTGTTAACAGCTTACATTGACTGTTAACAGCTTAGATTTACGTTAATTAGGAACTTGAAGGCGACTTAAATGCAGTTAAGGTTTAATGCCAATTGGGGACGAATTCTTAGCTGTTAACAGTAAATAGTTAGCTGTTAACAACAAATAGCCAAAATGGCTGTTAAGGGTACTCTGTACTGATATTTTGACACCCGACGACCTAATGTTTTTATTGCGTTTTTGGATAGTACTAATATATCTAAGATATCCCTGAAAATATTAGAGTTCTACTATGTATATATCCTTAGTTATGAACTAGACAATGTCAATATAGGCCTAATCCATACTAGCCAAATATTTACAAAAAATTTTTATGTTAGTTTTTAGCGCGAAACATGTCAATTATAAAATATACCTGAGTCAATACTCAATGTTTTAAATCGAACCGAAATATGCTTTTTCTTTAATCTACTCTATGTTATTGTCATTTTTGTGAAATTGGTCAAAAAAAACCCACTATTTTTCATTAAAAGTATACTAATTCAATTTTTTTGTATTATATTGCCAAAACTGCCCGCTTTTAAAACATGCGCCTACATATACTGAGCATTTTAAAAAAAAGTTTGACTTTCTAGAATAAAAATTCTCTTTTTTACATCCATATGCCCAAATGGTCTTTTATTACACCTTCATAATTAGCATTTAATTAATTTGTGTCGAAGTGGCTGAGTCCAGAATATGAAAGTGCGAGGAAAAGGAGTTCCTAAACTGCATAAAATAGATAATGTCATTTGAAATTGAATTAGACTATTTTTAGAAATTTAGAGCTAAGCTCTATCTCATTTGGATCAGAAGTTGGATTTTTGTCAGCTTTTTAACATATTGCCACTTTGACACCACCATATTTGGGCATTTGAAATCAGAACACCTCATACGAATTATAATATAATCCCAAAAGTTTATCCAATGAGTAAGAAATAGTATCATGATGTGACTAGAATTTTAGAGCTAGTCTCTGCTGTCCAGAGATCAAGAGTTACAAAATTTGCTTCGTCATCAAAATTGGGCACATCAAATTACCATATATGGTCATGTTAAAAAGTGTGACACCTAGAGTCCTAAAATGTATTATATACGTATAGAAAGTCAGGTATTTACAGTATTTTCTAATGCCTATGATCATTTTATCTCAAAGCGTTTCTGAAATATCAACAGGTGTGAAATGTCAGATTTTTTGCCCCCTTCTGTGGCCCAAAAGTCCATAACTTATCGAATAATGATTGGATCGTGTTGTGTAACGTCTCATTTTGTGCGCAAATGCTATTTCCATATTTGTATTACCAAATTGGTGTTTTATATAATACTTTATTGTATATTTGAGGGCCTTGAGGTGTGAAAATATGACAAAACAGACAAAACCATAGTCATAAATTGGTCATAACTCATGATATATTATTGTAAAAGTGTTGAAAACAAATGCTACGCATAGATAAGAAGCTGGCGCATTTTTATGAAGAATAACAGAATTATTCTGCTGTCCAATTTCCCACAGTAATATATGATCACCGGGTACTTGCATACCCTTCATATTCTTTTATGCCCCTAATTTCCTAATTTTTGACATATTCCTGAACTTTTTGACGTGAACCTGTATATTTTGACCTGTAGATTCCGAAATTTTTAATTTTGGGAACAATATATGGCAGTGTAGAATTTTATCACCTCTTTTGATGTTGAAATTCTGAAAACTTCGTGGGCCGCAGCCTTAGAATGCTTATAAAACCAAAAATAATAATCAGAAAGTCAAATAATTTCTCTGGGGTAACACATGATGCATCCTCAGACCCTTGAACTAGAATTGAAAAAATTTTCTTCTAACATTTTATAACGATAGTTTAGTGCACGACTGCGTTTTATGATTATTTTGAAAAAATGCCCTTTAGCATCGTTTCTTCTGCAAAAATAAATAAAATAAAAATTATTACTGAGAGGAAATAGTCTCATAATAATATGTTCAAAAATTCAAAAAGATTCAACAATTTTGAAAAAATGTCATGCCCATATAAGGAAGTCGACGTCTTATTTTATTAAAAAACACCATCTTGATTGAAAATTAAGAAAAAAAAAATCATAGAAGTCAATCTCTATCTCATCTAGAGTATTCCTAGTAGTAAATTATGCAATTCTGAGATTCACCGTGAACGCCCGAATATCAATACAGATTACCCTTAACAGCAGATACACCACCCCTGCGAAAACATAATTGTGCACCTTCTCCCATCACTTATAATGCTTGTATTTCTTGTGCAAATAGAAAATAATAAAAGAACGAATTTTCTGATTTTTTGATTTAGTTCAATATAGAGTAATAATTACCATATATGGGAATGCATATTTGATTACGTCATTGTGGTTAAATCTGATGTGAAATCATTTTCAAAAGTATTTTAGATGTTTCCAGCGTATTTGAAAACCTAAGTTTAGTATATTCCGTGACAATAGGTACTTTATTTTACGAGCAATTAGAAAGTAAACACTGGCCTAGAAATATAATGGAAAATAATTAACTTATCTAGCCGTATAATATAGTAGGCCATGTTCAACCTAAATAATCCGAAATGGGGATTATCTGGACCAATTTGAATGGTTCCAAAAAGTTGGCTAATCAAGATTGTTGAGTAAAAGAATGAACTATCCATTTTTGGTAATTTGGAACATTTCCAAAAGTTGCTAATATTTTATATGGTATTTAGGATGTTCTTAGTAAAATCTTGATTAATCTGTGTAACCAATAACCATGAAACAATTTTCGACCAGTGCATGGTAGCTATTACACTATTACGGACTGATATATCATGCACATTCTGTTCAAATGACGCTTGCGAGCTTAATTTTGACGAAATCGCCTAATATATTTGTTACATACTTCCATACGCTCTTTTGAAATATTTTTAATCCGTAGCCACTAGGCACTAGTATGTGTTAAAATATAAGCGATATAAATTTAAATTATGTTAAATAATTGTTTGCTATAGACTAGAAGGGAAATTAGTCAATTGAGTTAAATATTCACGATGGGCATAAATATAAACCAGTGCGATTTCTTTCACCGCCATAATTGAATTTGAATAAATTTGGTTTGGGCGGTCTTGGGAGGGTCAAAAAACAAAATAAAAAACAATTTAAAAACATATTTAGATTGAGTCCACACTAAGCAGTTTTTTGTCAAATTGTGTTAACCAAAAGGTGAAGCACTAATCACACCGGAAAAATTCAGAGACCCCAAATAGGAAAAATTGACGAACATTCGTTAGAAAATTCTTCCAAAAACAATCGAATTTACATGTAATCCTTGTAATTTCTCAGTCTATGGCATATATAGCATGTAATATAGACAAAGAGTAAAAGAAATGTCGAATATCAACTTGAATTCGTACATATTTTTGCGGTTTTTCAACAATTTAATTGTCATCCGAAATAGACTTACTTGAAATAGATATTATTAGGCTCAGGACCAATTCAATGGATTAAATTTCCATTTAATTAATCCATTGATATTAAAGTACAATAAGGAAAAGAAGAATTGACTAAATATTGTTGTGAAATCTTTGCCTATTAAGCCTATTTTCCACAGTGCAATTTGCAAGAGTTGAAATGGGCTGAAGGTAGGACATTCAGTTCGATCGCTGATGATCAGTTGCTGTCAACCACCAGGATACCCGGACATGTCCGGGAAACCAGAGGAACTACTCATGTTACCAGAAGCTACCTATAACTTTATCCGGGGTCCGGGCGAACTCCGGGTAATAGTACATTGTATAGGGAAGTATGGAACTACGGCACTCAAGCAGTTGGCACAGCCCTAGTTTTCCATTTACCAGGCGGCCCGAATGTCCAATCCTCGTGCTTACGACGCCTATGCAGATGTATAGCTTCATTTACTGTAGAGCATTATGGTTAAGCGACCGTTATTTTGATGGTAATAGCGAGGGTCCACCAACAAATGACAAGAACCATCAGCGAAGACGAAAAAGGAATCGGGTTGGCAACAATGTAAATATCACCGAGGCAACTGTTTCCTTCTGGAGAAAGGAGGATTTACTTTCCAATCAAGTCAACAAACAGGCATTCTGTGTTATTTCTGAACGTGTTAGGAAAAACGGCTGAGGAGTGTAAAGGATCAATGACATAAATCAAAACAACTCCTATAGGGTCATTGCCTTATTGGTAAGGATACTGATCGCATCGTTCTGTTGTTGTACTGCACATTTAACAACTATATAAAGAAGATTTACATACGTTCTGATAGAGTGATACAAATCCAAGTCAACTCCCGTTATAACGAAGTGCTCGGGATCGAAGTTTAATTTCGTTATAAGCGGAGTTTGTTATAAGCGGAATTCGTTATAACCTGAGTTCGTCGTAACCTGAGTAACACAATAGATTAGACTCATTAGAGGTTATATGGGATATATACCGTATATGTATATCATATATATCATATTATACATGTCATATTTTATTTTAAATGACTTCGTTGTAAGCGGGATTTTGTGATCCGCCGCCACTGTCTCTGGCATAATAAATGTAACTTGGCATAAGTTTTTGCTGAATCGTAGATGGTCACATTTGTGAAGAGTTACGTAACCTTGTTAAACTGAAGTTATTTGAGATGAACTGTTTGTGCCAATTTTTAAGAAAGTTAGTCCCGGCCTGTCATCGCATTATGGTTGTGAGACATAAAATAGGGATGTGATCTGTGTTCGCTCTAAGGATTTTTTCGGGGAATCCCCGAAAAATTCGCATTTCTTTGCCTAGACCCCCCGAAAAAAGTCGTGTTTTATCAAGGTCCCAAAATTAGAGGGCATTGAGGCCACCAATTTGGTAAATAAATTGCTTCTTCTACTCAAACAACAACAAATATTCATATAATAAATTTTATCAAAATTCGATTGTTGTTTGTTTGTGTGTGTGTGTGTGTTTGTCCAGTTTGTAGGAAAGCGATGGGGAAATAGAAACCGCATTTATATATGAGTTAGAAACTAACTTCCAAATGTTATATTAGGTAAACAAGTATGCTGATTTCGAATTACGCATTCTAAATTTCTAATATGAATATTTATTGTTGTTTTTGTTTACTCTAATAGATAACAAATTAACGAAAATTCAAAATCAACCTACAAGTTAGCCTTCAAGGCCGTGCGAGACCATTTTCAGATGCCCAGGTAAAACCTGGATATTATTTAATTAATTAATAAGTTATACATGTATAAGTTATGGTATTAAGTTATATAATTAGATAAGATAAGTTATATAATGATAGGCTATGATAAGTTATATAGTTATATAAGTTCTATAAGTTATATTTACAACCCTCGCCTTACTAGGAATGTGATTTTGAAACTGAAAGTTAATACATTTCAATTGAAAGTGAAAGTAATTTCTATTTATACCTTTACCTCACCGCAGCTTTGGGTTAAACAGTACATACCAGTCTCCAGGGATTATTAGTTTGAGCAAAACTACTAGGTTTCAACTCAAAAGCCTGATTCTGGGTGTGTGTTTTCATCACGTAGTTATACATTGGATTTGGGCAAATTAACTGTAATTATTAATGAACCCAGGATTTTGAATAGTTTCACTATGTGAATATTGTTTATACGAACACCGAGCGAACGAAACGTTTTTGAACCCCTTGGAATGGAAATTAAGTAATGTCCGAGGAATTCTGGATATTAACCTTTACATTCTGAATCAATAAATCATACTTGGGCAGATTAATTGGATAAATAGCTAGAGAGTACACTTAGTAATACTAGTATACGTGTGTCTGTGGAGGGTTTGGTTGTTGATACTTTTATAAAGATTGTTTACTTAGCGGCAACAATATTTCGCTGACCTGGGGTGGGAAATAATTCCTATGTTCAAACTGGCAGTGTGTATTAGCGAAACGGGCATGGCCTCAACGGATATTCTAGTAAACAAGTATGCTGAACACGAATTTCGCATTTATAAATTTATAATATATAATATGTTCACATAAATAAGTAAACTAAAAGTATTAAAAGTAGAACCACCCTTATCTGGGCGGTAAATATTGGTTTGGATTTGGCCATATGGTAATCTCGCAACTTTATATACGGTTCATATTCGAAATTTATGAATACTTTGGGTAAACATATACCAAGATCAGATGTTGAAGGTGCGCATCAGGTCAGACAACAGGTATTGAGACATCAGAACATAAACACTAGTTGATTATACAATAGAAATTATGATTATTTCCGAGATCCGGGCACCCTCCGGACGAGGCTGCCCGGATTGGGGAAGTTCGACTGTACTGCTAAACCAGTTTGACGCATAAGCATATTTAAATACCAGAAGGGTATATCCGGATGAAGTTCTACTTTATTTAATGTTATAGATTCACATTCGTTTTTTCTGATTGTTTTTTCTCGTTTTTCCTCGTAGATTTGCAGTATTTTACACCAAAACATACAGATGCTTCATGGTTTGTAAGTGAATTCATAGATACAAATCTATGAATTAATGACAAAAGCAAGAAAAGCCTCTTTAAAATACAGTCACTCCGCTTAATCGATGTTACTGTGGTCTGAGGGTAGTTTGACCAAATTAAGCCGGATACCCAAACTCTGAAATCATACTATTTTGAGACTATGACTAATTAGTATATAGTACAGTACTACTTTAATATGAATAGATGTAAATACATTTAGGTACTAACCAATGGTTTCAACCTGAGGTCCTCGAGGCAAAAGGAGTCCGACCGATATATTAAAGTTTGAAAATCACGGATTTTCTTTTTCTAGGATTTTTTTGGCCAGCACTTTCTCATAGAAGTTAAATTCCTATGGGGTACCCTAAAGGTCTGTTGTATCGTAATTTTAGGGGCTAATATAAACCATGGATATGCTATTACAAATTATAGTGGTATTTTGAGGCGCTCTGATAGATTGAGACGCTACTATAAATGACATTTCCAATCATTTTACGAGATAATTTATCGTAGTTAGTCGAAAGTTTAAGATAACTAATCAATTTTACATTAAATTTACTGAATTCTCGAAATGGAAAATTGTTTACTACGCTCCTCAAAATACTAGAATATAATTATAATAGCGCATCCATGGTTCACTTATACAGAGTCTAGAGTTCATGATATAATCCAAAATGATAGGAAATCACATTTATAGTAGCTTCTCAATCTATCAGAGCGCCTCAAAATACCACTATATAATTTGTAATAGCATATCCATGGTTTATATTAGTGTATCATACAGCGCCTCAATATACGATAGCGCCTCAAAATACGATAAAACAGGTCTACACATTATATGAAGATGTTAATGTACGGTACCCAAACAGGGATTTATCCAGGAATTTCTATGGCCAAATAATCTTGTCAGAGTTCTGGCCCAAATTAAGTGCCAACAAGGCACAAAAATGGAATCACACTGCAAGCACAATTGCAACTGAATCAATGCCTAGTTGGAACCTAAGTGCCGTCAGGCAACTAAATAAACCCCTGACGAATATTGATAATTTGATACATTCTATTTAAGTTTGGTTTATTAAAAGCGGAAAGAGAGTTAATTAATTAGACTAATCTTGGAAAATAATAAAGAGATCATGAATGAAATTTCATAATTTTGATCCAATTAACCGAAATTTGAAACGAGTAACCAAAACTATTTTAACATAAGTTTGGACTTATTGTTTCTGAAAAACTGACCATATTAAGTGGATAACCTCATTAACCAGTGAGCTCTTTAAGAGGGGTTTAGGGAAGGACTCTACAAAATATTTAAAAATTTAGTAATAGTATAATTAATTGACATCAGATAATATGTATTTCTGAACTAATGAGCATAAAAACTCTTGAAACACAACATACCTATCAACCTATGCAAATAAATTTTCATGACTTTCCGTGCCCCCGAAATTTTTCGATCGATTATCAATAAAAAATCTCCAGTTACTTGCAAACCATGCCAATCAAAACTCGGGATAAATATCGTGGTAAGGCAAGCACCATTTTTATTGAGCAAACTCTTCATTTATCTATTATTTTCGAAGGTCATACAAGTAGAATTAAACCCGTAAATGTTACAAACTAATTAGCTTTCAGTAATCAAGATAAATTTGCTTCACAAACATAAATAAGGTATCTATAGAAACTTGAATCAATTTAAATTACAGTTACTAATAGTATTTTATACAGCAATTTTTAAATAAGCTCCTAATCCTGGTCTGACCCAATTTCCATACGCCTAAATCACAGACTAATGTTGCGGTTAGGAGAACATTCCAAATTTTCTCACTCCAATTTAAACTTTCCAAATTTTAAACACCAAAAGGGCATCTCACGCTCCTGGATAAAACTTTGGTTACTATACGTATGAGAAAAGGAGCGAACATGACAGTATCGATACAAAATTCCAAAGGTAACAGATTGAACCATTCATATAATAATATTTATAGTAATTATATAACTACTCATTTATACTAGTGCTGGTGCTGGAACATCATCTATTCTAAAATTAGCTAATAAATTAACTAGTCTTTGGTTCCAGAGATTCTCTATTCTAAAACAGTAAAATACAAAAGTGAACAGAACTAATCATCCTGTTAACTTCAACTGGAGAACCAGTAGCCGATCTCCCAGATAAAATACAATTTTCCCTGAAGGTTTACTCTAATTAACGATTTTTCGAAATAGTTCACTTCAGCTCATTCAGAAAAGTGGACTATCCAGCTCTAGATTTGTGGCGGTACTCGGAGATGGCTTGTATTTGTATCTAAAGTATCTCAAAAACATTATAGGAAATTAATGCTCCATTAAACTAAAGCGAATTGCTTTAAATCGCATTAATTTCATAAAGCGCTATTCACATTACGATAATTTCCTTGAATGATAATTTACATGAGCTTAATTTACAACACAGTTATATTTTGCACTGGTAAATATCCAGCACAGTTATACAAGGGATATTCAAAATTGCAAGCTACATATTTCCAGATGTGCAAGTGGATATGACAGGATATCATGTTTGTCAAGTAGAATGGAAGGATATTTTGGTTAGAGAAATAGTATTTAATAAGGAAATTAATACTCTTTAATGATTTATAAATACATATTCGCGTCAATTTCGTGCATCTGTATTTTCACCTAACCAACTAAATTTATTTTGATAGAACGTGATTCTATACATTTACTATAAGGCCATATAAAATAAATAACTTGTTTATCACCCCCGTCCGTCCCAATTCTCAGTCATGATATATTTTATTGTTATCTCATGAACATAAACGTATAAAATATTTGCCACAAACTTGTGTAAACTAGTCATAATTTATCAATTTCTAAAAGTCTTGTAATAAAAAGCATTACTTTAATTATCTAAGCATTGTCATGTGATTTTCTAATATAATTAAATAGGAATATAAATAATTTTGCATAGGATAATGTTATTTGCATACCAATGGGTTATAATATAAAAATAAAATCCCGACCGCAGTCCGTATTTCTGAAAATATTGGGATGATAAATAATTAATTTATCTTACCTGGCCAAATAATTGTAAATAGCGGGCTTCGCTTGCAGGTTGCTTCGAGGCAGAACATATACACACACCAACCAATTTGAGGTAGGTGTGTGGTTTATATACTATTAGCTTGATTATAAAACGTAATAGACCTAAATAGTGAAATTTAACAATGTCAATTTTAATGATTACGTCATCATGTGGTAATGAGTAAGCATATAGATAATGTGGTGTGACCCACGTGTCTGCATCTTTAATGTGCATGGTCTATTAATCTTTAAAACTTTATTCTCTCAAAGGGTGTGATTTATGTACTATTAAGTGAATTTTAGTGGTTCTCCAAATTTGGTGAGGAGTGAGAAAATTTGCCTGGAAACCTAAACTTTTGTCCGGTGCCAAGAGTTACCACGATATGCCAAAAATAAGATTAGGAAACCGTCAAGTTTCTTCAATCAACTCGGAACAACAAATATATAAACAGCCTAGTGTTTTAATAGCATACTAGATAAGATTGTTCATAGCCTACTCTATATAAGGCCTACCATCAAATGTACCATGGATGAAGTAGTGTACGATGAGAAAGTGATAAACAGAGTTCAGTGTTTTCAACTTCATTTAGAAATTAATCTGTTATAGTAAATAATTCTAGTAAATTAATAGATTTTCTCTATTGAGTCTTTATTGCTCACTTAACAACAATGATAAGAATACATAAAGAATAATCTGGGTTCAAATATCAATAATAATAATAATATAAGAGTAGCCTTCTGGTGTATTTCATTAATGTGAGAACTTCTTCAGTTTTCGCTTTTCTATTCCTTTAGATGCAACAGCGGAGTTATAATTATTAATCTTGTTAGCTAGTAAACAGTTGGCGCAAGTGAAAATAAGATTTTTTAGGATAGTAAAATAGAGACACCACAAGAAATGCAACTCGATTTAGCAATTGCATCAGTCTCTTCTAATAATATCAAGGTTACTTCCACAATAATTTTCTGGATGAACCTTGCATCAATATCGCCAACAAGTTGTCTTTGCTTTCAATTGCAATTAACGTCTTCCATAAAGTTACTATAGATTCGAGGATAAACTCAGATGGATACTTTAGGCCACCACGGTCAGGTAATTGCAAAAGCCTGGACTCGGGTTGTGAATCTTCATCAAAGATAAAGTATTTGTCAATGGTCAAAAGATCAATGCAAACATAACATGGCTGAGTTTTTAAAATATATTTATGTACTGCATAACCAGCAATAAAAGCTAATGACTGAAGAGTCTGTAAACTACATTCAATGGAAGTTAGATCATCAATTTCATCCCAGACTAGTTGGACATCAATTTCATCGCCATTATTCGTATCAAGGGATGAGTATGAATCAATACATGTCTGAATTGAATTTAAGCCACAATCTAGTTGTTAAGCAAAAATCTTTAATATGTTGGATAACTTGAGGCGGCGTTCAGTTTCAAGGATTTGAAGATACGAGATATGGTAGTTTGAACCTGACATCATACGATATAGGCCAAAGTGATGTTCCAGTGGATCTGTCTGTAAAAGGATGTCAAAAGAGAGTTAAATCCACAAAATCGAGTTAAATGGTTAGTTATCTGAGGCAATACAGTACATGCATGTTTAAAACTGGTAAACGTTTATTTACTTAACTTTCCTACATTTCCTGGCAAGGCCAGCCAAGTCTCTAACCAAATAACACACAAGCTAAGAATGAAAATTGTTCGTCCTGGTATGTTAGAGGTCTTGATGTTGAACAGTTTCCAAATTTGAAGAAGCATTTCACCAAAGTCGTGTGTATTGTTTCAGTCTTCTTGGTTACGGAGTTCATTCTGTAACTTCAGAGCTGCAGCAGTTAATTCGTTGAATACTTTCAAAACAAGTTTCACATTTTGGCGCTCAATAGCAGAAGGATAACAAGCTTTGATAGTCAAGCTAGGAGCTAACTTAGCTAAGGATTATTTCTCTAAATTATAGAGGAGACGCACAACACTAAAAGATGCAGAGTAAACTTGAACAGGATACACACAGTAATCCAGCTTAATGTTCTGAAAGTTGGGAAAGTAAAAGGTTTTCCGAATATCTTTCTGATTCAACCAGTTGTTTCGAATACTTTTCAAAATGTGCACCAAGTCAAAAGTTACATAGAGTTTTCTTTTATTATCAGATGGCCTCCTCAATATGTTATTTTGCTTTAGAGATATGGTGAGGATGTTTCTTCTGAGGGGAAGAGCTAAGTTTCAGAGTTACCTCTGTAAACATCGTTTTAATTTGTCGAATATCAGTGATAGAGATAAGTGAGAGAGAAATGGACTCCCCATATATATGTCCGTTCACAGATAAAAAAGAATTTATTTCAAGAGAAACATCTGCACAAATATTATGATTTTCCATCTTAGTCAAAAAATCTCACACAATTATTTGTTTGAATCCAAACTAACCAAGTCAGTTGGGATTGTTATCAAAGCTAACTTATCTCATATTTCTTGTATACAACCAACACGAAACTTCTCCATTTCTGTATTCTCTGATCTCAAGCTGAGATTAGTTGCTTGGTTCAATAAATCTTCCTCTTTGGAGTAGTAAGAGTTTGATTCTAATTGAAAGGGTAGAGGAATAATAAGACGGACAACCAGGAAGGAGAGAGGGGACAGCGCCAGGATTTAATTTGGGTCTTCCTCGCGGGACCTCATAGGATGTGCCATCTCCTCTGGGTACCGTGTGAAAATATTGAATATCTTCCTTCGGAAAATGCTTATCACACACATACACCATTTTGAGGTCAGAAACATCCTCACGATGGAGAGCACGTATCCAGGCATGTCGTAACTCAGGTGGACCATCAGGAAGTTTAAAAATTGGGACGCGCTCTTCTGGGGTATAATTACCCCTACAACCAGGGGCAGAATAGTTCGGCATTTAGAAAAATTAAACATCTAACTATTAAAAAGAAACTAAGTCAAATATAGTACGTACTAGCAGGGACTTCTTTAATATAGGCACTGTAAACTTCGTTTTACGGTAAAATTAGCGTAGGCCTAAAACAGTATTGTTACTTATTGATATCCCGTAATCCGCTAATGCTAGACATAGCAAATGTAATATTGTCGTATAGGAAGTCATATTTTGGGAGTCCAACGGTAAAATTGGTTTATCGAAAATATTTGTGGAATGTAAGTTATGCGATTTTCACACCCTTCCATATATGGTAATATTGTTAAAATCTCGAGATTACTTAACTTTATACATATGAAATGTACCATTTTCGTACAGGAAATCAAATTTTGGGAGTCCAACGGTAATATTGGTTTATCGAAAATATTTGTGGAATGTAAGTTATGCGATTTTCACACCTTTCCATATATGGTAATATTGTTAAAATCTCGAGATTAGTTAGTTTTATAAATATGAAATATATTATTGGCGAATGGGAAATGGGAATTCATATTTAGGGACTCTGTAGATCACATTGATTTACCTAAGGCGTTCCCATTAGCCTATATTATTATTTTGGCTCTCTCCATAGGAGGATTGCCCCGACCCTGTTTTGTAGTTTAGCTAATACTTACATATCAGATATCTGTCATTATGTTGTTTATTAAAAAACAACAAGGCTGGATTCGGTTAACCGGTTACCGTTGCTGACATCGGTTAACGATTAGAGATTTTATTAACCAGTTAGCCGGTCTGTTGAATAACAGTAGAGTTATTGGGAAATTAATGTATAAAGTATTAAATTTTTTTGAATTTTATCAGAATATGTAGTCCTAAATCCATTTCTCATCACCACTTAATACATTTTATTGGACAACATTGATTTAAATATAGATTTGAAAGAAACTTATCAAGATTTTTTAATAATGTAAGAATTAGCTAAACTACAAAACAGGGTCGGGGCAATCCTCCTATGGAGAGTGCCAAAATAATAATATAGGCTAATGGGAACGCCTTAGGTAAATCAATGTGATCTACTGAGTCCCTAAATATGAATTCCCATTTCCCATTCGCCAATAATATATTTCATATGTATAAAGTTAAGTAATCTCGAGATTTTAACAATATTACCATATATGGAAGGGTGTGAAAATCGCATAACTTACATTCCACAAATATTTTCGATAAACCAATATTACCGTTAGACTCCCAAAATATGACTTCCTATACGACAATAATACATTTCCTATGTCTAGCATTAGCGGATTACGGGATATCAATAAGTAACAATACTGTTTTAGGCCTACGCTAATTTTCCCGCAAAAGGAAGTTTACAGTCCCTATATTAAAGAAGTCCCTGGTACTAGGAAGTGCTTAAAATATCGGTGGGAGGAGAATTGTATTAATTAATTACTAAAAATTAACAAAAATTAGTGACAAGTTGATCCAACTATTTTTAAAATATTTCTAACTGTACAGAGATAAATGTAAATAACTATGGGTCAATAATAATATCGTACACTATTTCATCGTTGGTGCAAAATATCAGCTTTGATGGTAGGCCTTATATAGAGTAGGCTATGGATAGTTATACTACTTGGTTTGTACAAATTACGATGAGTATTAATGTTTCCAGAATTTCCTGGAATAAAATTATTAAACCATATTAATACGTCTTTAAACGAGCGTTGTGAAAGCGTAGGAGGATTGCAGATGATATGGGAACAAAATGTTGAATAAGATTTTGTGCCGTGGGTATAACGGTCTAGAATATTCAGAAGCAATACCAATAATACAGTGAAGTGATGCAAATTATATAAATTTGCAATACTTACAATTTTGCTTCGAATAAAAGCCCCGTCATAGCATTATAATATACTAAGGCAATGGACTCATATAATTTGTTGGACTATGATTGGTTAAACGAGGTATTTAATAGTTGATAATGAAACTAAACGAGATCATGTATAATAAAGTTTGTCATAGGTTTACAGCAGGATTGCCAATCCAATCGGATCGAGAGAACAAATCGATTATCGATTGCTGAATTTTGAAACGATAGGATTATATTATCGATTGGAAGCCGTAATCTTTCATCGATTGGATTCTTATCGAAATACTTTATCGATTATCGATTTTTCTCGATTTTTACGAGTAAAGGCGAATAATATTAACATATTTGTTTGTTTGATCGATAAGTTGAAAATTAAAAAGATATGGCTAATGAGTTAAAGCACTTCCATAATAATGTTAATTCAAAGGTTTTCCTATTTTATTATACTTACATATGGTATCGTTTTATGTTGAAGCATCTGCAGATGTTATTATGCTGGTATAAGCTTAAAGGTATAAATTCATAATATTGTTGTTCAAATACTTTTGGCCAGGTAGTGACATATTTCGGAATCATGGAGACAAGATAAAATACCCTAAACAAATATTCTATAATTTAAAATAATTTATACATAATCGATAAATAATCGATAGAAAATCAATGGATAATTGATAGAAAATCGGTAAATAATCCATAAATAAATGGTAGATAATCGATTGTCAAAATTTACATAGATTGGATTGGATTGGATTGGCAACCTGGTTTACAGTAAAGTATAATAAAGTATGTCATTGGTTTACAGTTCCTGTACTTTGTTACCCTTTTGATATTAAGGAAATCCATAATGGTAGTTAGTGAAGATTTGAACAAACAACATATACAAGTTAATTAATTCACGAAAATAAATATACATACAAGACATAATGAACTAATAACGTATAACAATTAGCAACAATATTTAGAGAGAAATCAATGAGAATATGAGTGAAAATTTTAATCGCTGTAGAATTAATCAAAGGAACCCGATACTTAACAAATATTGATAAAGCAGGGCAGTCCTCAAATCGGGTCCAGTAATGGAAGTAGGTTGTCGACAAGATATCTAAATTTGTATTATGTACAATGGAAGGGAGCCCACAAAATGTTTGGTGTTTGTTAAAGGGATCCACGAAAAAAAACGTTGGGATCGCGATGATAGTGTAATCTAGAATAAAATAAGCATCAAATAAAACTCAATAAATTAGTTTGATTTACAAGAATTGACACAGGCCTGTAGGCAAAAAGTGTTAATGGGTGGGGCTATGGAAATTGTAGGGAGGGCTAAAGCCCACCATACACGATGCAACAAAGTTGCATCGTGTATGTTAAATTTCCATTCAACAAGTTGCATGCAACTTAGCTGCATCGTGTATGTTGGAATGTTGCACTGTGTATGTTGATTGTTGCACGCAATAGTGTTGCATGCAACATGTTGCATGGAAATTGGACATGTTCAATTTTCTTGCAACATTGTTGCACGAAAATATGGAAATTCAGTACATATTTTTCATATTATTTTCGTTTGCATTTTTTCACCTACTCAAAACATTTAAAAAATTCACATATTCTTTCTACTTTACCAATTTAATTTACTACTTACTTTCTCAGTACCCTTAATCAAGCCACCTATGATGCGAACACAAATGTATACATTAGAATTTTGAGAAAGGTTTCAAAAACACTGATCGTATTGGTGCATATTATTTTTCCTAGAAATACTACACATCTTAAATTATCCACGACATTTTAATGACGTTTTTTATTTTTGAATTAATTTAGAAAATATTAATTAAACACTTTGGGATTGCACATGTACTAACCATTGTATTTCTAAGATCCGTGTAAATTCTAGTTATGGGCAGCCTCCGGACGAGAGTAACCGAATAAAGGAGGTTTGGATGTACGTGTATATAAATATCCAGTTCTAACTAAGAATAGCAAAAATGGCTATACCTAATGATAATTATCACTGGATAGACGATCTATCCTTACGAAATTAGTATAACTGGATGTGTCAACTGAAAAACTTATTTCATCAATAGATGAAATGCACTTTCCGTCTCTCGATTTATCCAATCTTTAACCATGAGATCTCAATTTGCATTGACTGGTCAAATGCAATTTCCTCCGGCGAAGTATAATAATTTGGAATGCGGAAACGACAACGTGTGTGTTATCCACAATAATGAATTGGGAAATAACAAAACCATTGAAATTATACGTATAGTACTGATTTAAAATAATATTTTTACCTTGTGTAATAGAGCAATTTCCACGCAACAATGTTGCAGGAAAATAATGTTGCATGCAACTTGTCGCACGAAAATTGTGTTGCATGCAACATATTGCTTGCAACATTGTTGCACCGTGTATGTTACCTTGTCGCATGCAAATTTGTTGCGTGCAAAAATATTAAAACGTTCATCCAAAGTCTAGATATATAATCACAAAAGTTTAGAAATAACTAACACATTGGAGGGATTTAAGTTGATGACTGTGAAAATAAGTGACTAAACAGCAACTATGGGTGATCTTTTTTATTGGTTAAATCTTTCCTATTGTCAGGTGCAGATCGTGATGATCCAATAGTTTCGCCTAACATTGAGACTGGAACTCAATCGTCTTATGGGTGGCCTCGAGAATAATGACATTGTTGTAATCTCAACCTTTCTCGATCAGCATTTCAAAGGCAAGTTATTCTCTTCGAAGTCACGTGCATGGTCAAGCGCAGAAGTAGTTCAGTATTTGAATAGAAAAATGGGAATAGTAACAGTAATGATGTAGACACAGAGTCAAAGCGTTTCAAACCGTCAAGCGACAATGATTTAATGGCTATCTTGCCACTTAAAGATAGAGACAACGAAGAAATTGATGACAGGAAAGATAAGTTGTCAATCGTTGTTTCCATCGATTAATTCGTTGCTGAGCAACGAATGCCTCTGAAGCTATCCCATTTATAAGGTGGGTTGATTCATTTGGTGCGAATATGTATTTCTGCACCACCTACCAGTGTGCATTTGGAACATCTCTTTGGCAGTGCTGGTGCCATTGATGAATCTATGAGGAAACGATGAAAGAGCGACAAATAGGATCTTTGTCTTTTGATGTTTGATTACTGATTAGTAGTTTATAGATCCTTGTTTAGTGTATATTAATGTTTGGAAAATTATTAGTAATGATTACAGTATACCTATATGGTGACTACAATCAGACAAAAGTTACCGCGTGCCTAGTTTAATTTAAAGCACGTTAACACGCGCCTAAATTACTCCTTTTGCATTATGTCTATGAGAGCATCGATCAATTTTTGTATGCCAGGATGAAAACACTGATTGTATATTTGAAAGCCATTTAGGTTAGGCTTCGCATCCGGAACCGAAACCGCGGCGCTAAAAAATTGGCAACCGTCCCATTCCAGTCATTTCTGAGGATATGTTGAATAGATTTAAAAAAAAACAAGACCATTAATAAACGAAGGAAATCTCCACTCTAGATAAATTAGGAAATTACCAAAAAAAATGGAGTCAAATGAATCGCATACTAATACATAAATTAAAGTGAAACAAGATAAAAGCAATAGTATCGATTCCACTGATTGGTAATATGCACATAATGGGTAAAGCATCAACAATGCAATAACTCACGAAATAGTGTATAACATTTTCATCAATAAAAGGATTTTCCTTCCAATTTAAAATTATGGAATTTGAACTCACAGATGAAAATGTGACACCAATGGGAGAATTGCCTAAAGAGAGGAGTTAAAATATAATCAATCACACACTGAGAACAGTAACAACATTAAAGATGATAGAGATAATATTAAATACCATATAAAAATTTTTAAATATACGTGTAGACACTTTCGGTATATAAATGGTCATTCTACACAATGAAATTAGGCGGGCGCTCTCTAATCAGAGCGAAATTTCTTGGTAAATGTATTAGCCAAGTACAGTACACCCTCGCTAATCCGAGCACGAAATACCAAGATACGTTTCTAATAAAGTGGGAAATCGTAAATATAGGTATTGCAACGGAAGTATAAAAAATAAGTGTCAGCAGTGCCGGATTAAGACTGTGCGGGCCCTAGGCCATACATTTTTGGGGGCCCCTAGGACTAAATACATATTAATGAAAATAAATTTATTATGTATTATTTTCTTAGATACATGAATCATTACATATCAATTAAACAACTTTTTTCAAGCTTTTATTCTTGCTAAGACATCAATGATATCGGTGCGAAGATTGCATGTCTAACTAGTTAAACTTATATTACGTATTATACATAAATACGTTGCCACTTCGAGGCATAATTATCAAACATTCAGATCACATTATTAATTGACTAAATGTCAAACCAGACAAAGTTTCTTAACAAAAACTATCAATTAATAATTTAGATGTATTAAAATCATCTAGCTTCAATTAGAAATTTACATGGTAATATTTTGTCCAGAAATAGGTTCTCAACACTAGTAGTCCGACAGTGTAGAACTTCAAAGAACACAACAGATATATTAAAAGGTAAAATATTTATTACAAATAAGTGCTCAATGAAAAACGTATTTTAAACAACTTAGCGGGAGTGAAAGATGAATAAATAAAGGATGTATGAAGTACAATCAGGGTTTCATCCAGGCGTATGCAACGCGCCTCCAGGCGCGTAATTTAAAAAGCAAACTTTTCTAGTTGCGCGAAAATCGAGAGATGCTCCCATAGACGTAATACAAATTGAGTATTTTAGGCGCGTATGAGCGAGCTCAAACTTAATCTAGGCGCGCGGGAAATTTTGTCTGGATGAAAGCCTGAGTACAATCATATCAATGTTATAAAAACGTCTATTGAATTTGGTTGCCTAATAAATGGTGGAAATTTGCTTGCATCAATATCAATTTATAAATAAAAATTAGTAACACTATATCCGATAATAACGGACCCAATATAAATATTAGCATACTAGCTTGACACGATGAGTCCATCTTCCCAATACATGAAGCCTCATTTTTATTAATTTTTCAAAAAATTAACCTAAACGCCCCGGAGCCGCTAATTGCGCGGGGGCCCCCAAAAGCGCGGGGCCCTAGGCCATGGCCTACTTAGCCTATGCGGTAATCCAGCTATGAGTGTCAGGCAGGTATTTTAAGGTTTAGTGTGGATTAACAATGTTTGTACAAGTTTGGTTCGAATTATCGAGATTCTCATTTATAGATGCCCCTAGAAAATGCATTAGTTAATTAATACGAACGAATTCACTAATCGGAACAGAATATTTCGAATCAGGAACACCTCTGTTCGGATTAGCGAGGGTGTTCTGTACTTTACAATGCAGGGATCAAACAAATAATTTCTAACAACTAGGCATATACTGTAGAGTCGCGAGGAAGACATCCAACACCAAGCAACTAATGAAAGTAGTTTGCTCGTTCATAGGGAAAATCAAGTTCAGTTTTTAAAGCCTCATATATTGAAGGGAAATACTGGGTGTAATTTTACGTGCTAATATACTTTCTAATTATTTTTAGAATGTACAGACTATTCCAGACTCATTATATTCTTTATCACTATTTTGAACTTGAAAATGAATTCCTTTCTTTTCTTAAACATGGGAATAAATATTTTTCTACTGAACAAATCATGTCAATATCAAGATGGATGAAATACACATTAAATCGGAGATATCTTAGAAAGGAGGCAAATAAGTTGGTTCTAATCTAAATCCTGATGATATAACCAAACAGTATTTGCTAGCATGGTATCTAGTATTTTTAAAAATGGTCCAGTATTGTCCGTTTATTATCATGCGGGTCTATTTCAGCTGAAAATATATTTTATGTTATACAATCTTGTATTGAAGATATTTAAACTAGTGGACTACTGGTTCAGGTAATTTCAAATGATAACTATCCTCTAAATGTAAACTCTAAAAATGATTACCCCTGTGGACTCTTGTACCTAATCCTAGTGGTATCAATGGGTCACTATTTACGTTTGATTTTGTCCACAATCTAAATAAGTTCGAAATAATTGGCTCATATCTGACAGCAAACTTTCGCATATCCTATTTAGAAACATTTCAAGCAGATCACTGTTGCTTTCCAATAATAATATGTTCAGCTTCATTTCGGGAAGTCCCAGTCATTTATTATTCAGAAAAACAATCTTTATCCAAACTTTTGCCACATGACTCACAGTGGGCATTTTCAGGGGTGTATGTTGAAATAGGAAAAACTATGCTAGATACAATCTAATGAAGTATTATTGACATATAGGTCATCAGTAGCTGCAAACTGAATGGCAATATCAAAAATGATATATGTAGTCTCCTAAACGCAGTTCTATACGATTATTGATAAATAAGTAATAATTATATTTTAGGTTTGTTAACAAAAATTTATTGTTCAACCATGATCATTGATTATAATTCTTCAAAAATGGTTAAAATCCTTATATATCATGTTTAAAAGTCATTAGATGACCCCAGTCGCCCTTTCGCCAATTTAGAATGATTTTTAATTTGAAGGTATCATCATGACCTTTCATTTAAAATGTAAAAACCATTGCTCATGATTGCTCTCAAAAGTTCTTGAGCAATATTGGAAATTAGTAAATGCGTCCGAATCATAAAATTCTGGTCGAAATGTATTACAATTTAAGACTATATAAGAAGTTAAAATGCATTCGTGTACATTGATTTCATACAATGCCAATGACAATGATAAAGCTAACTTGAATATTTCATCAACATAATATAATTTGTTGAATTTTATAAGACTTTGATACTGCAATTCTGAAACCACAAAAATTAATTTTTTTAGAATTGTTATAACATGATGATCTCATTACACATAACTCTTGATCTCGAATGTTTCTCAGCACAATAAATTGGATTTTTATATCACCCATGGAGCGTGAGTTATAAGCTAATAGGTGGATTTTCACATTTTGGAAAACGTGACAATGACGTCATAAATCCATGGTAGGTGTGAATTTTGGTTTAAGACTCGAACTTGTCCGAGCCAGACCCAAAATACCCCTGTATGCCAAAACTCAGCCCCGTGGGTCTCGTAGTTTATTCAATCAACTCAGAACATAGAAATATATACATATTTACAAAGACTATTTGTGTTAACATGACCTTTAGGTGACGTTTTAAAAGGTCAAAAGTGTAACTAATTAATTTCTCATCCCTCAAAATCCCATGTTAGACACCAAGATGTAGGTTCTAGCATGTGTACAACCCAAGATATGATGGGACCCAAATTGAACTTGGGATCCAAGTTCCGCAATCCCAGATTGTCAGATACTAATCCTTCCAAAAAGGAGTCTATGCTCCAAATAGAAAACTATCTGATATAAAATTGCGGATAATATTATCTCTTAAGATCTTTCTTACAGACAAACCGATTAGAGCACTATTTCGGTAAGTATCGTTTAATGGCCGGGACAATTACCAGATATCAATCTTCAAATAATAGAAATGGAACTTCGTCAAAAGGTTTCAAACATCTTGAGAGTTTTATCAAACCACCTGAAAATAGTTTCCACTCTTTATAGGAATTTATTCAATTATTTTCTAATTCAGATAATGTAGAATACCAAACAGAGACCTTCCTTAATCCTTTTTTGAGTGAAATGTCAGATTTATCCGTCATTGAATTTGACATCTAACTGTTTCGGTCATTAGTTTTATTTCTGGTTGCACGACACATCAGGACCTCAAAAATAGTTATTATCATACATGCCAAGATTTGTCAACAATGTATAAAGATTTACTTAATGATGACACATCCACACCTGAGTTTAAGCTTATAGAACTTTTGATCTAAAGTATCCTCCTGAGATAGTATTGGGTTCAATCATTGTTGTCTGGTAAATTGTAATTATGATCGAAAATAATAGCGAGCTGATGAGTATCTTCTGAAACGGTCCATCCAGGAAGATTCTAGTGGATCTTACTTTAATTATTTAGAGATCAGTGAAGGTTTTGAAACATGGAGATAATATTGTGCATCTTCCAGAGTATGTGGCTGGACAATTGTGCGGAGGATGATTTTTGTTGCGAGCAATTTCTTGATAGAAGCAAATAAAGTTCAAAATTACAACTCGATTGTAGGCCAAAGGGCATTGAGAAACGTAAGTTGAAATATTTAAATCGAAATAGTATATTTGTTCAAGATTCTTTCCGTGTTTTAGTCATTTCTAAGGACATTATTAACGTGTTTGTAGTAAATGGTAGGTTAATTTTATTTGTATTTAATTGGTGTCTATTAAATACTTATTTCCAGTCAATATACACCTTTTAAGCATTATTAAGTAGTTTATTATTGAAAAATGATCGTACCCATTCCAGGAATTAAATTATTTATACATAGAGGAAAAGACTTTCACTGATAATATATTAAACTGTTTAATCATACTTTAAAACATGTAGTTGCTATCAAATTTCAGCATTAAGAATTCTACTACTACTAATCATGGTTTAGTTGTCTACTTGGGAAGTTTTGCACACTGGTGGACTATTAAAGAGAACATTCTGTAGGATTTAAGAAAACAAGCGCTTCGCTTGCTAATGCGCTTAGCGCTCGTTATGTGGTTTAACAATTAAATGGTCAATCGGCCTAAATAGTTTAATAATGTGAAACTTTAATGAATAAGTCATCATTCGATAATTGAGTAAGCATAATAATAATATAATGTAATCGCCATGTCCACGTCACTAATATACATCCATTGAATTATCAGATTTTTATATCTTAGACTTAAAGGGAGCGAATATGTTGGATTAAGTGAATTTTGTGATAATTAACTTCGCGAGAAGTGAGAAATTTCAAGTGAAAACCTGAACATAATGTAGTGCGCAAAGTTAGCTCTTGCATGCCCAAAATCAGATTTCGTTGCTTTAATATACAGCAATGATATCCAAGTATAAAATAACATAATTGTGCACATGAGAAACTGGTGTATTCATAGGCGCCGATCTTTGTAGGAGTGAGGTATTTCCTGGGGGAGACAACCTTTGGGAATCTTTTCGACCTTGGCCGCACAAGGTCGAAAGTTGATTAGAAAGGTTAATTCGTTCCAAGATCGAGCGACTTGAGCATTCGGAGGCCAATGATGATGCTACTAATGGTTTAAACAAATATAGTACAATAAATTTACAACCTTATGGCATGGGTAATCCTTCACTCAACAGGATGCTAACACATCAACGACATGGGGAATCGTAACTCCCAGAGCCCACCATGATAGGTACATTGACGCGTATGGTAGAATATATAATATTATATACAATCTAAGTTTTCAAATGTAAATAGAAGCTATTCGATGTCACTTTGTGAGATCGAGTAGCTTCTATTAGAAATTCCATAACAATTACAGATGATGTTAAATTTTTTTGCACGAATATAATTGCAAATTTATATACTGTGCGTATTCAATTTTAATAAATTTAGTTTATATTCCCCCAGGTACCCAGTGTACCGCCCAGACCCCCAGTCTTCCGACCTGGGGGTCCGGACCACCCTCAGGACCCCAACATCGGCGCCTATGGGTGTATTCATTCCACTAAGCCACTGTGAGATATCATAACAAAATAGGTGCTAGACCCATTTGTATAGGTGTAAAGCGTAATAAGAACAATTTAATAGTTGGAAGTTTATTTCTCTTATATAACGTCAATGAGATATTTAACATTTATTAAATGATCAAGAATGATGTGAACGCCACTTTCAATTATGGAAAGCATTAAATTTTGCTTAATCGCTCATCATAAGCACCTTTACGTGATAAAAATGCGAAATTTAATATAACATGTACATTAATGATGCGGACTTTTTAGTGACAGATTATCAATATTCTTAGCGAATAATGAAGTAATCACTAATAGTCTGGTCGTTGGAAGGTTGACCTAGAAAAATTCATACAAAGCGTATTTAGTATCACTAGAAGCGGAAATTTTCGTAGATAACATATCCAAAATCCGCTAAAATCCGTTTTTGAGGAATTTTTTTTACACGGGTGGCAGTGTCGGCCATTTCATAGTAAATCGCCGACATTTTCGTAACTAACTTGCTCAAATCAAATCTAATCAACTTATAATCACCATATTTGTACTAAGCGTAAATTTCCAGCAATTTGATTTTTCCATAGCAACGCTGGAATGTATCAAAAATATGTCAGGAATGTGCGAACATTCCATTCTCAAATTGTGGGCCTATTAAATCTAGTGACCCCCGTTCAACTCCACTAGTAGAATTATATACATATCGACCCTCTAAAATGGGATTTTACGATTATTTAACATCTAAAGAATTCACCCAAACTAATTGTCATTACGATAATTTGGAGATTAATATTCAGTTTAAACATTAGATCTTCAATTGGACCATCTTACACATTATCCACAGATATATATTTATAATGTGATTAGAAGACCTTTAGTTTAGTGGTTTATCTTGCGTCGCTGTATTGGAACAGAAGATGCAGTGATACCTTAGTGTATTGCAAACACACTAAATAATAATGGTCGGTTTTCGAACACAATATTAAATGCTAGAAATAGAGAGATCAAATTGGACAACGTGCTAGACATGTGCACAGATAACACTGGATTCGTGGTAAGTATTCAATCATAGGTATTTTAATTACAAATCCCATATATTTAATAATTCATACTTTCATTAGGCAATTTGAATATCTCGATACGATACCTTCGATGAAACAGATCTATCCTGAGGACACTAAATTAATAATAAGATAAGAATTGGCAGCTTAGCAAATATGTTCTCTTCAGGACAACATTGATTTACTTAGCAAGCAACCATCGAATATCGTTGGAAATAAAATTTGACTTAGTAAACGATCAAGGGCAGAGAGAAAATATAAAAAGGAGTAATAATTTTCTCAACAGATGGATCTCAAAACAACTAATGGGATTTAAAATAGCTACATACAACTTGGTTCCGTTAAATCCCGTTTGATTGGTAACGTTCGGAGAGGAAAACTTGGATAATTATTGTATTTTAAATCAAAGCAAACGACAACGTGTCATTACCTGATATTGGAAACACAACCATCGTGAATCCATATGGGAAAGTGATGTTGAAATTATGGATGTTTCTGCAATGTTTGATGCATACGTATATCTAGGGCGTAATGTCGATTATAAAATGCAATCATCT
Source organism: Hexactinellida sp. DTS-2022 (assembly GCA_028753945.1). Classification (NCBI taxonomy): domain Eukaryota; kingdom Metazoa; phylum Porifera; class Hexactinellida; species Hexactinellida sp. DTS-2022. The sequence goes on along the minus strand of JAPNXP010000013.1, from coordinate 1,534,579 downwards.
GTAATTCGCCATATATGTTAGTCATGCAATGTATTCAATTAAATACACTTGAGATCGTCTGTCAATCACATCAAATAATTAAATAAATGAATAAACAAGAATATACACTAAATGTCAAAAGTATTTGATAAGTATAATTTTCATCCATACATTAAAGCTTATAGGAGCTAGTAACATTTGTAGATGCTTCAACATAAAACGACAAGTTAAGTACAACAAAATAACATAATTTAGGAAATTACACTTTTATGGGGTGTTAAATTCTGTAACAATATAAATACCTAATTATAAATATCTAATTTATGGTCATACACGTATTTAGGAAATTTAGTTCCAGATTTGAATACGACATTGTTGAATTACTCTAGGTGGATAATTGATGCTACTGATTTTGCTACATTTCATGTAAATCAGCATCTGCAGGAACTCCTCCAGCTTTTCTATCTGATGATAACTTTTCATAAATATGAAGCATATGTTTTGTTAGAGTACCAAATACCATTATCTCATGATATCATGTCTTGTTCTTACATTCCCATATAATTCAGAAAGTCTACTCTGCCTGAAAAATCTTCCCATATTTTGCATCATCAAGGTCAAAGTTGATGTTAGAGCGCTGAACAGTTTAATTTTTGCCATGAATAAAATCCACGAGTGACATTATTTTCTGAGAAAATTCTTAGAACGAATTTTGGAGTTTAGAGTGATCATAATGCGAGCGATTGATAAGATAATATGAAGATGTTAATTATATATATTATAATAAATACATTTTCATATTATTTATACTTGTAAGCCATAACTAAAGATGATAATAAAAAGACAGATGGATAAAATTGCATAGATTACGTCACTAGACGGGCAAAAGTATTTAAGCAACATTAATTTATATTACATTCAAATTCCTAGCAGCATGATAACATTTGTAGATGCTTCAACATGGATGTGGACATGAAACGATATATTTACAAAATAAAACAATTTTAATTTTGAATTTGCATATTTATGGAGGTGTTAAAGTTTAGGGTAGAACTAGTTCTAAGTTGTGATAATTATAATTTGTGATTATGATAATAAAACATATTCTCTTTAGCTATTAACAATTTTCTTTGCTGAATAATGCATTTTTGTCTAACCTCATAAAAAAGGAAATACAACCTCCGTCATCCGTGCCTCCCAGATCCGGGCACCTCCCCAAATCGGAAAAAACTTTTGCTGTAAAGAGAAACTAAATATGTATTCATTTAAACAATAATGGAGGAGTTCAATGTTAAAATTATACTTCATTATCCACACCCCGTTAAAAACAAAAAGTTAAAATTTTCATTGAATTATAAATCAAGGATTATACACTGGCTTTCCATGTTTACCAGTAATTGTATTTCTCAGACCCCCAAAATTCCGAGTTACGAGCACCCTCCGATCCACAGTGCCCGGATAAGGGATGTTGGAGTGTAGATTAGAGTTAAGTGTTCTCTTCACCATACCAAATATTTTCCTTAGAACTGATCAAATTCTTAGTATTATACGTACCGTATTTCCCCGAATAAGCGCCCCGGCGCTTATTGTTTTCGTGGGCCAAAATTAACCTGAATTTTTTTGTGAAAAATCCAGAATATAATATTTAGGTCGGTTCTAATGGTTTCCAACAACAGTATACCTACCAAAGTTGCCAAATTCACATACCTGCCAACCTTTTTGAGTCGTATCCCTGTACGGAGCTCCAATTTTCCCCTGTACATTGGCAAAAATCCCTGTACACCCGAAAATCTTTTGTCTCGCTCATGTAGGGAAATTTCCCTACATGAGCGAGACAAACACTATACGCTTGATTAGGAATTGTTACTTTAACAAAATGCTACATTTTGAGAGTAAAGACATTTTTAGGTGTATTTGACTTACAATCATTAATTTTGTCCAGACTTAAAATCCCTGTACAAATGTAATAATTCCCTGTACAGAACAGCAAAATGGTTAAAATTCCTGTACTATACAGGGAATCCCTGTACGGTTGGCAGGTATGAATTCAATGGAATTACATTACAGTGATCAACTAATGTGTATAAATTTTAACATTCCAATGTAATTTTTATTGACCCGGCGCTTATTCAAGCCCCCGGCGCTTATTCGGGGAAATACGGTATATGAATTTTAACGAAAGTCAAGCAAAGTTATATGAAGAGTTTTAGTTAATAAGGCCCCTTGTTACCTCTTCAGCACAATTCAATTGTGTAATTAAATGCTGGATTCGAAGACGAGATAAACAAAAACTGGGATTTTATCTATCTCCGAAAACGCGTTCCATTGTGCATTTTAGAGAATTTAATTAATCTAAAATTCTTAATCATTCAACATCTTCAAATCGAGCTTATACATGCTTATATAAACCCTTTTTGCTTGCTCAAATGGGCTTAGAACAAATACAACGTTTTTACAAAGCAATCAATCATTAATTGTGAAATTAGTATCAAGTTGAGCAAATTCTAATAATGAGGCACCAATGTAAGGTTTTGCAGTCAGAAAGTATTTCCAAATATATTTATGAAATATAATTATTTATTTATTTAACAGTAAATAAATTTATAACTCATTTAGCCGAAGTAATTAATTAATTAGCTTAATCTAGTAGAAATGGTTACCATTTAATTCCAATGATTATCCCCACACGATCGGACAAATTGGAAATTAAATCGAATGAAATTACAATACTGCTTCGAATAAGCTCCGGACAATAAATTTGGCACACAAAAACAATTCGTGCAGGAGCGCTTATTCGAAGGAATACGGTAATATAAAAATGCTCTTACTTTGCTTCGAATCAAATCGTAACTAAACATAATTAAAATGTAGTATTACAAAGTTTAAATTTACATTACCAGTTTTTGCCATGAATTGGATCACCTGAGGAAGATAAATAGCTAGGTCAAGATTATCAAACACAAACCGCCCTGTATCAGTCCCACACAATACTTAAATAAAAGATTCACTTTGTTCAAGAGGTTAACTCGCTTGTATCATGTCAAGCAAGGGAAGAATCGATGACAACCTTAATTCTAGTAGATGTTCCAATCAGAAATCAGTTTAGATGAAAAATATGAGATAATGAATATCTAAGTGGACCTTATTCGGGCAATAAAGGACATCCCTACCTCTTAATGGGCATTCTCCATAAAATCAAAGAGAGACTCTTTGGCTACTCCTCTCAACAAGTACTGTGAGTTTCCTTGAATTTCGTATAACGAGAATGATACTTTAAAACGAAATATATTTTTCTAATTGTATAGAATCTCTGGCGGTATGCTACATTTGCATTAATCAAGCAATAGTACTGCAGATTTTCTAAATCCAAGTCTTTTTGAACACGTGCTAAACCGATATGGTCTTCAACTTTTCCGCCACGAGGTAAATGATTAATTGATTTCCAAAACAATCAATAGATTTTAGAATTTACAACAAATTTTACCTACAAATCGGTTATCTTTTGGCCATTGCAAAACGAGCTGTTTAGGAAGTTGTCGACAAAATCATGTACATATTCTGTTGTTAGGATCAAAAAATATACTGGAGAGCGATAATGCTAATTAATACAAGAAGTCAATTTATCTTCAATGATCTGAGAGAAATGGTCTAGATGTAAATCTTTTCATGGCATGGCAAGACATTCCCAATGTCAAGAATTTGTTAAAGGGAGAAAAAGGGGTTAAATAGGTTTTCGCTACCTCATTTGTAAAACAAATGATTCGTATTATTGGCTAAGATATTAACCTTACTCAAAACTCTTAAACACTAAACTAGATTCACAGAAGGAAACCACGAATAGACGGGATTTTGGACACGGTAGAAAAATGATATTAACAATTGATGAAATAGGGAAAATGAAGTAATGGAAAATAATAGGAAAATGAACGAATGGAAAAGTGATTTGGAAAATAAAGAGAAAATTATTTACGAAACAATGAATAGAGAAAGCAAAACGTGGTAAGTCAAAAAATCCCGGGATGAATGGACTTGCACGGGATTAATCAACTTGAACATGATGAATGGACTTGATCGGCATGAAAGGATTTGAACGGAATGAATGGATATGAACTGGATTAATGGAGCTGAATGGAACAAATTATCCTGAAGGGGACAAAAGGACCTGAACAAGAAAAATGGAACAAAAGTATAATAGAGATAACGGGACAAATGGAGGTAACGATAGAAATGGATCTGAACGGGACAAATGGCCCTGAAGAGGAACAAATGAACATTTGTTCCGTTAAGTCAATTTATCGCGTCCAGGTCAATACATCCCATCCAGATAAAAAAAATCCAGCTTGAACCAAATATCCCGTTTAATTCCATTTGTCCCGTATGTGTTATGATATCCCCTTAGGCATTATTTTATTTTTCAATTTCAATTACCCATTAAATTAAAGTGATTAAATAAAATATTCATTTTATTTCCCTTACTAATTGCTCAATATATTTTTCAATCAAGTCCTAAATCTCGTCCAGTCGATATTCATAGTTTAAAACTCCGTTTACCGAATTCTCTTAGGTAGAGAACCAGTTTAAGGCAAGATAATTTGGGGTCCTGAGAGATTGCAGCCGATGTAACTACCTTAAAACAAATGAATCAGAAGTTGATTGTATAAATAGAAGGTATATCAACTTTACTGCCGCTAGTTGAAAGGTTTATTATAGATCCTCAAAGAGGATGTGAAAAAAAGTTCAAACCAATACAACAATCTTTTGTTTCGAACACAAAGAAACCGTATAAATAGGTCTAAATAAGCTGGTGTCATTCAAACAAACCCAACTGAATTATATAACTCAGAAAGAATCTTTTGGTTATTATTTGATCTGTAAAAGATAGTTTTGCACATTATATCAGTACTATCATTAAGCCTGTGCCTGATATCAGATTATGGTCTTCAAACTGGAGTCCGCGTCCCTAGGTTCCCGCTAAAGTATTGCTACTTCATGAAAAAATTATTTCTGTTTGGGGTTGTGTAAATGTACGCTTTCCAGATCTTGAAACTACCATCTAGTATGCTAAGAAAAATAACTCCTGTATCAGAAGTTATAAAAATGTCTGTTAATCATATATTATTATAGTATTTATAGTTCTATCACAGGAAATTGGTCTCCCAGACCAAACTTTTCGGGTAAATTGGTCCGGCGAACAAATTCCATGCAGAAATGGGCCTAGACAAAAATCTTTGGTCCCTCCATGAGACCAATAATTCATGGATAACTAGCCCTAGTACCAATATTCCAAGAGTTTTTGGTCCCAGATCAATTTTTCGGGGCCCAATTTTCAAGTGACAGGCATATTCATAAATACTTTGGTACCAATAGGGAAAAATCGCCTAGGCTACTATTCAAATAAATACGTTAACTAAATAAACACAAACCTCAGAGGGACCAATTTTCCACATAAGGACCAATTTTCCATGAAAACTTTGGTTCCCCTGGACCAATTTTCAAAGGGGACCAAAATTTCCGTGCCAGTTCTTTGAATTCTAAGACTAGCATTAACTGGTCTGCCTAAATCTCAAATTGGGGGAGCCGCTAAACCGAATACGTTGTAAAAGGGTGCCGCCAGCACAAAAGGGTTGGGAAACATTGCTCTAAGTCTAAGCTATTGAATTTTATTCGGTTATAACGAAATCTGAATATAATAACTCCGGTTAATACAACGAAATCAACTTGCAATGAACACTTTTGCGATCGAACTCCGCTATAACAGACTCCGATTATAACAAATGAACTTCGGACTCCAGACTTCGTTATAACTAGAGTTGACAGTGCACAGAATGATCATGTGTCTTCATAAAATTGCCTAAATTGTACTTCCTCAATGAATAAACGTATGCTCTCATGTTTTCAATACTGTAATATTGTAGTCTAATATTGGATACGCATTCTGACTGAACCAGAAGGTTTGAGATATAGCATTGTATCCAGCATGGAATAAGTACTATTTCATTATTTTCGACATTCATGATTAATCAAACTCGTTTGAAAAGATTCATTTGGGTTCATTATGGAAATAAATTTCTGAGCAAAAAAGAATAGATATATTTACGCATCACAGAATTTCCTGCAATTCATTCATTAAAGTCGGAGTGTATGGTTGAAACAAGGAGCTGATATAAAAATCAACGAGAGGTTATTCCAATATATTCCAATCTATAAGGGATAAGGGCTGATTCTGAACTCAAACATAAAGTTTATGCAGTGTGATGGTCATCGAAATAAATACCTCCTCGACCACTTCAAAGTAAATAATGGGGGGAGTAGACCAACAGTGTAGAGGAATAGCTACGCTAATGGAATCATCACTAATCGAAATAACGAGCAGTATCTTAACATAATTCGGATCTAGGAAATTCCTAAAGTATTTATCTGAAACCAATTGAAAATTGCGAGCAATTCGAGCTCGAGATTGTAAATTGTTGTCCAATGACATAAAATGACATAAAAAACAAAAAATAATTGAGATACTGACTATCGTGGAGTTAATTACGGAATAAGGTTTGAAATATGCAGCAATAAATTTAAAAAATTAGTTTCAGATTGATTTTGCTGTTAATAAATAAAAGAGTTCCAAGGTCCTAAATTCTTGGCGAACAACGAACATTGCAAAAGTGGACCTTATTATATTATCATTCAAAAGTTTGGGTAATAAACGATCTACTATCTGTAAATTGAAAGTCTTAATAAATAATTACCTTGATATAATGTTTTAACAAACAATGAAGATGATGGAGAACTGATCCCAAAAGAATTTCTGGCACTAATTGAAATCTCATAAAAAGAAGATGACATAAGCGAAGTTAGGGTATAAGAAAATCCCTTTACCCCAAATATTTCTGTAAAATGCGAAGTAGAATTAGTTCTGTAACTTAAAATATACTCCAGAAAATTTCGGTTATTCTCAAACAGAAATATATCATTCCACAATAAAGAAATATAATTGGGTCCAATTTGTAACACTGAAAGGTTGAGCTGTGAAATTGAGGGGACTAATAGAATACTAGTGGTAAAATAATATTGGATAAAAGATAAATTAATAAATAGCCACATTAATAAATTAAAAATGTGAAACTGGGGCCTAGAACAGTCTTCTTAAGTTAGGATCGGCATTGGACTAGAAGTCATAGGACGAGTGGTATCATAGCAGCGGATTCAAAAACCATGCTTTCAGGCTTATAACTCAAAAAGTATAAGTCCAGTGTAAGAAATAGTTGGATCATTCGAAAGAACAAACTTGGTACATTTCATAAAACATTTTAATAATACCAAAATCGTCATGATGAGTCAGCAAAACTCAATATAATTTTGACCTTGGTTTTTGGTTAATAACTCGACAAATATTTATTATAGAGATATTTCCTTTTAACAACGTTTATATATCACTTGGTACATTTTATAGTTCAATTTTTAAATAAAAATATTCATTTTTGACCAAATTTACATTTTAGCATTTTTTAACAAGAATCGAATATTCTACTCAATAGTCTACATATGTATTACTCAAGTATACTGATACTATAGAATATTACATACTATATGTTATTTATGATGATGCTAGTTGTTTTACATTGTTGATTATGTCAATTCCATTATTCAAAACAGTAACGTAAATACTCCACGGATTCCTATTTCTATTTGTAATAATTAATCTTACTTTAATTAATTAATTAAAGACGATTCTTATTTGAATTCTTTACAATTCAAACATTAATTAAATTATATTAAATTAAGATGAAATGTAATTTGAAATATAGAAATTATATTTAAATCAAACATTGGGTACGACCTGCGAACCAGAAGAAGCACACTCCCATTCGTCTGCGAAGGGTTTTTATCCTTTAGCTCAGTGGTCCACCTGGCGTTCCCGGACGGCAGTAGGGGGTCCACAAGATCTCAAAATTTGTTTTACGGTCAATGGTACAGTATGTCTAATATTAGCTATATAGAGGGACGAGCAGCTTTTCTGTATTAGTGCGTGATAATTAATTAAGTCAATTAATTAACACGTTTTTCATACTGTACACATAAGCATTTCTTATCAATTTATACTCCCTAGGGCGCCGGCGGCACGGGTGCACCCGTTGCTCCGGTCAATTTTTTATTTTGCATGAAGGGGGAGTGCGGGGGGGATTTGCACCCCCGGTTTTGGTTTATCGTGCACCCGTTGCTCCGGCGGGTCGCCGGTGCCCCTGACTCCGTAAATTGTATTACATTTTATCCTCGTTTTTGTAACGAAAAAGTACAAATTTAAATGATTAGTAAATAAGGATGTCATTCTTCGTTATGCTACTACTAAAACTAATCGTGTGTAAACTCCTCAAAATTATTATCTTTGAAATTTGGATATCTTCACAATTTAATTAAAGCCTACACCAACATTTCATGACATAAAAGATTATTAATTATACTTTCGGTAAGTACAACGATTCATCCTTCTCCTTTTAGTTCCCATTCTATTGAGTTTATCTAAACACTTATTCATCAATACGTAATAAATTGTTTTTGATACTTCACATAATTGTACAAACAAATCAAATAATTAGAATACAATCTTTCCTAATAATACATCAATACACAAAAAATTATTCAAATTACTATCGATTGAAGTTGCTTTTTACCAACTCAAACTAGGTTATCCAAATTTCATTTCCATATAATAATTTGAGTAACTTCTAACGACTCTGATTGCTTTTGGTACGTTCTTAACACGACGTTTACCACCGATGGGTCACGGAAATGGAACTAAACAACTTTATGCCCATATATGGGCATGTGGGTCACAAGTGGTTATCAGCGGGTTAATTCAGCCGATTTTCATATCTCATCAAATATTCGTATCTGCTCTGTTAAAGAACTAGAGGATAAATCTCATACCTAGTTTTCTGAAAAATATTTATAAAGAATATAACTTACAACAAGAGCGTAATAATTCATCGACTTTATGAATAGTTATATAAGTTATGATAAGTTGATAACACTGGTTTGACAATACCATAAAATTATATTTACAATTCATTGATTTGAAGATTTTCAATCGATCGACTTTGATGGCTTGCGATTAATTGTCAATTGATCTCTCCAAACAAGCAATATACATATTAATTAGAAGAGAGAACTCGAATTAGAGAAATCTAATTTAACTAGGAAAAAGAGAGAACTAATTGTTGACAGGGAAGAGGTAGAACTAATTGCGTAATTATAAAGTAGTATGCACGTATGTTGTTTACTTTTGGACTATATCATCATCCTCATCAGCCTAAGTATAGTATCAACAATAATTTACATTCATCTACTTTCATAAAATAGATTAAAGTGGATAGTTTCTTTGTAGCCGATAACATGTCATGTGTTCATAAGATTGTTACTGTTAAATACAAGATATTAATACTGAGGAGAACTTTACATTGAGATGTTATAGTAGTTGCTATTTGGAGAATAATATTGAGAAAGGTGGGATGATAAACAAGTGATTTATTTGACATAACTTTAATTAAATAAATAATACAATATTGAGAAATACTACTAAGTATGATTTCCTAACTTAACAGAAAGAATTGGCTCATAATGATTAGCCAAATTCTGTATATACAAACCATTTGATGTTTGTGTCTTTATTAGCTGATCATAACTTGATCCATTCCTGAAAAGCTTGCCCAACGTCTTACAAGAGGACCCAAATATATCCAAAAATCAATGTTAAACAGCAGTGCAGTTGCGAAAACCTCCAGGTCCGTAGCCCATTTCCCATTCTTATTCAATCCAATTATGTTAACCCAGTCCTGGACATTACTATAATTACCCTTTGTAGGCAAATATTTATTACAGCTCATGCTTAATTTTACAAAGCATATTTTCAACTATTAGGGTTCGTATATCTAAATGATATCCTTTACTTCCGGTTATAAGGTATGAAATAGTAGAAAAATAGCAATTTCCATCATCTACTATATATTCCATGAAATTTGGATCATAAATAAACTAACCTTCCTCGTTCGGTAAGATATCAGAAAATGAGTATCCCACCTGCTGACAAAATTGCAAATTCCAATTTTTATAAGTTTCAATTTGCCACTCAATGTGAGGTGGATGAAAGTTTGGTAATAACTTATAATACCCGTTTCTACCAGTTCTTCATCAGTTATGATGGAAGCTACTTTGGATTCTGGTAATCTACAATCCTTCTGTAAGGCAGAGAATAATTCATATTTTCTAGGGACAATTTGTCAAGAATTCTATGTACTTTATCATCAACTTTGATTTTTTCGTCATAGGAAATTCTTAAATTTTAGGTTTTAAATAGCCACATGTTTGTTTACTTTTCCTTGACCACTCTTCAATACTTTGCTCTTCCGAATTATGTCTCAATCGTTTATGACCTTAAAAACTATATTATCTCTCGGATTAAAGGCGAACCGAAATGCACGAATCCTACTTACTATACCAGAATATAATTTTTAATAAGATTTCTAGGTCTTAAATTAGTTTCAGAGCCCAAAATATTTAACTTTACAATACGCATCCAATTCTCTACGATAGCATTACTACAATGAGCATAATTTGAACCTACTGAAATACTATTCAATCCTAATATGATACCACTCCATAAAGGTAAAATTGGGAAGTAATAAGTTGACAAGTATTCTACAAGATCTGGATTATATCAAGGATTGGGATTTAGTATACTTTTTGGAGCATTATTAAAAATATCATTTTCGCAAAGTTTGGCAATGCCATATACTCCTTTAAATAAGGGGTGTAGGCGCTCATTCTCGGGTCCTGGAACTTGGGTCCATTAGGTATATCTTAATCAGTTAAAGTTAGACACATAAATGTAGTATTGTCGGATAAGAAAGTCATAGTTAAGGAGTCCAAAGTTCATATTGGAATATCGAAAATATTTGTGGAATGTGAGTTATGCGGTTTTCACCAGGGCGTAGCCAGTGGGCCTAAAGGGCCTGCCGGAGGCCCAAACTAAATTCCCGCAGGCCCAGCAGGCCTGCGCATTTTCAGAATTTATCCATTTGAAATGCAACATCAACCCTTAATTACCTAAGGTGGAACTGGACTAATTACAAATGGAAAATTTGTATTTTATTTGGCTTGAAATCTTAGTTATATGGTCGTACGTGTCAGTTTCCTTTTTTACTTCAAACATTTAATCAGTTTCAGTTCTGCTTGTAGCTTGCATTCATTTATACCTGTGTATGTCCGGTATTTAGCTTTTCCTTTAGGATAACCTGGCTACCTCTACTCCTTTACAGAGGATATTTTGTACTCAACAAGCTAACTCTTTGTCTGAAGTCTATAGCAATGATAACGATAATATTAGCATTGACGAAGAGACTATTCCTCCAAAAACTAAACAGGCCAAGTTTATGTTTGCTAACATTGATGATTCAATTCATACTGACATTTCACAGGATATGCTACAGAATCAATTTCAACCTACTGTAAATAGACATTTGCTATTGGCTGATAAGCACGGTGAATTCTTTCAAACGGCATGGTATACTGACAGATCTTGGTTGGAATATTCAGTATCGAAATCTCGAGCTTTTTGCTTTTGTTGCCGCCATTTTCCTAACACTCGCACTGGTGTGGTATGGTCGAGAGATGGCTTTGACAGTTGGAATAACGGCAAGAAGGCAATTGGCAAGCATGAAGTTGGGGGAAGCACACAAAGATAGTATGGCGTTGTGGACGGCTATGAAGGTTGCAAAGCCTGGCATCAAGTCTTTAGTGAGTACACCGCACGCTACAGAAGTCAGACAAAACAGCGAGTATTTGGAAGCTGTTATTGATGTTGTTCGCCTGCTTGGAAAGCAAGGACTGGCTTTCAGAGGACATCTCGAAGGTGAATCTAGTCAAAATAAAGGAAACTTTCTGGAAGTTATGTGCTTTCTCAGCAAGTATTCACCCATCGTGGAATAAAAACTTAAAAGAAAAGACGTTAGATATACATCACCAGAAATTCAAAATGATATAATATAGATTATTGCTTCTAGTGTGCGTCGCGAAATTGTTAGTGAAATTTCCTCTGCTCGATTCTTCAGTCTATTAGTTGATGAAACCAAAGATCTTTCCAAAACGGAACAATTTCATTTTGCTTACGATATGTTTTAAATGATGAGCCACACGAAGAGTTCTTAAATTTTATTCCCGCTGATGAACTGAATACTCAAAGTCTGTTCGCTGTTATTGTGGAAACTCTTTCCAAAGAAGGTGCGATATCCAACAGTGTGTGCGCAGTCCTACGATGGTGCATCTGTAGTGTCAGGTCACTTATCCGGTGTTAGAAAACCTATGACGGATAAAGTTCCAGGGTGCTTTTACATCCACTGTAATGCACACAAGATGAATCTCTGTATTGTGGATTGTGTTAAAGGTATTAGTAAGGTGACTGATTTCTTCGAAATTCTCCAGAGACGTACATATTCATAAGCGATTCTGCTGCTCACAAGATATTTTTAGAAAAGCTTAAGTCAGCTAATAAGGACCATAAGGCTGGAGACGAATTCAAACTAACCTTAAAACGGCATTCTGACACTAGGTGGGCTAGTCTGATTTGAGTCATATGCAGAGCAGTTCGCTCTTCCATAGAAATTATAGTCGCAACCCTTAATCATTTTGCTGATAATGAAGAAAGAAACGCCGATCAAAGAAATGTAGCTGACAGAATATCATCATAAATTACTACTACTTTTATGATACATCTAGTCATGTTTGAAGAGATTTTTAGAGTGACTTCCATACTTGCAAGGTATCTTCAGGGCAAGACATTGGACCTCGCAAGTGCTATGCATCAAATTGAAACCATTGAAATTAAATTTGACATCGCTAGGCGTGATGCTGTATCTGCTGCAAGTCTTTGGCAGACCATTTGGGTAACCGCCCAAGCGATCATAGGGAATTTAGAATTACCATATCCTGCTGCTCGATTCACTCGAAGGACTAGACACCAGACTGAATCTACAGCTGAAAACCCTAGCACCGAGGCTGAAAACCCTAGCACCGAGGCTGAATACCTCCACATTCTTTTCTATCCAGTTTTAGACAGAATACTGATGGAAATCAGAACCACATTCTGTGGCAGAAACACTGATATATATAAAGGCATTATTGCACTGAGTCCATTAGATCCAACATTTCTTGACACGGATGCAATTCTTGGTTTTGGGATCACATTACGCGGGGCCCCATCAAAATGCAATATTTGAAGAACGATATTGCTGCAGTGCGGAGATTATTTGAAAGCTGTAAAGTTACTGCCGAAAGGTCTGGCACAGAGATGGGCAGTGTGAAAGCCCCAAGAATATTGTCGAGGTTCTCTCTAGTCTTAAAGAACTTAAAGAAGCTATATCTGAGTTTTATACACTTCTCAGGATAGCTGTGACACTTCCTATAACTACTGCTTCCTGTGAGAGAAATTTTCAGTGTTGAAGAGGATTAGAAACTGGTTAAGGACGACCAGCACTGATGGTAGACTAGGGGATTTGGGTGTTTTGGCTATATGCTCGAAACGTGCCGAAGCAATTCCAATTGAAGATATAATCTCCGAATTCAAGGCTACAGGACCAGGAGGGGAAAGGAAAATAGCACTTTAGTATTGCTTATTAGAAATCATAGATATTATTGTATTTTCATATTTAGCAATTATTAAACACTCTTGGAAAACATGTTTTAAACTACGTAATACGAAATCAGCAAGTGATAAACAAATGAGATTATAAATAATTTGCAGGCCCTACGGCAAAGCCGCAGGTCCCATGAAGGCCCAGTCCGTAAAACTCACACAAAATATCTTTCTACTGCTCAATGTCAAATCCATGCGTAACAAAGAAACCTTGGTTGGTGATTACTTGCACAAGTAATAGCGATTTGTTATCTTATGCAGTATATTTAATCACGTGGGTTTTATGTGTTTTTACTGTGCCTTCTCTACTATAGCATAGTGGCCCAGTTCTATTCTTACTGCCTTGGATTTTGTTTTATTTCTCCTTGTCGCCTCCCCAGGTTAAACCATAAGTGCTAGAGCTCTGAGATTTTCAGAATAGTTTCTGGTTGTTTTATAATGTGCACTTCTTGGCCTGATTTTTCAATTTCGACTTGAGAAAAACTTTAACGGACGTTAAAAATTTTCTCAAGTCTTTTAACGGGTTTTTTCGTCCCATAAGAAAATAAAAGCAATAACAAGAAAAAAATTCCAATCATTAGTTTCAGAAAAGTATTTTGGAACTGATAGCTCTTCAAGTTTTTTTAAATTCGTCCACATTTTCCTGATAATTAGGCTCAAAGTTGCCACAATTCTCCCTTAACTTTCTAAAATCGTAAATTCATTAATATTCAATCATGCAATTATTTCGTGGTTTCGGTGAAGATCTACTATTTATGAATAATTCAATTAGATTCAGTGTTATTTCGATTCAAGTTATTGTTGATATCATAATTACAATAAAGAATTCTAGTATATATGAATAATTAATTTTCATTTTCAATAGCTATCACTATACAAATCAATTTCTGATATCATAGTTACAATAAAGTATTCTATTTATATGAATAATTCAATTTAATTCAATATCAGCTCTATATAAATCAATTTCTAAATCATAGTTGTATTAAAGTTTTCTCTATTATGAAAATTCACTTTCACTCAACAGTTATTCAATTTCAGAACCATTTCAGGATATTCAAACAATGGGTAATGACATATTAAAATTAATTAAATTATAATTAATCCGCTCTGTGTTTAACTTAAAGAGACGGTTCCGATTAGATTATTGGGATTATCGAGTGCGCGTGCGCTGAATTCAAATATTAAGGTGAAATTCAATTTAGATTAATAATTATTTCAAATAATTGAACTTAATTTATTTTGCTGTACATAATAATGGTGTTAAATTATTATACTGATTAGCTAAATTTCATTTATCTCTTAAATGATATAAGATAAAAACAAACTTCCAATTTATCAATTGATCCTTATGCCACGTAACACCTCTACAAATGGGTCCTGACACCTTGAGGTGATGATGAGATCGTTAAAAAAATGTGTTTTTACAAATTTGTGAATTATATAATTCGAATGGGTATTTGGTTGTTGTTGGGTGATCACCCAACACGCACATAAAAAATCCTGACTCATCAATTATTATATTCTACAGAAACTTGAATATCTTTAAATGAAGTGAGCTAAAACGAAACTTCCAACTAACTAAGGGTCGTTGCCTTTTGAAACACCTTTCTGAAATACTTTAACACCTTCATAGTGATGATGACATGGCGAAAAAAATTGCAGCTGTTCCGACAACATTTTGCTTTGGAGGGACTATCAATAAACCACCACCAAAATATAGTGCCACCAAAGGAACATGCGTCGGCACAGCTTCAATTTTGGATTTTTATTCGGAATTCATTGAGGAATTGGTAAGGATTACAGACTTAATAATTGCCTGGAGGATGGGGAATGTGGTTTCTGGGAACAAGTTTAAATATCTATGAATCATATTTACATCTTCTATCTTAAGTTAACAAAGTTTACTAATTAGATTCAAGGGTTTTCCAGTATGGATTATCAGCTACATGTATTTAGTATAAATGGAATTTAGTGTCTCTATCAATTGTTGAGTGTACATTATAGAATGCCCATCTGATACTGCATTTTAATTGATCGAGAGTAAGTTCATTCATCCAATCAGATATTTTTTCCAGTCTGACTAGCCATACATTTCTAACATTCCATTGTGTCGATTTGATATCTGATTATTATTCATCAATACAAAGGAGTGAAAAGCCCTTTCACTCCTTTGGGGTATTATCTGGGCTAGCCCAAATTATACCCGAAGTTAATCTGTCCTAGCCTAGATTATACGCGGTATATTCTGTGCTAGTCCTAATTAAGTGGAGTTTGTTTTGAATAGCCGAAAATTTTTGTATTAGAAAATATTTGGTTCTTGCTAAGTTTTTACTCACTGTATGTGATTAAAATATACAGTATACTCAGGGGCGTAGCCAGGGTTTTTGATTGGGGGGGTCCTGAGCAGTGCTCGACAAAATAAAATTTAGATGGTGGCTAATTAAGCCACAACTTCACTTTTTCTGGTGGCCAAAGAATTATCAACGGTCCGTTTAACAAACCCCTGATGGCTTGGAAAACTTCTGATGTCTTAAAACAACACTAATATTAAAATAACCAATAATTCAACGAACAATGTAATATAATCCACACAACATCAAATAATTCCACAATTATTGGTGGATTATTTAAGCCACCAAAGTTTAAATTTGGTGGCTTTAAAGGGATTTTGGTGGCTAACGCCACCAAACCATCTAATTTGTAGAGCACTGGTCCTGAGTGAGTGAAGCGAGCTAATAAGGGGGTCTGGGGGCATTTCCTCCCGCGATTTTTCCAAATTACTTTAACCATAGCCTACTATACATAAGGCCTAAGATCAAAATGTGGATTTTGGACCAGGGATGTGTTAGCCGATATAAACGATAAAATACAGGCAATAGCAAATTTAGAGAAGATGTATATTTTTAGTCAGTTAAACCTTTCTAAGAGCTTTAGAACCATCATATCACTGATAATACGGTTTCCACCCCATAAGCATACTAAAATTGAACACAGCTGATTTAATATTAATATATAATTCAACATATATTTAATAGTTATAGACATAATTTTACAATTACAGGTCACAAATACATTATAAGAGGCAACACGGTACATTCATCACTCATTAGTTTCATCAAACATCTCGCAACAGCATCGAACTTCTCAAGCTATTTATTATTCTGACGGGAACATCACTAAATCTTTCTGTTACCTAGTGTAAAATGATAAAATATATTTGTGGTTCCAATTAACAATACACAAAATCAAATCAACTAAGAATACACACATGAATACCTATGCTTTAATGGAATTTTTTAAACTTTCGCTTCTCAGTATTCTTGAAAATCACCATATAATTGTAATTTTTAACCTTATTCGCTAAGAAACAATTCCCAGCTACGAATACAAGCTTCTGATGGACATGGGAACCATTCACACTACAAGATGAACACTTCTCTCTCCATTATTTACAACCATCAGCATCTAATAATACATTCATAGATAAGTCAACAAGAATTTTTCTACAATGACCTTTCACAAATATCTCCATTAGTTCGCTATCATTTTATATGCAAATAAAGATCTTCCAAACAGTGACAATAGATTATAGGACTACCTCCGATGGATATTTCAAACCTCCTCGATCAGAGAGTTCTAATAGTTTGAACTTAGATATAGTATCAGATTCATCGATGAGTAAATCTCTTTCAATAGTCAAAGAATCCAGGCATATACGACATGGTTGACTACGTTTCAAGTGTTGATGTACTGAATAGCCAGCAATAAAGGCTAATGACTGAAGTACCTGAAATTTTCTGTCAATGGCTGAGAGGTCTGATATAGCGCTCAAGAAAGGATCAAGGTCAACTTCACTGGTAGAATCTGCGCTATCCGATGGTGAAAATGATTGAATGAACTCCTGCAAAGAAGTACTAGAATCATTCTGATTGGAAAATAGACGTAGTATATTGGATACTTTAAGACGACTTTTTGATTCTAAGATCTGAAGATAGGAAACATGATAATTAGCTCCTGACATCATACGATATAGTCCAAAATGATGTTCCAATGGATCAGTCTGCAAGAAAGATGTCAAGAGGTATGAAAACCCACAGTCCTGAGTTAGAAAATTTGCTATCTGTGGCAACACGAGGCATGCTTGTTTGAAGCTGGTAAACGTCTGCTTGCTTAATTTGCCACCTTTCCCAGACAGTGGCTCCCAAGCTTCTAGCCAATAGACAATCCTAGTCAGTAAGAGAAAACGCTCATCGTTAAATCTTATTGGATTAGACAATGGGTCGTTCCACCTGATATGTTTATATGGCATATTGATATTGAAAATTTTCGAGAGAGATAGGAGAATTCCAACGAAATCAGAAGTGTTGCATTTGAATGCAGGAGAACGCTGCTCATCCTGGATAGCTAGAGCAGCAATTGTAGATTCGTGTACTACTTTTAGGACCAACTTAACATTTTGACGTTCTAAATTGGATGGATAACAAGCCTTAGAAGTCAAACGAGTGGCAAGTTTAGCAAGGCTATCTCTCTCAGAATTATATAGTATACGGATATCACGGAAAGAAGCATGACAGATTTTCAATGGATAAGCGCATTGGTCAATAGAAATACAGTTCAACTCAGGATAAGAAAAGAGCTTATTATCAGTTTGTTGATTCAACCAATTATTGCGAATAGTTTTCAGAATATGTACGAAGTCAAATGTAAGGAAAAGACCTCTGCTTATATCACAAGGGTGTGGTACTCGAGTCTCCAGCTTTCTATTAGGGGAAAACAATTTGAAAAGTTTCACATTAAGGGGGTAGTTGTCAGTGGAGATGATTTCAACGAACAAGCCACAATCTTCAACATCATGAACTTTCCAGCTGTTTCAGAAGCACATGGGAGTAGACGAACAATACAAGACCATTTCTTATACAGACTCGACACCATGATAGCGAAAACTGTCTTGGTAGGATTATCTGGATCGAGGTTTGAAGCAAACAATCTCCCTCCTTTATAAGAAATATCAGATTTCACGTGAATTTCATCCATTTGAATAATGACATGCCTCTGTTCCTGAGAAAAGGAATGTGTGGATTCTTTAAGAAACATAAAGAATTCATTTTCAAGTCCAAAAGATGAATACAATTTTTGTAAGGTATTGGAATGAGGAAGAGAAATGCAAGACATGCTCTGTAGATAGTGATAAAAAGCAGGAGAAATGAGATGTGTTTTAAGAGCTAAGATCTGCGTCAATACGTTATACCTCCGCCTCTTTTTTGGAACAAGACTATTTCGAAGCTGACAAAGAACAAACTGGAGCCTTGAAACTTCAGGACAAGGAACCAAGTCATCATCAGATTTACCGTCGTACATGTTATCAATAACTTGTTGGATATGACTTTCCGCAGATGCGATATGAGATGTGTTATCAAAATTAGTGGAAATATTCTCAGAGATTTTGGGTGCAGATGGCGGAATAGAAATTTCAATTAGAAGCGAATCAATTTGTCGAACATCACATAGCGTTACGATAGAAATTGGAAGATTTACACCATTATGAAAAACTTTGACGGAAAAGTCAAAATTTACCGATAAGTACGTATTAACTTCAATCTTACAACTATCTATACGAGGACGCATAAAAATTAATGTATATTCGTCAGGATACCACGTAGACCATATACTAGCAATTGAGAGTAAGGGTAACTTAGCTTGTAAATCATGGAAACTGTGGATCTTGAACTTTTCATTCTCTTCGACATCTGACTCTAGACTTAGTTTAACTGCTTGATAGATAAGTTCGTCATCATTGTCCTCTAGAGATAGACGTGTGCGTTTGGTGGCAGTATGAGATGAATAGTACCGTGGACATCCTGGTAAAATAGTTGGCACAGCTCCATCTTTCAGCTTAGGACGGTTTCTTGGTATTTCTCGATAACTTCCGTCTCCATTGGGAACTTTCTGTGTTGTTTCGACTTCATCTTCTCTAAAATGTTTTGAGCACACGTACACGACTTTCAGTTTATCAATATCATCTCTGTGTAGCGCTCGTAACCAAGCATTGTCTCAGTTAATCCGGCGTCTGTGGCATCTTGAACACAGGTATTCTGTCGGTTGGGTCATAATTGCTTTTACAACCTGGTGCAGAACAGTTGTTGCGCATGATAATAGCTAGGTTACCAGAAACAGATTGGAAAGTATCAGAAATGTGGATTAATAAAGAGAAATAGTGAGAAATAACGAGATAATAGGGGAAATACAAATTTTTAGATAAATGTTTATATATGTACATTAGTGAATATATACATTATGGGTTATTAATAATTTCATCTTCAAAATCAACCCTGGTTGCAAATTGACCAATTTTATGGTTGGTTTGGCCATAGCCTACTCTATATATGGCCTGACAGTAGATGTACCAGGGATGCACAAGAAGATGGGAAATTTTAATTTTTTAATGTTTTCTATATTGAACTACTAAATTCCTTATGGGTCTCTAGGTCGTAAACATAACTCAGCCCTGCTAGCTCGTGATTAGTATTAGCTGTAATGAGAACGGTGATTGGATTTTCATAATTTAATAGTAATAATAAACACAAACAGTACAATTTCTATATTAATATACAGTAAATAATACACAATTATTTGCTTTCTTTCCTCTCTTCTCTTTCTCTCTCTGGCTCTAGCAGTGACACATGACACACTTAACTACATAATAGAAATAAGAATAACAGAGTAATACAAATCATGGTAAATACAAATAAGTAGACACATAATTAAGAGAATTTCTTAAATTTACGCTTTCTATACTTTTTGAAAGAACCAGCGAGTTATAATTCTTAACTTTGTTAATGTTTACAAGAAAACAATTCGCTGCAGTTAAGACGAGCTTCGATAAGATGTTCCAACTAAACACACCACAGCTAATACAAGTAGACTTCCAAATACTTGGGTCACGATTATCGCTATCTTTCAAATACATCAACGTGAGTACAACTAGTATTTTTCTAGAAGGTCCACTTACAAGCTTCGCCATCAGCTCTTTATTGTTTTCGATGGCACAAAAGGTCTTCCATATAATAAATATGGAATTTAAAACTGGCTCAGATGGATACTTAAGTCCGCCACGGTACGTTAGCGGCAGAAGTTTATACTGAGAGTCCAGCAAGGAGAAATTATTTATCAACTGTTAGCATATGTACAGACATGACACGGTTTTGTTCGTTCAGGTACTGATGGACAGTATAGCCTGCAATAAAGGCTAATGATTGAAGCAACTGTGAACCACAATCAATTGTTGATAGATCATTAATCGCATCAAGAAATGGCTCCAAATTGAACTCACCATCAGTAGTTGAATACGCTATATGGAGAAGAAAATGACTTAACAAATGACTGAATAGATTGAAAGGAAGTGTCTTGTTGGTCAGTAAATATGTTTGATTATGCTAGAAAGTTTAAGTCGACGCTCCGTTCAAGGATTTCAAGATAGGAGATGTGATAATTAGAACCCGACATCATACGGTATAGACCGAAATGGTGTTCCAAGGGATCCGTCTGTAGAAAGGAGGACAACACATATGTAAAGCCATAAGATTGAGTCAAATGATTGGTAATTTGTGGTAAGGTAATACAAGCATGTCTAAACTGGTGTATGTTTGTTTACTCAGTTTGCCAATTTTTTCTGGTAAAGTTTGCCAAGCATCTAAACAAAACTACATGAGTCAAAATAGAAATCGCTCGTCATTAAAAGTCAAAGGTCTAGAGAAATATCGTTCAAACGTATTCCTTTAAATGGTGTGTTAACGTTGAATAATTTCCAAACAGTAAGAAGGGTATCAACAAACTCCGGAGTATTATTTCTATATTCTGGATAGTTAGCGCAGATATTGTTAATTAGTTAACGACTTTCGAAACCAGTTTTACATTTTGACGCTCTATGCTAGACGGAAAACATGACTCCATAGTCAAATGAGGAGCTAACTTGGATAAACTTGTTCTTCTGAATTATATAATTGACATACATCTTCAAAGGATGCACAACCGAACTTAAGGGGATAATCATAATAAGAACTAGAGTTGATTTTAAAGCAAGTTCCTGCAAAACAGATTCAATTTCTCGGATGTCACTAATTGCAGCAATGGAAACGGATATACTCTGTCTATTAAAATAGGCTGAGGTGGGTAAATAAGCATTGATTTCAAGGTACAAATCTACTGAGATATTTTTTCAGCCATTTTAGCGAGAACAAACGTTATGTTACTCTCATTACGGAACCACACCAACCAACTATAAGGTAAAGAAATCAAGGTTAACTTATCTTTCAAGTCCTGTGGAGAGTTACCACAAACTTCTCTTTCTCTTGACTCTCGGATCTCAAGCTGAGTTGGAGTGTTTGGTTCATCAATTCTTCCTCTTTTGCATCGTATGAGAAGCGATTCCGTTTGTAAGGTTTGGATGAGCAATACGCTGGGCAGCCGGGCAGCAAACTTGGTACAGCGCCTTCCTTCAGCTTTGGCTTTGCCCACGGTGCTTCAGTGAAAGTACTATCTCCTCTTGGGACTTGGAAAGTGTAGTCTATGTCTTCTTTCTGAAAATGGTTGATACATACATAGACCACCTTCAGGTCACCGATATCCTCGCGACGAAGAGCGTATGTCCAGGCATGATTCAGGGTTGGTGGATTTTGAGGCATCTTGAACACAAGGAACATTGCCATTTGGGTTGTAGTTGCTCTTGCATCCGGGGACAGAACACGAGTTAGGCATGAATAGAAGCTAATATGAATAAAATACCAAAGCGAAATTAAAAGGATGAGATTTTACGTCAATAGAAGAGTTTGGATTAAAATCTGATCAATAATTGTATATATTTCAAGAATATTTCTAATTAATGTGGTTGATTATGATTATTATTTTTGAAATTAAATATTGTGGTTGGATAAATATTACCATCTTCTCCTTCATCCTTGGTCCACATATTCTAGGTTACTGTCAGGACATATATAGAGTAGGCTATGGTTTGGCATATTATAGACTATTTAGTATCAGAAATAGCAATAAATGTGGAAAATATCAAGTGTCAAGTACTAGAAATATTTGATAATTCGTATATTGCATTTACAGTTCAAAAGCTAGAAGTATTTATTAAATTTACTTTAACTAGTCTTGAGAATTTAGGAATACTGAACTCATTTCATTCATCTTTATCCGAAAAATTCAAAATTGTCTTGTTTTCAAGTGTGCCACAAACCTCAGTATTAATAAACACAAAACCTCATTCTCTCGGTGGACTTCGAACATATATTCTCGTAATTCCGACTCTATTCGGATGTATTAGTGGCACCGATGATACTCTAGGACTAGGTAATGAACTAACTGTTGATCCATTTATGGATAAAGAAGAGATAAGAGGCGAATTTTTGATTAGTGTAGAGGAATGGAATGGTATTACTCTAATGCAGAAAATGTATCAAATTTTCGAACAATTGTACCAACTTATCAGTACAAAAATGGAGAGTATTTTTGTATGTGTACTTTGTTTTAAATACAAAAAAATTAATAAGGAAATTAGTAGAAAACAAAATGCTTATTATTTTAGAGCAAAAGCAGTTTGTAAATTTAGTAATTGTTTAGAATTTACATTCTTAATCAAGAAGGGGCTAAATGATTTAAATAGTAATGATACTATTATTGTAGAGTATATAGCTTCTGGTGCCTTATCTGAGCAACATTCAGATAATTTATCTAATTTGCAAAGAACTCAAGTTGCAAAAGAACTAACTGATGCATCTGTGAATAGGTATTTCTATAATCAATTCGAGTCATCCGAAAATAATGACTTGGCACTTAATTATGGCAATTTAAATAAAAATTCGAAGTTCTTCAGTCTTACGGAAAGCGAGATTTGATTTATCTAGCTTACAAAGATATTATAATGACAATTGGACTGAATTAATTAGTCTACAACAGTATTATCAGAGCATTAACATTGGTGGTCATGTTACCGGTTACATTCAATTTTTAGGACATAATCCATTTATTCTTCATCTATACAGCGAAGATCAAATTCGAATTTTAACATCTTTCAAAGAAAAAAGCATATTCCTTCACTTAGACTCCACTGGTTCTATAATTAGAAAAATTGAACCGTCACAAAAGAAAGTATTTTATTACATACACAACTTGTCCAGTTCCGCTAGCAGAGATGATTATTTTCGGACACACAAGCGCTGAAATCACTTATTTTTTACACAAATGGTCCCTAAATGCAAAGAAAATACTAGGGAGTAATCTTAATATTTCACTAATCGAAATAGACTTCAGCTGGGCTTTAATTCACAGTACATCCAATGTTTTTCTTAGGTGCGATATCGATTCTTATCTTGATAAGTGTTGGAGTAGAGTAGTAAACAATGTGGAAGAAACTGAAAACCAAGTAGTTTTGCACTTATGTTCAGCCCATTTAATGCATAGTGTAGCTTATCATATATACAAGAAATTCAATTTAAATAAGGATGTAAAAAACTATTTTTACATTCTCTTGGATTCATTGTGCGCTGTACCGACATCTCTGATATATATATATTATTTAGTTCTTTGTGTTATGTTTTTAAGAGTACATCATTAAGTGCAAAGGTGAAAACCCATATGAATACAGTGTAACCTCGTTAACCGGAGAATTTGGGACTACAGATTTTGAAGTTATTCCCAGTCCCCGGTTAGAGGGTGTCTCTATTTATTGATTTTCCTATGGTCTTGACTTTCTATTGAAACTTATATTTTAGCACACTTATTCAGGCAAGCATCACAGACTTTTTCGGAAATTCTAATTAGCCGTGTAGCTTATTTGTGTTCTAGAAACTTTCAGATTTAGGGAAACTAGTAGAATGATTGTTTGTAGTAAGTAAAGTACTATTAGTAAGACACTGTAATAATACTATTCATCTCGACTTATGTTATAAATTCCCCGTTTAGCGAGGTTAGGATTTAAAGTAATATACGAAGTCGTAACCAGATCACATTCCCCATTCCCCGCTTAGGAGAATTCCCCGGTTAGAGAGAGTCATTTGTATATTAAACGACGAAATAAAAAAAAGAATTCCCCGCTCCCCGGTTATCGAGGCCCCGGTTAGCAAGGTTACACTGTACATTAGAATCATATATACTTCATGAATACCATAACTTAACCGAGGTTAGCCACAATCTAGAAGAAGAAGATTTCAATAATTCGATTGCTACCAAGGACAGTAAACCTTTAAGTTAAAATCTCCATTTGGGAGACATTTTGTTAGCATTGCCCTTAGACGCCTTTAAATAAGGACTGTAGGCGCTCATTCTCGGGTCCTGGAACTTGGGTCGATTAGGTATTTCGTAATCGGTTAAAGTTAGACACATAAAATGTATTATTGTCGTATAGGAAGTCATAGTTAAGGAGTCCAACGGCATATTGGACTATCGAAAATGTTTATGGAATGTGAGTTATGCGGTTTTCACACCTTTCCATATATGGTAATTTTAATATAACCACGACAACAGTTAAAGTTAGGCATATTTAAATATATTATTTTCGGATATGTAGTTTAATGTGGTGAGCTATTTGTCGTGATAGCTATGCTATACCTCTAATGTTTAAGTTACAAGTTTGGATTTGATTACTATGATTGTTAGCATGGAGAAAGTATTATCAGTAAATAGACTGTATCTAAAAACTGTTCACAATTAATAATTTTCTTCTTGTAACTTTTCCCTTCGTCGAAGACATCCAAGCACGGTTAACTTGAGCTTTTAAGAGGTATTAACTAATGAGTATAGAGCTACATTGTCTCAGCAAGAGGATAATCAAAAAATGAAAGGACTTTAATTACATATGTTCGACAACTATTTTTGACCCTCGGAAGTAACTCAAGAAGATTAACAGCAGTTTGAACAAAACAAGTCGTGGACAATGTTGGCACTCTCAGCCCTCCCCTGTCGAGTTCTTGTAGAAATTCAGTAGATACTAGGTCCCCTTCCATTTCACCATGCTTAAATGTTATATATCCAGCAATGAACACTACTTTGTGCTATAAAGTATTGCCTGAATCAAGGAGGAGTTGCGTGTCTTCAATACTGATCTCTTGCATTAGCTCTATATTTTCAAACTGACTGGAGTTGTACATTCTGGGCAGGTAAACTCTGGAATTCCTTGAGGAAATATATTGTATTTCACCAACTGATGTAATCGCTATGCTTTGGCTAAAGAGAGTACATCAACAATATCAATATAAAAGTTCCTCCATTGTGCTGTCTGGCTTGTCCAAAAGAATTTCCAAGGGGTCTTGTGAGAAAACCGCAGGAATAACATACTGAAAATTGTGGTAAGTCAATAGATAAGTGGCGGCTACAATACAATATTTTGTTGTGATCTTAAAAGCATCGACAGTGAATTGAGTAAGCTTTTTTTCGAAATCTTGCTCCTTCCCATCGACAGGAATCTATAACGTCGCACATTGCTGATAGTTTGCTAAAGTTGTCACAATTCAACGTCCAAGCATGGCCGAATCATGGGTCTCTGGGATCATAGGCTGGGTAAAATTAGGGGGCCCCTCCCCCCTTCAATCAAAATATGGATCACAAAATAACTAGTATATTTAATTGTATGATCACGATCCCTTCGGTCTCAAGTTAACTGGCGCTACGCGGCCTTACTCCTGATCAAACAATAAATTACATAGTTTGTTAATAATTGTCTTAGTCATATACATCCCTTCAAGCATTTTGCATACTCACAATATGTTACGTAAAACCCAATGAAAGCCTACTTCTGGGTCGATTTTGAATTTTAATTAATTTGTTCACCTATTTGTGTAAACAACAACACTAACAACAACAACAACAACAATTATTGAAATTAGAAATTTGTAACTGGAAATTTGAAATCAGCATACTTGTTTACCTATTATAAAATTTTGAAGTTAGTGTCTATCTCAATTATAAATGCGGTTTCGATTCCCCCATCACTTTAATACACCCGGCAAACACAAACACACACAAACAAAGAAACAATCGTGCTTTTAATATATAGATTGTAATTTAATTACTTATTAGTAGGCCAATAATTACGTTTTGATAGATCAACAATGTATTAATTAATGTAAAAACTTACGACGAGCAGATTATATCGGGCCCCCAGAATCGACGGGCCCCTAGGCTGCAGCCTACTTAGCCTATTGGGTGATCCGGCCCTGCGTCCAAGGTGCAATTTAACAGTCCCGAAATTTAATAGTTCTCTCCTGATAAACGATAGTACCCTTTAAGGCTTTGAATGCTGCGATCGTCTTTTCATGAAAGACTTGACATACCAGCGGTACGCTCTGTCTTTGTAGTGGTTTAGGAAAGACTGAGGTGTGAGTAAGCTTTGTAAGACGTAATGACATCTTTTTATCTTCCTCATATAGAGCTTGGATGTCTCTCCAACATTCCAAATTTTCTACACTGTTCTCTTTAAAGGACAATTACATATCGACACCGCATACCTCCACTTTCCCATGACCACCAACACACCTTGATTTAGCGGACAGTTATCACAGATAAAGGATATTGGCTGGATATCCATTTTTCTCAATCCTTCAATTGTTTCCATCAAAATATCTCGAGCCTTCGCTGCATTTATTAGAAACTCGATGAACACCAATCACTAAGCGTGGTCCTCCGTAATGGAAAACAATTTCTATACAAAAGGCAGATGTAGCAACTGCCTCTGAGGCATTAGTAGCATAACCAATGATGTGGCCGGCTGTTAAGCGCGCGGTATTGAATAACTTACCTCATCAAATAGTATGTTAATAAGACGTTGCTCAGGTTTCAGTACTTTGAATATGAGCGGCAGATTGTTGTTTGCGAAACTACGAGACATTAAATTTCGAACAAGTTGTTCCCTAGGGAGCTTTATTATTCTGTAATTTCTTATCATCCTGTATGCAGCTGGAGATATACAAAGAAGTTCTCCTGCAAAAATCAGTAGGTGTTTTGTATATCGGATATTATTATCTGAAATCAAGAGAAATTCTAGCTGGGTCTCTATGAACTGAAAATGTGTTGATTCTTGTACATCTATTGTCATTTGTTTCAACTCTTCCATGGCCTTTAACAAATGATCATTGTTAGAAGTTTCATAATTATTAGCAATCGAGAGGATTGCTTCCATCTGAGACCATCTATGAAGGAGGCTATTCTTCTGTAGATTGGAAATTATCTTTGGGATTTCATGACCATTCTTTTCTACTTTAGACAAATGAATAAACCCAAAGCAAGACTCTACTTTCTTAAGGCAGAAATACTGAACCACTTTACTCCCTAATTAATCCAACATGAACACTGTCAATTTTTCTCCGTGATTTTTAACGCTGAATGATGTGAATCGTCTTTCAAATTCTTCTGCAAAAGTGGTGAAATCTAAGATCTTATCACACTTATCAATATACTCTCTCTGCAATTTATCCCTTACAGCAAAAGTAGTCTTCCTGTTGTCCTTGGATGTGTAATAGACTGCTTCTGACAAGACTTGGGCACACCTTTAAAATATGTAGGAGGTCCAATTGGTCGCTTTCCTCCCAGTACAGTTACCCATTTGCTTCAAATTGTGATGAACAGGCAAATATCTATTTTCGATTTTTAAGACTCCCAGGTTCACTTGGCATGGCCTCAATCCATCTTGTCCTTTCAACCCTATCTATGGGAAAACTGACAACTTGACTATATGGTTCCCCATCATAGTTACCACGACAGTTGAATGCTGCACAACGTTTTTGCATGATTACTGTGTTGCTTGTGAGATTATATGCTAGATTTTGTAAATACGAAATAAAATGTAAAAACTAAGCATTATTATTCTTTGCAATCAACATACAACATTGAGTTGATAATACTTTCTCCATGCTAACTATCATGCTAATCAAATCCAAACTTGTAACTTAAACATTAGAGGTATAGCAAATAATTATCACGACAAATAGCTCACCATATTATACTACCTATCGGCAAATAATATATTTAAATATGCCTAACTTTAACTGTTGTCGTGGTTATATTAAAAATATCCATATATGGAAAGGTGTGAAAACCGCATAACTCACATTCCATAAACATTTTCGATAGTCCAATATGCCGTTGGACTCCTTAACTATGACTTCCTATACGACAATAATACATTTTATGTGTCTAACTTTAACCGATTACGAAATACCTAATCGACCCAACTGTTGTCGTGGTTTCATTAATACTAACGCGCTTCGCGGCAGATCACAACCACACACCAACCGCTTCGCGGTTGGTGTGTGGTTTATACACTTAGAAACCTTCATTATAAAGCGTAAATAGGCCAATCTACAAAGTGAAATTTTTCTGATTACGTCATCATGCGATAATGTGTTATGATATTGGCAATCTTGTGTGACCAACGTGTCCGCATCATTAATGTGCATATTCCATTAAATTTTCAGATTTTTATCTCAAATTGAGCGCGAATTATGTGCAATTAAGTGAATTTCAGGGTTCTCGAAATGTGACAATGACCACATAACTTGTCGAGGTGTGAGAAATTTTGAGTGGAAACCTCAACTTGTTGACGGTGCCAAAGGTTACCCCTATATGACAAAAATCAGAATTTGAAATCGTCCACTTTCTTCAATCAACTCGGAACATACAAACAAATAAATACACATATATATACACTCACCCATCCTTGTGTTTTAATAGCATAGATTACCATATATGGAAAGGTGTCAAAACGGCATAACTCACATTCCACAAATGTTTTCGATAATCCAATTTGTCCGTTGGACTCCCAAAATATGACTTCCTATACGACAATAATACATTTCATATGTCTAAAGCTAACTGATCTCGAGATTTTAACAATATTACCATATATGTAAAGGTGTCAAAACTAGTGGCGCAACCAGGTTTACGGACTGGGCCTTCATGGAACCTGCGGCTTTGCCGTAGGGCCTGCAAATTATTTATAATCTCATTTGTTTATCACTTGCTGATTTCGTATTACGTAGTTTAAAACATGTTTTCCAAGAGTGTTTAATAATTGCTAAATATGAAAATACAATAATATCTATGATTTCTAATAAGCAATACTAAAGTGCTATTTTCCTTTCCCCTCCTGGTCCTGTAGCCTTGAATTCGGAGATTATATCTTCAATTGGAATTGCTTCGGCACGTTTCGAGCATATAGCCAAAACACCCAAATCCCCTAGTCTACCATCAGTGCTGGTCGTCCTTAACCAGTTTCTAATCCTCTTCAACACTGAAAATTTCTCTCACAGGAAGCAGTAGTTATAGGAAGTGTCACAGCTATCCTGAGAAGTGTATAAAACTCAGATATAGCTTCTTTAAGTTCTTTAAGACTAGAGAGAACCTCGACAATATTCTTGGGGCTTTCACACTGCCCATCTCTGTGCCAGACCTTTCGGCAGTAACTTTACAGCTTTCAAATAATCTCCGCACTGCAGCAATATCGTTCTTCAAATATTGCATTTTGATGGGGCCCCGCGTAATGTGATCCCAAAACCAAGAATTGCATCCGTGTCAAGAAATGTTGGATCTAATGGACTCAGTGCAATAATGCCTTTATATATATCAGTGTTTCTGCCACAGAATGTGGTTCTGATTTCCATCAGTATTCTGTCTAAAACTGGATAGAAAAGAATGTGGAGGTATTCAGCCTCGGTGCTAGGGTTTTCAGCCTCGGTGCTAGGGTTTTCAGCTGTAGATTCAGTCTGGTGTCTAGTCCTTCGAGTGAATCGAGCAGCAGGATATGGTAATTCTAAATTCCCTATGATCGCTTGGGCGGTTACCCAAATGGTCTGCCAAAGACTTGCAGCAGATACAGCATCACGCCTAGCGATGTCAAATTTAATTTCAATGGTTTCAATTTGATGCATAGCACTTGCGAGGTCCAATGTCTTGCCCTGAAGATACCTTGCAAGTATGGAAGTCACTCTAAAAATCTCTTCAAACATGACTAGATGTATCATAAAAGTAGTAGTAATTTATGATGATATTCTGTCAGCTACATTTCTTTGATCGGCGTTTCTTTCTTCATTATCAGCAAAATGATTAAGGGTTGCGACTATAATTTCTATGGAAGAGCGAACTGCTCTGCATATGACTCAAATCAGACTAGCCCACCTAGTGTCAGAATGCCGTTTTAAGGTTAGTTTGAATTCGTCTCCAGCCTTATGGTCCTTATTAGCTGACTTAAGCTTTTCTAAAAATATCTTGTGAGCAGCAGAATCGCTTATGAATATGTACGTCTCTGGAGAATTTCGAAGAAATCAGTCACCTTACTAATACCTTTAACACAATCCACAATACAGAGATTCATCTTGTGTGCATTACAGTGGATGTAAAAGCACCCTGGAACTTTATCCGTCATAGGTTTTCTAACACCGGATAAGTGACCTGACACTACAGATGCACCATCGTAGGACTGCGCACACACTGTTGGATATCGCACCTTCTTTGGAAAGAGTTTCCACAATAACAGCGAACAGACTTTGAGTATTCAGTTCATCAGCGGGAATAAAATTTAAGAACTCTTCGTGTGGCTCATCATTTAAAACATATCGTAAGCAAAATGAAATTGTTCCGTTTTGGAAAGATCTTTGGTTTCATCAACTAATAGACTGAAGAATCGAGCAGAGGAAATTTCACTAACAATTTCGCGACGCACACTAGAAGCAATAATCTATATTATATCATTTTGAATTTCTGGTGATGTATATCTAACGTCTTTTCTTTTAAGTTTTTATTCCACGATGGGTGAATACTTGCTGAGAAAGCACATAACTTCCAGAAAGTTTCCTTTATTTTGACTAGATTCACCTTCGAGATGTCCTCTGAAAGCCAGTCCTTGCTTTCCAAGCAGGCGAACAACATCAATAACAGCTTCCAAATACTCGCTGTTTTGTCTGACTTCTGTAGCGTGCGGTGTACTCACTAAAGACTTGATGCCAGGCTTTGCAACCTTCATAGCCGTCCACAACGCCATACTATCTTTGTGTGCTTCCCCCAACTTCATGCTTGCCAATTGCCTTCTTGCCGTTATTCCAACTGTCAAAGCCATCTCTCGACCATACCACACCAGTGCGAGTGTTAGGAAAATGGCGGCAACAAAAGCAAAAAGCTCGAGATTTCGATACTGAATATTCCAACCAAGATCTGTCAGTATACCATGCCGTTTGAAAGAATTCACCGTGCTTATCAGCCAATAGCAAATGTCTATTTACAGTAGGTTGAAATTGATTCTGTAGCATATCCTGTGAAATGTCAGTATGAATTGAATCATCAATGTTAGCAAACATAAACTTGGCCTGTTTAGTTTTTGGAGGAATAGTCTCTTCGTCAATGCTAATATTATCGTTATCATTGCTATAGACTTCAGACAAAGAGTTAGCTTGTTGAGTACAAAATATCCTCTGTAAAGGAGTAGAGGTAGCCAGGTTATCCTAAAGGAAAAGCTAAATACCGGACATACACAGGTATAAATGAATGCAAGCTACAAGCAGAACTGAAACTGATTAAATGTTTGAAGTAAAAAAGGAAACTGACACGTACGACCATATAACTAAGATTTCAAGCCAAATAAAATACAAATTTTCCATTTGTAATTAGTCCAGTTCCACCTTAGGTAATTAAGGGTTGATGTTGCATTTCAAATGGATAAATTCTGAAAATGCTCAGGCCCACTGGCTACGTCCCAGTGTGTGTATTTGTCTATTACTGTCCCCTATATTTCGGGGCCCCACTGCCTCCGAGCCCTCCGGTTCTAACCCAAGTAGCCCCCCTAACCACGGAACTTATTGTGAGGCTTGACATTAGTATGATATGACACAACGATGATAGACAATATACAGTATACAGGGGATCGTCCGGGTCGAAATATTTGCACTCAAATGCATATGAAAATATCTCGTTTCTCCAATCCATAACCAATCAAGGTCCAAACGCCAGCAAAACTGAATATTCTCCCTGAGACACAGATCAAAAAGCTGCACGACGAAATAGCATTCCCTAATCTCGACTGACTCTCCCAAATTAAGGGGTGGGACGATAAAGTTGTGTTTCGCGGCGTCATCACAACAAAGAGGGTAGTTATCACTTATATTATAATAAGATATAAAACGCTCAATAGAAACAAGTGGTATTATGTCAGGGGTTTATCTAGGTGCCTGGCCGGCATCAGTTGTCGTGAAAAAGTGCGTGAATTGCGATTCGATTTATGTGCTGGGTTGGCACTTAATTAGGTGCCGGGTGAATGGCCACATTTTCTCGTCCAGAAATGCTTGGACAAACAAATGTTTGTGCACCGTAGCAATTTACTTCCTTAAAATACTGTCGAATCATTGAATTATACTGATTATGTATTATGGCTAATACCTTTAGGGTGACATTAAATTTATACCTCTTTAATAAAGTGTCAGCCACGTAAATCCTAGATAAACCCCAGAATTAAAGACATTAAATCGAAACTTGTGCCATAACTCGGGTTTGGAATTCTAAACGATATCCCAACATTGGTGGAGCTCCATCAGTACAGATTGCACAAATGTTTTCCCCGTCCAAACCGTTATCGATAAAAAATTCATACCCCTATACAAATATGTCAATTCCTTTTGTTGTTGTTTGTAAGGAAGGCAAAACAGAAAATCTTCTTGAAATCACCATCATAATTATACTTGACAAGGCATAATAACAGAGCACAAGAAGAAACATCAGTAGACTGATCCTGATCCAACTGAATATTGAATATTCCCAGTGACGCTGTTTTCACCTCGGCTGTAACCTGTAACTTGACATCTTCTGACATATCATAATACGGCGATGAAGTGTTCTTTGAAAGTGAAAACTGCGCTAATTTACTTTCGTTGTCTTCACCTAGCATTAATCTCAGTTTCTTTGATGCAAGGAAGAATCAATCTTTCCTAATTATATGACCTTCTTCTGCTGTGCAATTTTCAAAGAAATAACATATAAAGTTTCAATAGCAGATATTGTTAGTTGCTTATATATGTTTCAGCTGTATCTAACCTGACTTGTTGTACGCCATTTTCCTTTCTTCGAAAATACAGAACGGCTTTATCTTTAAAATCGGGGTGACATCCATTACGATGCCTTTAAAGGAGTTTGGTTTCAAAAAATTAGCAGAAAGAGTCTTAAAACAGATAACACACTTAGGGAACTCAAAACCACTATCAGAAAATAGGGTGAAACCAAATTTGATGTATTAATTGGAATAATTTCTCTTCTTTCCCCCTGAAGCCATTAAAAATAGGTTGAAAATATCAGCTTACTTATATGGAGCTCAGTTACTGGTAACTGAACTGCATTAAAGGAAGTGTTTGAATTCTAAAAGACCCATAAGCTCAGAAATGAAATTTAGACTTAAATAAAAACCACTTCAGTCACCAGTAACTCAGCTCCATATAAGTTTTTTTTTAATATTAGGTTAAAACATTTTACTTAAGGAGAAATTAAAAGAGAGATCTTAATTAATTAATTAACGAAGCTGGCTGTGGGGTAAAAGTGTAAATAGAAAAAAACACTTTCATTTTCATTTTCACTTCCAATTGAAATTCAATTAACTTTCACTTTCATTTTCACTTTCGCCAGTCAGCTTAGGGTTAAAATATAATTATAAAATGTATCATGATGTATGCACGGGCTAGGTTAATTTATACTTTTTACTTCGAAAACCTCCCTGGTTGATCATAGATTTAACGTATAATACGTACTGATGGATAGGGTATTACGTATAAAACGAATTATACGTATTATACGCAATACGCGTATTAATCAACTTATGAAATAGGTAGGGAATCACTCACACAGTGATACGGTGTGAATTATGTGCGTTTAGGTGAAATTTGAAAGTGATAAATTTCGAGTGGCAACCTGAACATGTTCTCGAGGTCAAGAGCTACTATACCCATATATGCCAATAATTAGATAACCAAATCATCCAGTTTCTTCTATGAAACAAAAAATTAAGTGTGTCCCTCCCAAACCTCCTTCCAAAAATCCTGGCGCCACCATTGAACTAAACTAAGTAACTTGGTGAGTTCCTCAAATCAAAAGACATACGTAAATATCTATACGAAAATAAATTTGATAAAAGAAAAAAGATTGGTGAGTAATCCTAAATAATCCGTGGGGCAATTTGTTAAAATTGGTATAATAAAAGTTGCTTTGTCATTTTTGTAAGGAAGATTTCCAGAAAATATGGATAAAGAATCAAGTGAGAGTATAAAAATATGCGAATTCAAAATACTAGCAACAATTATTCAATAAAACGTACCAGATATAAAGGATATTAATCTAACAGTGATGCTTTGATCAATGCCAGGATTACCCCCACAAGTATAGTATCCGTTGTCATTAGTGCCAAATTTAGAAAATTGTAAATGTATGGATCGAGATGTTTCATTTCGGTGTGTGTAAGTATCCAAGTCTTTGTGTAAGTAAGAAAAATAGAAGTGAGAAAAATTTTCCGTTGAACCAACGAAGCAAGAAAGAGTGAATGAAGAAGAGATAACAACAGTGTCCTCTTCGACAAGAATTGCAGATTCTTCACCATCAGTAAATAAAATAAATATGCCTAATAATAAGACATTAAGAAGGAACTGTTGATAAAATATATATAGTACGTATATTAAAAACATAATTTTGTTTGGTTATGTGTTTGCCCAGAAATAATACGTAGAAGAGAAATGCGAGGTGAAATTTCGATATAGCAAAGATTTGGCATAGAGACAAATCTATTGATTCTCAAAACAAAACTTTGGGAATACAGTAGAGCCTTTGAACAACGGACACCTTGGGACCGGAACCGTTGTCCGTTATTTAGAGGTTGTCCGCTATTTAGAGGTTGCATTTCTATTAGACATATGCTAAATAAATAAATCCATGCCACGAGGGTTGTCCGTTATTTAGAGGTTGTCCGCTATTTGGAGTGTCCGTTATGGGAGGCTCCACTGTATAACATCACACAATATTATTTTGCTCAATAACTTAAACAAATTTGACTCGATTAGTATAAATTAATATAAAATGCTGCAACAAATATGGCACATCTTAGAGAAAATTATTAGATCGCAAAAACTTCCTTTACGAAAGTTATTTGCTGAAATGTGTACGATATTTTTAATTATATGTGGGTGATCTGAATTAATTTGGTTAACAAGAATGCACTAAACTAAAGTAATTAACTTCTTATGATACATTGCTTAATGACTACACATCAGAGTTGCAGGCGAGCCGAAATTTCCACCGCGGGCCGCAATATTAAGTAAACCCGGGCCGCAGCCCGGCACGCGGCCCGCGAATGAATTATTCGGTCCGAAAAAATCCCGCATGGATTTTTTTGGCCCGAAAGAGGCCCGCAGCTTGTATATAAATCTCAATATGTTTGTTATTAATTTCAGGTCAAGAGGATAATTAAGGAATCCTTGTGTGAAACCGAGTTGCGGAAACTGATGAATAAGGGAAAATTAGTCTTCTTACTTTTATGTATTAGTCTTCTTACTTTTATGTTACAATTCAAAACAGTGATGCGGATTATAATGGGAGTAATTCCCGGCCGGCCCTCGCGACCCGAAAAATAGTCTTTCGGCCTGCACGGCCCGCGGGCCGATATGAAAAGTCGTCCCGCAGCCAACGAGCCGCCCGCAGACTAGGCGCGGGCTTGCGGCCCGGGAAGTGACGCGTGCAACTCTGCTACACATAGCTTGGCTTTCTAATACAAGGGTTGTCCTAAACTAATTGGTATTGCTGAATAAATATCAAATTGTTGCACTGTTAGAATAATAAGTTGAATTCTACTAGATAGGAGTGAATCCTGAAAGTATTTTGGCTTACAAATTTTCAGTCTTTCTAATTCAGAAAAGTTGTGAAATGAAAAGCGAATTAAAAATAAACAAGCATTCTTCGCTTGCTAGTTCGCTACGCGGCAAACATAACCAAGCATACCAAACGCTTTGCGGTTGGTGTGTGTAGTTTATAAAAGTATAACATCGATTATAAAGCGCAAAAAGGTCTAAAATAGTCAAATATAACGGTGTGAAATTTTAATGATTACTTCATGATGCGATATTGAGTAAGCATGCTGATAAACTGGTTTGAGTGCATCATTAATGTCATGTTCTATAAAATTTGCAGATTTTTAATTTTCATGCTTCACGAAATGTGACAATGACGTCATAACTTTTCGAGGTATGAAATTTATGAGTGAAAACCTCAACTTGTTGTCGGGTGCCAAAAGTGCCCTATATGAAAAATCAGATTTGGAACCCGTCCAATTTCTTCAATCAAATCGGAACATACAAACAAATATACGTATATATATATAAATATATGTATGTGTATTAAATATACGTATTTGCTTGTATGTTCTGAGTTGATTGAGACGGTTTCCAAAAGTGATTTTGGCATATATGCGTAACCATTGGCCCCCGCCAAAAGTTGTGGTTCCATCAGAAATTTCTCACAACTCGACGCGCCAAGTTATGACGTTATGGTCACATTTTAAGAATCCTGAAAAGTCACTTAATCGAACATAATTCGCGCCCTCAACTAGACAAAAAACTGAAAATTTAATAGAACACGCACATTAATAATGCGGACATGTTGGTCACACCAGATTTCCAATATTATTGCTCATTATCGCATGATAACATGTTCATTAAAATTCCACAATTAAAATTTTATTAATTTAAGCCTATTTACGCTTTATAATCAATGTTCAAAGTTATTATTATAACATTAATATATATGTTAGCTGTCATAATAAATCAAAAAAGTAATAATTTTTCACACCAATATATTTGTGTGTCCGGGCTGTATTAAGTAATAGGGGTAGTGTAGAGATAATTCCAAATGTCATTTGAATGAAAATACAAGTAGGGTAAGTAGAAACATATTGTTGCATATTTGCATTTAAGATTAAGTCCTCATAGTAGTCGAGTTATCCATCGCGAATGGACCTAGCATGCAGAACTCATATATCTTCTGTAAGAAAGAGTATTCTTTTGTAATAGGTGAAGCAGCTTAATGCATTAAGTACACAGTTACCACTCTCCATTTTCAACATCTTAGGGAGCAGAATTATTGTTCATTATGTCGAGATGTTTAGAGCCAGTGTACACTCAGGCGAGGCGATAGTGGGGGGCAGCACAGTGGTCAAAAATGGTAAATCAGGAGAAATCGATAATTATTCTCCACTGCTGAAAGTGTTTCTAGGTTTCGAGGACATATGCTGAATTCATTAGAAGTAAAATATAATTTTAACAACCTAAATTTCACAATTTTTCTCCTGCTTTGACCACTGTGGGCAGGGGGGGGCAGCCGCTCCCCAAGGTATCTAATAAAATTTATTAACACTGCACATACATGTAGTAGAAACCTTTTTCAAATATATTCCCTAACATGATTATCAACCAATTTTAATAAATAAATTGTGACAACTTGTGATATTCTCGAAAACTCATTATTTTCTTTGGTCCCAAAGTGGCGAAAACAATAATAATTACCTATAAATACGCTCATTGGAATAATTTCTATTACAAATTACAGATCATAGTGACTTTCAGAAGTGATATACTGAGTTTGTGGAGACAAGGAGTTTGAGTTTGTTGACCATGTGTAAAATCCCAAAAGGTGAGATGTATAAATTGGGTGTGGCTTTGTACACGTGTATCAATACCGTTTGCATGCAAACGTTCAGATATTTTACCGTTTGTATGAATCGTGTCTAACCAGTTTTTTCAGCTTCTTAAGAATTCTAAATTATTTCCTAAAGATCACGGGTATTCCCTGGATTTTCATTGCTAAATACCAGGAAATGAACATTCCATAGTTCGTCTTGAACTATTTAGATAATATTTAATTCTACAATAACATTATTGTAAATACAATGCTTATTTATTAACGGAAAGATAAGCAAATATAATTTCAAAAAATTCCATGGACATTCGATGAATTCCCTTAATCCCTGGATAGTTTGTAAGTGTGACAAGTTTACCGCAGCTCCATTGTTTTCAGATAATTTATGACGGGTGTAAAAGTTTCCCCCCTGAAATTGGTTGCCCCCCTCTGCCCCCCAGTTCCAAATCCTGGCGCCGCGCATGTGTACATTATAAGGAGTTCAATTGTAGAAAGTTATTACATTTATGATTATACATTTATTACTCAACTTAGCTTCATTATTGATATACGTAATTTGTTGTTGCACCTCTTAAGTTTCATGATGGTACGATGTAGAGAAGCATAGCCAGATTCACCATAGCTTGTCCATTAACCTGTGCAGCATTGCGCTTGGTGGGCCGAGTTCCAGCACTGTACTTGGCCTGCCTGAGCTCGACCAGTCCATACGCATGCTTGAGTGCAGAGATGAACTTCCATATTTTGGAATGATGACACCCTACAGTTTCGTTGAAGCTTCGATGCCAAGCTTCCACTGCATTCGTTCGAAGTAGAACGAAAGCCGTGTAAAAATTGGTGGTTTCACATCTTGACAGAACAGTGGCTGCTGGTACGTACCACGTGGGAGTGATCGTCCGACATAGGTCCTCTCGAAGTATTCCATCAGACCGTCTGCTTCGGGCGTGGGAAGCTGTGCTGCCACCTCATCGAACAGGTCAGGCAAATAGTGGGGGGCAGCAAAACGCCAGAGTTGGTATCAGTGGGATGCGGATAGGGAGCTCTTGGTCCTGGGAGTACTCAGCCTGCACCTTGCGCCACAGATTCTGCGTGAGGTGACCACAGAACTAGGCCACGTGTGCTCAAAGTCAGCATCTTGGCGGAGTCTGCTTATGGACAAAACAGCTGGACTTGATCCCACATTCTCGCGCAAGTAGCCTCGGGCTTGTTGGGAAGAAGCACGAATAGACTCGGAAACAGGTGACCGTCCTTCATCTTGTCAGGACTCCCAACCAGTGCGTTGTTCACGTATACCTGCGTGAATAGCGAATGAGATGTCTTAAAATCCGTCAGCCAAGCAGATACTGGACACCAACAGTATCTCCAGGTCTCGTTGAGTTCCGAAGACGAAGATCCTCTGAGTCTCCGACCCGAGTCGTACAGGAGGAACTGCTCGCTTTGGACGACCGCTTGTACTCTTCCCTTAGAGTGAGCTGCTCCAGAAAGTCGGGTTGCACTGGGGCTGCTTGACTCGCACTCGCTGGCGCTGTATGGTACACTTGAGGCTGTCAAGCTTTGGCAGTTTAGCAACAGTGCACTCAGGTACATTTGAAGATAATCACCCACTATGTGGTGCGAGTTATCTTATATTGGGAATCCCTCGCTTTCCACTTCATGCCTACCTTCACTTCACAATAACTCACATTCGGACCAGGGTGTGATACAGAGGGGGGGACAATGGGATTCCACCCTCCAGGAAAGATGCCCCATCCCAGGAATTGTCTTATTTTGGCCAATACATGTATATGCTGCTCCTTTTTCCAAGGGAACAGTCTGTTTCTAGGAAAGTTTCCCCCCCCCCTAAGGAAAAACCTTTGTATCAAAGCCTGCGGACGCTCTACTATCTCCGTCTAATGGGTAAGTATGATCGCTTCACATAATCCTCTCCTTTCGCACAGCCAATGCGTTATACCTCCTACTCTCCTCTGCTTCCCACAACTATATCTCCCTTCAGTGAGTTTCTTAACGCCCGCTGTGACCTGATCAGCCGTTGAGGCTGATCAGGTTGAGCTATAAAAAGTTTTAAAATACAGAAAAATGGAATAAATAATTTTGATTTTGTCTCAGCATCAACTATACTCCAACAAAATAGTCATGCTTGTTTGTACCAGTGAAATTATTCCCGAAGGTTATTCAAATTATTTCGGTAATATACATCAATTTAACCTTCGGAAAAATGTGAAGAGTAATATAAAAATAACTAAGTAAATAAGAATTAAAATCTAACAAAGCTGTAAATAAATCTGACTAAAAGCCTGGGATATTTAGAACCTGAGGGGGGGGGGTAACTTTGACACAGGGTAGAATACTGGGATAATCTAGGTTGGGTAATCATAATCTGCTAACCCGAGGAACCGGTTATGGGGAAAAATGTGGTTTGGGTAAAGTAAATATAATAGCATACAGTCAACCAGGGTTTTTTCCAGGAGCGCGCCATACGCCTAGAGGCGTATAGATTGGGATATGTTTGTGTTTAGGAGCGCGAAAACTGCCGAAAGTCCCCAAAGAGTAATACAAAAATAACCTTTTAGGCGTACAAAATTCACACTTTAGTGACCTTAGGACAGTTAGGAGTGTTCAATTCTAGTCCTGTATAATACCCTGCAGTCAACTGCGCTTAATCGGGTCACATCGGGACCAGGTTGTTTTGACCCGATTAAGCGGAGAAACCGATTAACCGAAAATATTGTAAGCCAAACTGTAATTCTGTCCTATAAATCCTGTGAAATTTTGACCGGATTAAGCGGAGAAACCGATTAACCGGTGTCCCAATTAAGCGGAGATGACTGTAATTTATATACAAAGTTTTTGCTACCCTAATTAAGAAAATAATCAGCCAGTGATAGCGGATTCGATATAGTACGCTAGTGCCGCCACTTATCGTGATTAACACCTCATGATCGATTAAACCTTATCTGGCACACTATTTTTGACAATAGTTTGTATTTCTAAAGAATATATGATTCTGGAAAAATTTGGAAAAGATCGGAAGCACAATACAACGAGAGGAAATTTGCCACAATAGTGAAAAGATTTGCACTGTGGTCCAATAAGGATGGAATTTCTTCAGAATTAATGAAGCAACTCCACTATTAATAGAAATACAGTAGTCTTTCAACTAGGAAAACTTAACATGCCCAATGGATATTACAGGTTGGACATTGTTGCGCATAGAACCAAGAAAGATTTTATTTTCCTATGTGCAGAACCTCTTCTGCCTCGGCAATGGATTCTTGGGATCTGAGACGATGAGTGCATTGGCCTGTGCGAGTATCCAAAGCAATCCACGGGGGATTTCAGTATATCTCTTGAGTTAGAGTCAGGGAGAAACTGAGCGAATTGAAACCATATAAATTCGTAAGCTAATATAGGTCCATAATGTACCCCAATATGATAAATATAGATATGTAGAGCCTGCATTATTTCCTGAGGGAGATTCCAAAGTATCAATGAGTTTAACCCCTCTACCTGAGAAACCCATCCACTTGTTACCCATGTCTGAACTAAATACCCAAATATCCGCACAGTGGGCATTTTCAGGGGTGTAAGTGGAAATAGGAAAACTATGCTAGATAGACTCTAATGAAGTATTATTGACATATAGGTTATCGGTAGCTGCAAACTGAATGGCATCATCACAAATGATGTACGTAGTCTCCTAAACGTAGTTCTAGACAATTCATGTTAATTCTGTCATAAATTATATTTAGGTTTGTTAACAAAATTTTTATTGTTCACCCATGATTATTGATTATATTTCTTGAACAAGGTGTAATTATTTCAAAAATCGTAATATATATGGCTCAAAGTTATTAAGTGACCCACGTCGCCCCTTTTCGCGCATTTAGATACTTTTTTACAAGAATATTGCATCACCTACTAGGTTTTAGAGCAAGTAGAATACAGTTTTGGCAATATTATTGACATCTGAGTATGCAAAAAAGTATGTTTCCACTAATTCGCCGACAGTTCAGCTCCCTGCCAAACTTTAATTCACCAAATTGACACCGAATTGTTTGATATTAGTCAGATCCCAATTGATCATTATCCATAAAGTCACTGGATTGGAAGCTTCTCTCACAAAGGTTGCATTTTGAGAAATTCAAGAGCTTCTCGATTGAAAGTGATGCTATATATTTACTGAAGTGGTATATCCATTTGTAAAATAAAGTGTTCAGTGCGCCTCCGTGCGGGGTAAAATACTTTCGTAATTTGAATATTAGTATATAAGCAACATTTTTTAACTATACAGATTTCACAGCAGGGCACAGCACTATAAGTCCCATCACTTTTTAGATGGCGGCTTAAATGATTTCTTTTGTCCGAAACTGAAGCATAAGAAAAAGTTGGCACCAAAAAACAAAGTATGTTGAAAGAGTTCCAATCATTTAAATTGATGTAGTTATATAGTATATAGTTATTAAATATACATAAATCAATCAATCAATTTACTAATTGTGTACATTTTATATTGCAATGAACCTAGTCGTTTTGATCAACCGCAAAAATAAATTCCTATTGTTCAAATGCCTTTGGCTATCATCACCATAACAACAAATTTTATGATTAGATATAAGTGAAAATTTACATTCCTATGTTTGAAAGTATGGTGAATTCAATGGAGGAAATGATTAAGTGATTTGGGAATACAAAAAAGTAGCCTATTTCCACCTAAATGCCCACTGTGATCCGTCTGTAGAATAAGGCCGTAGCAAATAACTCCACATCAGTAGCCCACGTAGAATTCTCTTCATATTTGATTTCACAACATAGTCCGCCACATTATGATAGTTAATTACACTCTTAAGAAATTTATTGGCAAATAACTTATTGCATGCATCCTTCAGCCTACAAACCATATTCTCTACAACTTTCAACCGTACAAAATAAAACTATCAATTTTTCCTGTCAA
This sequence comes from Hexactinellida sp. DTS-2022, assembly GCA_028753945.1. Taxonomy (NCBI): domain Eukaryota; kingdom Metazoa; phylum Porifera; class Hexactinellida; species Hexactinellida sp. DTS-2022. Next base: position 1,491,272 of record JAPNXP010000013.1, on the reverse strand, counting down.
CTAGCATGATAATGATCCAAATAAACAATTTCCATCTCCAGGAATTCGCAAACACTTCGAAGGAACATATTCTTTTAAATTAGAAATTAGCTGGGTTATTATCTCTCATGGAATTGTCGAATCCGACAACTGTAAATGTAAATCTTCACATAACTTCTGCCCCCGATTGTAAGTGGTTGGAATGCCGGTAACTTATATTCCATGGTAGCCATTTCTACTAATCTAAATCACTAAGTATTTCAACTTCACTTGCACGCAAAATACCATCACAAACTGTAGCAACATCGACTGGATTTTCTTCACCAATAGCAGCTACCTCCCTGTTTGTTGAACGTTTACTTAAACTTTCTACATTAAAGGTTTTACTAGACTTGAAATTTATAAATATCGTACCAACTTTATCAACAGTTGGTTTTGTATAACAAATTTACTCTTCTTACTTCTAAACCACTCCTCTTCGCACTCCTCCTCATTCTCCACGTGTAATCTCTCCTTAACTTTAAACACTTTATGAGCCAGTGGGGTAAAAGCAAATTTAAACGAAATTCACAGGTTTAACATACTAGTATGAGTGATATTTGAGGAGGGTAAGGCCGCGAATTTGCCGTTAAATGTGTTGCGTAGTGTCTAACAAGAACGAACAAGGGTTGCGAAGCGACTTTTGTGAGAGGGTGGTCCATCGCGAAGCGACCGAGACCGAAGGGCTCGTTAAATTTTTAAAACTAATTTCTAAATTCAACAGAACAGTATAATGTCCATCACATATTAGAAGCCTTAGAGCTATGAAAACACAACATTAACTCCAACCGTAATCCAGTAATCAAGAATATCTCTCTAGTAATAGTGGTTTGTAGATTACTATGATACTTTAAATGGAATTTCTTCTAAATATTGACAAAAGTGAACACTAGTAGAGCTGATCTGTACTAGAGGTGAGCTCTATATAAATTATCTCTATTCCTAAATCAATTTATAATTATCACAAAATAAATTATCTGTAACATTGTTTCTAAGTCACTTAAAGTACCAAATGTATCAGTTCATGTACTCATTAGATAATACTTTTTTTAATCAAAAAATTATGGTGTATTATGAGTCAGATGGGAAAATACCCGTTTACCCTGGCGAGAAATCTCGTCTCAACCATAGCCTAAGAACGGTTACCCAATTCCACCCTTGATAAATTCAAATTATATAAATCGTGAACTACGAAATAAAAGGACATGCCTCTCAATTAAATAAATGAACCATGGATATGTTAGAAGTGCCAAATAGCATTCATTCATTTATGTATTATTAATGCTGTTCGAGTATAAATTTGATAAGTAACTGTCCAAGAAATGGTTTTTCATGATTTATGAGTTCAATTATTAATGAATAATACTAATCAAAACACAAATGCAAGCAATTGACAAGTTAACATTCATATTTATAAGGCAAATATGCTATCCATTAAGCCTATATAGTACTTGAATAGTTATGATTTATGAATACTTGAATTTTTTAATTTGGCGATTTTCACTATTTGAAATTGCAAGTTCTCGGAGTCTTGAGTTAACATTCCGGACTTTATTGGCTAGAATACAGTTTGCTGCAATTGATGTGATTTTACGGAGTATAGTCCATCCTTGTTGATTACAAGATCCGCACGTATTTCTCCAGCTGACACATTGTGTATCCTCTATGTATGTAATAGCGAGTTGTATTAATAGCATTCTTGAAGGTCCTGCCAAAAACTGCTGCATCAAGTTAGAATCACCTTCTATTGTTATATAGATCTTCAAAACAATAATAATAGCATCTATCACAATATGTGATGGCCATTTGAGGGCACCTCGATCGATAAGCTGAATGAATTTGTAAGTATCCTTTTCATCCACAATCTCTAGCTCTTTATCCTGTGTCAGCAAGGACAAACAAGCTTTGCACTTAGTAGATTGTTTGAAATAAGTATGGACTGCATAACCTCCTACAAAGGCGATTGATTGAAGCAGTGAAGTTTCCAGTGCGAGGGTCGGAAAAGATTCCATTGCTAGGAGATATGTGTCTAAATTTAATGAATTTGATGGTTCATCAGGTGGTAAGGAAAAGGATTCGATTATACCTTTTAGATTCACGTAATCCGATTCGGTTTTTTTTGAGAAACTCTTCAGTATGCTTGATAGTTTAATACGGCGTTCGCTTTCAAGTATTTGAGTAAAAGTGATATGATATTGTGCACCTGACATAATACGATACAACCCAAAGTGATGTTCAATCGGGTCATTCTGTAATCGTGATGTAAGTACATAATCAAAACCACAGTTATGAGTGAGATGATTTATGATTTCGATCAGCGCTAGACATGAATGGGAAAAGCTAGTAAATGTCTGAGGACTTAATTTTCCATATTTACCCTCACGAGATCTCCAACGTGCAAGCCAGTTGATAATGAGCCTGAGGAAATTGAAACGTTCATCATTATAGTAAAGAGGTCTTGAAAGCTCATCATTAAGTCGTATGTGTTTATGTGTAGTATTTATATTGAATATCTTCCAAACTTTTATAATAATGTCTAGAAATTCGCATGTCTTGCGGGATTCAAAGTCTGTTCGCTTAGAGTTGTAAATTGATAGAGCTGTAAGTGTTGATGTATCAAATATTTTCAAAGCCAGGTTGACATTTTGTCTTTCTAAAATAGTGGGCCAACAAGCCTTTGCTGTTAAGCGATGTGCCTGTTTGAGGACCGAAGTTTGCTCATTTTTGTAAAGTAATCGAACATCTTGGAATTGAGCAATATTTACTTTGTGTGTGTCGTCAAAGTTAGGAAAAATTAACGCATTTGGGTAGGCAAAGGCACGCTCGTAATCTTTTAAATTGAGCCAATTGTTTCTAATTGATTTAATTATGTGCACGAAATCGAAGATTAAAAAGAGTTTTCTTTCTGGATCATTGGGGTGAATCACGGTAGGAGATAAAGTCTTGTTATCTGTCGAAAATAATTTGAAAAAACTAACGTTAAGTGGATAGTTGTCAGTGCAGATGACTTGCACTGTCAGACCACAACATTCTACATCACAAATAACAGATTTGACAACTGCAAATATCTCGTCAGCAGAGTTAGAAGAACATGGAATTAGGCGGACAATTTGCGACCACTTTCTGGACAAGCTTGATACCATTATAGCGAAAACAGTTTTAATTGGTTCATTAGGTAACATGGAATATCCGATTATTCTTCCTCCCTTATAAGCAACGGTGGACTTGACATGTATCTCGTCCATTTGTAAAATTACATTGCGGTCTCTATCACTAAAGTCTGAAGTCGCTTGCTTAAGAAATGCTAGAAAATCGCTTTCTAAACCAAAGTTTGAATAGAGTTTCTGTAGGGTTCTTGGATGCGGTAAGGATATACATCCTAGAGATTGTAAATATCTGTAGCACGCTGGAGATATGAGATGAGCTTTTAATGCCATAACTTGGGTAATAACATTATATCTCTTCCTCTTCTTATTGACAAGAAAATTATTTAATTGGCATTCAATAAATTGAAGTTGAGATAATTTATGAGAATTTTCGGGATCATCGTCATTGATTAAGTCTGGAAATTGCGTGTATAATGCACTAATAGAAAGAGTAATTTGATTTGATTTGAAGCTTGTTTAATGTTATATTCAAATGAATTCAGGTTACTAGATATGGTGTCTGGTGTACGTACTTCTGTAATTTCGTTCAAAAAAGTTTCTACTTGTCGGGTATCTGATAAGAAGTTGAGTGCAAGAGGAACAGCAATATTATCACGAAATGCCAAGACACTAAGGTTATTACTTATTGTCAAACAATATTTTACCTTCAAAGCCATACCTGATAGTTCGGGCTGATAGATGTGAATAGTATCGAGCTCAGAATGCCAAACCATCCAATTATCAGGTAAATTAAGAGATGATATCTTCGAAATTAGGTCTTGGAAATCGTCGACTCTAAACCTTAAATCCTCCCGTTTTTGTTGCTCGAGGCTTAGTTGGAGAGCTTGTGCAAATTGTTGTCCTTCTTTTGATTCTCGTGTAAGCCGAGTGGGTCTGTCCAGAGACGCTGTTGAAAGATATGGTGGGCATCCTGGTAAGAGAGAAGGCACTGCATTTGGACGAAGTTTTGACCTTTCTCGCAACTTTTCGGTGACACTTCCGTCAGCTTGCAAAATTTTGTCTACAGTGACAATATCCTCGGGGTGAAAGTGAAGTTGGCAAACATATACATGTTTAAGATTTTCAATGTCCACTCGATGAAGTGCTCTTAGCCATTGATGACGTAGTTCTGGTGGGTCAGTTGGAAGTTTAAAAACTGGTGTGTATGGCTCACCACGGTAATTACCACGACATCCAGGTGCGGAGCACTGGTTAGGCATCAAATTACCAAAGACTGGCTAAATAAGCTAGGAAACAAGCTACAACAACCAATTAATTATTGTTGAATGAGCAGAGGAATAGAAGTAGCTAAAATAAACCAATTATCCTGTAAAAATAGACAAAGTAACTAGTTGGGTCAGAGAAAATAAGTTAATTCGTATTAGAAGCGATGATAAACATAATTATGGAAAATAATGTTAAAAAATATACTAAATAAGTTGTAAACGGACAATTTCTAAAAAAATGGTTGCTTATTATTGTCGCCAAAAAATTATTATATAACCATGACGAATTATATGACAAAAATATTAAAGTAAATAAATTAGATTACAATTTGTTAGCTATAACCAATGCACTTCTAACATATCTATGGTCCATTATTTTAATTCAGAGGCATGTCCTTTTATTTCGTAGTTCACGTATAAATCTATTTTAGGCTGATTAGTGTATGTCCCGTAGAAGATATTATATCATAAACCAAACTTTAGTAGTCAAGTGTGCTAGAAGTTGTATATGTATTGGGAATTCGTTTACAACCTAAATAAAGATTAGATACGCACCGATCCACCGGTTCTTGGATTTTCGGATCCTGCCAGAACCCTAAGTTACCGGATCCGGGCACGCTCTGAACGGATAGGTACCGGAATATAGAGCAGGTAGAAATGAATTCATGGTATATATATATAGATTCGCGTTGCAATGTACTTTAACCAAAGTTGAGATTCAATTATCTATTTTTACCTCAAACTGACTGAAAATTAATTAATTAATGTTCTATATCATTTCATCGTGTATTAAAAAAGATATTTTTACCTTTTAATGTTTATAGTACGTTTTAATGTACGTATATATATAAGTACAGTGCGTGGCACCGAGACAGTCAAATGCGTAGAAAATGTGAATTTGGGGGAGTAAACGTAAGCAAAGTTCCCAAAATGGGACAATATAATGATGAAGTTAATTCCCAATATATATTTCCCAGTAAATGGGAGGGGTAACATTTGAAAATCGGGGGGAGGGAGGGCAATAGCGATATGCTACTGGTGAAAGCTAGCTAACCATAGTCGCTAAATTATAAGAGTGACCACGATCAGGACAATGAGAAAGGTCAAGAAGGACTGGACAGACAAATAAAAATTACGAACCGTATTCAAGGTCCAGTTGCAGAGTGGATCACTGTTTGCTGCCGATTGTTGCAGGGGGATGCGGAATAAGTTCGAAAGTTGAAGAGGGAATTAATCCGAAAAATGAAGTAGGAATAAGATCGAAAGGCCTGTAAGTATGAATAAATCCGAATATTTCTGAAGTAGGAATAAGTTCGAAATGCCTGTAAGTAGGAATACGTTCTAAAAGTAAATGAAGTAGGAATAAGTCCGAATATATTTCTGAAGTAGGAATAAGTCCGACTATATTACTGAAGTAGGAACAAGATCGAAAGGCATGTAAGTAGGAATAATTTGGCAAACTTATGATGTAGGAATAAGTTCGAAAATATCTTTGAAAGTAGGAATAAGATCGAAAGGCTTCCAAGTATGAAAAGTTCGGAAACCAATAAAGGGGACTGAAGTCGGTTTATTGGTGTTTAATCATAACACAGCATTTTCATTCTTTAATAAGTCATCTATTTTTGTTTAACACTTTTGAACTACCTATCAGATGGATATAGGTATACCAAAAATCGCGAATCAAATTGCAATATCTACCTCCGATGCAAACTTGAAAAACAATGCAATTATCTAGGATTGGCGAAAATTACTGCCATAAGGTCTCTATTAGAGGTTACAAAAGCGCATAACCATTCTCGTTCTTAATACAAGTCAAATAGAATTGTCCTAGCAAATAGAATAAAACGTACAGCAGAATCATCTACAGATAAATCTTCAATAACGAATGTCGCAATGCAAGATGGAGCATCTTCATTAACATTTTAAGAAACTTGGAAAATCGATGTGTAAAAGACGAACAGTAGAACTCTCTAAGCTGCCGATTTCTCCAAAGGAGTCTATCGAACTCCTGATAGACTCCCCCTTTTCCAGCAATCACATACTAACGACTAGAGATGGAAATGATACAGCAATATTGTTCGCCACTAATCTTTTGATATCAAAACTCGATGAACTAGATACTATCCGTTTGCGAGACTTCGAAGTAGTACCTCATATTTGACCAGCTTTTTACCATTTTCATACAATATAAAGGCCATACTAGTATTACATATATTATTAATGAGAAACAAAAACGAAAATTTGTATACAGCCGTATTATCTACTCTTCGTCAATATATCCCAGATTTTAAGCCATTAATGGCAATATGTGACTTTGAAAAAGCACCGCGAAACTGTTTTATGAATATTTTTAATCAAATTACTTTTGTAGGTTGTTGGTTCCATTATGCCAAGGCTCTACATGATAAAATTCCTAAATTAGGGCTAGGAAAAACTTTAATTAACTAAAAGATTTTCAAAAGATGGGTTCGTCAATTTATGGCGTTGCCATTTTTAACTGAAGAAGAGATTAGTCCTACTTTCATAGGAATTCATTTAGAGTTAGTGGGAGTTACTGTTTAGAGTTTGAACTAGTGAGTACATTCAAAGAATATTTTATTAAAACATGGATCGATGGAAGTCAAAGCTTGCCCATTTTTTACAATGAGGTCACTACCAGCAATGACGCAGAATCCTATCATAATATTACTCTAAATACTTATATAAAAACAAATCAATTACAAGATTACCCAAACTTAAAACTCGTAAATGTTCAACTCAGAACAGAATTAAAAAAATATATAAACAAAATATATTCACTCTTGAATTTATCAAGGCAATTTCATTTACGATAGGATGTCAAAATCAAGGTATGCAAAACATCAAGTGCTCGAATAGGGCTATCAGATGAGGAAGATCCAGTTTCATACAGAGATGACGAATTTAGAGAGAACAGGTGTCACTTGTGCCCAGGGAAGCATGGCGATTTTTGGCCTGAAAGTTATGCACATGCTGAATTTTGCGAAAGTTGTGCAAATAACTTCTTAATCCATTTGTAAATAAAATATCTTGTTAGTCTATATTCACTCCATAACTTTTCGTCCAGTCATACATCATATAAATTAAATACTACTAATCTGATAATTCATGCATGGTTTTCTGGGTCATTCCAAATTAATAGGCAGGGTTTGATACAGAAATTTTTCCTGGGGAGGGGGAAATTTCCTAGAAACAGACTGTTCCCTTGGATAAAAGAGCAGGCAGCAGCATATACATGTATAGGCCAAAATTAATGTATTAGTTGGTATAATCATTCTATGCTTTAGTTCTGTTTATATTAGCAATTACTTATCCTTTATTTAATAACTATGAGGCAAAGTTAAGACAATTCCTGGGATGGGGGCATCTTTCCTCGGAGGGGGGGGGACTTTTATTTCGGGGGGGGAATCCCAGCCCCCCTCTGTATCACACCCTGATAGGGATTCGTACTTATTCCTACTTGTAGGCCTTTCGATCTTATTCCTACTTCATGAATATTTTAGGGCTTATACCTAGTTCACAAGTGTTTGAACTTATTCCTACTTAAATTCGGAATTATTCCCGCGAGCCTCACAGAGGAATTAATGCAGTGGTTCTCAACCGGGGGTGCGAGGTACGATTCTGGGGGGTGCGGGAAAAGAGTACAAGTTCTGTTTATAGTAAACAATCAACGATGTTACGTTTACCAGGGGGTGCGAAAGTTAATTTTGAAAGCTAAGGGGGTGCGGAAGTTGAATTTGAAAGCTGAAGGGGTGCGGAAGTTTAAAAAGGTTAAGAAACACTGAATTAATGCATTAAAAAAGAACAATGTGCCAAAGAAACCTCATTAATAAACACTTAGGAGAAGCCAGTACAATATTAAACCCGAATTTGAAATAAAACCTATGCAGATAGATCCTGAATCAGGGTTATCTGCTTAGGATACATCATCAATAGAGTCGTCTTAAAATTAATCCCATCCATACCAGGTAGCGTGACAAACGCTCTTAACATATTAGACGCATTATCTGTGACAATACACCCCACTCTTCCATGCAATTCGTAAAGAGAGATTATTTCTTCATATTAGACTAGAATATGTTCAGCAATATGTGTCCCACAAAAACGGGTGCAAGCGAGCATCACAGAACAAAAATTGAAATCATTTATATAGTGGCAAGTAATCCCCAGATAAGAGAGCATACTACGATTGGACCATATATAGAGAGTGAGGCTCACAAACTTAGTAGATCTGATATTAGTAATATTTTTGTATGTAGTGTTGAAGCTATTGCAATGCAAGGAGAGAGGTACTAAGATGTTTACGAGTGGGGATATAATATTCAGGTTTCAAATATCTAATAAAGTTGCGAAAATATACCAGCAACAAAAACGATAAGTAAACATGACGCCTCTATCTGTCGAGGGTTGGTTCCAGGCCGCTTTAAGTTAATGGTAGTAATAAATTCGTCAATGTGTACCTGCTCATTATTCCCTGGATTTTCATCTTAAGTTGATCATATTCTTTACTATGATGTCTCTTCATATGCGTCCATAAGTTTGATGTGGATTTCGTATTACCAGTAACTGGCTTGCTACAATGCTTGCAAATAGTAGTATATTGTTCGTGAAATACCGCTATTAGGTGTAATGGCCCAAAACTTTTTAACACATTACTGACATTACGTTACGTCTAAATGATAGGACTGAGAATGACTAATGAAATTAAATTATTTTGTACTAGCAAAAATTATTTGATTTTATAGTCGACTTCCAGAAACCCAATAAGTTTTTCATTAGTAGTGATATAAGTTATATTTGTTATCGCAAGAACACATTACCTTTGTCAACCATGCAATATTTCGTGTTATAAATTTATATGTCAAATATAGAAGCCAAATATAAATGCAAATATGAATACTTATTTTCGACTTCAAATACAAATACAAATACAAATACAAATACAAATACAGGTATCCCTCTTTTTATGCGAAAGATGCGTTACTTGAAAAGCCCGCGTAAAACGAATTCGCGTATAAAAAACGGTCTATTCTCATAGTAACACATATTAAACCAATAGATGCGTTTCCAAATATTATCAACATCGAATAAAACTTTAAATACCTAGTGTTTAAACACTCAAACTCCAACATCCGGACCTTCAGATCACAGTTGGCATTTAGGTGGAAATAGGCTACTTTTTTGTATTCCCAAATCACTTAATCATTTCCTCCATTGAATTCACCATACTTTCAAACATAGGAATGTAAATTTTCACTTATATCTAATCATAAAATTTGTTGTTATGGTGATGATAGCCAAAGGCATTTGAACAATAGGAATTTATTTTTGCGGTTGATCAAAACGACTAGGTTCATTGCAATATAAAATGTACACAATTAGTAAATTGATTGATTGATTTATGTATATTTAATAACTATATACTATATAACTACATCAATTTAAATGATTGGAACTCTTTCAACATACTTTGTTTTTTGGTGCCAACTTTTTCTTATGCTTCAGTTTCGGACAAAAGAAATCATTTAAGCCGCCATCTAAAAAGTGATGGGACTTATAGTGCTGTGCCCTGCTGTGAAATCTGTATAGTTAAAAAATGTTGCTTATATACTAATATTCAAATTACGAAAGTATTTTACCCCGCACGGAGGCGCACTGAACACTTTATTTTACAAATGGATATACCACTTCAGTAAATATATAGCATCACTTTCAATCGAGAAGCTCTTGAATTTCTCAAAATGCAACCTTTGTGAGAGAAGCTTCCAATCCAGTGACTTTATGGATAATGATCAATTGGGATCTGACTAATATCAAACAATTCGGTGTCAATTTGGTGAATTAAAGTTTGGCAGGGAGCTGAACTGTCGGCGAATTAGTGGAAACATACTTTTTTGCATACTCAGATGTCAATAATATTGCCAAAACTGTATTCTACTTGCTCTAAAACCTAGTAGGTGATGCAATATTCTTGTAAAAAAGTATCTAAATGCGCGAAAAGGGGCGACGTGGGTCACTTAATAACTTTGAGCCATATATATTACGATTTTTGAAATAATTACACCTTGTTCAAGAAATATAATCAATAATCATGGGTGAACAATAAAAATTTTGTTAACAAACCTAAATATAATTTATGACAGAATTAACATGAATTGTCTAGAACTACGTTTAGGAGACTACGTACATCATTTGTGATGATGCCATTCAGTTTGCAGCTACCGATAACCTATATGTCAATAATACTTCATTAGAGTCTATCTAGCATAGTTTTCCTATTTCCACTTACACCCCTGAAAATGCCCACTGTGCGGATAGGTGTGTATGATATTCCCATGGGAATTCCCATTGGATTTCCAATATGGGATTGGAATGGAAATTATTTTAACCAATGGGAATCCTGATAGAATCAACTTGTGAGAATACAAGGGAATTCCCACAGAAAGGTACTTGTGGTGTGAAGGGAATTAAATTCCCTTTACACCGGAACCCTACACCTACGGGTGCCTCCCACAATCGGGTATATTTAGTGTGTATAGTGAAGCAAATATGTATTCATTTGACCAAAAATATATTTGGATGAACTTACTATATGACAAATACATATCTCAAACTATCTACAAATACAAATACAAATACAAATACATGTACGCATATTCAGAAAAATCAAATACGTACAAATACAAATACAAATACGTATTTGGACCCAACCCTGATAGTGATGACAGAAATAAATGGTCTAAACAAATAGTAAATTTAATTATAAACTATTTTGTGTTTTGAACTTAACATACCTAGAACCACTATTTAAACTAACTCTTATGTATAGAAAAGTTTATTGTCTTACTAATTGGAATCTCAAGAGAAAATAGGAATTCAATAGTTAACACTTAAAATTAAAAAATAGCAAGATTAAATGGATTAAACAACAAAGCGACGGTGGTGTTATCACATTCCACAATCAATTATAATAAAGGAAGAAATTACCTGTTGAAATAAGATTTAATTTCCCTGGGATTTGAGTGTCGTAAATCGAATCACGACATGAATAAATGCCAGAACTTAAGAAATCCAATAGAAAAATCGTTAGAGTTATATTTGTAAGATCTGAAGACACGGTGGAGGTAGAAGGAATATCCCACAATAATGACTTTGAAGAAGTAAAACATTGTATAGATATATTCTCAGTGCCAATAGGAATGATACAAGAACCAAAATTAACCTCACATAATGGTGATAGAGGTTGTTGTGAAGAGAAAATTAAAATGATAACTATAAAAAGGAAATATATAATAGCAGAGATCATAACAACGATCAGTCATCGGTCAACAACCAAACATTGTTTAGACTGTCAGACCGTTTAATTTTGTTTTGGTCATATGAACAATCAAAATACAACGTCTTATTATAAAAAATCCCATGAAAATATAGTTTTGAAAATAGTATTTTCATTTATAACTGCTATTTATTGATTTGCAATGTAAAGGTCAGCGTGACACCGTAGCAACTAAAAAGCGCCGCTTCGATTATCCTACTACCAGAAATAGTCGCGAGATCTTAATCGTCAGTGCCAATAGCATGGTTCGACTGTTCTTCTAACAAATAGGATTGGAATGGAAGCAAGTAGTGGTCAAGTGTGCACTAATTATTTGGATTTTGGAGGACCTGGGGAGGAAGAATTTCAGTCAGTGGATTTTTGGAGTCGATACTCTATGAGCACGCTAAAAGCGTTAAGAAAACCTACTCAATATATTATGAAGAAGAATAATGCTGAGTCGGTTTGGTTTATACCCGACAATCTACGTTCCCATCGCTCAGTCCCTAAACAAGATGGCCGGCGAAGAGAGAGATAAACAACGACTCAAATTTGATCTCATTATTTATTAATTCCAGTTAGATCAAAAAACTATGCAAAATGATCATTGTGGTCTGATGCGATCAGAGCTGGACCAAACACAATATGAGGGGGGGGCAGAGGGGGGCAAAGACAATTTCAGGGGGGCTGTCTCCGCAAATTCCTAACTAAATTTTCAACATACTAAATCTTAAATATCTCAAATAGTCAAAATCCTTAAAATGTAAATACAATAATATATAGTGAGTTAGTGAGTTATATCATATCAATCTATATACTTAGGCAATGGCACTCTAGTGAATTACTGGACCATAGATGGCAATTACCATGGGATTATTCTATACAATAACTTTAAATTTAAAGATGATTTGAGTATTTATGGTAAATTCACCTACTTTATGCCCCTTAGAACTTATTTTTGGAATAACTGCGAGAATATAAACTTGATTTTCAATTTCAGGGATATTCACTATATTAATTTAGCCGTAACAATTGTTTGAATTCATCGCTACAGAAGATTAAAATTCGTTTAGATCATATTTACGTTCAAGAAATACAAGTACTGAATGATTATAGAAGTTATAAACACTTGAGTAGCTGTTTAATTTCTACATTCTGCCCAATAAACGTCAGAGTAGTGAGATTACGAATTTCACTAACCACATAATTACCACCCATAATTATTACACTCAAAAGTTTTACGATATTCAATAATGTTTTAATTGCATTGGTACTTGCTAAACTTCATAATTTTCACATAAGTACTCTAATTTCAACATGACTTGCCTCGTAAAAGTCGTAGCCAAACTATTCGACAAAGATGAATATGCACCTGTTTTCTCTTTTCCCACTGATGTTGAAACTCGTGAGAAGTGGTTCCGAGCAATACCTAGGCAGAGAGAAGACTACGAGATGAATATACGATTGAAGGTACTTTGTTATAATATGTTTACTCTTCTATTGTATTCTATATCTTTTGTTTTGAAGGTCTGCATACGCCATTTCCATGAAGAAGACATAGAGAGGACCATTCAATACTTCAATGGAATGGAGATGATTGAGACGATCAGGAAGAAAGTGGCTATGAAGAAGTGTGCAGTCCCTAGCATTTTTCCAAATTGTCCTAGCTATCTGACAGATGCTGCTGATAGATGTGAAAGACTATCTTTAGATGTTAAGGAGGAGAATAGGGTACAGGAAGCCTACCAGAAGAGCCGCGCAGATTTCAAAGAAACTGAAGCTAAGTTTATTATTTCTACTCTTAATTGTATTATTTCTAAGTTACATCTAATTGAACTACCTAACGGTTCGCTTCTTCATCGACCCAATTCTACAATCATTCTATTTTCACTAACATAATGAAATTTCTACGGTCAAACGCTCAATAATCGTTGATGAAAAATTAGATTATAAGGCTTTTTATAAAGAAAATAATAGAATCAAACTATCATGTAATTCGTTTAACGATATCAGATTGTTAGAAAATATTATTCATGAAGTTGAAATATTTGAAATGAGTGAAAAAGATTGCTCAATTTCCACAGCGACCCCTTTAAAAGAACTAGTCGAGAATGCCATTCATAATCTTTCTAGTGCTATTGATACACTAGATCCTACCCATTCCACATTTGATTTCGAAGCCGAGAATGATTCTATGCTACAAGTCTTAATTTTTTGCTCGATCAGCTGAAATACTTAATTGTTGATAAACATGCTCGCCGTTATAATATTCTCACTCAGGTCTTTTGTCTAAAAATTCACGGAATTTCACCAGCTTGTTATCGGCTTATCCAAAGCTCTAACTATATCATACTTCCACACGATCAACTCAATCAATATATACTTAAACCTCATTTTCAGATCAAAAACTCACGTTTAGATCAAAATTAATTTGTCTTGTCTTCAACTAAATCCATATTAATTACACTAAGGTTATACTAAATGGAATCTTAGATTAAATAAAAGAAAAGTATTGTATTTAATGGTATACTTGTAACATCAAATAAAGATTCAGTTCCCAAGATTTTCAGATCAAAAACTCATTTTCAGATCAAAACTCATGTTCAGATCAGTTTCAGATAATTTCAAATTGTAGGCAGTGAAGCTGACTGTAATCGAATTTTCCAATTGCGCTTGATTTGAAGGAAGTGATTGAATCTCTAAAATTAATTTTCCATCCGGTTGGACGTTTGCAGTGCAATAGACGTCCAATTCTGGAATTAAAGTTATCGAAAATTCCCAGGGATATTAATCGAAGCCCCAGCCCTACACCAGGATAACGAGATCAGACACATATAAGCATATATTTTCTGGATGTCCAGAATTGACTGAAGAAACTAAAGACACAGGTGGCCAATTACCGGGATACTTGCTAGTGTATTCATCACTTCCTGTCTCTCAAAAAGTAGAAACAAGTTAGAAAGTTTGAATTTGATAAAATTTACAAATTCCCCTCACCCTCCGAGACACACCCTGGGTCAGATGTCCCGTAAAGCAATTTATATACTAGCATAGCCTGACACAAATACATGTCGAAACAAATGAGTATATACGACAGACAATTCACTAATATAGTGTAAACCGGATATTTCTAACTAACTATTACTTTAAATGTGCATGAATTCCAATTTTGCTATATTTTCAATCAGTTTTTCTTAACATCGGATTTTAAATTCATTTCGATTAAGAGAATTGGTTAGAAAAAAAGTTTCATCTGTATCTGTATTTGCAACTGATTAATCCTATTCGTCGTCGTGTATTTGAAGGATTGCAATGCAAATGCAGGTAATAGTCAGCCTTTACTCGTGATATAAACATTATTTTTGGAAGATACACACACTTAAATGAGAAGATATAAACATGATAAGAGAAATTTTAGTGTCCCGACATATCTAATCCAATTTAGATAATTTATCGTTTAACGTTTGTTCAAATTTGAATCAATGGGATTATCGATTGGAAAAAATGTGAAATTATGATTTTGACAATCTAATTAACACCTAAAGGAATTAATTTGCATTTGTAAAAGCGTTAAGTGCTACAATGATTTATAGACATTAAATAAACATCAATTAGCACGTTAAATTATCTATAAAATTAAGTTAATCAAATTTTAATAATGAGTCGGGTCTGCATATTGCTAACAATTTTTTATTTGCATAATATTATATAGTTTTATTATGAACAACCCCTATGGTCCAAATTAAATACCCTACATAGGGTTTGCTTTAAGTTGTGTTTGCGAATTATGAAGTCTATCAATTATGAACAAAAATCTTTGGTCTGTTGTATGTTCATAATATAGAATCTAATTATCTTTCCATACATGCAAAACTATTAATGTACCTCTCCATTATTTCAGGCCATAATTAGTTTAAATAGGTGTTAAATTCCTTTATCATAAAGGTAACCCCAGGTGCAAATTAGAAGATCACTTTACACTTTTATGCCAATTTTCAGCCAACAACCATTAAGCTTGAACAGAACACCGTCTATGGAGAAAAAGGTAGTGATTTCAATACTAGCCCACTACATAGTAGTTGTCACAGTATAATAATAATGAAATCTAAAATTACAGCTGCTTCCACAGCAAGTTCCTTTGGAGGAATATATTTTGGCGCTTGGTGGATTTATAGTGCCTCCAAAAGAAAATGATTTCGGCACAGCTGTAATTTTAAATTTTTGTGATGTCAATATTTTAAATATCAGATGTTTATTTTGGAGTAATTCTATTGACTCCCCAAATGAGAGATAATTGTTTGAGTATCTCACGTTAGTGAGAATTTGATTTCATAGGCTTTAGTGGTAGAATCCAGTTATGGAAATATTAAAGATATCTAAGTAATGTCAAACAAGTTCTATATTCCCACTTATTTTCCCACTGTGTATGGATAGTTAGAATCTTTGTACATAGCATATATATACACCAGGGTTGGGTTGAATTATAATTTTCAATTACAATTACAATTACAATTACGCTATCCTTAGGATTTCAACTACAATTACAACTACAATTATACTTATTTGTGTTTTTCAATTACAGTTACATTTACAATTACAATTATGTCAAAAAAGTAAATTAATCACAGTTATAATTGAACCTAATCCTATGAATAGGTAGATGGATGAGTACTGAAAGCTCAATATTTACGTATATACCATCATGATTACAAAGAGAAGCCATTTATTCTAGGGCTGAAACGAATATTCGAAATTTAACGAAATAACCTTCTTTTAAACGAACGAATAATCGAATATTCGTTCGTTAGGATGACTAACCATTAAATCAATTTCATGAGACAAAGTAAATTGGAAAATAGGTTTTTGATAATGCTACAATGGTATAATAATAGTTACAAAGTGTATTATATACAAGTTAACTAATAATGAACTAGTTTAGGTAGGAATTTATATTTGCGATATCTCTAAGCTAAACAAAAAGTTTGTTGATGCCCAAAAGTAGTCAACGAATATCCGTTTCAATCTAATATTCGTTCAATAATTTCGAACGAATATTCCATATATTCGGTATATTGGTTTCAGCCCTAATTTGTTCATATAAAATCAGCCCCTTATTAGAAGTCTAGCAAAAATGTCATGTCAAGCCATACTGGTGTATAATAATTTATATTAATAAATAACACTAGAAAACGTGTAATCGACAAATTTTTGGTCTGCTTTTAAGAATAAAATTTCCAAAATGGATCGGTGCTTTATAATTACAATTACAATTACAATTATAAGGATTTGTGTATTTCAATTACAATTACAATTACAATTACAATTACAATTACAATTATAGGGATTTGTGATTTTGAATTACAATTACAATTACAATTATTTCAAAAACGTAATTAATTGTAATTGAATTAATTACAATTATAATTGAACCCAACCCTAATATACACACAGTCACTCCCGTTATAACCAAGTCGGATTTAACGAAGTCATGCTTAAGACGAAGTTATTCAATGGTCCGGAAATCCTTCTAACTTATTACATTATTAAAACTTCGGTTACAACGAAATGGATATAACAAAATTCCGCTTTAACGAAGTCATTTAAATCCCATTTAAGAACTTAAACACGATGCTCAACAAGAATTATCATATATAATTCCAGGTGCTAGGTGTTTAGTATTAATTAATCACAGGTAGAATCCGAAGTGATATATTATAACCAATATACTATATATGTATTGTACTGTAATAATAAAATACTAATATATATTACAAACGGGTATTTTCCTCTTCAGCATACCGATGCAACAGATTCAGGACTAGACTTGGTGATGTTACACTTGACAACCTTTGCTTCATACGAAATAATCAATCTTCAATATATAATACTTAAACTAATTATTCTCTTTCATTATTTACACTTTTATCACTATTACATTAATTATACAGAATTAAAGTAACATTTACATCTATTAAGTTATGGTCCTTAAAAGTTGATTTCATTTATACTAGCTTTTCCATACTATATAACGTGAAATCTTTAATCCCGGGATCCCGGGATTGAGTATCGGGTCAATCCCAAATCCCGGGATTGGAAATATGCCCCGGGATTGCAAACACTACCCCAAATTCATTGATCAATATTATTTGGGAAACTATGCATTACCTAACTATCATTAGGGCTTGTAGAAATGCTGTTAACAGCATCTCTCTTGCTGTTAACAGCTCAATTTTTGAAAGTCGTTTTATTGAATATCAGCCTATTTTAAGTATATTTATATAGTATAAATTTTCTGAGCACAAGTCTAGAAAAGCACACTTTACTATCATCAGAATATTTATGCCAAGTAAAGCAAATTAGTATGAAGCATCTTTTCGATTTCTAGAAATAAGAAATCATTCACTCTTAAGAGGGGCCGTTTCAAGCAAATCGTTCTTTCACAGTGAATGTCGATTCCAATTATAATAGAATATTTCTCCTATGAGATATCGAAGGAGATAATTGCAAATATCAGGTCCTTAATATGCTTTAAGAACGCATTTAACAGTTCAATAACAGCTACTGTTAACAGCTCAAATTTGCTGTTTGCTGTTAACAGCATAGCTGTTTCCACCCCTGCTTATTATAGAAAATAAACACGATTTGGAGCAAAACATTCTCAAGTACACGAAATTAACTTGAATAAATTTTAGAAAAATCTTCAAAATAGTTAATCTCCTGATTAAATAGTATTTCTTGTCCCAAAATAGGATTATAATCTACTTGATAGGCATGGTATATCCTCTCAACCTAGTTGGAAAAATGTAGCTTAGAAGTTTGCACATCGATTGTACGTATATACATTTGCTAAATACTATCAATTTGCAGGAAATCAACCCGAAGGAAATTAACTTCCTAAAATAAGGTATATTAATTACGAGTGTGAAGTTAGCAAAAGATTCAAGTGAGCACACTTCAAACGCCAATTTGACCCACTTATACATGCTCAATTGACTTGATCTTTGTTTTGCTTGAAAGAGGGGATAAAGTGGATTAGGAATATCCCATATTTTACACAAAAAGGTGTGTAATTTGTACTTGAAAATTTTACATAAAATTTCCTTTTTTTTTCAAAAAGTGAGCACACTTCAAACGCCAATTTGACCCACTTATACATGCTCAATTGACTTGATCTTTGTTTTGCTTGAAAGAGGGGATAAAGTGGATTAGGAATATCCCATATTTTACACAAAAAGGTGTGTAATTTGTACTTGAAAATTTTACATAAAATTTCCTTTTTTTTTCAAAAAGTGAGCACACTTCAAACGCCAATTTGACCCACTTATACATGCTCAATTGACTTGATCTTTGTTTTGCTTGAAAGAGGGGATAAAGTGGATTAGGAATATCCCATATTTTACACAAAAAGGTGTGAAATTTGGACTTTGAAAATTTTACATAAAATTTCCTTTTTTTTTCAAAAAGGTTTGTTTAGAAAATTGTCAATTTTTAATTTGAGCCTACAAATTTATGTAAAAGTGAATTATAGATCTCAAAATGTCATGAATAGATCAGTATTTCAACTACCTCTGATAATTTAAAGTTTAATTTAGTTTTTCCTACTTATTCACTTACAATTGTAAATCTAAGACTTTCAGAATTTATAGATCCCATTCGATACAATTTGAAATACTAAGTTAATTCATATTAATTTATTAAACAACATTTAATAAGAATAATAACTAATAATGATAATAGAGACTAATAATATGCATAGAACTGTATAAACTATACAAATTCCCACTAAAGTACCAATTACATAATTTAGATGCTAGAGTAAGTATTAACTGTCTTTACTACTCCTAGAATGGGTTCATAATGATTTCCTGTGTAATGAATGTATATACTCCCTAAATAGTTAGATGGTGGTGATTGTATCACTTCACCTATACTTTTCCCTGATCCTGAGAATATTTCCCATTTGTTTCCAACTGAATAGACCCAAATATCAGTTTGGAAAATTAAGGCCGCGGAAAACAATTCAGTATCAGTTCCCCATATTCTGTCTCTTCTCATTCTGATTTTATTTACGTAATCTATGGTACTTCTGAAACCACTGACTGTGACTGGATACTTGTTTTTAATATAATTATAGCAGACATCCCTATACTTCCCTACCATATTATTGACTATTATATTGCGTACTGTCGTTTGGTCATCAACACTGCCAGTTATCCAATAACATAATGATGAAAATAGACAATTCCCATCTCCTGCAATTGTTTTATACCTGCAAGGACTACATACTTGTAGATTAATATTGTTGTTACCATTGTTTGAATTATATTCTATACCATTTACCATATTGAGCTTAAGATCTTTACACATGTTACTTTGCCATAATGGTGTTACAGGATGAAATGGAGGTAGTATGCTATAGTCAATTGAAATTTCAACTAAATCACAATCCGATATAATATTGACATCTTGGATAGGTAGTTTGAAAGAAGAAATATCACTTCGATCTTCCTTGTAAAGTACAAGTACATTATCTTTGGGTGAATTCAAACTAGGTGTTCTTTTATTTAGATTGGACATTAATGAATTATTGCAATGTTGCAAGGTATTTTCTAGTTGGTCTTTTACAAACCTTTTAGTCACCTTGCTACAATGTCGTTTTGTGGGAAATTGTCCAAATGCTTTCTCAATTTTATTTATCTGAGGGTATATATAACTAGAATTGCATTTCTTTCGTTTAGACCATTTTTCATAACAAACTTCCTCTTCAGGGATAACTTGTGATAACTTCCTCTTCTTAGGTACAAAGACTTTTTTCGCTATAGCCTCAAAGCCAAATCTAAATGCCGCAATTCGCTCTTGAATATTTGGATATATTTGTCGAATAAAATCTGCAGCTTTAATATTTAGTTTGCCATCAAAAATACTGTATTTAACAATCCTGAACCAATTTTCAACAGGTGCATTACTATCTGTAGGATGATTATCAGGTTTTATAATATTAAGAATTAGCCCACTCCACAAAGGAACTAATGGCATGTAATAAGTGAGGATATGTTTTAAGATATTAGGATTAAAACAGGTATTAAAATTTAATTTGGTTTTGATAGATGTTTCATATTTCTGTATGTCATTAATACATTCAATCCACAGGGAACTAAAATGTCGACCAAATAGCGATTTTTCTTTATATGTTTTAGCATTTTCATTGGATTCGTTTTCTTTATCAATGTCCTCTACATCCAAATCGAAGGAATACTCCCCCTGTATTAATGATTCTAGGACAATCAAATGTTCACTCACTAAAGGAATAATAAATTCACTAGCTAGCACATAGCATAATGAGGTGAACAAAGTATCAAGTTTTGAAATTTGTTTACATGAAATCATTGATCCTAAAACATACAGTATCAATGATTTTAATTTCTTGTCAACCTTGAATTTCTTAGCTATTTGATGAGAAAATCTATGCATTATGTGTGCTGAACAAATATGAAGGACTGGTTCCAAATTAAGTTCTTCTTTGTTGACGATAATACGCCAGCACTTTTCTAGGTAATCAACCAAGCTAGATTTATTAAACACAGTACATGCGCTATGTAAAATAGCCCAACTGTAATCCATTTCAACTTGGGCTATATTTAGGTCTTTGGAAATAACTTTTTTGCATGTTAAAAACCATCTGTATAGGAAATGGGTTATTTCAGCTGTTGTATGGTCATTACTTATCATTTCCGCAACAGGAACCGGACTCATTTTATACTTTGGGTGTTGTAGAGTTAAGGCATAGTAAAATATTCTTGTAGAACCAGGAAAAGGGTTACTGATAATTGATCCAGTGGCATCTAAATTGAGAACTATAATATCTTTTTTATAACAATTAAATAACCTAATCTGTTCTTCTGTATGCATGTGTATTACAAAAGGATGTTGAGCAAAGTATTGTATATATCCTGACATTAAGCTACCAGGTAATAATTGACAAAAATATGACCGTGTTTCTGAAATATCAACTAACTGATCAGTAGAAAATCGTGCTGCAGATCTTGTTTCCGATTTAACTTTCCTTAAACATGTTTGTGATTTTAAGCTAGTTAAATTACCGTATTTATATTGAGAAAGTTCAAATGGATCGCCAAATTGGGAATAGTAATACTTACTGGTGGAAAAATTATCCAATTTTTGAGCGACCTGACAGCGCAAATTTCCTGATAGATGTCTCGAATGAGCCGTTTTTTCTTCAAAATGTTGAGAAGATATCACCCCTCGGGTAGAATAGATAACCTTAACCCAAGTATTTAAAGGATCTGGTCTATCTTGAATACAAATATGAAATGAAAGGCAGTTATCAAATTTACAATAAGCACGAGCCTGAAAATAAGCACAGTTATGTTTACGACTATTCAATTTGCTAAACCAGTGAATCTTAAACACTAACACACAGTACGGGACACATTCTAGTAATTTTTCTGCAAAAATATTGGTCCAGTTTTGATTACATTTAGTATTACCTTCGGAATCCGTTGATGTAATATTTTGCCATTCTTCAAAACTTACAATGAATTCACCATTTTCATTGATTTCCAATTTATCTGATGACCCTAATAAATTTGCAGAGTTTGAAGAAATATCAAAGTCAGTACTACATAAAGAGGTATGATCTAGGTTAGAGACTTCTACGCATGAATCATTACTTTCATGATTTTCTAAATCTATGCATTTTGATTCGGAAGAATCCAGGAGAAAACCAGAGTTATTATTGATCTTAGTAAGAATTTCAGTATACACGCTTCTTAATCTTTCTCTATAGAAAATCTCATTTTTCTCTCTTAGTCCATTTATCCATCCAATAAAGTTAGCTATTTCAGATTGCGTGATCCAGATATAATATTTACCCCATAAATAAACATAATTAGGATTATCTATGTTTTTGTGCATTAGCCATAATGACATTATTTGAGATCTTTCTAATAGCTTCGATTTATATTTTCCAATAAAAACATTTACAAAATTTTGTATTACATCGAATATGTAATCTTTCTTGAATAATATGAAACCATTGTCGAAATGAATATTTTCTTCATTTGTACATTCGTAATGTTTAATACCGTCGAACCAAATTTGGCTATCGCAATTATTAAAATAGGCAAGATTATCGCCATGATCTATCTCTCTTTCGCTAAGGCGCCTTTTAACATCTTTAACAGAATCCAAATACGAATCTATATCACATGATCCTGATGCCCATAAAGTGAAGAGATGATCATTAGTTAGCTCCGATTCTACACATTTTAGGTCTATTTTACGAAAGAATTGGGTTAAATTTGATACAAAATTCAAATTAGAATTCACGGTAGTGGTATTAATATCCTTCAATATACGTTTAGAAAATAGAGATGTTCTAAATTGTACAGTTAATCGTTCGAGTTCATACCTTATTTGTAAATCTTCGTTAATAGGCAAATATTGTGGAGGTTGAATAATAAAAACGGGACGAACTTGCTCCGTTTTACAAGTTTCAGGACGATCTTTATTATTCGCTGGAACAAATATAGATAGTTTAGGGTGGATTGTAACAGCCTCAAAATGCTTGTTTACACAATCCTGAATTTTAGAAACATTCTTCACCCACTTGAGATAAATCTTCTTCCTCAACAATGGACGATTTCGGCCATTTACAGCATTACTAATTTTGCCCCAAATAGAGTTAGGATGCGAGTCAGTTTGATTTAGAAGTTCCATTGCACTTGAGAGAGAAAATGTATTCTCAATGATAAATTCAAGTAACCATTGTAGATCGGGTGGTAAATCTAAAAGTGTGTAAGCAGTAGATATAACTACATTATAAATAAAGATTTAAACAAAAAACCAATCGTCCGAGTAGATTATACGAAGTACACACTGTTTTCCGAATAATCTTATATATTAATCGCGATGGTTTTTTTATTACAAAATGGGAAAAAAACGTATCGACATAGGGCGAGGGGATGCATAATTTTCATTAAATTTTCATTAATATCACAATATTTAATTACAATTGGCATAGTATTTGAAAAGGTATATGCTTTTGAATACAAGCGAGGGCCGCAGGCCCGAGTGCAAGTTTGTCTTAACGCGCGGAGCGCAGAGGAGCAGCTTGTCAATACGAACTGCAAACGCAATTATTCCGAATGTTATGGACTGGCTGTAAGTTAATTAATATTGGCTTTAAATGAATATTCGCATTGAATATTATCTCCTAACTAAAATCCCTAAAGAAATCGAGTAATGTTAATTAAAATACTCATAAGTAAAAGACTTGAAATTGTATCATATTTTAATGAATCAAAGTATACTTACCGAAGACGTTGAATGGGATTCCATTTTTATGTGGAGGTATTTCCATACTCTGAATTTGAATGTTGAAAATTAGTCTTTTAATCAAAGTATACCATGTTTTATACTACAGAACTATTTACCTGTAGATAATAATATACATTTTTCAAAACTGAAGTGATAATTGTGAACTAAGAAATAGCACTCAAGGATCATCATCAGGTTGGGACCGATTACGATTACAATCTTCATCAATTTTAATCGATCACACAATTTAGCTATTATCCTAATCGTAATCGTAATCATAACTAACCTATCATCATGTCTTTACGTCAACGGTTATAGACAATGTTAAATTAGTAACACATTAATCATCTAATAGTGATGAAGAATTTATTAATCAACAATTGAGTATCGAACTTTACGGAAAGTCAAATAATGTAGAATTTGGAAATACTAATCTATTCATGACATTTTGAGATCTATAATTCACTTTTACATAAATTTGTAGGCTCAAATTAAAAATTGACAATTTTCTAAACAAACTTTTTGAAAAAAAAAGGAAATTTTATGTAAAGTTTTCAAGTCCAAATTTCACACCTTTTGGTGTAAAATATGGGATATTCCTAATCCACTTTATCCCCTCTTTCAAGCAAAACAAAGATCAAGTCAATTGAGCATGTATAAGTGGGTCAAATTGGCGTTTGAAGTGTGCTCACTTTTTGAAAAAAAAAGGAAATTTTATGTAAAATTTTCAAGTACAAATTACACACCTTTTTGTGTAAAATATGGGATATTCCTAATCCACTTTATCCCCTCTTTCAAGCAAAACAAAGATCAAGTCAATTGAGCATGTATAAGTGGGTCAAATTGGCGTTTGAAGTGTGCTCACTTTTTGAAAAAAAAAGGAAATTTTATGTAAAATTTTCAAGTACAAATTACACACCTTTTTGTGTAAAATATGGGATATTCCTAATCCACTTTATCCCCTCTTTCAAGCAAAACAAAGATCAAGTCAATTGAGCATGTATAAGTGGGTCAAATTGGCGTTTGAAGTGTGCTCACCTTTTGAAAAAAAAAGGAAATTTTATGTAAAATTTTCAAGTACAAATTACACACCTTTTTGTGTAAAATATGGGATATTCCTAATCCACTTTATCCCCTCTTTCAAGCAAAACAAAGATCAAGTCAATTGAGCATGTATAAGTGGGTCAAATTGGCGTTTGAAGTGTGCTCACTTTTTGAAAAAAAAAGGAAATTTTATGTAAAATTTTCAAGTACAAATTTCACACCTTTTTGTGTAAAATATGGGATATTCCTAATCCACTTTATCCCCTCTTTCAAGCAAAACAAAGATCAAGTCAATTAAGCATGTATAAGTGGGTCAAATTGGCGTTTGAAGTGTGCTCACTTTTTGAAAAAAAAAGGAAATTTTATGTAAAATTTTCAAGTACAAATTTCACACCTTTTTGTGTAAAATATGGGATATTCCTAATCCACTTTATCCCCTCTTTCAAGCAAAACAAAGATCAAGTCAATTGAGCATGTATAAGTGGGTCAAATTGGCGTTTGAAGTGTGCTCACTTGAATCTTTTGCTAACTTCACACTCGTTATTAATTCACTAAAGTGGATATCTACGTTCTTCACGGGTGTGCACAACCAGAAGAGGGATAAAAATTAAAAGCGTGTCATTCAGGATTTACCATAGGATATAATAAAGGACATAACGAAATACGTGCTAATATCGAAGTGGTAAATTCGACATCCAAATTCCTTAATTCATAATGTTTCTGCGCTTGTAACGTTATTTTTGGCTAATTGTCCTTTTGTGTCTTAAATTATGTTGTTGTTGCAGCATTAAAATTTATTGGGTAAATCAGTTTTCGATTTCAAATTGAGTTAGAAGATTCAAATGACATAATTTATCTGTCAAATTATATCCGATAATTTTGAGAGCCTCACAGTTCAATGTTTTCCACTCATTCACATAAAATATAACATGAGTATTTCAAATAAAAATGTTTAAGCCCCAAATTATATTTGCCAAGACTGCTGATACGAAATTTTGATAACCAGTTTCTATCATATTTTTTTATTAGAAATTTCTAAATACGAAATTCGGGATCAGCATACTTGTTTACCGATTATAACATTAGGAACTTTGTCTCTATCTCAATTATAAGTGCGGTTTCTATTTCCCTATCACTTTAATACAATCCGGACAAACATACTTGAATAAATATTTAATGTAACTTGTAAATAATTTGAACGTACTTCGTCTTAGAATAGGAACTAAATATTATTCAAATTTATACATATATAACAAGATTGAATCGAAATGAGCAGTAAACCTGTATATCATAAGTGTTTGCTCCGGGATGGTTGGGAGGGTCATGAGCCAATGGCCCTAACAATAGTTATCCTCCGTTATTTCAAATAAAAGTGGGCCAACCAAACCTAAGTCAGAGTCACAAGGACCCTGCCATTCCCAACTCCTAGTCCACGCTTATGCAGTATACATTGCATAAACTATTGAATATAATTATTTTTGTGCGTCCATAATCAATAAAAACTCATCACACAATAACATTGTGTATTCGCGAACACACAAAGTTTGAAAACTGTGTGTTCGCGAATACACATGTGTGTTCGTGAACACACAAAGTCTTCTAATACACTGCAACATATATACCGAAAATATGGTTTCAATGGACGCCTCCTTAAGTATGTTACTGTCAGATTGCAAGGATCTACCAAAAAAATCCGTCATTAAAAACACTCTTAGGTGCCGAATTAATATATAAAGTTTTCTAAATTAAAGTAAAGTTAAATACTATAAGGTAATGAAGGTAGTAGGCCTGTTGCATAGGATTCTGACCCGAAAGTCGCAACTTCATTTCTGTGTAATCTGTGTTCTATCCCTAGTATCTCGGTTACTTATAAATGGCTACTTTCTAAGATTTTACTTAAACTAATTGTATTATTGTTTCTAGAAGTTACCCATATATGCCTTCAAATTTTACATTGACGATTATTATGGATGCGAGCGAGTATCAGACAATTATTGTATACCTCCAGACGCAAGAGATCCTAGCAAAATCAAGAATTATCGCTATAAGAAGAAGAGTTTTATCAGGAAGTGCAAGGGGATTTTCGTTCAAGACAAAAAAAATGATGAAGGTAATAATTTCGCAAATTATTTTCAGATTAGTATATCTAATCAATATTAAATTTAGAGCCTGAGGAAGAAGAATATAACTTGGAAATTTCTCGAAATTACAATTGACACAGAAATCATTGACAGTATTGGCATCTACCACAATGTCACTCACCCCGGAATAATACTACACTTGACGGGATTCGAAACAAATACGATTTGAGTGGCATTTACAACGACATCGGGGAATTTGTAAGCTATCTTTTAGTATAAATTTCAATAGAATTCATTTTAATTAAGTGTTCGTCATATAAATCAAAACTTGGCACATCTGCCAGACTTCTTCTGCTCTGCTACCACAGCCTCAACGCGAACTCCAGCCAATCGCTCCTCCAGAAGAACCATGGTATCATTGCGGCATAGATCTTGTCTGCAATATGTCTCGCACAGCATTTGGTTTTCTCATATTTTAGTAATCGTGTGCTAATTGAGCAAATTTGTAATCGCACGACCCCTCAAAACCAAGTCATCAGGGGAAATAATGGACTGTCTACAGGATATTTATCTATCATTTGGCGTACCCAAATCCTCCAACATGATCAAGGAACTGAATTCTCAAGCATATATTCTAATGCAGTTTTGATGCTTTCCAAATTTTGAATATCATCGTTAGTTATTAATATATTATCTACTAATAATATAATAAATAGAATGAATAACTATGTACTACCTTCATGAACAAATAATGTGTATATTTAAAAAAGGCATACAAATACTTCGACATAAGTACAATTTCATTGGTTTTGTGAGTGGTGGCGTGTACTTGAGTAGCTGACTTAAGTTCATTTTTTAAATACTGTTCCTTCAGGAATTTCAGGATTTCCACAATAAATTAAATGTCGACACCCGAAGAACCACTGCCTACCACCCGCAGAGTAACGGACTTGTCGAAGCTCACAATAAAATTTTGAAACATAAGTTCTGTAGTTAACTAATAATTATAAAAAATATAAATAACCAACAAACGAACTTATTGAACTGAACTAGCTAACTGACGAACCTATAAATTAATATTTATTGTTCAAAACTACACTTAATTTAATTAACCCCATTAAAATTGCATAAATTTCCAATATTATTCCAAAGCTTCAAATTCAATGCTTACAATAATTATTAAGCCTTTAATTTTAATCAGTCCGTAGTTTTAGAAAAATTAACTGTATAATGTGCAATGGGGACAAAGAATGGGTAGATAAATTACAGCCAGCAGTACTAGTAGCCAATACTCAGACTAAACGATCCACAGGCTACACACCATTTAATCTCATGTTCAATAGAGGTTTCGATTCCTCTAAGCTACTCAATCTTATCACCTCTCCAAATAACCCCGGCTTCAAATCACAAACAATTATTGAAACAGAAACAGAATTAGTCCACCCGAATATTACTACAATGGACATAGATGAAATTACAGATCCTCACGAACTCCAAAATAACGATAACGAATGGGTAGAAACAATAGCTGCAACTCGTAAGACGGACAAGAAAAATACCAGACAAAACATCAAAAGAAGAGCAAATAGTCCAAAATAAAACCTACGACCGCAGAGTTAAACGCAATAGATGTGTTGATACGTCAATTTTACTATGCTATTGTAATTCTAATAATAAACATTTTTTTACAATTCCTTTCATATTTCAAATGTATTGTGTTTATTGTAGTAATCGACATAACATCTTACGAAACATAAATGAGTCAGTGATACTGTCATGTGAAGTCTAAAATAGTAACCTTAGGTATTTGAATGTGTTATGTTATGAGTAAGTTCTGGTTCAATAACGCAACTTCCGAACTTATTATTGTGCAATTCATTGAGTGTCCTTTTTAAGGTCAGAATTTGAACAAGGAGATCAGGTTATTGACTTATTGTACACAATACCAAAAAAGCTAAGAGACACCCAGGAACAAAATAACCAAAAAATACTGAGGCCCATATTCAGTAGAGAAAGAAACACCAAGCCACCTCTTAGCACGAAGAGATCCCACAGCAAAAAGGTAACAGAATTACCTCTCAATCTCTCTCGAAATATTACTCAAGCAAACAACCGGTAAGTTAACTTTGGTTGATTGTTTACCCTCTTACTAATGACTCATTCCTATTACATTTTAGGTTACACCAACGAAGAATCAAACACCCGCATCACATCAATCGGATTTCTATTTCGCATGCAATTGGAAAGTATTTTGTTTATTGCTATATTAAAAATGCGTTATTAACAAGGAATGGCGGAAGTTTCGTCCCTGGAACTTTTGTCCCCGGAATTTTCGTCCAACGGAAAATTCGTCCTCCGAAAACTCGTCGATTTTCGAGTAATGTTGTTAATCTTCACGGTCTTTCTAATTATTAAGAAGCCCAGAAACTCATTAACTATCTTGTTGTTTCATAACATAAATAATGTGTATATAATCTTCAATAGCCACACAATCTTGACGAAAGTATACAAAATTCCCGTCACAGTACATAAGAATGGTCTTCAAAACCTAAAATACTATTATTCGTAATATCACTTTACAATTTTGCAATGTCAACGTCACTCACAATAGAATTAATCAGGAGTACTAGAGGAAAAGAGAAAGCCTCTATCGAAGGGTTTGTTTATACATTGACGAAGTCTTCACAAGATGTAGAGCAATGGGTTTGTGAAAAGAGAGGGGTGTGTAAAGCAGGATTGCATACTAGAGATAATCAAGTAATTAAGCCGACATTTATCGATGAGATACACTCTAGTCATAACCATGGCTCAGATCCTGCACGCATCGATATGCTTAAAGGGTACAATGCTTTCAAACAACACTAATTAACTCTGAAGAAAGTACCCGGGTGATAGTGTCTAGTGGGATTACGACAATGAGCTCCTCAACTATAGCAAAGCTTCCTAATGTAAGTTCTGTTAAGAGAACCATCCGAAATTACAAAAGCGTTTCTGATGTGAACTGTGGCAATTCAACAAGTGCTGCAGAAGTTCAAATACCAGAACAATACAAAGTAACTCTTAAAGATGAGCCATTCTTAATATATGATTCAGGCTATGGTGACCACAACAGAATTATAGTTTTTTCAAATCCCAGATTCTTTTCAATTCTCAAACAATCTAGCAACTGGTATGCTGACGCAACATTTAAAGTTGTCCCTGAATATTTTTCAATTATACACCATCAGGGTTTGGTTCAAGTACAATTGTACTTAAGTACTTTCCAAATCTACTTGAAATTTAAATTACTTTTCAAGTACTTTTTCAAGTACTTTTTAGAACTTCTATTCTTAACTAGAATGATTGTTGGCTTTGTTGCCAATTTATTGATCAACACTATAGTTTCTATTGTTGATCATTGCAGTGCAAGCTCACTAGAATATACTTGATGTGTGATATATTTATTAAGTGAAGCAGTACAATCTTTGATAAAAGTAACAAACAATGGTAGGAATCAATCGTAAACACAACTAGGTTTCTTTTCACTACGCATATTCACTATATGGATATCTCACATATTATAAGTATCTGGAGATGGTTTCCAGGATGATTTTTGATATCTCTTCTTCAAACTCAATTATGGCTAGCAGAAAGCTTCCTGAAGTATTAAAGCACTTTGATATACCGGATAATTTAGATGCGAATTTCAAAGCGACATGCAAATATTGTCTGAAGAAATTTCAGGTTGTTTAAAAGTGACATCCAACTTCATCAAGCATATGAAACGAAATCACCATATTAAGTATGAAGAACTCTACAGTTTCAAAGAACCAACGGAAGACAAACAACTGAAACTTAACCTACTAACCACTTCGAATAAAAAGTATCCTCATCATGATTTACATCAACTTGAAATTACTGATGAACTTGTGAATTTTATTCAGGGGATTTTGCTGCCACTCTCAATTGTTGAGAGTTCAAGATTTCGAAATTTTATATACAAGTTGGACCCTAAATACCAAATGTCTTTCCACTAAACTGATAGAGGGAAAATATAGAAAGATCCACGAAAATATTGCCAAAAAGGTTGAACAAGTTTCTAGTATTGCTCTGACTACTAACTTTGGTCAAACAAACAGATGAAGAGTTATATAGGGATTACTGGTCAATTCATCTTGGACTGGAATATAAATTCCATAATGGTTGCACGTCACAGATTCTCAGGCAGACATTCTGCTTGCAACATATATGACAAATTTCAGGAAATGATAGCTTCTCTTGAAATCAACAACAAAATCTCGACCATCATTACTGACAAAGCGACAATATGGTAAATGCATCTTGTCTACCTGGGTTCGACACTCTACAGCAGGAATCCGATCAAAGTGACAGTGAAGATGATATTGAAAACTACGGTGATCCAAATTTTGAATTAGAAGATGATGCCCTTGCTTTACTCCATCTAGTTCGTAACTCTTGCTTAGCACATACACTTCAGCTTGTAGTAAAGGATGGCTTTAACATAGCTGATATTTTTTCGAAGGTTATTTCGAAGGTATCCACAATCGTATCACATGTACGCAAGTCAACTGTTGCCACAGATGTACTGATTGGTGAGAATAGGTTACAGTCAAGCGTCCCTACTCGTTGGAACTCACAACTAATAATGATTAAGTCAATAGTTAAAGTTGATCAAGATAAATTAAAACACTGCCAAGTTAGCAGCATATGAACGAAACACACTCAGAGATTTTGTGGAAATCCTATCCCCTTTTGAGGAAGCGACCGATATTGCCCAAATTGAGAACAAAGTATATTCAAGCTTAGTCATCCCATGTATAAGAGGTATAAGGGGTCAACTGTCAACACTTCACAGGAAATATTCTAACGCCTTAGTAAAAGAACTTGCAGAATCAGTTGAACGTCGACTTACCATTTTTGAATCCGAAGATACATAGACGACAGCTAGTATATTAGATCCTCGTTTTAAACTGAAGTGGTACAAAGATGGCAATGAAAGAGATCATCGAAAAAGTGAACTATTGTCCAAGATGTACAAAATTGAAAACAAAAAATCAAACCACCCAGTAGTAGTAGAGTGTGAAAGTGAAAAAACAAAATAAAAATAACTAAATTGTTTTCGTTGATGGATTAAGATGAAGAAGACACAGAAAACATATACACGGATGAATCAGAGCTTAGAGAATAGTTACTCAAACCAACTATACCAGGAAACTCTAATCCACTTGCGTTCTGGAAAATCATGCAGATACATACCCAAAACTCGCCGTATTAGAAATGAAACATCTAGCAGTTCCAGCGTCATCTGCTCCTGTTGAACTCCTTTTCAGTATCGCTGGAAAGGTCTGTCGTCCAGATAGATACAATCTTTCTGACAAAACTTTTGAAACACTGATGTTTCAAAGGTCTAATATGGATTGATCTTAATTATTAATCTATATTTGTTGTGTTTGAATGTAGAGAACTAATTATCGTCTATCAGCAATATTAATTCCCATTAAATTTTAAAAGTACTTAAAATTGTACTTAAGTACTTTCATTTCAATTGTACTTGTACTAGAAATTTTTTGGAGTACTTGTACTTGTACTTAAGTACTTTCAAAGGTACTTAAACCCAACCCTGTGCACCAGACACGCTGAAAAAGATGGGTTCGTTTACCCTTGTGTTTTTGCTCTACTATCCAATAAAAGGGAAACTACCTACAATAAGCTTCCCAGCAAACTTTGTGAATTTGAACCAGCATTAAACCCAACTAACATAATGATTGATTTTGAGAAGGCTGCGATGAATTCTTTAGAAAATAATTTTCCTGCTGTAATTTCAGGATGTTTTTTTCATCTTTCACAAAGTATTTACAGAAAGATTCAATCCGAGGGACTAACTTTTCAGTATCAAACCGATAGAGAATTTGTCTTGAAGTGGAAGAAGCTACCTAGACTAGCTTTCGTCCCTTAGTAGATGTACCTGATTGTTTCACTATCCTGCTGACAGATTTCCGGACTCCGCTCTTAAAGTCGCGAAATATTTTGAAGAAACATACATTGGGAAACGTTTACCTGATCAAAGTAGAAGAGTTGCCCATTTCCTACTAGAATCTGGAACATGTATCAAAGGGTCCTTCAACAACTTGCACGCACTACAAATTATGTAGAAGGATGGCACAATGCATTCCATACTAGTATTGCATGTTCTCACCCAACAATTGGTAAATTCCTCAAAGCTCTACAACGTGAACAGTCTCTACAGGAAGCATTTGTCACAAAATGGGAGGCTGGTGAGACAAGGGTTCACACAAAAAAGACGGTTGAGCGTAATGAGCGCATTAGAGGTCTAGTTCTGATTATGAGAATCGAGAAACTTAATATATCTTATGAGTATTGCTCAAAAATTCGACTTTTGAAGATTCAAATCATGATTCTAATTTATTCATTATCAATTATCTCATTTCAATTATCAATTACAGTATCTCAATTTAAATTATAACTCCAAATATTATTATATTTCTCTCCGTATTTTCCGGGATGAAAGTTCCAGGAACAAATTTTCCCGGAGATGGATATTCTGGGGACGAGTTTTTTGGGGGACGGAAATTCAGAAACGAAATTTCCGGGGACAAATATTCCAGAGACGAAAGTTCCGTTTCCAGTATAAAGCACGGTTATGAATCAGTCAGGGAGTAAATAAATAAATTATTTTTTCAAATCATTTACATTTCAAATCATATCAAATCAAATCAAATAATTAGTCACTAAAAATTATCTTAAATCAAATCAAATATTTGAAATATTTGATTTGATTTACAACACTGGTCAGATATTTCTACATACTATTCGAACTAGTTCAATCCTAAATTTTAAACATGCTTTATTTGAATTCATATAGAACCATCTGAGGAGACCCTGACTTTAGGAGCAACTGAATAAATCTATGAAATACCTGAACAACGAGGAACAGAAGAAAGGATTGATGTTACACAACCACCATAAAACCTCAAGTATTAGCCGCCCTTAACAACCTCACTACATAAAACGCTCGCCATCAAAGCTGAATCACTAGCATCACTAAAATCACTATACGATTTCCATCCATCGACTGAACTCGAATTTACGACCAAAGAAAGAATCGACATCGCTACCGCACAGTGGGAATTTTCAGGGGTGTAAGTGGAAATAGGAAAACTATGCTAGATAGACTCTAATGAAGTATTATTGACATATAGGTTATCGGTAGCTGCAAACTAAATGGCATTATGAAAAATGATGTACGTATTCACCTAAACGTAGTTCTAGACAATTCATGTTAATTCTATCATAAATTATACTTTAGGTTTGTTAACAAATTTTTTATTGTTCACCCATGATTATTGATTATATTTCTTGAACAAGGTATAATTTTTTCAAAATCCTAATATATATGGTTCAAAGTTATTAAGTAATCTACGTCGCGCCTTTTCTCGCATTTAGAAACTATTTTATAAGAATATTACATCACCTAGGTTTTAGAGCTAGTAGAACTTAGTTTTGACAATATTGTTGAGATCTCAGTAGGTAAAAAGTATGTTTCCACTATTTTTCCGACAGTTCAGCTCCCTGCTAAACTTTAATTCATCAAATTGACACCGAATTGTTTGATATTAGTCATATTCTAATTCATTGTAACCCCTAACTCACTGGATTCGAGTTAAGAAATTCTAAAGCTTCCTTGTTATGCATAAGAAATAATTTTAATTGAAGGAGTATAATTTTTATTTGAATTACTTATCTTAATAAATTTATTAATATCAAAGGAAAATATCTGTGGGCAAAATTTAGCGCATCTTTAATTTGGTTTATATTGAAGTTAAATATGTCAACTTTATATTAAAAACACACAAAAAACCCGCGTGAGCCTGGACACGATATTTCCCATCACCTTGAAGGAGGGGGACTAAGCAATAATTAATTGTCCGAATCGTATATTTTCCGTTAGCCACACCCCATAATCAATTTATACTGATATGTTATTATGATATCTAATATATCTAATTAAACCATGTATATCAGAATATTCAAAAGAGAAGTCATTCTTAAGAACATTGTTCTCAAAATCTGCAATGAAGCATTGGTAACTTTCTATAACCGCAAAATAGAAATTCCAATTGTCAAAAATCTAATACTTTGAATAGCCATAACAACCAAAATATTTCTTAGATCGGAATGAAATTATTCAATACTAGATTATTTGATATTCTGAATTCAGTGGTAAGCACGAATTCAAGTTTCAAGAGAATGATAATTTTATCCTATTTCCACCCTAAATTCCCACTGTGTACCGCTAATTGGTACAACGAATATCGCAATAGCAATTCCTGTAACGATGCAATACAAATCAGAAAGGACTATGATTTTCCAGCCGCAGTTCTGTTACCTGCTGTGATTCAGTTAATAACACCTAAGCATCAAGCAGAAGAGATAATTACCATCGAAACCAATCCATCACCATCTAACCATCTGAATACCATCACATAGATTACATCACTACCAATAGCACATCCTATGTGGGAAAGAGCACACCATACCATCTGTTCAAATGGCTGCTACAGAGGCGTGGCCAGGGTGCGGCACTTGGGGCACAGGCCGCACCCAAAAGATTTGTTCCCACAAAAATGCCCATTCGTATAATACTATAGTGCGGAAATGCCCCAACTATAATCTACCAGTTCCGCACCTTCTTGCAGGCCTAGCTACGCCTCTGGGCTGCTAGTAATCAATTCGAAGAACTGAGACATTATATTGCCAAACAACTCGGGGTGGAATTTCAACATGATTCAACTGGTTTGATGCAATCATGTAATTTTTTGGATCAGAAGGCAGCATCATACAATTCCTAAGAGCAGAAGATCTATGCAAAGACAGATACAACTTCAAATGCCACCAATGCACCAACATCTTTAACACCACGACTATGAAGGAAATATTGGCAGCGTATTCACTAATCTGGATAAACCTAAAACTAATTCCAACTAAATGTAAGTCCTGTGGATCAACTGATGCAATCTGTGAGAGGTTGTCTGGGAATTTTCAAACCATTCTTATACTGCCAACAATTGAAATTGGACACATTCTATCACGAAGCAAACAAGTATTAATATCTGACATCGACCAACAATTTAACATCAGTTATCAACATCAGACATTACATTATACTCTAGCTGGCTTTTCCATCTTCGTTAGCAACCACTTTTACTCTATCCTATGTGACAACGAACAATTTATAAATATGATGGAATGAGAAACCCTACTGTCGAAATATGGGACTGTAACCACATTATCGGATCTCTCAATAATGTATTCTACCTCTTGCACTCTTCTGACTAATTCTTCTTCTTATTCAGTCGAAAGCGCTCAAAGGCAAGGTACATCGAACCTTGTGGGGACCTCTGCTAGAGGCTATATTGGGAACGCGATCTCTATCATGGTGAGCCCAGATAATGGAAACGCGACAAGCAACGGCATGTCTCCAGTGGCGACTGACAGCGTAACACTTCCAACACTCAACTATCTCAAGTGTATTGCGTGAAAGGCAACGCAACTGACGAGTCCGGGCCAGGACGAAACACAAGATTGGAACCAGAAGTAAGTGAGTTTCTAGACTTATTTATTGACTATAATATTCAAGTATATTCTAGAACTGTCTAGTATAACGGTCACTTAGAATGGGTCCTCATATGACTTCCATATGATTATAAT
This sequence comes from Hexactinellida sp. DTS-2022, assembly GCA_028753945.1. Taxonomy (NCBI): domain Eukaryota; kingdom Metazoa; phylum Porifera; class Hexactinellida; species Hexactinellida sp. DTS-2022. The sequence continues at coordinate 1,454,356 of JAPNXP010000013.1, read as the reverse complement.
CCTGTATATAGCTGTCATCTGTCATAATGGCCATTTTTGAACAGTTCCTTGGGTAGCCGTTATTAAAAGATTCTAATGATTAGTATAACAGTACGGTCTGTTAGTATACTAGTGCAGTCTGTTAAAAAACTAGTGCGGTATGTTAAAATCCTAGTGCGGTCTGCACGTCTGTTAATATGCTAGTGCGGTATGTTAGTATAGCAGTACTTTCTTATCATACAGTAGAACTCGGTTAGTACGTACTCCCTCGGAGGAGAAAATTTAGTATGTATTATCGGAGTATACGTACGAACAGATTTGACACTACATAGAGATACATATAATTGACAGACTTTGTTAATACAAGTTAGTATGTGTTAAGTTGAAGTACGTACTAAACCAGGTACGAACTAACCGAGTCTACATATAAAATTATAATTGAAGAGGATTGGATTGTGGCTGCCGGGGTGGAGGAGGCCACCATAACTTGTTTTCCTTCTAGATTATGTCTTTCACATTGGAGTTATTGGTAATAGTGGAGAAGATTTAGCTCAGATGTTCATTAATTGCTAAATTAGAGAGTTGGTGTACGTATGAATAAACATTGTGGTTACAGAAACCTAAGGGACAAGCTTCTACTTTTACATCCTAATCGACACAGTTTAATAATTACTCCAACTTATATTTTCTTTATTCTAAATAAAGTAATGTATTTATTACTATTTTCTCTGTCAATTAATTTTGTATTATTATTAATTAATTAAACTTAAGTCGAATCTGATTAACAGTGCGAATAAATCACTACTTTTGCTAAAGGTATCTCGTACAAAGAGAGTGGATGGATCTGAAATAAGAAATATTTTGGGAACATTGGTTCACATAACCAAGTTGGATAATTATTGACTTCACTAGTTTACTAATTTATCCAAGTTAAACAGCAAAAATATTCATAAAATAAGCTATGTCTATAGCAATTTAATAATGTTATTGTGAAACCCGATATAGGCTCGATAATACAATCATAATACAGTGGATGCCGGTTATAAGCACATCGTCGGGAACTGCACTTAATGTGCTTATAACCGACATGTTCTTATAACCGACATAAATTATACAGGGTATATGGCAACCGTTTTCCAACAGAGTGTGCTTATATCCGATATATTATTATAACCGGTGTGCTTATATCCGACATCTACTGTAAATGTATTATAATCAAAGCGATTCAAAATCCTACGGATGACTATCGTAGGATTTTGACCCGAACCATGTATTTGCTATTACAATTATATATTTCGGGTCAGAATGCTATGCAACAGGCCATTAGCCAATCCTGCATAATGGAATTGCAATCCCGATCCCATCCTGGTATCAATATGATCAAATAACGCGATCACTATTCTAGTTTCTATCAGGATCGAAGGACCAATCGCAATCCTTTTCTTAGATCCTTTGTTAACTCAATCACGCAGATATAGATAATTGATGTTAATTTGCATTCATTAATCATTTTGAATCAAAATATAAGATTGCAAATTCCAGATCTAAATGTTTTGTCTTTAGTGATAGAGGAAAATATATTGATATTATTCAACAATTGGCATGTATTAATCGAAAACAGGGTTGGGTTTTGTCCGCTCCAAAGCTAGTTTTGGACGGACAGTGGGAAAACCAGCTTTTACAAGGAAAGGTGAAAAGGATCAAAACTTTACCAATGTACAAATAAACTAAAAATTACGGAAAATTTGGTAGCAGGTAGCTGATAAGTTATGTGATATCGCAGAGTTCACTAATCATATCGTCTAAACGGCATTCATTGAAATATTTTTTTGTAATTTTGGTTTAATTCAGACCCTAAATTGAAACAGATTGGGAATTGAAAAATCAACAAAAATATTATTTTGGTTGATTTTTCATATATTTATATAGTACAGTGGAACCTCTATAAGTGGGGGAGCTGGGACGGGGAAAATTTCAATTGCCCCCCATTCCCCGGTTATAAAATTCAATTGGAAAAACATTATATATGCTATATTATACAAAATATTCATATAACACACACATTAATGCACGTTCTAGTTCTTATTTGTATATTATGACAATTTAGTTAACTGCTGATCTACACTAGGTGATTTCTTCTAAAAACATCAGAGTAGATCAATCGAAAATATTTTTTCTGTAGAACTTTTGAGTCGATTTATTGGAAATATTGTATTATTTTATAAGAATCATGTTAGGATTTGTCCATTCCCCCCATTTATGGAGGTTGTTTTGTATGGAGATAAAAACTCCTTGAAATTTATGGTCCCCCATTCCCCACTTCCCCGCTTATAGAGGTTCATTTGTATGGATATATACGAATATGGTAAAAAAATTCCCCACTTATGGAGGTTCCCCATTTATAGAGACCCCACTTATAGAGGTTGCACTGTACGTATATAGTATTTAAAAATATGGATTAATTAGGTTTTGACCAGTTTTAACCAGTCATATTTTTTTGCCAGGCCATTTTGACCGGTTATTAGAACAATGTTTTTTACCACATGGAAAAAACTGCCAACCCTGAACGAAAAAGCTGGGGATCTTTTTCTAGAAATCTTCAATCAGATCCCGACCTCAATTCTAGTTTGTAAAAGGACCTCCGATCCAGATCGTATGATCGAGATCCAAACATTATAATGCCCTAAATAAGCGGATTCTCAAACCTTTTCAACCGTGGACCACCTATTATCATTATGTGGGCACTTCCCATTGACCATGAACATCTTGTGGACTCCCTAAAGCCGTCCGTAGATCCCAGGTTGGGAACCACTGCCCTAAATAAAGGTAGAAAGAAATTAGTTACCTTCAATAATGATATCAACTTTAATAGAAACAGTGTTGTCGAGACTTCCTCTACATTCATACAATCCAATATCGGAATAATAAAAATTCAATATCATGAATGACTTCAAAATCTTTTTATTCGGCATAAGGATTTCAGGATATAAAACTTGACAATCAAAGTACAGATATGAATCAATGGGAATTGAGTGTATAGCAACTGAGCCAGAAAGAATATTTCTCTTGACTGTCACGTTATCATGGTTGTAAGAAATAACGAGATAAACTAAAAAAATCATTGTAAATCTGTAAATTATGGAAAAATAGAGGTCATTCCTAAGGAACAACCCACAGTGGCTTAAAACTGTAGTTTATAGGAAGTAGGCATTTGGGTTGCAGGTATTCAAAAGTTAAGAATAACTGACATATAGGTTATTGATAGCTGGGAATTGAATGCCATCATCAAAAAGGATGTATACTACAGTCTTTTAAGATTAGTTATTTGTGATTTGTTGTAAATCAATGAAATACAAAATTTTGGTTTGTTAACAATCTTTTAATATTCACCCATGGTTATTGTTCAAATACTTGAACATGGGAAAGATTTCGTAAATGTCCAGTTCCCAAGGAATATAAGGATTAATACACCCATGTAAAGGGGATAGATGTTTACTGAATGTAATTATAATGTGTACTAGAACACAGATAATCCTTAGATCACTTTTTCTAGCATATCTGCTTCTGGTACATCAGATTAATTACAGCCAATTGTACAAAAATAACTTACATCAATTTCAAAAACTCAGTATGAGCTCATGGTACGTTGCTCTGAATGATACATTTGCCATTAAGTGCTCAGTTGTTCTTATTATACAATATTTGCCATAAAATTGCGTAATCAAAAAGATATAATACTGAATAGCATCGAATAATTAGATTTTGCATTTTCATAGCAACACAAAGTAACAATGGAATTCGGTAAAAGTTTCAAAGTTACGTACTGTTTCGGAAGCTAAGATTTTCATGAATAATTATTTTAACATTAATCTAAAACCTGCCAAAATTTCTCGTTGATCTTTGATGTACTTTTTTCCGCTTACCCTGAGATTTCAATTTTAATAATTTTGAACAATTTTGGACATAAGAGTTTTTATCCCCTGCTAAATTAAAATGCATCAGTGTAACAGTAAATCAGTATAGAAATATATATTTAACATATTCATTTTGTATATATTAGAATCCAAAATAACCACGATTCCATATACATTGAAATTTCGAGTGAAATGAAATAGGTTGTATTTTAAGAATTCTCAAACATCAAATGGAACAATACATTTGATATAATTCAAATTTATATTTATTGGCGTAGTTTGCGTTCAAATCAATTGAAATTTCATATGAACGTTAGTATACTATCTAACTTGAATTTGATACCATTTAGAAGCATTTTGATAACAACAAATATTTTCCTATTTCGATGTGCAACTCTCAGCATATACAGTATAGAGAACTCGCAATAATATCCCAATAAGAATAAAGTACACTTCCTCAAAATTGCTTCAAAAAGTATAATATAAAAAATTGATCTAATAAACAATCAATTATCCATATACATGGGAAATAGATATAATTATAAAATATTGTCATCTCGTGAGTCGGGGTACATATTACAATCGTGTCTATGACGCAAGTAATGTAAATAAGTCCACAATCAATCCCACCTAAAGCAGGGCCAAGTGTTCATTTATAAATAAAATAGATGAACGATTGAAAATACAGAAAAAAAAAGTAAACACAAGGCTGTAAATATTTGTGGATATATTTTTTGCATGATCCGAGTTTATAGAAATAACTGGAAGGATTCCTAATCAGATTTTTGGCATATAGGGGAAACTGTTGGAACCCAACAAGAAGTATTGGTTTCAAAATTTATCACTGCTCATCAAGTTATGACTTCATTTTCATGTTTGAGAAGCGTAAAAGTAATTTAATCGCACAATATTTACACCCTCTATGAGATAAAATCTATTTTAATAGAACATGCACGTTAATGATACGGACATCATTGTAAATATGCTTACTCAATATCGCATGATGACGTGCTCTACTCATTAAAATTTCACATTGTTAAATTTGACTATTTTAGGCCTATTTACGCTTTATAATCAAAGTTAGAAGTATATAAATCCACACAGCAACCGAAAAGCGGTTTGTGTGTGATTATGTTTTGCTGCGAAGCGACTTAGTACTCGATAGTATATATATATATGTATATATGGCCTGGTGATTTATTAGTTAGATAGATATATATAAATCTGTGTGTTTTAATAGTACTTATAATGAAATCAAAAGATTAGAAAATGGTTAATTTTCTTCTTTCCAGTATCCATTTGTCCATGTTGTAAACTGTCCATAGCAAATTGTGATCTGTGCAAATATCCAGTGATAAATGTAATAGTAGATGACATTAAATCGTAATGATGAATTGAACATTATGAAAGTCCGACAATTAGTACTAGCACATTTAGTACTAGACAATTCGTATCTGCGACAAATCGTACCTAATCTGATTGGTCGAATTATTTTGTAGTTTTTTGTTATCGAAAATGGTATTGAAATAGTGAATTGGAATTCTTACTTACTTTTCGATTTTACTTAAATTTTAGTTTCGATTCTATCTAATAATTGACGAATTAGGTTACAAGAATTCCTTTCACATGGTAACTAATCAATTGTGTGAATATTTATTGAGTAGATCAAATCACTTTCTTGTGCAAGTGTGAGTAATTACATTATCTTACTTACCAATTGACCTATCTAAATCAGGGAATTTTCAACCAGTTGGTCGCGACCCACTGGTGGGTCGCGAGAGATATTTTAGTGGATTGCGAAAGGTAGGAAGTACTGCTGAGTTACAGCGATTATAAGACTACTATTAATTTGTGGTTAGTGTCGCATTGCATTATAGAAACTCTATTGTCAATATAAGTATGACTGTATTGATTACGAAATAAGTTCAAATAACATAGAAGACATAGTATATTGAAGTGTGATATTTTAACAATAATTATCAATAACCTTGCAAGTCCAGCCTAGTATTCACAACAAAGAATTATATAAATATATTAATAGTCCCTTCAAATTCAACAAGTCCTTCTAATTGTATTTTCTCTTAAATGTCAACTAAACGTGCTCTGAAGCGTGCTTACTCAGATGATTATATAAATTTGGATTTACAAGAATAGAAATTGAAGGAAATGAAAATATTGCAGCTGTGCCGACGCATTTCCCTTGGTGGCACTATCCTTTGGTGGGTACTGGTTGGGTAATTGAGAGTGCCTCTAAGGAAAATGCTGTCGGCACAACTGCAATTTTTTCTTTTCTTTTCCCAAATTGTCATCCTCACTATGAAGTTGTTAAATTATTTCAAAAGGTGTTTCAGAAGGCAACGACCCTTAGAGTGGTAGAATTTTCCATTTAGCTCACTTCATTTGAGAGATATTCAAGTTTCAGTATAATTTAATAGGTGATGACTCAGCATTTTTTAAGTGGATGTTGGGTAATAACCCAACACCAACCAACCCATTCAAATTATATACTTCACAAAATTGTAAAACATATGTTTTAGCGATGTCATCATCACCTCAAGGTGCCATGACCCATTTATAGAGGTGTTAGGTGGTGTAAGGATCAATTGATAATTTGGAACTTTGTTTTATATGATTTCTGAAATTAATGAAATTTAGGTAATTAGATGAAATATTTAATTAATAAATTAATTATTTAACACCATTATTATGTACAGCAAAATAAATTAAGTTCAATTATTTGCAATTACAGTACACCCTCGCTAATCCGAATCCCGCTAATCCGAACCCTCGCTAATCCGAACCGAAGAAACCAAAATATTTTTCAAATAAATGTGGGAAAAAAACGTAAATTGCAATGGAAGTATAAAAAAATAAGTATCAGGCAAGTTTTTAAGGAGTACACTAGATGTTTAGTGCGGATTAACAAGGTTTGTACAATTTTGGTTCGGATTATCGAGATTCTCATTCATAGAAGCCCATAGAAAATACATTACTTCACTAATCCGAACGAATTCACTAATCGGAACAGAAGATTTTGGAATCGGAACACCTCTGTTCGGATTAGCGAGGGTGTACTGTATTACTAATTTAAATTTAATTTCACTATCATATTTTGATTCAGCGGACTCGATAACCCCAATAGTCTAATTGGAACCGTAAGTTAAACACAGAGCGAATTAATTAGAATTAAATATGTCGTGTATCCATTGTGCATGAATATTCTAAGCAGAAATAAATATAATCACATATCTGTCAATGTTATGGATGTAAGTCTTATCACTGTGCCGACTATACTATAGTATAGTGGCCCAGTTCTAATCTTACTGCCTTTAATTTTTACTGTGCCGACTATACTATAGTATAGTGGCCCAGTATTGGAATCACTGCCTTTATTTTTATTTTAATTATTTTTTCTCCGTAGACGGTGCCCTGGCCAGAGCTTTATAGTTGATGGGCTGAAACTTGGCATGTAGTTGCGGAGGGACCGTCTAATTTGCACCTGGGGTCACGATTTTTGATTAAGAAATTTTTGACACATCTTTAACACCTTTCAAATTTTGTCTGGTCCATAACTCAAAAAATGTTTTACTAAACCCCAAAGTTTTATTTCACATTTGGATTCGCCATAAAATTCTGCGTCTGATGGGAGAAGAAATTTTTCAATAAAGGGGTCAATTTCTGCCATAAATGGGGGTTGAAATTTCTTTGTTTACTGACACTTCAATTTCAGTAAAGTGTTAAATCTAATTCTATTGTTTCAACTTGTAATAATTATATTGATTTAACTTGTTAAATCCTACTCTAGTGATTCAACTTGCGATAATTATATTGATTTAACTTATAAATTCCAGCTGGCTTCTATTTAATTGTAGCATTACTATACAATGGATTAAATTAAATTAATTTATATAAGGAATTTGTTGACTTTACTCAACTCACCGTGGATAACATTGCTAAAATAAATAACTAATAATATAATTTATTATCAATACATAATGAATGAATGGCATTAAACTAAAGATGGTTTATGATAGAACCGTTAAGATTTTACATTCCACAACAACGACAGATTAAGTGATTATATTTATTTCGGCGAGAATATTCTTTTTGCACAATTAATGTACTGACGTAATTTATTATAATTAATTCCTTTTGTATTTAACTTATAAAATTTTCCAATTGGATTATTGGGGTTATCGAGTGCGCTGAATTCAAATATGATAGTGAAATTCGATTTAAATTAATAATAAGTGCAAATAATTGAACTTTATTTATTTTGCTGTACATAATAATGGTGTTAAATTATTAATTTATTAATTAAATATTTATACTAATTAGGTAAATTTCATTAATCTCAGAGATGATACAAGATAGAAACAAACTTTCAATTTATCAATTGGTCCTTATGCCAGGTACCACCTATACAAGTGGATCTTGACACCTTGAGGTGATGATGACATCGTCAAAAAAATGTATTTTACAATTTTGTTAATTCGATATTTAAAATGGGTTAGTTGATGTTGGGTATTGACCCAACACTCACATAAAAAATGCTGAGTCATCAGCTATTATATTCTACTCAAACTTGAATATCTCTAAAATTATATGAACCTAATGGAAACTTCCACCACTCTAAGGGTCGATGCCTTCTGTAACACCTTTTTGAAATAATTTAACACCTTCATGGTGATGATGACATGGCGGAAAAAAAATCCAAAATTGCAGCCTGCGCCGACAGCATGTTCTAGTGGAGGCACTATCAATAAACAACCAACAAAATATAGTGCCACCAAAGGAACATGCGTCGGCACAGGCTGCAATTTTGGATTTTTTCTCTTTCTCCGTAGACGGTGCCCTGGCCACACCTTTATACATAGAGAGCTGAAACTTGGCATGTAGATGCGGAGTGCCCTTCTAATTTGCACCTGGGGTTACAATTTATGATCAAATAATTTTGACACCTTTTTAATCCAATTATGGCTTAGCCAATTAAATTCGAGGGTTGTTCCAGTATGAATTAGCAGCTAGCATCCAATTAGTATAAAAGGATTTTCTATCAATTGTTAGTGTGCATATAGAATGCCTAACCGAAGCTGTAATTTAATTGGTCAAGAGTAAGAAGTCTTTAATTCACTGCACATATTGAGGTTTAGTCATTACCTGCATGACTCCACCTGCATCATTTCAGTTTAGCTAATTCTATTGAAGTACAAATTAATTCTAGCGAAGTATAAATTAAAATATAAATTATATAATTGTTATCTTTTTCATTATTTCACTTTCTGAAATGGTTTAACACCTTCATAGTGATGATGGCATGGCGAAAAAAAAATCCAAAATTGCAGCTATGCCGACAGTATTTTCCTTGGAGGCACTATCAATTACCCAACCGGTAGCCACCAATAGATAGTGCCACCAAAGGGAAATACGTCGGCATAGCTGCAATTTTGGATTTTTTTTAATTAGAAAATAGAATCTAACCGATCACAGGTTGAATCAATATTATATTAACGCATTGAAACAATAGAATTAGATATAACACCTTCAATTGAACTGAAGTGTTAGTAAATCAAAGGAAACTTGCAACTCAATTGTGGCACAAACTAAGTACAATTTGAAGATTCGTGCCTGTGAAAAGGTGTACAATTTAATTCTCTATCGAATGCATATAAATTTAATTTCGGGCACCATTTATTGTTCCTTTTCAAACATTAAACAGGTGTAAAAATGTGTCCAAAAATTTTAATCAAAAATCCTGAGCCCAGGTGCACATCTGTAACCATTGAGACACATATCCTCAATATTTGGGCTTCTAGTTAATTAAACTCTATTCTGTGTAGAGGATACGGACGAATAATAATAACAACCAAGGCAGTAAGATTAGAACTGGGCCACTATACTAAAGTACAGTCGGCACAGTAAAAACCACAATGCGTGATATGTCTGAAAGTATTGTCTGCAGAGTCTATGAAGCCGTTTCAGCTTAAGAGACATTTTGAGAAAGAACATCCAACATACAATTACCGAGATATTTCCTTCTTCCAAATACAATCTGAATCTGTCAAGAAATCTAGACTTGATACTACAGGACAGACAGCTATCACTATAAGAGCCGCAGTTGAAGCTTCATATGTTGTGTCACTACGTATTGCAAAATCTAAGAAACCCCATACTAATGGTGAAGAGCTAGTTCTGTCCTGCACGAAAGTTATTGTGCGCCTAATGATTGGAGCGGATGCAGTGAAAAAACTAGATTCGCTGTCAAATTTGGATAACACTGTTCAGCGCAGAATTCAGGAAATGTCAGAGAATATCAAGAATCAAGTCGTGGAGCAAATTAAACAGTCACCCATCTATGTTTTGCAATTAGATGAGTCAACTGATGTTTCTTCTTGTGCTCATCTTATGATATATGTAGTACGTATTGTACACAATTCTAACTTCAAAGAAGAGTTCCTGTTTAGTCAGCCACTTGATTCTCAAACACGTGGAATAGATGTTTTCAACAAAGAAGATTCCATTTTTGTACAAGAAGATCTCGATTGGAGAAAGGTTGGTGCTGTTTGCACAGATGGCGCTCCTTCTATGTTGGGAAGCCATTCTGGGTTCCAGATACGCGTTAAACAGGTTGTCCCAGATGTGATACAAATCACAGTATGATTCATCGTAAAGCCCTTGCAGCGGAAACTTTGCCAGCCTCACTAAACGTTGTCTTGCAGGAGGTGTTTAAAATAGTCAATTTCAGTAAAAGTAGCGCTCTCAACACACGTCTCTTCAGAAGTCTATGTTTAGAATTTCTAAACATAGACTAAATTAGAAATAGATGCTGCAAGGGAATGAAAGGTTCACGAACAAACTTATTGAACTTGAACTGAACGCACGGCATTTAAGGGATTCACGGTGAACGAACTGAACGAACGCCAACGGTTTCCGAACGGCAATTGAACGAATTGAACGAACTGAACGAACTGAACGAACTAAATTGAACGAATTGAACGACTGTACTGAAGAACTAAACTGAATAAAGATAAATTATTAATATAGTTCCATTAAATATAATAGGTGACTGCAAAAGTGCTAATTCCGGACATCCCTAGTGGACTCATGTCTCTTAGCTTAGATTCTAGCTACTTAACCTGAACTTCAATAACAGCTTGGAGGATCGAACAGTCTATCATAAACGGAATAGTTCGACCCACTCACTGTACACTTAACGAACTGAACTAATTGAACGAACTGAACGAACTTAATTGAACGGATTGAACGAACGCGGGTTAGCCCGTGAACGAACTGAACGAACGCTGGTGGAGCTTAAGTTAGGAGGTGAACTTGAACGAACTGAACGTGCGTCAATTTAAGATGAACTGAATCGCGTCAATTCTGTCCGTTCGTGAACCTTTCATTCCCTGGATGCTGCGCATAATAATCTATTATATCACACTGAAGTTCAATGGATTTCAAAGGGCAATGTTTTGAAACGTGTTCTAGACCTTAAAGAAGAAACAACAGAATTTTTAAAACTCCAAAAGCGGACGCATTGGCATGGTTTATTCGAAAATCGAGAATGGATTTCTAAACTTTGTTATGATTGTGATATTTTTGAAAAACTCAATACTCTGAACCTCTCATTGCAAGGTAAAGAGAGTATATTATGGATTTTGTAGACAAGCTTTCTGCCTTTCAAGCAATGCTTGACCTCTGGTTAAAGAAGATAAATCGCGGTTAGATGGCAATGTTTTCTCACCTCTGTAGGCTGTAGCTATGTTGAAAAATGCGAGATTAGTATCAGCGAAGCTTTGCAAAATAATATTGCATCGCATTTGCAATCACTTAAAGATGAATTCTGTTAATACTTTCCAGAAACAATAAAATCCCAATTTACGCTTGTTCGAAATCCTTTTCAAGCGAAAATAGATGACTGCATTCGTGATAATCACGATGCTGCACAGGAGGATTTCATCAAACTGGTAATGATTCAGGAGCACAAACGTTGTTTTCAAGAGTTGATTTGCCATCTTTTTGGGTTCTATGCTGGAAGCTGTGCAATAGTATCATTATTGCACTGTAATTACTCATGCCATTCCCATCAACTTTGAAGCAGCGTTTTCTAGCATGCTAGTAACAAAAACAAAGGATAGAAACAGACTTGATGTTGAACCAGATCTACGCTGCTGGGGCGCCTGCATTTGTAAGAATTTTGAAGTTGTCATTTGTCACAATCTTAGAGTTCTGACTTCGTGAGAATGGATTTTTATCGAGTTCTGACTTTGTGAGAATGGGTTTTTATTGAGTTCTGACTTTGTCAGAATGGGTTTTTATCGAGTTCAGACTTTGTCAGAATGCGTTTTATCAAGTTCTTACTTTGTCAGAATGGGTTTTATTGTGCTATGAATTGGGAGAATCATCTTTTTCATTTGGTAACCAATAATTTAATGTCAACTTTATAGAAATAGCTATGAGAAGAATATAATAACTATGATAAGAAGCTTATTTGAATGTAATAAGTGGGTAGGTTAGCTCGTGAATATTTTAAACATATCTTCTGTCGTAGATCGGCACATCGAACAAGTCTCTCCAGATTGTTTCAACTGTTCACTACAATATGTACAGCAGTTTGCGTGACTACAAGGCATGAATATCCACGTTGTTAAACGTGGTTGGAGACATACAACACAAACGTTAGTACTTTTAGATATGTCACCGTCTTCATCCTCAGACTCGCTAGTGGTATCTCGATTTGGATATTCAGCCATCTTACCAATCATGTGGGTAATCGCATTGATGAATTCCAATGGATTCATGAGTCCCTCTCTTAGCTTCTCCTTACAAGTTCTCTGTTCTTTAGTCTTTACATATACTTTCTTACTTGAGGTACAAATCTCTCGCCCCGAACGTAATCTACTGAAATCATTATCCACATCCTCTATGATGTTATTGCGTGTGGTAATAAATGTCCATATCTTAGGACGATGCTTTTTTATGATTGACTTTAGTTTAGAGTGGTAACTCTCTGCAGCATTGTTAGTAGAGATGTTCAGATTATTAATAGAGAGATCTTCTGGGGTAATGTGGTCGATCCATCGCTTCTTGAAGTATTTTCAATTTTTCCAGGTTCCTCATCTCAGAACCTTCAATATTAGGGGCTTTAAGTGAGATATATGTTGGGTAGATCAATTGGGGGGAAGAAATGTTATGGCCATCAGTTAGAATAAATGTTGCCACGTTGATGTTGTTTCTGAAAGAGTGAGTGGGCCCTAGCTTTTTCGTCTTTCTCCAGATACATTGACTGAAATGAAACCAGCATCCGTGAATGTGAATTTGAGGATAAACTTCTTTGAAAGCATTCCTTGGTGCAGGCTCCCAATTCGACATTGAAGCCACTGGTTTAAAGTGAGGTATTTTAGAACTAATCCTTTCTAACACAGCTGTATATAGTTCTTCACTCTTCGCGGTCATCAATCAATGGATAGCTGGTAAAGAATGCCTGCCAATAGCTACAAAAATGGTCCAGAGTTGAGTAAATTGAATGGGTACTCTAAAAAAGGTACTATCAAATTTGATATGCATAACCTCACATAATACAGTAGACATCGCATCGGAGTATAAGATAACAGCAGTGTCGGTAACACAAGTCACTGAACCTTGGTAGTATTTTCCTAAACTAGCTGTAAGTATCATTTCGCAAAATTCAACAGCATCTGAGGGAATCTTCGGTTGTAACCTTCTCCTGGCACGATACATAGCCGATTCGCATTCGGGAAATGTAACTTCAAAAGCAGTGGGATCACCTCTTGTTGTATCATTGAAAACTTGCCGAAGATTTGTTTGGCTATGCATTGCAGTTTTATTGCATTTCGTTTTCAATCGAGAACATCCGATCTGTATTATTCAGTGTTATGATTGTGCCGTGATAAAGGAGTTATAAGATCTGTCACAAGGTTGAGTCTACCAATACCTTTGCAGCCAATACAGAAAATTGCACATTTTAGATAAATATACTTTTCGCTGATTTTGGAATTGATAAATTTGTGTCCACATAAGTAGTATAAACTTTTCCAACTAGTCGTCTGCAAGAGCTCAAAGTGTATTCCAAATAGAATTAGTATCATAAATTCAATTCATTACAATTTATAGCAGTCGACAAAAAAGGAAAACGAAGCCAATCTGTTATAAAACAAAACAACTACCACATCATTGTATTTTAAGAATTGATGAAAGGTGTTATTTGAACTCCGTCTTTCTAAAACAGTAAACAACAACATTCACTAAGTTAAACCAAGAAAATCGTGCGAAGTCAAAACAAAAAGCAAAATTCCGACGATCTTCGTTAGCAAATGTTTATTCAGAGAACTAATAATTTCCAATTTCTTATCAAATTTATTATTTTGATGTTATACGATATTATTTTGTTGTATAAAAATGATGCATTGAAAAAATGTTAAAACTGAATGTAAATTATTCTCCCAAATCAGAGCACAATAAAACCCATTCTGACAAAGTCAGAACTCAATAAATACCCATTCTCACAAAGTCAGAACTCAATAAAAACACATTCTCACAAAGTCAGAACTCGATAAAAACCCGTTCTGATAAAGTCAGAACTAGATCACTCCGCAGGGCGGGTTAATAAATGCGGATTGCGTGACTTGCGGGTCAAAGGATCAGAATATTTGCGGGGCGGGTCGGGTGCGGGTCAGAGATTCTTAATGCGGGTTGGTGCGGGTTGATGTGGGTCAGCGCGAGTTTTCGGAAGAGTTCTCGCTAAGGATTATTTGGGGGCGCAGTGTCCACTAATTGTAACAATGTACCCTTCTATAGTTCCTAAACAAAATTAATGATCAATTTAATCTTAAGATGGCAGAAGTCTTGAGATGGAACGAATTGTACGGTGAAATATTTCGTAATCCCGAATAATAAACTCGCAATTCTTCAAATTTCGCCCAAAAACATATTGCCGCTTCTTTATCCCTTAAGGATGTAAATATTTTTGTGCTCGCATTGTGCGCCGAGTGTTTAAACCTATTATATAATCCTAGCAATAATACTGGTCATCGAGTGTAGTTGCGGGTAGGTGCGGGTTGGTGCGGGTTAATGTGAGTTCTTTGCGGGTTCATTTGTTTATATAGTCGGATTTTCGGGGCGGGGAGGGTCAATCACTAATAGATGCGGGGCGGGTGCGGGTCCCGCATATGACCCGCGAGAGCTATAGTCAGAATTCGATAAAAATCCATTCTCACAAAGTGAGAACTCAAGGTTCTGACAAATTACAACTTCAAAATTCTGGCAAATGCAGCGTCCCACGCTGCTGCTTAGCTGCTGCCTAGAATTAAAAAACTAGTTGATGAAAACAATATCAAAAATCGCATTAATTAAGTAATTCATGCATGTTATTAGTAGTGTAGATGTATTAAATCTACATTATTATCATATACCAGTTACGTACGAACATTATGAAATTTGAGTTTTGGTTATACGTGTACCTTCATGGGGTGGGGCGCGAACAAAAGTGGGTTTGGAAAGTGGGTCATGGTTTTGAACAGGTTGAAATCCATGATCAATTTGTATCTCGCTTAACTTGAGATGTAATTTAAAACGGAAATTAGCTACGTGTGACAATAATTTTCCAATATTTTCGAAGTATATTTGATTAAATAGCAAAAACATTCGTTTACTGCTATTAAATTAAATTTGAGAACGATTATTAAATAACAGCAATATGCTATATTCTATTAATAAATATAACAAAAGTTTATGGAACCAAGTAACGAATGTCATTGTAAAGAACAGTATCACTTTATATATAGTATGTCATAATGTCAAGAATTCAAATATACTAATACAGTTTCTCTCCCTGAAATCTTGAAGCGTGTATACCGTGGTATTTATTCAATTCTATGAGTTATTGCTAGATATTATCAGTGTAGATTTACCCCTGGCAACAAGATTAATGAAATAAAGATAAAGTGCAGTGTTGTAGTATAGTTAGCTCTGGTTAGAGCTAGCTGTTGTTCATTCATTGAAATTCATGTTTTAAATAAACTAAAGGCTCTCCTGAAGACTACTGTACCTGAGTCTCAATGAGACTCGTGGCAACTACCTGATAAATATAAATACGATAGGGACTCCGCTTAATTAAGCCGTACTGCGAACAATTTTATTAAAAATGATTAAATTGGTAGTATTCTTTAACATTCTCTATATTTTGTAAACCTCATATTTAAACTTTGGACCCACAGTGTGCTGCAGTTTGCGAATGGGTGGTTATGATATTTCTGATATGAAACAATATACTATGAGCGGTTCTAAATTCGAGAGTCCATGCCTTTTCAAAGTCGATTTTAAGAAAAGTAATATTAGATATGGTAAACAAATTATTATTTTTGTTAGAATCAAGTGGTCTAAAGTATTAAACGTACGAGTCAAGTAATTATGGGGTAATACTTCAGAAAGTATTATCTCCAAAGCTGGCCACTAAATCGTTAATCCGTTAATCGTTAAATAAAGAAGTTAAATTTTCATCAACGATTTAACATTTAAGCAATTAAGTTAACTTTAAACATCATTAACGGACTAATTAACTTCCGTTACATTGTCTAACTTCCGTTACAAGTCCGTTAAAGCCCATCTATATTGGGTAAAGCTCCTCAATGCTGAAGTGAAGAAAAAAACAATCGAGTTTAAAGCTGTTTGGTGGCGTAGCAATCAAAAATCTTTCAAACGCCACCAAATTTTGCCTTTGGTGCTTAACTAATCCAACATATCTTTGCTTATTATTCGAATCGAGTTTGACACACCTGTGCTAACCGGTTAATTCAATTTTATAAAACATTTTATATTAGGTGGGACAATTTCATAACCCCAGCCCTTACCCTGGCCACATTCCTGATATTTTAATGGATTGCGGGCCACATCTGAGCAACCGGCGGGCCATAAATGGAACGCGGGTCACCAGTTTGACACGCCAGGGTTAGCAGTAGCTAGAAATCGAATCGTAACCGTAATCTCAAAACTGTTAACCAATCTCCTTACTGCACATGGGCATTTTGGTGGAAATAGGGTATACATTAATTTACCATAATTATTGTTTAATTATTACCATTGAATTCAGCATAAATAATAACAGAGAAATGCATATGCATACACATATATATGTCCTCCAATAACATTGGTATTTATGGTGATGACTGTTTAAGTCAAAATTAATTCATGTGGTTATATTTTATTGAATTCAAAGAAATAAAAAATGACTAGAAGATAGATAAATTGAATAAAGGATATATATTATACAGTCGAAATCGGGGTTTTTTACCGCCGGATTTTTTGCCTCCCCGGGTTATTTTGCCTCCTTGCTTCTCCTTGTTTCTTCATAACACAATTTATATATACAGTATGAATTATTGGGGTTTTTTCTACCGTGATTTTTGGCGTTCGGGTTATTTGCCACCTTTACCATGCAAATATGTGTATTCTTAGTGTGTTTTCCACCGGGTTATTTTGCCCCCTTTATATTAGATTCTCTAATAATGCCGATTTTGTCGATAGATTATAGCTTTCTGTAGAAACTGATACAAGTTTGGTATAATCCATACATAAACTCATTCATAATACATATAGTCTCATTGTTGTTTATTTAGAGTATATAGCAACCTCACCTCATAGCACTGTCTAATGTCAAATACGGGGTTTTTTGCGTATCTGGTTTTTTTGCCTCTTTTCCCATCCATTTAGGGGGGCTAAAAAACGCGATTTCGACTGTATTCAAACCAAGCTTGAAATAATACACATACACTCCCCCAGGGTTTTATCCAGGCGTGCGTTACGCGCCCCAGGCGCGTAATTTTGAAAGGATAATATTCCAGCCGCGCGAAAATCGAGAGATGCTCCCATAGAAGTATTACAAATTGAGTATTTTAGACGCGTGTGAGCGAGCTCAAACTTAATCTGCGTATTGTGATTATGGAAACCATTCCAAAAATATTATATATGCCCGCGGCTATATTAACTCCGATGAATTGGACAAAAAGAGTTGGTTTCGTTAAATACTTACGAACAGATGGAATTGATAGTGGCCCGTCGTGGGAAGATATTTTATTGTTTAAAGACACAGGTTACATATTATTCTTCAAAATAAACTGTCATTAAAGGCACACAGAGGCAGACCAAATACTTTATTTTACAAAATAGACATATACCACTACATAAATATTCATCATTAAATATATAGTCTCATGGGCTATTGCCCCCCTGTCACCCCTCTAGCGCCACCCCTGATATAACATGGAAGAGGAATAAGCGAACCTTCATAGCTAAGTTTAACCTGGAAGTCTGTGTAGATAGTAATAAATTATTTTACACCATCCAACCAAGAGCTAATAACAAGAAGGTACGCAGTTACGAAACTATCTCCAATAGGCCATTTAAAATTAGCATACTAAGGAGCTTTTTCGAGGAAATCAATTACATCTTTAAATTTAAGGATTTTGAACTTCTGCTCGTAGATGAAAATTTGCTCTGGTTGGAAGACACGGTGTATTGGTGGTGGACGTGAATTAGAAGGGACAATATGCTGAACTTTAGGAATAGAAAGTGGGTGGACAGTAGGAATTGGATTGAGATTATAGTTCAATCTTGTGAAACTCTTGGAAGTAATCTTCAGGAATTTATCATCAAAGTGAAGTGAGCAAAAGAAAGAATTATCGGTAATAACATAATCAGCAGGTCTGTTAAGAAAACGCATCCATCTAACATCCAATTGTTCGTCCTGAGGAAACTGTATCGAGGGTTATTAGGCACATCCTTGTAACCAGAGTTGCAACCAATAACATAACATTCAAGAAATACGAGAAGTGAAGAAATGAGGGTGGAAAAAAATGTTGGACAAACTTAAAATAATTAACTCTAAACTTATCAAATAAGAGAGAAAAGAAACATGAAGTAGATAGGTCAGTGGCATTAAACAGATATTTACAATGTGATATCATGTAGAATGTATATTTCGAAGAGAAATGATAAATTAATAAAATTTATGTATTTATTCTTAAATTTATGGTATCAAAACAACAACAAATTAAGTTTAGTTATAAGGCTCTAGAGTCAATAATATACACTTTTGATTACTATATATAAACATAAATAATGTGGGTTGTAGCGAGATAAAAGTTTCAGGGATGAATTTCAGGGAAGTTTGACAAAATAATCATAAAATGAACGCAATTACCATATATGATGTGAATTTTTACTACGTCATTGTGGTTAAAATTAATGATTAACCATTCTCAAAAGTAGTATAGATGTTTCCGCCGTATATGAAACCTAAATATAGTTGAATATGTAACGATAGATTTATATATCCATGATCAAACAGAATGTAATCGGTTACCTGGAAATTATTTGGGCAATTCTTTCCTTAGCAAGCCGCAGTACAGTGGAATTGCTGTATTAACATCTCCCCTATTAGCAACATTGCTCTATTAGCAACTTATTTTAAGTTCCCAAGCGAGCTTGGATGTTATTTCTGTTCCTCTAATAGCTACTTCGCCTATATTTTTAAACTAAATTTCAAGCAAAAATGCGTTACTAATAAAGCAACTC
This sequence comes from Hexactinellida sp. DTS-2022, assembly GCA_028753945.1. Classification (NCBI taxonomy): domain Eukaryota; kingdom Metazoa; phylum Porifera; class Hexactinellida; species Hexactinellida sp. DTS-2022. The sequence continues at coordinate 1,434,872 of JAPNXP010000013.1, read as the reverse complement.
CGCTGTATATAGTCATGGTTGTATTTACATACTATGCGAGTTATTTGGTCTGGTCGCTCCGCGACGGCTCTACAATGAGTAAGAAATCTGGATCGTTCAAATGACAATTTTGTAGAACTAATTCTTGTACTTTCCTATATACTGATGAGATAAGTTGAAAAGAGCCCTTGATATATGTCATAGGCCACACCTTTCTGATGTGTTAATCGAACCGTGTAGTACAGCAATATGGTGCAGGAAATGGTCGAATTGTGCATTTTCGAGATAAAAGTACCGAATTTTGCACAATTGTAGTATTATAGGCTCTGATCAACTTCAGCTATGGCACATAGCAGAATTTTTAGAAGAACAAATTTTTCAGGGGGTCAAAAATTGGTGCCCAACCGAAATCGCCGGCAGTATAAATACAGGATAGCTCATTCAAATGATTATTAGCGACTTTATATTGTCAGATTCGTGATCAGCACTTAATTTCCAGCATTTTGATAGGGGTTTGTTCGTCTTATCCGGAAATTCGTATTAAATGTGTTCGTACTAACGAGGTTCTACTGTAATTGAATGCCATGCTAGCTGCTAATCCTTACTGGTACAAAGCTCGAATTTAATGGTTAAAGGTTTTGTCACCTTTTGGGAGGGAAGATGTGATTATTTTTCTTAGATATTCAAACTTGTTTCTATCTGCGGTATTTCCCACGCCCATGCCAAATTTCAAGTTTGAGGGTCTTACCAGTTCTTCAATCAATTCGAACAAACAAATACATAAAAAACAAAAACCAAAACCATCGCATTTTAATATATAAGATAGATATATTATCTTAACGGTGAATGAAAGGGGGGTGCGGGGTCTAAGTCCCTCCGATTTTGGTTTATCATTTCTACACGTGCATCCATTGCTCCGGCGGGTCGCCGGCGCACCAGCACATACGTACGTATATCGGTCAGTGTTACAATTAAATATTATAATCTATTGGGAATCTAGTACATTATATAATAGATATAGTGATAATGGTGGGGACAAATTTTATTAGGACAAATTATCACTAAATCCATTATGTACTGTAATTAGTTTGATTCTCGTTTTTACGAGTGGACCTCCACAAGTTTAACAAACCCTCGCACGCCCTCCTGGAGATGATATTTTACACCCAATTCCTACAACAGATATTTCACATACAATTCCCCCACCTCCTCAGAGGCGATTCTATCCGAAAATGGTGCAGAATGTGATGTGAGTGAATCCACCTACCCCTACAGCCGTCAGTCGACCCCCAAGTTTAGAACGACTACCTAGGGCTTTAGACGAACAATCCCTATGGTAATCCGCCACTAAGCAAGAATGAGGATTTGGTGATAATATCCGTAGATGTGAGATTTTTGGAATAGGATTTGAAGGAACTGAAAATAATGCTTAAGGCAGTGGTTCCCAACCTTTTCCAAAAAATTTCAGGATATTACCCCCCAACCTATATTTTTGCTATAATTCCCCCCCCAGCACTACAATGTAGTATTTTGGTATTGAAATAACTGAAAAACTAAGTGAAATATAAATAATACTGTCAATGAGAACGTCAATATTATCAATACTAGGTAAATTAATTACTCAGTGATTAAATCATTCAGTGAGACAAAGTAATCCAGAAAATTTCATTATTATACCTATGTGTAATTCCTCCCCGAGGATGGCCAAATTCCTCCCAAGGGAGGAATTCCTCCCAGGTTGGGAACCACTGGCTTAAGGGATAAGGAGATATGCTAAGTTTAATAATACGCGTATTGCGTATAATACGTATTATACGTAATATCCTATCCATGAGTACGTATTATACGCATAATCTATGATCAACCAGGGAGGTTTTCGAAGTAAATTCAATGATATATTTTTAAATCTTATTGAAATACAAGATGGTAGCAAATAATCAAATTTGTATTACACAGACTATACGATTAACACTGAAAGAATAACGATTAAACCGAAAGTTGTTCAAAGAAAATTCCATGAGCGCGATATTATAAGTAAGGTATACGTATAAAACGTATTACATTATATGTATTATACGTATCCAATAAAAGATGCATTAAACAACTAAGGAGCTAAGTACCATCTTAAAGGAAATTGACTAAAAAATTACAGCTATGCTGGCAGCATTTTCCTTACAGGCACTAAATTTGTGGATAAATGAATGTTGTCTGCACAATAAATGCTGTCACCACAGCCAATGTTTTTTTAAAGGATTTGCTCAGAGGACCTTTCCAACCATTAGAAGCCCTCACCCCAAATGTAAATATATTAATCTTACTGCTGAGGTGGTAATGAATTTACTACCTGTCACATCTCACATGCCATACTTGCAGAAGATCTATCAACACAGAACATAGGATTTATAAATGTTTATAAAAGGAATGTCTCGAATTCCACGACTTCGAGAGAAAATTAGAGATTTGAGTTAAAAATTAGAGGGCCGTTTTCGGCCTCTAAATTGGCATAAAAGAAAAACTGAGCACAGCTGTCATTTTAGATTAATGACTCATTGGGAGCTTAATAAATATAGACATATTAAACAATGTAGTTTAATAAATTATTAAGGTTAAATCTCCGATTCATTATCAATTTAAACAAACGCAATGGTTGGTAACACTGTTTACAATTATTGACTAAAATCCTGAGTTTCACCTTTCAACAGTGGTGTATGGTTTTTAGGGCCCTGAGGAATCATGTTAAAGAGGCTGACGCCGCCCAAAGAACGGGAGGCAGATACCCAACATCTCCAATTGGGCCTAGGGTGCAAATCGGTATTACCACAATGCCCATGCATTTCAATACTTTTCTTCATTTTATAACATATATGATATGATACCCCATTTAGTCCAAGATATATTCATGAATGAACTTAGTTTGGGTTCAACCGAGGAAAGGTTTTGAAAGAAATATGATAAAACAATTATATCGCAAGAACAATTATTACATTACCTAAATATCCTCAAACCTACACTTACTTCATCAGACTATTCCAAAACTTACTTCTTCTAACTCTCGAAAAACCCTGACAGCATCTTGAAACACATAGATCAACTACACGCTTACAACCCTGACCCGAGTTAAGCTCAGAAATAAGGAGTGTTAATTTACTCAAAACAAACTGCTACCTTTTTAGGGTTTAGGAATTTTTTAGGTATCATTCCAATACAATCAATAATTTTTCCAAACTAGTAATCCATATAATCAATATGGGGGGGGGGGGGGTAAACACCAAGGCCATATTTCCAAAGACGTTGTTAACATGGAGCTAAAATCAAAATGTGGGCATCATTCACTAAATTTCTGAAACTAAGACTAAACTTAGTTTGTGCTTAGGTAACACTAAGGTAAGCATAAACTAAGCATATACTGAGTTTGAAACTAAGTCGGAATCGACTGAAGCAAACTAAACTCGAAATAAGTCTAAAACTAGTCTGAACTTAAATTGTGAATAGTTTTTGCGATTAAAATTTTCTGTTGGGAACTATGCAAAAGTTAAGTCTAGTTGTTAACAGACTCAAATTAATACAAGCTACTCGTTGGCGCTATGCGCGTTCTAACAACTCGGGGTTGAGGACCTCGCTTATATTTCAAACATATTTATTCTTATATTATATTTAGATTGTATTCTAAAAATATAGAACCAGGAAGTATAAGACTCCAATCCATATAATATATGTTTTTGAAGTGGCCATGGATTAAGATTCTTGAAGTCCTAGCACAAGGTTTGTGCAGAATACTATTTACGTAAATCCTCGAGAGATAAATTCCCGTGAACAAGCATTAAACTCAAGAAGAGCTTATTGTTTGGGTGTGCCCAGTCGCAAAAGGAACATAGAAAGCGAAGCGGGCTTGCAAATTTAATAGTATATACAGTTCTTACTTGAACAAATAGTTTATTTTGTTCAAGCTTTAACAATTGAAGATAATTTTGAATTTTCAATAACGCCATAGATCGAGCTTATAACTGTGATATTAACTAGCGAAAACACAAATAAACAAAATAAAATGATGCTCTAAATAAATTAAATCCCAAAATAATTCTAATAAATCTGAAATATGGGTTTGAATCATAGACTACTTAATACTATGGACTGTCGACTCTCAATCTCGGGTCTTCAAAACTCGGGTCCATTGTTATCTCTAGAACTATAAAGTGTATTGATATTAAATGTATTATTGTTGAATAGGAAGTCGTATATGGTGATGACATTGGTCGTATTGGCATATCTCAAATATCTCTGGTTTTTGAGTTTTGCGGTTTTAACACCTTTCCATATATGGTAAAATGTTGAAAACTCGGAATCAGTTAAAGTTAGACATGAAGAATGTATTAAGGGCTAATGGGAAGTTGTATATAGGGAGTTTATTAACCCTATTGGCTTATCTTAAATAATTCTAGTTTTTTATTTTTTTTCCTTTTCGGACTCCAAATATGGTAATAATCTTAATAACTCGGGACCGATTGTAGATTTTAGTTTATAGTCGCAGTTTAGTAACATTTCATTAAAATAGAGTTATATTTTGTACTTAAGCTAAAAAGAGACTAAAATAAATGTTAGAAGGAACTAACTAATAATAAATGCAAGGTAGACTGTTCAATTTATATTTCTGAAAGAAAAAATTCCTATTTTAAGGTTGCATACCCTTTTATTTTGTGATATCCATTCAGATTTGATAATTTGAAAAGTTTCAGAACGATCCGATTAGTCTATCAGACCCCTCAATGAAGTTATATATTTTTAATTTTAGGCCCGTGATACGATAGGCATATTATACTAAAATCAAATATCGACCATTGTCTCAGCTAGAAGTTGAGTTGTATACCTTTAGTTTAATTATCAGCGGTCAATTTATTCCAAATTCGAAGCCATTTCTGTTTGTACCGAAATGGAAACCTCAATTTCACATATGTATTCATGTGGTTTTCTATTTTCTTTAAACACCTTTAGTGATTTCATGTCAATACATATAAGGATTCGAGCAATATATGTATAAATAGTGGAGAACTACAACTCAATACACTAACAAACAATAAGTATTTCTCAAAATCATTTCTATGGCGAAAAAGATTGCTACTCGAGCAGAAACTAATGTGTGGTTGGTTGGACAGTTATTACCTAATATATCAGATGTTAATGCCACCCAGCTACCCACAGCTGGAATTGTTTTGAGACGGCTGTATCATAGCATCAAAATCAAGAAGCTCAATCTATCCCAGAGCTGCAACGAGGTTTCAGTTGAAGTAATGGAGTTTTGGATACTCGCGAACATAGCAACTACACAACTTCCCAATGTAGTATCAAGGCTAAAAGCACTTTATAATAAACACGTTTCACTCAGCAGAAACAAACTTCGGCGCAACGAGAGACAGCAACTCCTTGAAAGTGCATTCACTGCTTCTCTAGCGATGTTATTTGACATCGCCCATTCTAATTGCTCACAGCTCATTCGAATCCCACAGGATCTTGATTTTCTTGAAGATCAGCGTTCAGTAAGGAAAATGTCAATGGGAAGTGAGGATAGAGAATTCAAAGTCAAGAATGAAAAACGTATGAAGCGCCTTCGAGACAATTTGAATAGGAGCCAGCTAGAGGAATCTCGAAAAGTATCCCTTACAGATAATCGTACTGAAGCACCGAGCGATGATGGCCGCGAGCCCGATATTGACGATGCCTCTACCTACTCTTCTGATGAGGATGACGTGTTCGCGCTCAGTTCATACCATCGAAAACGCATTATGCTAGAACCCGCTGTGATCCCGCCAGACCCGCCTCTTAAGACATTGGAATTGTCTTGTCCCATTCTTGACAAACGCTGCATTATTGATAATGCATTATTCAATGCCAGCCTTGATCGGACAAACACAACTCCTCGCCAGGCAATGCACATAGTTGCCCCTGCTTTGGTTGCGGCGGGTGTTGACCTGCAGTCAATCACGTTATCGACCACATCGCTGTATGAAGCTCGAAAGGACACACGAGAGGCTATTGGAAGCAGTGTGAGGGAGAGCTTTAGCCCGAAAGTCCCAACTCATTGTTCACTTTGACGGGAAAATGCTGCCGGATTGCGACGGTGTAAAGGGCGATCGCATGCCAGTAGTTGTATCGGGTAAATGTGTGGAGAAGTTATTAGGTATCCCCCGCCTGCCTAATACTTCTGGAGAACAGATGGGAAGGAAAATAGTTCAGTTGTTGCATGAGTGGACGGGAGTCGCTCCACATCTTGCCGGTCTCTGCTTTGATACTACTGCCAGCAATACTGGTATTCATAGTGGGGCAATAACGGTCGTCCAAGCAGCTTTCAACCGAAGGCTTCTGTACTTTGCCTGCCGCCATCACATCCTGGAGTTACTAGCGGCTGTAGTGTTTGATTTATTTTTCGTATCCTCAGGTCCAGAGATCGCTCTTTTTAAACGATTTAAGGAACAGTGGTCATTCATCGATCAAGATGCCGCTTGTCCTCTGGATGATGATGCATCTGGAAATAGTGCACTTTCTGATCGAGAGTATTCCTGGCTTTTAGAGCACCGGCTTACAGTAATCAAGCTGCTTCAACACCAGATTCTGAACATTCAGCCAAGAGAGGACTATCGCGAGTTCATCACATTATCTCTTTTTATGCTTGGTGATAAGAGTAATAAACTCCATTTCAGATCACCTGGTGCATATCACCAAGCACGTTGGATGGCAAAGGGTATATATTGCCTTAAAATATTTGCCTTACGCCACCAGTTTAAGCTCTCCAAACACGAGTTGCAAGGCCTAAGAAGGATTGCACTTTTTACAGTGACAATCTACATCAGAATGTGGGTAACCGCACATGTGAGTATGTTGGCCCCGAGCAGCGACCTTCTCCTTTTGCAGATCCTTGAACAGTATGCTGAAGTTGACAACCAAATTTCGCAGGAGGGAACCCATAAGATGCGAGGTCATCTTTGGTATTTGAGCGAAGACCTTGTATGTCTTGCTCTTTTTAACGACCATCTTGCCATCGAATTAAAGCGCAAGCTAGTATCAGGACTATCTAAGCCTGCAAAACCTAATGACGTTCGACGAGTCGTCCCAACAGCAGTTGCTACATTCCTAGCAGTGGAGTTGACCGATTTTGTTACATCGCGCTCTCTAAATTTATTTCAAGCCCTCAAACTTCCTAAAGAGTTCCTATCAGTCGATCCGGAAATGTGGGAAAAACGTGCGGATTACCGAGAAGCAAAGGAAGTAATTCAACACTTGCTAGTTGTTAATGACTGTGCTGAACGTGCCGTTAAGCTCCCAATGATGAGGAGCAGCGACAATTGTTATTTCAAGTAATTGAATACCACAGAAAACTTGTGCCAACAACTGCTTCGAAACGAATAATCACATCCTTAACATAAAAATTTACTAACTATTAATACTATAATTTGGATATTGAAATAGCACATGATATCACTCTAAACAATCTTGATTCAATATTATAAAGGTTGGGTGTATACTTGAAAGAGAAATCAATACCTTAGTGGAAGAGTCTTGAATAGTTTAAAAACAAATACAGAATATGTGGCAGGAAATAACTGTATGTGTCCGAATGTATAAACAATTTAGAAATATTACAGTCTTGAGGGGTCTCTAAATCTTATCGGATCGGCCTAAAAATTAACAACCTAATATATTTCGATGAGTTTAACAAATTGTGAGGGTATGCGATGTTAAAATCGGAATTTTTTTTTTCGGAACACCCTAATGCAAGGGTAAATAAATTCACATAACTATTCTTTGATAAAAAGTAATTAAAATGAAAAATAAGTATGTATAATAAATTCTTAGGATTGAGAATACTAAGTGTTATTAGAAAACTTTTCCTTGCGTCTCAAGCAACCTAATTCTCTCTCAGTGTCATTATTATTTATTACATATGCATTGTATACAACGTTGGTTGCTGTTTGGCATGCATTCTCATTTTGGGAAATAGGTGCATCAATATATGACAAAAGTTTTTTGAAGTATATAGTACAATTTCGTCTACATTCCGGAATGTTTTCGTGAGCAGTTATTGCACAATGAACAAAAAAGACTGTATTTAAAGTGGGTATTGATAGCCCACCTCGATTAAGCTCGTTTAAAAATTCTGATGATACCTCTCCTTCATCAACATCAGGTTGTCCATGCTCCTGAACTAAAAATCCACTAATGTAAACAACTTTATGTTTTAATGAATCACTTGAATTTAGCAAATTTTGTGTATCTTCGACACTCAACTCATGTAGTAGTTGTATGTCAGTTTCTTCAATATCTGAGTCATAAACCGAACCATTTCTACCAGTAGTGCCATGGGGAATTATGTCATATTATATTAATTGGTGAACGTGTTGAGTTTTTCCAGCTGATATTACATGTTCAATATTGATGTAATAATTTCCGCCGCAACGCTGCCTAGCCTGACCAAAAAGATTTTCTAGAGGATCTTGAGAAAATATAGAAGGAAGAATATATTGGAAATCATAATTTTCCAACAGATATTTAGATGCAGCTATATTATTAATGGTTGTAGTCACAAATGAATTTAGTAAACTTCTTTTTCCGTTCCCACCCACCAGTCCATTTACAACTTGAAATTACTTCACAGATATTTTGAAAAGCATCAAAACTTCCGAAATTATCAGACCAAGGAGCACTAGATTCATCTTTAAGTCGAAAGCAGGAGAATTTATCTTTAACATTCATCATTTTAAACCACTGCGTTATAAGATTGATGAAATAAGTGTACCTTCTTGAAAATTGAAATTGCAGTGGAGTGCTTTAAAAGCAGCGTGGGTTTTATCATTAGAAACTTGGCAAACTAATGATACACTTTGACGCTGTAGTAGTTTTGGATGAACAGAACAGTTAGATAATTTGGTAAGTCGAATTGGATTTTTTAAATCTTCATGATAAAGTTTGATAACATCATCCCAACATGCAACATAGTCTTTGTTGTTTACTGAAAATGATAATTCTTTAAGTTTTTCGGTAATCCAATTATTTCTTATATTCTTAAAAATATGGACAAAGTCACAAGCAAGAAATACTTGTAGTCCATCAGACTCCATCTGGTTGTAAATAACCTCTTCCGGGGCCACCAAGTTGAATATAAGTTTGCTGGTTTAAAGGGCAATTGAACAGATAAATGAAATAATGTATCCCCCATTTTTCTTACGACAAAAGCAGTTTCCAATAGCATCCATATTATTAAATCTCGATTGTTGTTTGTTTGTTTGTGTGTGTATGTGTTTGTCCGGATTGTATTAACGTGATTGGGGGAATAGAAACCGCAATTAATATTGGGGTATAATCATCTAAACTAACTTTCAAATGTTATAATAGGTAAACAAGTATGCTGAACACGAATTTCGCGATTATAAATTTCTCATATTAATATTTGATGTTGTTGTTTACACAAAATAGGTAAAAAAATTAATGAAAATTCAAAATCAACCTAGAAGTTAGCTTTCAACGGGTATTATAGGTTAACAAATCCAGTCGAAATCGGATTATTTTGTCCAATTCTTTTCATGGATAATTCGACAAAATAATCCGATAGACAAATAAACCCGGTAGGATATCCATGCAAAATGGTATATATATCATAATTTTCCTCGAATATTAGGAGAAAATAGTCCGATAAAACAAAATAATCCGATGACAAAATAATCCGATTTCGACTGTATGCTGAAAACGATTTTCGCGTTTAAAATTTTCTAATATCAATATTTGCTGTTGTTATCTACACAAAATAGGTAAACAAATTAATTAAAATTCAAAATCATAACGTCCCTTTCTACCATTTCCATGGTAGAAAGTGTGAGGAGTAAGGCTGCAAAGCAGACGTTAACTTGAGGTGCGTAGCACCGATCTGTCGCAAAGAGACCGAGAACGAAGGGCTCGTTTCTTGTAATTGATAAGATTTTAGGCATGTGACATGAATAATTCTTATGATGTACCTTGGTCCACCATAATGGCATATTAATTCAATTACTAATGATGAAGTTGCAATTTCTTCTGGTTTGTTAGCTGCATGACCAACTACATGCCCCCCAGTAAAACGCATTGTTTTTTTATGTTTGACCTCATCAAATAATATGTTTACCAAACGTTGTTGTGGCTTCAATGTTTCAAAAGGTTGATATGATTTTGACATTAACTCTCGAAATAATTTTTCTCTTGGTAGTGTAACACAGTGGCCCAAAAAGACAGTTTAGCGGAAATAGGCATTTTGTTAGCAGATCTCCACTTGTAAAGTATTATTGACATATAGGTTATTGATAGCAGGAAATTGAATGGCATCATCAAAAATTATGTATGCAGTCTCTAAATTTTGGTTTGTTAACAATCTTTTATTAGTCACCCATGATATTTGATAAAAAAACTTAAACATTGGGAAAAATAATGAAAGCCTATTCAAATACCTGGAAAACAATATATTACATTGGATACAAAGAGGATAGATGGTTACTGAGTGTAATTATCGCAAGTACAACTACTCTTTGGGACCTTAGATCGTTTTTTATAGCTTTGTTGTATATTGGGAATAATAGCTAGTTCATTTAATCCCCTCCGAATCTTATAAATGTTACTTACCGGAATTTCAAAAGCCTGGATGTGTTCATAGATTGATGCGCTGAATGCTAATTTTGTATTCAAATGATTAGATGCTTCTTCGTTGCTCATTATAGACTATCAGTTATTTGAAATAATCAAAAAAGTACTAGAATCAATAATCTTATTTTTACTCTTTTTACGAGATTCATTAGAGGCCAATACCAAATTGAATAAATTATATACTGTGCGGCTTTGTGCGGGCCTGGAAATTATCTTAAACTAAAGTTAAGAAGAAAAATTACTATTAGAAAACATAAAATCTCCTACCCAAGAGCACCCAAGACATAATTTCCAACTATATTGGCAAATAAATTGGTGTCCGATCCTGAGTAAAACCGTAAAATTAGATATCTAATTTTACGTGAATAGTATTCATAAGCATTCTCATTATAGCAATCAGAATAAGCTTGAATACTTAGAAAATGAAATACCTATTCAGTTTCAATCACTATACTATGCAGAACGACTTTATAAATAGAATCTTTCCGATTGTGAAACCGCAATATTCAATCTCGAATTCCAATTATATCACATCATTCATTCAGACTCACTGTATTAAAAATATTGAAGTCTTAGGACTTGATAAACTTCGCATTCTAGGTTTTAGAGAATGCTTAATTCGATAATAATAATATGCCCTATATTCGTGAGTGTGAAAAATACCCCTACTTTCCCCTATTGGCCCACTGTGATAATGGTTTTAGAATTTCTTAACAACCTCTATGCTTCTGGTGATATGCAAAGTAACTCGGCTGCAAGGATAACGATATGCTTAGTATAACGGCGTCAGTCAACTTGTGGCAAAAGGAGGTCCAATTGTCCCAGAATTAATTGAAAGTTCGGCAAATCTTGTAATTCTTCAATTTTGTTAAGCTCTTTCATAGCTTTGGATAAATAGTCCTTATTTGATGGATGATAATAATTCATTACAGATATTATATTGCTCAACTGTGACCATTTATGTAGAAAGTTATTCTTTTGTAAATCAAATTTCTTGTTGGGAACTTCAAATCCTTTTTTTATGCCAATATGAGTTGTAAATATCCAAATGTGGATTCGACTTCTCGGAAATGTAAAAATTGGACGACTTTTTTACCAAGTGTGTCCGTCATAAACATGGTTAATCCTTTCGGTTATTAATAAAACGAAAATTAGTAACATGTGATGCAATATAATTAACAAAGTTCTAATAATTGTTGATCTTATAGAGTTTTTCTTCCAAATCTTCTCCCATTTTCTTTCTTGCATACGATGTTGCAAATTTAGTAGGTCTTGGGATGGTTTTAATTTGTTTCATGCATGATTTGGGAACACCAGGAAATATAGTAGGTGGCTTAGCAGGACGTTTCCCTCCTCTTGTTTTTACCCAATCGCAGTCAAAGTGTGAAGCGCATATCCAAATTTCCTTCTCTTCCAAATAAAGTTTGGGGATTATTGGGCATTGCACCAATCCAAGTTTTTCTTTCGTTTATATTTGATGGAAAGCTGACTAATTGCGAGTAAGGTTTACAACTATAATTCCCTCGACAATTAAATGCTGCACAACGTCTGGGCATCTTTGGATTGAAACGTGGCTAGTAAATAGTTAATTAAAAACTAAAAAATATTAATTAAATATGGATAAAATATAGATTAGTCATAAACGACAAAACTAAAAAACTAGAAATATTAAGATAAGCCAACAGGGTTAATAAACTCCCTATATACAACTTCCCATTCGCCCATAATACATTCTTCATGTCTAACTTTAACTGATTCCGAGTTTCAACTTATACCATATATGGTAAGGTGTGAAACCTGCAAAACTCAAAAACCAGAGATATTTGAGATATGCCAATACGACCAATGCCATCACCATATACGACTTCCTATTCAACAATAATACATTTAATATCAATACACTTAATAGTTCTAGAGATAACAATGGACCCGAGTTTGAAGACCCAAGATTGAGAGTCGACAGTCCATAGTATTAAGTAGTCTATGGTTTGAATATACGTAGTAATAGAACTATACAATATATTATCTGGAAAAATACTAAAGGGAATGACTTACTTGGAGGTTTTGAGTAGATTGTTAAAAAAAACATTGTTAGGTCATTATCTTGATTAGGTGCAATGCACAAATAAATTGCTTCATTATCTAAAGATTGGAAAAAGAAACCCAAATGAATATCCAGGAGTGTACCATTTGCTGATGGATAGGAGCTGATATGTGGGATAAAAGGAGTTTCTGCAAGTGGAGACATGGAGAGAGGATAAACGAAGCCATCACTAGATGTATACCAGGAAATTTTAGAAGAGTTAAAGCTGGAACTAGTAGCACATGAAATGATCTCATCAGTCTCAAATGGTCCGACTATTTCAGTTAAATTGGTCAACATTTTATAGGATCCGGCTATTTTAGAATATCTGAACACACCAGAACCTAAATATAATATACAATAAATGTAGAAAACTTTAATAAGTAGAATTCAAATTAATAATATTATAAAGATAATTTCAATATTCAAAATAAATTTCATGCTAATTAAATATATCTATACTATTAAAACACAAACCTGTATGTGTATAAAAGCATGTCACTGAATGTAACATTTAGGGGCATATTTAAAAGTTTAGCTTTATTTACAACACAATTTAGGTAAAAAAAAGCTAAATTGCATATAAGGAAATTCACCATAAAAGGGTGTTTTTATGGAGTATTTGGGGACATATGTCCCTAAATATGTGAGAATTAGGGACACGATCTGGCGGTGTGTGTGTGTATATGTGTATATTTGTTTGTAATTTCCGAGTTGATTGAAGAAAGTGGACGGTTTCGAAATCTGATTTTTGGCATATAGGGGTAACTTTTGGTACCCGCCAACAGGTTGAGGTTTCCACTCGAAATTTCTCACACCTCGACAAGTTATGACGTCATTGTCACATTTCGAGAACCCGAAAATTCACTTAATCGCACATAATTCGCGCCCTCTAAGAGATAAATCTGAAAATTTCAGAGAACATATAACATTAATGATCCGACACGTTGGTCACACCAGATCACCAATATGCTTACTCAACATCGCATGATGACGTAATCATTAAAATTTCACATTGTTAAATTTGACTATTTAGGCCTATTTCGCTTTATAATCAATGTTAGAAGTATAAACCACACACACCAACCGCGAAGCGGTTGGTGTATGTGGCTGTGTTCTGCCGGGAAGGAAGGAAAAATTCACCCAAATAAAGTCATGTGATATATCAAATTGCTGGAAATTTTACGCTGAGTAGAAATATGGTGATAAGTTGATTAGATTTGATTTGAGAAAATTAGTTACGGAAATGTCTGCGATTTACTATGAAAAGTCCGACACTGCCACCCTCATAAAAATATTTACCCTTAATGGATTTTTCGGATTTTGGCTATGTCATTCTACGAAATATTGCGCTTCTAGTGATATTATAAATAGCTTTGTATGAATTTCTCTAGGTTCAACCTTCCATAATAATTAAATATCATAATAATAATATTTAACAATTACGTATTAGGAAACAGTCATTATCAAACAGTATAGTTGTAGGATCATATAATCTTTTCTTAAAGTATCAGTAGAATATAGTGTAATTACATAATTGAGGATTCATGTGAAAAAACTAGAATTGGTTAGCGACATATTCATTATAATTAAGAATTAAATAATCGACATATTCATAATAATTAAGAATAAAATAATATTTTCGGTTAAGAGGATTACAGCAGGCCCACCACTTTTTTAGCCTGTCCGAGAGGTTATACTTTGGCCGAACTATTTTTGATGCAGTACTACGCTACTGTTATTAGATATCAAACAATGCATAGGTATCGATAACCCATATGTAAATAATACAAGGAACAGCTAACTCCAAAGATACAGAAGATTTGAATATTTCTAAACATTCAGTAATATAATCAGTACGTCATCATAAGCGAAAGTATGAGCTGTATTTAAATTTCGACGAGACCAATCAGTTTCTCAACATCGACATCCTATATACAAATAATACATTATATGAGGTTTAAATGCATACAGATATTTTTTCCATACCAATTGCCACATTAAGCCACTGTGTAAGGTTCATATCCATTTAATCATATTTTAACAAAACATTTCCTGAAAGAACTAACCCCAAACTAAAGACATAAGATTGACTAAATATGTAGGACGAATGTCTTCTTCTGGTGTTTGGTACCAACATTTAATGGTGGAATTGGATAATTTGCAATGACCTAATTCTTGTACTTTCTAATATATAGGCTTAGTCATATCTATCTATACATAAGGCAATGGAAAATGGGTCATGTAGAAGACGCATATTTTTGAGGTGACACTTGGTCTACACCGTATTGTCTAATAGGCAAAATATGCCAAACTTTGAACGCATCTAAAATGTTCAATTTCGCCTTTTAAAACTATTTGCTGTGACTGACCCATCTAGAAGTAATTTACATAAAATAATGCATAATCAAAATGGAATGTTACCACATTCCTCTGTTGCCTTGGAAACGTGATTTAAATGCTTGAGGTCATATCTCGAGAAGGACAGCATAGTCAATGGATCCAGTGATAGTCCGTCCTCAACTTCCTATTGAATGATAATACATTTTGATGCTCTATCTCCAAACTATTTTGCGCAAAAATGTATAACCATTAAATCTATATTACAATAATCACAATTATCAGAAAATTGGTTTCTTTTGAAAATAATTTCAGACCACATCCATTGAGATGTACAGAAATTAGTTCAAAGAATGTGCTAGCAGTTTATGCAAAGATGGTGTGATGCTGACACAGGGAACTTCTTTCAGTATAAACTGAAAAGTTTCTTTGGAAAAATTATTAATCTTAAGGGTGTCCAATTTGGAGCTGCTATTATACAAGCGTAATAAGAGAAAGATTTTTTTCTGAATCAGAGCCATTGATGATTTATCCTCTGTAACAAAGAAGAAGTTTCCCATCTAGAGAACTTTTCATTATGAAAACAGAATTGCGCTACATTTCCAGTGGAACTAGTTCCACAACACATTAAGGGATATCTACACGTATATGTAAACCAGTTTTCTCCAATAATAGATTGCATTCTATTCATAGACTGAGGTATCTTTGGAGATGTAGGAGACCACTTTTTTCCTGTATCTAAGTGACAGATTAGCAGCATAAAACACCTAAACACACAGATATAGCTATGCAAAGGTGACACAGATAGGATATCCAGATTTGACATTAGGAGATGAGTTAAGCCATATCTCAACTCTGAAGGAAGTTTCAAAAATTCTTCTTCATTAACATTGTTGAAAATGTCAATTAAATTTTTCACATGCCTATTATAGGATAACCACACTCAGCTAACTCGATGTCTTTAAGTTGCTCTGGAGCTGTGTATAGGTGGCAAGATTTCCCTCCAGCTCCACATAGAAACCGAAAATTTTACCGCCGAACATAAGTCTCTTCACTATGACGTTCACATGACCTTGCAAATGTTATAAACCAACTGGTTCCAAGATAAGAGTTTCCACAGTGGCTTAAAACTGCAGTTTATAGGAAATAGGAATTTGGGTTGCAGGTACTCAAAAGTGAAGTATTATTGACATATAGGTTATTGATACCTGGGAATTGAATGGCATCATCAAAAATGATGTATGCAGTCTCCTAAATTTAGTTCTGGGTAATTTATTGTAAATCAATGAAATACAAAATTTTTGGGTTTGTTAACAATCTTTTAAAATTCACCAATGGTTATTGTTCAAATATCTTGAACATGGAAAGATTTCGTAAATGTCCAGTTCCCAAGGAATATAAGGATTAATACACCCATGTAAAGGGGGTAGATGTTTACTGAATGTAATTATAATGTGTACTAGAACACAGATAATCCTTAGATCACTTTTTCTAGCATATCTGTCTCTGGTACATCAGATTAATTATCGCCAATTGTACAAAAATAACCTACTTCAATTTCAAAAACTCAGTATAATATGAGCTCATAGTTCGTTGCTCTGATTGATACATTTGCCATTAAGTGCTCAGTTGTTCTTATTATACAATATTTGCCAAAAAATTGCGAATCAATAAGATATAATACTGAATAGCATCGAATAATTAGATTTTGCATTCTCATAGCAACACAAAGTAACAATGGAATTCGGTAAAATATTCAAGTTACGCACTGTTTCGGAAGCTAAGATTTTCATGAAAAATAATTTTAACATTAATCTAAAACCTGCCAAAATTTCTCGTAGATCTTTGATGTACTTTTTTCCCGATTACCTGAGATTTCAATTTTAATAATTTTGAACAATTTTGGACATAAGAGCTTTGACCCCCTGCTAAATTAAAATGCATCAGTGTAACAGTAAATCAGTATAGAAATATATATTTAGCATACTCATTTTGTATATATGTGAACACAAAATAACCACGATTCCTTATACAATGTAATTCAGAGTGAAATTAAATATTTGTATTTTTAGAATTCTGAAAATCAATAATGGAATTATACATTTGATATAATTCAAAAATATATTTATCGGCGTAGTTTGGGTTCAAATCAATTGAAAATAAAATGAATGTTAGTATAGTATCTAACTATAATTTAATACCATTTAGAGGCATTTTGATAACCAAAAATATTTTCCTATCTCCATGTGTTATCCACTGTGCGTTTCTGGGTAATATATGTATCCAATAGAAAAAAGAAAATTTTCCAGTATTTTTTCTGAGCAACTAATACTATTGGCCTTGTTCCAAAGGGTAAATTTGGGGAAGGAATGGTCCAAATTTCCATTTCCGGTTTTGTCAATTAGAGACAAAGGTTTAAATGGAAAAAGAATATAAGATTTGGTAGAGAGAATGGAATTTATATTTGCCTGGTTCGAGATTCGATGAGATCCTTAGTCATATAAGCCATCAGCCATTGTTAAAGTAATCGGAAACTGAGAATCTTGAGGAAAAGGACTAAGTTGTAATAATCGTTCAGTAGTGATACTAACCAAATTTGAATATGGAATGCCAACACAATTTTGCAACTCATGTTCATTGTGTGACATTTCCATACTATAAGTTGAAGCTGTGTTAGTCGTCGCGTAACATCGATTTCGGGACACGCTGGACAAAAGCACCAATTTTTTTATACGTAATCTTTAAGACCCCGGAATCAAATTTTTCCGCAGCCCCACGACGAACGGATACATTTTCGATGTTATCTTGGACTTTTAAAATTGCGGCTGTCTAGTAAATCGCCGGTATTACCCCGAACGGCAACTTTCCAAAATCAACTCTGGTCTACTTTTAAAGACCAGATTCGTTGTCCACATTAAATTCCCCGTCGTTGAAGGGGTCACTTGCCAATAGTTTATCCCTAGCAACGTAATAATGTCTCAGGAATGTGACAACATTCCCTTATCAAAATTTATCCTAAACCTATCGAGTGACCCATTGTTCGACTCCCATCAGCTATCTGAGTCTAGTTATAAACATAGTGACACTCTAAATCGTTACTTCATGCAGATGCAGGAACAGCCAATTTGCTATAGATGATTTCGTGAGTGTGTAATTTGTCGGGACCTAGCAGCAATATTTCTAAAAATTCTTAAGTATATTGTAAGATTTAGTGCTTAAGTGCAGTATATCTAATATTAAAACACGATTGTTATTTGTTTGTTTGTGTGTTTGTCCGGATTGTATTAATTAGGGAATCGAAACAGTATTTATAATTAAGATATAAACTAACTTCCAAATGTTATAATAGGTAAACAAATTAATTAAAATTCAAAATCAATTTATAAGTAAGCTTCCAACGGGTATTATTTGTAAACAAGTTATAACTATGGAAAATGGTAGAAAAGTTTGTTATAACATCCACTACCATTTTTCATGGTAGCAAGGATGATGAGTAAGGCCGCATAGCGGCCGATAACTTGAGGTGTGTAGCACCGATCCGTCGTAAAGCGACCGAGACCGAAGGCTTCGTCACCAATATGTGTTAAGTTCCCTGACTATTTCTAGCTACACTCAGTTCTCTCTAAACGTCCACTTCTCTATTTACCCACAATAATTAGTTTCGATGTTATTTAAGCTAGCGCAGTGGCGGCGCCAGGGGGGGCACACTTTTCAGATATTTTTAGCGAAATGTGAACAATATTGAACATGAACAACAAGATTCAATCAGAGTCTTCAAACATGAATGCAACTGTGTTATTACATTTGTAGTGTTCTGATTAATGAATCTACATGAGATGGCCAAAGCTGGTGGTCCTGCTGCTAAGCGTGGCCACCCGGCGGAGAGAGCAGCTAAGGTGAAGTGGGCAAATATGTGGATTCTCGAGTATCGTCGCAACTATGAATTCCTGCGTTTTTTAATAAAAAGGTGTGCCCCCCCTGGGTTCAGGTTTGCCCATCTGGTGCCCCCCAGCGGCGGTGCCCTGGCGCCGCCACTGAGCTAGCGTCCACATGGGCCCCCTAACTACAGATGGACTAGTAAAGACCAGATTTTATTATGTATTACTTACGAACAGTTTATACTCCCTAATAGTTTATATTGACTATATATATTCTCGATTATATTTGCTTGTACTAATATACTTTAACTATACCCATGAACTACTATACATAAGGACTGGAAACGACAATTGAAAACTGGACCATGGACAAAATAGAAGTGCATCGATTTTTTTGTCTATTACTATTAATTTTGAACTTTAAACGTGAAATACGTTGGTTTTAGGTGGATTCAAGACTAAACATTGCCTGTAAGTGCATTTAAATTGTTTATATTTAAGGTATTATTAACGACCCATAAACATTGAAACTATATTTTAGTATATGTATTTGCTTTCGTAGTATGTTTGGATTTACTTTTATCCGGGATTCTGTTGGCAATAATTGTTACCCTGAACTACTACGTACTAACTTTAATTTATTCAGATTAATTTAGCTTGTCACATGCCTAACACATGTTCTGTTTTCGGGTGCAAGACTAATTACATGCACAGAGGCCATCCTAGTGGTACAGTTTTTAAACTTCCTAAAGGTCCACCTGATGTAGTCCACGCTTGGATTAGAGCCCTCCATAGAGAGAAAACAGAAGATCTGTTAACGGATAAATTTTTTATCTGCATTCACCACTTTAGAGAACATGACCTAATAAGAGTCGACAGAATTTTACAAGCTAATGGGACTTACAGCGAAATACCACGTGAAAGACCTAGTTATCGTCCTAATGCAGTACCTGTAATTTTCAAAGATTGCCCATCTCATTTCACCTCAACTGCTGAGACATCTAAACGCTTTAGCAGAGAGTCAAAGGATGAGGAAAATTTTGTTAAGAGCCTCAATGAAAGTCTAATAGAGGAACAACGAGAAAAAGCGCGTTTTTCCTTGGATTCTTTTGAAGACCTCAAACAAAAACTATCCATGACAAATTTGAAATACAATTGGGCAATTTGGTATTCTTCATGTAATACACTACATCTCATCAAGCCTCAGTTGTCTAAACTGTCTGTCAAGATTGAATCAACAATAACGATCAATACAGATTTAACCGTTTCAGCGATTAGTTGCGAACAGCAAGTACAGTTGCCTTTTAACAAAATCACGGACCTACGACAAATAGAACACCTTCTTGACTATTTTCAAGATTTCCAGCCGAATTTTGATGTATTAGAAATTGATCCTGTTCTCAAAAACATCAGAGAAGCATCAGAGAGTTTACGATCAGCAATTTCTATTTTAGAAAGTTCACTATCCACAGATGAATTTTTTGAAGAACCTCGTAATGCATCTTATTTGCCCAGTCTATATTTCCTAATTTGTCAACTCGAAAACTTGCTTGTTCCCGTGAACCAACGGAGGTATAACGTGATTACACAGGTTAGATTTTATTAATTAATTTTAAATTTAAAAATTAATTTCATTTTGTTTTCAATTTTTAGACTATTGCCTTGAAAGCACATTTAATTTCACCTGCCTGCTACAAGTTTCTTCAATCATTAGACAGTCTCATTCTCCCGACAACAAGATCTCTTCGTCTCTTATCTTCTTGTATTGGATTGGAAAATGACTATTCAATTATACTCAAAAACTTAACTGCCAACTTTTCAGAGAGGGAGCGTCATGTTGTACTCAATATGGATGAAATACACGTTACATCAGATATTTCATACACAGGTGATTTATAATAATAGTAGGCTGTACCGGATATCCGGTTCTAATCCGGTATCCGGTGTATCCGGCCAGAACCGGATATGAACAACTATCCGGCCGGATAACGGTCCCAATTGTATTTGTGTATGAATTAAAGAATAACTATCTCTCCGAATATCAAGTGAATTTGCATAGCTCTAGGGTCATTAACTGTCCATTTTTTCTGTCGTTCTAATGTCTGGTATAGGTTTTCTTGTATAGATATTCTTGGAATATAATTTAGATAGTGTGTAATAGCAGAACTAGTTGATTGAAAAAATATTATGATCCCCTGTTGTGAATTTCTACAAGAGGATTTTCATTTATTGTTTTTTCTTTGTAAATTTCTGGATGTGAATGCTTTATGTGGTTCCACAGTGGTGACGTGCTATATGTTTAGGATTTTTACCACGTGATATATGTATTGGCATCACATTCATTACAGAGTGCTCTGAAAGAATCGTTATTAGATAGTGAGAAAAATGCCAAATTTCACTCATGCTTGGATTGATAATAAATGCAACCTTTCAAGCTATAATATGTAGGAATCGAAAATAAATATGTTATTGAAAAGATCTTATTTACCATAGGTGAATGCGATTGAAAGTATATTCATATACTGTATCAATTGTGGAATCAGATAAATTATTTTAGAAGCCTCCCTAAAAAAAACAAGCTTAGTTTATGGACAATTTAATTATGAATAAGCAGAACTTGTTATTGATGTAATATTATGGTTTCATTTGTCAAATACATATTTAGCCGGATATCCGGCCGGATAACCGGATAATTGAGCACCGGATATCCGGATCCGGCCGGAGTAGAGAATCTCTAATCCGGTACAGCTCTAAATAATAGTACTCAAGACCCTGTTTACTATATACATAGTTACTGATAACTTAGCACCTTCATCATTTAGGGGGAAAGATTATTGGAGACATAGATCCTACAGCTCCAACTAAAAAAGTATTTGGTCTAATGGTATCTAGCTTATTCAAGAAATGGTCACAAGCTGTGAGACTTTGTCCCTCCAATTTTTCTACTGCAGATGAACTTTATCCGTTTGTGAGATCTGTTATAATAGATATCGAAAGATGTGGTCTATTCATTGAAGTACTAATTGCAGATAATTTTCCAATGAATGTCCGTTTATTTAAACTTTTTTCCTCAGATAAAAAGACTCTAGCCCCTGAAGTTCCACATCCAATTAGTTCAGACCGAACACTCTTTATTCTTTTTGATTTTGTACACATACTAAAATCGATACGAAACAACTGGCTGAACTTGAAAGATCATGATCGTACATTTATATATCCCGACATCCTACTCTATCCCTCGTTCAGTGAAACTAATATTTTGAATAAGGCCAAGTTTAATGACATACGATTATTGTACAAGTATGAGGAACACTCTACCGTTAAACAAGCTCATAGGTTAAATTCTAAGGCCTGCTGGCCTACAACTTTTGAACGCCAAAATGTAAATATAGCACTTCGGGTGTTCAATGACTCAACATGTGCAGCTCTTAAGATTCAAAATGATTTTCGTTCCGGATTTAAAAATGACACTCCATATTTCGTAGATATTGTCAACAAAATATGGAAGATATTCAATGTAAATGCACCCTACAAACATGTACACTTGAAAGATGAATTCTCTAGTCCGCTTATGGATGATGATTGGCGTTTTGGGTTTCTTGATTTGATCTCTAGATGGCTTGACAGATGGAGTTCAACCATTTATAGGGATGGCAAACTTAGTCCACAAACTTTTGTGAGTTTTCGTCACTCATGTATAACTCTTCCTTTAATTGTTTCTTACCTAGTTAAGAATTGCGGATTTTCCTATGTTTTATCTTCGAGACTTCAGAATGACCCGATAGAACACCAATTCGGGTTATATCGCATGATGAGTGGTGCTCAATATCACATTTCTTATACCAAAATATTAGAAAGTCAACGCCGCCTAAATTTATCCAATATTCTTAAATTATTCTCACACCAAAACAAAAGTGAACTCTCATTGAAAAGTTTTATTAAGACTTTTACACTTACACCAGAAGACAGCACTGAAATATCTTGTGATCCGTATCTTGGTGTCATACTTGATCTAAACTCCATCGAACTTGATATTTCTATTCTTCAGTCAATTGTCTTTATCGGCGGTTACTCAGTTTATTCTTATCTCAAAACCACTAAATGTCAACTCTGTTCTGAATTTCTCACAGAAAACAAAGATTTAGATCTAAGTGACGCTACTAAATATGACTTAGTAAAGTATGTGGATCGTGGTTCACTTAAATGACCTTCAGATATTGTAGTTGATTCCATCGTGGTATTATGGAAAATATTTATGAAAATTGAAGAAGATGAAGTTTTAAAGAAATTATTTTACTGCTCTCCTTCACGTCTAATATTAATTCAGCTAGCTGAGAGGGTTTTAGTGGATGATTACAGTGAGCACTGGAGACGGAGCTGTCCTAACTGCACCACATTGGGTTGGAATATACTAAAGAAAATACTCACTATTTGCTCTAATTGCATTTTAGCAAATAAGATTCGAAATGTTAATTCTCAAATCGCTTCAGAAAGGCTAGATAGTCGGAAATGCAAAAAATTTAAATCTATATAGAAGTAGAACGCCAATATATTATATAATTATATCACTTCCTTATTAATTTTCAACCTACGTAATTATTTTGTTACTTGTTCATTAATAGTGTATACAAAGATGATACAATGCATTTACAATGTTATCTCATAGAGTTAGTATGCACTTCTATTTTGTCCATGGTCCAGTTTTCAATTGTCGTTTCCAGTCCTTATGTATAGTAGTTCATGCTATACCGTATCATAGCATATTATGTATATTTAATGTTACTTAAGCTAAATTCTTCAATGGTCCATATTCTCTAATAGTCCACCTGGGTCCTTTTACCCACTGGTGGACTATTAGAGAGAATATACTGTAATGAGAACTAAGGAAATTGTCGTAAACAGCATCAAATAACGATTTAGAGTGTAACTATGTTTAAAACTAGACTCAGATAGCTGATGGGAGTCGAACAATGGGACAAATTTTGATAGGACAAATTTTGATAAGGGAATGTTGTCACATTCCTGAGACATTATTGCGTTGCTAGGGATAAACGATGGGCAAGTGACCCTTCAACGACGGGGAATTTTATGTGGACAACGAATTTGGTCTTTAAAAGTAGACCAGAGTTGATTTTGGAAAGTTGCCGTTCGGGGTAATACCGGCGATTTAGTAGACAGCCGCAATTTTAAGAGTCCAAGATAACATCGAAAATGTATCCGTTCGTCGTGGGGCCGCGGAAAAATTTGATGCCGAGGTCATAAAGATTACGTATAAAAAATTTGGTGCTTTTGTCCAGCGTGTCCCGAATTCGATGTTAAGCGACCTGACTATTCTGTCTTGTATCATCTCTGAGATTAATTATATATAAGATACACTATTAAAACACAATTAATCTTTATATACTATACATAATTAATAGAGTCACCTCGGGACCAGCAGGTCGCTTTGACCCGATTAAGAGGAGAAATAATTTAACTGAAAATATTTTAAGTAATCCGTCTTCTAATTCCTGTGAAATCTTTACCCGAATAAGCAATGAAATCAATTAACCGGTGGTTATATTAAGCGGAGTCCACTATATAAATATATATATATATACAGGGTTTCATCTAGACCAGTGGTTCTTAACCGGGGGGAAATTTCCCCCTGGGGGGAAATTTCGGGAATATAAGGGGGAAATCAATTTCGACAAAATTAATAATCTATATATAAAAAGAGGAATTGTTGTTTGTTTGTTTGTTTGTGTGTTTGTCCAGAATTAATTGGAAAGACTACGAGTCCCAGAAAGCTGAAAATTTGTATACAGGGGTAATTTTATACTGCGACAACGATCTATTGGTTTTTGAAGAGAAATATTAACATTTGAAGGTGACAAAATTTGTTAGCCAATTAAATTCGAGGGTTTATTAGTATGGATTAGCAGTTTTCACAAGTTGAAACAATAGAATTAGATTTAACACTTCAATCGAACTGAAGTGTCAGTAAACAAAAGGAATTTGCAACTCAATAGTGGCACAAATGAACCGAAATTTGAAAATTCGTGCACTGTGACAAGGAGTAGAATTAATTTCTCTATCGAATGCATATAATTTGAATATTCGCGCACAATTTATTGTTCTTTTTCTAACATTAAAAAGGTGCAAAAATGTGCCCAAAATTTGTAATAAAAAATCCAAAATTGCAGCCTATTCCGACGCATGTTCCTATGGTGGCACTATATTTTGGTGATGGTTCATTGATAATGCCTCCAAAGGAACAAGCTGTCGGCACAGGCTGCAATTTTTGAATTTTTTTCGCCAAGTCATCAACGCAACAAGGTGTCAAGAACCATTTGTTAATTGGTCCGAGTCACAAGGAACGGTAGATAAATTTGAAGTCTGTTTCTCCATAAACAATCTTGAGTTTAATGCCATTCATTCATTATGTATTGATAATAAATTATATTATTGGTTATTTATTTTAGCAATGTTATCCAGCAAAGTCAACAAATTCCTTGTATTATATTATTTTATTTTATCCAGTGTATAGTAGTACTACAATTTAATAGAATCCAGCTTGAATTTATAAGTTAAATCAATATAATTATCGCAAGTTGAATCAATAGAGTGGATTTAACAAGTTAAATCAACATAATTATTACAAGTTGAAACAATGGAATTAGATTTAACAGTTTTACTGAAATTGAAGTGTGGGTAAACAAAGAAATTGCAACCCCCATTTATGGCAGAAATTAAACCCATTATTAAAAAATTTACTTATCCCATCAGGCGCAGAATTTTATGATAAATCCAATGGTAAAATAAAATTGGGGGTGTAGTAAAACATTATTTGAGTTATAGACCAGACAAATTTTGAAAGGTATTAAAGATGTGTCCAAAATTTGTTAATCAAAAATCGTAACCCCAGGTGAGAATTAGACGGTCCCATCGCACCTACATTACAAGTTTCAGCCCATCAACTATAAAGCTCTGGCCAGGGCACCGTCTACGGAGAAAAAATAATAATAATATTAAATGCAGTAAGTTTAGATCTGGGCCACTATACTATAGTATAGTCGGCACAGTATTATTATAAAAATAAAAATAAAGGCAGTAATATTAGAACTGGGCCACTATACTATTGTATAGTCGGCACAGTAAAAATCGTGGCCCCAGGTGCACATCTGTAACCCATGAGACACATATCCTGAAAATCTGGGCTTTTAATTCATTAAACTCTGTTCTGTGGAGAGTATATGGAAGGGAAATAACAATAATAAACCAAAGCACTAAGACCAATACTGGGGGCCACTATGCTATAGTATATAGTCGGGACAGTAATAATAATAATAATAATAATAATAACCAAGGCAGTAAGATTAGAACTGGGCAACTATACTATAGTTTAGTCGGCACAGTATTATTAACTAACCAAGGCAGTAAGATTAGTACTGGGCCAGTCCACTATACTATACTATAGTCGGCACAGTAAATGTTATATATATAGTTATCTCATCGGGAAAATAAACGTACATGGCTCCTCTATTGAATGACACCATTTTGTCCAGTTCCAACAATGGGAAGTGTCTAAAATTATAATTTGAAGTATGCTCAGTTGAAAATGTATTAAAAGGGTAATGACGTGATCAGTAAATAAGTGCAAAATTATTTCAATAGTATTTCTTAGGAAAATCAATTTTGTATTTTAATTAATATTTTGGCATAAGAAACATCGCATAGTTTAATTTCCAAAAATTGTTTGTCAAAAAAGATTTTAGTGCTCACACCATAGGCGTCGATCCTGGGGGGGCAGGGGGGGCGATTGCCCCCCCCCCCCAATAATATCTAAAGGGAGCGAAGGTACCTTTTCGCCCCCCCAATAATATCTAAATCTCCCCCATTAAATATTTATTATCGACATCAACTAAGTGAAATAGTGTTGAATATTGCACACTGCTATTACAAAATTGATGTTTACCATAAACATTCATTATATGGTTTCAAGAATTTAGTTATACATTAATAAACTCATATGTCACTTGATATACAGCAAAATATCGTTATATCTAAGTATTTGGGTGCTGTGAATTCCTTCGTTATATCCGGATATTCATTAAGTAAGTCGATAATAATTAAAATGCATTAAGTGCTCTGGGGAAAATCCTCATTTAGTTCTCTGGGGAAAATCCTCATTTAGTTATAAGCGGGATTTCGTTATATCCGACTTCTTAACAATGGGAGTTCAATGAACTATAATAATAGTGAATAAATCTCTGAAGATTTAAAAAAATCTCGCCCCCTCAATAATTTCCACGAATCGTCGCCTATGGCTCACACATAATGTAAAAAATCTAGATTCCTAAACGTCACTATCTCCCTTTAAGGAGTTTAATTTTTGGCCAAATTCAAATGTGGGCTGTGCCTCAAATTTCGATTTGATCTGTGCTCAGTTGAATACTGCGCCAACTTAACACTCGTCAAATTCACAGGATATTTTCCATGATATTAAACGTATAGTGATGCGAACCTTGGAAGATTTTGATCATATTTATTTCTATTACTTTGAGAGTTCGATGAAAAAACTAAGTACATACATTTAACCGATAATATTTCTTATCATCCTAGTACAAGGGTGCCAACCTATGAAAACCAAAAAGCGGGAGGTTTTGACATTTTGGCGGGAGTTTTACCAAAATAGCGAGGGACTCAAAATACAGTCGACTCCGCTTAATAGAGTCACCTCGGGACCTGGCCGCTTTGACCCGATTAAGCGGGGAATTCTATTAACCGAAAATATTTTAAGCCAAAATGAAATTCGTCCCAAAATCCTATGAAATTTTGACCCAATTAAGCAGTAAATCTAATAAGCGGAGTCGACTGTATATACTATTCTTTGAATCTATCACGAATGGAATGATACAACATGATTATTTTTATGTTTGAATATCTACAATTAGGAAACGCTTTTTTCTAGTTATATCTATAAAATAATTTACCTCGTATCTCGTATTCTCCCAATGTATGCAATAAATCACAACAAAAGCGAAATAGTTAGATTAACCAACTATATTTTTTTTACAAAGTATGTTTTTTTATTAGATATACGTAAATGTAGTGAGTTAAATATATTCAAAAGTTCTAGTAATTTAAAGACCTTTTTCTTGAGATTTCAAGAAATTTCATGACGATTAGGCCATAAATTTTTGTAATGTGTTGTAAAGCTTATTTCACCCGTTGTTGGATAGATCGACATATAAACTAAACGGTGAAAAAATTCATCATCGTACATACCTAGTATAATAACTTTGTGGAGGATGTAAGCACAAGGACACCCGAGATATATTTAAGAATTTCTTCCAAATTCGAAATTTAAAATTATAGTACAGTGTATTAATAAGGGGGCCAAAGAATCTCAACCAATAACTTGCAAATATATAAGTAGAACAAAACTTGGTACTCGTGTCTTGAATAATTTTAGCAAAAAATCAAGTTATTTAAAATATATAAAATAAAAATATAGAAACAATTTCCAAAAAAGCAGGAGTTTGAAAAGTTTGGCGGGAGATCGGGAGGATGAGAGAAAAAAGGCCGGGAGGGTTGGCAACCCTGCTAGTACTTCCTTTTTTTATGCACTTAAAGAAAAAGGTGCATGCGCGTTCCCAATGGTATAATGAATACCTCAATCATAGATAGGTAGGAGAGAATGAATACCAAATACAAAACATTCCGTTAGCTATTCTACTCCCTGTCATCCTCGAATACATTAGGAATATAGGAATAATTAAATTGAGACTGAAAGTGCAGTTAGGTCCCCAACAAGTTTTATCTAGGTTTTTCTGGGCTAGCCTTCATTTATGGAAGTAAACGTCACGGCACCCAAAGGTGTAAGCCATAATACAAGAACGGAATACATGGGGGTATAATTTATCATAAAATCGCAAAAATCTTGGGGGGGGGGGGGCGAGATAAGAAATTACTAATGACGATTTTCCAATAATTTCATATCTACAAAGCTGAGATACCAAATGTTTATGCAGCACAACTTCGATTATCCGAACTGGTTGGGACCGGTAAATTGTCGGATAATATACAATCCGGATAATCGAGGTAGTCTATACAAAGCGGAATAGCAATAAAAATCCAAAATTGCAGCCTGTGCCGGCAGCATGTTCCTTTGGAGGCACTATCTATAAACAACCAACAAAATTAAGTGCCACCAAAGGAACATGCGTCGGGGCAGGCTGCAATTTGGGATTTTTTTTATGTGCTTGTTGGTGATCGCCCAACACCAACCAACACATTCGAAATATAGAATTCACAAAATTGTAAAACACAATTTTTGACGATGTCATCATCACCTCAAGGTGTAAATACCCACTTGTATAGGTGGTAGGTACCATAAGGACAATTGATAAATTGAAAGTTTATTTCTACCTTGATTCATCTCTGAGATTAATGAAATTTAGCAAATTAGTATAAATATTGTATTAATTTATTAATAATTAACACCACTATTATGTAGAGCAAAATAAACGAAGGGTATGCTGGAAATGGTTCGAAAAACCAAAACCGGAAATTGTTCGAAAAACCAAAATAGGAAATAGTTCGAATTTTTTAGTGTTGCTGCACCATGAAAATGAGAAAATCCCGGCTTGAATCCATGGTCCAACAAAACAAAAATGAAAGTCGAACTATTTCCTATTTTGGAAAAATCGAACCATTTCCGCATTTCCAATTATTAATTTAAATTTAATTTCACTATCATATTTGAATTCAGCGCACTCAATAACCCCAATAATTTAATTGGAACCGTCTATATAAGTTAAACACAGAGCGAATTAATTAGAATTAAATATGTCATGTATCCATTGTGCAAGAATATTCTAAGCAGAAAGAAATATAATCACATAATCTGTCGTTGTCATCGAATGTAAAATCTTAGTTTTCAATTGGAAATAGAAGCCTACTCGATCTCACAAGTTGAATCAATATAATTATCATAAGTTGAAACAAGAGAATTAGATTTAACACTTTCAATTGAACTGAAGTGTTAGTAAACAAAGGGAATATGCAACACAATTGTGGCACAAACGAAGCCCAATTTGAAAATTAGTGCACTGTGAAAAGGTGTAGAATTAAATTCTATATCGAATGCATATAAATTGAATATTCGGGTACTATTTATTGTGCCTGTTTTAATATTAAACAGGTGCAAAAATGTGTGGAAAAAACTGTAAGCAAAAATCCTGACCCCAGGTGCACATCTGTAACCCATGAGACACATATCCTGAAAATTTGGGCTCTTAGTTAATAATACGTACTCTGTTCTGTGGAGAAGATACGGAAGGAAAATAATAATAATATACCAACTGGGCCACTATACTATAGTATAGTCGGCACTGTAATAATATACCAAAGCACTAAGACCAATACTGGGCCACTATACTATAGTATAGTCGGCACAGTAACTAGGACAAGGATGCATGTTCGGATGATTGAGATTGAACTGTATATAGTATAAATAATAGATTATTAGTACTAGACATCCCTCAGCTTAAAAATCTAGGGGGGGCGCCCCCCGAATTCGACGCTTATGCCGGTATAATTCAATGATGCGGAAATATTTGAAGGAGATAAAGTTTGTACGGAACCTAAACACGAATTTCTGTCTAGAAAATCTGGCTACCAATTTAAGTGCCAACCCGGCACCTAAATCGAATAACACTTGGAACCTCAAGCAATGCCTGGCTGGCAATTAAGGTGCCGGCCAGTTACCTAGGTAAACCCCTGT